>JARGXX010000079.1:0-1350217 GCA_030374765.1 Agarophyton chilense
AACCATCTCGATGTTCACCGAAATGAGCAAACCTAAGGCAAGCACCTAGCTCACGACAGTACTTGCTGATGCTAGCCTGAGAAAGAACGGAGAGTCGAAAGATGAGATAGATTAATATATTCCAATGTTTGAGAGTGAAGCTTAGAAGTGGCTGTCTGTACGTTCCTTCGTTTCGTACCGGCGATTAGTCTTTCTCTTCGTGAGCATCTCATAGAGTTTCAGTTGTAGAAGTTATCATAGCAAGTTCAAGACATTCAAGGTCTTGGCTCGGGGCGTAACGTCGAGTCAATGCACATCATTCTGAGTTTCACCTCGTTTTGTTCATTATGTACAAGTGCAAAGTTTGTAGTAGAACTTTCCGTCATTCCGTCTATTTTGGGCGTCCCGTTAAACATTCGAAACGTTTGCAATGGAAATCACACAGCAATTGTCTTGCCGAATCGCAAGCCTCACAGCAAACAGCGACATCTCTTCCTGTAATTCCGGTGGGTGACGTAGATAACGTAGATATTGCGAATATGACGAACAGCCCTACGTTCGAAGATTGTCATCAAAGAGGCGTGTGTCCATCCCACGAACATTGGAACCTTGTGGCAGACGATGTGTTCCCATTCTTTGAAGCCTATAAGGCCTCAACGCAACCTCTGTATCCCAAGCTGAAGAAACCAAGCCGTGGTCCGTGGTCCTGAACATATCCACCCCTCGTGCACTACTCTGTCTATTGCGACATTGCCTGACTCATCAGATGGCCCTCTGTGTGTCCGAGAGTACTGCTTTGATGGTTTTCGAGATTGAAGGCAACTTACCGGAGTCGTAACGAGATTTACATCGTATCTTTGCTAGCGTCGAGGCATTCGAGAGAAAACGGCGGCATCGCGTCAGTTAGTTTAGTGGTTGGATTCGAAATATGGCTAGCAATCTAACTACAATTACGGGCAGTTGCCCCGTTGTCAATTACATCTCCTCAATCACTGTTCAGCCGTGCTGCTAACATCCGGAACATCTTGGATAGACGTTGGTGACGGGACTAAAGGTTTGGGAATAAACATGTCGGGCACAAGTGAGCTAACATCACACAACTGAGATTTGTCGACTTGGCTCATCTTGAACGCAAATTCTGTCTCAATGGTGCCGTTCTCACTGACCCCTGTCTCCATGGTGTCTTTCTCATTGACCTCTATCTTAGGAATGTTGTGCTCACTGGCACTGTCCGCAGTCTCTGGGTTCAATGATGGGGATAAATCACCAGTAACAGCTGTCTCTTCCGGGAGTTCCTTCGCCAATGCATTCTGTGTGATACATTCCTCAACCTCCTTACTATCAGTTTCGGGGGTTGATATCACATCCTCTGCTACAGCTTCGGTAGTCTGTGCCTGAGTGGAGCAATTATTTGCGCCTTCCGAGTCACTCGCGTTGGTGTCCGCCCTTTCAGCCTCTATGATTTCCGGGGCCTGTTGTGTTTCTGCCTGTCGTATTTCCGACGGACGTTTCGCCATAATACCGGTCGGACCGTTAACAGCCGATTTTCCCTCGGCGCTGTCCCGTGCCTCAGTACTTTGTTCAGGTTTGTCGTCGTGTACGATGGCGAAAACCGCACTGCACTCTTCAGACCGCGGCTCTTTCGCGGTGTCACCACTCGATTCGGCTTTCAATCGGTCCTCATCAGAAGATTTCTTAGCTGGTCCGTTGCTTTTTGTTTCTCTAATCTCCTGCGAAAAACCGCTTGATGAGCTGAAGCTGTCATCTTCTAACGCCAGATCGGTCGGAGTGGGCTTTTCGTGAGGCGCTTCTCCCGTGTGAACCACTTCTTCAACGTTTTCCGGTTGCGAAGCAATCGCACATTCAATTTTAGCATTGGCGATTGTATCCTTCGACATATTGTCATTGCTTGATGACTTTAACAAGGAGAGGAGATGCGGGTAATGATGGGATGGGGGAAGTCGGAAGCTCATTGTCCGTGAGATGTTGCGTGCACTCGAACTAGAAACGCTGCCTTTTGCCTTTGTCGTAGAACTAGCCTTCGAAACAGTTAAGGGCGTAGCAGGCAGCGAAACACTGCCCTTTTTCGCAGGGACAGGATGGGCGGAGGGCGTGCTCTTCGGAGGGATGGGTTGGGGCTGCTGCACGCTGCTTTCTGTGTTCACCGAGGATGGCGACACCTGAGAACTCATGTCAGTGTCCAGGACATCTTTTCCACTGCCCACGGAGTTGGTGGTCGTCAGTAAACCGGCAGCAGAGGTCGAATCGGACACGGAACCGCCTCCTAAGGTGTCTACCTTTGATTCAGGGATGACTTCCTTCGAGACCTCCTTCGCGGCAGAGGACGGTTCAGGGTGCGCGGAGATTTCCGCTAGCCGCACCTTGTACGGCTTGGGCGAGCGGAAACAGTAACCTGCCAGAATACCCCCCCTTCTCTTCTCCATTGGGGGTTTGGGGCGGTTTTCAATGTTGACGCTCGGCCCAAGCATAGAAACATATTTCATGTCCTTCTTGACGTCTTCCTGGACGGCGGCCATGGCTTTCCGTTGTTCTTGGCGGCGCTTCTTAGCTCTAGGACTCAACTGATCATCATCCAGTGATTCGCGACGGAAGCGGAGTCCACTGCGCAATGGACTGTCAACAGTTCTGGATCTCACGGCACTCCAGTCGATATCCTTGAACCAGTCGTGGAGTTTGATTTCCTCGAGACCCATGCTTCCGGTTCCAAGTCTCTCCGACGGCCGACGTTTAAGAAGCGCAGAGATTAAACCACGCGCCTCCGATGAAAGCTCCGTAGGGAAGAATATTGGTGCTTTCTCGATGCGTTCGTAAATTAGATTGTGGTCGTCGTGATAGAAGGGGGTTTTTCCAGACATGAGCTCATACAAGAGGATACCTAGGGCCCAAAAATCCAACGACATGTCGTATGAGTCGCCACGGATCATTTCCGGGGCCACATACTCCTTCGTGCCGCAGAAAGTATTAGTGCGACATAAGTTGCCATTCTCTTGGCGAAGCACCTTGGTCAAACCAAAATCGGCGAGACGTATATGGCCGTTGGCATCGATGAGGATATTTTCCAGCTTTAAATCGCGGTAAACGATGCCGAGGTTGTGGAGATGCTCGATGGCAAGAATGACTTCACAAGCCACAAAGCGGGCAGACTGCTCATCGAGTGGATTTGGTTTCTGGTTGAGAAACTCAAACATGTCACCGCCTCCACAATAATCGGTAACGAGAAAAAGACGCTTCGCGCTTTGAAAGGCGTAACGCATGTCGAGGACGAAGGGATGATTTCGAACGGTTTGCAGAACAATGCGTTCCTCCATGGCTTGGCGATAAGAAGTATGGCTTTGGAACACATAATCCTTTTCGATGACCTTCAACGCAAGGGTTTCGTTTGTGGTGGTATCAAGCACTTTGTAAACGCGTCCCGAAGCACCTTTGCCAACGTGCTTGACGATATCAAAATCAGAAAGGTTCTTCTTCGGTTGATTGAGGCAGGTATTGAGGGCATCCACCCACGTCTGACGTTGGTGCTCAGAATCAAAGATAAGGCGTGTGTTCATCTTTCCTTTGGTCTTGAGCACAACAGTGTTCTTCGGGCGTTGCAGAAAGCGCGTGGCCTCTGTCGCGAAGGACATAACGTGCTTGGCGGGGATTTTCTGCGCTATGGACGAGAGCGTTGTGAACTGCTGATGTTGCACAGAATCCGAAGTGATGGAGGGCGGCGAGTATTGAACAAGCTGTTCCAGAGGGTAGAGTAGCAGAACGTCATCACGGAGTTCGGCATAGTAGCGAGATGAGGAAAAGGAAAATGCGAAGCGGACAGTTAACCAGGCGGTGAGATGGATAGTTAGGGAGCGGGTTAGGTCAAGCGAATGGGTGATGGCGTTGCGGCGGCGAACAAATGCCCTGAAGCGTTCGAACGGGGGGGAAAGGCATGGTGATGCTCGAAGTGCAAGAGTCACAAAAAAAAGTATTAGGCGGTGAAGGGGGGAAGGTAGAGGTAGAGATGAGTGACTTGGCGTGCGAGATGGGACAAATAGAGGAGCAAACAGTCACACGTCTGCAGTAGCGGGCGGTAGCAATATGATTGGGGAGGATGAGGTGGATCGTGACCAAGAAAGCGACGCGACGCAGCGTACGAGGACGCTTTGACAAGAAGCAATGAGTGAGGCAACGGAGCAATGAAGCAAAGAGACGACGAGACAAGACGTGATGGCGAAGAAGGGCGACGGAAGCAAGACTCGGTAGCCGGTGTGTTGAACAAAGCGAGGCTGAAGAAGACGAGAAGCTGGGTCGGAAGTGGTGGGGCGAGGAAAGGGGAGGGGAGTGAACACCCAAGCCAGGCAGAGCTTTCTTATAGCAGCAGCAACACAGACGCGGCGGTGAACAGTGACGGAGAAGTGCATTATTATCAGCAAACAATCAGCAGGCCACGCACAAGAAGACGCGCAAAGGCAACGGCAGCACCGACAGCAGCGAAAAGCAATCAGCGAAGCTCAAAGGAGAGGGGCAGCGTAGCGAAAGTGACACCCGCCAAAGGCAAGCGGTTAGAGAAAGGCAGCTGCAAGTTGCACCCCCACGCCAACCCAAAGCGGTGCACACACGGCGCGACCATTTCGTTTGCGCTTGCATTGGAGCGCACGACTGGTGCGCACCCACACGGCGCCGCCTCCGCCTTCCGCGCCTGACGCCTCCGCCGCGCGTCCGCCGCACACACGACGTCTTCTACAACCACCCGATTCTGCATATCAAAGTGCGAGCGATTGTATCGTGATTTATGTTATGCCCCGCGTATCCCACCAAACTCCCAAGCCTATCATGAGAGCACTTAGTGTTGGGACGTTCTGTGCGCACCTAATCTGTCTTCCATACACTTGCAGACTTTTCTTCTTCGTTTTCTCGTGCAACATGACTCTTGACAGAATTCTCGACAAGCCATTCACGGGGTTTGCACAAGCGAGGCGAGCACATCGTGCTTGATGACCTCAGTAGTTACGGCATTGTGATGGAGAGAGGTCCAACTAATGAACATGAATCTGATGGTATAGGCTAGAACCCATCTTTTGAACGGATGGATTGCTATCCTGCAACCTTGTGAGGAAATTGCTTGGAAAGAGTCCACCTACATACACACCTGATGAACATAACCAATATTTGAGATGACAAGTCAATCGATTACAATACACCCCTGGGCAACCTGCTTCATGAAGCGCATGTGCCTGTGAAGAATGCAAATGAAACCATCCAGTGAGCCGATTGCTGCTGCAATTGCTTTACAGGCCCACAGGTGCAGTTGAGACTATTTTGTATAGAAATCCAGTTGAATTGCGAGCGAGAAGCCCAGCAAATAATTGTGTGATTGTTGCGAAGAACACAAATCTGCACCATGCCAGCATCATCAGGACTAACTTTCTCTTCTCCGCACCATCTGCACTTGTCGCTGTCAAACATGTGGCATGTGACTATGAAATGGACCAGACACTATGACGCACAGCTTTTCGGCACATCGGTGCAACACACATTCACATTCTGAGTGTGCCAGGGACACGTTCACTCGTCCAGCTATATTGTATGGTGTTTTTGGCTCGACAGTTTATCACGAGAAACATGCAAACAATTGCCTCTCGTCTTCAATGAAATCTAGTTTCTTCTAGGATAAGAATTATTTCGATAGGACTTAAACTTGATGTAAGCCATGCATCAATTTCTTTTGCGTATTACTAAGCAAGCTGTATATGTTAACTGCACTGGTCACGCAACGCAACAGCTTTCTTAGACCACATCTTCAACAACATTACTCAAGTAAAAACTTCTTTCGCCCACAACGGAGCATGAGTTCTGTTCATACAACCTTGTCTTACTTGACTCTAACTCAAAAACACTTACTTTCACAACTCCAAAAGCAAGGTTGAAGACGCATATTTGCATCTCCAGACCATAGCCCATATTCTCTAGAATGGATTCAAGCACGCTTGTTATATTATGATTTCCCGTCGTATTAAACGCAGTACGAGCGGTAGAAAGAGCCTCATTATATCCAGAAACAAAAGCAGCCGCCTAACCCTCTCTAAACTCCTGCAAAACCTTGTGCTCCTTTGCTTGCATAAGGCATAAGCTTTTTTGCGTATTCCATTCGCAATGTCTTTGAGGATTTTGGTCTCGGATTGAGAGGACAAGAGAGCGCGGTAGTGCAACAAAATGAAGAGAACTACAACACTCTGTGAGAAGTCTGCAACACAAAGTCGAATTGTGTACTAATATACGAAGACTTATCATCATTTTCCTTATGCTTTCGCGGGCTCTGCTTTGTGCTCTCGAAGCGTAAGCAGACATTGCTACTGCAATCTCCCCTTTCCTTTTCTTGACAATCACCGTCGTGTTCAAGAAGTCTACTGCACGTTCCTCACCAACAATTAACTGCGCTCCTTCCAGTAGCCATGAGCTGACCAAAAGGTTCTTGTGCCCCATGTTCTACGGGGTTGTACGAAATGTGAAAGAGTTGTTCACCGCGATTTGTGTGTATAAACTCCATACATATATTAATTTGCACGTACTCCTGTTAAGACAAATCCAGTGTTAGAATTATGAATCAATAGAGACGAAAATGACGGTGAGAAATGCACATACATGCAAAAGTTCTGCTTTCTATAAATGCAAAGTGGTGGAAGGTGTTTGGACAATGTTTACGGATTGGAAAACAGCTTCAGCGTTCAAAACAAACCTGTATTTGCGTATGGTTCTCATCATGTGATGTCTGTTCTGAGGGGCATTGGAGCTTATCTATTGCCTGCACTATTGAGTCCGTTTGCGATGAGATTGCATTCACATTTTCTTCCCTCGCACCACCCAGTTCTGTTCGCAGACTTGTGGGCTGCTGCATACAAACCTTTCCGTCACTATGAACGATACTCTCTGTTTGTGATTTAAGTCCGAACTGAGTTGATATAATCTGAAAGGAGTTCTCAATAGCGCCAACTATCTTCTGACGGGGTTGCTGATTCGCTCCAGAAATGCGGTCGCTTCTTTGCATCTGAGAGACAGCAACTCTCTCTCTCTCTCATAATGCTTTTCGATTCGGTTCATCGACTGGTGTCATAGCACGTAAAACTTCTTTCCGACGAGGCTGCTCCGCACGAGTTTGCGAGTTCATCGCAGCAGCTGCTCGTTTGCGAACCATCTCGATGTTCACCGAAATGAGCAAACCTAAGGCAAGCACCTAGCTCACGACAGTACTTGCTGATGCTAGCCTGAGAAAGAACGGAGAGTCGAAAGATGAGATAGATTAATATATTCCAATGTTTGAGAGTGAAGCTTAGAAGTGGCTGTCTGTACGTTCCTTCGTTTCGTACCGGCGATTAGTCTTTCTCTTCGTGAGCATCTCATAGAGTTTCAGTTGTAGAAGTTATCATAGCAAGTTCAAGACATTCAAGGTCTTGGCTCGGGGCGTAACGTCGAGTCAATGCACATCATTCTGAGTTTCACCTCGTTTTGTTCATTATGTACAAGTGCAAAGTTTGTAGTAGAACTTTCCGTCATTCCGTCTATTTTGGGCGTCCCGTTAAACATTCGAAACGTTTGCAATGGAAATCACACAGCAATTGTCTTGCCGAATCGCAAGCCTCACAGCAAACAGCGACATCTCTTCCTGTAATTCCGGTGGGTGACGTAGATAACGTAGATATTGCGAATATGACGAACAGCCCTACGTTCGAAGATTGTCATCAAAGAGGCGTGTGTCCATCCCACGAACATTGGAACCTTGTGGCAGACGATGTGTTCCCATTCTTTGAAGCCTATAAGGCCTCAACGCAACCTCTGTATCCCAAGCTGAAGAAACCAAGCCGTGGTCCGTGGTCCTGAACATATCCACCCCTCGTGCACTACTCTGTCTATTGCGACATTGCCTGACTCATCAGATGGCCCTCTGTGTGTCCGAGAGTACTGCTTTGATGGTTTTCGAGATTGAAGGCAACTTACCGGAGTCGTAACGAGATTTACATCGTATCTTTGCTAGCGTCGAGGCATTCGAGAGAAAACGGCGGCATCGCGTCAGTTAGTTTAGTGGTTGGATTCGAAATATGGCTAGCAATCTAACTACAATTACGGGCAGTTGCCCCGTTGTCAATTACATCTCCTCAATCACTGTTCAGCCGTGCTGCTAACATCCGGAACATCTTGGATAGACGTTGGTGACGGGACTAAAGGTTTGGGAATAAACATGTCGGGCACAAGTGAGCTAACATCACACAACTGAGATTTGTCGACTTGGCTCATCTTGAACGCAAATTCTGTCTCAATGGTGCCGTTCTCACTGACCCCTGTCTCCATGGTGTCTTTCTCATTGACCTCTATCTTAGGAATGTTGTGCTCACTGGCACTGTCCGCAGTCTCTGGGTTCAATGATGGGGATAAATCACCAGTAACAGCTGTCTCTTCCGGGAGTTCCTTCGCCAATGCATTCTGTGTGATACATTCCTCAACCTCCTTACTATCAGTTTCGGGGGTTGATATCACATCCTCTGCTACAGCTTCGGTAGTCTGTGCCTGAGTGGAGCAATTATTTGCGCCTTCCGAGTCACTCGCGTTGGTGTCCGCCCTTTCAGCCTCTATGATTTCCGGGGCCTGTTGTGTTTCTGCCTGTCGTATTTCCGACGGACGTTTCGCCATAATACCGGTCGGACCGTTAACAGCCGATTTTCCCTCGGCGCTGTCCCGTGCCTCAGTACTTTGTTCAGGTTTGTCGTCGTGTACGATGGCGAAAACCGCACTGCACTCTTCAGACCGCGGCTCTTTCGCGGTGTCACCACTCGATTCGGCTTTCAATCGGTCCTCATCAGAAGATTTCTTAGCTGGTCCGTTGCTTTTTGTTTCTCTAATCTCCTGCGAAAAACCGCTTGATGAGCTGAAGCTGTCATCTTCTAACGCCAGATCGGTCGGAGTGGGCTTTTCGTGAGGCGCTTCTCCCGTGTGAACCACTTCTTCAACGTTTTCCGGTTCCGAAGCAATCGCACATTCAATTTTAGCATTGGCGATTGTATCCTTCGACATATTGTCATTGCTTGATGACTTTAACAAGGAGAGGAGATGCGGGTAATGATGGGATGGGGGAAGTCGGAAGCTCATTGTCCGTGAGATGTTGCGTGCACTCGAACTAGAAACGCTGCCTTTTGCCTTTGTCGTAGAACTAGCCTTCGAAACAGTTAAGGGCGTAGCAGGCAGCGAAACACTGCCCTTTTTCGCAGGGACTGGATGGGCGGAGGGCGTGCTCTTCGGAGGGATGGGTTGGGGCTGCTGCACGCTGCTTTCTGTGTTCACCGAGGATGGCGACACCTGAGAACTCATGTCAGTGTCCAGGACATCTTTTCCACTGCCCACGGAGTTGGTGGTCGTCAGTAAACCGGCAGCAGAGGTCGAATCGGACACGGAACCGCCTCCTAAGGTGTCTACCTTTGATTCAGGGATGACTTCCTTCGAGACCTCCTTCGCGGCAGAGGACGGTTCAGGGTGCGCGGAGATTTCCGCTAGCCGCACCTTGTACGGCTTGGGCGAGCGGAAACAGTAACCTGCCAGAATACCCCCCCTTCTCTTCTCCATTGGGGGTTTGGGGCGGTTTTCAATGTTGACGCTCGGCCCAAGCATAGAAACATATTTCATGTCCTTCTTGACGTCTTCCTGGACGGCGGCCATGGCTTTCCGTTGTTCTTGGCGGCGCTTCTTAGCTCTAGGACTCAACTGATCATCATCCAGTGATTCGCGACGGAAGCGGAGTCCACTGCGCAATGGACTGTCAACAGTTCTGGATCTCACGGCACTCCAGTCGATATCCTTGAACCAGTCGTGGAGTTTGATTTCCTCGAGACCCATGCTTCCGGTTCCAAGTCTCTCCGACGGCCGACGTTTAAGAAGCGCAGAGATTAAACCACGCGCCTCCGATGAAAGCTCCGTAGGGAAGAATATTGGTGCTTTCTCGATGCGTTCGTAAATTAGATTGTGGTCGTCGTGATAGAAGGGGGTTTTTCCAGACATGAGCTCATACAAGAGGATACCTAGGGCCCAAAAATCCAACGACATGTCGTATGAGTCGCCACGGATCATTTCCGGGGCCACATACTCCTTCGTGCCGCAGAAAGTATTAGTGCGACATAAGTTGCCATTCTCTTGGCGAAGCACCTTGGTCAAACCAAAATCGGCGAGACGTATATGGCCGTTGGCATCGATGAGGATATTTTCCAGCTTTAAATCGCGGTAAACGATGCCGAGGTTGTGGAGATGCTCGATGGCAAGAATGACTTCACAAGCCACAAAGCGGGCAGACTGCTCATCGAGTGGATTTGGTTTCTGGTTGAGAAACTCAAACATGTCACCGCCTCCACAATAATCGGTAACGAGAAAAAGACGCTTCGCGCTTTGAAAGGCGTAACGCATGTCGAGGACGAAGGGATGATTTCGAACGGTTTGCAGAACAATGCGTTCCTCCATGGCTTGGCGATAAGAAGTATGGCTTTGGAACACATAATCCTTTTCGATGACCTTCAACGCAAGGGTTTCGTTTGTGGTGGTATCAAGCACTTTGTAAACGCGTCCCGAAGCACCTTTGCCAACGTGCTTGACGATATCAAAATCAGAAAGGTTCTTCTTCGGTTGATTGAGGCAGGTATTGAGGGCATCCACCCACGTCTGACGTTGGTGCTCAGAATCAAAGATAAGGCGTGTGTTCATCTTTCCTTTGGTCTTGAGCACAACAGTGTTCTTCGGGCGTTGCAGAAAGCGCGTGGCCTCTGTCGCGAAGGACATAACGTGCTTGGCGGGGATTTTCTGCGCTATGGACGAGAGCGTTGTGAACTGCTGATGTTGCACAGAATCCGAAGTGATGGAGGGCGGCGAGTATTGAACAAGCTGTTCCAGAGGGTAGAGTAGCAGAACGTCATCACGGAGTTCGGCATAGTAGCGAGATGAGGAAAAGGAAAATGCGAAGCGGACAGTTAACCAGGCGGTGAGATGGATAGTTAGGGAGCGGGTTAGGTCAAGCGAATGGGTGATGGCGTTGCGGCGGCGAACAAATGCCCTGAAGCGTTCGAACGGGGGGAAAGGCATGGTGATGCTCGAAGTGCAAGAGTCACAAAAAAAAGTATTAGGCGGTGAAGGGGGGAAGGTAGAGGTAGAGATGAGTGACTTGGCGTGCGAGATGGGACAAATAGAGGAGCAAACAGTCACACGTCTGCAGTAGCGGGCGGTAGCAATATGATTGGGGAGGATGAGGTGGATCGTGACCAAGAAAGCGACGCGACGCAGCGTACGAGGACGCTTTGACAAGAAGCAATGAGTGAGGCAACGGAGCAATGAAGCAAAGAGACGACGAGACAAGACGTGATGGCGAAGAAGGGCGACGGAAGCAAGACTCGGTAGCCGGTGTGTTGAACAAAGCGAGGCTGAAGAAGACGAGAAGCTGGGTCGGAAGTGGTGGGGCGAGGAAAGGGGAGGGGAGTGAACACCCAAGCCAGGCAGAGCTTTCTTATAGCAGCAGCAACACAGACGCGGCGGTGAACAGTGACGGAGAAGTGCATTATTATCAGCAAACAATCAGCAGGCCACGCACAAGAAGACGCGCAAAGGCAACGGCAGCACCGACAGCAGCGAAAAGCAATCAGCGAAGCTCAAAGGAGAGGGGCAGCGTAGCGAAAGTGACACCCGCCAAAGGCAAGCGGTTAGAGAAAGGCAGCTGCAAGTTGCACCCCCACGCCAACCCAAAGCGGTGCACACACGGCGCGACCATTTCGTTTGCGCTTGCATTGGAGCGCACGACTGGTGCGCACCCACACGGCGCCGCCTCCGCCTTCCGCGCCTGACGCCTCCGCCGCGCGTCCGCCGCACACACGACGTCTTCTACAACCACCCGATTCTGCATATCAAAGTGCGAGCGATTGTATCGTGATTTATGTTATGCCCCGCGTATCCCACCAAACTCCCAAGCCTATCATGAGAGCACTTAGTGTTGGGACGTTCTGTGCGCACCTAATCTGTCTTCCATACACTTGCAGACTTTTCTTCTTCGTTTTCTCGTGCAACATGACTCTTGACAGAATTCTCGACAAGCCATTCACGGGGTTTGCACAAGCGAGGCGAGCACATCGTGCTTGATGACCTCAGTAGTTACGGCATTGTGATGGAGAGAGGTCCAACTAATGAACATGAATCTGATGGTATAGGCTAGAACCCATCTTTTGAACGGATGGATTGCTATCCTGCAACCTTGTGAGGAAATTGCTTGGAAAGAGTCCACCTACATACACACCTGATGAACATAACCAATATTTGAGATGACAAGTCAATCGATTACAATACACCCCTGGGCAACCTGCTTCATGAAGCGCATGTGCCTGTGAAGAATGCAAATGAAACCATCCAGTGAGCCGATTGCTGCTGCAATTGCTTTACAGGCCCACAGGTGCAGTTGAGACTATTTTGTATAGAAATCCAGTTGAATTGCGAGCGAGAAGCCCAGCAAATAATTGTGTGATTGTTGCGAAGAACACAAATCTGCACCATGCCAGCATCATCAGGACTAACTTTCTCTTCTCCGCACCATCTGCACTTGTCGCTGTCAAACATGTGGCATGTGACTATGAAATGGACCAGACACTATGACGCACAGCTTTTCGGCACATCGGTGCAACACACATTCACATTCTGAGTGTGCCAGGGACACGTTCACTCGTCCAGCTATATTGTATGGTGTTTTTGGCTCGACAGTTTATCACGAGAAACATGCAAACAATTGCCTCTCGTCTTCAATGAAATCTAGTTTCTTCTAGGATAAGAATTATTTCGATAGGACTTAAACTTGATGTAAGCCATGCATCAATTTCTTTTGCGTATTACTAAGCAAGCTGTATATGTTAACTGCACTGGTCACGCAACGCAACAGCTTTCTTAGACCACATCTTCAACAACATTACTCAAGTAAAAACTTCTTTCGCCCACAACGGAGCATGAGTTCTGTTCATACAACCTTGTCTTACTTGACTCTAACTCAAAAACACTTACTTTCACAACTCCAAAAGCAAGGTTGAAGACGCATATTTGCATCTCCAGACCATAGCCCATATTCTCTAGAATGGATTCAAGCACGCTTGTTATATTATGATTTCCCGTCGTATTAAACGCAGTACGAGCGGTAGAAAGAGCCTCATTATATCCAGAAACAAAAGCAGCCGCCTAACCCTCTCTAAACTCCTGCAAAACCTTGTGCTCCTTTGCTTGCATAAGGCATAAGCTTTTTTGCGTATTCCATTCGCAATGTCTTTGAGGATTTTGGTCTCGGATTGAGAGGACAAGAGAGCGCGGTAGTGCAACAAAATGAAGAGAACTACAACACTCTGTGAGAAGTCTGCAACACAAAGTCGAATTGTGTACTAATATACGAAGACTTATCATCATTTTCCTTATGCTTTCGCGGGCTCTGCTTTGTGCTCTCGAAGCGTAAGCAGACATTGCTACTGCAATCTCCCCTTTCCTTTTCTTGACAATCACCGTCGTGTTCAAGAAGTCTACTGCACGTTCCTCACCAACAATTAACTGCGCTCCTTCCAGTAGCCATGAGCTGACCAAAAGGTTCTTGTGCCCCATGTTCTACGGGGTTGTACGAAATGTGAAAGAGTTGTTCACCGCGATTTGTGTGTATAAACTCCATACATATATTAATTTGCACGTACTCCTGTTAAGACAAATCCAGTGTTAGAATTATGAATCAATAGAGACGAAAATGACGGTGAGAAATGCACATACATGCAAAAGTTCTGCTTTCTATAAATGCAAAGTGGTGGAAGGTGTTTGGACAATGTTTACGGATTGGAAAACAGCTTCAGCGTTCAAAACAAACCTGTATTTGCGTATGGTTCTCATCATGTGATGTCTGTTCTGAGGGGCATTGGAGCTTATCTATTGCCTGCACTATTGAGTCCGTTTGCGATGAGATTGCATTCACATTTTCTTCCCTCGCACCACCCAGTTCTGTTCGCAGACTTGTGGGCTGCTGCATACAAACCTTTCCGTCACTATGAACGATACTCTCTGTTTGTGATTTAAGTCCGAACTGAGTTGATATAATCTGAAAGGAGTTCTCAATAGCGCCAACTATCTTCTGACGGGGTTGCTGATTCGCTCCAGAAATGCGGTCGCTTCTTTGCATCTGAGAGACAGCAACTCTCTCTCTCTCTCATAATGCTTTTCGATTCGGTTCATCGACTGGTGTCATAGCACGTAAAACTTCTTTCCGACGAGGCTGCTCCGCACGAGTTTGCGAGTTCATCGCAGCAGCTGCTCGTTTGCGAACCATCTCGATGTTCACCGAAATGAGCAAACCTAAGGCAAGCACCTAGCTCACGACAGTACTTGCTGATGCTAGCCTGAGAAAGAACGGAGAGTCGAAAGATGAGATAGATTAATATATTCCAATGTTTGAGAGTGAAGCTTAGAAGTGGCTGTCTGTACGTTCCTTCGTTTCGTACCGGCGATTAGTCTTTCTCTTCGTGAGCATCTCATAGAGTTTCAGTTGTAGAAGTTATCATAGCAAGTTCAAGACATTCAAGGTCTTGGCTCGGGGCGTAACGTCGAGTCAATGCACATCATTCTGAGTTTCACCTCGTTTTGTTCATTATGTACAAGTGCAAAGTTTGTAGTAGAACTTTCCGTCATTCCGTCTATTTTGGGCGTCCCGTTAAACATTCGAAACGTTTGCAATGGAAATCACACAGCAATTGTCTTGCCGAATCGCAAGCCTCACAGCAAACAGCGACATCTCTTCCTGTAATTCCGGTGGGTGACGTAGATAACGTAGATATTGCGAATATGACGAACAGCCCTACGTTCGAAGATTGTCATCAAAGAGGCGTGTGTCCATCCCACGAACATTGGAACCTTGTGGCAGACGATGTGTTCCCATTCTTTGAAGCCTATAAGGCCTCAACGCAACCTCTGTATCCCAAGCTGAAGAAACCAAGCCGTGGTCCGTGGTCCTGAACATATCCACCCCTCGTGCACTACTCTGTCTATTGCGACATTGCCTGACTCATCAGATGGCCCTCTGTGTGTCCGAGAGTACTGCTTTGATGGTTTTCGAGATTGAAGGCAACTTACCGGAGTCGTAACGAGATTTACATCGTATCTTTGCTAGCGTCGAGGCATTCGAGAGAAAACGGCGGCATCGCGTCAGTTAGTTTAGTGGTTGGATTCGAAATATGGCTAGCAATCTAACTACAATTACGGGCAGTTGCCCCGTTGTCAATTACATCTCCTCAATCACTGTTCAGCCGTGCTGCTAACATCCGGAACATCTTGGATAGACGTTGGTGACGGGACTAAAGGTTTGGGAATAAACATGTCGGGCACAAGTGAGCTAACATCACACAACTGAGATTTGTCGACTTGGCTCATCTTGAACGCAAATTCTGTCTCAATGGTGCCGTTCTCACTGACCCCTGTCTCCATGGTGTCTTTCTCATTGACCTCTATCTTAGGAATGTTGTGCTCACTGGCACTGTCCGCAGTCTCTGGGTTCAATGATGGGGATAAATCACCAGTAACAGCTGTCTCTTCCGGGAGTTCCTTCGCCAATGCATTCTGTGTGATACATTCCTCAACCTCCTTACTATCAGTTTCGGGGGTTGATATCACATCCTCTGCTACAGCTTCGGTAGTCTGTGCCTGAGTGGAGCAATTATTTGCGCCTTCCGAGTCACTCGCGTTGGTGTCCGCCCTTTCAGCCTCTATGATTTCCGGGGCCTGTTGTGTTTCTGCCTGTCGTATTTCCGACGGACGTTTCGCCATAATACCGGTCGGACCGTTAACAGCCGATTTTCCCTCGGCGCTGTCCCGTGCCTCAGTACTTTGTTCAGGTTTGTCGTCGTGTACGATGGCGAAAACCGCACTGCACTCTTCAGACCGCGGCTCTTTCGCGGTGTCACCACTCGATTCGGCTTTCAATCGGTCCTCATCAGAAGATTTCTTAGCTGGTCCGTTGCTTTTTGTTTCTCTAATCTCCTGCGAAAAACCGCTTGATGAGCTGAAGCTGTCATCTTCTAACGCCAGATCGGTCGGAGTGGGCTTTTCGTGAGGCGCTTCTCCCGTGTGAACCACTTCTTCAACGTTTTCCGGTTCCGAAGCAATCGCACATTCAATTTTAGCATTGGCGATTGTATCCTTCGACATATTGTCATTGCTTGATGACTTTAACAAGGAGAGGAGATGCGGGTAATGATGGGATGGGGGAAGTCGGAAGCTCATTGTCCGTGAGATGTTGCGTGCACTCGAACTAGAAACGCTGCCTTTTGCCTTTGTCGTAGAACTAGCCTTCGAAACAGTTAAGGGCGTAGCAGGCAGCGAAACACTGCCCTTTTTCGCAGGGACTGGATGGGCGGAGGGCGTGCTCTTCGGAGGGATGGGTTGGGGCTGCTGCACGCTGCTTTCTGTGTTCACCGAGGATGGCGACACCTGAGAACTCATGTCAGTGTCCAGGACATCTTTTCCACTGCCCACGGAGTTGGTGGTCGTCAGTAAACCGGCAGCAGAGGTCGAATCGGACACGGAACCGCCTCCTAAGGTGTCTACCTTTGATTCAGGGATGACTTCCTTCGAGACCTCCTTCGCGGCAGAGGACGGTTCAGGGTGCGCGGAGATTTCCGCTAGCCGCACCTTGTACGGCTTGGGCGAGCGGAAACAGTAACCTGCCAGAATACCTCCCCTTCTCTTCTCCATTGGGGGTTTGGGGCGGTTTTCAATGTTGACGCTCGGCCCAAGCATAGAAACATATTTCATGTCCTTCTTGACGTCTTCCTGGACGGCGGCCATGGCTTTCCGTTGTTCCTGGCGGCGCTTCTTAGCTCTAGGACTCAACTGATCATCATCCAGTGATTCGCGACGGAAGCGGAGTCCACTGCGCAATGGACTGTCAACAGTTCTGGATCTCACGGCACTCCAGTCGATATCCTTGAACCAGTCGTGGAGTTTGATTTCCTCGAGACCCATGCTTCCGGTTCCAAGTCTCTCCGACGGCCGACGTTTAAGAAGCGCAGAGATTAAACCACGCGCCTCCGATGAAAGCTCCGTAGGGAAGAATATTGGTGCTTTCTCGATGCGTTCGTAAATTAGATTGTGGTCGTCGTGATAGAAGGGGGTTTTTCCAGACATGAGCTCATACAAGAGGATACCTAGGGCCCAAAAATCCAACGACATGTCGTATGAGTCGCCACGGATCATTTCCGGGGCCACATACTCCTTCGTGCCGCAGAAGGTATTAGTGCGACATAAGTTGCCATTCTCTTGGCGAAGCACCTTGGTCAAACCAAAATCGGCGAGACGTATATGGCCGTTGGCATCGATGAGGATATTTTCCAGCTTTAAATCGCGGTAAACGATGCCGAGGTTGTGGAGATGCTCGATGGCAAGAATGACTTCACAAGCCACAAAGCGGGCAGACTGCTCATCGAGTGGATTTGGTTTCTGGTTGAGAAACTCAAACATGTCACCGCCTCCACAATAATCGGTAACGAGAAAAAGACGCTTCGCGCTTTGAAAGGCGTAACGCATGTCGAGGACGAAGGGATGATTTCGAACGGTTTGCAGAACAATGCGTTCCTCCATGGCTTGGCGATAAGAAGTATGGCTTTGGAACACATAATCCTTTTCGATGACCTTCAACGCAAGGGTTTCGTTTGTGGTGGTATCAAGCACTTTGTAAACGCGTCCCGAAGCACCTTTGCCAACGTGCTTGACGATATCAAAATCAGAAAGGTTCTTCTTCGGTTGATTGAGGCAGGTATTGAGGGCATCCACCCACGTCTGACGTTGGTGCTCAGAATCAAAGATAAGGCGTGTGTTCATCTTTCCTTTGGTCTTGAGCACAACAGTGTTCTTCGGGCGTTGCAGAAAGCGCGTGGCCTCTGTCGCGAAGGACATAACGTGCTTGGCGGGGATTTTCTGCGCTATGGACGAGAGCGTTGTGAACTGCTGATGTTGCACAGAATCCGAAGTGATGGAGGGCGGCGAGTATTGAACAAGCTGTTCCAGAGGGTAGAGTAGCAGAACGTCATCACGGAGTTCGGCATAGTAGCGAGATGAGGAAAAGGAAAATGCGAAGCGGACAGTTAACCAGGCGGTGAGATGGATAGTTAGGGAGCGGGTTAGGTCAAGCGAATGGGTGATGGCGTTGCGGCGGCGAACAAATGCCCTGAAGCGTTCGAACGGGGGGAAAGGCATGGTGATGCTCGAAGTGCAAGAGTCACAAAAAAAAGTATTAGGCGGTGAAGGGGGGAAGGTAGAGGTAGAGATGAGTGACTTGGCGTGCGAGATGGGACAAATAGAGGAGCAAACAGTCACACGTCTGCAGTAGCGGGCGGTAGCAATATGATTGGGGAGGATGAGGTGGATCGTGACCAAGAAAGCGACGCGACGCAGCGTACGAGGACGCTTTGACAAGAAGCAATGAGTGAGGCAACGGAGCAATGAAGCAAAGAGACGACGAGACAAGACGTGATGGCGAAGAAGGGCGACGGAAGCAAGACTCGGTAGCCGGTGTGTTGAACAAAGCGAGGCTGAAGAAGACGAGAAGCTGGGTCGGAAGTGGTGGGGCGAGGAAAGGGGAGGGGAGTGAACACCCAAGCCAGGCAGAGCTTTCTTATAGCAGCAGCAACACAGACGCGGCGGTGAACAGTGACGGAGAAGTGCATTATTATCAGCAAACAATCAGCAGGCCACGCACAAGAAGACGCGCAAAGGCAACGGCAGCACCGACAGCAGCGAAAAGCAATCAGCGAAGCTCAAAGGAGAGGGGCAGCGTAGCGAAAGTGACACCCGCCAAAGGCAAGCGGTTAGAGAAAGGCAGCTGCAAGTTGCACCCCCACGCCAACCCAAAGCGGTGCACACACGGCGCGACCATTTCGTTTGCGCTTGCATTGGAGCGCACGACTGGTGCGCACCCACACGGCGCCGCCTCCGCCTTCCGCGCCTGACGCCTCCGCCGCGCGTCCGCCGCACACACGACGTCTTCTACAACCACCCGATTCTGCATATCAAAGTGCGAGCGATTGTATCGTGATTTATGTTATGCCCCGCGTATCCCACCAAACTCCCAAGCCTATCATGAGAGCACTTAGTGTTGGGACGTTCTGTGCGCACCTAATCTGTCTTCCATACACTTGCAGACTTTTCTTCTTCGTTTTCTCGTGCAACATGACTCTTGACAGAATTCTCGACAAGCCATTCACGGGGTTTGCACAAGCGAGGCGAGCACATCGTGCTTGATGACCTCAGTAGTTACGGCATTGTGATGGAGAGAGGTCCAACTAATGAACATGAATCTGATGGTATAGGCTAGAACCCATCTTTTGAACGGATGGATTGCTATCCTGCAACCTTGTGAGGAAATTGCTTGGAAAGAGTCCACCTACATACACACCTGATGAACATAACCAATATTTGAGATGACAAGTCAATCGATTACAATACACCCCTGGGCAACCTGCTTCATGAAGCGCATGTGCCTGTGAAGAATGCAAATGAAACCATCCAGTGAGCCGATTGCTGCTGCAATTGCTTTACAGGCCCACAGGTGCAGTTGAGACTATTTTGTATAGAAATCCAGTTGAATTGCGAGCGAGAAGCCCAGCAAATAATTGTGTGATTGTTGCGAAGAACACAAATCTGCACCATGCCAGCATCATCAGGACTAACTTTCTCTTCTCCGCACCATCTGCACTTGTCGCTGTCAAACATGTGGCATGTGACTATGAAATGGACCAGACACTATGACGCACAGCTTTTCGGCACATCGGTGCAACACACATTCACATTCTGAGTGTGCCAGGGACACGTTCACTCGTCCAGCTATATTGTATGGTGTTTTTGGCTCGACAGTTTATCACGAGAAACATGCAAACAATTGCCTCTCGTCTTCAATGAAATCTAGTTTCTTCTAGGATAAGAATTATTTCGATAGGACTTAAACTTGATGTAAGCCATGCATCAATTTCTTTTGCGTGTTACTAAGCAAGCTGTATATGTTAACTGCACTGGTCACGCAACGCAACAGCTTTCTTAGACCACATCTTCAACAACATTACTCAAGTAAAAACTTCTTTCGCCCACAACGGAGCATGAGTTCTGTTCATACAACCTTGTCTTACTTGACTCTAACTCAAAAACACTTACTTTCACAACTCCAAAAGCAAGGTTGAAGACGCATATTTGCATCTCCAGACCATAGCCCATATTCTCTAGAATGGATTCAAGCACGCTTGTTATATTATGATTTCCCGTCGTATTAAACGCAGTACGAGCGGTAGAAAGAGCCTCATTATATCCAGAAACAAAAGCAGCCGCCTAACCCTCTCTAAACTCCTGCAAACCCTTGTGCTCCTTTGCTTGCATAAGGCATAAGCTTTTTTGCGTATTCCATTCGCAATGTCTTTGAGGATTTTGGTCTCGGATTGAGAGGACAAGAGAGCGCGGTAGTGCAACAAAATGAAGAGAACTACAACACTCTGTGAGAAGTCTGCAACACAAAGTCGAATTGTGTACTAATATACGAAGACTTATCATCATTTTCCTTATGCTTTCGCGGGCTCTGCTTTGTGCTCTCGAAGCGTAAGCAGACATTGCTACTGCAATCTCCCCTTTCCTTTTCTTGACAATCACCGTCGTGTTCAAGAAGTCTACTGCACGTTCCTCACCAACAATTAACTGCGCTCCTTCCAGTAGCCATGAGCTGACCAAAAGGTTCTTGTGCCCCATGTTCTACGGGGTTGTACGAAATGTGAAAGAGTTGTTCACCGCGATTTGTGTGTATAAACTCCATACATATATTAATTTGCACGTACTCCTGTTAAGACAAATCCAGTGTTAGAATTATGAATCAATAGAGACGAAAATGACGGTGAGAAATGCACATACATGCAAAAGTTCTGCTTTCTATAAATGCAAAGTGGTGGAAGGTGTTTGGACAATGTTTACGGATTGGAAAACAGCTTCAGCGTTCAAAACAAACCTGTATTTGCGTATGGTTCTCATCATGTGATGTCTGTTCTGAGGGGCATTGGAGCTTATCTATTGCCTGCACTATTGAGTCCGTTTGCGATGAGATTGCATTCACATTTTCTTCCCTCGCACCACCCAGTTCTGTTCGCAGACTTGTGGGCTGCTGCATACAAACCTTTCCGTCACTATGAACGATACTCTCTGTTTGTGATTTAAGTCCGAACTGAGTTGATATAATCTGAAAGGAGTTCTCAATAGCGCCAACTATCTTCTGACGGGGTTGCTGATTCGCTCCAGAAATGCGGTCGCTTCTTTGCATCTGAGAGACAGCAACTCTCTCTCTCTCTCATAATGCTTTTCGATTCGGTTCATCGACTGGTGTCATAGCACGTAAAACTTCTTTCCGACGAGGCTGCTCCGCACGAGTTTGCGAGTTCATCGCAGCAGCTGCTCGTTTGCGAACCATCTCGATGTTCACCGAAATGAGCAAACCTAAGGCAAGCACCTAGCTCACGACAGTACTTGCTGATGCTAGCCTGAGAAAGAACGGAGAGTCGAAAGATGAGATAGATTAATATATTCCAATGTTTGAGAGTGAAGCTTAGAAGTGGCTGTCTGTACGTTCCTTCGTTTCGTACCGGCGATTAGTCTTTCTCTTCGTGAGCATCTCATAGAGTTTCAGTTGTAGAAGTTATCATAGCAAGTTCAAGACATTCAAGGTCTTGGCTCGGGGCGTAACGTCGAGTCAATGCACATCATTCTGAGTTTCACCTCGTTTTGTTCATTATGTACAAGTGCAAAGTTTGTAGTAGAACTTTCCGTCATTCCGTCTATTTTGGGCGTCCCGTTAAACATTCGAAACGTTTGCAATGGAAATCACACAGCAATTGTCTTGCCGAATCGCAAGCCTCACAGCAAACAGCGACATCTCTTCCTGTAATTCCGGTGGGTGACGTAGATAACGTAGATATTGCGAATATGACGAACAGCCCTACGTTCGAAGATTGTCATCAAAGAGGCGTGTGTCCATCCCACGAACATTGGAACCTTGTGGCAGACGATGTGTTCCCATTCTTTGAAGCCTATAAGGCCTCAACGCAACCTCTGTATCCCAAGCTGAAGAAACCAAGCCGTGGTCCGTGGTCCTGAACATATCCACCCCTCGTGCACTACTCTGTCTATTGCGACATTGCCTGACTCATCAGATGGCCCTCTGTGTGTCCGAGAGTACTGCTTTGATGGTTTTCGAGATTGAAGGCAACTTACCGGAGTCGTAACGAGATTTACATCGTATCTTTGCTAGCGTCGAGGCATTCGAGAGAAAACGGCGGCATCGCGTCAGTTAGTTTAGTGGTTGGATTCGAAATATGGCTAGCAATCTAACTACAATTACGGGCAGTTGCCCCGTTGTCAATTACATCTCCTCAATCACTGTTCAGCCGTGCTGCTAACATCCGGAACATCTTGGATAGACGTTGGTGACGGGACTAAAGGTTTGGGAATAAACATGTCGGGCACAAGTGAGCTAACATCACACAACTGAGATTTGTCGACTTGGCTCATCTTGAACGCAAATTCTGTCTCAATGGTGCCGTTCTCACTGACCCCTGTCTCCATGGTGTCTTTCTCATTGACCTCTATCTTAGGAATGTTGTGCTCACTGGCACTGTCCGCAGTCTCTGGGTTCAATGATGGGGATAAATCACCAGTAACAGCTGTCTCTTCCGGGAGTTCCTTCGCCAATGCATTCTGTGTGATACATTCCTCAACCTCCTTACTATCAGTTTCGGGGGTTGATATCACATCCTCTGCTACAGCTTCGGTAGTCTGTGCCTGAGTGGAGCAATTATTTGCGCCTTCCGAGTCACTCGCGTTGGTGTCCGCCCTTTCAGCCTCTATGATTTCCGGGGCCTGTTGTGTTTCTGCCTGTCGTATTTCCGACGGACGTTTCGCCATAATACCGGTCGGACCGTTAACAGCCGATTTTCCCTCGGCGCTGTCCCGTGCCTCAGTACTTTGTTCAGGTTTGTCGTCGTGTACGATGGCGAAAACCGCACTGCACTCTTCAGACCGCGGCTCTTTCGCGGTGTCACCACTCGATTCGGCTTTCAATCGGTCCTCATCAGAAGATTTCTTAGCTGGTCCGTTGCTTTTTGTTTCTCTAATCTCCTGCGAAAAACCGCTTGATGAGCTGAAGCTGTCATCTTCTAACGCCAGATCGGTCGGAGTGGGCTTTTCGTGAGGCGCTTCTCCCGTGGGAACCACTTCTTCAACGTTTTCCGGTTGCGAAGCAATCGCACATTCAATTTTAGCATTGGCGATTGTATCCTTCGGCATATTGGCCTCGCTAGCAGCCACGGCTGGGCGATTCGGAGACTTGGAGTTGTCATTGCTTGATGACTTTAACAAGGAGAGGAGATGCGGGTAATGATGGGATGGGGGAAGTCGGAAGCTCATTGTCCGTGAGATGTTGCGTGCACTCGAACTAGAAACGCTGCCTTTTGCCTTTGTCGTAGAACTAGCCTTCGAAACAGTTAAGGGCGTAGCAGGCAGCGAAACACTGCCCTTTTTCGCAGGGACTGGATGGGCGGAGGGCGTGCTCTTCGGAGGGATGGGTTGGGGCTGCTGCACGCTGCTTTCTGTGTTCACCGAGGATGGCGACACCTGAGAACTCATGTCAGTGTCCAGGACATCTTTTCCACTGCCCACGGAGTTGGTGGTCGTCAGTAAACCGGCAGCAGAGGTCGAATCGGACACGGAACCGCCTCCTAAGGTGTCTACCTTTGATTCAGGGATGACTTCCTTCGAGACCTCCTTCGCGGCAGAGGACGGTTCAGGGTGCGCGGAGATTTCCGCTAGCCGCACCTTGTACGGCTTGGGCGAGCGGAAACAGTAACCTGCCAGAATACCTCCCCTTTTCTTCTCCATTGGGGGTTTGGGGCGGTTTTCAATGTTGACGCTCGGCCCAAGCATAGAAACATATTTCATGTCCTTCTTGACGTCTTCCTGGACGGCGGCCATGGCTTTCCGTTGTTCCTGGCGGCGCTTCTTAGCTCTAGGACTCAACTGATCATCATCCAGTGATTCGCGACGGAAGCGGAGTCCACTGCGCAATGGACTGTCAACAGTTCTGGATCTCACGGCACTCCAGTCGATATCCTTGAACCAGTCGTGGAGTTTGATTTCCTCGAGACCCATGCTTCCGGTTCCAAGTCTCTCCGACGGCCGACGTTTAAGAAGCGCAGAGATTAAACCACGCGCCTCCGATGAAAGCTCCGTAGGGAAGAATATTGGTGCTTTCTCGATGCGTTCGTAAATTAGATTGTGGTCGTCGTGATAGAAGGGGGTTTTTCCAGACATGAGCTCATACAAGAGGATACCTAGGGCCCAAAAATCCAACGACATGTCGTATGAGTCGCCACGGATCATTTCCGGGGCCACATACTCCTTCGTGCCGCAGAAGGTATTAGTGCGACATAAGTTGCCATTCTCTTGGCGAAGCACCTTGGTCAAACCAAAATCGGCGAGACGTATATGGCCGTTGGCATCGATGAGGATATTTTCCAGCTTTAAATCGCGGTAAACGATGCCGAGGTTGTGGAGATGCTCGATGGCAAGAATGACTTCACAAGCCACAAAGCGCGCAGACTGCTCATCGAGTGGATTTGGTTTCTGGTTGAGAAACTCAAACATGTCACCGCCTCCACAATATTCAGTAACGAGAAAAAGACGCTTCGCGCTTTGAAAGGCGTAACGCATGTCGAGGACGAAGGGATGATTTCGAACGGTTTGCAGAACAATGCGTTCCTCCATGGCGTGGCGATAAGAAGTATGGCTTTGGAACACATAATCCTTTTCGATGACCTTCAACGCAAGGGTTTCGTTTGTGGTGGTATCAAGCACTTTGTAAACGCGTCCCGAAGCACCTTTGCCAACGTGCTTGACGACTTCAAAATCAGAAAGGTTCTTCTTCGGTTGATTGAGGCAGGTATTGAGGGCATCCACCCACGTCTGACGTTGGTGCTCAGAATCAAAGATAAGGCGTGTGTTCATCTTTCCTTTGGTCTTGAGCACAACAGTGTTCTTCGGGCGTTGCAGAAAGCGCGTGGCCTCTGTCGCGAAGGACATAACGTGCTTGGCGGGGATTTTCTGCGCTATGGACGAGAGCGTTGTGAACTGCTGATGTTGCACAGAATCCGAAGTGATGGAGGGCGGCGAGTATTGAACAAGCTGTTCCAGAGGGTAGAGTAGCAGAACGTCATCACGGAGTTCGGCATAGTAGCGAGATGAGGAAAAGGAAAATGCGAAGCGGACAGTTAACCAGGCGGTGAGATGGATAGTTAGGGAGCGGGTTAGGTCAAGCGAATGGGTGATGGCGTTGCGGCGGCGAACAAATGCCCTGAAGCGTTCGAACGGGGGGAAAGGCATGGTGATGCTCGAAGTGCAAGAGTCACAAAAAAAAGTATTAGGCGGTGAAGGGGGGAAGGTAGAGGTAGAGATGAGTGACTTGGCGTGCGAGATGGGACAAATAGAGGAGCAAACAGTCACACGTCTGCAGTAGCGGGCGGTAGCAATATGATTGGGGAGGATGAGGTGGATCGTGACCAAGAAAGCGACGCGACGCAGCGTACGAGGACGCTTTGACAAGAAGCAATGAGTGAGGCAACGGAGCAATGAAGCAAAGAGACGACGAGACAAGACGTGATGGCGAAGAAGGGCGACGGAAGCAAGACTCGGTAGCCGGTGTGTTGAACAAAGCGAGGCTGAAGAAGACGAGAAGCTGGGTCGGAAGTGGTGGGGCGAGGAAAGGGGTGGGGAGTGAACACCCAAGCCAGGCAGAGCTTTCTTATAGCAGCAGCAACACAGACGCGGTGGTGAACAGTGACGGAGAAGTGTATAATTATCAGCAAACAATCAGCAGGCCACGTACAAAAGCAATCAGCGAAGCTCGAAGGAGAGGGGCAGCGTAGCGAATGTGACGCCCGCCAAAGGCAAGCGGTTAGAGAAAGGCAGCTGCAAGTTGCACCCCCACGCCAACCCAAAGCGGTGCACACACGGCGCGACCTTTTCGTTTGCGCTTGCATTGGAGCGCACGACTGGTGCGCACCCACACGTCCGCGTCACGCCGTCCAATGGCGGCACGGCACGCGTGAGATGAAGGGAGAACACGCGTCGCGTCGTCCAAAAGATGCATACCACGTGTAACAGTGTACGCGTGTGTGTGTTGTAATGCTATTTTCGAACGTGATGAACGCTTGTCGTGACGGGCGCGCAGTGATGTTTTATTGCGCTTGCGATGGGCTGCATTTGGTGGATTTGGCTCCGGAATGCAAAATGCTTGTGCACTTGCATCGTGGCAACGCTCGAGTCGCTAGCGCAGCGACGCCGTTTTTATGAAGGAACGCACGAGATCTTCGACCACGCTTGAGATCAAGTCGTGGCACACGTGTACACACTTGTCCACGGCGAGTGGCTGGGTGTACATGTGGGGCTTCGCTTTGGCGCCAATTCTCAAGCGGCGCCATGCTCTACTACAGCCGTCGCAGACAGGCACGTCACCGCTCTTTGCGTGGCGCATCGCCTACAGTACTTGCACAGTTTGCGTTGCACGGCAGACACCCCCCCACCGCCGCCCACCAGGCCATACCGCCGTATCGTCTGCGCTTCCACTGCACCCCAGACACGTTACGTGAGCCCCCACCCCCTAACCCTATCTCCCACACAGCTTTCCTCCCCATCTTGTCCGTACTTGTGTTCTTCGTTCCCCTTCTTGCGCCCCCAACCCAATCTAGGCGTGCGTCGCGTGCTCGCGTCGTGCTTGCTCATCGCTGATCGCGCGGCTTCGCATCGCACCAATGGCTTCCACCGTGCCGGCGGACCACCCCGCGTCCCCGCCGCCCAACGCCAGGAAGAGAAGCGCCAGACGCTCCGTCAGCGTGGGAAGTGGCAGCACCGCATGCGACAGTGATCAGAGTGTCGCCGCCGCGCCGCCAGAGAAGAATAAGAAGAGTCGTTCAGACCAAGTGCATACCAATCTCAAACAGCAACCCGTTCCGTTCCCGGCCCAAGTTCTGCTCGATCTGGCTGGCTCCACCAGCGCCGAGGTGCGTCGCATGAACGACGATGAGCGCGCGCTCGTCCACTACAAGCGCCGATTACGGAACAGACAAAGCGCGAAACGATCGCGTGCTAGGCGACAAGCTACGCTTACTGATATTCAGGCCGAGGTGGATGACCTGAGACAGCTCACCGCCTCCCTCATTGATCGCTGTATCAAGTGTGTCAAGAACAGCGAGCGACAAACATTGGAGTTGGAGACGCTCAGAAAGGAGAACCAGTTTCTCGAAAGTATGTTAAGAAGCAGCAATGGAAATTGTTCCTTATGAGTTGCTGCCTCCTTCATAGATTCATTACTTTTTTGTTAATACCTATACTGTATGTACGGATACGTGCATGTACCTCCCGTCGTCGTGTGTATTTTTCGTCGCACAAGTCGATAACATGCCGCATCAACCACCTCCGGCCCACAATTCTTCCCGTTGCTACCAAGCTCAATATTTTCTCCCTCTCCAAGCTGCGGAAAAAGCGCACAACCGCAGCGCACAGAAGCCTTTTTTCTCACATGGAGGCGCTTCTCGAGCGTGTTTGATTTCGTTCAGCATTGCTTGCTTTTTATTTCGTGCCGTTCATTGGGTGTTTGCAAACCACACACCGCGCACGTATCGTGTGCCCACCGTTCATCGACCAGCGCAAACAGCAGCGTGGCGCACATGATTCCCCACGTTTTTCACCCTCAGACACCACGGGCGCCCTCTCGTGTAGTCTAGCTAGGAACGCTTTCATGCCCTATCACCACGGTGCTGCACGACGGCCATGGGCACGACGAACGTCGTCTCCCCCATGGTTCACTTTCAGATCGCCAAACAACAGCGCCGGAAAGCCTCATCTCCATCTGCGACGGTATCATACTGCTACTGTACACGGGCATCTACCGATCTCGCTCAGCGATTGCAATGCTGTTTAGCTGCTCAATCGGGCCCTCATTTACATCACCTGTTGCACCATAACAAAGTGTTTCCAATATTAAACGGCTGCAATCTGCTAATTTATGTCATACTAGAGCTTCTACATATGTGCTCCTCAATCGATCATTGGTCGCGGCATGAATTCCTGTGCATTACAGCACACTCTGCAAACGGCGGCAGCATTCGCTCATTCGCTTTGCAGACTTGCTGAGCAACACCAGGAGCATTGAAGCCGGTGTGGCTCCTGCAGAGGGTCTTATCCTCTGCGGGCGTTCTTTTTCACACCCGTGGGAAGGATTACGCAGCCTCTACTGAGATCGCCAAACCATCCGGTGTTTATCGCTTTTCAAAGAGCCTGTCGGGGCTTCTGTCGAGATTTAACACAGTCAACCGCTTCTGCCACCCAAAGTCCAGCAAGCGTATGTGACAAAGGCAACCATAGTTGTCTCAGAAAAAATGGCCAAACCCTCTCACGTTGTCAATGTTCTGCTTCGTTTTTACCATGTACGCTCGCCTTTGCTTACTTTGTCAAGCTAGTCTCAAAGAAATCGTTCTGCCTCTGCATGAGATAAGACCTTTTTTAGTTCGTTTCGAATATATGTTGTATCGTTTCCGTGTTTTGAAGCGCAAGACCACGAAATGGTTCTGATCGTGACACCTTTGTGAGTTGATTTTTTTTATTCAAGATAGGCATGTAGACGTAGTGCTTCGAGCACGCTTCCACTTCCCCGTTCAAAATTTAAAAGTTATGGATTGCACCGGGACTCATTCAATAACAGTGGGGTCCCTGTTCTCTACGACTTGGGTGCAGATTCTTCACGTTGACACGCTTTGCTGCACGAGGTATCCCGGTGAACACAGTGACAATGCACAGTTGGAACAGATATTTGGTAACTTAAAAAAAGCAGACAATTGAGGGTGCTGTAGATAGAGCACGTCCAGCTGCTTCAAGAACCATAAAAATGTATTCATTACAAGGTCAACAGAGGTGAAGCATGTCTGGATGTGGTTTAAGACCAGATTTAAACAGCTGAATGATGGAATATAAGATGGAACTTTGTGATGGTGGATTCCTTGCGAGCCTGTATAACACTCTCGTGCTCTCGCCTCATA
The DNA here is from genome assembly GCA_030374765.1 of Agarophyton chilense. NCBI lineage: Eukaryota > Rhodophyta > Florideophyceae > Gracilariales > Gracilariaceae > Agarophyton > Agarophyton chilense. The sequence continues at coordinate 29,154 of JARGXX010000079.1, forward strand.
TTTGCCACGTAGGACTTGGTGAAGAGTTGGTACATGGTTACTGGTGTAAGCAGAGTCGCGTTTACATAGATAGGGTTGCAGGAAATGGCAATGAACAGCGAGAGACCATTTGCGCGCAGGGTTGTGCATGGGAGTGGCATTCCAGGGGTTGCAACCTGTTTTACGTAACCTGTACGTATGTAAATATAGCAGTTTTGTTTCTGCGTACGTGTACACGTCGTTGTGTTATTGTGGAAGCGCCGTGAGGTTGCCAGCAAATCCACGTGGGTGGATCTCTACCGCACATTATCGTGCGCCAGCTGTCGGCGATTACGTGCTGTTGCGGAATGGTTTAGATAGGCTTGCGCAGATATTTCATCTCCCGCCGCGCAGCTTCAATCCGTATTTGTTGCGTGCGCCTGGTTCGTAACCATTCTTCGGCAGATTCTATCGCCACCAGCTTCCACGCAGCTTCTTCCGCCGCCCTCGTCTAAGCTGTTGAACAAGAAGAACCGCAATGTCTTTGCTCAACTTTGTGCTCCCGGCACCGTTCACAGCTCGTGCGGCTCCAGCGCCAATTGTGTCGTCGAGGTCAAGCTTCACGCCGCGTGTTTCGACCGTGCTTCCTGCTTGCAGTGCGCGCTCTCGTGCGGCCATGATTCGCATGGGGGCTGATTCTGAGCGTGAAGATGGGTACGTGATTCGTGAATCTGAGTATCACGATCCTGACCAGAATTCCGACGACGACTCTGGTGACGGCTTCATGGGAGAGGCTGAGATGGATGACATTCTTGGTGTGTCCATGCCTGATGATCTTGCCTCGTTTGAGAAACGGGAGATCATGGAGGCAGAGTCGAGGGAGGAGCTCGTTGAGAAACTGAAGGAAATTAAGTTTAGGAGAAGGGACATTATAGTTGACCGCAGGAGAGGTTTGGGCATGGACAACGTGGGCAATTATCTGAATAATCTCTGACCAAACTGGGGCGTCGTTGCATCATTCATTGCTTGTTTGCAGAGTAAACTGTTTGCGTTTTGTGTGTTTTTTTTTCTTCTATTGTGTCGGGGTGTGTGGAGGAAAGCTCATTAAAAGTGCCGCCAGTCGAAATGTGGCGTCTCTGTTGCTCACCACTGTGGTCGTAAATACGAAAAAGAGCAAAACAGCTGGTGAGCAGTCGGCGCAGGCATCACGTCGTGATGGCGTTCTTTTTTAGTACAGCAACCTAAGTGGGCAAGACCACTTGGGCGCCTGGCCATCTGCGGGCTGCATATGCACGCATGCCATACTGCCAAGTACTGTACATATGTAGACAGCATCGAAAACCAGCGCAATATGTGTAGGGTTAGGCAATCTACCAATGTTACATACGGATCAGTGCGGGTGACGAATCTCAAGACAGGACGCAATGCAGCCGGAAGTGGACAGAAGGCACGGACAGGATTTTCAAGCGTCGCCCGATGCGTGCCAGCTAGGGCACAACCGCTCTTCTAGCTCTAGTAGAGGACGTCTCGAGAGCACACACAAGTCAGCATAAAAAACGTCGATAAAAACCTCGGGAGCATCGAATGATGCCCCAAGGGCGTTGGGTACCACGGAGCACGCCGAGCGCGTGCAAACAGTCGACATGATGTCGATACTAGTGGCGTGTTGACGCGCGCGCGCGAAACGTGGGAACGAGTAGATGTAGATGGAGAGGGCAAGCGGGGCGGAGAATAAGTACGGAGAGTGGGGGGTTCTGTTGATGGGGAGCGTCTACACACAGGTACCATATCTAAAGAAGGGGTGAGTTTGCGACGGGGAGGAAGAGGTGCGACTGGTGACTTTCTCAGGTGGCGCTGGGAAAACAGTGCAACACAACACAAAGCACAAGGCGGCTGTGCGCCAAGGCGGCATTGCGCCAAGGCGGCGCCAAAAGCGCAGCGACGCGCTGCTGAGCTTTATACTGCCAAACACGAGCAACAAATTGTGACTCCCCCGGGGGTCAGCAAGCAAGAAGGCACACGAGAAGAGAACAAGAAAGAACAGTTACTGTACACTACAATAAAAACAAACAGCACAAAAGCGCAGACGTCACAGCGCGTGCGCCTCAACTCAAAGCCCCGAAAAAAGTTGTCCTCCCCTGGTCTCAACGCCAGCAAGTTGTTCCATAGTCTGATCCAGTGCGTCTGTCCCGCCCGTCATTCCGTTCACGTGCACGTTCTGCGCCCTGGGGGCCACGCCACCCCCCGCCGACAAGGCTGTGTCGCCGCCACCACCACCGCCACCGCCGCCGCCGCCGCCGCCGCCGCCGCCGCCGCCGCCGCCGCCGCCGCCGCTGCCGCCGCTGCCGCCGCCGCCATCACGGCCGTCGGCGCCACCGCTACCGCTAGCTACTCCAGAATTGCCACCAATCCCACCGCCACCAGCTGCACCACCACCGCCGCTCGCACTCCCCTCACCGCCCGTCGGCGTGGCCAGCCTACCAGAGCCCCCACCCACTCCCACGTGCGCCCCAGAGGCCGCGCCGCCCGCCCCAGCAGTCGCGCCCACAGCGCTCGCGGCTGCGGCCGCGCCTGTAGCGCCCGGACACACCGCAGAGTGTTCCGGCGTAGCCGGCACGCAGCTCTTACAACGGTCGCAATGAAACGTCAACCCCGGCATGCAAACGTTGCACTTGTTGCAATGACGCAAATCATATCCAGGCGTGTCGTCCGTGATGCCACAGATATCGCAGTAGTACGATCCAAAGCATTCGCCACACTTGCGGCAGTGCTGCGTCTTGGGTTGAACTTCGCCGCACATCATGCACAGCATTGTCTGCACCGGCTCGATACGCACGTCGTGAATGCGGCTCACGTCCTGGATGTGGCACATGCGACACACAGGAAACGTGCCGCAACACACCATCTGAATGCGATTCTTTCGCGTAAAGTGCTTGCAGCCAAACACCTTGGTGCGCGGCACGTACTGTCTACTATATGTCTCATGCACAAGCCGTCTGCTTGCCTGCATCATACGTTCCACCCACCGATCGTTGAGTAGCTTCGGTTTGTAGCCCTTTGCCACCTCGTCCGCGCGCATTTCGATGATAGCCTGCTTCATGGCTTCAATCTCGGCCTCGGCCTCGGCCGACTCCATGTCGGGCGTTTCTGTGCCGTCGTTGGTCATGAGCGGGATGGGCGACGACGGCGCGTCCGCGTGGTGCGGGAGGCGCGAGCGTGCAATAGAACGAATTTCATCATAGCTGAGTTTGGGGTTCTCGTTACCAAGCTTGTGCAAGTGGCGCAGCTTTTGCAATTCCTTCTCACACTCTTGGCGGTTATCCATGAGTCTCTTGTAAAGCGCGGCCTGGGCGCGCGCCTCCAGCGACAGCAAGATGCGTTCAGCAATCATGCGAACGGTCTTCTTAGCGGCCGAGATGTTATTAGCCTTGGGTCGACCTTTACCCTGTGCCTTGTTAACGCGAATAAACTCCTCCTTGTACAGCTCAGAAATCTTCTCGGCCAGTTGCGAGCGTGTCTCGCGGCGCTGTTCATCGTTGCTGATAGTCAAACAATCGTGGTCCCATCCGGAGTGGGCAGCGCGATCCTCAGCAAACTGGCGCATGCCACCAAACGGATGCGTATACTTTCCAGCCCTGCGCTTCTCGACGCCGCCGGCCAGAATGGGCGGTGCGGCGGGTGTGAGCGATGCCGTAGGGTTCGGTGCAATACGAGCGGCGGCGCGCGCATGTTGTAGCGCATGGTGCGACGAGGAAAGGTGCGTGGGGAGATGAGGCAGCGGTTGGGAGTGATGAGTAGGATGGTGGTGATGCAACGGCTGCTGTTGCGAATGGGAGTGAGAATGTGAGTGTGAGTGCGAATGCGGGTGTGGGAGCGAGTGCGAGTGCGAGTGAGAGTGAGAGAGTGTGTGCGGCGGCAAGTGGTGCGGCACGAGCGACTGCTGGTGTGCATGCAGCGGTTGCGATAGCGAGGAAGGGTGCGGCGGCGGGGCGGCGGAGGCGACGGCCATGAGCGCCTGAGGCGGGGGCAGCTGCGGCGGACGCGCGCCGGAGGCGTCAGGCGCGGAAGGCGGAGGCGGCGCCGCGCTGCTCATGGCGCGCGGAGGGGGGGAGCGCGTAGGTGGGAAGGGGAGAAGGAGTGGGGAACGAAGGAGGAAGGAGAAGGACGGAGGAAAGAAGGAAGGGGAAAGGAGGGGGAAAGAAGGAGGGAAAGAAGGGGGAAAGAAGGGGGAAAGAAGGGGGAAAGGAGAAGAAGGAGGAGGTGAGAGTGGGAGCACGGACGGAGAAGCGTGGGGAAGCAATGTGAACGACGGGGCAAAGCTCGGAGCGGCGCAACAAGGAGGAAGACACACACTCACAAGCACACACTTGCGCGCACAGTGGTGGCGCGAGCGGCGCGTGTGTGTATCGGCGGCGTTACAAACGTTGGGCAGCGGCGGCGCCAACGGCGTGTCCAGCACGCTCACAGGCGAGGCGAGGGGGGGCCTAGGCACGCAAGAGGAAAAAAAAAAAGCGTTTTCTACACACCACGCAGCGCACGCAAATGCGCGAAAGCGTGCACACCAAGCACCGCCACGTGGACCACGAGTCCACGCGTGCCACCACACGAAACAAGAACACGGGGCCACGTTTATCAGCCGTGGCTAGCTGTCAGCCGTGGCTAGCTGTCGCCCGACAGCTGCACGATGAGACCGTTCACGGCGCCGCCGCCGGCGGGCGCCAACACAAGGGCGAAGCGCGAGGCGCCGTGGCACGCGAGCCAATCCACGCGCGTCTTTCGAGCGCGCGCGTACTGCTCAGTCAGCAGCCGCTCGCCACAGTGCACAGCCGCCGTGCCGCGCACGCGCACCCCCCCCGCTTCCAATACGCGTCGGCTCCCGCCCCACGACACCACCCGCAGCTGCGCGTCCACGCGCCAGTGTGCCGCGCCCAGATGCTCCCACTCCACCTCCCCCCCCCGCCACCTGCTCATCTCTCCTCTCCCTCCCTCCTCATTCTCCGCCCCGATCCCATTTTCCATACCCATCCCCATCCCCATCCCACTCCCACTTCCACTCCCACTCCCACTCCCGCTCCCATCTCCGTCCCCACTGCCATCGCCCGTCCCGCTGCCATCGCCCGTCCCGCTCCCGCTCCCGCTCCCGCTCCCGCTCCCGCTCCCGCTCCCGCTCCCGCTCCCGTTCGCTGTATCCTCCGGCGTCTCCTCCCGATCGCTCGGCGGCGTGATCTCGCGCATCCCCCCAAGGTCGCCCTCCCCGCGCACCATCGCCGGCACCCCAGTGTTGCCCGCCGCAATGTACCGACCCTGCCAGTTATGCTTGTCAAGCTCGCCTTTGCTGTCGGACTCTACCACCACATTGTTTCGCCGTCGCTTGGCGGCTGCCCGCCCGCACGCCGCCCGTACTTGCATCCCCAGCGTGTGCGCGTGAGCGTCTGCCGCTTTCACTTCGTACTCGCCTTGCCGCTTGCCGCTTTCGCCGCTTTCGCCGCCTTCTATTCTCAGTCCGTTCGCGCTGGCCATGTCCACGCCCTTGCGTGCCTCCTCTTCCTCCTCCTCCTCCCTCACTCGACTGGCGCGCGCGCGCTTCACTGAGCTGCTTCCTTTTGTTCTGTCCGTCTTGCCATCGCTTTGCTTGCGCCCATCTTCTCGCACCGTCATCGTCTGCTCCTCGCTCTTGCCACGCTCCAGCCCGATCGTAGCCAACAGCTGTCTCTCCTGTCTCTCAGTGCCGCGCGCACTCTCCACCTGCATCCTGTCCTTTTGCACGCCTTTCATATCCCTCTGCGTTTGGTGCACCGTATCAGCCGTTGTAGCCACTCGGGCCGTGGAACCCATTCGTCCATTTTGCCCGTGCCCGTTCTGAACGCGTACATTTTGTCGTTTACTTCGCGCGTGCCGTGCATGCCATCTATCCGTCGTCGTCGCCGCACGATCCGTGCCATTAGAGACCCCAACCTCAGTTCGCGCGTTCGCCCCATTGCTCCCGTTGCTCTGGTTGCTCTGGTTGGTAGCAGATGATAACGTCTTCCCACCACCACCGTCGTTTTTGATCGGTTTGCCACCACTGTCAGTGGAATGATGATGGTGGTGGTGGTGGTGATTGTTCTGATTGTACATGTTCACGATGCCGGCGTTGCTAGAGTGAGCCATTTCAGCCCACAATTGCTGCGGAGCGGGTGCATGCGTACCGCTCGCATCCGATGGCGGCATCATGGCCGCCGAGTCGGCGCCAACCTGCCCGTGCGCACCAAAGGCACCGTACACCACGTTGTTGGGCGGTTGCGAGCCCATGTTGACGTGCGTGGACGCGTACATGTCGTAACCGTTGAGTGGCGGAGAACAGTTTGCAGATGACTGCACGGGCACCACGGCGGGCTGCATGCTGTTGGCACCAGCCGCGTTCAGCACAGCGGCGGCGGCGCCTTTTGACTGAGCATTACCGCTGTTACTGTTGTGGTTGACAGTGCTGCTGCTGTTTTTGTTGTCTTTGTTGTTGTTCTTCTTTTTGTTGTTGTTGTTGTTGTTTTTGTTGTTGCTGCTGTTGTTGTTAGTGGCACCGTTGTTGACATTCTGCACCGGCACGGCAGCGTCGCCGCTTGGAGAGGCGTGGTGGTGCGGGTACATTTGCTCCATGACGTTGACCTGCACCATGTTGTGAAAGGCACCGGGCGGGGCGGCGGTGTACGAAAACGGTGAGGCAAAGGCGTACGGCATGGAGGCGGGACCATAGAAGGGCGGGGCAGCGGCCGACATAGGCGCAGACATGCTCGGTTGATTTGGGGGCTGTACGACGGCGGGCGGCTGCGGTATGCGCGGTATGGGCAGGTGGAAGTTGTGCGACGACACGCCGCCGTTGAGGTAACAATCACAACCGACGATTCCGCACATGTAGGCGACTGGGGGCGGAAAAGCAATGGTGTGGAGGTGATGGGCGGGTATTCGGGCATGCTGCTGCTGCTGTTGCTGCGACTGCTGTGTGTGCTGTGGCGGTTGATGGTGGTGGTTGTGGTGGTGGTGGTGGTGGGGTTGCTGCTGCTGCGCGTGTTGCGATTGGTGCTGCGCAGAGGTGGACATTGTGAGCGTGGGGTGGGTGGCGGAGGAGAGAAGGTGTTGAGACGAGCGCATGTGCACAGGGTAAGGGGGTTGGGGGTGTTGGGGTATGTGCGGATGCGTCTGGCTCTGATGGGTAGAATGGTGAGGGTGGTGAGGGTGGTGAGGGTGATGAGGGTGGTGGTGATGTTGCGAAGCAGACGGATGCAGAGCAGGGTGGGGGTGAGGCGGGACGCTTTCGGTGGTATGCATGGAAGAAGGGGCCATACGAAAGATATGGTCCTTCTTTTGCACGATGGAATGAATCTCATGCTTGTAATACTCCTTGTCGGCGGCCGTGGCCTTCTCCTTCTCCAGCTTCTCCTTGAGTTTGTCGAGGCTCTTGATCTTGCGATGGGGCCAGCGCGGGACGCCGTGCTTGCGGCATTGTTTTTTAAGGGCGGTGACGCACACGCCCAACTGCTTGGCGGCGCTGTTGATGGGCAGGTGAAAGAAGCGCGAGAGCTCCTGGTACGTGAGCGAGCGGCCTCGCACAACGTCGTGCGGCGGCGGCGGCGGCGGCGGCGGCGGCGGCGGCGGCGGAGGCGGGGACGGGGACGGGGGCGGTAATGACTGTTGCTGCGGCTGCGACTGCGGCTGCGGAGACGACGACGGGGGCGGAGGCGGCGGGGACGGAGGCGATGGCGATGACGATGACGATGAAGATGACGGCGAGGGCGACATGGGATACGCGGACGCGACGCTACGCCGGTTGAAAGTACTTGTTGCATGCAAACGACAGACACTCTGTGCACTACTGGTAGATACGACGCGACGGGGTAGCGCTGTGCTCTCACTCAAACACGCTCAAAGGCACACGCGTTGCGTGCGCGAGCCGCCCGCCACACGGACCGCAAGGAGGCGGATAGCACGCGCATGGCGCACACAAACACAAGATATTTGGGCTGCCACGCCGCCGCCGTTCGACGCATTCATTGGTTAAAAACGCGTCCAAAAAATCGTAAAAATTCCAACACCCATGTAACACGCCCGTGTGACGCACGCCAAAGATATGAGCGCCAGCGCAGATAGCAGCGTGTGAGTACGCCAATCGCCATCAAAAGCGAATCTGCAAAGATATTTCACAAACAACAACTGCGGCGTGGCGACGCTCCGTCGGCAACTGTGCGAGACGTACACAGAGTACGCGTGTTCAACGTGAACAGGTGGACACATTGATGTGGCTCTGCTGTACTGCGTGGATACGTGGACGGAGCGTGCGCGCGCGCCACGTGATGCGCGCCGCGGCGGCGGTGACCGTTGCCGAAAGAGGCGAAGGGAGTTGCTTGACGCGGCAGCGTTGCATGGCGAGCTGCGCGCCGTTTACAGAGCCACTCGCGGGCACCTCTCCCGACGGTCCGGGAAGCAAAAGCGTCATAAAGCCCGCGCGGTGACGCCCTTCCTCCCCACGCTGCATCGCCTCGCCTTCCACCGCGCGCCGTCGCGACTATCATCGTCGTCGTCGTCGTCGCTGCTCGGCTGCATGGCGTCGTCGCTGTTCGCGGGCGGCTCCGTGTGCGCGGACGCGCGCCGCGCCGTGCGCAGAGCGTTGCGTCGCTTTGTGGCGGCGCGTCGCTCCAAGCTACCGCCCTCGCGTCGCGCGCTCGCCAGCGCCGCCATATTGGCCGCCGCGCTGCTGTGTGTCTCGCTCGTGGTGCGCATGCCATCGCCTTCATCATTACCGTCACCGATAGCGTCTTCTTCATCGCAATCGTCCCCGTCGTCGCTGTCGCCGTCGTCGCTGTCGCCGCCGCGCATGCAGCTTTTCTCACAACCGCGCCGCGACGATCCTCCCCGTGTGGACGACGATGGCGCGCCGCCGCCAGCCATCGCCGCGCTTCCGTCTGCGCTGCGCGCGCGCATCGCCGCCACCACGCGCGCCTTGCGCGCGGGGGAGTCGTCGCGTGTGGCGCTCACGCGCGCCTATGCGGTGCCGCACGCTGTGGCGGCTGTGATGACGTTGCAGACTGCGCGTTTGCTGTTGTGGAAGCTTGTTTTGGCCGATGAGTTGGCTGACATGCGTGCTTCATCTTGCGATTCCGTTCGCGTGCATGCGCGCGTGCTCTTTGTGCACACACAGAATGGCTTGGGCAATCGTCTGCGCGCTCTTGCTTCTGGGCTGGCTATGGCGCGCGCCACTGCTCGCGTTCCCGTCGTCGTGTGGGAGTCGGATCCGCATCTCGCCGCCCCGTTTCACGAGGTGCTTACCGCTGAGCGCAATGCTTCCTCGTTGCAGGGCTTGCTGTATGACCATCTTATTGTCATGGACCGCTTCGTGGATTGGACTCTGGTCGACCACCGCAATCAATCGTGGCACGCTGTTAGCTACATGGAAAAAGATGGTCCCCACGCCAAGCCGGACATCTTGATGCGCTTTGAGCTCCCGTCTCACCGCCCAATCTCCGTGCACCACTGGCTGAAAAACCATCCGCAACAACCGCCGCAACTGCAAAGCGCCAACGCCACCGTGCAGCTCACTCTTTCTAAACCCCGCCCTAACCGCTCGAGTCATCTAATTCACTCCGCGAAGCATGTGTACTTTAGAAGTGCCTATGTCGCAAAAACCCAACCCAAATCTATCTGTGCACGCTCCATCGTCAACCGCCAGCTCGCCCTCTTGCAGCCAAGTGCTGACGTCATGCAAATCGTTCGCCAAATCGATCCCAAATCGCTCTCGCCAGCCATTGGAGTGCACATACGCTCCAGAAGCCTGGCGAGGGACAACGTCGACGTTCGCACCCGCTGCGAGTACACCCGCGTCGGCGCCCGCGTCACCGACTACTGGAGATCGCGCTCCAGTCTTCGCGTTTTTGTCAAAAAGATGCAGTGGGCCATTCGACGTAAGAAAAGCGTAAAGTTTTTCGTCGCCTCCGATGATGTTGCCGTCGTACAGGCCTTGACTGCACGTTTCGGCCGCGATCGAATTCTGTATATTCAGCGCGGCTGCGATGACCGCTTTGAGGGCTGCGTCAAGTACGCCATGGCCGACCTCATTTGCTTGTCCAAGACCATGAAGATCTACGGCTCCAATTGGAGCAGTTTTTCCGAGGCTGCCGGCCGCCTTGGAGGGAAGAGCGTCTTCCTTAGTGGCCATCATTTCGGACGCGTCAAAGGGGTTGCGCGTCTGTGGCACCAAGTGCAGTCTGATGTGTACTCCAAAATTGACACCGTGCTCAAGGTATGGCCCTCATGGCTGCTATTGCCGTGGAATCGGTGCTAATCACGTCATGTACCGCCGCCTTTTCGTATGTCTCCTTTTCGACGCGAGCAACATGTAAAGACGTAAGTGGTACAGACACTCCATGCAGCTGGGAGCGAGGAAGAGCACACGCAATTGGACACAAGAGACACATTCGTAACAATTTAGCACTTTACAATAACAATGGCTGCGCCCAACCGTGCGCGTCGTATTGTTCGCCGTATTGGATCGCTCGCACTTTGTTGTACAGGCGCAAAAGACGGTCGCCGACGCGGTCGGGGTCACTGCCAATTTCATACAACCTGCTGCCGTGCAGCACGCGCGTGACAGCTGTGATGACCACCGCCGTGCCGCACGCTCCCACTTCGTCGAATTGCTCCAATTCTTCAATGTCGATTTTTCGTTGCTCCACCGTCATGCCCTCATCCTGCGCCAGCTGCATCAGCGTCTTGTTGGTGATGCTTGGTAGCACACTTGCAGAGTCTGGCGTTACGTAGGCGTTTCCTTTCAGCCCGAAGAAGTTTGAAGTTCCAAACTCTTCGATGGTTCGACGGTTTTCCGCATCTAGATAGAGGTTAATTGGATAGCCGGCGCTCTTGCCCATCATGTTTGGCATGAGGTCTGCTGCGTAGTTGCCGGCCACCTTCACGTGGCCGACCCCCTTGGGGGCGGCGCGGTCAAAGTTTTGCATTACGAGGGCAGTCACGGGGGACAGTCCCCCCTTGTAATAGTCTCCGACCGGCACCACCATGACGAGGAATGTGAATTCGTCAGATGTCTGCAACCCAATTTTGGCACCGCTACCGAATAGCAAGGGTCGGATGTACAGTGAACCCCCGCTTCCGTACGGTGGCACATAGTGGATGTTCTCTCTGACCGCCATGTGAACCACATGTAAAAACAGCTCCGGCGGAACATCTGGAATCACCAGACGTTGCGCTGACGACTGCAGACGCTTTGCGTTTTCATCGGCACGAAACACTCTCACCACGCCATCCTGTCCGCGGAAAGCCTTGAGCCCTTCGAAACAGCTCTGGCCATAGTGCAAAGCCGTGCTGGCAATGTGCATACGGATAAAGGGCTCGGTTTCGATAGAGGGGGCGGACCATTGCCCATGTTTCCAGATGCACTGCACAAAACAAGCCGTTTGAATGTATTGGAATCCTAGATTTTTCCAATCGAGCTTTGGAGTTGTTAGCCGTACCTCGGACTGTACCATGCGAGGCGTGAGAGGCTTGTGTGGCGCGGTCGGGCGGGGAGGTCGCACGGCGGCGCGACGCGGCTTGACACGGCTGTCGCGCGCTGAACTTGAGCTGCACTGTGATAGCGGGAGGGGGGATGCGAACGCCATGCTGCCGGCGGTGGGGAGAGGGGAAAGGGGGGAGAAGGGGGGGGGGGGGGGGGGGGGGGGGGGAGGGAGGAAAAGGGCGGGGAGTTGGCGGTGAAGAAGGCGAGCCGTACGGATATTGTCGGATGCTCCTCGGAAAGGACGACGGCGGTGTAAACAGCGCGGGTGCGAGGGGTCGACCACACGGCTGGTGGCGTCGGCTTATCTCAACGCGCGCATTTCAGCGGGGGACGTCCTGTAGCGCGTGCCAAACTCTTCGCTGTTACACGTGGCACGCTTCCGCTGAAATGCTGAGGTGTCTGCGAGTACACACTATTGTGCTCGCCGAGCCTCCCGAAGCCTTCGCTGTGCGGTGCTGCTAGCTAGAGGAATATGCGATGCGATGTCAGAAACTAACAAGGGTGAAGGGTTAGATTGCTATTCCTTTAGCAATTGCTAGCAATTGGAATGGATCATCTGAGTTTCATACTGAAGCTTTCAGCGCTGCCGTCTCTTGCCGAACAAATGTCCTGCTTACTGATGCTTGGTTTGATACGTACTTGCACGGGAGATGAGCGGCCATCTTCAGCACGAATGCTGCCCATAACAATCATTGCCCATTTACCTCCGTTTATTGTACAGTAGCTCAATTTTGATGAAATCAATGGGCCATCTTGTACCGCCATTCGCAGTGATTCTTCTTCAATTCGGAGACCACGCCTTATCTGTCCTGATACAATTTTGGCCGTCTACTGTTTGACTCATTCCCGCCGCACCACCAGCGAAGTACGCCGTGTGCGCTAGGTGTGCACGAGCAACATAACAATGCTGTCTTTCTTAATGAATCAAGTATCACATTTGCAACACCGTCTTTCCAATCCCGTATCACGCGGACGACGTGTCTCGATTCCATCCCCTTTCCAATGATCGCCGGTTTATCAATCAAAGGCTAATAATCTACTTATTGTGTAGTTTTCTCTCTTTCGTTAGCTAGCTAGGGGTATGAAAATGAAAAACCTGCTCACAGGCCTCTGCAACAACCACACCAAGCGCCCCCATCTCTGTCGAGGCCAGTTCCTCAATGTGTGTTTAGGCTACATTCGAAGGAGAGGGCGGATAGAGTTCACACACGCCCTTCAAAATGTCAAGTGAGATGCCCCCTTGTAGCACAAACACCGGATTTCTGCCACAACACACTCAAAAGCTTGGAAACCGCACCTTGGCCGAGTGCCCCGCACGGTGTGCCAGGGAGAGCTTTGATCTTCCAAAGTTTAAGCGCCGCGCAAATGGATCAACAGTAGCTACACCTTGCCGTAATTCGCTTTGAATTGGAAACTTGTGCCGCTATTGCCTGCATCTCACTGTGCTACTTTTTGAAAAGAGAAATTCATTTCGTGTGTGACACACGGTGCGTTGTGCTCACACACACCACCCTGATCTCGATCAAGATCGGGATCAAGCAGGCGTTTTCGCTCAGCTGGACATCGCTGCAAAGGTACGGCGTATTTCGAACGCGCAACTGACAACAAACCCAAGGAGCAGAATCTGGCAAGCAAGCACCTCCGATCACGGAAAGGAAATCCGGAGAATTTCAATAACTCCATCACACAATGGTAGGCGCTGCGTTCATATGTGCCCGTGCGTGCACAATGGTTCGTTCAACGGGAAAGGCTGCGATGACGACACCCAACAACATATCTCGTCGCGATGCTATGCTGACGGTGTGTGCAGTGGTTACAGCAGCGATTCTGCCAAAGCCAGCCAAGTGTGAGCAAAAGCTACCGGCTGGAGCTGCGCAGTTTACTCGAGTGTTAACGGCGCAAAGGCAGTGGGAGAGTTTAGGAAGCGTGCTGGACGGTGGTCGAACTCTGGAAGAAGAAGAATGGGAAAATATTCGGGGAATTCTGCGCGCCGTATACCAAGTGAGCGGTGACATGGAATATCTCACGAAGCCGTGGAGCAAGGAAAATAGACAGACTGCGTCCAAGGACATAAAGACGATGAGAATGACTCTCAAGAAAATGGACGAACCCGCTAAGAAAAGACAGCTAGAAGAGTTGAAAGAAAAATATAACCAAGTACAAACTTTACTGCAGCGATTTTTGAGCACGTTCAGTGAGGCTAGCACAGCTGACATGCCGCTGGAGCTTTAGTTACGACGCTGGTCATACTCTCCAAGAAAATCTTCCTTGTTCTGCGAGCCATCAAACTGGAGAAAAAACACGAGGAAGACGGCAGGAATAGCAAGAAGAGGCAAGAAGAGGAGCGGCGAGTCGATTCCAAGGCCCTCTCCAGTACCTTCGGTGGCCAGTGTGGGCGCCACGGCGGCCAAGGCGGTGGGCAGAGCGGCCAGACGAGCAGCGTGCTTTCTGAGCGACATGCGCGGCGCACGGTGCGTCGAGACAGCCGCCGCGACGGGGCGCAACGCGAGCGGAAGGGAAGTGGCAGGGACGAAGGCGGAGACCATTTCGAGGAGGGGGTGGGCAAGAATTCGCAGGCGAGATGTGCGGCGCTGGTGGGTGGCTAGAACTCGTACAGCGAAAGAACTGTGGCGCCAACTGAGGACGCAAGCGTGAGTGATTTTATCGAGCGCTTGCAGATCCTCTCGCGAAATCACGCGCATCTCGCACCTCGCCGCCTCTGCCATATCTGTCAGGGCGTGACTCGTGTGCACGTGTAGCCACGGCGATATGCCACGTGCGTGATTGTGGTTGGTGGATCTGCGAGCTCGGCTCAGCTCTCTACGCTTCCCGGATGTGTTTGCTTCGATGCTGGTGGCGCTAGGATGCAGCTACTGAATTCCAGCTTCAGTCTGCTCTTGTCCCACGGCTCAACGGAGCCGTAACAGTTTGAACACCACCTCTTCGGGCGATTGCCGGTAGTTCCGTCACTTCGCGATCAAAATGGGGCGCGATGGATTCGATGATTGGCGCATGAAAGTCGCGGCTGCGACTGCTGCCGTGCAGCTCACGTTTCAGGAAAAGATGCTTGCTGGAGCCATTGCGAGGGGCGTGGCGCAGACCATTCTGCATCCGGTTGATGTGATGCGTACCCGCCTGCAGGCGCGAAATATAAACACTCCCTGGAGGCCTTCTGTCTTTGTCAAGGGTGTAATTCCACAAATCGTCCTCGCCATCCCAGCTGGCGCGCTCCAATTCTTGGCGTTTGAAAGCGCAAAGGAAAAGTTACAAACTTTAATACCGGACGAGAATCTTTCGCAAACGCGTATCTTGCTCGCAGGTGCCGCTGGTGCTCTGGTTGCCGCCACGTGCCGTATTCCGCAAGAGGTCTTGAAACAACCGCTTCAGGCCGAGATTTACCCTAATGTATTTGTCGCCCTAAGAGAAACTGTCGGCAAGTCGGGAATCGGTGCACTTTACAAGGGCTCTGTTGCCACCATCTCCAGGGATATCCCATGGAACGCGCTATCTTTCATGTTCCACGGCCAGGGCAAAAAGCTTTTCAAGTCTTGGAAGGGACGTGAACCAGCAAATGATGAAAACCTCGCCGTTGCCGGCGTCGCTGGTGCCCTCGCGGCCATCTTACTTACACCCATTGACGTCGTGAAGACGCGCATCATGACGCAAAGAGTTGGATCCACTGCTTACTCAGGAGTCATTGGCACTTTGCAAAAAATTGTTAGGGAAGAGGGAGCCGCTACTTTGATGAAGGGTGTCATTCCTAGAATTGTCTTCCTTGCTCCTCTAGCCGGAATTACTTTCTCTGTATACGAGGCTGTCGCTGCCAACATTAAGAAGAGGAAGAGTATTATTGAACCTATTGCATTCAATTCTTTGCAGGATGCGTTCATCACACACTTGCAACCTGGTGTGAATGAAAAACCCCGTTCATTAACCTTGGCATTACGGTTTTCAAAATCGAGTGTTAGATTGGCGTCAGCCAACACTCATTCGTGTGGAAGCAGTCTTGGTGATTACGATTCCCCATCCCCGTTTGTCTTTTCTTTATCTGCATAGCCGTCTCTGATTCCGATTTCTTGTGCCACCATCTCTCTTCAGTTATAGTTTATACGGCAGATCTATTTTGGCTCGCCTAGTCATAGACTAAGAGAGCACTCTCTATTTCCATTCTTGCGGCGTTGAGAAATACCGAACGTGGAAAGATAGAATTGCGGATACTCATTTTACTTGAAAGTGAAGTCCCCAATTTAGATAAACGCGTTGATATCTGACGCATGTTCAATGTCTAGGTTGTGCCAATCGAAATTTGTCAGCCCCGTTGCTTTATTTTTAAGGTAATGAGGCATTCAGAACTGGGTCTGAGTGCGGAATCCCGCGAAATAATAACGAGTACACTGCGAAGTGCGACACTGCACAAATTCTCTCATGTCTATGTTCCAAAAATAAGGGTGCTAAGTAAGAGTGCTCGAGGGCTGATACTCATGGCAATGCGTCGCCGAACAATCAAAAATGCGCCACCCTTTGCTTCGAGTATGAAAATCGAAGTCAGACCAAGGTAACACTCATCCATAGCAACGAATGGTGGCCGTCGAGCCTTTCTCAGCACTCTGCCCCTTCTTTTCAAGGTATCTTTGATGATACTCTTCCGCTGAACAGTAATTCTTAATCGCCGCCACATCTGTCACTACCTCCTTTGTGTGCCTCCCCGAAGCCTCCGAAATCCACTGCCGGACGTCCTCGGCCTGATTTTCATCAGAAAAATATATGGCACTCCTGTATTGCGTACCAACATCATTCCCCTGCTTGTTTAAGGAAGTGGGGTCATGACGCGACTCCCAAACTTTCAAGAGGTCATTCAAAGTCACAACAGATGGATCGTACCACACGCGAACGACCTCTGCCGCACCTGTAGCGCCAGTGCAAATGGCGTCGTAGGTAACTCGTGCCATCTTTCCGTTGGAATAACCGACCTCAGTCTTCAAAACACCGGCAACGCGTTGGAAGGCCAATTCAACGCCCCAGAAGCAACCAGCTCCAAAGACGATCTGCTTCGTTTCTGCCGTTTGTCTTTCTTCGTTTTCCACAATCGCAGATTGGACAGTGTCAGTTTCTGCTTCTTCTTCCGCGGCGAGGACCTCCGTTGTAGCCCGGGACGCAACAGAAGTGACCGCACTGGCGAGCATTGGAACAAGCTCATTGCGAGCATCAAGACCTTGCACATCATCGCAACCACCAACGTGCTTGCCGCCGATGAAGATGTTGGGCACGGTTCGTTGTCCAGTCTTCTGCAACAAGTACTGTTGCATGGCATTGCCTTCGGCGCCCATTTCATCCATTTCAAATGCCTTCATCGGCATCAAACCCTCGACAGCGGCGACACGCTCTTCCAAAAGGTCCTTGGCTTGGACACAAAACGGACAATATGACTTGCTAAAAACCATAACTGCGTTCTCCTTAATTGCGTTCTCAACAGCTTCCTCGGGGCTTCTTGGCTTCGGCTTGGATTGAGCGACTTGTGGGGGAAATTGATGAGCAAGTTTCTGTGGGGCTTGGGTCAGCATTTGCACAAGGACGCCACGACGCGCAAAAGCTGCAATGTCATCACCGCCCCCAACTGTGGAACCACCGATGAACACGTTTGGTACTGTGTATCGGCCAGTAATTTGGGCGAGATAATTCTGAACTTGAGAGCCTAGATATCCCATTCTGTCCAATTCAAAAATCTTGGGTGTTGGTGGGTTGCCAATCTTGTTCAGAGCGGAGCGAATGTCGGATTTGGCAGATCCACAATACGGACAATATGTCTTGCTGAAGATTACCACTGGATTAGTTTGAATCGCCTCATCGACCAATGTTGTAGCTTTGGATTTTCCATTTTGAACTGCGGTCTTCTTTGCCACGTTACCCATGGTGTGCAGCACAATTGGCAGGCAGGAAACCCTGGAATGGAGAAACGTCGAGGACTGAGCGCTGAGCGTAGACTGCACGATGGGGAACTCGACGTACTGCGCACTCTTTTAAGTAGAACCGAAAGTGGGCACCATCATTTCCACTGAGAAAAAAGGGCACTCCGTGTGGAGAAGGCAGAGAAATTGGTGATGTGCTTTCGGTGTATGCAGCGGTGATGCATTGGTGGTGAAAGTAAAACGTCACTGTGATGCGAATTTTAAACTGCAAAAAAGGCACAGCGAATTGTGATCAGGCGTGGGGCGCTGTGATTGGACCGGTGAGCGGAGGCGGCGAACAGGCAACCGGTGTGCACACACGTTGCGAAATCAAAGGTGTAGGTTGGTCTTTCTATTGCGGTATGTGGACTTGCCACGTATTCCACATGTACAGGAGGTGGGGGCCCGCTATAGGGTAAAACGCTGGGCTTTCTCTCCCAACTTCCCCCCGGTACATGTACGCTTGATTGATAGGGTACGCTGGTGAACCCAAAAAGCCTTGTTGACACGCGGGACGCCGCCAACGCGACCCGCTCCCATGGGGTTGGGCTATTTGAGGCTGCCAGACCTTGTGACATGAATTCACTCTTGTCTTCTGGAAACTTCGTTGCAGCTTGGTGTGCTGCAGTGGCGCAGTGGTGAATTGCGGAGGGCCGATTTCATATGTTCAAAAATTTGCTTTACTCTGAACGCGTGGTAAAGACATTGCTTCAAATACCAGTTCTGTTCGCAGTCCAATCCGTCCTCGACAAAGCAAAGCTTGTGCTTTGCTGACCGTGTTCCCAGCGGCGAATTCCAGGACAAATCGAAGTGCTGGCTTTCTAAAACGCCACATGAGTGCACTTTGACACTCGTTTGAAAGTGTCTCGTGCAAGAACCAAGAGAGTTCTTGCACAAGCATCTGATCCATGGATGTATCTGAGACAGTTGCTCGTTTTCTGAGATGCTATCAACGCGGGACGCCAATGTAATACGAGAGCAGTATCGTGTACAAAACTCAGCGTGAACGTGAACAAATCATCTGCTTGGGCCACGACACCCACGCAGCCATGTACCTTCGCAGAGTGTGTAACCGTGAAGCAATGTACGTGAAGCAATGTACGCTTGTTCTTCTTCACAGGTTGCTCGTTGTGATAGTTTTGCGTAGTCGTCGTGCATGTGTGGTTAAAGTTGCTAACGAAGACGAAATGATAGTTCAAAAAAAAACGGCTCTCCTACTTGTCGCCCACATGTTTTCTCTCCACTTGAGAGCTGCCTGAACACTGTGTTGACCCCGCTTTCTGCATCACCATAGTGAAGATCACGACGACTGCGCGACGTTTCGTGTGGGCTCGGAAACGCAACCGCCACTAGATACTGTATCTCTTCCAAGTGCAAAGCAAAATCATTTTGAATTCTGTGTGGCTTCACGCTGCTGAATCGCGGCACATGCATGCATCCGAATCCATTTGCCGCTCCGCAGCCGCATCTATCCCCATCATCCATCCGCTCCCTTTTCCTTTATTTCTTGGCTCTGCTCCCGGCTCGCGCAATCTCAGACCACCACTCAACCCCACAATGTCTTCATCATCACAGACTCCCACACAAACTCCCACCCAAATATTTGCACAACTGATGGCAACCGGAGCAATAGACCGTTTCCGTAAATCTCTAGAAAAGCTTATTCAACCGCTTTCACAAGCCCGCCATCAATCCATCTCGAATGCAACCAAATCTTTTCTTCACGGCTTGGTTTCAGTAGAAGACATCATCTCCAATCCTAAGAAGCTTTTGCAACACGCTAAAGACGCAACCATGACATCTGCGAGGGAAGATGTAGTGAAAGATGTGCAGCAGACTGCCGTCTCAGAGGCTGCTGTCGAGTTACGACGAACACTGAGAAAAGCCTTTGACGCCATCATCGAACCGCCTAAAGAACAACCTAAACCGGAGCCACAGTCCACTCGAATAACACAACCTCAAAAACAGGCTACAAACAAAGCACCGCCTGAAATTGGAAAAGCACTGTCTCCACCAAATGGACAGCTTCCCAATCCCAATGGTGGACAGGAAAACAGTTCTGAAGCTCTTGACCAGACGCCATCACCACTCAGAGGAAAAGCTCAAGCCAACGATCAAAGCGCTCAGCGATCAACGCAAGGTTCTCAAAATTCAGAGTTTGCCAACGGAATCAATGCATTTAAGCCTTCTGCAAGTGGAAAAACCCCACCGAAAACTAAGCCTATCTCAAGCATACAAACCATTCCAACGGACTTGTTCCAGACGGCCCACAACATTCTCGAGTTGAAGTCTAAAAAAAAAGAAGGCGACAGTTCTCTTGCGGAAAAGGAGAATAGGAAAAACGAGCCCACCGAAACCCAAGCAGCTTCACTCGAGCTTTCGTCCCCCAAACCGAATACTCTTCAATGTCTGGCTTCACAAGACCGGCCGGCATCAGAATCTCCAAAGAACCCTCCAGAAGCACCATCAAGAGCCGTTGATTTCCCATACTCGGAGGACGGGTTGCTCAAGGAAGACAAGAAGGAGGCAGTTGAAGGTGAAAACTCGCACGTCGAGAGCGTCGACAAAAGCTGCTCTCCAATGCCACAGACGTCTTCTGCAAATGAATTGGGGCATGCATGTGAAACCGCAAAAATGCGAAGGAGATCACAAGAAGTTGCGGATGACCCAAAGCGCAAAGCTAGGGGTGGTGGCATGTCTGAGAAGGATCCTGATGCTGAAACACCGAGAAGTTCGAAGAAACGAGTTCGTAAACCTCGGAAGTCTTCTGATATGCCTGTGGCTGATGAAATTCCGACTCCCAAACGTCGGAGAAAATCACAAGCGCAACTGGATAGTAATATCGAAGTTGAAGAGGGCTCAAAAGCTAGCAGGAAACGAGGTCGGAGAGAAATTGAATCTGATCTTAGCGGAAGACCACGGAAGGCTCACAAAAAGAGTCCCATAGCGGCGAGCAAGGGTAGCGAGCGTATTACAGAAAAACGAACTGGGAGAAAGAGAGGAAAAGGCTATAAACCAGTGCTTAACCCTGCCGTGGCAGTTTTGATCGATCCTCAGAATCCAAATCGTCCAAGAAGATATGGCATGTCGAATCCTTCTTGTGTTCCGAAAGATTATGAAGCGCAAGTTCAAGTTCTTGAAATCTTGGAAAATTTGCTCGAGAATGACTGCGCTTCTTCGTTCGCAGAGCCTGTAGACCTTGGCGATGAGGGCCAGTCCTCGTATTTGCAGGTGATCAAAAATCCAATGGACCTTGGCACCATTGTTAATCGTTTGAAAGAAGGCACATCACAACTAGGGCACTTCAGAACCGTTAATGAAGTTCTTGCGGATATTGAACTGGTGTGGTGGAATTGTGCGCAATTCAACGGGAGCTTCGATCCTGTCGTAGAAGATATGGCTCGATGCAGGGTGAAGCTATCTCTGAGCTTTGAGTGTTTAGCTATTGGTTGCGACACAGCAACAATCCAGCAAGGGCGTTCACAGACACAAGAAAAGAACAATGGGGTGAAAGGCAAAGCGCGTGCAGAAAGATCAAAGCATCCTGAAGCCGCAAGCAAGACCGCGCGAGAAGAGAAAGTGAAGAATGACAGTGAAAATCCGAGAGATTTAAACAACGGGCGGTTGCTCGGGAAACAGGGGGTGATATTCAGATACGTTGAAAACGAGGACGGTAAGAAACGAAAGGAATGGTCTCCATGCACTATTACAGAGTATGACGCCGCGAGCAGAAGTTACACTATTCTTTGGGAAGACAAGACAGAGACAAGGAACGCTACAATCGGGCCGGGTTGCATTTTCAATATACATAGATTTAGGGCCGATTAAATCTTTGCAGCATTCGATAAATATAGGCCCTTGTACTTACAAGCTGTACTATGGAGCATTTGAGTAGAATATCAGATACTAAAGGTATATTTCCTCGCAATCAACCCACAGTGGCGCCTACCCTGGCAATCTGGGCGGACGTTCATTGAGTACAGATTTCTGCACTGCCATGTCAGTTATATGGTAGTTAGATATCATATGATAAGATCCTGTAGAAATTCTTGTGAATAAGGATACCCCCAAGGCAGCGAGATGACTCGATCGACGTCTCAGCGTTGTCAGAGATTCTGTTGTAATTTGTGGCGCTCTAACTTTTCTGTTCTGCTGTTCACTTCCAACAAGTGCGGGACTCTCCTTCACTCGTAGACTATCACATACTTGTGCTTGGATTCGTTTGCAGATTGGAAATCTCTGAAAACAGGCGAGCACAAGACTCGGATTTTGTAGCAAGGATACATCTCCTGCGACAGGATTACAAGCAAGGATTGGATCCTGTCAAAAGGATTACACTGCGATGCCATCATTCACCCTCGCCCATGGACATCAAGATTGCAATTTATATCCGAAAATCGTTTGCGAACCACGGTACAATCGTTGACGATAGTGTTCTTGCGGTTAAACATGCGTTTTGATCAATTTATTGGTTCGAGTAGCACTTTCATATTGTACAGTTGACTTTGCAGAGTATTCGTTTAAGAAATCAAGAGAATTGCCGCCAGATGAGGTAAATGGAGAGCGCTTGCGATCGAATCATCTTCTTGTTGAAATAGGGGAGCAGGCAATTTAGAAAGAAACAAATGAAAATAGTAATGACACAATAAGGCAAGAGGGAGCGAAGTTATGGCATTCCTGAAAAAGCAATGACTTTCAAGAGTAGGACGTCTATAGTTTCGAGATAGAGATAAAGAATAATGCCTTTATCTCAACTCCTTGGAAGTTAATTTCGAGTGTATCTGCTTCCCAAACTTCCTTAGTCGTGGCGTCGCTCTTGGAGCATTGCTTTGTCGCTCCGAGATCAAGCTTTAGTAATCGAGATATTTATTTGTCATGGGACAATGGTCGACCATGATCGTAGACAGGGTACGGAGCAACATCATACTGCTTTGTGCTCTCTAGATATATTAACAGCTTGTGGGTTTTGAGCTTCGAGATCATTCCCCTTGCCATGTTCTATCGATACTTTCATAGACTGTATCGAGGACATGGCTTTTTGATTTCATTGAATCCTTCTTTGTAGAGAACCCAAAACCTATGCGTTGAAGTCTTGTTTCACCTTAAATGACTCCCATTCAAAATGTAACTTTAAATCACCTACCAGACAGTGATAGCCAAGCCGACGTCGAGTTTCTTGTGACACCAACAGGAAGTAAGTTCGATAGCAGGAGTGCTTCTCTGCTTTCGCACGACTCAAAACTGATAAGACCGTTTAGAAAAACGAAACTGAAGACATGCACGACGCTTATCCATTCTCCGGCAGGTCGTGTTTTACTGATGCTTCTTGTATTTCCGTAACTGAGTCGAGGTTGGCAAACTGGCTTTCGGCAAGTAGCAAGGGGGTTTGCTTGTATGGAACAGCTACTCGATTCATATCTTTCTCAAGTGTTTTCTCATCAAGAGACTCGCGATATGCGGCAAAAATATATCCCGTGCAGAATGCATCCCATCCAGCTGTGTGGGCTTGACCCTCAACTTTCTTTGAATCGTCATTCTTCTGGGATTGCAAGTTGCTATCCTCTATGGTTTCCTGAGGAAGTCCACTTACAGTCTTTTCACTAGAATTCTCCGAAGCTTGTACCTCATTATGATTAATAGATTCAGCCAGCCTTTTTCTTTGCTTCTTGTTCATTTTGGAAATCTCACCTTTAAGTTCGGCCTTTTGCTTTTTTAGGGCTTTTGATTGAACCTTGTGTCTCTTGTAAGCCTCTTTGCCATCTTTTGGAAAAGCCCCGTCCCTTTCCTCCTCCAGAATTTTATACGGATCGTGCAAGAATGGGCAACCAATTCCCCTTGGACAGAAACCCCGAAAAGAATAGAGCGCACAGAGCACGTCAGTTGCAGGATATCGACATATATCTGGTGGATCTGCATTCTCGTCAGCTGGAAGGCCAATACTATTTTCAACAGTAATGGACTCCGAAAGAACAGACTTAGCAAAAAGGTAAGCCAGAAAACTTGAGCGCTCTTTAGAGCTTGATGCTATCACCTTGGTGTCCCAAAACCCTACAGGTAGGCACTCTCTGAAAGCTGAAATGAATCCATTCAAAGTTTCTGGAAGTGCGCCCTGAAATGAAGCGAAAAGAAAAACGAGATCAAATAGACCGTTGTGAACAATTACAGGCACATTGCAATGGCCAATGCGCCACAACAGACCTCTTGGTAGTTTCCCCCACTTCCAGGGGAGTGACTTTTTTTCGGAAGTTTCTTCAGGCGTTTCAGCGCTGGCTCGATCATACGGAATTCCGGCGGAGAACAGTCGATTGAAGTCAAATCCGTGCGCAACGAGGAATTCTCCCGAATCTGACTTCATAGAAAACGGTGTCTTGCAGCACATGAGAAAGTCATACGTGGAAACTGAGTACGGTGTGGGCGAACGCTCCTTGGTATTATTTGATTGCGACTGAGGATGGTCAGAAGGTGCAAGCATGTCGACATCAGAATTGACAACGTCAAACAAAGAAATTCCGATGGACAGAATACCGCAGGAATGGGCAAGTTTGCGAAGAGCCGCATACCGCATCTGCATGTTTTCATGTTTAAGAGCTGGATCGGAACCGAGACCAGAAAATTCGGTGTCGATGGCGACGAAGCCATGACGACTGAGTTTCTTCAGCCGGGCACCAAGGGAGCCGAACCCAGCATCTGTTCCATTGCGGGTGACATTGACGACGCGGATGGTACCGATTTGATCACGGGCTCCCATTCTACGTGGAGGTGGTCATCGCAAAGTTGTTGGAGAGCGCGATGGAGGCACGAGTTCCTGGGCGGCCAAGAGGGAAAGCGCGAGTCGCCTCGGCACATGGTGTGGGGGGCATATTTACAAAAGATTTCCCCCTCCCATTTTGCTATATTTGTGAGTGGTTTTCTGAAGCCAGTTCCGTCTTGTTTCCGAAGATCATCAAATTTCCTCAGTCATACACCTGCCATAAACGTCAGGCTCGTCACGATTCCGCTACTCTAGTCAATTCACTTGACCATTATTTCCTCACAAAGCTCAATTGTCCCATCTAACTGTTCAACTTCTCGAATAGCTTGCTTACGAGGTTGTAATTGCAACCACAAATTCACAATTATTATCTTCACAAAAAGCAACGACCCAAAAACGTGATCAACGTCGCACCACACCTCCACAGAAGCCACTGACAGAGAATTTGACCATCTGTGCATCAACTGGGTGAGTTCGGACTCCCCGACCGACCTCGAGATGATTTGCTGCATCTCTCGCGAGAAGCGAATCTCTCTGCGTCCTGTTCATTCACAAGCGTCATTCACAAGCGTCAACTCCCGCGCTTGGAAAGCTCCCAATTTAGCACAGAACGACGGTTTGGTGAGAAAAATCGCTTAATTGCAATTATTTAGGGTTCAAGCGTGAGGAAACGAACATCCGAAACGCCTCCAATTTCGGGCTTTTTGGTACACAGCGTGTAGCCTTGTCGCACTGTGGATATCCCTTTACCCGTGGCTACATTGGCTGTGCTGTCGACACGACAGCGCATGGTTGATTTCCCCTGGCTTTCTCCGCTCTGTGGGCTGCAGTGGAGCTCACGTTCCAGTCCTTTTTATATCGGCGGGCTACATCGCAGCCCTTCTCTTCCGTCTCCATCTTCCGTGCTACATTGACCTTTGCGTCCTGGTGACTTTGATGCCAAATCGTCGCGCTTTTTCTCGAAGGAGCCCTTGACCCTTCTGCCTTGAAAAGCGTGCGCGCTCTGTTTCTTGATTGCGCTCCCTCAGCTTGACCAGTTACTTCAGGTGCTCAACCGAGGCACACATTCGCCCTGTTCCTTTCTTCATTCCCTTCGACATGCGTGATTTCTACCTCAATGGATTAGAAGAAACAGAAGCTGAGGAGGTCACTTACATTCAACGACTCAACGATGTTGTTGACAAGCTATGTTTTTCGTAAGTTCGCTTGCATCTGCATCCTCAGAGTTTGTTTCACTGCATGCTATCTCAATCAGCTAACCTTTTTCATTCTTTCGCTTTTTATACTTAGCAACACAAACGAGGAGCGTGTCGGCTTTGCAGCACAACTGCGAGCCACTGTCGACAATCTGCCGGAAGATGATGTCGCCGTCAACTTCAACGAACCTTCAGACAGCAACATCAAGAGAAGCGAGGCAATTTCTGTTCTCAACCGACGACTGCAGGCCCTTCTTAGTAGCGAAAGACAACTTGACCGACTTGCGGCAATAGCCGCTGTAACAGCGCTACTGAAAACAAAGTCTGAAGACATACAAGACCGCGCACAGCGAGCCGGCAATGCTGTTCGCATGCTTTTTCGAACACGCAACACAGACATAGCTACCGCAAAGGCTGCCGCTACTCTTGTTGGTGCCTTGGCGGACCTAAACAATGCCCTTGCAACACGCGCCGTCGACTATGCTTTGACGAATGCAATTAACGTCATTGGTAATCGCCATAATGAAGAGCCCAGTCCTGCATCCTCAAGCGATCGCGCAAGGTCTGCACTGGTAATCACCCAACTAGCCGATACCAGCAAATCCTCCCATATCGTCTTCAGATTTCAGGAAAACCTACGCATACAGCTATGGCACGTCGTCTTTGACCCAGCCCTCTCTGTACGCGAACAAGGAGTGCAGGCTCTTCAGGCGGTACTGAATAACGTGCTGGACATGGCTGATACTCCACTTGCGAAGAAGGCCATGAACGATGTGATTGAACGTGTGCGTCTATCTCTGCTGTCGAATGTAGAGGATGCGAGGTTACCGAAGAGAAAACAACAACGTCTTGATGCAATTGTTCACGGTGCCCTTTTGATGACATCATCTCTTCTTCGTTCAAAGCAATCTAGGGTTTATCTATTGTCGCTATCGAGAGACATGTGTTCCCTTGTTATCCGCTATCAAAAGTGCACAAACGCTATGATTCGGGAAACTGTTGCTGATATCTTGCCTCTGCTCGTCCAATTGGATAGTAGTATTTTCAAAGGTGACTTTCTTCGAGAGCTTCACAAGTCTGCAATGGCCTTGATACGGAACACAAGTTTTCCTAGCCAAGAACGAGGTCGATGTCTTGTTTCACTTGCTGCAATCACCGAGGAAATAAGCGGGCAGGATCTGAGTCCGTTGTTACGAGACATGTTAGATACATGTCGAGAGGCTCTTGTTTTCCACGTGAACGGGAAAATTGACAAGTGCTTGCCGAAAGAAACTGTGTTAAAAGCAATAGGTCACATGGCCAGAGGTTCAAGAGGTAACTCGGTTTTTGCACATTTCATCGAGGATGGTATCATACCTCTTATAATGAGTACAGACTTTACGGGATGTCTAGTGCGCACAATGGATGATGTAGGACGTGCGGTGCCAAGTATGGCCCATATCGTCCGTGAAAATCTTGTGAGCCTCATTGCTGTGACTCTGAAATGCAGAATGCCCGGTGGTCAAGAAAGCCCAGAGCAATGGAACGAGAAAACGAGAGATCGGCAGCAACCATTGCGGAAGGGCGGTAGTGTCCAATTCGTTCGAAACACCTCGCTGACGAACTTCGGTGGTTTCAGAGTTGGAGGCGCGGATAAACTTCTTTCGAATCAGGAACACGTCAAGGTGGACAAGGCTTTGGATTATTTCAAGCAGTTTCCACTAACACCTGAACTTCACAGGACTGAGAGCGATCTCGAACTAGATACGGACGCTAATATTATAGGTATCGATGGGCTTTTGGACCGTCCATCGGGATCACAAGCTTCGTCTTCTGCTCCTGAACTAAGCGTTCAAAGTTTGCCGGAGCTTTCCAACGCAGCGTCCGATAGAGAGAATTCTCCGTGCGTGGCATTGAAGGCGATTGTGACTTATTCATTCACGGGCATGTGTACCTCTGACTTGACCGCGTTTACGAATGAATTTATTGTCGGGTTCTTGCAATCAAATAGCGTCAAAGTGAGGGCTCTAGCTGTCGCTGCTACTGCGAAAATGTTGGAGACCACAGTGTCGGCGTATTTGAGTGCGGAACGAAATCGCGAAAGGTCGATAAGGTTAACCCCAGAAGTCCACTCTATTTTTTCACAGCTTCTTTCTCTCGCCGTGGCAGATCCTTCAAAAGATGTCCGGTTCATCGCGCTCAGATCTTTAGGTAAGAAGTGCTTTTTGAGCTACCTTTTGCAATTTGAGATGCTTGATACATTGTTTACCAGCTTTCACGATGAAAGTGCGGCACTGAGAAGGGCTGCCCTTTCTCTTGCGAGTCGTCTTTGTCATCGGCATCCAGCTCAGGTAATTCCTGCATTGAGAAGGCATCTTTTCTATCTGCTGACCGTTCTGAGACTGAGTGGGACTCACTTTGCACGAAACCGGAGAGATGCAACTATACTGATCTACACGTTAACCTTGCACGCAAAGAACTTGGTCGAGCCGTATACTCGGTCGGTGATGAACACGCTGTTGTACTGCTTGAGAGAGGCGAAGAAGCGCAATGATTACCCAGTTATTATGCCAATCTTCTTGACTATCGCTGAAATGGGAGGGACCATGAGTCGGTTCAACTTGAGTCCTTATCGTGAAGAACTTGTTCCACTTATTGTTTCCACTATTCTTCAATTTCAATCATGCGAGGCGGCCATGCGAAAGGCTGCTCTTCGAGCTCTGACTGGTTTGATACAGAACACGGGCTTCGTCATAAAGCCTTATGATACTCATCCTGGACTGCTGCCGGGCTTGGTGCAACTTCTGACAGTGGAAACGGACCAAAGTGTCCGGCTGGAGGCGGAGATCCTGATAGGGTCACTCGGAGCCGTGAACCCAGAGAATCATAAGTATGCAAACCTTCCGAGGTTCCTAGAACGCCGACAGTACGCACAGGCTCGCAACATGTCGAGTAGTAGTCAAGATCGGGGGACTTTGAGAAACTATGCTTCCTTTGTTTCTGGTATACAAGTCGGTCCTGCCAGTACATGCCATTTGGCGTCGTCAAAACTCGGTGCGGTGACGGGTTCTATTCAGAGTGGTTTTACAGGGAAAAAAGAGGGGGTTCAAGGGAAGGATGCTTCTATATCTAGAAGGAACTATGGAGATGGGAACGCAGATCAAAAGGGCTCTCAAAATGCAATCCTGAATCCAACTGCTCGATCTCAGGACATAGAGCCGGCGATTGCTCTCTTTGCGTATGGTGGAGAACATTTTGAAAGTATGATAGGTTGTCGTTCTATGTGGGACACTGATGAATTAGAAAACATGTCTCTTGTTGAAGAACTTGATCACCCTTTCACAAACAGTCCGAACTATTTTCCATCTGTGGCTTTAGACCAACTGAATCTAATCATCAGTAACCCAAGGCAACGGTCACATCACAAAGAGGCGGTCAAGGCTATTGTGAATATTGTAAGATCATCCGGTTCCAAATGTGCTCACTTTCTCCCAGCCGTTGTCCCTCGTATACTTTGGCTGTTGGGAAGGTGTGCTCGCCCTGAATCGACTTCTTGGGTAACGTTTACGGAGCTTGAGAACCAAATCATGATTCGGCTCCAGGAGTTGATATCCATAGCGGGGTTTGACTATATGCCGTACGTTTGCGACACAGTGCTGTTGGTGTGGAAGTTTCTGAAACATCTCGGTAACATGCCGCTTTGTGTAATTAATGTCTGCAACCTGCTGTCGAAGCTTCGCATAGCAATAGGAGATCATTTCGCGCCAATCATTCCTACGGTTTTGCCTTATCTTCTCGCATGCCTTTTGCAAGATCGTTCAGGAAATGGAGCAATGGCTACAGCGGTGTTGAAAACCTTGGAGACTTTTAGTCCTTTATTCGGTGTGCACGAGACCATTGTCTTGGAATGTTTGACCAAATTGATTCTTGCGAAGAAGCTTGTTGTTCGTCGTGAGGAAGCTCTTTTGACATTGATCTCCTTGCTTCAAGACATGTCAGATATTGAAGTTTTGCCAAGCGTTATCCAGCCTTTAATTCAAGTGCTAGTTCGTTCAAATGATCGAGCCGTGAGATCCGAATACGATTGTGAAGGCATAATGCAGAGTTCTAGCATTGATAATCTTAAAGAGGCTACGAAAAATGGAGAACTTGTTGTGTGTGCAGCCACAGCACTTTTGGAAATCGGGAGCCGATCAACGTATGCATTTGATGTGTATGTACCAATTATGATCAGAGCTCTAAAGATTAGTAATTTGAAACAGAAGAGCAAAGGAGTTTATGATGCTTTGCAGGTTATGTTAACTCAGAGAAAATCTCGAACTCGTGGAAGAGTGGTGTTTGTGACACCCAGAAAATCAAGAAGTCTCAGGAGTCAACATTCAATTGCCGATATGAACAGCTTTTCGTACGATGGCCATAGCCTGGCTTTGGGAAAGAGGCAAGTATCAGATATATCCCATGTTTCGAACACCAGTCGCAATCCGACATCTCGCAAGCACAATCTTATGGAGGCCGTTCTTTTGCAAAAATGGGAAGTGCAACGAGGCTTCGGTGAAGAAGATTGGATTCGGTGGTACGCTAATCTTGGAGCAGCCATGTTGGAGCAATCAGGATCGCCGGCCTTTCGAGCTTGCGTAAGGATTTCAGAATCATACCCTCAGTTTACGAAATTATTATTCAATGCCGCGTTTCTATCTTGCTGGAAACACCCCCTCAGCCCAGAATCGAAAGTGAAGCTTGTCCACAACTTGGAGCTCGCAATCAGTTCCGATACGATCCCTTTAAATATTTTACAACCCCTCTTAAATCTATATGAATTTATGGATCACGATGAGAAACCCCTGCCGACAAGCAACGTGAAACTTGCCAAAGCCGCCTGTAAATGTGGTGCCTTTGCGAAGGGTGTTCGATATCGAGAGCTAGATTATGCTCAACATCTTGGCGCCCCCGAAAGGATTGAAATGGACATCGACGGTGAGGACGGCCTCATTTCTATTTATGATCGATTGAACAATCTGGAGTCGGCCATTGGTTCATTGGATCACTACAAAGGAATGAAGGGTTCTAAAGTAAAGGAAATATGGTTCGAGAAGTTGCAGAAGTGGGATGATGCGCTTGTTGAGTATCAAAAAGTCGACATTGATTTCAAATCAGTTGGCGAGCTTCTATACACCGAAAAGCCTAGATGGGAGAGCTTGCTCGGTAGATTGCGCTGCCTGAACGAAATAGGCGAATGGCAAGAGCTGAATGAAGTTCTTCAAAAGTCGAAACAGGCATGTGCAAAAAGTAAACATATCCTCGGTGAATTGGCGCTACATGGAAAAGGAGCTTCAGTTGCTCTTGATCTTGGACGATGGGATGAATTTGAGGAATGGGTTGGATTCCTTCGGCCACAAACCTTCTATGGTTCTTTCTATAGAACTATGATGCTTATAAGGCAGGGTAGGCACAATTCTTCGAAGCTCGATGAGGCCGAACAATATCTTTGGAATGCCCGTAAGAGACTCGATGTCGATCTTGCGGCAAGAGTTAGCGAAGGATACCCTAGAGCGTACGAAAGAGTCGTAGATGCGCAGATATTGGTTGAACTGGACGAAATGATTTCGTATCTGCGTATGTCCGAAGAAGATTCAGCGTCTTATGGGCAACGACGACTACGAGATATTTGGGATCAGCGACTACGAGGTTGTAAGCATGATCGGTATACCTGGTACCGACTGCTGATGATACGTACGCTAGTCATGAAACCAATAGAGAACAAAGATCAGTGGCTTGAGTTTTCCACCATGTGTCGCAAGGACGGTCGAATGCCAATGTCAAGGGAGGCGTTGAAAATGTTGTTGAAATCATACTACGAACACCAAACGACCCTTCGAGTAGGGACTGGGGGCAACCCACCAGTCGTTGATACTTATCGACAATTATTCGGTTCTGGGTCATGGGACCCACAGTCAATCGTAACTATTCAAGATCTGGAGATCAAATTTTCTTGTATCAAGCTTCTATGGGCGTTAGATAGACATGTTGAAGCTTATTCTTGCCTCGAACAATGTCGGAATGAATACTTGTGGAATGCTCGAGTCACTTTCACTGAAGATGGTATGCTCATCGGATTACCGTCTGAGGAGCTAGAAGCCCAGAGGGCAACTGCTGGCGAAGTGTTCTCCAAACTTTCGAAGTGGGGCTTCCGTATGATTGAAAACAAAGAAATCGCAGAATCGTGTATCACTGACCCAATCTTATACGCCGACAACGCCGCAAAGATTTGTCCCGAATCTGGAAAAGCATGGCACTACTGGGCGGCTTTAAACGAAAATCGATTTCTGGCGTTGGTGGAGAAGCAGGGAGGGATTCCTGACGTCGGCTATCACGTTGGTAATGGCATTACGATCGGAAAACGAGAAATGAGGTTTGCAGTTGGTGCAGTACAGGGGTACTTCAAGTCCATCGACCTGAACAGTAAGACGGCAACGGAAGATTCACTACGAGTATTAACGTTGTGGTTCAACTTCGGTGGGTTGGACGAGTATTATGTTGAGTTCGACAAGGGTTTCGAAAGAACCAATATCACAATGTGGCTCGAAGTCGTTCCGCAAATAATTGCCCGTCTTTACACGCCATTTGCTGAGGTCCAGAGAGGGGTAAAAGTTCTTTTGTCGAGGATTGGAACGATGCATCCACAGTTAGCTGTATATCCCCTAACAGTGGCAAAGAAGGTGTATGCCTCCCATCATGAAAAGAGAGCAAATACAGCCACGCAGATCCTTACTGAAATTAAGCACCATCACCCGGAAGTCGTTGAAGAAGCCGAAATGGTTGCAAATGAACTGGTCAGAGTGGCTGTACTATGGTCTGAAATTTGGTGCGAACGACTTGAAGAAGCGTCAAAGCTTTACTTCATGAATCAGAAGATCTTTGAGATGTTAGAGACAATAATGCCCCTTCATGAAATGATGGAACGCGGTGCCGAAACGAAGTATGAGCAAACCTTCATCGACAAGTTTGGAAGAGAACTTGAAGATGCTGTGGAGCTGTGCAGAAAGTTCCAAGCAAACGCTCAAGAAAATCTTGACATTGAAGGTCCAATGTGTCAGCTTCTGAATCAAGCGTGGGCTGTTTATCATCATGTTTTCCGCAAAATGCAACGCTACCAGCAAAGCATACATGTTCTGGATTTGGCTTTTGTTTCGAAAGGATTGCATCAAGCAAGGGGCTTGAAGCTTGCAGTACCAGGGACGTACGATCCATATGAAAGTAGACCAGCCGTAGCAATCTTTTCTTTCAATCCGAAACTAACTGTGATGCAAAGCAAGCAAAGACCACGAAAACTATCAGTTATAGGTAGTGATGGTGAAGAATACCACTTTCTTTTGAAAGGACACGAGGATCTGCGCCAAGATGAACGAGTTATGCAGGTCTTCAGTTTGGTCAACAAAATATTTTCGAAGAGTAACGAAAAAGCAGCGCTGAGCAAAGTTGGGCTGAATACTTACCCGGTTATCGCGCTTTCTGGCGAAGCTGGCCTCATCGGCTGGGTACCGGGTTGTGATACCTTACACTCATTGGTTAAGGAATACCGCGAAGTTCGAAAGATAATGCCGAATGTGGAACACCGGGTAATGCTCAGAAAAGCACCGGAACCGGACCGTTTGCCATTGCTCCAAAAGGTGGAACTGTTTCAGTTCATGTTGCAGAACACTGGTGGGGTCGATATCGCCAAGGTATTGTGGCTGAAGAGTCGCAATTCGGAAATATGGTTTGAAAGGCGAACCATGTACGCTAAGTCGCTAGCGACGACATCGATGATGGGCTATGTACTTGGTTTGGGCGATCGTCATCCCTCCAATATAATGATCGAACGAGACACTGGGAAGGTCATGCATATCGATTTCGGAGACTGCTTCGAAGTGGCGATGAAGCGAGAAAAGTATCCAGAGCGAGTTCCATTTCGTTTGACTCGTATGCTTGTTGATGCTTTAGAACCATGTGGCGTCAACGGCCATTTCCGTCAGACATCTCAAGTTGCAATGGAAGTACTGCGCAATGACGCACGCCAGTCCCTGCTCTCAATGATGGAAGCTTTCGTATACGATCCTCTCATCAGATGGAAGCTCATAAAGGTGAAAGATTTGGAGGCTTTTAGAGAAGAAAAGAACGCAGATAGGGATGGGGTGGTCGCTTTTTCAATGATGGGAACCACGGAAGGAGAGTCAGACATTGTGAGGAGCTTGCGAGAAACAGGAAGTCTTTCTGCGTCTGTTGCCGCCCTCTATCCACAGATTCCGACAGGTCCTGTAGTGGTAGAACCACTCAACGAATTGTACCCCGGTGCGATTCCGACTCCATCTGTTCCTCTTCAGAACCAGGCCGAAACTCGTATTGATTTTGACCTAGCAGAACTCGAGACTCCAGCTGAAGCCGAAAGAAGTGCTAAACGACGTTTCTTCAGAACAGCTGACCCGTCGGACAACCGGATCACAATTGTTGGCAACGAGAAAGCCCATCAGGCTTTGCAAAGGATTGATGACAAACTGGTTGGACGGGATTTCGATCCTAATGCATGCCTATCCGTTCCAGAACAGGTGGATTTGTTGATACATGATGCCAGGAACATTGAAAATCTTTGTTCTCTTTTCTTGGGATGGTGTGCGTTTTGGTGACATTGCGGACGTAGATGTGAGGAAGATGTCCGTACGTACGGAGGGCATTGAGTCGGGTTGAAAACTTGAACTTGTACAAATATATCTATCATCTTGTATCTGTACAAATTTACAATTGTACAACTTAATAAAAGTATGTGTATTGTGGTTTCTGAACTCTTCTCGATTCGATGCGCGTATGCTGTAGATAGAGCTCGATCGGATCTGTAACTGAAAGTGAGACGTGAGACCGTTACTAATTGTTCGCGATTCACGCGCAAGAGCTGCGCTGTACGAGGCTCGTGGGGTACAGATCAATTCCAAAAGCCGCAGATAGCTTGAGAAGTTCTTCAATTGGAGGAAATCATCGATGATCATGTGATCGTGCTCGTGAGGGATCTATTTTCCATTCCGGCTTCAAAGTAATGTAGAGTCTTCAGGGTTGAGGGTTCTTAAGATGTGGCCCGCCTTTCTTGATTTAAAAACTACTAAAGGGGGCTACACTTGTCTCCCGGCCACGATAGCCTTCTACTTAAAAGATGCCATAACGTTTATCTACAGAACTGTCGTGTGTGAGTGGGTATGTGTATGTGTGAGTGTGTGGTGATGATGATGATCATCATCATCATCATGTGCAGCGACTCAAGCCATGCAGGCAGCCCGTTGATCGCGACTCGTACGGAGAGACAGGGAGAGTGCCCTGGGATGTGAAGGGTATGGGACTTCCTAGTATTGACGAATAAGGACACATGCATCATGGTGAACGAGTGAGAAAGGGGAAGACAATTGTTTCTGACCAAAAAATACTACGTGGGTGTATTTGAATATCGAGTCTTGGGGGTTCTCGGTCTCAAATACCTCCGTATCCTCTGGCAAAAGCAGGTGTCTAATTGCAGCCATAGTGCGTTTTGCGGCAGCAGTTCGTGGAAATTCAGATACGCCTTTCTTACATTGCTCATTACAAACACAAGGGAATTTCAAATTGGTGATGGTAAACCATGGCAACTGGGTTTCCATCGTACCCCACACACTCCGAAGCGCAGGCACTGGCATCACTTGCCACGACTTCTGCCACAGAACCCTTCACTGGTATCCAGTACTTTCACGAACTGCTTCGAGTCCTTCGAGATCCGGCAATCGCCAGGTTTCTATTTGCAAGTGACCCTATTGAGCTTCAGCACCTACTTAATCCACAACTCCCATTATTTTCTGTGTCAAATGATATGTACGAAACAAATGTGGAGCCCGACTCGAATCCCCTAGACTCTCTGTCTGACCACTGGAACAGTCGACAGTTTTCATTTCCCGCTCTTAGTTCTGATGGAAGAACATTCGGTTTTCTTGTTTCACAGGACACGTACATTCCAAGTTCTGCATGGGGTTTCAGTCAGGAAACAATAGAAAATTTAAGTCTAACTAGATTTGTCAAAGAGCACAACGAAGGTTTCTCAGTTTTTGTAGCGTACTACAAAGAATTCAATGCATATCGACTTGAATACACAAAACTGGCCACGAGTACGCGCCAAGTACGGTTTCTTGTCGCGGTGGATGCAAGCGTTTTCCAGAATCTCCGTCAAAGAGAATCGTTGTTCGTGAAGGACATGCTTCCGGCTCTGCAGGTCATGCAGATGTCGATAGAACATCGTATATGCCCAAATTGTTCGCTCTCCGCTCAAGAATGCTTATGCCCGCCTCCAGTCGTGAAACCCGTACATCCATTCGACTACAATGCATTTAGAAAATGCGCCATGAATCATGCAGGTGTTTTTGAAGGGAGAACAGCTTTGAGTTTGTTTGCAGGTGGGGTTCATTTCAGAAGTGGTTTGCTGGGTTCTCGGTTTGTCTCACGTCCAAGATATGACATCGACCTCGTTGAAGGACTACGACGATTGGCAATTAACAAGCATGTTGGTGGAGAAACTGCTAGACATTCTAATATATTCGTTGAATTTGCGAGAAATGTGCGGCAGGCCCGAGTCGAAGACGGAACTGACGCATCAACGGAAACTGCTTTGGGTGACTGCAACATACTTGAGATTAGCGATGCTTCCGGATCGTTGAATGTGGGCACTGATACTTGGGATCCCAATCGTTTAGTTCCTTTTCTACCAGAGGAGACAGAATCCCCTCGAGCTACTGACACGGGTCTTGCCCCATCTTTCATAGACGCCTTTCTAGGTTCTTCTGAAGCCCCGGAGAGACTAGAACATACAATCAATATATCCGAGGAGATGATGATCAGTATGGGATCGGAGCATGAGATTGGTTCTCAGAAATCTACCGAACAGATCGGAAAAGCTAAAAGTGATGATGGCCTCGTAGAATCCGAATTAGCACCAAGAACCAACGAAGGGAAATCCAGCAACGATAATCAGGTTAAACATCTCAAAGCAGAGCTTAGAAAAGAGCGGAACAGGGCAAGTGCTCAACGAAGCAACATGAGAAAGAAAGCAATGACAGACGCATTGAAGAGCGACCTTAAAACTACTCGAGAAAAGGCGGACTTGTTACGTTCGCAGGAGATGCTTCTCCGTAAGCAGAATATATATTTAAAGCAGCAAGTGGCAGAGAAACTGGTTAAGGAGTAGAGAGCACTCAGTGTCGTGGAGTTTGGGTTTCGTTCAATAGCTTAAGGAAGATGTCTTGTAAAACACAGTTTCCAAATCTCCCGCATATGCTCAAGATCTTAGCCCCTGTTTGAGATCCTGCTGCCTGCTCATTTTGCTTTAATGAACTAGATCGAGGACGGGCACACCGTGTGAAGGTGAGTTGTTCGTGCCCGCCTATGCCCAATTCTTTTCTCACGTCAGTTTTAGATATATCACTTCAGAATCAAGCCATCCCCCATTGCTTTCACATAACATTATCAGTGATCAACATTCTAATTTCAAGATCCCTGCTGCGTTTCCCGAGCACTGTGATCCATTTGGAGTAGAGACGTTATAGACTTTGTCCAATGAGAGCAACCTCCAGAGTTTACCGAACGAGGTCGCCTTTTTGCATTGAATATGGGTTAGAGCACATGCGTTTCCGCCCATTGCGATGCACCTTTCTCCAGTGCAATGTGTCATAAACTACAGGATAACAACATGGATACTGTCTTCGGATCCCATGTACAACACTAATCTCCTTGGCAGAGATTCGATTGGTGGCTCAGTTGAGTTTTCCGTAGAGGTAGCAATCCTAACCTTTCTAGAGTGCGCATTGGCTCATATCATGTCCGGAGAAAAAGAGACCACAGCGCGCCCCTTTAGCTCATGACTGTTCTATTTGTCCTTCCTCATCTGCGTTTGCACATCAGTGGTTCATATTTAAATATGGTAGATTTAAATAGTTTCGCGCGCTTTCCCCGAATTGATAATTCTGTTCAGGTTATGCTTGGCGCAGGTGGGACAAGGCCACAGTTGCCTCCCTTTGTCCTAGCTTGCTGAATCGAAAAGCCCCCGATACAACATGATCTGACCGGAATATGCCATACCCGGGGCGTGAAGATCTCAATCAGGTATTCGAAAGATGCGTAAAATGTCTGTGGAACGAAACGACGAACTAAGCGGAGGTGGCACGATTGGCTCTTTACTTCGCCAACTCGTTGACTTACATGTATTCCCAGAAAGATGCGAATCTGCCCTTGAAGTCGCGTCTCGTTTACTTGAATCTGCACTCACCACTTCTCCAAGCCTGCAAACTGCCGAATCACTGACAAAATCAATGCTGTTTCGACTCGTAAGAGATGGTAAACATGCAGAGGTGTCCCGACTTGCTACGCTTACTGCCGGTTTAAAGTTTGAAAGGGCAATGAAGCCCCAGAACATCTGGCCTGTTCTTTACATTTTGAACGACTTGCGTGGGACGGCCGCCGATGTCCCCGAGCGACCAATCCAGACATCTTCGACGCAGCTTCATCTAGATATACGAGAGACTACACAGACTGAAGATAGCCCACCAAGCACGGAAATTGTCGGAGAAGCGGAGACGAGTCTAAGTTTCGACGTTGAGAAGCCTGGAGAAACAACTATTACTTCGCCGAGAGTGTCATTGAACCCATTCGAGTCAAAGCCGGAACTTGAAATTGATCCTTTGGCAGCTCTTTCTCTGTCAAGTGAAGAGGAAAGTTCCGA
The DNA here is from genome assembly GCA_030374765.1 of Agarophyton chilense. Lineage (NCBI taxonomy): Eukaryota > Rhodophyta > Florideophyceae > Gracilariales > Gracilariaceae > Agarophyton > Agarophyton chilense. The sequence continues at coordinate 67,276 of JARGXX010000079.1, forward strand.
ATCCTTGGAACTTGAATCCAAACGTAATTCGCGGATGAATGTCTGTGTTGAAAGGCAAGTGGAAGATTCATCGCGGGAAAGTTTAACCTCTTCCGTCGCACCCCAGAGGTCTACAATCATGGTGACTTTGAACAACAAATCTTTAGATGTGAAAGTAGCTAGAGACTTACTTCTTATCGTCCAGGGCGAAAACGGGTCGCTTCTCAAGTTCCAGGGAGATGATAGCGAAGAATCTGTATCTATTGAAATGCCGAAGAATATAGAGCTATCACGTCCAGTCTGTGACATCGTTTATTGTGTTGGAGAAGTAGGCTTTCTGTTTCGCGTAATTCGGAAAAGAGTGGAAGAGGATGACAGAAATCAGAGAGGATTAGTCACAAAGAGCATGTGCCGAGCGATAGTACGCGAAATGGACACCTATTATCGAAGTTTAGTAACACTACGAGGGAATCAAGAAAGGTCACAAGCTGGGGATGAGACAAGAGCAGAACATACACTCCGGCAAATCTTCGTGTGGGCAACGCGAGAAAAGCCTCGCCTCCGATGGCTTGCAAGACTATGTGAAGAAACAAAACCCTTATGCGGTGGCCAAGTGCTTTCGCATCTTAAAAGAAGAAGGGGCTCTTACGTCGGAGTGGAGATCAGCGATATGATGTCGCGCATAATAGCCAGTACGGCAGCTCCGTTAAACCGGATGCTGATAAGATGGCTGGCCGAAGGTGTGCTTCAGGATCCAGATAATGAATTCTTTATTATGAAAGACCCAAAAGTGGCAGCAACGATGAAGCCAGCACCTCACACGGCTGCCATGTTGATGGAGGAGGGTGGTATTACACACGGGCTTGCAGGGGGTCCCAACGAAGCATCAACTGCTAGCCATAGAATTTGGTGGGGATTATTCAAACTTCGAAAAGAAATGCTCCCCGGAGCTATTGAGACTTCATTGGCACAGAAAGCACTCATGACTGGCAAGTCAATCGCATTTCTTCGCCGATGCTGTGGGGACGGGGAGTGGGTAGACTATTCCCATGCTCCGCTGGTTAATGCCCTGACTTCGGGAAACCATCCTCTATTTGATAGAGACCCGAGATTTCACAAGGATATTGTCAGAGAAGTTATCGAGGACACGGGAAATTCGGCTAGTAGACGTCTCAAACATTTGTTCTTTGAGAAGTTTGATCTGAGCTATCACTTCGGGGCTATCAAGAGATATCTGCTTCTTTCACAAGGCGATTTCACGCAAGCCTTGATGGACGGCCTCGCGCCTGTGCTTGATGGTAGTGGGGATATCCTCCGAAGCAATTTAACAGGAATTGTGGATAGTGCCCTTCAGTCTTCATCGAGCTTTAACGAGGATATTGACAAGGAAATCTTGGAGCGATTGGACGTCCAACTTTTATCCGCATCGAATAAGAGTCATATTGGATGGGATATTTTCTCCCTTACCTATCGAGCTGAAGATGCACCCTTGAATACAATATTTTCTGTCAAGGTGATGGATGCCTATCGACTGATATTTAGATTCTTATGGCAGCTGAAACGCTTGGATCATCAAATGGTTGACGCTTACATGAATCTGCGGGACTTAGACGAGCGAAGAAGGGAGAGATTTGTGGTCAAGAAGACGAGTCCGTTGTCAAGTGAATTGGATGCGGTTTTAAAGCGGTTTCACTTTCTCAGAATGAAAATGACACATCTAGTCCATAATCTGCAACATTATTGCACCGTAGAAGTGTTAGAAGGCTCCTGGTCTGTCTTGGAACGTGAGATGTCAGAAGCAGATGATTTGGACGGAATGATTTATGCCCATTCGAAATACCTAACGGTTATAAAAGACCGAACGCTACTTTCGGACCGGAGCAGGTATGTTGCTGTAGAACTTCAAAAAGTATTGGAAACGGTGCTTGTTTTCGAAAAGTTACAACGTCGAGTTTGCAGGCTTGTCCATGATAATCGCCTTCTGCAAATGGGTCACGGAGAACAAGGCGATAATGAAGAGCATGACCTTGATGAGCTGGTAGAAAGCGTCAAAAAGCTCGAGAAGACGTTTTTAAGCTCTTCTGACCGGTTCTTGAGTGTTCTGAGGACTCACTCAAGAATCGTAGATACTTGCGTATTCTTGGTGTCCCGCTTGGATTACAATGAGTACTACTCTAGGTATGCGCTACAGAGTATCCCGGGAAGGGAAGAGACATCCGACACGGGAAAAGAGGATTTGGAGCAATGATATACTGGACCAACTCCAAAGACTCAAAGAAGGTGGCACTCCACAAGATATCCTCTGGTGCTTATTTTCGTCGGAATGGCACAATCACGACCGTTTGTCGATATGTTCGTTTTGAGATGCACAGAAAGAACAATGTCCAAACGTGTATGTCTTCCTCTTTTTTGAGAGCGCCAAATACTACTGGTTTCTGAGATTCTTAGAAAACGGGCTGATCGGGTGTTGGCCTTTCTTTGTGAGAGAAGCTTTGTTCGAACAGAAACGTTCTGCACGAGTTGTAATTAAGCTAGTGCAATCATAAAGGGAGGGAGAAAGTGATGACCGTTTGGCTCGAAGAGCAGTCGCACGTATTGGTGCGGGTGTCTCCAGAGATTTGTCAGGTTGTGCTAAAGAGGAGGGAAGGGGAGAGTTGATCAGTCGCTCTGGGTCTCGAGTTTGCTGATCAGGTAGTGGCTCGTTGAACGTGTGGAAACTGAGCCGGAGTGAAGCGGCGAAGATATGTGATTGTTCCAGCGACAGAACGAGCTGATATGTGAAGTTGGCTAAATAGCGCATAATCGTGTATTTCAAATTTGAAAGGGGTACGTGATTTGGTGCTTCTTTGGCGCGCATGATGCATAAGGCGCGCTCCGTTTCCTAAAACACCTTGTCGGGCCTTTCAGAGTTGAATACTACGAAGGGTAACTAGCACGGCATACAACTGCCGACGCTCGTACTCCATGCTTGGCGCCACCTCTGCACCGCATCCATCATCAAGAAGCCGATAACAACTCTTCTCTTCTCGCCCTACGCTTAGAACCGGGTGGGGTTTGGCTTGACTTCCGACTTCGTCCACTTCAACTATACTGATGTCTAGAACTGTACATCTTTCCTCCCATGTTTGGGCCATCACTCGCGAAGGTACCTTGCGCTATATGAACACGTATCAAGTTGAGTGGCATACAATCACTGATCTTCCGGCCCCTCCAGCCGCACTCACTGCTTGTGAAGAAGCGAACTTCGTGTATGCAGCATGTGTAGACGGATCTATTCACGCGTTTGACCCGGAGTCGGGCGAAATTCGTCAATCATCCCCCTCCCGTCTCCATGAAACCCCTTTGTGTCTATTGCCTCTATGGATGGAAAACTCACTGTTCATAGGTTTCAACGACGGAGCGGTGGTGCGCCTTTTTCTTAGTACACTGGCCTTCGACTGCATGTTGGGCAATGGCGTCGAACATTCTGCTGCTGTACATGCCTTGGATGCAGACGAAAGATTTCTGTACTCTGGTGGCGAGGATGCCACGGTGCTTGTGTGGGATTTGAGAGAAGTGAACGCCGTTCGTGAGATATCTATTCCTTCTGCTCCAATACGAAGCCTTCTGCGCGTCGGAATATGTTTATGGGTTGGACTTGTAAACGGGAAGGTAGAGGTCTTCGATATTTTTGGCGAAAGCACCAATGGTATTGAGTGCATTTCCCAAAAACAACCTCACACCACTCCGGTTATCGACCTTCTGAAAGTTGGAGAGCATGAAGTCTGGTCTCTAGCTTACCCATCAAGCAGCGCTGAACTCTCGCCTACGCAGGAAAGTTCCGACCACAGCAATGTTATCTTTTGGGACACTCGTGATTTTTCCTACAAAACGTCTGATCTTTTCTCGGCTGAAGACATTTTTTCCGTGACAATTCTTGAACGTAAACCTTTCGAAGAAATATCTGTCATGGTCATCTCCGAAAGAGAAGGTCCACAAGTCGTGTCAACTGAAGTTCAAGGCCTCACTGCCAACGAAGCCGTAGAAAGCACTGAAGTACGGATAACGGACCTTGAACAGCAACTTGCAGATGCTAACGATGAGATCGCGGCGCTGCGGACATCTGGATACTACGTGAAGACTCTTGAAGACAACAAGAGCAGCGAAGACTTGCCAGCTGATGAAATCTTTGATGCACTTTCAGCTCCAATTCGGGCGTCGTCGGCTACGGCTCATGACGATCGCTCCAGCGCCGGGAGGGAGAATGATACCAAGGGGCCATTGGACGCTGGGAATTATTTGGCGCCAGTGTCTATGAAGAAATCTCATTGTGAACTCTTGAAAGCATCACTGCACCGATTATCAGAATTTCTTGTTTCACTTCTGGCGGACGAAGTTTTGTCGCCTCATGTGTATGGCCCAACGGAAACATCAGAAATGCGAAAAGAGATTGCAAATATAACAAAAGAGCTTGAGTATGGAAAGCAGTTGATCGATACTTGTGAGGTGGACTATACAGAAACAACGACTTCGAGCATTCCTGACGAAAACGATCCTGGTGTGTTGCGAACACCCCAGAAAAATGAAAATCCAAGAAAAACAGCACTCCAACTCCAAAAGCGATTAGAAGAGGAAATTGACAAAAGCAGCCGATTAGAAAAGGAATATGAAGTGGTATCGAAAGAGCGCAATTTGTTCGCAGAAGACATCAGGCAGCTCAAGTCACAATCAGAGAATACAATGTCCTCATTGCAAGGAATTATACGAGATCGAAGCGCTACATTGGAGGCAAAGGAATCATTGATAGTTGAGCTGAAAAGGAAGGTACATGATCTAGTAGAGGATTATGAACACGAAAAGAAAGGAAAGAAAGAAATCCAAGACGCGCTAGATGAAAAGTTCGAAGCTTTGTCAACGGCAGCCTCGGAAACGTCACGTACGTTCGAAGAGCAACTAAACGCAGCTTATGACAAAATCGAAAAAAATTCGATTGAAGTGCAATCGCAGAAAGACACTCTAAGGGCTGCTGAGCGCCAGGTTGAATCACTGAAATCAGCGAATCAAGGATTGGAAGCAAAGTGTGAAAACCTAGAAAATGAAATAGAGAAAGTTCTGGCAAGCGTTGAAAGTATATATTCAGAACACGCGGCAAAAGACGCACTAATGGAAACGGAGCATAATGCGACCATTGCAGCATTGAAAGAAGACCATCTTCGCGAAATTGAATTTCTGCGGAAGAGTCGCGGAACTCTGGATGAAAAGAACGCATCTCTACGAAAGGACGTCGATACAGAAAGAAAAAGTGCGGAAGCGGCGCACCAATTAGTGACACTAAAATTGGCACAAACAGAGAGGGATCTACAGAGATCTCAATCACGAGCGGACTCTTTGGAGGCCCAATATCGCCAGAGATGTACGGAATTAGAATCTTCACTACTAGACACTCGAGAGAAGTTGTCAAGTGAGCGGTCGTCTTGGGAGTTTAGCGCCCGTCAGGCAGAAGGCAGAGTTCAATCGGACATTGAGAACGCCATTTATCAGCGTGACCTGAAGCTTCGTGAAAAACATTCTATTATAGAGGATCTCAAGAAGCGCCTTCATATTTCTAAATCCACAGAGTTAGAGAAAGGAAACTGCATCCGAGAGCTTCGTGAGGAAGTGGACGATTTACAAACGGAGAGAAAGCTACTGCTTGAAGAAGTTGAACATCGAAGAAAAGCTGAATCATTGTTCCAGACGGAGGCTGAAACTATGACTGAAGCGATAACGACGCTGAGAACAGCAGCAGAGGAACTCCAAGATTCATTTGATGGTGCTGATATGGAGAATAAGAGTTTGCGAGAGGACATTGAGCAAATCTCGAAAAAGCTTCGTTCAAGAGATATTCGTATCAAAGAACTGGAGAGTAAGATCAAGATTTCCAGAGTATATGCAGATGATGGCGGTGAGAGCGATGACGATCTAATCAGAGCTAAGAGAGCCCTATTAGCCTCTGCCAATGCGGAAATAGAGCAGCTGTGCAAAGAGATCGAAGCCATGCAGAGAACGAACAAAGCCCAAGAAAAAGAACTTCGTGAGCTGCGAGAGACTGTTTCGCTGCGCGACGAAACCATTCGGATGAAGAACGCAACGATTGAGTCCGTCACTGCAAAGCGAGAGATAGAACCATTGAATTCTCCTGGGTTGTCTTTGCCGGTCACCCCTATTGCTCCGGCCGGAGGGTCCGTTTTCCGTAGTCAATCTCAGGCTGCTGTTGCAGCATGGATGTCACAGAATGCTTCGTTTACACGAGGCAAGAATATGCTCACTAACACACTGCTCGAACTGCAAAATGGAGTTACAGCTACTCAAGAGCGACTGCGCGATTTGACAAATACGGCGCGAAAGTACAAGCAGCTGGCCCAACTTCATCTCGAAACTCTCCCCGTACTCCATGAGCTTGAACGCGAGCTCTTCCGAATATCCAAGAAATATCCGAGACGAGGAAAAGACCTGAGCCTGGCCAGGGGTGTGGTGCAGAGCGCTATCGCACAGTATTACTCTACAACCGAAAAGCGTGCTCTACTTCATGACTACGATGAAGCTCTTTACGAACCCTCTCCTCGACGGTATGCGGCCATGATGGGCACTCTGGCTGAGTTGCAGCGGAGGCGAACGGGTGGCTTGGAGTATCTGATACAACCAACGCGGCCTGGTGAGGAAACCTCAACCAATGGAAACGCCGCCTGCGGAGCTAGTGTCGATGCGATGGTAACACAGGGCACACGAAGATTACTAACCTTTAATTAAAGAACGATTGCGTGGGGTACTAAAGATTTCGACGAGTTTCTGAGAGGTTCTATACAGACGCAGAAGGTATAATATATACTAGGACAAGGTTGACACGTCTATTCAGAAGGAATCCGATTCTCCATTGCTACCTTGGTGACTTGGTCAACTATCCGTTCTCTTGCGACATGATCACCGGCAAAATGGTCCACATGAAACATTCGAATCGTTCCAAGGGTGTCGACGAGAAGAGCTCCTCCTTGCTGGAATGCATCGGTAGGCATCCTTGACCAGGTTTGCTTATTTCCGTCTCCGAAGCTGCTAATTGTTTTCATCAAGGCGGGCAAATTGAATGTTGTCAGGACGCCCGCTTCCATGTTCAGCGCTTTATACGTGCGCCTGTCCGGGTCTGTGTACAGGTCGCTGTCCCACCCAATCTCTTCTTGGAACTCTTTTGCATGAGTTGCCGGTCCGTTGCCGACAAGCACCACGTTGACTGGCCCTTGCTCACGAAGCTTAGGTAATATGGACTTCCAGTCGTTTGCCTGCTTCTTGCAGAGTGTGCAACCAAAATGACGCAACCAGCCTAACAAAACGACCTCGCCGTCAGCATTGTGCATGTTGACATGGTCTATGAGAGATGCGCGAGTCCCCTGAGGTGTGAGGACCATGGCCTGCTCCGGTGAAGGAAACAGAGAAGCAAAGGTGGACTGAGTTGGAGGTTTAAGTGAAGCTCGTGGCATTTCTCGACAGCATGTCGAAGCACGGTACTGTTTACGACCAAGACGTCCCGGAAACGAGGCAGTAAACGCGGTTTGCACTGCCATGGACGCTTGAATCTATGGCAACGACGGTGGCGTTGGGAAGGAGCTTCAGCGGAAGTATGCATCCGAGAACTTAACAGTGGCACGTATCTAATTGCTGATACAGTATTAATTTGCAGAAAAAAGTATGGTATGCGGTCTTCCAACCCTTAACACGTCCAGTGGACATGCACATGATGGCAAGTTGTGCCTCGAATGCTCACTGCAGAGCTCCAGCATTCGTTAACCTTTTTGCGGTCCTCGTGTGCTTGCAAGGCAAGTGTCTGCGGGTTCAATTTTTTAACTTGTTCCAATGCACGCAAATTGCTATAGTATGCTATTTTGAAGGCGCGCTGTGGAACAGCTCGGCATACCCAAGGTGCATCTCTTATTTCGTGGTGGTGCTGCTCATGAATGGCTACAGTACCGGCGGAAATCTTAAATGATCACACGGTTTGTCTCTGGTTTGCAATCGTACTGGTACGGGTTGAGTAAACACCATTGCGAAGTCATTTATCCTTCGTAAGTGGTAGATATATTTGCGGCATGTTATACATGCTGCAGCACGTTGGGCCATACGTTTACGCAGAAAGGATAACCGCAATGGGTAGCTAGCTGGAAAGACGCAACGATATTGAAAGCACGTAAACTGGAATATATCGTCAGTTTTATGGCACTCAACTTGATGGCCAGCTGCGCACGGCGTGTGTTCGTTCTGTATTTGTAATCCCATGGTTTGTAATCCTACAACCGATAAAACTTGGGACAAGGTGCGGGCACAAGAATTATATGGACGACTTTGGCCAAGGCGATTGAGTGGCAGAAAGGACATAATTGCAGTAGTGCATGGGTGCGTCAACCAATACTTTCAGAGCCAGTGGCCCGGACAGCGCTGGATTAGGTGATGATTGCTTTGTGCGCGGATGTAGCGACGGTTAACGCGCGTTAGCGAATGGAAAGATTGGTTACCATTAGACATGGATTGCTTTTCGCCAAGGGTTTTAAAGTTAGGTTGAGCGAAATGGTGTATTGTTACATGCACTAGTGCGAGGGTGATAGATGAAGATAACAAATGCAAGTGTGTGTTGTGAGTGATCTTATGTTTTATAACAGGTTACAGAGCCGTTGGGGTTGAAAATAAAGTATTCACTATCGCTTACAAACAGAGCCAGCAGCGCGCGCACCAAGACCAGAAAGCGCAAACTAAATTACAGGTAGCAAAGCATAGACGGCCAAGAGACGGGGAAAAAGGGGCGACTTTTGACGGTTGCGTGCATCGAGGGTGGAGGATTACAAGAGCACAGCGAGGCGGGGTGAAAAGCAAGATAGCTATTCGCGACGTAGCGAACTCAGCAGCAACTCTCTGACGTAAAGTGCGCGCATGGCAGCTCGCGAGTTGGTTGGCAGTTGCGGTGGGCGCGGCGGGGTGGTGATGCCTTGGAGGGCAGGTTGGGGTTGAGTCACATGGCTTGGCGGCTTCTTGACGGCTTTCTCAACAGGGGGGATGCAAGTCTCGATGCAAGCGACGGCGCTGTCAAAATCGGTGGCCTTCTCAAGCTTGTCCTTTGGAATGGCGCAGGCCGAGGCGCGAAAACGGCAACACTCACAGGGAGAGGCGGTCGAAGGAGAGGCGGTCGACGTCGGTTGGAATCCACACGCGTTGCACGTCATGAGGTCGCCGCTGCTTGGGTGTGGTAGATGGTGGGGTGGGACAGTTACGTCGCGCGGACTTGCGACTTTGTACCAGCGGGCGGCGCGCAGCAGAGCTTCCATGCGCCACTCCACGAACCCCCCCAGTCCAGCACAGCACCTGCTGGGGAAGCGCCCTACTTTTGGCCACGAGCGTGGCCACCATTGCTGCCCTTTACACTGTAAGACCACCTATGTCACCACCATCCGCTTCCTCGCCCAACTGCAGCCTTTCGTTTGACCTCTTTAGTTTGCGAAGCGCTTCTCCGGCGCTTCTCCGTCCGCGACCATGGCGAAGGTGTGCTTCTTCTACACGCCCGCCGCTCCCATGAATTTTCTCCTGCGTTCGCCCCGAAAGGGCGCGTCTGACTTCATGATCCGCAATGCCGTTAAGCTGCTTTCAAGCCCGCGTGCCCGCCTCGGTAAGAAACCGCGCCACGAGAAGCCCACCACGCGCAGACGCCGGGAGGCAAGCCAAGCTGTGCGCCGTAGCGAAAGAGCAGATCTGCTCTCGAATCTTGGCGTGGTGCTCGCCAGAAAGGCCCGGGGCTTTTGATCCAACCATCAATCTCCATCTGCTTTGGATAGTGCCTCACCAAGACGAATTAGTTCCTCTATTGCGCTGATTGACTGCTGCAAGGTCCTCGCCATATTCCCCAGTATTTTGCTCAATATCATTGATCGCCACGCTTAAAAAGAGCAACTCGCAGATGTTGTCATTTATTGGTGAATTCACCCAGGTCGCAATTCTTATGTGAGCTTTTACACTACACCCCCATCAACTCGCACTGTCACCCCGTTCACCATTTCACTTTGCGGGCTGGCAAGGAACAGAACGGTGTTAGCAACCTCCCTAAGTCTCACAAACCGACCTAGAGGAATCCGTGACTTTAGTTTTTGTCCCTCTTCTCCTTCCCATCTTTTTCGACTCATTTCTGTCATTACGACAGTTGGTGCGACCCCATTTGTGCGAATGTTGTGATGCCCCAGCTCGAGTGCCATTTGGACTGTCAACTGATTCATACCAGCTTTTGAGCACGCGTAGGCTGCATGGTTTCTCAGCGGAACAAAAACCGAAGAGGTGCTGATGTTAACAATAACTCCCTTTCTACGAGCAATCATGCCGTTTTCGCCCCTCGACACTATCTGAGAAAGAACAAAGGCGGACCGAAGATTCACATTCATTGTAATATCCCAATCCTCTACACTTAGTTCTTCAAAAGGTTTTGTGATGGCCACCCCAGCGTTGTTGACCAGTATATCGATTCCGTCTTTGGAAGCCTTTTCACCGACCCTTCGAAGTTCCTCGACATTGCTTACATCCGCACAAAAGGCGAGATACTTTCTACCGAGTTGGGCACAAATATCGGGAACGTCAGAGCCCGCCGGACCTTTTCGGTCAATAATAATGATATCTGCTCCTGCTTCTGCGAGACAGACGCTAATTTCACGTCCAATTCCCCGATGGCCCCCCGTAACAAGTGCTGTCTTTCCCTTTAGATCCGTAGATAACGGCGGTGACTGTGTAATGGTATCGGACATTGTCGGATGCCGGAAATCTCAACAACCACAATGGGAGACAAATTACTAAGACCAACAGCCCCTAACTAGCTTGCTAATTGGGGCAGCTGCTCTTTACAATCCTAGCCTAGCTAGCTAGCTACTAAACAGAGCGACATGTGGGAGCTCTACATACATCGCTATCGCTGGACACGCGCTCATCTCAGCGTCTGCTTGTAGATAATGCGTGTGTGCGGTTCACACGAAATTTAGCCCCAGATTCCTTTACTGTGATGTTTCTGCTGTCAGATATAAATATTTTGGTATCGTAGGGAAATCTGGCAAAGAGATGCACTTCCATATAATCTGGACACGTGAGACCAATTCCCCCGGTCACGAGAGATACTATGGTGAGGAGCGAATGCTGTGTTCGAGAATTCTTCGCTCAAGTTCCAAGTGTTCCACTGAAGCTTCGTTCATAACATGCAACCATTCATCAGCGCAGAGTGCTCTCTTTTCAAGAATTATGTCCGCGAGCAAACCAGGATCGAACAAGGCCTTTCCACGGCGTATCAACGGCGTCATTCGAAGAAGTTGTTCAATAATATGGTCCGCTCTGCCAAACGTGCTGGCGTACGGTGCAATTAGTTCGGCCTTGTGCGTGTTCAAGAAAGAGCGGAGCCAATCGGCATCTTCTTCGGTTCTGATGTTGCGCGACAGCTCATTTACCGTGTCCACCAAGCCAAGCAGCAGAGTGTAGTTCTTGACCAAATCGAAGTTTGCTTGTCTGTATGGACTTCCTCTTGTGTCACCATTTGACGGTAAGCTAAGATATTCATCTACCTTTGTGGGATTAACGATAGAATATCGATATAATTCCATGCTGCGGTTATTCTCCTTTCGGATGCACGGGATATCAATCTGCAATTCGTCAGAAATTTGCCTCCGAGCTGCTAAGATTCGGCGGGCTAGCATTCGCGGTACGATTTCGACTTCATATGTGAAATATCTTCTCTTGATGTATGGGTTCTTACGCGTCGTACGACCAGGAATAGGCTTCTTGATTTCGTAATTCTCCGCCGGTGCCTCCAAAAGCGATGTCCAATATTGTTCACTTGGAACTTTTAAAGCATCACAGTGATGTAAGTCATCGAGCCCGTGATGACCAAGCCATTCCTCTAACCATCGCACTGTAGTCTCGTCGCGAAGAACACGTGAACAGAACATTGTCTGCTGGGCATCAGTAAATGCTTTCAACATGTTCGAGGCGGTGAACGCACGAAACACGTACCTGCTGCACAGCTCTTTGCGTTAGAAAATCACGGGCACGTTGACGATGATCACGCTCCACAGGCCGTGCCGTGCCGGTACACATGCATGTCGACAACAAAAGAAAAGGTCGAGGCTGCACGCACGGAAGTGGTGCTAGAAAGGCTGGCCTACCAGAGCGAGGCGCGTGCATAGTTGTTCTTGAGTACCTTGGGTGTTAGGCTTAGAGGTTGCGGTCGGATGTTACGGAGTCCCTTGTGTGTGGGAAGAATGTGCATCGAAGACGCCAACGGAGGCGTGCTTACTGCGGGGCTTGCGTCGCAGACATGTTCATTTGGGCTGTTAGGTCGCCAAGAATGATTGGCTGCCTGTGATGGGAAGGCGTACGGCTGAGCGCGAACATGGGCAGATATTCTTTTCCGCAATTGTTTCGTGCACATGGTTGGCGCGTTTGTGACCAATGATTTTGCATAATTGATCGCTATGCATTTATTCGCCAATGGAACGTTGCACAACTAAATCTATTCGCTCTGTGTACAACTTTTCTCACTCGACGTGTTCGACGTGCATCTCGTAAGCTTCTTTCTTCCTCTTTTCACTGTGCGCACTTTCTCCCAAACCCTCTGAAAGTTATCTGCGGAGCAGGGGAAGCTACCTTCTACTTCCTCAGGAAATACAAAAGGTTCACAAGTGGGATGGTTATGGCGCTTAGTTATTTTAATTAGTGGTTTGCAGCAATTAAGAAATACAACCGTTTCCAAAGCTAATTAACATCGTAAGCATTTAAATCTAACACGCGGCCCCGCACAGGGTTGCTCTTGTCGATCGATTCTCTACCAAAAATCACCTCGGTTGGATTTTGTCAAGATTGTTGTCCTTTTTCCACACCTAACAAGCATAAAATATTGATATAATTTCTTCCGTTCTTCAAACAGACCGGACGACCACCCTTCTAAAACATGTTATTTATCTTCATCGTTTCAAGGGGGAATGAAAACGGAGATAGGCTACGTGCGGTGCTCACCATATTCGACATCTATAAAACGCCTTTAGTATGAGGAGAGAGAAAGGCCTAGATTATTCGAATCTTTTTTCCATGATGTCCCTCAAAGATGCTCAAGTGCGAGAAAAACTGACTGTCCGTCAACCAACAGATAGACGACACCGCGGCGCTCTTTTTCGCCTCGACAGGTCTGAATTCACAAACTTAATACTGAACGTGAGATTGTTCTTTCTTTTAATTTTATTCAACATTCAACTTTTTGGACAACAGGGGGAAAATGCAACACTGAAACGCTGACAGGGTGAGTACCACCTTTCAGCGAGTGGAGTACAGCCCTGATTATCTAGACGTTTGGGCAGGTTTTGGAGGTACACTTGAAAGGATTAGTGCTAGTTTTACTCTTACTTTGAGACGTACAGTGCGTTTCAAAAACAAATCCCTTTACAAAAACTGCGCCAAAAAGGCATTTCACGTACTGTAGAGCACATTTCACAACAAATAAAAACCACTAAGTCAATCACACTGTTTCAAAAGTATATCCTTTATACAATCATTCGCTCAATTATGGCTCGTGGCGCACCTCTGACACGCTCTGAACAGCTGGAAATCATGGAATTAGTAAGTCAGGGTATGATTACAGCAGATATAGCCCGAAAACTCAAGCGCAGCCCAAAAACAATCAGCAACTTCATCAAAAAGCCCGCTACATACAGAACAAAGCGTTCAACCGGCCGTCCTACGGCACTATCCCCGGCCGATAAGCATAGAATTGAGCGAAAACTATGCCACAACACTTCATCTTGCGGGAAATTTTTCAAAAATCTAAATTTGCCTCTATCAAGATTTACAATAAAGCGTGAAGTCAATCGTCAAAATTTGTTCAAGTACACAAAAAAGAGGAAAACTTTTTTTTTAAAAGATCAACGCAAAAAAAGTCGAGTTGAATGGTGTGCTCAAAAGGCTTATTGGAAAACGAAATGGAGAAATGTTATCTTTTCTGACGAAAAAAAGTTTAACCTTGATGGTCCAGATTGCTATAAATTTTATTGGCATGATCTACGAAAACGAAAGAAGGAATTTGTGACTAGGCATTCAGGAGGCGCATCAGTAATGGTTCGGGCTGGAATCTCCACGAAAGGAGCAACTCATATGGCTTTTGTTGAAACTACAATGAACTCTGAGAAGTATGCTGCGGTTCTAGAAAACTATCTTTATCTTTTTCATACTGTATGCACGGAGAAGAATTCATTTTTCAGCAAGATTATGCACCTGTGCATAAGTCTAATTCTATGAAACAGTGGTTCAATAGTCTAAATATGTCGGTTATGGAATGGCCTGCGCGCTCTCCTGACCTCAACCCTATCGAAAACATTTGGGGAATGTTGGCCCGAATGGTTTATGGGCAAGGAAGGCAATTTGATACAGTTTTTGATCTGAAAAATTGTATCAAAGATTGCTGGGAAAAGATTGACTGTAATGCTATCAATCCTTTTATAGAATCAATGCCAAAGCGTTGTATAAGTGTTATACAGGCTAAAGGAGCAAAAATAAACTACTGAACTCGCGTTAGAATAAAAAGGATGCAATAAAGGTTATGATTTTGAAACAGTTTTTTTACTTGAAAATTTTTTCACACTGATTTTGTTAGTTTTACTGTAGCCAAAACGTCGATTTTTGGAAAATTTAGGCGAGGGATATGATTTTGAAACAGACTTTATGTCACATACTTAAGTTTTTCGCCTACCGGGAGAGGGAGCTGACAGGCAATAGAGTGCGCATGAGGCTCTTACGTTGTGCCAACATCCTCTTTCACCCCTTTAAAGCAAGTCGCCAGGCTACATGTCACTCCCGGGAAACGGGAGGTATCGAACTGCCAGGCAAAATAAAGTGTAGACCAGTTTGAGAAAATACGTTGAAAACCTATTGCAGGAACATCATAGGTTAAGGCTTTTTGTTTCATCTGCCATCTTCAAATTCACAACGACATCTTCTTGACAAAGATCCTTCTTACTCATGGAAGCCCAGGAAGCTTGACGGGTTCTGCTCTTTGATTTTTAGCAAAGTTTGTTTCCGGCTATTTCACATCAAAATTTCATCTTATCAAGGTGCAAATGTAAAATGATTTCTAAAATTTTGGTTTTTAAGTCTTTCTATTGTTCAAACCTCAGTCTTTGCATTTCAACTTTTTATCCGAAGATAATACCATCCTTGTCAATCATATGTTTTGTCTGGTGTATTGCCCCAAAACAGAGCTATCCATATCGTAGCTAGTGATTTTTTGTCGCTGTTTGTAGATACCTAGTTTCTACTTCTGGTATTTAGTTAATGCTAGCTAGGATGTGTCTTCTGTTTTTTTTTGAAAGACTCATAATTTTGTTATGGTTATTTCGAATCTATCTAATCTTCTCCATGTGTTCCGAAAGCCTGTTTCCTATTCCAGCGATTATCAAAAGAAAAAGTATTATCCCAATTTCAGAAAACAACTTAAGAAGAGTAGGCGGTACAAACTTAGTTCAACTCTTTTTCGCCTTTCGGAAATCTTTCATTGTCTTGAGTCGTTTTTGTTCTTGTTTTTGTGGAACTGCATGTTTTTGCCAAATACAGCTGAAAATTAAACTACATCCCAATAACTAAAGGAGGTGTCTGACCATAACATGTTTCGTCAATGGAATGGTTTATGATGAAGCACGCAAAAAATCCAACGATGAATATGAAACAATGCCCTGATCCAACATAGATTCAACAGCGACATTGCTCAACACTCCTGTTCCGGTTCGCTTTTCCCTTGTGCTGTTGGGATGCTTTCTAATGCTTGGAAACATATGTCCTTCAAGTACATAAATTCCTTTCTCCAAAGCACTCTTTAATTCTCGAAACAATTCTTTTTACCATACTTAACCTCTAGAGAAGGCCACTTCCGAAGAATGCCACTACGTCTCTAGAGTTTTCTACCAAATATTGGCCCGTAGGCGGCTGGATTCGAACCCTGTCCCTTTCCATCCGTCTCCTCCACTGTCAGGTATAAATAGTCGACCCAGAATCGAACTGGCTACCTCAATATCCATGCTGGCGACAGTTGGTGAGTGTTCCGTCAAGGTCCGGTTCGCGCTGAGGATATCTGTGCACAGTAGTGTAAGGAAGGAAGCGCCTCTTTTGGGGGGGCCCCCTACTTTGCAGGAACTCCAGCAGCCATGCTCGCCATTTTGTTCAACACGTATGCCAGCACGCCTACGGCCACAGAAAGAGATGCATGATTACAAAGGGGGGGTGGGTGGGAGAGAGAGGCATGTCAGTGATCTCGGCAGATCGCCGTGGCACCCGCCTGGCTCTGGTAGACTCGCCGGCCGCTGTGCATCAGATACATGATCGACTTTTTTCGTACACGTCGCGCACGCCACATACGAGGCCGGCCTCGCTATGTATGTTAATGCATTTCATTTGCATAAACGAGGACGTCTACACTCAACGAAACGTCCAACTTACGATCGCGCAGCGTTTTCTGTTCCGACTGATCAGGCGGCCGCTTATCAAGCGGTGGAAGCGGGAACCACGCACGATGGATGACCGAACACCCAGAACGAAGCGGGAGACAAAGCGATCGTACGGTCAAAGTAAGTACTTGCCATTTCCACACCTGCGCCAGGTCCCCAACCGAAGCGCGACAAGCGAACCTCGAGCGGAAATCCTAACAAAACCTGTTCCGTATGCGCCCCAATGCGGAGCGAATGCGATGTATACTTTCCACCCTCGGGTGGTTCGATCCTTAACACTGCGAGGCAGCGCAACAAAGCTCGAGTCGTGGTTTGCTCGGCTAATGGCGTTCGCTCGCCGTCAAGTCCGAAGAAGCAGTCGTGCCTCCCACGTGCAACTGCAAATCGCTGCCATAGATAGATCGGCGATGGAGCTTCGGACACTCGCCAATATCGCATTAGTGGCGCACGACTGGCAGGCTTGCCCTTCAGAGTAGTCAACCGAGCGAGCACTTCTGTCTGCGTGATCTCGACGTTTTGCGTCAACAGGGACGTTACCGAGCTGTCGCGTAACCCATTGAAACAATACGCAAATACAACCATTGCGCAATCTCGCAAAGTTGCAGTTGCGTTCGTCGCCATGCCGAGTCCCCATATCCTTTGAACCACTTCCGCCGGCACACCACACCGAACAGTAGACTGAGGAAACTCCTTCTCTTCCCACCGTTGGTAAGCCCGAAGTACATGCGAAAGAAATGGGTAAGGAGGAACCGGTGTGCCGGTTAAGGCCACTTGCATCTGCCGCACCGCACTGAAATACTGGGGAAGGGACTTGCTGCTAACGCTTCTTCGCCCAGCCTCGCGCTCCGCCGTCAGCCATCCGACAAACGCAATGAAATGCGCTTCCGTTACCGGAAGTATAGACCTCTGCTCTACGGTGCAGAACTCTATCCATGCTCGCCACTGGGAGCTGCAGCTTGCAGCAGTACGGCCACTCCAAGCGTAGTCGGAGAGCAGGGCGGCCGAGCGCAGAATACCTGAGGTGGGTGGCAGTGACCCTAGGCGCGACATCGCTGCATTGGCCAACTCCATTCCTCTGCCGGATCGGTTAGTCACTCGAAGTTGATCTCGAGCAATAGTAGGCTCCATGCGGGATTCAACTTCCTGTAACCGGCCCACATTGTGTGCGCTGGGGCTCGCAGCTCTTTGACCCGTGATGCCATCCGCAAAGCGTCCTGACACCATCCCTGCCGAGGCCAGAATGGTATCAGCAGCATCGACGGGGCTTTCGTTACCCGCAATTTGTGAAGTGTCGCGGAAATCAAGCTCACCGGAGGGCACAACAGACGAGCCTGCTCTTTGTCCCACTTCGAGGCGAGCTCCGCGTATGCCTGACGGCGAAGAAACCGAGGATGCTCGCCCAGTGGGCGGTATGGAAATGCATCCCGAGGGGCTTTCATACCAGCCGCGACGGAACGCCTGAGCTGCCGCTTGATCTGCAAGTCGCCTCGGTAGAAGCGTCGCGATAGAGCGTCTGCAAATTTGTTTGCGATCGATGGGATCCACTCCGTGCGAAGACGGACACCAAGAGCGTCCAGAACCAGTTTTAGCTTTCGTAGCTCTTTCATCATGGGACGGGAAGCCGTAACAAATGAATTGGTGATATGAACGACGGCCTGGTTGTCCACACGCAGTAGTAAGTCCTGGTGTTGCTCGCTCAGAATTTTCTGCTTCAGCTTCCCGGTGAGTACCATGCGTATGGCCTTGAGCTCGCGATAGCTTATTGACTGCGCTCGATCTTGCCAATTCCATATTCCTTGGGCTTTCCAGCAACTGTCCACGCCTGGCTCGAGGTTCCGGGCGTTGAAAGTTCCTCCATAGCCCACGTCCGCGGCGTCGGTGTGCAACGCTGCGGATGGAGTAGGCGGCACCATTAATCTTCCTCCTAACTCTTGAGCACTGAGTTGCTTCCATCGTCGGAGATCCCGAATACTCTGGTGGCTTAGGCGAACCCGACCCCGATCGTCGTGCTCCCTCTTTCGCGAAATGTCCCAATAAAGCGCCCTGGTATAGAACCTGGCCCATGGAATAGCGAAGGAGAGCGCGACACAGACACCGCAAAGGTGCTCCACCTTTCGCTTGCTGACCCATCTCCTCCCGAAACGGACATCTTTAGGATAGCTTTGGCCAAGCTCTGCACCTTTCCCAACTTGTGCGGTGCTACGAGGAACTTCATTTCTACAGTGTCGATGAGTACCCCCAGATGTTCTAACTTCGTGGCTCCCTCCCAACACCCCTTCGATGTATTTCGCCGTATTCCGAATCGCCTGAGGAGGACGGCGATGATCTTTTTCTCTCGGGTGCAATGATCCCTGGTTGAAACGGTTCCGAAGACCGAAGGAGCAACCAGAAAGTCGTCGAGGTAGGCTAACACCCTGAATCCATGTCCCCGTAAGCAGCGTATGAACGGCACCGTTAACTGTGTGAACCAAAGAGGAGATC
The DNA here is from genome assembly GCA_030374765.1 of Agarophyton chilense. NCBI lineage: Eukaryota > Rhodophyta > Florideophyceae > Gracilariales > Gracilariaceae > Agarophyton > Agarophyton chilense. The sequence continues at coordinate 86,238 of JARGXX010000079.1, forward strand.
TTCCCCACCCGGACGGGAGGGCGACGCATTGATAATACTTCCTATTGTACCGGAAGATGAACCAGTCTCTCATGTCTGGGTGGAGCCGAAAATGCCGGTATCTTTTCTGCAAATCGAAAGAAATGAAATGGTTCCCTTGCTGTATCTGCATCGCAAACTCCGCCAAGGATTCCATCCGGACTGTACCCTTCACCCAGTGCTTTGACTGCGCTGAGAGGTGTACTACAAACCTCCCTTTCTTTCCGCCAGGACTGTCCTGCCATACGGTGAAGGCTGAGGATATTACCGCTCCATTTTCTTTTGCCTTCATTGCATGCGCATGTGATACCTCGTGGTATATTCCGTTTGCACAGCCTTCTGAGAGATCCACAGAAGCAAAGGCTTTGTCCTCCATAGTCTGCGGAATGTCTGCGAGCTCTACTCCATTCCCTTTGAATGGTTCTGAAGGAGATTCGTAGATTCCGTATTAGACTGCTCGGCAGAGGAACTCCGAGCAACCCAGACGACGCCATTCTTCGACGCGGCTCTGCGGACCACGCCGAAGGGGGCGCCGACGGCTCACTATGGTGACTAATTGTCCCCGGCAGCCCCACCCTTTCCAGCTCTTTTCGTTGCGTTGCTGGCACTGAGGGTGGCGACGGTCTTCATCAATTGAGTAGTCATATGAGAATCAAGCTTCTCAAGCGGCTCGAAAAGGTCATCGGCAGCCGGGGTATCATTCCTCTGTTCAAGACTCGGAAGAACCATCTTGGCGTAGGCGGGGTCCTTTGCCACAAGTTTATAAAACTCGACTCGAAGTCTAGTAACCCGAAGTCCATATCGCACTGCAATGATTGCCCAAACATCGTATAGCTCCGCTTTCTCGAATAAATTGTCGCGTAGAGCCTCATGCCACAAAGCGATTGCGGCGTTGTGGAAAGACATCCAAAACCCTGCTGCATTTATGCAGTTAGCCTCATATTCGTACACCGCTCGCATGATTTTGTGCGACTCCATTCCTCGACGAAGCGGCCACTCTCTGTGCTTGAAAAAGCCCCCGGTGAACGCCCCAACGGCTGGGCCTTGTTCATAGGGGTAGCGAGAGAGTCCAAAGTCCTTATCGTCACGGCATCTCCTCGCAATAGTGGCGTAGGCCGTCATGTACTTTACATCAAGTCCGGCTTCGGCAAGAGATTTGCCTCTTGAGACCTCCTTAGACCTTGTGAGCAGATCCTCAGCAAGAGAAAGACTGTTTGTGAAGTCTGCGTTGGTAGTCATGTTGTGTATGTTGCAAACAGTTTGTTTGCTTGGTCTACTTCGTTTGACCGTTAAGAAATTTGCCTTCCGCCAAGTGATGGGGACTCTCTGAAAGAGAGAGGCATGCCAGTGATCTCGGCAGATCGCCGTGGCACCCGCCTGGCTCTTGTAGACTCGCCGGCCGCGGTGCATCAGATACGTGATCGACTTTTTTCGTACACGTCGCGCACGCCACATACGTGGCCGGCCTCGCTATGTATGTGAATGCGTTTCATTTGCATAAACGAGGACGTCTACACTCAACGAAAACACCAAAGGTTTCTCATGTGTTCGCGAAAAGCTCTTAATCCTGAATTTCCTTCCTGGTATCTAATGATTTCTTCTAGATAGCTAGCCATCTTCCATCGTTTTCTTGCCTTTCCATTAACAATATCTCCTTTTGTACGATTGCCCTTTCGACATTTTGCAAAGTGGGTTGATATCATTAAAGTTAAATGAAAGAATCAACATGAACCCGGTAAGGTTATCAAGTGAGCTGCTGATATCCTACGCGGAGACCTTTCTTCCATGAAAGAAGTCTATTTTGATATTTTTGCATCTTTGAACTGAGCACAAAGGTCAGGCTATTGGTACGAACTGCCCTTCATCATTGGTATTTCTGTGTAACTGTAAATACTTGATTGAGGACTTGTCAAGTGCCTCACTCGGCATTTATAGGGCTTGATTGAAGCCTTCAGAGTCAAATTCTGACAAGTGGTCAACAGCTGCCGTCGCAAGTTTCTATAATTCCATGAGAGACTGGGTAAGATGATGCTAGCATTTGGGCAGGGGAGATACAACATCATCGAGGCTTGCAGAACCATTTTCATCGTGTACGGAGTTCTGAAGACTACAGATAAGAGGAGTTCCCTGAGCAATTACTTTTTTTTGGCTCTTCCCCAGGAGCACTCCGAAAGAAACCCTTTGTGTGAGATACAGCTGATGGATCTTTAATTTGAAGCCAATGGGAGACTGTATATCACTAGACAAAGATGAACGTCTCCCAGGTGGATTATTGACAGAATTCTGCGACTCCAATTCAGCTGTTTGTCCCCTAAAGTTCGCTTTTGAAGTTTCAAGTATTGGCGCGAGTTCGGCATTTCAAAGCCCGCGAAGAAAAAAGAAAGGTACAATACACAAAAAGTCCAAGAAGAGTAAATCCCGTAAATACATTCTTCTCTACTCGAGTGGAAAAAGCTGTACATATTTTGTTTTATGTAGTCTCGAGTTTCAGCCGACATCCTGTGATGATTTCGACCGCTCGAGTTTCGATTGGAACCATACTCTATGCTAAAAATGAACGAGAGAAACAAATCAAACCATACCCTTCGTCTCCACAAATCAATCAAATCACTTCCGGCAAAAAACCAATAAAGCCAAGATACACACAACAGCGTCAAGAAAGCATGGAAACGGATGAAAAGAACCGTAAATGCGAACAACAGATTCTAATGAGCGAATTATTTTCTATGATGATGACAAGGAAACCTCCGATTTGTTGGAACAAAACTCATCATAATCGTTTGTATATGACAGCAGCGAAAAAAGAAACGCTAGTAGAGCTGAAGCGTCCTCCGTGCCTGGTTTTTGAACGAGTTGCGAGAAGCAGATTTTCTGGTGGACTCGACGCGATCCTCCATAGCGCCAGATGGCTGCTCGCCATTCTGCTTTGGCATGGTTCTCAATCGTCTCTGAAAGCGTCTTGCTATTTCGACATGTGAAGCTTCCAGATTCATGATCCATCGTCTGTGTGAGGACTGGGCGCGAGCGCTGAGATTTTCGTCCTTCCAAATTTGTAGAATCATGGAGTCTTCGATCCACCTTGTGAGGATGGCTATTCCATCTCTGCCGTTGGCAGCGCGAACTATGAAATTGGCGGTAGCGCGGTTCAGAAGCACCCTAGATTCCTGTTCGCAGCATTCGCGAAATACGTTTGGCAGGACCTCTTCTTGCTGCTCCATGTAGTCGAGCAGCTTTGGTAAAAAGTCGCACAGCGCCTGGTATACTTTGGGAAGAACCTCACCGTGAGCACATGTGTTGAAGAGCTCAAAGGTAGAACCGACGGACATCAACATGGACTCCAATCGTTTGCGGTTGTAATGGACGACCATGTAGTACTTTTTCCATTCTGAAGACTGTTCGGCTGCGCTTTGCATGAAAGAAAACACAATCTGGTCCTCGATTTCAAAGTATTGTGCAACAAAAACCTCGAACGTCTGCCAGTATTCAGCTAGTTGAGCAATGTCATGCAAAGTGATTGAGAACCATCGACGCTGGATGGAAGAGAGAATGGTATACAGGTCCATGATCTCCCAACGAATAGCATTGTGAGGTAAAACAAACACGTCACTGTACCAAGTATCGCGGCCGCCAAACTCCTTGATCTTGAAATCAGGGTAGGTGAGGCGTTCAGGTCTGGCAGACATCAAAGTTTTCCCGCGAACTTGACAGCTAAACACCGGTTGCGACTCGTCTTCCTTTCTAATAAAGACGCGCTTCTTGATACCCACCTCACTGGTACTAGCCGGGGTCAGACACGCATGGATAGGTCCGCTGGAGGCACGAATAGTGCTAGTAGCATAGCTCTGTAAACTACCCAGGCTGCTGGCAGCCGCATGGCGTCCAAGTCTCCCCGAACTTGCGACACCGTCAGCGCGACGCATGTCGGCGTAGCGGGCGGCCGGGCGAGTACTGTAGTCATTCTTGCGGAAGAGGCGGGCGAAAAACGAAGCAAATCCACCGGAACGGAGCTGCGCGGGCAGGCCGTCGTGAATTCCGAGTTCCTCATCGCGACCAAGTTTTCCAAGGTCCATGGTGCGGGAGGCGGGGTGATGCTGCGCCATGCGTCCGCGACCGCGTCGGCTGTGGCGCGCAGCCTTGGTATCTCGATCGCGCTCATCGCGCGGCGCCAGGCGGCCGGAACGGAAGGCAGAGGGCATGTCGGGAGGAGGTAGGAAGAAGGAAGAAGGGGGGAAATGAAGAGTGAGAGCGATGAAAGGTGGGGCTGTGGTGGGGGGAGAGACGCAGGATGGACGGATGAGGGGGAGGGGGAAGGAAGGAAGGAAGGAAGGAGGGGAGGAGGGGAGGGAAGGGGGGGAGAGGGGGGGGATGCACGCAGAATGGTTGCGTTGGCTGATTTCGGTTTGAAAAGACGCGACGAGCAACGGCGCGGGACGTGGCGAACACGCGCCGCGGCACGTGCGTGGCCGGCGCGCATCGCGCTGAATCGCGGCGGCGTTCAAATTTGGATTCGTCGTGGCGCTGTGGCGTGTCACGAAGCACGTCGCACGTGCGCAACGCCGCAAGGCCAACCGCCGTGGCTGCGCGCTCCCTCCGTCGCCCGAAACGTGGGCCGCCAAGCGCCGCCACGCGGGTGAAATACCAATCGTACCATCTTGCTCGCAACCTTGTGTGGAACGTCTTTACACTTTCTTAACATGAGAGGCTTTACTCACACGATACAGTTATACCACCGGGCGACCGGGATGCGTTACTTACATGCTTGTCTCACGCCGCTGTTTCGTGTGCGCTCGCCATCCGCGTCGAGTGACGCTTCTTCGCTAGGTCTACCCACTTCGTTTGCTCGTCCACGGCCTTGTCTTTCGCGGGTCCCCCCACTATGAACTCTCCAAGCCGATTCCACAGCGCCACCGGCACGCGCGCCTGCATCAGCGTGCCGTCCTTGACGAATTCCTCAGCCTCCACACTGCCTTGCACATAGATGGCAGTGGTCAGGTCTCCACGGCTGTAAGGAATCACCACTTCTACGCTGCGCATCGTGTCGCGTAGAACCTCGTCGATCACCATTCCCATCTCGTCCATGCCCTCGCCCGTCTTCGCACTTACCGTCACACACTCGAATTCGCCCTCCATCTCGATCGTCCCCTTCAAGCGCTCCATCTCGGGCTCCGCCACCAAATCCGTCTTGTTTAGCACCACCACCGTCGGCTTTCCACCAGCTCCAATCTCCTCCACCACTCTTTCAACTGCCTCAATCTTTCGCTGCATCACATCTGCCTCGTCCGATCCGTCCACCACGTGCAACAGCATGTCCGCGTCTACCACCTCCTCTAAAGTAGCTCGAAACGCCGCTACCAGCTGTGTGGGTAAGTTCTGCACAAACCCTACCGTGTCAGTCACCAAGATCTCAGGGCTTAGCTTGAGTCCGTCCAAGCTTGCGCGCCGCGTTGTTGGGTCCAAAGTTGCAAACAGTGCGTTGGCCGCAAGCGCATCCGCCCCGCTGAGTGCGTTGAGCAACGAGCTTTTCCCTCCATTTGTGTACCCGATTAGGGCCACTACAGGCAAGCCTATGTTTCGTTTGCGAGCCTGTCTCATACGTGTTCTGTGCGCGCGTACTAGCTCCAACTCTTTCTTGAGTCTGCTCACTTTTGAGTTGATCATTCGTCTATCCACCTCGAGCTGTGTCTCTCCCGGACCGCGCAGCCCCACGCCGCCGGCGCCAGACTGGCGTTCCAGATGTGTCCACATGCGGGTCAGACGTGGTAACCGGTACTGATACAACGCTAGCTCCACTTGCAACTGCCCCTCTCGCGAAGCAGCATGTTGGGCGAATATGTCTAGAATTAAGGCTGTACGGTCAAGCACTTTGATACCACGTTCTTCACCGCCAAACTCACGTTCTAAAGTTCGCTGTTGTGCTGGTGACAGTTCCACGTCAAATATGCAAGTGCAACAGCCCAAACTCTCCATCTCCTTGCGCACCTCATTAAGCTTTCCGGTACCAATGTAGGTGGAGGCGTACGGCACGGGTAGTTGCTGCGTTACGACTGAAACGACTCGCATTCCAGCCGTCTCGGCTAAGCGAGTGAGCTCCTGTAGAGAGTCGTCGATGGAGAAAAGACGAGTGTGACGGTTTTTGTCTGTTGCGTCAACTCCGACCAAAACGCATAGTTCGCGGTCTTGCTCACGACGCACTCGTAACGAGTATCGATCTTCGGATGTTTCTAAAGGTTTCACGGCCATCACTGGTGGTGCCGGACGGGCGGCGAGACGCTTGAGACGCTTGATAGGAAGAAGCTGTGGGGTACATGTGGAATGAGGGCGAGTTTTGCTGGTGCGCGGGGTGGCGAAAGAACCTGCAAAAGAACCTGCAAAAGAGAGCTGAGGGTTCATGGCGTTGGAGAAAGTCAGATGCAGTGGAACAGCATCACTCTGGACCAAGGCTCAGTGAGACTGTGTGGGGTAGCAAGTGCTACATGTCCTTGGTAGCTGTGAGTTGAGCAAGCCGCGAGGTGTTGTGTGAACGTGTACAATCAGTACACGTGATGCAATTTTTGAGAGAGCCATTTGTTGGCATGATCCAAAGTAGTGCTTACTGTGCGCATTACAGTGTGTGGCCATCATCGCTGACGCGTTGGAGATGGATGCACTAACGATCCCCTGTTCGAATCACAAGTCGAAGCGCAACTCCCCGAGCTTTCAACTCCGAAAAGCATCCTTATCCAATGCAGGCAACCATCCGCGACCCCGCACTGCGCTCCGCACTCCGCCGTGTGATCCGCGCGAAAAACGCCGCTTTCCGCAACGACAGCGAGATGTTACATATAGCAAACCAAACTTTACGTGAACAAGTACAACAGCATCGCCACGTCGCTGTGGAGAAGCGAGATCATTTGCTTTCCGAAATGGAAGCGGCTATAACCTTTCTCAGCGAAAACGTCGTTCAAGCCCCTTTAAATGAGCGTGGAAACTATGTCTTTGATGCAACACGCATCAATGAGAACAACTTACGCTTATAACATAAATAAATAAATCACAATATCTCCATCACTATCTCCATCACTCCCAACCAAGAAGTTTCCCAACGATCGCCATACCGGACTTGGCTTGCCAACCGAACAAAGCTGCCGCGACGAACGCAAGCGAGAAATGTACCTGCCTTGCCCACTCTTTCCCTTTTTGCATGTATGGAACAAAAGATGTCATTGCACTAAATAACGCTACCAAGCCCAGCCCAGCGTAAAGATGTGGACCGGGGAATAGTTTGCCTGTGCGAGTGTATGTATTTGCCATTCCACCAAAAGTCGCAAACGTCATTATTGCAAATAGAGAGCTCGACGTCCGAAAGTGACGGTCGGTCACCTTCTTTTTCACCAGTTCTTTGCGCTTCTCTGGTTCAGACTTGCGAATCAGCGAAGATTGATAGCCAAGATAAAATGTGTAAAGACAAGTTCCGAGCAGAGCCCACATCACAACGGGGTGTGCCAGTGATGCCGGCTTCGACTTAAATGCCTCTTTCAGCGCATCAGGCACTGCATGTGCTGCTGGAATTCCACTAAGACCAAGGTAGATACCCATGGCGGACCATCCTGCCTCGCTTATCACTTCCCCCCAGTCCTTTTCATCGATTACGGATGGCTCATTTTCTGCATTTTCTGACGACAACCGCGCATGGACAGCAAGTCGAACTGATCTGTCTCGTGCTGGAAGCGTTACTTTCATGTGCGTCAACCGCGTCGTGCAGTTTGGTAAACTGCGCTGAATACTCTGCAGTGGTGTTGCACAAATAAAAGCCAATGTCGACATGCTTGCTTCTTGATGATGACTTGTTGAGAAACTTGCGTTGCTTTCCTCGCAGAACACAAACTTGAGCACGGTTTCTGAAGCGTTGGAGACTTTCAATGTCGCTCAAAGTTGCATATCCATTGCATCCGACTCGAGATCAAGCGAGGTCATTCATTGTATGTTTGGGAATTGAATGCCACCAGATTGTGTGCGTCTGTGGCCGAAACCATTCTAGCCGAATTTATCCGGAATTAATACTGTAGGCGTAGCTATTCCTGCATGATGATTCGCATGACATCAACGCATACATGTTTCGCCCATCCCCCCAACCGGTTGTCGCCATCGCCAAGTGCGCAGCCTCTTCTGGAACAGCATCAGTGGCGATGGTGACGTTTTGCAGCGCTCTTTACATGTCAATTGACGCGGCCTTTCATTGCGAGGCTCCCGCAGATGGATACTGAAGGTACTCACCAAGTTGTGATACCCTTTGCTCCAGGTCGCCGGTTCGCCGTGTCATTTTCAGCAGGGAACAACAGGAAACCATCCAAATCCGTGGCCCTGGAGCACAGCATTGAAACAACATGGTGTAAACGAATCGCTGAAAACAATAGCCTATTCAACGGGTCCAAATTCCGTCTGGCTCGAATAACTACTACGGCGGAACTGGTTATCTTGCACCTCGGCTTAACAGACTACAGAACTTATCTTGCAACACATGCACCCCCGCAACCCTTGCATCGATTCGGTCCAGAGTCCATGGCTCTGCCTCTCGGCAATGTCTTAGTGCCTATCACCCAAGATGGGTATACTTTCATTCTGATCAGATCAGGCAAGTCTGCAGAAGGCAAGTTTAAGTGCGTGTTTCCGGGGGGACATGCTGAACCAAGCGAGGTCGTCCATGTGGAGGATGGAGACTGTTCCATGATCCGAAAAGAACTGATGGTCTCGGCGCGGCGCGAAGCCTTGGAGGAGTTGTTTTTAGATGAGCAATTGTTACAACGCGCCGACGAAATGATATTTCTCGGCATCGTGAGACGAAGTGCGGACTGGAAACCTAGTATGGTCTTCTCCGCTCACTTGTACTGTGACAGTACTGAAGTTGAAAGGAGATATCGAGAACGAAACGATCTACAGGAAGAATCTGTAAATATAATTCGATGCTCCGTGCGCAACATTCTTGAGTCTGGTGTCGAGTCTACACTTCCAAATGGATACGACCCAATGCCAGAACTACTCGGCGCAGCTGAACTATTTGTTGAAATGCAACGAACTTCAAACCGATGAGTCATGCGTCGCAGAGTGTAATTCTGTAGACACAATCCAGCTTCACCATTCTTGGCTTTTGTGGTTTTGACCATATAAGTTTTAATTTGAAGAACGCTTTCAGAACAATGTTTTGGCTTCAAGATCTGTCGCATTTTCGGGAAACATCATGCGTGCTTAATATATCCGGGAAGACATCGAAAAACAGATAAAGTGTGACAAAGAGAATGTGAAACTGTTCTTGTGCACGTGCAGTGTGCACATCGAGCACGCCATCATCTGTATCAAAAGAATCTGTACGCTTGTCTGCTGCATACTGTGAAGGAGCTGTGCCTACCCCTGGACGAAGGTGTATTTGTCGACCGCAACCTTAAAGTGCCATGAGAACTGTTCAATGACTTATACGAAGGGGAAGGGCTAGCAATCTACTACTCCTCGCAATTAAGGTACTCTTACGTGATTGTGGGAAAGCGTGTAAGAGCTGCCTGAATAGAAGCCCAGGCCGAAGTTGCTGAATGTGCGTTTAAGCAAGCACTTTGCTTTGTTGCTCTCAACTCGTTCGTAGACAGAAAGATTTTCAGTCTCGTTTGCCTCTTTGAGTGAAGCAGCCAACAAGGCGCGATGTTAACATAAAATGTTTATGAAAATTGTAAAGAACGGCATCAAATAATTGGGTTCGCTACCATTTCAGGCAAAGTAAAAACGGAAAGTGACGATACCGTAACTGTTCAACAAATATAATTCGTCGCCCAATGGTGTCCCCGCGGTTCTTCCGTACCTCAATCCGCCCATCTTTCCAACCAAAAGGCTGTTAAATGCCAAAAAAAAGCTTCATTGGAAAGCTCTGTGTTCACTACGAGCTCACTGACTTTGAAGAGTAGAACTAAAGTTTGCTACCCGTGAAGTGCAGAACACTCCACCATCTCAAACACATCTGTTTAGGTGGTTGAATATAATAACGGTTTCGCCTTCTCACTTTCGAACCGCTTCTCTCGGCTACTTTTCCAAGCTTTTGATGGCACTACTGTGATCTCTTTTGCTGTAACTCCGGTTCTACTCATTGCTATATTCTAATTCAAAGTCTGGACTAAGACGAAGAGAACAAGTAATTGGATATAATCTTGAAGTAGTGTACATGGGTAGAATTGTCGTGAGAAGAGTTGTGCTTCGATGAACTGGCTCAGAGAACCCTGCTTTAGTGGAAAAAGGGTCTGGCATTTTGGTGTTTGAAGCGACATACTTCTTTTTTTCGGACAGTCTATGTAGGAGTTATGTTGAAAATCGAGTTCAGATATCGGGGCACGACACAGCAAAAATTGTGGCCCGAGCCGTAGGCGAGGGAGCAATTGCTGTGGAGTGCCCCGATATCTGCACGAGATTTTCTACATAACCTTATCAGTGATAAGTTATCACACTGCTGGCACATATACTGTAAAATTGTACAGGGGCACAGAATGTGCAGATACATATATCAGTGCGAACTGCCCACAGTACATATATAAAGTCTGTTTCAAAATCATATCCCTCGCGCAAATTTTCCAAAAATCGACGTTTTGGCTACAGTAAAACTAACAAAATCAGTGTGAAAAAATTTTCAAGTAAAAAAACTGTTTCAAAATCATAACCTTTATTGCATCCTTTTTATTCTAACGCGAGTTCAGTAGTTTATTTTTGCTCCTTTAGCCTGTATAACACTTATACAACGCTTTGGCATTGATTCTATAAAAGGATTGATGGCATTACAGTCAATCTTTTCCCAACAATCTTTGATACAATTTTTCAGATCAAAAACTGTATCAAATTGCCTTCCTTGCCCATAAACCATTCGGGCCAACATTCCCCAAATGTTTTCGATAGGGTTGAGGTCAGGAGAGCGCGCAGGCCATTCCATAACCGACATATTTAGACTATTGAACCACTGTTTCATAAAATTAGACTTATGCACAGGTGCATTATCTTGCTGAAAAATGAATTCTTCTCCATGCATACAGTATGAAAAAGGTAAAAGATAGTTTTCTAGAACCTCAGCATACTTCTCAGAGTTCATTGTAGTTTCAACAAAAGCCATATCAGTTGCTCTTTTAGTGGAGATTCCAGCCCAAACCATTACTGATGCGCCTCCTGAATGCCTAGTCACAAATTCCTTCTTTTCTTTTCGTAGATCATGCCAATAAAATTTATAGCAATCTGGACCATCAAGGTTAAACTTTTTTTCGTCGGAAAAGATAACATTATTCCATTCAGTTTTCCAATAAGCCTTTTGAGCACACCATTCAACTCGACTTTTCTTGTGATTATCTTTTAAAAAAAAAGTTTTCCTCATTTTTGTGTACTTGAACAAATTTTGACGGTTGACTTCACGCCATATTGTAAATCTTGATAGAGGCAAATTTAGGTTTTTGACAATTTTCCCGCAAGATGAAGTGTTGCGACATAGTTCTCGCTTAATTCCGCGCTTATCGGCCGGGGATAGTGCCGTAGGACGGCCGGTTGAACGCTTTGTTCCGTATGTAGCGGGGTTTTTGATGAAGTTGCTGATTGTTTTTGGGCTGCGCTTGAGTTTTCGGGCTATATCTGCTGGAATCATACCCTGACCTACTAATGCCATGATTTCCAGCTGTTCAGAGCGTGTCAGAGGTGCGCCACGAGCCATAATTGAGCGAATGATTGTATAAAGGATATACTTTTGAAACAGTGTTATTGACTTAGTGGTTTTTATTTGTTGTGAAATGTGCTCTACAGTACGTGAAATGCCTTTTTGGCGCAGTTTTTGTAAAGGGATATGTTTTTGAAACGCACTGTATATCTCATTTATGTACTGTCCACAGTTCATACATCCCATATTGTACTGCCCCAGTATGATATGAGGGGCAAGTTTCAAAAAATGTACTGTGAGCAGTGAGATAAAAAGTTTTATTGGACAGTTATCACTCCTGGGAAAGATATTCGACAACCAATTGCTGTATCCCAATCCCAAACTCTTATTATAAAAAAAAGCCAGTAGGCTCCGAGCTTTAATCGAAAATCTCCCCAGAATCTCGATGGGTACGATATCTACACATTGCTGCTTAATGTTTGACATCCAATGTGAAATCCTGATATTGCCAAATGGGCAAGCAAGGCAAGGATAAGGGTATCTGGCGGGTTAATTCTCAAGATAAGCCTCTAGCCCTTACCATCGTAAATTCGTATAGCAAGGGAAACTTACACAATCAACCCGTGCCGGTCTTTTTGAAGAAAGCCTTTTCGCGGCCAGGCGACTGTCACCACGTGTCGGGCAGATTGGAGGGACTACAAATCAGAAAGATTACCCTGAACGGATTTCATGGCATAGCTCAAGAAAACACCCGCGCAGACGATTAGACAATTGAGAAGGACCAGAATCCAGACCACATCACCGCGCCATAAAGCACTTCTCGGTACTCAGAAAGATGCATGTAGTCCCCATCAGATCATGGACATTAAAAAAATACTGCACAATGTCTGATACTTGATGGATGTGGAAAATTAGGTTACCAATCCAAATGGAACAACTGCAAACACAGACATAACTTCTCAGCTCAACTTCGTATCCGTTGGTATCTCAGAAGAAAGTCCTGGGGCTTCTTGATTGCTTTTGTTTTCAAGTGTTTCCGAATAACTTACCTTCTCTGTCTAGAATTGCATGCGGCGCATGTGGCAGGGCAAATCTGTACAGTATTCGCTCACTATTGGGATTGCGAAACGCGAGAAATACAGAACTGCAGTTGTGGTTTTTAGTTGGCAAATTCAGCCGGCACCATTTCCGCCACTTTCCGACGCCAAGGTGTAGCATCGGCATCCAGCAACACGTCTGCTTTCCTCCTGATGACGCAATTCGCAAGTGTTTGGAACTAAAAATATGTTTGTGCATAGCACCACTGTAAGAATATTCCGACACCAAATGCATTCGATATGCATTCATATAGTATTATCTAGCTGCACTACTACTAGTGAAGAGAGAGAAATTTAGTGTTGAAAGTTTGGCGAAAATTATCAAGATATGAGGGACAAGGGATATGTGGGATGTGAGGTATAGTCGCACAACCGAAATGGCTGGGCACGAGCATGAAAACTACGAAAAGCACGTACATTTTTCAAACCAAACAGTCTTCTGGGTTGCAACTCTTTAATGTCGCTGAGACACGTACTCTGGGGCTTCAATCCGAAGAACCTGGCGGTTCTGGAGCATAGAAGGAATGCCAAACCGTAGTCTGCACCAATCAAATGTTTAGGACATAGGAGGTACAGTATGTTGTTCCAAACATTTGTTTTGAACAATATACTTTATCTCATATAAATACTAGTCAGAATGACAGCGCTTCAACTTCTACTCCGCCGTGAAACCCCTCTATTCTTTCCAAGAATATATAATTCAAACGACATTGTTCCTTCCAATTGATTCATGAAGCCAGTACTGTATACGTGGTATCTCTCCAGATCCTCACCGATTAAAGCGGCTTGAGCATTGGTGCTTCGCCGAGCTGTATTGATCCCGGTGACTCATTTGACACGAAATTGCAACAACTTACTCTTGTTGAATCGTCGAAATAAACTTAAGTTAAGGAATACTTAAACAGAATGTACGTCCACTCCGGATTCCCAACACCAGACTTCATCTCTCTGTTATTACGAGAGCTCTCTCCAGCCCCTTGAAGTGACTGTTTCCCGCATCTTTTTCTCACTCGCAGTTTTCACAAATGAACCGCTTTATAATTTTCTGTTTTGTTCTTAGGATCACCCTTTCCGCTGCGGCAAGTCTACTTCGTCAAAAATGTGTCACCGATGCTGATGGGAAGATGAATTGTTTCACCATGTCCTCTATTTCCTCGACAATTCGAGCCAGTTCTTGCAGTCAGTCGGATATTTTGTGCTGGAACAAAGAAGCATTGAATCTCGTGAACGATGTTCGTCGCCGGAAAGGCAAATCAGCCCTCATATTGGGACCACAATCCCAGTTGGACAACGCCATGAGATATGCATCTAAACTGGCATCCGAGCACACACTTTACCACCAGCAACTGAAATCTGTGACTAAAGAAGTCGGCTGCGGGCGCTGGATTGGGGGAGAGAATCTCGCGTATAATTATGACCAGAGGAACGCAGCAGCCTCCTGTGTTGACCAGTGGATCAATTCCCAAGGGCACTTTGAGAACCTGGTCAGAAATAGGTTTGAACAAGTTGTTCTTGGACTTCATTTCAAAAACGATGGGAGCGTTTTCTGCGTGCAGACCTTCTCTTCCATCTCGAAGGCTGCACCAGGGGGTGTGAATGACCAGGGCTGTGGACCCATATCTGGATCTGCATCCGTTCAGTCGAAATCCTCATCGCCATCAACAAATACGCAAGGCATCCCAGGAACGTCTGTCTGGTGGTGGAATCAATGAGTGTAGGAATTCGTGTTTGTGTTTGTACTAGTCTTGGATCTGCACGACACGCAATGGCTAGCTCTAGAGCTAGTGGTGGGCTTTGCAAAGCATACACTAGTTACAGGAGTCTGGGAAGCCATTGCGTTTCGATATGCTGCGCGAACTGCTCTACATACCTTGCCGATTCGGTCTGTCAGAATTCCAGGGTTTACAAAGAGTAATTTGTGTCGCCAATGCCACGAACGACGAAGATATTAATCTTTGAATGAGCTGTATAGAACACATGTAAAAAGTGCCCAAATTTTTCTATCTTCCCAGGATATATATACATATAATGTTACGCGTCTTCTTTCCGCAGTTTGTGTCTTCTACAAGTGGAACGTATTTTTATGCCCTTGGTACCCTTCGTAGTTCACAACTGGTATGAGGCGGTATGCGACATGTGTTGGCGAAAATACCATGTCATTAGAAGGCTGATATGTGGCTGGTCAAAAAGAATGTAGAACGCCAGGACTATCCCATCCAGGGCTGCATTTCGTTGTGGATTACAAGCGTATGGACGTCCTAACTGGGACGCAACACGGCGCTGTGTGGTCAATCTAGAATCGTCGAACGGGGCTTCTCACCGCCAAAGTATTACTGAAGGCACTGGAACTGGATTCATCCTCTTGCGTATGAAGTCAAGGTGTCGTAGGCTGTAAACGCATGATGGTGTGAATGAGACAATGGCACGATGGGGATACATTTACTGTACTGTAGATACAGTACCTTCGTACATGGTCAGGACAACTATGATCCTACAGTGTAGCCCTTTTACCATTTCTCCGCTTCATTTCAGGAGCATCGTTCGAAACTGGGCACTCTACATTCTCCAATAGAAACCGCCGCACCTCATGCAAGAAAGCAAAGCAGCAACATGACGCAAAATACCTAATAAGGACTACCAAGAAAAGGTTCCGACGGCCTCACAGACCAAAGTCTGTGATCTGGTTTAGCTTACGTCGCTTGTTACCGCACACTGCCTGGCTTGTACGCGCGAGCGCCGCAAATCTGTTTCCACAATTCAAATACCACAGCCCTCTACCTTCAACCGCCGCTACGTGGGCGTCGCCTCCCCGTTTAGAGAACTGGCGCTCTGCACAGCACGTACCGCTTTGCTTTCCGGCAGTGCGACCAATCCGCGGTGGCCCCCATTGCTTGGATTTAGGAAGAATATGAGGGATAACTTCAGCAACTGACAGCATTCACCTGAGCCTGTTGGATGAGCCGATTCGGTGCTCCGTTAGTCCCGTATCTCACGTGAAGACGTCAAACCAACGTGTTGCGTATTTGGCTTTCAAGCTGCTGAGCGGACTGCCACAGCTTGCGCGACTGAACCAGCTCGTGCATTTCGACAACCTCTTCGCTCATTGCTCTCCCTTCCGTCTCTCTGATGATTGCTCGTGTCGGTGACTATGCTATTCACGAAGAGCTCGGCGAGGGAGCCTTCGGTAAAGTGCGCCATGCTGTCCACGACTTCACGAGCAATCACTACGCTATCAAAATTATGGATAAATCGCTCATCCGTCATCATCACCTAACCGTAAACGTACGTCGCGAAATTGCCATCATGAAAGCTTTTCAACATCCTCACATCGTCTCCCTGCACCACGTACTTTCCTCTAAGACTAAGCTCTATGTTGTGCTAGAGCTCGTTCGTGGGCCTGAGCTTTTTGAGCTCATCGCCAACACATCGGGAGGTCTACCGGAACGTTCGGCTCGTCGGTACTTCCAGCAGCTTATCGAAGGCGTACTATACTGTCATCAACGCGGTGTTTCGCATCGAGACCTCAAACCTGAAAATTTACTAATAGATGAACAATCTGGCTTACTTAAGATTACAGATTTCGGGTTAAGTTCGATGAAGGGTGCAGACACAGCATCCGAACTTCTTACGACGCAATGCGGCACTCCACATTACATTGCACCGGAGATCATTTCGCGAACTGTCCCTGCGTACGATGGTCGTAAGGTTGATGCATGGGCCTGTGGCATCATTCTTTTCGCTTTGCTAGCCGGTTATTTACCCTTCGATGAATCCGATTTGGTCTGCCTCTTTGATGCGATTCGCCATGGTCAGTTTACGTTTCCGGCATGGATGTCATCAGGAGCCAGAGATCTTATTTGGCGTTTATTGTGTGTTGATCCCGATACCAGAATTTCTCTGAATGAAGTCATAACACATCCGTGGTTTGCAGTGGGTTTCAAACCGTCAGATAATTCTTTTGCTTTACATTTATCCCCACCAAGAACAACACTCACATCATCATCGAAGCCTCGAAAACGAAAACATAAGCGATCTGCACATCGAAGTAGAGCGCGAAAGAGAGATACTCCAGACCCTTTACTTCCACTTCTCAAACTGGAGCTTCCCGACTTGAAACTTTCAGACCCATCCAAGGCCCCTTCAGTTGCTCCTTCAAGGGTTTCCGCAACCGCTGCGGTTACGGCGCAAAACGAGATGACGAAGTCGGGTAGAAATATGTCTTTTTCTACTCGCTACACCTTAATTCGCAAAGGAATAGTAACATATGGAGATATCAGTTTATCACAAATAGATGAAAACAAACAATATCCCCTAGGCGGCGTAGAGCAGGAAAACGTGAGGGTTGTTGAAAGCTCTACAAGAACTTCCCTTTACTCTCCACTAGCAACCCTGAACCCATGTGAGACAAAAAACAGATCACCTGTGTCAATCGCACCTTCCGAGATTCTATCCGTAGAGAAAACACCAGAAGAGGCCGCTCAAACAGTGCACGTTGTAAATAGTCTACGAAAAACGATCAGTTTGACTCGCAGCGCCAGTAGATGGTACGAACATAGCCGTAATCTTGCGAGCCCTACGGAAGAAGCTTTTCTACAAAAGTCCACTCTAATCTCGTTAAACCGTCTTCGTAATCAACTTAAAGAATTCGGGGACTATATGGAAAAAGGCAAATGTCAACCGAAAACTTTTGAAAAGACTTTTATGTCTGTATCCAAGCGTCGCGAAATGTTGCGGCTTCTTGATGTTTGGGAGAGCAGAATAATTAGGGATGCTGGCCCTCTTTCGAAGAATCAAGCGGGAAGCACTGGACTTTCAGGGGATGAACTTCAAGATTTTCAAACATTGTTGTTGACTTGGGAGACTCAACTTGGTGGGGAAGAAATCATAGAAGATGTCCTCATTCCTGGAAGCGAATTAGTTGAAGATGAAGTTCCTACTTCAGATATTCCCGATCGTTTCATTCAAACGCGAAAGCGTATGACTGAAACGGATCGTGATAAAAAACTACAGGACTCGAGAGCGAAAGTTTGTTCTGGAACCCGGCGTAATATCTCTACCGCTGGAGGACAACGTCCATTCCCGAATTTACAAACTCATCACCCGTTTGCTCAATTTACGACCTCGTCGAACGCGACAAACGCAATTAACATCCCGTCAGAAGCAATGTGTGATGATTTAAACCACCTTTGGAATCACGTTCTAGTGGCGAACACTTCGAAGCTCGACGAAATGATGGAAAGAGACAGTGATTCTCTCTCTGATTTACCGAAAGCCATAGGTCGGAATCGGAACGCGGATTCATTGGAAAATGTAATGAGCGTTTCTCCTGTTACGGAATGGCGCTGTTCGAATGATTCGGACACGGATCCCACGGACAGCACAGCCAACACTTTTAAAGTAGAGCGCTGTATCAATCGCCATCAGATTCACGGGTTTTCTACGAACAGAGATACCCGCTACGCGAATAAGCATGAAATAGGTTCCTCTAGAGTAAGACATCATTCAGGAGAGAGATCATCAAGATATGGGAATCATTCAGTCGCAGAGAAGGAAAGCTCAACTCAACGGCAAGTATCTACAGCTTCTACTGGTTCGAACGTTTCGTCGAAGAGCACATCCACTCAGGCTTGTACAAGAGAACAACTCAAGACGGTCTTAGACAGGCATTGTTACACCAGTTTCCGATCATCCGTGGGCTCTGACGAAGAAAACGTGAGTCCCGCAATGCGTTCGTGTTCAAAACGGGGAAAGCGGTCGGATTTAGGAAAACAACGTCCGTCCAGTCCAAACTTTACAAGCCGTGCAGCCACGACAGAGCACATTTCCGAGCAAAGGAAGAGCCGTGACATGTCAAATCGATCGTTGGATGACGTGGAACATCGCCTTGTCCGTAGCTTCGGTCAGAGAAGAATTCAGACAGATGTAACGCCGGATCTTGTTCCTCTCGAAGTCCTTGATACTCCATCGGGGTTCAGTGCGTTTAAGAAAAGAATTTACTGTCAAGGACGGCGACAAGCATGTAGAGGAAACGTGGGGGATGGTGTTTTAACGAGTGGCGCAACTGATGGAAAGTTGTTGTTTTCAGAATCTCGATACAATAGCCGCGCCAGCAATGGACTTCTGACACGATTGTTCGGTGGAGCTAGATACGACGCGCGTTTTGAGTCAGCTTATAGTGCTCGAACTTGTATTAATGAATTGAATAATACTATGAAGGAAAGGGGATTTTCTGTGGCACAAAAACCCGGTGAGAGCAGGTTGCGAGTGGCAGTGGCCGGGTCTGATGGTCGATTTGTAACTGTATCCTTCGATTTCGCAACCAAAGGAAGCGGCTGTATCGTTCGATTCAGGAAGATCGGAGGAGAAAAATATGCCTCAAAGCACTTACAGGAAAACTTAGTTTGGAGCTTTTATGATGAGGTTCTTGAAGCTTTTCGACGATCTAATGAAGGAGTTGCTGTTGTAGATAGACAAGTCGGATAAAGCGGCACTGTTAAAAATGTGGTTGTATGCCGCTGTACGAAGTTTGTCAGAGAAAAAAGCATCTGAAGGCCCATTTCCCGAAAGACTTTGCTGATCCTTTGTATATATTGTTGAAGACCTTCAGATGATTTAAAAAATGGGCATGGGTCGAATGTATGCAAACATATCTTGTCTCCCGTTAATGAAGAAGAGGAGGTGCATCTATTGTTTTTGCAAGGAAACAGTCTGAAAGAGTTTTAAAGTCTCTTGGATTTTATTCAAATCCCTAAGCATCATATCTTCTATCATGTTTCGTGACGTCCGTTCCTTGCTCAAATGTAATTTTACTGATGCCCAACGCACCCGCTTATCTTCTTTTATCGAAAGGGAGGCTGGTTATGCTCTTTGAAACATATCTCCTAAGAAACTTAAAGCGGTTTCGAAGTGAGCAGAGACCCTGCGCATATTTGCGTTTCTTGAAAAACTAGAAGCAGTGAAAGAACAGTTTTTGTCAACGTCAAGGTCATCCCCGTCGTTTATATCAAAATCGCCTCTTGAGTTTTCATAACAAAAGAAACAGAAATGAGCTCATACAGATTGCTGGTTCCGCTGGGATGTTGGACTCATGCATTGCTTCTAATTGTTTTATGGTCACTCTTAGAATCTCCAGTATCTACCTCTGAAAAGATTCCTGGGCATATGTGTATTCTGGATGCGAAGGGTAACTATAATTGTAATCAAGATTCTGGGGCATCTTTACAACAACTTGAACGGAAATCCCAACCTTGTCCAAAAGGAGATAACAAATGCTGGTGTATGAAAGCAATTTCCTACACCAATGACGTTAGAAGACGGCATGGTAAGAAGAAAATGTTGAAATCTGGACCAATGACACAATTGCAGAACGCAATGCGCTACGCGGTGACTTTAGCGAACATTGGTAACCTTGAACACCAAGATTTGGCAGCAGCAACAAATGAAGTTGGATGCAATCGCAGGATCAGGGGAGAAAATATTGCGTACAACTATAATAAAGGGGACGCCGCGTTTTCATGTGTGCAGCAATGGGAAAAATCACCGCCGCATTTAGAAAACATACTGAGAGACAACTTCGACGAAGTCGCTGTTGGGTTTTTTAATGCTGAGAATGGTCGGGTATATTGCGTTCAGACTTTTTCAGAGGTCGACAAGGCCATTTTGGAAAGCAATGAGAACAGTGACCCATGTGCATCAATTGAACAAGGTATAAAGGAAGAAGCAACAAACACAATGACGGAAGCTCAAGAACATGCAGGCGAAAGGGATGAAGCTATCGAGCAACCCATGTCAATGGCGGCTGAGACTGAAGGACATACGAACGCTAAAGGCAATAGAGAGTTTGAAGGTATTCCACAACATTCTCTGCAACCAAGATATGATGAAGATGAGCAAAACTTAGCTACAGCCGGTGACGAAATTGAAGATCGTGGTATGAGCGAAGAACAAGTGCCTGAAACCCAGAAACTTTCAACTAAATCGGGAGTCTCAAAGAATTCTGCTTCTGAAATCCAAAATCCTCGTCCTAACCGTAAAGATTCTCGAAAGAAAGGTCGAAACGTCTTGGACGGCATTGCAGATTTCTATGCAAAAGCAAACCAAACCTCTGGTAACACTTCCATCACTGTTTCCGTGGGTGACGGAAATTCGTTCAATAAAGTCAGCGATGATTTACAAAATGATCCTCAGAAAGACAACGTTCGTTCTGTCGAGAAGGAAGATTCCACTGAAGATGGGGAATCAACGCGAACGGAGTGGAAAGAGGGAGACGAAGGTGACAAAGCGAGAGATGTCAGGGAGGAAGGGTCCCATCAAATGGATAATCAAGAGCCTCGCGATCATGACAGCGAACAGAATATGACCGTGGAAAAAAAAGAGCTCATGAGCCAAAAAAAAGCTAACGTTGGCAACAGGGCTTGTCGATGTCTAGAGCTTGGAAAGGAATGCTGGTATTCCCTTGAGCAACAAACACACAAGCTATGTACATCGCTTCTTTCTTCCAAGAGGCAACCGACGGGATGCAAGATGAAATGTTGCAGCTATTGCTTAACGAAGCCGAAGTCGCGTCGATGCACCAACAAAGTGGTCAAGAGGCTCTGCCGGAGGATGAGGAAGGTTATCGAAAGGGGAATGTAAACGCATCTGCAGATCTACTGGGAATCTAGTACAGATAAGAACTCAAGCATTTTTTAATTGAAGACACTGCTCTAATTCCTCAGGTTGGAAACACTTGACAGACATGATGCTTTCTGCGCATTATCCTTCGCTATATAGTACCAAGTGTGTTAGCACGGCTCTGAGTTCTTATTTGGCGGTCTCGGTATAAGGGGGTGCTGTATAGGTGACCGGGGGCCGAAGTAAGGCCCCGCAGAGTGAGACAATTATCGCCCAGCATCTGTCAAAGAGAGAGAGCCTATATTCTGTAGAGAAAAGTTGACCTCATGGGTGTGCGATCGAACAGGTATGCGGCCTAACATTATGGCAGTCTAACAGACTTGCACGTCCTCACTTTGGGTGCTCTAATGAATGATTCCGGTTACGGGACGGGAGGGGAACTTGATATGTGGGAACTTCGGCCCGCGCTGAGTGGTGACTGTATTGTACGAGGATGGCCACACACTCAAAAAACCGAAAGCATCGAACGAAAAACTGCCACGGATCCGGGAAACATCAGGACAACGCATTGGAATGGAAATAAATACTTACATTCAGCGCATTTACATATGTAAGAGTCTGCCAAGGGCTACATGCTTCCTGCGCTGCGGTTTCAGAATCACATAATACGTCTACATTGCTGCGGTGTCATGATAACTCCCCTTCCACATTGCAGAGGTACAGAGTAATGTGATTCTGAAACCGCAGTGAAGTGTAACGTGGCGTGGTATGAATCCGAAACTAGACCTCAGCTCTCCAACAAACTGGGTGTTGGTTCTGTCCCGTATCAATGAGGATTGCTCTCGCAAGCTTCTCCGTCAAAGTTTTCCATCGATCAGCACGAACCGAATACGTTTGACAAATCGATACTTTAATGCAGACATTCCCTTCCAAATCAAGTCTTTCGCACAACTCGAAGCATTCAACCCACAATTTCTTCAACGCCTTGAAAACGTGCCGGCAATTGTCCTCCTTTCCAATACCTGTGATGATATTGTTGATCACCAAAGAGCGTGGAGCATTATAAAAAGTCGCATTCAACAGGATGCAGTTCGAGTGCTCTTGTTATTCGAAGATAGGAAAGGTATAAGAGAAACCCAGGATCTCCTTGGGTGGACATCGGCGAATGGTATTGAGGTTGTTTCACTGGATAATCGCGAAGGGAACTCAGCATCAATTACGCTATCAAGTCTTCTTTCTTGCGCACCCTGGCACATTTCGTCGAAATTGGAGATATCGGTCCCATCTCGGGCAGAAATAGTAGGGTTTGGAGACAAGAGCGCGGAAAAATTGCAAGGCCAACCGGACAGCAGCGGGAATGTCGATTCTAAAGAGGCTAAAGCGAATGCGGAAGCCACTTCTCAGGGAGACTCTGTGGATAGAACTATGCCGAACCTATGGAACGCAACACGGCTTCGTCGCGGGCTTTTTGAAAAGGACATATTAAACATAACGAGTGAACTAGTCCTTGCGGATTCGGACGAAGATGATACAAACTAATAACAGGAACGCGCACGACAACTAAGGAACTTCGGTTTATACCGTGAAAAATTCAGTTGTCCGTTCTGCTGTGTGTTTCTTCTGATTCCTGGCTACCTGCAAAAGTTCAGTTTCTGCACGACTGGTTTTCTGGTGATGTAGTAAGGCTAGAAGAGCTTCACCAAAACAACTAGAGACTTGCTCACTTTGTTTCGCCATGAGGTTACCATAGAAAACTCTTACGTAACCGCACATTCCATAAGAAAAACCAGGAAGGACAAGGGCATGAAAATCGGTTGCAAGAAAGTCCATTGCACTCCTGTCATCAGTTTCTGCTTTGAAAAGGATATATTGCGCCTCGTGATAGGGGAGGAAGGAGCAAAATGCACCGGTGGATACGACAAAATTTCCGTGACACACAGTGCTGTGCGCATTCTTTAAATGCCCATCAAAGCTTCGTAGGACCTGCTGAGACGTAAATGATCTATACAATTGTCCTTGTGGAGAGAGTCCTCTTTCAACGCTTCGTAGGCAGCAATCTGGCTGATGACGGAGGCATGGGTGGGAATGGTGTCCTGTACTTTGTTCATTTCAATGTACCCTTCGGTATAATCTCCTAGGGTAGAGAATGGAATCGACACGCCGATTAGCCAACCCATATATGAAGGTCCTGTAAATTTATTTCTTGTGCGTTATTGTAACCACGTGCCAGTGCATTTCTCCAAAGCCTGCATAGGTCACGTAATCTGAGAAGATCACCGTATCTACTCATCTCTAAGGCTGTTCGAGAGTCTTGCAGAGCCTAAGACAGTTTCTCCTGAACTTTTGCTTGGAAGATGTCTGAACTGAATCGTTGGGTGATGCACTGGGAGTGGGTTCCCGGATCTTTGACGCTAAATTTCCGCCACTGGGTTTGAAATGGGCGAACAGCGCAAACCTCAAGCACAACGGTGCTCTGGTGACGAAAGCGGTAACAATCCTTTCTTGGCTCGGGCTCAGACCACTGATTTGCCTTGGGTTTGCAGCTTCTACTGGTATAGAAAAGGTATGCAGTCCAGGAAGAAATAACTCAATAGGTTAACAGGTTGGGTGGGCGGTTGGGTGGGCGGTTGGGTGGGCGATGCAGATTTCGCTGATGATTCGTTCTGTGCGGGGGGGGGGTTCTCGCACCTGAAGTGACCGCGCAAGAAAGCAAACAGACACCTGCTCACGATGTGTGACGTACAGATTGGTGACGTATTTATTCTGTCACGCGAATTACCGAGAAAGGCAGCCACTGAAAGCGGGCACATGGTTGTAAATTGATGCTGGCCGGAGTACAGTAAAGTATCTACTAGAGATACTGTACGACGGTAGCCTTTGATACAGCACGCACCCCTTCTATTTACATTTTCGTTGGTTTCCCAAAAGTTCCATCAAACTTGTGCCACCTTGATTCTCGTTCGATCCGCCACTGTGAACTATTCTTGCTCGAAGAGCGCCAGCAGAACATCGTTCCATCATCCCCATCATGTCCAGACGCAAACCAGTTGACCTGCAAACACCGATTTTGGATGACGATTTAGAGGCAGCCACGTCGGACGCTGCGAATGGCAAACAGCGCTCAGCTGCGGAGCGCGCCGGTCGTTTCTTCCGCACTCGCCCAGTCACCTCTCTGTTGCTCGTTGTTACGTTGTGTGCTGCCGCCATGCTCACCTTCTCGGCTGGACGCTCAGTTGCTCGCATGATTTCCGGTGTGTCCAGGAAGGCCGCTCCTCCTCCCGAACAAGTGTCAGCAATCGCGAATATCACCGAGCACGACGAGGAGCAGCCACCGGCACCTGACGAAAAAGGTACCCTTGTCGATGGTTCCGACGCGAGGGATGCCATTCAAGTGGCCGTTGAGAATCGACTTGACAAAATGACCCAGAATGAGCGAAACTCTGTCTCGGAGTCCAAGTGCTATCGAAAGTTTGAGCCGGGAAAACTAGGCTCGGCGCGTACTCTTTGCGTTACCGATGAGTTTTATTTTGATATCTCCATTGGAAGCTCTCCCGTAGGAAGGATGATCATAGGTGTCTTTGGGGACGTT
Organism: Agarophyton chilense; assembly: GCA_030374765.1. Lineage (NCBI taxonomy): Eukaryota > Rhodophyta > Florideophyceae > Gracilariales > Gracilariaceae > Agarophyton > Agarophyton chilense. The sequence continues at coordinate 111,196 of JARGXX010000079.1, forward strand.
GTTCCAAAGAGTGCAGCAAATTTCCGCGCTTTAGTCACGTGCACCGGCGTATTTGCAGATGATTCTCTTTGCTACAGACAAGATTCCTTCCACAGGGTCGTCACTAACTTTGTAGCCCAAGGCGGTTCGAAGGCCACCGGTCGTTCTATATATGGTCCTACATTCCAGGAGGAAAAGTCTAAAGATCATCACAGTTTCTTGCAGCACGGAGAACGGGGAGTAGTGTCATGGGCTGAGTATCCAATCGGTAGTCAATTTTTTATCCTGATCCGGGACGAAGCTACATATCTCGATGGCAACCATGTCGTCTTCGGCATTGTGACCGATGGACTTGATGTCTTGGAGAAGATTCATGACGCCCCTCGCACAAGAGAGGAACCGACTGAAAGAATTACTATAACTGACTGCGGTGATGTTCACAAGTCCATATCATGAAGCTATTTGCTTTTAGTCTGAAGCCCTTGTGTTTTATTGCGCTCTGTACTCGGTATCAGCTGACACTATCTGAACCGTTGCTTGGTACTTTGCGCGAGTCGCTCACAACTTGAACATATGGTTCTGCTGCTCATCGTGATCAATAGTTGCTTTTGATGTCCATCGAGGGGAGCCATGAGGACAGAAGCTGTGGCCGACTCCCGTTTCTACTGTGAAAATGCATTTACTTCGCCTGGAAATTTTCGGCTTGGGTAATAGTGCATTGCTCAATTGCGCGGCAATCAGGGTCAACGCCCTGGAGCATTTTGGATTCGTGGATACTGTTAAAGCGATTGCGTTCCATAGTATTCTAACCTCCGAATTGCAGCCCAATTGTTATCGTGAACTGTTTTACATGCGGCTATCAGACGTTAATGAACGGGCCTCTTGCACGGGTAAAGCGTTCGAGTCGAATGAGGCGTAGTTTGTCCGCTCTAATCTTCGAGTCACGACGCTTTGTCAATAGCATCAATGCCGATGAGTAGAAAAGATGGGCAGGGGCACAATGAAATCAAGATACTCGTACGGTTCCAAAAAAACATAAGATGAAAATAGAGAGAATGGGCCCTTCTGTCTCATCGGAGGCGTTTCCAAAGCTGCCAAACCTCTCTGACTCGGTGGGTTCTCCAACCTTCCGCTTGGATCGTAACAGACATTTACCACTTCACAGTTCGTCGATCTTATGTTTCGACAGGCCTTGCACTCCCTTCCTCGTCGTAAAAAGTAGAAATTAGTTTCCAAGCTTTAACTGAAGTACTCGTATTGATCTACAGTTGTATCTGATTCTTGTCATTCCATCTATCCGAAAACCTTGCAAAAGAACTGCTGATTGGATTCTGGGAACCCGTAGGCAGTAATTGCTAACTTTTGCAAGAACGTAAATGTGGAGTTCTCATCCAAGAGGCGGAAACCACGCTGCTCGTTGACGCAGTGTTCTAATACATGTGATTTCGAAACAGGCCTTAGACATTCGATGTTTCGGGAAGGGGAGCTGATATCATCAAAGAACTGGGCCTTAGGACAACTGAAAAAACTTTACTTTATGTATGTTACGGATTTTCTACAGTGCCATGCTTTCATCCAAGGGTACTCAGCCACTGTGGCCGAGTGGTTTCCGTTTAGACACAGTAAGGCGGCAGGCTTAAGACCTGCTTACCCGGAGGGGTAGCATGGGTTCGAACCCCATCGGTGGCATAGCCTATCCATGCGGATGCAAATTTTGCTGATTGCATATTTTTTGGTTTCATACCCTTCGTACATTGAAATTGCCCACGACTCTTGTTGCGTTGATGTACTTACTCAAAAATGCCTCATTTCTCCACAAATGTCCCATTTTCCGAAAAAGCTCTAGCTGTTCACGTTTTCAGTCACATGTGCTTCAGAGCTCGATAACCCTTTCCCTCAAGCCCACACGGCCGGGAAGATATGTGACCTCCTGGATATAGACACGGCAAGTTACAATTGGTGACTGTGAACGAAACGATAAAAATGTACATCACGAGGGATGTCAAATTCGTTGGCCTTCTTCACGAGGGATGCGTCTTGGATAGATCTCATACCGCTTCGAAATCAATCCCGTCTAGCCGGAATAAAGAAGAAGAAAACAGAGCTTTCTTTCTCTGGTTTAAACCCAATGCGAAAGTGTGCAACAAACAATTTCTGCACTACCAATGGTGCCCAAGTCGGTGAGGCATGAAAGACGAAGAGACATATGATTTTATTTTCCGCGCTAAGCCGAAATATACGGAACGCAACAGAAGTCCAATCTTCATTCTTTTTCAGTTTCCGTCTCCGTGCTGAAAGTTTCGAAGTTACTGGGTGGCTGTCATCCCTGAGCTGTGAGCGAAGTAGCGCAGTATAGTGTGGATAAAGAGAGGGGGGAAATAGAACGGAAGAAAACCTTCATGTTCTCTTTATTCGCATTTCAGATAAGATCTCAGATCATGCTGCTTGCTGACCCAGAGGTGGGTGACATGTGAGAGCCTTGGAAGGCAGGATGAACTTAGTACGATGGGTGTTTCGCATTCGAAAACCATTTGACATCAAGCGCATTCACATGCTCCACGCTTTCTGTCCCTTCCATCATCTCCAATGAGACCCTAGGGAGTTTTTAGGAATGGAAAAGGTCTGGATTTTCATTTAATTCTTGGCGTATGTCGCACCATAGGAAGAACGAGAGTGAAAAAGCAGAGTTGAAAAAGCTTCCGCTTGGGATTTCATTCATCCTTTGCATCAGGAGGTCTTGGAATCTTGAAGCTTCGCTGATCTCTCATTTTCCTTACGCTCGTCTCTTTCGGAATAAAGTCTATTTGTGAAGGATTCTTCCAGAAAGTATCCACATCGATAACAGAACAACAGCCAGGCGCTTAAGAGAATTCCGGCTGGACTTCTTTCCATAATAGCCTCTCCTAAATGCATGAGAAAAGACCCATCATGCATGGGGTGGTTTGCAACACTGAAAGGGAATGCAGTGATTTTCTCATCCATTAGGAAACCGAAGTAATCACCGAGATAAGTTCCACAAATGCCCAGTCGATAGTATGCTCCAATAAACATACTCACGCCGAACCCTCCCACTAACCCTGCAATTGCATGATAAAATGGTTGGTCAAGTTCAGGCAAACGCGGCTGGCTTCGGATGGCAACGAGGAAAAGAACACTTCGAAGAACACTCAAAGATGCAATTATTGCTCCTGAAATATAGACACCGATGATGGGTCGTATGCTCAAACGCGACGGGATCTTTGTGAAGTATTCAAGGGGCCCAATAATATTCCACACTAGAGGTGGAAGAATGGTTGCCAGTATTGCAAGAGCCAGGTTGTGATCATAGAGATTAACGTGAGGAAAGCGAAGAGGAAAGTTCCCACTGGTCAAGAATTTTGTAATGAGGAACGCGGCAGAGTGCATGACAGACGGAAGTGGTATTGCAGTACCTCCCATGAAAAGGACTTCAAACCCGCTTGTAAAAAACTGGCTAAGTCGCAACTTTGAGTTATCCATGATAGAACTCCCGAGGCAAGGCTAGAGGTGATTTGGTATCGTGAGAGACCACTTGGTTAGTGTCCAGGGCTCTTTAATCTTTGATCCTTTGTAGGGAAAAAAAGCTTATTGGAGAATGCAAGGCGAGCAGATTATCTAATGCTGACAATGTGCGACCAGTTGACTTCAGTTATCAACGGTGGCCTCTGTTCTACAAAATACACTGTAGAGATGGCAGGCGTTAGGTTATCTACTTTCTTCGGAGGGCAATAGTGGTGCACTTTTCAACGAAAGTACGCAGAAAGTGGTGATTACAACCCAAATTTAATTCAAAAACAGGTGAAAGTATCCGTGAAGAAGTCGACGAGCTGCTGCAACAGACTTACTCCGCTGATCTTGCGGAGTGGCGTGCCTCGCCGCAATTGAACTTGTTCTCCACCGTCAGCGTGGGACAAAAGCATGAGGCATAGTACATAAAATCAATGATTATCAAACCCAACCTCGGTTGTGAACGAAGAAACGGGTATAAGAGATATGTCTCGCATAGAGATAATACAGGTTGTTTGAGGGCAACTGCGCGGTGTCATGCCAATGTAAACGTTAACCCGTCCACCCTTTAACCGTTCACTGCTTTCTCTGTCTCGGGGCATGGGCCTATATTAAGACTTGCCCGTAAAGCCTGAGGAAAACTTTGCATCTAATTTTGAAGCCACTTGTTAGGAATCCTCGAAGTTCACAGTATGCGTACTGCCGGGGCTTACTTGGATCAAATTAACGCCAAACAATATCAAACGCATTGGAGATGGTGAACCTATATTTCGGTTCAACTGCTACAACTGTTTCGGTTCGCAAGTTGCGGAATACATTACCTCCTCTAGTGGGGCAATGAAATATCAGATGAATTTGCAATTCTGCGAGTTTTTCTCATATTAAACCTTTCAACTCTTGCGTTGATTCTGCGTGAAAGGCTGTTCGTTCAAAGGCTTTGCCAAAGATTGTTTGTCGAGTGGAAGGTAAAACCCTCACAGTTTTCGCGCACCGAGTCAGGTGTACCGCACCCAAGCATCTTTTTCCCTTTCTCTGCACGGGACATGACCGGGTGCTCAAGGTTGACAGAACTCATTCCTCTGGGAAAGAAAAAGTTAAACACCTTCAGCGTGTCGAAGTTTGTTTGCAAACGTCGAAATGTCCGAAAAAAGAAGAAGCAGCACGAACTGAAGCATGAGAACGGACTGTCTAAATCGCTTCACGAAACAGAACCGCATTCGGGGCTTACTCTGATAAACTCAGAGGGCATTGCATTGCTTCAATCGCAAACTGATAGACAGGGAAGGTTCTGCACGGTGAGCATCAGTTCTTCTCGCGCTTGAATACGTTTACATGGGGAGCTCGCCATTAACAACTGTATTGATTGCCAAATAATTAACCAGCAGGATTTGTCCTTAACGGAGAAAGTTGAACGAGCGACCCCTTTTACATGGAGAGCAAATGAATGGATTCCTCGTCACGGTCGCGGCAAAAGTAAAGAGAAAATGTATGAGGAAAGGCGCACAACCGTGCCCCCAACTCCTTCTATCCATTGCCCAGCTTTCTCTGCTAGGATGAGCGCTGAAGGGCCTGAGGAGAAAGGACAACCCAGAAGAGATTCGAGCGAAAATGCATCAATGTATCCTATTGTTTCCCGATCCTCAGTTCCAAGGAGTTATATTTTCGGTAAATACTAAAGGTTCAAGGATACCGAATTTGGAAAGACTTCTGGATTGCGGATGCGGTGTTTGCAAAGTGGGTTTATTGTGCATGATACCTTGATTGAAGTAACAGACTGATTCGGCAACTATTTATCGACAATCGACTTATCAGGGACAATACAGCTCTGTTCCTTTAATATTCAATGTTCTCATGGAAGAGAGCTCAGGAAACAACACGGCAAAGGGCTGGCTGGCACAAGTGGCAGGCGTAAAACTAGATCCAAGTCCTCTGCATCATGTAGGAACATGTCCTACAGTCTTCAAACGGATTCCTCCCAATTGAAGTGCTCAAACATGTACGGGATGCAGTCATGAGCCAAGGTGAAGCATTTTTCATTGCCTTCTCCTGTCCACCATTCAAAGAAACACCTAGCCTCATCTGTTGCATCGCCAGCGTCTTCTGGAATCGCTTCATCCATCTCACATGCTGCTTTCATCTCTGGCGTTTTGAATTCTTCAAAGACGACTACATGCACTCGATTATTGGTTTACAAATGCCATGCAGGGGCTGTTCCGGCCAACGGGCAAATCGGGCTGAATTGGGATGGCCTGAAATACGTCGGTTGATGGGCATGTTCCCCAGCCTTGTACCTACCCCTTAGCTGCGACGGCATACTAATTTTTCTGTGAAATTCAGGTACAGAAAACGGTATTGCAGAGCAATACATGAACATCAGAGCAAGCAAATGTATAATGATGATGTTGGTCACATTTGGAAAAGCCGTAGAAGCCTAGATATTAGACAGAGTAACAAACCGCTTGGGCACCAACCCCGTGCGGAATCCGCGATGCAACTAGGCCAAAAGGCCCGTCTGGTCACTCGACTCTGATTGAATTAATTCAAATCTACATTCATTTCATAAGGAGATGAAATGAAATAAGGAATGGAACTGGTATGAGATAAAGAATATACGACACTCTCTACCCGTATTCGACAACATTCTGCCCTCTCAGACCATCTCATGTTCCGCGAAGGGAAGAAACTCAAGCCGATGAAATGTGGAATACACCATAGAAAGGCACCTCGACTTCGATCACTGCAAAACCATGTAACAGGAATTTAGTGTTATCATATTCATATCGAAACAGCTTTAAATGGGATCACTTTTCATACACGACGTGTACATTCCATTGTAAACAGGTTCCGTAAAATACTCGTTCAATTCGACTGCTTTCCCGTAGAAGGTGTGAGTTTAAACCCCGACTGCCCACTACGAGATTCAAAGAAGTCCATTCATCTCAATCTGCATAATGAGTCCATCTAAAGACCATTCTTGAGTCTGCTGGTGTCGCTTGGTTTCAATAATCCACTGTTTTCATTTGTCGGTGATATCGAATCGTAATTCAAAGGAAAGCCATCCAGCCAACATACCTATTGGGTGAGCTTGGTATACAGGTTAATCTTGAAGTGTGCCACGAGGTGGGGCTTGCTCAGCGGAGCAGTTCCAATTCACCTCCATCACGAAGTTCAAGAATGAACTTGAAACATAAATAAATGTTATGCTTCTATTCTGATCTTAGTGACGCAGAACATTGAATTCGCTCTCTAGATGCCTCCAATCACTACAATTCTATCAAACTCAGTCCGAACTCACAATATATTACACCCTCGTGAAATTAGAACAAGCACTCCGTAGTACAGGCTCTGGGTCGCGAATAATGCTCTGAGAAAAGCCTTTTTCTCATTGAAGCGAGAGCAGCTGGGACTGCGCATCTCGTGAAGACATATAACACAAGCGCTTGCATGCCCCATTCCCAAACTAAATGTCGGCAGTACATATTCCACACCTCATGCCAGCCCGCGCTATCTTTTGCCTGTTAACGTCTCCCGATGCGACAAGTGCAGAGATCCGGTTTGTGTATCTGGTTGTCACACAACTTGGAAACGTTTCGACTCATGCGAGCGAGAAAGTCCACTACGGAACAATGTTCAACTTTGAGGTGGATCCCCTTGCCCGAAGTTGCGGCGGATGTCAATGTGCTCCTAAGGCCTGATCCGATACATAGAGGAACACTGCCGACGGGAAATTTCCATATCGTTTTTAGAGTTGAAACTTGGACCGTCGAAAAAAGCAACTGCGTAAGCCGCGAAGGCGTAACGATTTGGGAACAGCAAGGAAGCGCATGCATCCCCAACTTACGCTACGCGAGAGAGCTACGGTGGACATAGAGCTCGCGGGCTCGCACTTCGGGGATTAGCAGGGTGGGGGAACTACACCAAGGTAAGGCTGACGCTAAACTGCGCTGAATGAAATATGACGAAGCGTGAAGCGGTATTCAAATCATAACTGACGCTTGCATTCGTCCTAGCTGGTAAACAATTCTTATTGTCTTGACCACGGGATCAGCGGGATCAGAGAACGATACAAGCAGTGGGATTTTTATCAAGACTGAGGAAGTAAAACGCCGGGGAACGGCCTCAGAAACATTGGAACAGAATTTATCACAATTTATCTGGCGCTTGAGTGTGAAACGCTTCAGAACCTTTGATACTCGGCATAATCGGAATTGTGGGCCATCTACTCGATACGTATCAACCTGTCTATATCACTCCTGAACCTCCATGAAACGAAAGCCTGCAACGCGCACAGCGTCAGCGGCAGCAGCTGCTGCTAACGTCAGTGACACACCTACCTTCACATCATTTGCAGCAGCCACTGCTCAGGTTCTCCAAGGATACTCGTCGTCAGCCACCACGCCACCTGAACAGCATGAATGGGATTCCACTGCACTACAGCTTCTGAAGAAGCTATCGAAACGAGATGCGACCACAAAGGAAAAGGCTCTTATGGATCTTTCCGAACACATAAAATCTTTGCCGTCAGATTCGAGTGCTGGGACAGCCTTCGTCACTGCATGGGGTGAATCATTTCGGGCCACTGTCCAGGATGTAAATCCTGCAGTTCGCATAGCCGCCCTTCGGTTGATGGGGGACACCGTGCTAGCGTTCCGTCGCGCTGTTCAGCATATCTTTCCTTCAGTTTTGCCGCTGTGGCTTGCAGCTCAGGGTGATCTCAACGCTTCTGTATCTAGTACTGCTTTTTCCACTCTAGAACGGGTTCTCCCCACGGAAGAACGTCGTAAGAAGGTATTTTCTCGTTACGCAGAAGAACTGAAATCATATTGTTACGAAAGTATTTCGCAGATTGGATCATCCGATAATTTCCTTGTCGACGCGAAGCGAGTCATTGCCATATTGAAATGGTTGTTAGATGCATCCCAGACAACGTCATCAATTTCTTCATTAATTGACGCCGAACCTCATCCACTTCTTCTCTTCGCCAAAGGTCGAAAAAAAAAGAGAGAATCAGAATCGGCTCTTCGAGATGTTTGCGAGCTAGCTGTGTTCATTTTATCATTTATGGAATGCTCTAGCTCTGAGGATCAGTCTAGAGCAATTCAGTTTGCAGATATTGCAGTATATGCTATCAGGAAGGCGGAGACTTCTGGTTGGGATCTCACGATTGTACTACTACGAGACGGATGGAGTTCCTCGTTCGGATCCGATCTCAATAAGCTGTCCACAGTAGTTTGTGAATCCGTCGCATCACCTGTTCCCACTGGTATACAAGCATTGCTTCCGCTCTTTGAATCCCTCCCACATGAAGAGGTCTCTGGTCCCTTTGCGGAAAAAGTTCTCATTTCCATGAAAGAGTATTTGCATCCTTCAAGAAAAGGAAAAAAGGGCGTTCAAATAACCGTTTCTTATGCGTTGACTGCATTACTCACATACATTCAAACAGCTTCATACTCCCAACGGGTGCTCGCTGCAAGATGGTACGGCAATGAAGATGAAAAAATCGATGCTTTCGCGAGGAGAATTTTTAACGATCATGTTGTCCCGACGTGTCAGCTTTTCGTCTCAGGCATTCTTCCTCCTGTCACGAAGCAGACGAGTGAGTCTATAACATCGGGGCGCAGAAGTATCGTAGTAGGGAGCGACAAGAATGTAATTGAGATTTCACGGGCATTTGGGCATGTTTTGCGTGCAATGAAAGATCCTGTTTCTTCCCAAGTTATTTCCGATATCGCGAGCAGCTTTGCATTAAGCCTGGCAGATCATACCCCGGATGAACAGTTGAGAAGGTTCGAATACCTGATTGATGTGCTTGAAGATGACGCTCGAGAAAATCAGCTAGTGGAGGCTGGTGTAATGGAGATTGTTAAGACTAGCAAGGTCGAACCAGAAGTTGCAGTGAAGGCATTGGCTACTTTGCTCTCTGGCAAAGCCGGAAAAAGACTGGCTGTTTCAAAAAAAAAAAGTACAAGCCATGGTGTCGGCCTTCTGTCAGAGATGCGTGAATTTTGCCTATCCTTGATGAGAAGAGAAGGTAATGCCAATAATGAGGAAATACCACACGTCACCCTGAAGGAAATTGCAGGAATCTTTAGCTGGATCTACACCTCATCTGCTTGTTTAGATGAAGGGTATATCTGGTCTTCAGTAGTCACAGACGTGCGGTTGACCTGCTCAAAAGAAACTGAGTACATTGTATTGGCTGAAACGATCTTCGCACAAAAAAAACAGAGGGAATTATATGAAGATATGGGTTGGATACCTGTCATGGGAAGGAGCCTCGACACCATGACAACCAATGCTGTAACGGAGCTAGTTGAGCAAGGAGTTTCTGATTCTGCAATTCGTTTCATCTGCGCAGCAGTCGATGTCAAAGGTGGAGCTAGACTCTCGAAAGCGTCTAGAAAGCAAATTATCATAAAAACCATTGAGGCATTGGGAAGGGATGGCGCGGAAAAGAAAATGGATCAATTAATCGAAGCAATGCTGTCCTCGATCACATCTGAATTGGGCTCAGAGGATTTCTATCGGGAGTTCGTTAGCGCCACGGTTATTCGTGCACTACAAAAACCCCTGATTCTGACACAAATCATATGTTATATCAAATCTTGTCCACTTGGTGACCTGTTCAAACTCTCCGAATCGATCGGTAGCATGTTACTTCGATTTTTGGAGCGAACAAATGTTTTGCAGCTGCCGGAGATTGTTGATTCGGTATCAGAACTGATGTCTGCTTTTGCAAAACGTAGATTGAATCTCTCGGCTTCACTCTGCAAGAAATTATTGTCAGATGCGACCCCCCTTTGTACTTCTGCCTTGTTAAGGAGGATACAGTTCAAACATGTGTTTGGAGATGGATTGGCACAGGAGGTAAATATTGACTTCTTCAATGAAACAGTTGAGAAGGCTTATGCTGAACCCCATAAGGAACTGGACGTCGGTCTCCATACTTATTTGGATGATTTGCTTCACAGAGAGAGGCTACGTATTGGGCTGTCCGCAACCCGATTGTTACTTTCAAGACCACGGAGGAGTAGCGAGAAGGTGCTTGGGTTTCTTTTGAAAACAACGACGGATTCTAGTTCTGAAGAAATCATTTCAATAGCGGAAGAGCTAAAGCGGTTTTGGTTAGCTGATGAGCGGCCAAAAGCACCCGTATCAAAGGAGCTCGCCAGCGTTCCTCTTATTGTTCGAATCTGTAGTGTTCAAACCCATGGAAAATGCGTAGGCGGTTTTCGGCCGTTTCTTGAGCACATTGTGAGCGCTAGTTTGAAAGATATGCTTACCACAGATACTTTTTGGGCAATGGAGACACTCGCCGCTTCTCTTCATGGATTCCTGACTTCTTCAAGTCATGGCCAAGCTAAATTACCTCCATGGCTTTGGATGATTGTGCTCAAAGCTGTGCAACGCGGACGTGAAAAACTAGAACAGTTATCTTCTTCCAACGTCGAAGCAGAAAAGACTTTGGAAGCCTCCCTGGCAAAGCTTTTGCGAGTTGCAATCCAATGCTTCAGATTCGAAGCTTTATTGATTCACGAATTGACGTATTGGGCTTCACGTATCCGCTATATATTTCAAGGATTTATTTCGCAGCACAGCGAACAACTCTCATGGGATGACGCCCAAAGAATGTGCTTCTTGACTGGTTTATCTGAGGCCATAATTAATGTAGCAAGCAAAGGTTTTCTGGGCTTTGAAATCATAGAAGAACTTTGTTATTGGGGTGCGTGGATAAGCGTAATTCTTATTCCGTACTTGGAAAAGAATACAGGAAATAGTATAGGAGCGGTCGATGCAGGGGCCTGTGCAGAATGGTGCGGAAATTCCATTTTGGCTGCAGCAGAAATGGAAAGTTTGCTTCGAGGAGATAGAAAAATGCCCATACCAATACGCGCCGTCTATTCTTTGATTCCATGTTTGACCAGCTCTCTCGCGGTGGTTCGCAAAGCGATTCTAATTGTCGTTGTGCACGCAGCGACAGCTGACCTGGCGGAGCGTGTTGTGAACGCCTTTCCAATGGAAGGCTTTGCAAATGAGGAAGGTGAACGAGCCTTTATTGACGACATAATCCCAAGTCAATTACGTGATGCGCTTGAATGGCCTGAACTGCCGAATGCTCTCGAGGAACAGAATCAAAAACACCTCATATCAATAGAAGTAGGATATTTGCTCGCGTGGAGAATATTCCTAGACCTATTACGGTCAGAAGATTCCAATAGAGCCCGCTCGATCGTCGCGGACACTGAAGATTTGTCGTTCCGAAGAGTGGGTCTATCTTATTTAGAAGAGCACCCGAAAACATACAAAGACTTTTTCAAACGTTGCATTGATATTGTAGTTGACGGAAGCACGGAAGAACTGCAGTTTGCTAGAAGAGCTGCCATCATGGCAATACAGACTGAGGAGAACGCTGCCTCCGGGGTGATTGTGGCCAAGTCTGCAAAAATGGATAGGGCTTCAACAGTGACGTCTGATGATCCAACTCGAAAAGACTTCCTCGGTGACAATAGCGATGCGACTGTTGGTCATGCTGCTGGAATTGCATTCGCCAGAGCGCTACAGCGACTTCCAGCCTTGTCTCGAGAAGTAGTCACCCATGAACTAGAGCGTGGAGCTGCATCACGAGTTGAAGCGTTTGTACGTGGCAACCTAGCTCCACTTCTCATTGCAGCAGAAGTCCGAAAAGTTAAAGAATGGGGTGAAGGCATTGGAAGCACCGTCACGGAAGAGGGTGAGGGAGAGCTCACTGCGCGAGGCTCAGTTGCTGGTCGAGAAGTATGGGCCACGTATCGATTTTCTGACGTAACTCTAGAAATCGGAATGCGCATACCAGATGTATTTCCTTTACAAACTGCAACGGTGGAAGCAAGGTCACGAATCGGGATGTCTGAAGCTCAATGGAGAAAAACGCTTCTAGGCATGGCCACACTTCTCCGTGCAAAAAATGGCTCACTCGCCGAAGCACTCGCACTGTGGAGGCGCAACCTGGATAAGACATTCCAAGGTGCTGAAGAATGCCCTATATGCTACTCAGTGCTTCACGTAGCCACAGCAGCCCTGCCAAAGAAGTCATGTCGAACTTGTAGGAACAGCTTTCATTCTGACTGTCTTCTACGTTGGTTCTCCACCAGCAACACTTGTGCATGCCCAACATGTCGAAGTGTGTTCTGATTGACCTAGTTCTCACTCAAAGTCCTATTTCTGAGGGTTGTTCGCGCTTCTGAGTGTAAAACGTACTTGGCTTTATCCATTGCGGAGCTGCACCGTGGAAGAGGGTGGCAACATTATTGCAAGAGAGAGAGGGAGTCCACTGTAGTGAATCTCGAGCCCAAGTTGCAGACTGCCCCTATTCCTGCCCAAATATCACCAAGGACTAGTAGAGTACTATTTAGGTCGCTCCGCTCGAGAGTGCAAGCAATCGCACGATCGGCATAGTGATTGAATCTAGCAAAGACTTTAAACCATTGACAGAGCTCGGAAGCTGACTAACTCTGTGTTCGTATAGCTATATTGCTTCGATCAAACATATTTGTTATGTGTGTGTGTGGGTGTGGGTGTGGGTGTGGGTGTGTGAAAGAGAGCCATGTCTTAGGTACATGAGACTACTTTCAACCTCCTCGGCCATTTTCAAAATTAATACGAGAAATCAATTGCCAAGAGAGACACACGGTGCCAAACATCTGCGTATGCCATCGAACCAAAGAGATATGTTTGGCGGCAGCCTCTTGACAGCTAGCATCTCGCAGGCGACAGGGCTAGCTAGCACCAACAAAGTATCGAAACTATCCTGAATGGAAACTTTTCCATGCATCCCTCCTTGTGTAGACTCCGAAACCTGCTCAACATAAGATAACAAGCGTCCATTTGCAACCTGGTATAAAAGGCAACATGATCATCGATAACTGAAGTCGACTAGGCCTTCGTAGAATTCCGATCTTTCTGACATCGTGTGCAGTACGTTTATGAATCTATAATGTTGGAGTCTGAGAAGCTTGTTAATTCCTGGACAGAATGGGAACAGCTCCGTGAAGTTATTGTTGCCCGTCTTCCCAATGACGCTTGCTTTCCCCCTGAGGGACCTGATTTTCGAGCCGAATGTAACAACGAATACATAGCATCTACTTTGAGGTGGCCTGTTGGTCCAAAGCACCCTAAGGAAATCGAAAAGGCAAATGGGGAATATGATTTCTTGGCTGAGACTCTTGAGAGTGAAGGAGTGACCGTGAAGCGCCCCACACTCATTCCACAGAACACGCCCTTGGTCACTCCTTTCTGGAAAACGCCAACTATGTACAACTGCTGCCCACGAGACAAGCTACTTGTGGTTGGCAATGAGATCCTCGAAGCTGCGATGTCCCATCGAGCACGATTGTTTGAGGAATACTGCTATCGTGACATCATTATGGACTACTACAGAAGAGATAAGCAAATGATGTGGACTGCAGCCCCAAAGCCAATGATGCGAGATGCTTTGTATCAGCATCAAGTTGACAAGGCGCAGAAAGTCAAGGTTCCTTTTTGGGACAGAATTGATGAGAAATCAAGGAAAAAAACAGGCATCATCTCCGCTGAAGACGTTGCGAGCAACAAGCACAAGTATGAATTCTCTACGACAGAGGATGAGCCCATTTGGGATGCGGCTGATGTGGCTCGTATAGGGAAGGACCTGTTTGTCATTCATAGTAACACCACCAATCGCATGGGATTCGAATGGCTACGACGACACTTCTCCCACAAAGGGATCGACTGTCATTTGATGCACTTCCCAGATGACCTGAAGCCGCAACACATTGACAGCAACTTCATACCACTTCGCCCGGGACTAATTCTCTGTAATCGTGAGCGACCACCATTAGAAAACGAAGTCCAAATGTTCAGAGAGGGCAACTGGAAGCTGATCGAATCTGCATCGCCAAGCTGTATAAATTATCCAATGCCGGATTTCTGTCACTGCAGTGCCAATGGCATGACTGTTAACATATTTAGTATTTCCCCAGAGAAGATTGTTGTTGAAGAGAACGAAAAGGATTTGATTATGCAACTGGAGGACTTCGGGTTCGATGTCATCGCAGTTCCTTTTCGGAACACGTACCAATTCGGAGGAGGGCTGCAATGCGCTACAAACGACATTCGCCGAGATGGTAGCGTGAAGGATTATTTTAATGTTGACTACAATTGAACCGAAAATGTGGCCTGCTGTACAACACATTAGCTCTAGCTAGTGGCCCCGAATGGCCACAAGCTAATCGTCATGTTTGTACAAGTGTAGCCCAATCTTGCTGCGTTTTTGTGGCGATTACTGACCGTGCATGAGGGAGTTCGTTTCTCATGCCTTCCGAGCGGCGTCCACTCCGCTACACATCTCTTTCTTCACCTCCATTACCCTCCTGTTCCCACAGCTTGCGCTGGCCCACACGCTCCCAGCCCGCTATTTCGGTACCCACAAAGCAAAAAAGCCTTTTCAGCTTGAAACCGATTAAAGTAATAGCATATATATCTTTCTTTTGGTAACTTTCTATACCGTCCGTCTAGTATCCTATATCTTAGCTGAAGGTTTGCAATGAAATCCGAGCTCTACAGAGTGCGGCGGCAGTGTACATACGTAATAGTCACAACGGCTTGAGTTGCAAACAGATACGAATGATACAAGGATACAAAACCACAGAAATTATCCGAGGGTACCGTTGAATTCCGCAGCCGTCCTTTGCCCCTTGTCCCATCTCTCTTCCTCTCCCTCTTTTGGAACATTTGAACTTGACTTCAGTTCAAGCACGCGCTAGCTTTTAATATCAATAACCTGTAGACTTCCCACTACGCCGCAGCTGATATGGAATCGAAAAACAGAATCGGATCCCCAAAATGATTCCGACGGCAGAAATCCGTCACCGAAACCTGTCCCCTCAAGCTTCTGCTAAAAAACTCTTTCATTCCATTCTTTTCAGATTTTTATGCCACATAGATTCAGAATGTAACTTCTTCTTCGCTCATTAGTAAACGCTTTCCAAAAACTTTGATACGTAGTATGTGAGTGGTGTCACTCTTGTTCTACATCTCTGGGATACCAACTGCACAAAGTAAAAGTGGAAATGTTTCCAGAATGTGCGTAGCGCTGCTTTTGCTCAAACTCTATCTTGACTCCGATGAATATCATTTTCGCCAACCTGAAAGATGTCGGGCTACCCTGAAGCCCCGTGCGCAGATCCATCACACTTCGAGTCAAAGGGAGCCACGCAACTGCAGGATGGCAGATCTCATGTAATTTCTGTGGTGAAAGGATGGTGCACAATGGCATGTCCAATTCTCGACATTTCAGATAAACCTGTAGGGTTCTTTCAGGCTTGGATCTTGGATATTCAGTGCACCGCAACTCAGTGGCGAAGTACTGGGGCTTACTGAGCAGATCTGTGTCATCAATCCGACCAGGCATAGTATTCTAGACTTCTAGCGCGGTCATTTCACAATTACTAGTCGCATATCTTTAATGTAGTTAGATGTAGTCACAGTACCGGGTCCAGAGAGTTTTCACTTGTTCAAGACGGTCTAACGCCCCTGATTTCGAGGCATTTGGAGAAACGTTTCTGTCTTACACATGCAAGATAGCTCGGCAACTTTCTTTCGATTTTACATTCTACATGGCAGTCGCTTTTCGTCGTCTGCGCATAGATGAGTTCGCATAACAAGTCTCCGCACTACATGTCTTTCTTCTGTCCTATGCTTTCACTATTCTCCTTTTTGATCTCGATCTTCTTGGGCTTTTTCGAGTAAACAAGCCCAGCAGTGAGCAGACTCATGGCGACAATAACACTGAAATACGGCTTCAAATAGGCTTTGTGGGGCACATTCCACGCCAACCATAATCGCCATCCAATGATACCTCCGAACAAAAGCGGAAAAATGAAAGCCAGATGAATACTTATCATCATAATCTTATATCCTTTTTCTCCTTTTCTCAATTCCAAATTCCTCGATCCAGCCGCCAACAGAAAAGAAATAACAGCCCCACCATTGCCCATATAAATGGCAGACGAAGCGGTCTTGGCAAGTCCTGAGTCATGAAAGGCTAAAGCCCCACAAACCATTAATACTAGCCCGTACATGGTCAATGACTCCGCAGCGGAAAAGCTTCCCATGATGAGGTCTCTCAGAAGAAAGACAAGCCTTGTAAATATTTGGCAGGTCCCTTTCCTGAAGACGTTTGCGATGGCCAGGGACGGACGAGTCAAATTGTGGTTTGTCAACAGCGACAGAAGATATTGCGGAAAGCCTCAAAAAACGTATCCACTTGAAATACCCGTTCAAACAATGTCGGCTCAGCGTTAACTCACATGCCAATTAAGCTGTGATTGCGTCGAAACCTCTAAAGAGGTGTTTTTCGACGAGTCTGTGCAACACAGTTGGAGAAAAAGCTATTTATAGCGAAAACGAACTGCATGATGATTTTGTACACCTTGCAGCTGGTACCTTTTGCACCCCTGTACTACAAGGGTACCAACTCGAAGGTGTACATCATCAAGAACAAGTGTCTCGCTTCTCTGAGCATTCTACACAGACGTACCACGCGTACCGACGTATCGGCGTACCGCAACGTGTGTCTGAATTATTGGCTTGAATCATCAGGATGATTCCAAACGAAAAAGTTAACGTATTAGGCTTCTACACTAGGACACGGACAAGTTGACCCCAAGACAGCAAGTCGCGGGAAAATGTCCTTCGGACATTTTTTAGAACGTTCCCCATCCTGCGCAGTAGAGTCGAAAGACAACCTCACCTTCTGCCGTCGCGCCAACAACCCTTCCCAGACCGCTTGCACTCTAAACCATTGGGTTTGTCTGGTTTTAATCCTTCTACGCACTCTTTCTGAATGTCCAACGTTCTTCACAGCAATACGGCACCACACTCGGCGACAAAAGAAACAGACTCCCTGCCCGACAACCAAGCCACTGCTTCTAAATCCAACATTCCCACCTCGTAGCAAACTGATACAAGCAATAACACAGCACCTTCTTCGAACGTCACTCAGACAAATAACGAACCAAACCCCATATCCCCGATAAAACATGACTACGACAATAACAATGTCATTATGCTCTTCTCCATGATGTAAAAAGCTGGGTACGGCATCCGCAAGCAATAGAAGAAAAGCCTAAATGAATTGTTTTTTGATGTGGTAAAACTTGCAGAGCGAATCCATGGCATCAATCTCACAGTACAAGGATGGCAAAAGAAGTTTCCAAGAATCAAGCAACAGTATTCTTCGCTTTTTTCACAGCTTAAAAAATACGGCAGAGATGAGCACGACAGAGATCTATTCAACACTGCAAAGTTCTACGGACAAATGCATGAATTGGAAAATGAAAAAGCCAGATACGATCCTTCTGCACAATATGTCACTGGTCAAAGTTTTACTGCCTCTGAAGGTGGATGTAACAGTACTCGAAAGAAGAAAAATTGTTTTCGTGATGAGTTTCTCTCTGATGTTTTAAAGAAGCAGGAAAAGACGAATTCAAACCTATGTTTGGAGATTTGAAAGGGAAACGACGAGCCAAAAAAGACACACAGCGTCTTAGAGTTATTTTAGCAATAGAGTTTTCGTTCTTGTCTGGACATAGATACACTTTAATATCTTCCCCATTTGCAATTTTTCAGTTGTGCAAAACCACGGAGGGAAATATAAATCGAACGATATCGTCTTCGTGCTGAAGCTTTCTGCCCTCCTTTAGAACCGTAAAGCGGTGCTTGAGCATTCCCAAGGCACATTACACAGGCGTAATCGTCTTTCTCGCAACCCTATCGCAGGTACGAAGTACAGTGTTGGCGTTTATTTTGGGCCCAGTGCACGTCTTCATCATATTACGGCTCAAATGAGAAGCGCAGTCACCCGTAAAATACGGCCTAATTGATACGTTTGCGATCATGAGGTCTGTAATCTTAGCATCAATCGAAGTGCCATCATCGACATTCATTTTCAGACTGGATCGTTCGTAGATTGCTGAATCTCCAAAAACTTCAGGCTTCCCAATGTCCACGTACAAAACCTTTCGGTTCTCCGTAACAACAGCAAAAAGTACAATGATGGGATACCCTTTATAACATCTGTATTCATAATACTGCTCGTCCGGACAGGAGCTCCATTTTATATGTGTTCCATCAATAGCCTCGACACATTAAAGCAATCTACTGAAGTTTTTAAAACCTTTCATAGCCAAAGAAACTTCTCTTTCCTCAGTTTGAAATTGAACAGTGTCTTCGTAGTTCTTTGTGATCGCGCTGGAAACAGTAGAAACAGTCAAGGATAAGGTGCTTGGCCCTATTCCAAATAGACAGGCTGCCTTTTCGCAGGTGCATCCATCTGCATATAACAGAAAGGTTTCCTCCTTTATCTCAGCAGGAAACGCCTTGCGAAATCTTGAGTGAATGGCCTTTATAATTGGACGAACTTCATTAGCGAGACGTTGGAATAGAGTGTACGAAACGCGGAAAAGACTTCGCCACGATGAGCCTCCAAGAAAACCACGGGTTATGGTATAATCGAAAACCATGGTGGGGCATTGCATGTCCTCCTCCACGCTGTGCCTGAGGTTCCTTGTCGGTTTTCGGTCCTGAAAAGCCATTGCAGAGTGATTGATTGGGTTGAGGAAAGCGAGTTTGTGGCCATGACCTCTGGTGCATCATCATCAGATGCAAGAACGGCTGAGCGACGGCGACGTTCGGAAGTCATATTTTGGATGGCGACAGAGGCTATCATGATGGTTTTTGTGTTGGGGTCGCTCTCGAGCGATCCCAAAATAAAGGAGAAATTGGACAGGAAGACCTGTGTCCTATGCATGTCTTAAGATATGGGAAATCCCCAGGATAAGGGGGATTATGGACGAAATGCACCGTGTCTTGTCCTAGTGTAGAAGGCTTAGTGCAGCGGGCGGCCCGCATATTGTCAGGGTTTTTGTGTGTGCCTGTTCCAAGCTAGAATAGTGAAAGCTTGTCTTTTAGGCAAGCGTAACCTTTTGTTTTTACTCATCCCTCTTCGTTCTTCTCTTCATCCCTCTGCCGCTCGCGAGGCCGGTTCCGATATTTCAGATCGCAAGGGGCTGTGTCCGCGCCACACGTGGATACGGCTCCATACAGGGGCCGACACGCCCCGCAACTCCAACTACGCCACACGGTGGCTTAGTGTGGTGAACTACGCTGGTTACGTTGTTTTGTGATAGCCATGAAGAGCCGGAAACGGCTTCACGTAACAAGTGGCGCCACGGTCGGTCACTGCGTGCAGAAATGTCTGAAATTTGCTCGAGGACAACACTGCGCGCCAAGCCTCTCATAATCGCGTGCCGTCCTCTTCATAGGTGCATCTCTCGGTCGACAAATGCGCAACCGCCTCCCCACTCCTTGTCCGCGCCTGCCCGCGTTTTAATCGTGCTTGAGCTTAGCTGTCTTCCTGCCCCTTGTCCCCGTGTCTGCTGGCGCTTTGTTCGCACTGCATCCGCGCATGAGCCTCGCTGTTTTTCTGGGCATTGTGCGCGCGTGCTCTCTCTTTGTTTGCGCTTGGGCTCTGCTTGCTTCCCGCGCCGTGCCCGCGCCTGCCCGCACTTCTTTCGCGCTTGGACTTCTTTGGCTCCCTCCACTGGCGCTGAGCTCCATCTGGCGCTGTTTTTCGTGAGCTGTCCCTCTTTCCATTGGATCCTACCACTCCAAGCGCTTTCTTCGACGACTGTCGTGCACAGGATGGGGTTTCAGTCCAATTTCAAACGGTCTTGGGACATCGCTCTTCGGCAGAACCTGAAGTAGGCGCTACAAGACCATGCCTGTCACTAACCAGCGGATGAGAGCGCAGCACACGCGCCGGGTTCTTCGGACCAATTTGCGAGCGTTGGCAATGCGCGTGTCGCCGTGACTCCGTAACGAGCGCCGAGACCTCATGGCTGTTCTCCACAATAGCGGCAAAATCTTTTACATCTGCTTGGAGCCTCATCGGACTCATACGCACCCCACGTACAAACTTGCCCTATACGATCCCGAGGAGGTCGTTTGACTTTACTGCAAGAAGCTCGTCAAGATCGTGGCGAAACAAATAGTTTTGTTCATTGAAGCAACCGCTGACTGTAACGAAATGACTTGCAGGTCAGCGTACTGGTCTAAACCTGGAATAGCGTGATAGAGCGGGTCCTAAGGTTCGTATACTTGACGGCGGCACTCCCAGAGTACTTGGTGCAGTGGGCGTGTGTTTACTGCGTAGTCTTACAGGTTGAAGCAAAGGAAACGATGGCTTGAAGACCAATTGGTGGCACTAATATACCAAAGGGGGCCATTTAGTATCCTAAGGGTGCCTACCTGATTCCAAGGGAGAAGCGTCACTAGAGCCAGGTAAATAGCAATGGCGAGGCGCTTGGATCTCCCTGGCACTGTAATGCTAATCTATTACACTAATTAAAAGAAAATAATAATCTAAATGAGCCCAGCTGAGGTCGGCCAGTCCACGTGGCGTCTGTAAGATACCTCAGGCCCCGGGGGCTTACAGTACCCAACCTTAATCGTTGCTCCTTCACACTGACTACGATCTTTCGGCCATCATGATGTTGGAACTTGGGCTAACCGCTTCGTTTCATGACACGAATGACTATTCTTCTCAACGTTCTGGCCCGGATTGGAACATATCCACCATCTATTGGAGCAATTACTATTCATGATTTGTTGAAATTCACCAAAGCACTGTGGTCCATTTCTCCATCTTCTTTTACACCCTGTTTTTGAAGGTGCCGACGGAGGTCGTCCACACCGTGTGGAGATCAAATAAGGCCGCTTCGTTCATGGGAGTCAGAGCCGAGAACTTGCTATATTTCAAATCCATGGGTGGTGATTGAAGACAGGAAACCAGGGATGCTACTTGCTCATGGCTCATTCCCGTTCTCGAAGCCATAGTTCAATTACGCCGAGGTATCGCTAAATGTCCTATCGGTTTGTTCCTTTTCAGGATCGCTTCGATCTTTGTATCCAGGCGGCCATATGTAATGGTCTCGATATTCTCGGTTCCAATGAATCTGAAAAGTACTGGAACTACTTATGCAGAATTGCTCGCTTCTTCGAATCCGACCACGAGCTTCAGCCGCACATTCGCGACTTGCATGATGTTCAGAAGCATTCGCAACGGAATGTGACTCTCGTCACGTCATTTATGGCAACTGTCCGAGTGTTCGAGGTGTTCTAGCTCTTCCAACTGTGTATACGTTCTCACCATCGACGGAACCAACGGCGTGATCCACATTCTGGTAATCGACAACGACTGTCGAATCATCCTCGATTGTGTTGAGGAGTATCACTTGGCATTGTGCCAAAGGGCCTTCGAGGATTGCGTTGGCGATAGTTCAACTTTCATTGGCATCCGAGAAGTGCGGAGAATCCATGTTCCCTATACTGAAGAACGCTCTAAGAAACCTCGTTATAGAAATGGAACGAACAATAAGAAGAAGCTTCGCAAGCTCGCGATCGAGCGCGAGAGGACCAAGGAGCCCCGAGTGGCGTAGCTTCATTGATAGAGGTAGAATACATATGATAGGGCCCCTCCATACATAGGATTCGTGCAATGCGATAATTAAATGTTCCACATCTTCCCTTCACCAGGCTCGCCTGTCCACAGACATCAGCTCAAGCTTTATGGATCTGAATCCGCTCAAAGTGGGTGACTTCAATATACTCTGTCTTCTTCCCATCCTTCTTCCGTTCGCTCACCCGTTCGCTTATCTTTTAATTGCGTAGGCAAACTCGTTGCCTTTTGTAAAGAACCATCCTTCTCGAGTGGACGGCTGTGCGAATTACCCGTCCCGTGGAGGACACCAGTTCGTAGCGAGGGTGGTTCGCCCTCGTAACGCGGCACGGTCCATAATAGTACGACTCTAATGCCGTCCATTTACGCGACTTGTTAAAGACGGGCCCATGGGCAACCAATACCTTGTCTCCTGCATGATAGTATTTGCCTTTCCCCTTGGGCGCACGAGGAATGCATGCTCTTTCGATTTGCATCGCGCATGCCCCAGACTCGGCCATTATTTCTAATTCTCGGTGACGCGGCGTGCCACCCTGATACTTGGCTTGATTTCATAATCAACAGTAACGGGGCCGGAACAGTTCCCCAATCGCGACGACGGTATCCATACAAAACCTGGGGTAGAGAGTCTGCCCAGTCCACGTTGGTACGGACTACTGTCCTTTTGATGGCAACTTTGATCGTAGACACGATACGCTCAGCTCTCCCATTCGCCGTAGGGGCGTACGGAAGTACAGTTTCCCACACGATTTCATGATTTTTCATGAAGGTTCTGACTGCTCCAGCGGCGAAGGCGTTAGCATTCTCCGAAACTATCTTCTTCGGTGGCCCAAATGGCAGTATGATCTTCTTTCAAACGAAGTCTATTACTGTGCTTGCAGTGAAGTCCTCCGCAGCCCCTGTAATAGGCCATTCTATGAGATGCCCCACTGCATTGATAGCGAATTTCTTGCCATTCTTAGATGGAGCGAGGGAACCCACGAAGTCGATTGAGAAAGTCTCGCGCAATCCCGTTACAGGGGCTCGAAGGTTCGAGTGGTAGGTCGGGAGCCTCTGCGCGTGCTGGAACCCATCACAACCTCGAACACGATCCGCAACATCCCTATAGACTCCAGACAACCCAAACCTGTCCCGAACGAGGTTCCTCGTCGTCGAGGCGCCCCAATGTCAGATCTCGTCATGGAACATTCCTATGATACTTCTGCGACCATCAACTTGTGGGACGCCTCGCAGCCCAACGGCCTCTCTCTTGAAAATCTTATCGTTCCACAGCATGAAGTTCTTCGCGTTACTGCGAATTTCAAGGCGGCCACTCGGTTTTTCTTCCTTCACGCGAGTTCCAGAGAGGAATCGGGCGACGATCAACAAGTACGGCTCAAATCCCGACAGTTGGGGATCATGCCACGAGATGGTCGCGACCACTTCGTAGGGCAACCCATCGTCAATCCACTGACTGGCTTCTTCCTTCCTAGGGATCCTCGGGAGATAGTCCGCGGCCGCGATAGCAGCCCCTGGGCAGTACTTGACCTCGAAGGCGTACTCTTCCAGGAGGTTCAACCAACGAGTCAGTCTTCCGTAAAGGTCTTTCTTCTTTAAGTCGTACAGTAGCGCCTAATGATCAGTAATCACGGTGAATGGTACGTCCAACAGTAGATATAAACGGAAACTCTTCAAGACAACCACAACTGCCAGAGTCTCCCTCTCGCACGCGGTGTACTTTCTCTCTGCTTCAGTCATCGTTCTGAAAGCGTATTGGACGGGGTGAACCTTCCCGTCTTCTTCGTTTTGGGCCAGCGACACTCCAAGTGCGACAGAGGATGCGTCGGTCTCCACGACGAATGGCACTTTGAAATCGGGGAATGCCAGCACCGGCGGTGTCTTCAGCTTTCTCTTAAGGTCTTCAAAGGCGGCCTGCGTCTCCGGAGTCCACTGGAACTCTTTCTTGGTCGAGATGGCGGCATGTAAGGTCACTGAGTTTTTCGCGAAGTTCTTGATGAAGCGGCGATAGTAGCCTGCCAAACCCAAAAATCTTCTCAACTCCGTGGTTTTTCTAGGCACAGTAGCGTCGTTAATGTCCTCTATCTTGTTCTATTCACTTGAATGTCTGCTCCATTGATCACATGGCCAAGTAGCTTGATTTCAGAGTGAGCAAAGCTACATTTGGTCATCTCGACTTTGAGGTTTACGGCATTAATCCTCTCGAACACCTCCCGACAATGGTGGAGATGCTCATCTAAGTTCCTCTAGAAGATGACGAGGTCGTAGACATACATCATCACGAACGGCAGCCCATGAAGGACACCGTTCATCATCCTCTGGAACGTCGACGGAGCGTTCACCAACCCAAAAAGGCATTATTTCGAACTTTTAAATGCCGTAACTGCCGTAAATGTAGTCATCTCTTTGCAGGTTTCTGACATACGAACCTGCATGTATCCTGTGAACAAGTCCAGCGTGGAAAAGATCTTCGCCCCCGCTAGGTCATCGAGATCTCTTCAACCTTAGCTAGGGGCCAACGGTCAGCCTTCATCTCTCGATTCAGCTGACGATAGTCGACTCAGAACCTTGACTTGCCATACTTCTTTGTGGCGATGGCCACGGAGAAAGACCAGGCCGAACTAAATGGGGTGATTACACCCGCTTGTGGCAGCTCATCCACTTCCTTACGCACTACTTGTTTCACATTTGCGGCATTCTGCGCGCCCTAGAACGGATAGGGATATCATTTTTCAACTCAAAAGTTTGCACCACTGGATCTTCAGCTGCGGGAAGGCCACTCATATCCCACGCGATAATATCAGTCCCCGTGAGGGTGACGTTCATACTCGCTTGACCGTCTTGCGGAAGATGCTTCAACTTCGAAGCCAAGAGCGACGAGTGCCTATTCTCCTCATTCCCACTCGAGGTCTCTACTGCGTCCACGAATGACTCCAACTCTGGTTCATATGGCTCTTTGTTAACGATGGAAAGAAACAACACAGGTTCGCCGTCTGATTCGTCCCCTGAACTCGACGAGGACGAAGAGGACTCAACCGGCATCTCATCTGTTCCTGAGTCTTCCGGGGACGTGAAGTCTTCAATATCAGCACGAGCTCGTTGGATGGTGGGAGGCTCGTTGTATAATGGCAACACCACTTCTTCCGAGCTCACGGAAAGATTCACCTGTCGATGGCGAAAGTTCTGCTGCTCCTGCAGGGCTTCCAGGGCCGGACATCCTATAATCACGTCAACAGGCGTGTTCTGAACAAATGAGAAGTTCAGAGAAACTCAAAGACTCCAAAAAGAGACTGGTATGTCCTTCACACAACCCGACACGTTCGCAGAGGTCCCATTTGCCACGGTAACTTCCCTAGTGGTAGGCGAAGGTTGGATGTTCAGCTGCTCACACATTCGTGACGAGAGGAGGTTAGGCACTGCTCCAGAGTGCAAGAGGGGGTGGGATTCAGTTCCGTAGAGCTTGACATTGACTCCCTTCAAATGGCGGGGAAGGGCGGTAGCGTGCAGAACAGAAACATGAGTCAATGGCACTCTTCCTGCAAAAAGACGCTTCAAAAGCTTCCTATCCTCCTCTGCATCGCCTCAAAGCTGCTGTCCAAAATTCAATCCGGATGTAGCAGCCGCTAGATCTGCCACTACGTTGTACTCCCCAACGTGATCCTGTAACCCGTGAGACAATATGTTCGCCTTCCTCGACTTCTTATTCTTCTTCTTCCCCCTACTTTTCGGGACAACAAAGGGGAATAGGGAAGTACGATTGACCAAGGCGTCAATGTCTATCACGTTGCCGCGAGGCTGCTTCGGAATGGCCTGCCCATCCGCATTCTTCTTCGCAGGGGCGACAACATCTCCCGCAGTACCTGTACTACTGCAACATGATCGATTGGGTCTACCTTCTTCAGCTTCAACTCATCTATCGATTTGGACCTTGCACCCTCGAAACCTACGGAACGAGTGTCATCCCTCCTTATTTTCGACCATAAAGTGGTCTCCGAGGGCCCTCTTTTCCCACAACGGCCACATCGCGTTTCACGATGCAAGTTGGATGGGCAACGCCTTGCACCACGCTTTGACTTTTTTCAATAACTACGCGTCCAGTCGTTGTCCGCAGATGCTCCTGGAGCTTTTAAATTCTTCCTTACAACTATAGAAAGCTCCTGGATCTGCCCCGCAAACTGCTCAACCTTACTATCCAACTGTTGAACGGCTCCAAGGCGAGCGTCGGGCTTCGGTAGAATCTTCTTTTTCCAATCTGTTACGACACGATGAGCTTGACAGTCAGCAAAGAAAACCTTGCGGCCTACCTCGTACTCCTCGACTGCATTTTTCAACGCCCCGTAGTCGCTCGGGGCGCGATACATATCGAAACGAGCCATATCCGGGATGTCCGCCATTGCATTGCGGAGCAAACCGAAGCAAACTTTGTTGTGAAACCCAGCGCGAGAATACAATGAGTCCACATGTGCTAAAGTGCCCAACACATCCATCGAGTTGAGCTTAGCATCCATAGCTAAGCATACCGCTTCCTCTGGAGGCGTCTTCTTCGTGAACTCCGTCTCTATTTTCGACTTTACGATGGTGTACTCCATCGCCTCTTCAGCAAGGTACCCTCCCGTGCAAATTTCTCATAGAAAAAATCGAACGCGGTTCCTTCTAGATGGCACAAGAGTTGTAAGGCTTTATCTTCATCACACTTTCCTCGCATGAAGACATTTTCGTACGCGAAACAGAAACGTCCGACGTCGGCTGACGAATCACCTGTGAAAACAACGAAGGGAGCTCCTGACGACGACGACATTGTTAGCTTTTGGAACCTCGGATGGGGTACCATGAAAGCTTGTCTTTTTGAAAAGCGTACCCTTTCGTTTTTACTTTTCCCTCGTGGTCCTTCTCTTTTTCTCTCTGCCGCTCGCGAGGCAGGTTCCGATGTTTCAGCTTGCTATGGGCTTTTTCAGCGCCACACGTGGACACGGCCCCATACACGGGCGGACAAATAGCGTAGTGAATGACTTTGCCTCGCTGGAGCAAAATTTATTGTTATAGTGAAGATAATCGGGATTATGAAATTACGTTTACGGCCGGATCTAAAGTTTCTACCCTCACCTCTGTAACGGGAGGACAGAGCAAAGCCTCGAAGAGTCAGATTCTGAAACGCATGACGTAGCTATAGCTGCATCTGTCGCCATCAAAAGGCAAACATGCATCCACAACTGCTTTTCTCTGCCACGACGCTACTCCAAGTTCTTACTTCCAACAGCTGACGCGGAACGAAGTCCATCCAACGCTGGATGTTTTTCTTTTCAGCTATGCTTTACAGTCTTTCATCGAAAGAATTCCGCAGGCTGTACGATATGCTCCATGGGACATTTATCCATCTAGCAGCACAGTTGACATTCAAAGAACCCAACAACCAACGTCGAAGCTGTCCCTTACGTCGGTTGTCCGCAACTCTTCGCTGTTTTGATGGTGCCTTCTACCTGGATTCCTGTACAACGCAAGCTATATAATAATCAACTTTGTACCATTTTATCGATGAAACTAGTACTCTTATTAATGAAACCTTGCAAATAGAGTTCCCTTACCAGAATCAAGAGTAGCTGGAATTCAAAGCTGCAGGTTCTGCAAGGAAAGGCCGCAGTACGTTGTGCAAATGCTGCGGCGCGTTCGATGGAATTGCTGTTAAGCTTAAGGAACCACAAGCTGAAGCAGCACATCTCAATAGTTATTTTAACAGGAATGTTTTTTTCGATTTTGCGGTATAAACCAAAACGGTAGCGGGGTGTGAGACCTTTCGGTTCTAGGGAGAGCGCAACGAGATCGACCTAGGAAACGGAGATGGAAGATACCTGTAAGGTATGGCAGCACTAGCCGCTAAAGGGTGCAAGAGGAACGGCTGGCGTACAGAGACCATGTTGGTAGACGGTGATGTACAGCGCACGCGGGTCCGAAAATCCGTAAAGCCACTAGACTTGTCTTAATGGGAGAATGTAGAAACCAAAAGGGGTAAAAGTAGTCTAGTATGTGCTTAACTTTACAATAGTGACAGGGTTGGCCATGCTTGGTGAAGATATTTATCCCACCGGCCACCCGACCAACGGTGGGGCTCCTCGACACGTGGCCCCGGGCAGGTGTACTTGAGGTGCGCCTTCCTATCTGCTTAATCCTATCTATCTAATACTATTCTAGCGAAAAGCTATGCTAATTTCTAACTAAACTACTGCAGTACGCGGCGCATGCCGGCACCCATCTAGGTCCAACACGTGGCATCATTACCTCCTTGGCGTAGCTCACTATACTACAGGTTCTCCTCCTAGCGACAGCCACATCTGTTGGCTGTCCCTTAGTGTGCTCGCCAGTGCGGTAGACGACAATGCAAGAGTCGCCGGTGCGGCATGCACTATACCGTTTGGTCATGCCGCGCGGTGAGCCAAACGGTTCCGATCACCGTGGTGGTGCTTGAAGTTCATTCCCCATTGTCGTTCGTAACGGCTTCGCAATTACGCTTCTCTCGAGGGTTGCCAATGCTACCCGGGAGTTTATGTACCAGTCGCTTTTGTGTCGTCTTCTCCGTTGCAGGTTCCATGTGTGTTCCGTGACAGACGTCCGTCATACCTCGTTGGTGTCTTCTCCGTTTCTCTATCCTTTGTCGCGTGTTGCCCTCTTGGTGTCATCGTTTTCGTTCGTCTCCTCTCCCCTCTCTTTTCGTACCCTATTGGTGGGCTTGCATTGGTCGCGATGCGAGCATATTTTTCGAAACCTCGTAGTGGCTGTCGAATGCCCGCCCAAAAGGCAATCGAGCACGGTGATGTCTCCCGCCGTGTGTTCAACCCGATTACAGGTGTGGTTTTCGTGTCGGTGGGGTCCCTTCGATTCTTTCCTGCTCAATCAGCTGAGAATTCGAGCACCTCCAAGGACACATTGTAGGGCCGTCATGGATTGAATCGGGCGCGAAAACCGACCGTCGGAGGATATATAGACCCTGGGGCCCAGGCATTACCGCGTCAGTCCGTGCTGTTGGCCACCATGTCTGGTAAAGGTCCCTGCAGTTTGAATCGCAGCCATGGTATCTCGAAGCCTTTGATCGGCACCGGCTCTCAGGGTCGTGGTGGTGGCCAGTCCGTTACCGCTCCGGTTTTCTCTTCGCTGCCGATCCCTGGCGAGACATTTGGGTTCCCTCCGGGGTTCGGACACTACGATCCGTACTTATTAGACAGCCCGTCGGCAACTTTCAACCTTCATTGTCTGCTCCCGAAGGAACTAAACCCACTGCATTTTGACGCCACTTCTTGGCCTGTTCCGATAAACACCACTGGGTTGGGTTCGCAGTTTAAACATCCCGCCCTTTCTGGTTATGCCTCTTAGAACCGTTGGGACAGTTACAGTCTTGGAACCGTGCCATTCGCTCTACCGACGGGGTCAGGGGAGAATTGTTCCCGCTTAAGGAGACAGGCTTGCTTACAGAAACGCCAACAACACTCACTGATTATATTCTTCATTCGCAACACCATTTCAAGCGACCTCCCGTATCTGCGATGTAATGACGAGTTCTTCTACTTTCGTGACCTAGTGGGACAGTTGCACTGTATCGGTCCTTCGACGAAGTGGCTGAAGCTTGACTCGGCGATTGTGACATTAAACACATCCTTCGATACCATTCACTGGTTGGAGCGTGATCGTTGGGGCGAGGACGCTGCCACCGAGGCCCGGATCCGTTGTCGGAGTAGTCTCATCCGTACCATGCATGGTTTTCACTGTACTGAGATCTTCTCTCAGACGACGAAGAATCGCAGCAAGTGGTATGATACCCGTCACGAGTGGTGGGCGGGCTACGAGGTACCGCAATGGTTGTGCTTTCCGACTACTGCCGTGCTGGAATACCTTGACAGCCATTGCCACCGACATGAGGGGTACTATCATACCATTTGATTCGTGGCTCTCGCCGAATGGGCCGTTCTCTTTGCCCTTCTAGCTGTTAAAGCTTCCTGCGACGGTAATAACTGGAAAAGAAATTGCCCGCATACTCGGATCAACAATTATGGCTTTTCACCTTTTGGTCGTATCTTCCGGCTTGCTTTCTCTACAGTGGACCTTATCCGCCAGATCGGTGTGGAAAAGATTTTTTTGGTACTGAATACACCGTTGCTCAACTAGAAACTTACCTGGAGTTGTTTCTATCGCATCCGCGGAAAGATGACCAATGCTAAGAATTTTGGGCTTCAAGAAACTAGCCATTCCCAGTGAGACGACCTGGGTATTACCAGTCGAGGAGCGCATTCATGGGTCCCCTCAGCCCTTCACCCATGAAGTGGAGACTCCGGAAAGTGTTATCCCCGTCTCCGCTACTGCCGCCCCTGTTGCTTCCGCTGGCCTTTATTCTATCCGGGTTTCCAGTTCAGTTCATCCTCTTTCTGCTGAACGTGAACAGTCCCTCATGCTGAATCCTACTCCTGCTGGCAGTGGTGAGCCTTCTACAGCTCCTTCCATTAGTGGTGCGCTCATGAGGATCCAGCGCGTTTGTGTCGCTTGTCTCAACCGTCCCGGTCCGTGCTCTCCCCAGGAAGCACTTGCGATTTTGAAGCAGCTCATCCTTCGTCACGCGGACCATACCGCTGCTATCAACCAGGCGGTTTTCTTCCGTAATCGATTCCGGGCTGGGATGTATAAGGCGGTCACGCATCACGTCGCTGATCTCAGCACCATTGTGGAACGAGCTGATACCTCGAGCAGTTCCCTTATGGGCACCACTGTTGGGTCTTTGTTGACTTCCGACAGCAATTACCCTGTGGATACTTTGCCGATGCCCATACCTGGGTCTCCGTCTTTCCCTACTGCTCCTTTCCTTTTGGGTACCTCTTCCGGTCTGCCGCCGTTACCTCAAACGCCTCAGCGTTATGATCCCCATTTTTGTAGTGCTGGCTCACAGACCCACACTCCGAACCTTCCTGGTACTGTTTCAAGGCCTTCTGGAGGAGCTTCTACCAATCCTGGTGTGGATCCCTTCCTGGAGGGGCCTCTGTAGGTTTCTTAGCTGAAAAAAAACCTTTTCTTCTTCTTAACCACACTTTCCATTTCTTTCTGCGCCAAGTAATCGTACAGCGAATGTCTATTCTCGCCCATCTTAGCGGACTGCGCCATTTTGGGTAGTTATCTATCGATTGGCGGGGGTTCGTTGCGCCTGCGCCAGTACCGCAGTCACAAGTGGCGTAGTATATGATGGGGAGGTTCCAATATGGCATCTCCAAGGGCATAGACATACCACCAGAAGTAGTAACGAAAACCTGCTGGTGTTAGTTTTTAACCTACAATGATGTGGATCGCGGATTCGAAGGATAGGACTTCAAAGTGTCTGCCTAGTTGAGATGCAGAGCCCTGCTCTTGGGCTGTTTGGCTTTTTGTAGGGGCTAGAGTGTTCCCCAGATCTTGAGATTAAACGCTTCTCGTACCACTTGGTGAATTCGACTTCGACTCAGCGGGTGCCGGCCCAACGGCTGGGTCCGCTGTCGTGCCACCTTTTCTAGGGTCTATTGAGACCCTGTCTTTCGATACAGTGTTCTCAAGTCCATCAATTCGGACCGTAACTGTGTGCAAATTCGCTGAGACTACCTAATATGGTCCTGTAAACTTCGGGAGTAGCTTTGATTTAAGAACAGCATCGATACGAATATCGTCTCTTTCCTCGGATGGTGTCGGTCTCGATCCATTGGGAGGAACAGCCATGAAGACATAGTCCCTGGTTTCCACTGTGGTAGTCCCGTCACTCCTTGGTCGTAGTAGACCTTATAAATCTTCTAAGCTACTTTCAATTTGGCATTTGCTTGTTGTACTGAGCTTGTTGAGTATATCCTTCTTGACCTGAGCGTAGGTAAATGTACCAGCTGCTCGGTAGTTCTCGGGTCCTGGTTGAAGAACAATACAATGAAGTGTCCGTGAGAGGACCAGGTCGAAGGGAGTAGTCTGCGTAGATCGGTGTACCTGAGGGTTATAGGCATACGTTAGTGGCTGTACGTAATCCGCCCATCTAGTTTGGCGCTCTTGTACATATAGTCGTAGTCTTGCCACGAGGGTTTTGTTGAAGCATTCCACTTTGCCGTTCGTCTGCGGATGGTAGGCCAGAGTGAAGTAATGCTAAAATTTAAGCATGGTACACACTGCTTCAAAGAACTTTGATGCTAAGTTCCAGCCCTTGTCCGTGAGTAGGTATATTGGGTCATCGTACGTGTATACCCAATTACTCAGGAAGGCTTTTGCCAAGACCTTCGAGGTTGTTCTCCTCAGGTTTATGGCCCTTGTGAGTTTCGAAAGCCGATCGGTGATGACCACCACGAATCGGTAACCCTCTGAGGTTTTTGGAAGTGGGCCCAGACGTCGATAGCTACAAATTCCAAAGGCCCAGCCGCGGGGAAAAGCTTCAAGTACTTCCTGTGATTTCGTGAACCACCTTCGATCTCTACACATGAGGCGCAGCGAGCCAAATAGGCAAAAAAATCGTGGGCCATGTGGGGCCAGTAGAAGTGTTTCCTCAAGGTTTAATACATCCGTGTGGCTCCTGGATGACCTGCCCATCTTGGGTAATGCTTTGAATAAATAACTTCGGGCGTAGAGACTTTGGTACCACATTCTGGAGTGCTCCATCCAGGGCAGAACGACGCACTAGGTAACGTTTATCGTCTATATCAAACAGCGATCCTTTGATGCCAACTTGGTTGCTCAATCTCTTGCAGTAGGTGGCCGTAGCTTGAGCTCGCAAGAGTTTCTCTTGGATTATGAGAGTGTCTTCCTCTTCTTCGTCAGGTGCTACCATTTCAGGTGATTCTTCCCTCCATCATTCCTCATCATCCAATAGTTCTTTTCGTTCGTCCTCACCATACGGTTGTGCCAGTTGAATCGTGAAGCATGGTATATCATCTTCTACCGGTTCGATGTCCAGCCAATCGGCATTTAAGCGGGGCATCGCATCTGAGATGTTATGTTTTATACCAGGGCGGTATTGAACTTCATAGTTTAACTCCGAGAGTCGGAGTCTATATCGAGCTAAACGTCTGGGGGCATCTGCCAGACCAAATATCCACCGTAAGGCTTCATGATCCGTCCGTACAATAAAATGAGCACCACATAGGTAAGGTTGCAGCCTTAACATGCTCCATACCACGGCAAGGCTCTCCTTTCCCGTGACGGGGTAGATTATTTCCGTCTGTTTGAGCGCTCGGCTCCAGTAACCAATTGGTGCTTTTGATTCGTTTTCCTACTACTGCACTAGACAGCAACCAATCTGGGCATCCGAGGCATCAGTATCCAATGTTTTCGGCTTTCTCGCTTTCGATGGTGCCAATATAGGAGGAGAAAGCAGCGCCGCTTTTAAGAGATGGAAGGCGTCCCATTCGTCGTATTCTAGATACACAAAACTTTCTGGTTGACTTTTTGTTGAAGTCGGTTTAGAGGGGCTTCTATATCTCCAAAGCCTTTGATAAATCTGCTCTAGACTTTGCAAATATCTATAAAAAAGCGTATATCCATTTGTGTTCTACGGATTTTCGCTTCTTGTACCGGAGGTTTCGTTTGGCAACTTGAATATTTCTTGGGCCGAACGTGTGGCTTGGATACCCCATCTTCTGGTCGAAGAGCATTCAATTCCTTAACTTCACAGTTATTCCCGCCTTTGTCAGGAGATACAGTACGGTCCAGACGTGTTCGTGGTGCTCCCCTACGGTTCTGGAGTAGATCACCACGTCATTTATATACACCAATGCGGTTGTCCACCTGACTTTTGACAGTAAAATTTCAAAAGCCCTTTGGTTGTTTTCTGGGGAGTTCCGTAAACCAAAAGACATCCTTCGGAATCGGTATAGTCCAGCGTGACATGTGAAAGTGGTCTTATCTCGATCCTCCTCGGGTATCTCTATTCGCCAATAACCACAGTTGGCATCCAATGTGGTGAATATGTTTGCGTCTCCTAGGGAATCGATACACTCATCAGTTCTTGGTATCGGATACGAGTCTCTTACCGTAACGGCGTTCAACCTCCGATAGTCGATAAACAATTGCATTCCAGTTTCTCCCCTTCTTTGCACAAGCACCACGGGGCTTGCCCATTCCACATTTGCGGGTTCAATCACGCCTTCATGTAGAATTCTCTGCACCTCCTGTATTTCTACCTCACGGCCTTTTAGACCGGCCCGGTACGGTTGCTGATGAATAGGCTTGGCGCCTGGCGACTATTCTATGCAATGTTAGGTTGCTTCTAACGCACCCAGCCGTCTCGATCATATGGTCTCGAACGGTTCCAGTAAAGAGAGAATCCTTTTCCGGTGTTTTTCACCTTTAAGGCCGATATTCACTTCTTCTCTCCGATCATTCACAGTTTCCACTTCCATGGTGGTGTCGGCCTTCTCTCCGGTTTCGGCGGTTTCCTGTACCTTCTGGTTTTCATTCTCCCTCGCCCCCCCTCCTTATCGTTCACGTCCACGTGAGACCATGATGGTTTCATTGTGAAGATGTGACCTGGCGCCTGTAGTGCCTAGCAGATAATGGTATTTCGGAGAGCTTTACCATGTGGTTGTTGAAGTATAAATTGAACGGTTTGTTCGGTATATTCTCGACAATTCCATTTGTCATCAAGGTCGTGTGTTTTTTCACCGACTTTTCATAGTTCTGAAGGGATACAATACCTGGTCGCAAGGATGTGACTTGTACTGCCATTTGGTGGAATGGTGGAATGGATCACCTGCGGGCTTACCGGACTTTATTGAATATTGTACACGCTGGTTTGTTTGCAATCTCCCGTCTGGTGTTCTGGTTCTGGGGCCCTCGGCGCTTACTAATAATAAAAATGCGGGGTTCATTGTTGAAAAGAACCGTATGGGATCTGGGGAGTATTCCTTGAATGTGGCGGTCGATAATCAATGTCCCCAGAATGCAGGCCGTGGCCGGTTGGTTGATCACGATGAATCGGACCCTTACCTTCAGGTTTCTAACCATGACCCCGAGGGTAAGGTAACCACGGACCAAAAGAGGTCTATTATTAGCATCGACGAGTGGGTTCTGCAATATGCAGGGCTGTATCCTGCCCAACAACCTTGGTGGTAATAGTATGGCATTAATAAGATTGGGTCCCGCTCCTGTATCCAGGACGGTAACACATGGAACAAAATGGATAGTAGTAAGCCCAAGGGTGATATTCACCTTGCAGTTACTGTTTTTAAAGGAGCATATAGTGACTCGGTCATCCATAGCCTCTTCCTCTCCAGTGACCAACGGGTCTTCATCCACAATTGAACCAGATGGAATCGGAAGGTCTTCTGGGTGGGCTCGGCTGGGGGTGGCCTTCACTCCAACCAGTTGGCGTTTTCCATTTCGTGGACGGTCTGAAGGAGCAACGAAAAAGGTTGAGTCCTGTAGGCCGCTGGGGCCCGAGGTATACTACAGACGCCACGTGGACTGGCCGACCTTCGCTGGAATCATTTAGATAATTATTTTATTTTAATTAGTATAATAGATTAGCATTACAGTGCCACGGATATCCCAGCGCTTCGCCATTGCTATTTATTTGGCTCGAGGGTCGCTTCGCCCTTAGAGTAAGGTAGGCAGCGTTAGGATACTAAATTACCCCCTTTGGTACATTAGTTCCACCAATTGGTCTTCCAGCCATCGTTTACGTAGCTCCAACCTGTTGGACTACGCAGTAAACGCCAGCCCATTTCACCAAGTACTCTGGGAGTGCCGCCGTCAAGGATACGAACCTTAGGACCCGCTCTAGCACGCTAACCCAGGTTGAGGCCAGTACGCTGACCGACCAGTCATTGCGTTACCTTTTGGTCTCTCGACTTAGGATCTCTTTGGAATAGTTGAACGGACCAGTGGGAAGAAGATTTATCTGGATTCTAGCCTTCGGTTCAAATCCCCGACGAACCAGAAGTACAGAAAGAACCGCTATTATGAATGCAAGAAGCGCACCCAACCGACCAGACCATAAGTCTCTTACGGCAGGACCAGTTGCCACTGCAACGCCGACGATGTCGCCTGAACCACAGGTTGATACGATTAGAAACCGCAAGAGCACGAGAAGTCAGCCGCAGAAATTACTGACTCTCCTGGACGACCCTGAAAGGATTCGCCGAGAACCCACGGTAGCAGCGCGTTTACGAGAACGCCTCACCAGGGCCACTTCTAGGCCAGGAACACCACAAGGAAAACCCCGTAAGACCGAAGGAATTAGGGAGAATATTCCCGCAGGGCTTCCTCACCTTCTCTGGCCACGTCTCCGTCAGCTCTGCTCAGCCCATGTGGATTCCATTACGGACATGCGACTCGCTACGGCGATCGCTGACCATACGGATTACCTCATTACGCGATTCGACCCCAAGGTCATGGAGGCTGAGCTATTCATAAACTCCCTTGTTCAGGCCGTTCAAGGAGCAGTCACCAGCTAGACAGGCAGTGCGGTCCCTAGGACAAATCCACAAGTCAACCATCCGGCTTCCATATGGCCCACCCCTCCCGAACCCCCAAGAGTGGCGGTATTACCCACCCTTTCCGAAAACCTCATCAGTAAAATCCAATGGAAAGACAATATAGGAGCACAAGAGAGGCTCTGCGTCTAAAAGAGAGACAGGTTGCCCTTCCCAAAGGACAATACGAGGTACAGCGACCTCAGGGCTCCATCGGATCTGATAGAGAGATCGATCCTTTAGGTCCCTATTCAGCTGAAAAGAAAGAAGTCACCGCAGGAAAAAGAAGAACAGAGGTAGTGGAAGAAGAGGCCATTCGGACACGAGTGATTCCGAATCCGCCTCGACCGAAACATCCGACTCGGAAGTGGATGAGGCTGCCGTTCGAGGTCTCAAACCACTGAAAACGACAAACGAAGTTTTCCTTAAAGTTCTGCACTACCGGAGGTACCGGTTGGCTGACAGGTCTCCGAAATATTCTGATTCAGTGGCTCGAAGAGTCGCCAAATGGCCCAATCGGATGCCACTAAACATCACGGATAAGTTCTCGGGTTCCGATACCATTGCTGTCCTTAGGTTTCTCAGTTTGTTCCGTACGGCCTGTGATCAGAACGGTGTCGACGAGGGCGCCTCTCTGTACCTTTTCCAATTCTTCCTCACAGTACAGGCGCGTGACCGAGTGGTTTCGAAGATATCTGGCACAACTGACCTCGTGGATGCTCAAGACCGTGAGCTCCCCAGGTCATACCCTCAGGTTGTTCATTACCTCTTGGAAACTTACGCCACGGATGAAGATATAAGGGATGTCCACCAGGAAGTAATATCCTTTAGGCAGAGCTCCAACATGATCGAATTGGCTTTCGTAGACGACCTATGCAAGCAGGCTTATCGATGTGGAAACGTATTCTACGAAGGCCGGATTAAAAGCCACTTCATCACGAAAATACTCCCTGTCATTCGGTCACATGTCCGTGTTTACCACACGGAAACTCCACAATACTCCTTCCGAAGGCTGGTTACTTATGCCGAGGGTTATGGCAAAACCTACAGGAATCTTAGGCACAATTCTGATCTACCCAGAGGACACGCAACTTCATTGCATAAACCCAACCAAGCCCATTTAAATAGCTCCACGGAATCTGACATGGATTCATCACTCCATTATGCCGACTCGGGAGATTTCCTTTCGGTTGATTTCAGTGCTATTCCGTCTGGACCCCCATCATTTACCTCCCAGGGAACTACAGCGACCACTGGCCCACCTACACCCAAGTATTCTCCATTCCGCCCCGCAAGGACGTTTTCGTTCCCTCCCCAAGGGCTTGCTCCTCTGCTTTTCAATGGTCCATTCTTGTGACTGCACGAGGTATCTGCCTGAGGACGCACGCAAAACCTCCCAGCCATAAGAAAAGACAATTACAGGGTGCGACGATCCGAAGGAATGTTTAACAGGGTGCAGCAACGAGCCACGGGGACCCCTGTGAGCTCACGCTATGCGACGTCTCCGGAAACTCCGATCAAAGCCCCACAGGTCCAAGCCATTTTAGACGCTACGGACGACCCGGAAGAGAAATATTATCGTCAGGAAGAAATAAAAACCCCATCGGAAAACTCTTAGATGGTCGACGCGAGGCAAATCCTCCCTCTTCATGCCCCTGCCTCAACCAATTGGACGGTCATGAGCCAAGAAGCTCCTAACCTCCGAATACAAACCTCCCACAATGGACGACTCAGGAAGAATCAGAATCGGAACACAGTAGCGACCCTCTCTGTATCCTCAAGAAAGATAATTATAAAGTTCTAGTAACCGTGGGACTTCGTTCCAACAACTCTCGAGTGACCACAGCCGTATTGGACACAGGCACTGGTCCTTATTTGGCCATCCTAAGCTACTCCCACCTGGTTGGCAATATTTCGTTCAGGAAAGGGAGACCCCCAGGATTACCGATGCATCACGTAGACCAATGGACATTAAAGGGATAGTACCACTTTACCTCCAATTAGGACTATTCAAAGTCCGCACGTGGTTCCTTGTATGTCCTCACTCGGGCGCTGAGGGAATCCTAGGGACCTCCATTATCGATCATTACATTAAGGCCATTTATCCAGACCTTAGGAAAATCGCGTTCTATCGCGCAAATTCCATTTCCATAACTGGTTCTCTCCCAGGGCCAGAAGCAAACCGCAAACGAGCGGTTGTCTCCGAAACCACGAAGTCCAATATGGTTCGCCTTTCAAAGGCCATAACGATACCTTTGATGACCCAAATCACTGTATCCGTCCATTCGCAGTCTGTAGTATCCGCTCTAACGGAGAGAGCAGACACCTGCGACAGCGTTCGGACTGCCGATGGGTCGCTTGCGGCGAAGGAAAAGGGGTGGTAGAGCTACAACACCAGCGAGCTGGAAGTGGGGTGTAAGTCCACTACTCACCAGCGAGGGTGAACAGTGCAACTTTAAAACGTTGATGAGACGTAGGTACGAGACGGCTCGTGAAGTGGTTAGGGGCTGACTATCTATTATAGCTCGTCCGGATCTCCGGTTAAGGAATCCTAAGCGAGGAACAGAATAGTCATGATGCCCATGTTGTCTCCTTTACTTGGAGTCGGCGCTCACCTCTGGTACACTATATACTGTGTGCCAGGGTGAGTGCCCAAATAATACGTAAATAATACCCAGCGGTCAGCCACTTAGCCAAACCACTGTATGGGTACGGTCCCTAATGGACTTACATCTACAGAGGGTAGTAAAACCAGCCACGTGGATCGCTACTACATGCGCCGTTGCAAGCCACTCCGCTCGTGATACCACGTATACCAACAATGTACCCTGCCTCCTGGCATCCTACGCGATGTGTCGCTTCTTATCCTAGCAATGACCAGGCCACTCAGTAATGAGTTCCAAACGCGACTTTGCGACAAAGAAACCATCGGAACGCCGAAGTAGTAGAATACTACACAGTCCACAGGTCTCGTGGCGATTCAGAACCACCCAAAATGGGTTCTGAAGCATCTTACCTTAATGGCTAATGGAGTAATGTACATCCGCTCCAACAGGCCCCTCTTGGTAACAATCAGCAACTTCATGGATAAGCCCGTACGGTTACCTAAAGCTGCAGGGATTGGAATCACTCTACCTGTGCCCGTGCTTATCATGGAAGCCCGATTGGATAACCTTTCCACGCCAACTCCTGACGAGGACGTTGACTCATAGGAGGGGACAGTCGCTATCGGCGCAGAACTCGAATCCTATAAGCCCCAGGTACTTGATCTCCTCAGGGAATACCAGACCATGTGGTCAGGTAGATTGAGAAAAATCAGAGCCGATGCACACGGCATTGACATTCAAAACCATGTTAAACCACAGTTCCAGCACGCATACTATACAGGCCTGAAGGGTGGGGAAATTGTCGCCGACCAGATGAACAAAATGTGCAAAGCTCACGTCATAGAGCCGACACCTCCTAACCAGTCCGAATCGTCAAGTCCCCTTGTTCTCGCGGCGAAGAAAGATGGCTCCATCAGGTTCTGTGTCGACTACAGGAAGCTTAGCGAAGAAACCAAGAGGGACTTAAACCCGATACCCCATATGGATGACTGTGTAGATTTCTCAGGTGAAGCGGCCGTATTTACCACACTGGACGCTAACTCCGGATTATGGCAAATCCATTTGGCCGAAGGTGCAAGGGCGCTGACAACCTTCACCACCCATGAAGGTCTATTCAGATTTACTCGTATGCACCTTGGTTTGAAGAATGCGCCAGCAACCTTCCAACGGCTAATGGACATCATACTGACCAGAGTCGAATGGAAATTCGCCCTGGTCTATTTACATGACGTAATCATCTTCTCACGTACCGTGAAGGAGCACCTTCGCCACGTGAAGAAGGTGCTAACAATCGTACAGGACGCAGAAATAACACTGAAACCCCGCAAATGCGCCTTCTGTCAGACCTCGGTGGACTACCTCCGTCACATCGTCATCCTAGGAAAGCTAAAGGTAGCCACACGGACAACGAATGCGATCCACCAGTGTAAACCTCCCAGAACTAACACCGAACTTCGATCCTTCGTGGGTTTGTGCAATGTTTACGGACGTTTCGTCCAAAGTTTTGCTAAAGTCTCGGCCCCTCTTAACGCAATGCTGAGGAAGGGAACAACTTTGGAGTTCAAGGCCCTTACCAACGACCAGTAAGAGGTATTTCAGAC
This sequence comes from Agarophyton chilense, assembly GCA_030374765.1. NCBI lineage: Eukaryota > Rhodophyta > Florideophyceae > Gracilariales > Gracilariaceae > Agarophyton > Agarophyton chilense. Next base: position 151,883 of record JARGXX010000079.1, read on the forward strand.
CCTAAAGAGCAAATTGCTGAACCCTCCTATTCTGTCTTTACCAAAACCCAATAGGCCCTTTGTCCTGGACACAGACCCTTCTGATGTCCAAGTGGGATGTGCACTGCTACAGGAACAGAAGTTACCGAAGGAATGTCGACCTTTTGGATACTGGAGCAGAACGCTCACCAGCGCGGAGAGGAAACTACAATACAACCGAAAAGGAATGTATAGCCATCGTATGGTCCGCACTGACACTCCGTCCATACCTAGAGGTAGATAGGTTTTCCATTAGGACAGACAACGCTTCACTCCGCGGGATACTCAATATGTCCAATGCATCAAGTCGCCTCGCTCGTTGGCGCCTTAGGCTGTCAGAGTATGACTACGATATAACTTATAGGCCAGGCATCAAGCACCAGGCAGCAGATGCCCTCTTGAGAATCATTACCGACGGAACCTATGACACTCCATTGGACGACTTCATTCCTACCCCCTTCACAGATGATGGATCCAGGGTTACACGCAAATGGATTACCTTGTGGGTAAGGTCAAAGTGGATGATTCTGAGGTAAAGGAGAATGAAGTCTACCTATTGGACTGGGAGACAGTACCGCCCAATTCGAGACCATTTCAGGTTAACACGATAGCCCCAGAGGAAAAAGAACTGCTCCCTATAAATATTGAGGAACTCCTACAGGTGCAGGTCAAAAACGAGTACTACAAAGATACAGCCCACTTGGTAGGAACTCCTAAATGCCTGTTCGACTATGACCGATTCGGAATACTGTCTCGCCGGTCACCGCTGGATGACGCACTCCAACGGGTAGTTCAAAGGTCACTAAGGGCGCGATTCCTATACCTCGCCAATTTCCCTCGCTTCGCTGGTAACCTTGCAGGCAGACGAATGTACCGGACCCTAAGGAAGTTCTTCCACTGGCCACTAATGGCGCAAAACAAATGGCAGACCGCACATAACTGCACTTCGTGCACACAAATCCGAGGGTTTCGCGCCAACGATCAGGCCAAATTGAAACTCTTTGCCGCCGCGGGCCCGCTGGAATTTTTCGCAATCGGTATACTTGGACTTTTGCCTGAGTCGTCCCATGGGAAACGGTTTGTCTTGGTAATAACCGATATGTTTACAAAACTTTCCCGAGCCCTATCCCTAGCAAATTCAAAAGCCACGGATGTCGCTAAGGTCTTTTTGTCCCACTAGGTATATCCATATGGAATGGAACTCTACCTCCTTACGGATTCTGGCAGACAGTTTGTATCCAAATTATTTTCACACGTTTGTGCTATCTTAGGTATCAAACATGGGACCACCACGGCCTACCACCCGCAAACCAATGGCCAAGACGAACGCTTCAACCGCACCCTTCTGAGCCGATTGGCACACTATGTACCGGAGCACCATTAGAACTGGGAAGACTACGTTGAACCACTGGTTTATGCCTACAACATGGAAGGACACGCTTCCATGGGGACAACACCTTTCTATTTAACGCTAACGAGATCGCCACCGCCGATAGCTGTTGACCTTAAGGAGTTTATTATACCCCAGGACGTAAATGAAGAACTGACTCCTACCCAGGCGAAGCGCTACTCGCGCCGACGCATCGACCCCATTATCCAGTCGGCTAGAGCTGTACTGACCAAAGCCTAACGGCGCTACAAGGTCAATTTTGGCAAAGCAGTCTGGAACACACATACCTTTGGGAAAGGAGAATTGGGTTACCTGGACCGGCCATCGAAGGACAATGATGAACTCGAGGACACTATGCGGAAGCTCTAACCCCGCTCCTAGGGACCATAAAAAGTTCTTGAGGGCAATCAACACACCATTACGATACTAGTTGACGGGCTACAGGACACCTTATATATTGATCGGGTGACTCGAGCCCCCAGCTCTCCTGCACCACCACAGTCCCAGCCCTCTGGCCCAACGGAACCACCACGACCTCAGGTCGACGCTCAAGTCTCCACACCCTCTAAGGCAGTTTTCGCGTACCCGACTAGCCCCTTGGATTCCATGGTCGATGCCAATGACGATGACCCATCTCTTCTAAACAACTCCGATGGATTCGCCCCTCTGGACCACACTCTCCTTCCGGAGAATAAACACAAACCGGCATACGTGATAGAACGCGTCATCTCCGCCGGTCGGGGAGAAGATGGAACTTTGCGCTATCGCATCCGTTAGTTCGGCTACCCCTAAGGAAGACAGTGGGCAAGAGTCTCAAACCATTGCGCCTATTTTGATCGCCCGCTATAGGCGCATAATCGGCCGCACGGAGCGCAGCCTTCAAAAGGGGGCAACCATTGGCCTTTATAATGACAACACGCCTCCTAAAACACCTCCCAGAACGCCTGCCCACACAACGGTCCGTCGTAGCTCCCGCATCAGGGAACAAAGTCAGTTCTCAGGCGACTCGCGAAGAAGACCTGAGGAAGCTCTCAAGGTTCGGGCGGCGCCCGACGGCAAGCAGGTTTGGGGAATACAGGATCGAATTTGGGAAAGAAGAGGCATTACTTTATTTTGACTAACTAGCAGAGGCCTAACAGCCCTCGCCATGACCTCAACGTTCGTGAAAGCGCTGCGAACAACAACAGGACTCACTAAGGTGGTGCAGTAGTAGCCACGTCGACTTCACGGGAACCCGCAGGAGCAAAACAGGGGCTAGGATCCCCCGAAAGGTCTACTGTACCCGCCGGACGAAATCTCACGTGAGGCGAAAGGAAGCCCTCGTACAGATCCGAAAAAAGTTTGTTCACCCTGAACTGGTCCTGGGCTTTCTCCTCATAATGGCCATACGACATTTCCGCTTGGATGAGGGTATGACAGCGCGTCGCCGAACGTGGATCCACAGGACAATGCAACCAATGCTTATAGTACGAGACGTTGCGCGCGTTTTTATTGCCCCTGCGGAAATCGGGGATTTTAGCAATCCTCCTGGCATCGAGGTATAGGTGACGTAGGCTCTACAATTCTTCCATAGAGGTCAGCAGAATCGCATGACGCACTCCCCGCGGGTTTCGTCCGATGGTACGGTCATAACGGTCCCCGGGACGCTCATACGCCAGTCGTTACCCAGAAGAGCCCCCTTCTAGGTTTTTCCAAGCCACGGCGTCGTTGCCCACCGGTTGGTTCGTCATTAAATGCATAGAAAAACCGACAGAAGCCACAAAGTTCGGAGGGAGAATGGCGTATCCGACAGGCTTATAAGGCGAGTTCGGCATCGCGCGCGACCAATGTAAAAGTACCACGATGGGAAGATCAGATGATGGAATTGACCCGAGCGGACTGAAAAACGTAAACCACGGTGGACGAAGCGCGTAGGGTCCCCAAAGAAAAAGTGGAGACTAAGGAAGGCCCCAATGAACTTCAGGGGAAAACAAGCCAAGGGAAAATCCCGCCAACGCTCCACGAGGAATAGGACGGCGATGCATCTATGGCCAGTGTCTACGGCGCTCTTGAGTTTCAGTCCTTAGGAAACATAATTGCCACCCCGGCGCCGATGGTCAGCGCACACTTCCTGGTATCCCTGCAGGTCATGACGACGCGACTTCCCGTCCCGCCCAGTGTTAATGGGAGCAACTAAGCGCTCACCTCCCCTGGGTCAATCATGAGGCAATCTGGACTTCGCCGTGACGGTGGAATTCTAATGAGGGAGATATGTGAAGGAGCAACGATAACGGTTGAGTTCTGTAAGCCGCCTGGGCCCGAGTTATCTTACAGAAGCCACGTGGACTGGTCGACCTCAGCTGGACTTATTTAGATAATAATTTTATTCTAATTAGTGTAATAGGTTAGCATTACAGTGTTAGGGAGATCCCAGCGCCTAGCCATTGCTATTTATTTGGCTCGAGTGACGCTTCTCCCTTAGATTAAGGTAGGCACCGTTAGGATACTAAATTACCCCCTTTAGTACATTAGTTCCACCAAGTGGTCTGCAAGCCATCGTGTCCGTTGCTCCGATCTTTAGGACTACGCAGGAAACGCCAGCCCATTGCCCCAAGTAGTCTGGGAGTGCCTCCGTCAAGGATACGAACCTTAGCACTCGCTTTACCTCGCAACCACAGGTTGAGACCAGTACGCTGACCCACCAGTCATTGCGTTACAGACGGGCTCAGTTTCCTGGGTTCCGTCCGTGCCCAAAGTGACCTGTTGAGGTGCCCTAGGAGTCGAATTCGCCTTCCATTCAAGGCGAGCCACTGCTGGTTGGGGATCGAAGACTTCCCGATGGTTCTGCTGCCGCATCTGTATGAGCATGGCTCGTAGCTGGGAAGCCACGCTGCCACACTGCGTCGCAAATGGTGAGGAGATAAACAAGACTAGCAAAGGATTTTGCATGTTGTGGGGTATCATAATGCCACTGTGGTTGTTTTTGGTTGGACCTTATTAAGGAATGGCATTGCCGTTCTGTATAAGAGCCGCCCACCAACTTGGTTAGCATATGGTTTTACAAAAACCTGGAGGTGTGGAGAGGATACCATCGTTGAAGGATTCAATAGTGGTTCCGACGGTATCCCACCAGATACTGAACTCGACCAGTTGGAACTGGGATACGAATGTTACTCGACCTGAGAGGAGTCGATCAGATGAATCGCTTGCCCATGAGATGTGTGCCTAGCTGCTCCATCATTGGTCTGGGATGCTTCTTCGATCCCGAAGACTGACCGATTCGGTTTATCCTTTGTCTCTTTTGGTGTGGGAGCCACTGCCCTTTTTCCCATTCGTAGCGTATTTCGTAGGCCCTGCGCATAACGCGCCAATGCTTTGCAGTCCACCTTACGGATTGTACCAAGGTAATTTCTTACCTGCGACCTTTCTGGTTTGTGAATGTTCTCAGCGTACATTGACTTCAATCTTGCGGTATTAAAAACACTGCCGCGTAGGGAAGCCGTCGCCCAGAGCGATCGTGCGTAATCCAATTGGGTTTTTTATGCTTGCTGACGGTGTGTGAGCACCTCAGAGTAGGTCTCCTGAATCACCTCATCGGTTGCATATGTTTCCTAGAGGAAGTTCACCACCTGTGGGTATGTAGTCAGCATTTGTATCTGTTCGATCATCCACCGTCATGTTATTGTAACTACATCGCGGCATCTTCACAAAACCCATTTTGGTCACATGCTATTCTGAACCTCTGAAGGAAGTCGATGAAAGCGATGGGGTCATCTCCCGATAAACGGGTATCCCCTATCTGGAAACTAAGCTTCCGGTGATGCTAAGTTTGGTTCTGAGACACCTCTTTCGTATACTCAGAGTTCTTGTTCTCCAACCTATAGGTGTGATAGTCGACCGCCTTTGTAGAAAGGTCGTTCAACGGATCTATCACCTGTAGGTTGAGTTCGTTGTCGGTATCTGATTCAGACGAGTTAAACCGTTTGGTCTTACCCTTGCGGTTATTTTTCTCCTGCTTACGACGGGAAGTCTTCCTGTGTTTCGGTAAACCTCTTTGGTTGTCATCCGTAGACCCACAAGATTCGGTTTCCGAGCTCGAAGAGTCAGGAAGCGGTTGGTGCCTCTTTCTCTTCGCCCTTTTCTTTTTTTTCTTTTTCTTACTAGATGGTCGTCGGTGTCGCTCCTCTTCCGAGCTCAACGACCCATCTTTTTTTTTACCACCAGGGTCTCCTCCAATGGTTTCCTGCGCAGGACTTCCAAGAGGTTTCGGTAGGTAATAATACACTGGGCTCTCAATCGCCGCAGGCTCCGCCCCTCTCCGAATTAATTCGTGCGGCTTCCAACTAGTTTTCGAAGTTGGAAGATTGGTTTGAAGATCGAAAATAACATGTGGTTTTTGAAAAGGGGCTTGGGCCTCCACCTTCACGGTGATCGCTTTTATCCCTACTTCGGGTCGCAAACCCCATGGATCTGTAGAGATAGCGCTACCAATTGGTCGATTTGTTCTCTTACCTCGTTCTCGAGGTAATTGATGATAAATACCGGCCCACGGTTTATTATTTCCTGATATGCCCGATCCACCCAACACGGGTAGTTGAATCAACATCTACACGGAGACAGGGGGGTTCATCCTGTTGTACAGCCACATTGGCATATTGGGATTCTGTCGAGGGACGTACTGTCTATCGTCCTGCCGCATCGACCTGAGTGGTTCTCGGCTTCCGAAGAAGTTCCTCGGGATTGTCCATAATTCGTTGTGCAAGTCCTCTCCGTGAGGGGAGGCCACCAACTGGTGCAACGGGCAGCCTAGTAACGCGCCTCGGCGCGCTTTTCGATGATTTCTCCATTTAGGTAAACTAATGAGTCAGCAGTTGCTATTTAAGTGACTTCTTCACCAAACGGTACGGACTCAACTCCAAATCCTTCCTTTCAATTCCAAATGTGGTGAACACCAAATTCAAAGTCGGGAGACCAAAATGTGGTTTTAACCAAAACGGTAGCAGGGGTGTAGGACCTGTTGGTTCTAGGGAGCGCGCAATGGACTCGAGCTAAGAGGCGGAGATTGAAGATAGTTGTAAGCTGTGGCAGCACCAGCCCCTGAAGGTTGCAATAGGAACGGCGGGCGTACTGAGACCAGGTTGGTAGACTGTGATGCATAGCGCACGCGGATCTGGAAAATCGTAAGGACACTAAACTTGCCTTTATGGTCAACTGTAGAAACCGAAAGGTGTCAAAGTAGTCTAGCAGATGCTTAAATTTACAATAATGACCGGGGTCGCCATGCTTGATGAAGAAATATATCCCACCGGGCACCGACCTACGGTGGCGCTCCTCGCCATGTGGCCACGGAAAGGTGCACTTGAGGTGCGCCTCCCTATCCACTCAATCCTATCTTTCTAATACTAAATTAGCGAAAAGCTATACTAATTGCTAACTAAACCACTGTAGTACGCGGCCCATGCTGGTAACCATCCAGTTCCAACGCGTGGTATCATTACCTCCTTGATGTAGCTCCTTATACTACATCAGTGACCACCTGTTGCCGTGGTGTCCATTAATGAACTGTTTCTATAGCGCTGCGAGTAACAAACGGTTAGTCTTCTTCGTCACATTTGAGAGTTTGGTGTGTTCCAGAATATATACGGCTGTTGTACTACCCTCTTTCGTTGCTTATGATAGTCTGGAAATTGATAGTGATCTGTTCTTCTCCAGAACCGTTATATAAAATCTGCGTTGCGCTAGAAAACTGTGGGCGCCATCTTTGGATGTGACGCTGTGGGCCAAAAATTACAGTAAAATTCGACGGAAATAGCCTTTTCCGTTACTAACTAGGCAAGATAGATAAAAGAGATATGATTATTCCAATGAACATCTTCTTGATCTTCTTGAACCAACGCAACCAAATACCTATATCAATAGTCACTAGAGATTCGACTCCATGGCTTCCGATCAAACACTCTGGATGTGTACCGATTTTTTCAACCTTCTCACTTCTGCATGAACCAAGAGCAGGCGTATATAATCCTTACCAGACTTCCCGAGAGAAGGTAAAATAAAAATAAAAATGCTTTCACTCTATACCATAAGCTGTTTTTTCGCAACAAAGGCTACGCGGCACCATTTGCGCCAGCTTCCCATTTAGTGCTAAACCCCAGAGCTCCATCAATTTTTTATGACCGTTACATGCTTCTCACTCTTTTAAGGCCTTCTAGAAAGACCTATAACCGATGGTACACTCAAACCGTCTTTTGTGCACGTCGAGGGGGCTTCAATCAGTACAATGGGCTGAGAGAGGATGCTCGATCTAACGGCTAACTCTTTACTGGTTTCCGGTACTGGAACAAACAGCTCAAAGATTGTTATAATGAATTGGATTGATCTTTAAGTAGCAGTTGCTTCACTCGGCCCCCGGTGACAGACGCCCTACCTTTTGATAAAAGCGAACGGGCTTGAAGCCAAAAGTAAAGTGATGTTATTGGGTGTCAAGTGTTAGTTAAGGTTGTTAAAAAGAGAATTTGAAGATATTGAAGCCCTTTTTATAGAGATCTGGAACCTTCAAAATGGAGCATAAATGGATTATTACTCCATAGTTACTACTGCATGCATGAAGGTTACTCGAATTGCTACTAACAGCGTTTAAAGCAGCACATAACCAATAAAAATATAAACACTATGATTATTTTGCCTAATGCATTATTATGGCTTTTGACGCCTGTCATGACATAGAAATTGTAGACCATCTTGGAACTCCATACACGTGTGTTACAGCAATGCTTGAACACTGTACGCATTCTGGGATACAAAAAAACCATCAATCAAGGACTAATAAGATGTCAGTGGGGAATGTACCATAATTTATGACACTGGAAGCGGGAGAAAGAACAACTGCAGAATACTAATTCTTCCTTTCTCTATTTGGAAAAAATTCGACTTATTTCGCTGGTAGTGTTTCACAACTACATCAAAAAGCTTCAAAAACCTTTATAAATTCTACACTGATGACAGTCATTTATGCAGTACACTTTGCAGAAGTCGCAATTGATTTTCTCTTTCGAAGATTGCAAGTCTCCAGAACGCAAGCTCATGTAAGAACGTTTACCAATGTTTTAGAAAATTGCTTTTAATTACTTGAATAAGATCCGTACATCAATGTTAGGAATACATAGCGCATTTAGAGAAGTTCCAAAAGCCTCCACAATATCACAATTTCTCAAGTGAGAATAATTTGGATCTCAACCTCATGATAGAAGTACAGGGCATAGTCGCTTGACATACAAACCGGAGTTTGAGGTTGTACTCATAATCAAATCTGGCTGGATACCAAAATTTTCAAGTATGTTTTGTGACCATTCGTAAAAACACTGCCATTGTTTCACTGATATCCATCATTTTTTTGGAGTAAAGTGGCAGAAAGCCTGCAGACACGACTTAAGACACCTATCGTAGTTGTTTACTGTATAAAACATTTTGACACCTAAATAAAAACACCTGTAATGCTCACAAATTCTTGATTTTTAGAACTACGATTGTGTCATAAAATACAAATCTTTTATATTATTGAGGAGAAAATGGAAGGATTTAGAATGACGGTGATAGTTGGATTTAAACCAGAAGACTCCAGTTCTTGTGAGTGTCAATATTTTTATTATTCGAATGTCGTCCAAGGAGGAGATACCTGTGTTCGTGGATAAAATAGAACGCTTATGATTCGTTCGAGGTACCAAATACGACGTTTTGCTTTTGTGAGCAAAAATTTTGGATGGTAAAACTTTTGGCTAAAGTAATATTTGTTTGCAAAGATAAACGCAATATTTTTCTCAGACGAAGTTGAGTATTTAAAACTTTTGAATCATTTAAATGTTAAGAACGCCATGGACCTTTATGGAGCGTCTTTCTTAGCTTTCATTCGTTTTGCATTCAAATGTCGAAAACTTTAACTGGGTTTCAAATTAACAGCACAAATTGTGAGATTCTCGATATACGCTGGGGCCGTAGTTGAGCTATTCAATTTAGAAGGTTTTCAAAAACACCACAAAACATCAATTTTTGATGAAGCTAACCTAAGAAGGCAGAAAAGCAGGGGTTTCTGTTCGAAAATAACGTAGACTTTTTTTGCGTCAACAAAAACCTTTCAGATTTACGTACTTGTGTACAATCAGAGTTTTCCGTCATATACTAATTATATTCTACATACCTCCGGTAGAACTCAGGTTAAGTGGAAATGCGTACCTCATATATCACACATTTCTTTATCGGCAAACCAAAAAACTAGAACAAGGCTATATGAGAGTTCAACACTATTCAAATGAAGAATACATTATCCTCCATTAACTTTTATATGAGAACACACCAATACATATCTATTCAGCACCTGAAGCTTTAAATAGCACAAGAACATTTTCGGAAGTGAACATACGTATATCATAATGTACCAGACAATAAAGCGAGTACAAAATCAGATCCCATTCGTGCCGAGCTAAATGTCTTCCAACCGATAACAATATTGACTCAGTCCATGTACAACCATACCAGAGGTCAGCCCGCGTGTATAATAAAAGGCTCAGCCTAGTCTCAAAGCCTCGGGATCAGCCCGAGGTAAGTTCATGGGCTCAGCCAATGTACAACCACACTCGGGCTCAATCCGGGTGTATAAGAGGAGGTTGAGACTCCCCTGAACTTCTCGGACACAGCCCGAAGTAAGTACATGAACTCAGCCAATGCATGAAAACATCCGGGCTCAGCCCGGGTGTATACGTAGAGGCTCAGCCTTCTCTGAAAGTCTTGGGATCAGCCCAAACCAAGTACATGGGCTTAGCCAATGTTCAACAACACCCGGGCTCAGCTCGGGTGTATAAAGGGAGGCTCAGCCTTTTCTGAAAGCCTCGGGTTCAGACCAAAGTGAGTGCATGGGCTCAGCTTCTGTACGAAATCACCCACGCTCATCCCGGGTGTGTGAAAAAAGGGTTAGGTTCTTCTGAAAGTCTCGTGATCAGCCCAAGATAAGTACATGGGCTCAGCCCATGTACAACACCACCCGAGCTCAGCCCGGCTGCATAAGAGGAGGGTCAGCATTTATTTATGTGCTACCCTGGAATACTAGTGTGGCACATTTTTGACTGTTTGATTTGAGTTATAGCAACAAGTACATTCTCGTTCTTGTTGGTTCGTGTCTCATACGCTTTTGTGGTGCGGCTACTGTGTAGTACACATGAAGTTGTGAACTTGGACTAAGCGTGGCGTATTTTGTTTTATCAAGTCTACTGAGGCTGTTGTACTGATAGACTGGCGTCCATCCGTAAATTATTCTTGTTTGGTGAACCCGAAACTGCTTTGCAAGAATTTTTCCTTCTTTGATCAAGAGTATATAACCGATTTCGTAGTTCTTTGTCACATACTTAACGTTTCATTTGTTTAGGTTCCCGTTCATTTAAGCTTGTTCTGGATAGCTCATCAATCTGCTGCGGCAATTCGAGGTTAAATTTGTTTGGGACCCGGAAAGATTCAATATTTAGATACAGATGTCGCCCCAAATGCGTGGCTCATCGCGCGAAATTTGTCTCGGCAGCTCGAATCCTGTTACAGTTCCACCCTCTTTGTAGACTTTCTGTGTCCAGTTCGCTCCATTTGTTCCGTAGTTTTCGCAATAGTTGTGGTTGCCTTTACAAACTGATAAGAATGAATGATTTGAAAATGAGCACATAATAGACAAACGAGGTTCAGAAGTGGGAATACTATACATAAAGGTAGAAACATGTCATGTTTGGCGCCATACTAAAACTCGGGACGTCTGTGGAAATGTCGTTCTCGCATCTACCCAAATATCCGCTCATCTCTTTTCCTCTACGACTAAAAGTTTGGCAACAATCATGGAAGATCTGCCGGGGAACCCAAGCGGTATGCTTATATCTCACATTACCTCTAACGAAACCGAGACACGAGCACGAAAGAAGGCGGAAAACAAAAAAAGGTCGTGTTTTCAACCAGATGCCCCTAAAATCACGACACGACATCATCACTTCTGCTGACAGCCATTCCACCTACTCAAGCATAAAATTGCCTCGGCGTTTGATTAAAAAGTACGCCAAACTAAAGAACATGGGGGACCTTACTTCAGTAAATAAAGACAGCTCTGTTTTTGTTCTTAACATTTTGGCGGAGTACTGTAGATTTGGGACACTATAGTCATTGAAAAATGATTTTATGGGTGCTTTCATACAATCTATGGAACAAGGATATGGTGAAAATGGTCATGATCAGAACTGGTATGTGAACGAAAATGGCACTGCGAGAGGAAACCGTTTAATTGGTAACCCGGATCTTGAAAGGCTTCGCCGGGCACACAGAGATCATCTGGCGCGATTAGGGAATCTTAGAAATCGAGCTAGACCGATCACACCATCACATGTTTGTGATATTGCGGAGAGGGTTTGGTTTGGCTGCGGTAAGAAGGTAAGTATATTGGATATAGCTTTACTCAGTATTTTAGTCATTGGCTTTAATCTTGGACATAGATACGGCGAAATTTCTAAAACTCAAGGTGGATAATGTTTCAGTTTTGTCAGAGGGCGCGACTAGAACTCTGCGTGAGTCTATTGTAAACTCAACAATGCAACAAAATTACAGTTTGAGAGAATGGGATGGAAATACGGGGTCACGGCAATCTTTGTACATGGATCGTTTCACAGCATGGTATTCATGGCTGTCTTTACGAGGCTGCATTAGTGGGCCCCTGTTTTGTGATGAGACAGAAACATGAGCAGGTCAAATACTGGATTTGGCAAAACCATGGAGTTGTAAAAGCTTTACTGACTACTTTCGGAAACGTTTGTTTGAAATTGGGATCGGGAAAGATGATTTGAAGATGTTCACGGGTCACTCCATCAAGAGAAGAAGTGTGCAGCTCTACAAGTCACTTGGTTTGAAAGACGAAATGGTCAGGGAAATTATACATATGAGTGGGTTTAATGCATACGCGAATATTGCGAGGCCTACAACAATTACTCCCCAAGGAATCTACCGAGATTTGATTCAGTGGAAGAGTATGTAAAGAACGCAAAGGCTATTGTTGATGAGTCTAATGTATTGGAAAATGCAACAAACTACAGCAAGTGGTTAGAGAAAATGGATATGGCGCCTACTGGACAACGAGATGGCTGAGCAATCCAGATCGTTTGGGCTCCTTTCTATCTTCCGATTTATCCGGAGTGCCTATGGCTGGTATGGACACCAACTCGTGCGTACTTGGCCGTGGTGGAGAATCGGCGGTTTGCTGTTGAGAAGATACAGTTGGTTCCTTTTCCATCATGTTGGACAAGGAGCGTTTGTTGATGGGCTTATTGTGGTTTGGAGCGGGTACAGCGAATACAGCTACAGACAGGTGTAAAATGAAGGGAAGTCGGTGTGAAAATTGGATAACGGTATCAATGTAGCCAGAGGCACGCCGTGTGGAATGACTCGCTAAGTGGGAAAAATAGCTTGAGGGACATGGCGATTCTTTTTCTGGATGCAGACCGACATTTGTGACAGAAAAGCCCTGAATGTTCCAGAACAGGGTGGTGCTAGCAGGCGTGGACGAAATCCAGCCTTGGTAAGTGATAACAACAGCGGAAAAGTTCCAATGTGTGATATATGTGCTGACCACAAGACCAATGCTGTGCATGCAAGTGTTTCTATCTTGACGATTTCTACTGGGTGTAAAGAAGGTACTCTAAAGAGTTGGAGGTGCATGCAAGTTGAATGCATTGCGACATTTCCGTGATGTACCGTCGTTTTGAAAGCCTTTTTCATTCTCTAACAATCAGTACAGGGCAATGCTCGTTCAAGTCGGTTGTCTACACTGCGCTCTGGCATTTTGAGTGACTGCGTATTTTTGTTATATGGAGCACGGGACACGACTAGTTGCACATGAGTTCAGCTACTCTGTCAGCGATACTATGCGCCGACATACAAAGTAGCTGAGTTTAGGGTTGTGTATTACCTTTGTTGTAATTGGACGCTGAAAGCATCATTCACGTCTATCAATAACGACAAGAACCATGCAAATTGGATATCTTCTACTGGACCTTTACAACGCTGTGAGAACACGTACACAGCAGTTTATTAGCATTTGCTGAAGGTCCTTGTGGCACAAAACCTAGAGATTTGTTGATAGAATTTTGCCTTCTGGTGCCAGCTCGAACTTCCCACGCTTTCTCGTACTTCGAAACCTTGATTAAGTTTATTGTGTGTGCATTGGAAGGAGAAAGTGAGATATTCGCATATGGAATACGATCAATGGAGTTCTGGGTGGATACAATGCAGCCGGCTTACCTTGATAAACTTCTCATCGGGGTGGAACCAGAGCTGCACAGGCAATTGAGGAAACCTCACAGTCCAATCGGTGTGAAAGTCCTTGATTTTAGTGAAAAACTGTGGTCTCGCTTTAGGATTGTGCTAGGAGTAACAATACCATTTCGTCTAAAATCGATTCAGTTAAGTCTCTTTTGTTCGGGCTCGTGTTCTTGACATATTTTCATTGTGCTGGTGGTTTGGAGTAGCAAAATTCAGGTTCATTAGATATCGAATGCTCGAGAATGGACGAAGATATGTAAGGGGTCTGCCACTAAGTTGTTCTCTTAACAGTGCAGGAGAGCACCCGATCGCTTCACTCCTAAAGTGATAAAGCAGAAATGAAAGTACTGAACCACCCAAAACGTAAGGTATTTGTATGCCTATCTTAAATTTATTTTGTTGATGTTCTGGTGGAAGCAATGTCTCAAGAATTTCAAGATCACCCCGAAGCTGTACTTTAATGAATGAATCTTTACGTGACGAATATGGTAAAGTATTGCTGCCAATCACGAGTCACTGTTAAACTTTAGAAATGAAAAGCAGGTAGTGAACAAAAGGATATCTAAATCAAGGAGGTAAGGGAAAATGTTCATGTGGATTGGGTTTCTCTTCCCAATGACAGTTCTACTTTTTCTTTCGCTACTTTGCTAAAGAAATCTGACGCGAAGGAAGATCAAAATGAGATTGATCCAGCTATCAACCTCAGCGAAATACCCACACGGGAATCTTTTATCGTTGCCATGCCTATTTCTGAGATGTGAACCAAATCGCATGCATCGATTAGAGTAGATTCTTTGCGATATATTGTGGACGCTCTGTCGCATTTTTGATATAAGCGCACTGGAACAGTTGATGGGCGGGTTCCTATGGGATAAAAACACTACAGAAGTTGCTGCCTCAAGACGTAATCCGTTGCTCAGCTTTTGTTCAGTACTATATGCTGATGTACCGTGCGCTTTTCTTTCTTGTCCGAGACTCAACCGAGTTGTCCACTAAACAAGTGGTTTCTCAGGTAAGGACTATTCTATGCTACTCATTTCAAATGGTCTTCGCAAGATTAACGGCCCTGTGGAAAACATTTGCCGTCCTAATTCCCATGGAAAGTGCTTGTGAGAGGTTGTTATACGTGTGCTCGTTGGGCTACTTATTGTATCCCTTACAGCGCGCAACAGACTACCAGCCATCTATCTACATGGACAGGTACACTAGACCCAGATGACTTCAAACCCAGTGCGAGAATGGTTGACTTACATGCGAGTTGTCTTGTGCAAATGCCAATACGGCTAACAGACCAACATGAAGCTTCGTTAATAACAGGACGAACTCTGAAATAGTTGAAGAATATGATACGAATATGGCCGAATGTATCCACTCGGCTTAATTTCGTTGAGAAGTTGTAGACGCCAATTGCGTCCGAAAGACAACCAGTCACTTTATCAGCAGCTTCTTCGAGAAAGGGACCGCAGAACGCGAGTGCAGCAGATAATACTGGAGCGGACTCCAAAATTCCTATGACCACTTCCTCCCGAAACGAAAAGGATCAGATGCGGATAGCCGTGAGAAACAGTGCAATGGTTACTGCCCTTCTTGTATATTAAGTAGCAGCGAAACATCAATGTTACAAATTTGTAGAGCGGAACACAAGTGCGCTTCGGGCTTTCATACAACCGTCTCTAACTGAAAATTCGATTTCAATAGCTTCTCAGTTTGAATCTTTGCTTCCAGTTATCCTGGAGAATTCTAAGCCAATCTTATCGGCGTCGGCATCGCTCAAAACCGAACTGCTGAACCACGTGGTTAAACGAAAAAACAGTTCAAATTGGCGAAAAACTTAATCAAACAAAAACAACTACCATCTGATACCATTCTTCATAATTCGGCTTCTACACAGAATCATTCTCAAGCGTGTGTTTTTACGTTTGTTAAGTTATTGCACTCAGCAGATGAGTCATGTCCCCAATCTCTCGACCGTCGCCTAAATTACAGTGGCATTCTTGTCTTGAAATCTATCTGGACTGCGCTCCCACTTGAGTTTCTCAAGTACCAAGATATACTTTTGAAGGAACCGCAACGAATAACAAAAGTGTATATCAGTAGCCATCAGGATTCAGTCATTGCGAATAGGACTTCGTCACTTATAGAAGTCTATTCCGGGAGCGGGAGGGCACAGCATTCCTAGGAGAGAAACTCTGCTACCCAGGTGCAGGTTCTTTCCCATGTAAAAGTAGGAAGTAGCAAAATTCAGGATCGTGCGGGTGAAATGAGCAAAGATATTAGAGTCAAAGGTACCGAAAAAGATTCCCAGGCGGGGAACTCTGAAGTTGAGTGTGTTGTTTTTGTTATAACGGAGAGATTAGACACCTGCGAGAGAGTTTGGACTGCGCGTAAAAGTGCTTGAGGCGAGGGGAAAAAGGGGATAGAGCTACTGCAAAAGCGCACTAGAAGATGTTTGTTGTAAAGCCACACTCGCTAATGAGGGTGGTTGATAGACTACGGTCGTTGTTGAACAGAAAACTACTTTTTGTAGCTTGTCAGGATCTCCGGTTAGGGAATCCTGAAAAAGGAACAATTCAGTTGTGAACCCGTTGTTTTCTTTTTTATTTTGGAGTTAGCGCTCACCTCCGTACCATGGGTACTGTGAACAGAGGTGAGGGCCACAAATTACCATCTACACATAAAACTTGGTGAGCCAATGAGCTGCTCTACAGTATAGGGTATTCGGCTCTAATAGACTTCCGTCTACCAAGGGTAGACCTATCATCCACGTGGCCATCCACTACATGCGCCTTTGCAAGCCAACTCGCACGTGAAACATACAATCTCTGCGGGATGCCACTCATAACTCAATCCATGCCGTAACAGCTATGAGTATCATCGTATTTAAAAGAAAATAGGATGCATCGGCTATCCGAACCTGTCAAATACTACAGTGTCTGCGTCTCTGCATTTCAATGGTGGCATAGTACATCAATTCATTCAAAACAACTCCCAAAACTCATACTCTTAACACTTTCGGCACTTTAATCGAGAAGCACCAGAATAGATGTTTTTCTTGAGCTAGTGAAACTGGTTGATGGTCTAGTATTCTGCAAACCCCGTAGCCATCCAAACCAACTGAGTACGAAAGAACCATTGACAATTACAGAAAAGGCGCAACTGCTGCAGAAAATGGGAGCATTTAAGAAGATCAAATCACGGGGATCAAAAGAACTGATGAATGAATACCTCTCAATCATTTTAAGAACCTTGAAGGCAACGGGAGAGTTTTCATCACCAAGAAGACCAGACCCAAAACTTGAACGGGTGTTCATGATAGGTCTGAAGTCTTATGGGTCCCCACTTCGCCAAGAATTTTTTGACATATATGAATCTGCTGTAGGGTGCTTGGCATCAGTCTGCATTTAGTATATTGTTTCAAAGCAATAGTGGCAGTATTTGGGTGAAACGTTGTGGATCAAGAATGCTGTTGAACTGCTCATTTATTCCAAAGAGAAGAGCCACACTGTGGACTATACAGGCGAACCAACCTTGTTTCCGACATTGTCTCATTTGGATGGTGATATCGTCACGAAAAATGCGGGCTAAGAAGTGAACTCAGAGTCATCAAAGACACGGCCTGGCCTTTCAGATAAATTTTTGCACAACTTTGAAAGCTTTTTGGACACAATAAGCGATTGGACTCAAAGTCTTGTATGTGGTCAGAAGAAAAGACCTAGAATCGGGCTAACAGAGGCCCAAAATGTGAGCGAGCTAGAGGCAAAGACCAACAGGGGGAAGGATGCTCAAGAAACGGGACCCTCTTCGATAATCCAGAAAACCGATGATGGAAAGTCAATTAACACTGCGCCACAGACTAACAGACTTATATCTTCAATAAAAAAGGTTAAAAGCCGATGAAAAACGCCAGTGAGACGTGCTGGCTAAAAAGATATAATTTCATGAAATTCGAATGATATAAAAAGAACATGCATTTCATGATGTTAGAGAAACATAAAAGGTTTTAGAGTCCACACATACCTTCCGGATCGGTCTGAGCATGGTGAAAAGTGAATCCTTAGTTCGGGGTTGCCCGTTTCTTTTCTCTTCGCTCGAGCCTTTTGCAGTTCTTTCTGATACGTTTTTCCATATTCTTCCGTTCTTTATCCGATAGACACCTCGATTTTAATTATTCTTTGTATTCACGTTATTGCTCATAATGGACGTAGTTCAACGTTTGGTATGGAAAGATTAAAGCCCCTCAGAGAGAACAGTGTTGGCCAGTTGCCCTAGTGTTCACCTGCGCGTCAATACAAGCCGGGCAGAAGACATGCTGGCAAAATAGCTTTGCAACCACCTCTTGGGGGTTTTCGAAGCATATAGGGTACTGCTTGGGGTGGGGAACGTCTAAGGGAGATGCGGAACCTGATTCCATTGTGAAACGATGGCGATGAGGTGAGATGAGCGTGGTCACGGCTGGAGCGAGACATATGTATTCACAGATTTATGGTTAGCGGCTACGCCGCCAACGGTACCATATTAGTCTCCTGACAGTTGTCCTAACAGACTTTCTGACATTGTAAAAACCCGTCGGTCACGGCAGCAAAGGCTTCGCATCGAAGAATAATCCACCATTATGCACCATTCGATGACACTTTAGAAATGATGTGAGCATACGGTTGAGACGTTGGAAGCGTTAAAAATTGCAAAGATTATGTAGATTGTCGGGGTTATGTTTTTAAAGACTAGGTGCTGTTCAAAGGTTCAGTATAGTGGAGCTACTTGATTTGACCCAATTTTGAGGGCCGGAAAGGCTTCGGATTCTGTTACTGTTGAGATGAAACAAAATTTAGTCTGAGGGTCGATGCCGAAATTTTTTTTTCGCATTAACGTGAATGACCCTTTTAAAGGGGTCCCGTCAGTCTCCTCATAGCTTACGACTAGAATTAGAATTAAACTATCTGGCCCGGCCCATACTGTACGTTCTTCAATTCGCGGGAATCTTGAATCGAACCGACTGTTCGAATGCGGCCCAGCAACAAAGATTCTGTCTTGTATATTGAGTGCAATTTCGCACGTATTGTCCTACCTAAAAAGACCTCCAAACCGAAACCCTTCGATTCAACACAGAATCAAGATTGTAAGTGCTCATAATTTGCACTTACGTGCTCCTTGTTGAATCGTACTGGTTGCGAAACGTGAGATCAATCACCACTCTTCAGTATGGTTGCATAAGACCTGGATGCAAAGAATGATGAAGATTTGAGACGTTCCGTTATGAAAGAGCAGGCGCAGATGTGAAGCTATAAACGGATTATGTTGGATGCCAAACAGAATTAATTGGTTGTTCGCGGGCGTAAAGAAAGCCAAGGCTCACTTTAGGGTACCTTAAAACACTGTTAAAGGAATATCCAAACCGGGCACAACTACGCTTTGTGAAGCTTTGAGAAAAAGAAAACGGAGATCTTCACAACCAAAACAAACTTGCTTGGGAGTGAAGGGCTGGCAAAAATTGCGGCTTCTGTGCAGGAGTGGTAGTGCATGAGACGCTCACTATTCTTTTCGTGTTTCTGGTTTAACTCATGCGACCAGCTGTGCGGAGCGCTATCACTCGTGCAAGACATCCTTCAACTCCATCGAGAATAAGTGTAGCTGTCTTTGATTAGAATCCCAGAATTTGAATTCTCCGTCAGGGTGTCACGTCATTGCCTCCAGGTGGCCCAATACAGATCTCGTTCTCAAACTTCCCCGTATCCTTCGAAATAACATAAGTGGAAAGCTTAGGATTTCCTTGTTCACGACTGCATTTACTTTGCGATTTACAATCCTCATGATTTTTAGGCCATGACAAACCAAGTTTCCACAAGAGGGACGCCTTCATGGTGCGTTGTAGAACAGATATATTTACAAAAATGACGACAAGGTTGTCTAAAGCGATCACTTCTATCAGTGACAATTAGTTCAGTTCCTATGAAGGCTACAAGAAAGAAAGTATGTATGACGGGCTAGCTGCACAAAACGAATCGCCCACATGACGGAAGTACAAGGAGTTGACTGCGGCCCGTCATATGCAATTAACATATATTAATTTCCACAGCTGGGCACGATCGACATACGCACCGGTTTCCATACGGTTTGCACGTCTTGCAAGACTTCTTGCAGGTACGGCAGCTGGCCGTGGTTGCAGGCTTGCAGGATGTCGCACGCTTGCTACTTGTTGCCTTAGTCGTGGGCGGCTTCGTGGTCGGGGGCCTTGTGGTCGGGGGCTTTGTTGAAGGTGGTACCTTTCTTTTGCATGACGATTTGCTGTGTGATTTGGTGCACTTCGGTGAACTTGAGGAACGGCTCCTCGATGAAGACTTGCAGCATCGCGAATTTGATTTGCAGGTTGAAGGCTCATACTTGCAGCAATGGCATTTGCAGCAAACCTTTGTAGTAGTCTTGCACACTTTCTTCGTCGTCTTCTCACACGTGTGAGAGTGTTTGCGCGAAGATTTGTGCGTGCAATGTTTCCGGCACTTGTACTTGCATTTGTGCGTCACCGGGGCGCAATCTCGTTCATAGTGATGAACAGAAGCAACTGGTGGCGGCGGAGTAATCGGGGTGCAAAACATGCAGCAACACTTGTCCAGAGATTTGCCTGAGGATGGACATGTCTTTCCATGTGTCGATGTTTTTGTCTTAGTTTTTGAACTGGATGTCGTTGCAGGCTTCGTGGTCTTCTTAGAAGACGATTTGCTTGATTTCTTTCCCCATCCAAACGAGCTGAGGGAGGTCTTAGAAGTTGTTGAGGTTCTGGATGAAGTTCCGTGGCCGCGAGTTGTACTTCCCAGTGTTGTCGGAGAGAATGACCTAGAGCCAAATATTGAAGAGGTAAGTGACAGACTCTTCTTTTTGCGTAGACATAGAGCCAGACAGAGCGCCAACAATGCAGCGAGGAGCAAAAATGCAAATATGGCGAGCAGGACAATTCCCCATGTTGGGAATCCGCCAACGCTTCCTTCCTCAGCGACAATGATGTTTGGTATTGCCCCTCCTCCATGAATAATCGTAGTGTTTTCTTGATTCGTGGTGATTGGCCCTGTAGGAGTTGGATTACCCAATTTGCATGCGACGGTGGCACCTTGAATATTTGGGTCGAGAGTAATGGCTTGCATCTGCAGAATTGTTTGACTGACAGTATGCCGAGCAGTTCCACGTCTTACTGTAGGGAACATGAGACTACTCTCGTCGTCAGTGGAGACTGGGTCAAAGTGGTAGATTGAGCTCTGTCTTTGGAATTTTCTTGGCGAATACAACTGTGCTATTGGTCTGTTGTTATAGCCCCAATAGAGCTGGCTATTGCAGACCGCGTCGGCAAGCAACTGGTTTGTTGTAAGACCTGTGCTGGAAGAAAGTTGTTGATCTGAAAGGTAACCAAGAACAGAACAACCGCCTGCATTCATGAGGAAGGAATCGAATCGAGTGCGATATCCCTTATAGAGTAATGCAGTTTGCACCACCCTATTATCATCAAGCTCTTGATACTCGCTCGGTTCGTCAATGATGCTTCCTGCGAATACAAGATTGTGATACACTTCGTGTAAGATGACGGTAACGAGATCATATCTCTCCGGGGGGCAGTTAGCGTCAATACCATCGTACCACGGTGAGTTACTGTTGATGGTGATTAACACATCAAAACGACCATCGCCCTTTCTGTTTCCATTAAGATCCCTACCGCGTACCGCTTCAGCAGCTGCCACAGGAAGAACTGTGTCGAATGTATCTCTCATTTTCACGAAAAAGGTTCCTCCGCCATTAGCAAGCGTCTCCGGAGGGCCCAGAACGGAGAATCTCAATTGCATGAGCACTTTCTCCGAGGATACCCACGATGATTCGCAAACACTAATCACCTTTGACAATACACGCTTGATATTAATGTTTTTGGGGGGGTCATGGACATGGCATTCGAAGTTGGACTTGTCCCCTTTCCCCCTAAAGACCTGTGTGCGCACGACAGGGTCTAGATCAAGACCAAGACCAGCATACGACCGAGCTGTGGAAGGGATGTGATCCGCAAGGAAAGCTCCGGTGGGGGGGTGTGAATAATTTGTGTTTGACTCGGAGGCGCGCGTAGACCACGACGGGCGCGGTATTAGTTGATATCGATCTGCGGCAAGCAGCTGTGCCCAATGATCAGGAACAGCGTCTGCAGTGCGAAGGGGGACGGCAAGCGCCAAGCCGGAAAGCAGTGTGAGAAGGATAGATGCGATACCACATGACAGCATTGACGGTAAACGCGACGATGGCGTCGGCATGATGAAGGACGTGGGCACAAATGGTGCGGGTTGAAGTTGTGCAGTAGAATGTTTTGAGAGAAAGTGTAGTGGCTGAAACCGCAGCAAGTACGGGGGGATGAAAAGTTGGATGTGCGCGAGGCGAAAAGAGAGAAAACGAGCGCCGGCGGAGAGTGTAGGGGTGAAGGGATGACGTGAGTGGTGCGAAGGAGTTGAAGAGGCAAACGAAGAGATTCGAGAGCGCACAGAAAAGGTAGTAGTTCGGTTGAGAACGTGAGGTTAACGGGGTGGGAGAAGCAAGGCAGGGAAGACGCGAGTACGACAGCGCGAGAGCAAGCGGCTCCCTCGAGGCGATACTGCTTAAAAGAAAGGAGGAAAGTACAGGAACTAGGGCGATGTGCCAAGTGAAACGCGCGGGAAGCGGCTATATGGACGGGCGCGAGCGCACGGCGAGCGGCTTCGGGACAGCTCACAAGCGGCGGGCAGCGAAGGCGGTGAACCGTGCCGGTGGATTGTTGGGTGGATTACCGTTCACACGGAGCGATGACACTTGCGCATGAGACGCGGAGACGGTCACTTGTCGTTTGGGGGAGGTGCAGCAGCGCTGAGTGCGCGCTTATGTGAGGGAGCGCAACTCAAAGCCGGGCCAATCTGGCGGTTGCGACACATCACTGCGTGACAGGAGAGTGGCGCACTGGCGCATGCTGCAGGGGTGGCGCGTGCTATGGGTGACGCTTGGACGGATGATTGCTTCGTGTACACGTGTTGTGCGCATGAGTGGTGCATCATCATCATGCCCAGTGCTGCTGCCCCACACACGTGTTCGCCACGGCTTCTGTAATGTCTCGCGTGCCCCGCCACATTACACAATATCTCCAATCATTGCTTTCCATCTCAACCATATCACCAAACTTTGTCACTCGCCCAGTCACGAGCATCCCACTGTAAACCGAACACACTTTTCTGCATCTGCCAGCATCAGCCGTGTGACACGGCGCGCTCCTTCCCAAACCCTTATCTCATAGCCTTCACTGCTCACTTGGCTTGCATCCGTTGGTGGACGCCCTCATTCATTTCGCAAGGTGCATTCAACAACACTCTGACAACTGCAATGTCATTCATTTAATTGAACAACAAATTGCAATCCCCCTTTCAGCTTTGCTAATGAGAGCTAGGGAGTGATTCGATACATAGGGTTTATGACGCCTGGGAGAACAAATCTTAGACCTCAGGTGCAACCGTCCTTCCTGCGCACCACGCACCGCCTTGGGCTTTTGCTGCTGCAACAGAGTGAGCTAGCGATTCGATAGATAGGGTTTATGGTGCCTGGGAGAACAAATCTTCAACCTCAGGTGCACCCGTCCATTCTGCGCCCCACGTGCCGCCTCGTGCTTTAGTTGTGCGGAGACCACACTACTCTCTGCAGTCGTATTCACCCTCGACTTGTCGGGCCTTTCTCAATTTCACACCTTCCTCCTCTCGTCACCCTGTGTACTATTATTCCGTCCGCCCCCTCTGTTTCCCCGCACTTATTTTGCATTCATGGCATTTATAACTCCGTGTTTCTCCCTGCCCCAGCGTTATGCTCACCGCGGTCGTTCTACAGTCGTCTGTTCACAATCCTACTCGCAGCGAACCAGAGTAAGTTCCGCATCCGCGATTGCACTTGCTACAGTGGCTTCCATGTTCATTCACATTCATCGAGTTGAGGCTATTTCTATGCCTTCCTTGCCATCACTTCCTTCGATGCCTTCGGTTCCAATTCCTGATTTCTCGTCGTCGGATTCTTCCAGCGAGAGGCAAACAGCTGCAGAGAAGCTTACTGAAGAACAGGAAGACAAGGTTGACGATATGATGTCCAAATTGGAAGCTAAGAAGAAGGCGAGAGCCGCCAAAATGTGAGCGCTTCTGTGGCTTGCCAATGTTTTCAATAGAGCCTTAATATTTTGTTCATACCGCATTTCTTTTATGTAGCCGAGTAAATAAATTTTGCTGCACACTTTCTCCCAATATGACTTTTGAAACTTCTTGGCTTGCACCCACTTATGAAGCATTATGCCTCATTATCACTTCGTCGTAGACTTCTCACGGCGCCGAAACGGAGGGCTTGCTACAGCTCAGAGTCCTCAGTATTAATCAAACCCTTGGCATAGGCCAATTGGCTCAGAATATCTTACTTTTTAGAAGTATTCTTATTGGCTGTGTCTGATGATAGATGCAGTTTGCTGGTCACAAACATGACGCTATTCTTCTTCTCTACAATGAACGTTGTCTGTGCAAACCATAAAACTTCTCGAAAGCTAACACAATTTTTTAGTCCAACACAAGTTCTGCGCCATAACTCTGTCTCTGCCATTGCCCAACTATCTAGATCACATTATTGTAAAACTTATATTAGTTTATGTTCGGTCCTCAGAAAGCCTTTGTAAATATCAACGGCCCTGATTCAGGTTGCTCAATGCATGCTTTCATTTGAATTTTTTTTTTTTTGTATTACTCTAATTTCTTCGTATTTAAAGTTCTTTCCGGGTTGTGACGGACAACGGAGCTCGTTCTCGTTACTCTGTGGTGCGACGCCGGTCAGGTCTATATCTAGCTAGTGTGGTGTTGCACGTGTGTGTCGTGTGTGTGCAGTCTAGAGAGCACTGGTCTAGTGTCTATTAGGAATCCTGGGCAAAAGGCCAAAATACACGACGTCTGGTATGTATGAAATAGACTAGATTTAGACCAATTAAAATTCTGGCCGCATTTCAGATACCGTACAATGCACCGTGGCCCCCTACTCGGAGTGCGCTCTCTGAGCTCGCATGGCGCTCTTTGCGCATATGCGTATCAGGCCAATCACACATCGTCCACATCGTCCCACATCGTCCTCGCTCTCTCCTCGTCCAATGCGCAAGCCGGCCGCAACTCGAACTCCTTCTCCCCAAATCACCTCGCGCCAAGTCTTCGCCATGTAGCTAAGAAAAATGGCGCGACATTTGAACCTGAGAAAGGGTCGTTGAAGCTGAGATGTAGTCTTGCGACTTGATGGTGGAGCAGTCATCCGTCCCGCCCAGGTTCAGTTCTCCGTTCTCCATCATTTTAACGCACGTCTTGTGCGAGAAGTGAAGTTCGCTCTACGGCCATATCACGTCGCACAGAAAGCAAATGGTAGGCATTTCGTAAGTGTAAATACTCATAATATTGAAGGTTTGCTTTTATATCTATTTTACTTACGATGTACACTTTCAATGATTCCTATTGCTTTGGCTTGCGCGTTGTGAATCTCAGATTGGGACGGTAGACTCATGGTTTGAGATTGAGAGCCATAAACGGCAGTAGGGTAGGACTTTGGAGCACCATGTCGTTGCTTTTTGGTAGTAAACCTCTCAGTGAAGCTCTTCTTTCGTTTTGAAGTCCTAACAGATGAAGAGATTGGTGGTAGGATTTTGGAGAAGTCGATTTGATCAACCGATGAGGAATCGAAGTGGTTGGTCCCCGCCGAAATGGTTAGAGTTTCAGGTTCATAATTGGTTATTAGTGACAGTGAAGGAATAGAACCATCTGAAAGCATTTTCTTTACTGTTTCGAGTAGTCTATGTACTCTTTGAATTGCAACATTACCCATGCCCGAAGCCAAGCGATGTATCTGGTCGTACATGGTCTTTCCATCTGAATAACGGCCGTAGTTCTGAAGCTCTACATCCGAATTTCCGGTTACCAGATCACTAATATCTGCATTGTTGTCTTCCTCCCCATCAATGGGCAAGAGCTTCGACTTTAACGCATCTGTATCAATCACACCGGCAGTTTGACGAATATTGGACACTCTCGAAATGTTCCACTCCTCGGAGTTTCTCTTCCAGTACGTATCAAACAATTTGTCGATTGCAATGTACTCCGAAAGTACTACCTTAAACCGCGGCTGACGTAGAACCTCCTCCCCATACACCATCGCGCACCGAACTACATGACGGCATGGGAAACCCATCGTGATGCTGTTTCTACAGCTGCAGCGCACTTCCAGGTTTCTCTTTGCTTCTGTGCCACTGCCACTTACTCTGCAAGCGAAAAAAACAGTTATGGGTAGTACTGGCGATGAATTCGCAAAGGAATGTAAAGATGATGGCGGATTTGGTTGCGGAAAAGGTTTGGACGCTGCGGCATACTCTTTTCTCCACATTAACTCGAACTTCGCCACAGGGCCAACATAGCTCCCATCTTGTACCAACTCACGCCATTCCACAGCTTCGATGTCTACTAATGTTGCGCTTAGAACTGCGTAGGACTTCGACGGAACAATACTGAGCTCTTTAAACTTCAAGAGCGCGTAACTGGTGTACTCGTTGATCATATAGTTCAGAACTGGGGGGGGAATAGGGAGTTGTGTGTCTCGGATTGATCTATGACGCGAGCTGAGCGGAGTAAGGGATCTGAGGTGTGAGGATCGCCTTTCAACTCTCCTTTTCCTTGTCAGTCGAAGCATTTCAAAAGGGATCTTAGAGAAAGGCACCTTCTTCGACAGAATATATGCTCGGTAGCCAGAGTTAGATGCCTCCGTGTAGCCTGTACCCTGAAAAAGATACCTCTTCGGTACTGCTGCATCTCTGAAACAGACCACTAACATGTGCGGTTTGGAGTGGTAGAGGTACTTGAACCAAAGCGGAGGGTTGCGTCGGAAACCGTAAAAGTATTGTCGTTCGAACGCTTCTCTTCTACACACAAAACTGGATATACTTCTCGACCTTCTCAAGTTGAAGAGGTCTCGGGACATAACATCACACCATGTGCTCCTTCCAATCTTTCCACACCACGAAGTGACGTTCTTCATCTGGTTTTGATTTAGATGCCACTCGTCAAGCGATATGAAAGATGTATCAAAGACCTTCTCCGTCGCGTTAATACATGGGACGCTCTGGTCCATAGTTATCATTGCCGGAGAGAACAGGATAATGGACTTGAAACGCGAAAGTACCTGAACGAAATCCTCTTCTCTCTCTCCGGCAATGAAACCCATGAAGAACGTTAGCGTGAACCCATCATTTGACCTTCCATTGATGGTAAACAACGGATATCCAAACCGATTTGCTACAGCCTTACAATCCACCGAGATGCCTGGCACAATTCCGTAGTCCTCGTAGTCATTAAGCCACTCCTTGAAAGTCCAACACGCCGACATCATTCTTCCAGAGCTATCGCAGTTGAAAAAGAACTTGTTACCAGGGTCTTCTTTGTTGAGGGCAACGAGTGCTTCACAAAGTCTCATGCATTCCAAATCCTTTGGATTGCTTAGCGAGCCAGCGTACCCTAGCTGCTTTCGAGCCGCTATCGGATTGATTACTTTCTTATACTTGTCCTCCAAGTATCTCAAGGTATCTTGGAAGGACATTCTCAGAGTGTTGGTCATGTGAAGCGCTTCAGAGCGCATCTTCGGGGCCAGACGCTTCACCCCACAGCTTTCTTCAGGTTTATGATTGTGTCTAGCCCCTGTGAAGTCCGCAACGTAGGATTTATTGCCTCCGTCTTCGTCGGAACCGACTGTTTTGATAGTAAGAGAGAAATTGCATCGCCCAGGCTGCTTCGAGTTGTACTTCTCGCACTTCAGGAGACCCTTTTGTAGCACACGACGGTCTCCAGCCACTCCATTTTCTTCAGTTCGCTTCCTGTCGCCTATGTAGATCGATGTCCTCGTATAGAGATAGTATCCCATACAATCGGCGATGTGCTGCACTTCTTTCATTACATCGTGGCCGGGGGCATCGAAAGAAAGGCTTTGAAAGTAAGCAATGACCGCCGACTTAAAGCATTCTTCAATATGCTCCTTGTCGTCTTCCACCTCGCCAGTCTTACTCTCAGCTATACTAAATTTCTCCATCTTTTCTTCTTGTCCATCCTTGACATGCACTTCTACTTCATCATCACATTCAGTGTCGTCATCGTCGTTGAGAGATTCTTCTACGTGGAAAATATCTAAAGGAATCTCTTCCTCGTCATCTAAAAACAGAAATCGATCGATCAGTTCTGAAGTTCTATCATCCAGCCCAATCTCATCATGTATCCCTTCCGTACCATTCCTGCTATCCATTCCCTCGTCTACAGCGGATCCAAGCATGCTGTTGGGTGTTGCCCTTGTACTACACTGATAGTTTGAAGTAGAAGAGTAGGAAGAAGTGTGTACATACTCAATGCTATGTTTGGAGTAGTTCTTGGGTTCCCTGTCCGGGCTCGGTATCCCCGGGGCTCCTGTTCCAGACAGTGGGGCTGCTAGACCACTCACGTCTCCTACGTCATTACCATTTACGCCTCGTAATTCATTACCAGTCACGTCTCCTACGTCGTTTCCTAAAGACAACAAGTCAATGACGTCTTCTACCTCAGGTTGTGGAGACCTGTTCTGTTTCCCATTCACGTCTCCTACACGCTGGCACGAAGTACTATACTCGAGCTTCTCTTCAGGAGTGGGAAACTGGTCAGCGCGGCGAAGAGAAGGGTTGTTCGTCGTTCTATTTGGCGTTGGGGACGTGAAAGGCTTGACTTTAAGTTTCGGCGCAATTGGCGGGCTTCTCCTGAAAACGTCTCCAATTACCTCGCAACCCAGAATGTCGGACATAGAATCATCTTCTTTCTTAGTGAACAGTTCATCATCTTCTTTCTTTGTAAACAGTTTTTGTTCTAACGCTTCCCAATCTATTGCTCTCCTGCTCGCGCCTCTAGAAAGCTCCTCCTTCCAACTCTGATAGCGAGCTCTCAATGAGCTCTGAAGAGCTTGACAACGCTCCTTAATGACCTCATCAGCTACCTTGAGGGGTGTGTGGTTGTGTCGTAGATCTGCAGAAACGCACCATTTCAGACTTTTCCATCCCAAGCTGAAGTTAATGGTCGAAGGACACCGAGTGGGTGCTTTGCTCTTGGCACAACGAAATCTCCCAGTAAAGAGACGATCGCTCTGCCTCATTTTCCTTCTTATCAATCGAAAATGGTGCATGACATACAAGAACCCATGTCTTGATGCTGTCGAGCACATGAAAGCCCTCATGTCGTCTACTTCGCCTACGAATTTCAGTCCGGGACCACTAAGAGGTTTCTCTCCCACTCTTGATGCCACTGAAAGAGCCATCTCCTCATCTCGGTTATCGTTTTCGTTCAAAGACCTTTGAACAGAGACGACTACGGCCTGATCAATAACATGATCAACTACGGAATGCAAAATTCGGGAAGCGTCCAGAGAGTGTAGGCTGCGAGCAGATATTCTGTCCATCACTTCATCAAGGACTTGATCCATAATTGAATGAACAACGTCAGAACTATCCAGAAACTTCACTATTCGAGTAGACCTCCTTCGAAGGAGGGGAGACAAGCATGAATTGGAGACGTCAATCTTGCTCCGAACCTGTTCCTTAATGTCTCGCTGACATTGCGACGACCGCTCCTTCTCATTTCCCTCAATCATCCGCACAATCAAGTCCTTGAGTTGCTCATCGTCTTGCCTGCGCAACACAATATCGATGTCGGACGGTTTTTTCATCCCCTCCCTCTTCGCTACGTTGTCTACATCTTCATGATGATCGCGTCCCCGGAGAGTAGCTGCGGCGCTGTCTGAATATATCGCTGATACAGCTTGTGAGGGAGATTCAGTTGCCTTTCTCTTCGTCAGAATCATATCACCTCGTTCCCTAACCGGGCTGCGGATCTTCTTCAAGCGGGACTTTCCCTGCTCTCGAGTTCGATATATATGACGACGGTGATTTAAGCGGTAGTCCTGCAGCATAGTCTCGGAAACTTCTTTTCCTTCGTAGAACTCGTAGGCCATAAGAATGTGAACTATACGGCTTCTGATGGCCATCCACCTATAACGCTCAGATAAAGCAGAGCTGAAGCCGTGCGCAAAACTTCGACCTGGCGCAAACCCTCGATCCGCAGCAAATTCAGCCGCTGCGGATATCACATAACACCCACAGCTATGTCCATCTTTCTGCAGAGGGTACTGTTTTATGTCAAGCATAAAGTTCTTCTTCGAGAGAACTGCAGAAACCTCGCCATTCAGAATAGTATATTCAAACGCTCGCTTGAATAGAAGTAGAACTTGCTCCGGGCATTTCCAGCGTAAACTGTCTCCGAAGAAAACTGTAGGCTTTTTCCTTTTCTTCGACCTACTTCCAGGCGACTTCTGTCCTACGAGAACCCCCCAATGCTGATTTGAGAGGTTCAAAGGGACTACTACCGTGTGAATGGCGCAGTTTGTGCCAGTAGCATTCCTCGAGAGCGATTTAGATAGCGGCTTCAGTATCAGTTCTACAATGTCTTTGGAAGTCATCCGTTTTGTCTCCATCCTGTTTGCGTAGCCTGTCAGAGATGTGCCTGTGTCACAGGGACAGATACAAACTCCTGGTTTGGGCTCCATGTCCATCAGAGCAGAAGTGATAAGATCACTGCACAGGTAGGCGGTCTTGCTCGAACTATGAACAAAGGACACAGGACTTGTTTCACGTTCCTCTGCTTCGACAATGTCATAGACGTGTCGGTGGACAACTGAAAACCGCAGCTTGGACGATGTTAACTGTAGTCTACCATACTTTTCCAGGTTCTTGTAAAACTCAATACATATTTTGGAAACACCTTCTTTTCCATGACTTCTACAAAACAGTTCAAGAACATCTTCTATTTCACAAAATATGAAAATGTTAGAACGGTTAGAATAATAGGTTCAGAAACAGCCTGTTTTCGATATCTTACCTTTTTTATCATGCATTTGTTTAGGAAGAGAAAGAGTTTTTGTCGTGTAGAATCGATATGAAACGGGTAACAAGGAATGAGAGGGTTGAGTTCGTTCGATACGATACGGATTGGGGTGATGGGGAATACAATATTGAGCGGCACAGTGAGCTCAGTTTATTGAGCGCCAAAATTGCGCCAAAAGTTTTGAAATATGGCTAGAAAGTGGACGTCATCTACATGGCGAGGACTTGGCGCGAGGTGATTTGGGGAGAAGGAGTTCGAGTTGCGGCCGGCTTGCGCATTGGACGAGGAGAGAGCGAGGACGATGTGGGACGATGTGGACGATGTGTGATTGGCCTGATACGCATATGCGCAAAGAGCGCCATGCGAGCTCAGAGAGCGCACTCCGAGTAGGGGGCCACGGTGCATTGTACGGTATCTGAAATGCGGCCAGAATTTTAATTGGTCTAAATCTAGTCTATTTCATACATACCAGACGTCGTGTATTTTGGCCTTTCGCCGGAATCCTGGACATGTGGAATGCATTCCAAACAGAAAAACGAAATAAAGATTGCCTCACTCAGATAATATCAGCAGTATTTAATAATATTCAGCCGACCCAATGACTGCTCGCCAGATCTTCGGGGTCTTTTGCTGTTGTAACACCTGTCCTGGTATAGTAAGAAAAACACAAATATGGAACCGCAAATCCATGTGCGAAATATTTCGGTCTTAACTGATGAGGCACGTTTGTAGCTTCCATCTCTGCTACTCCCAGATACGTTCTCCGACAGTTTGAAACATGGACGTGGAATCCTCTCCTTTAGAGCCTCTCGTTAACGAAGCTCTTGCTCCAGTCGCCGAACTTCAGCAATATGGTGCTTCAATCATAGAAGAGCTTGACCGTGCCGAAACGGAACTTAAGAGTGCAGACAACCAACCGTTCAATGGAATCAGTCCCCAGGTCATGGAAGACATATCAAGACTACGTCAGAAGCAATTTGACATGTTTCGTCAGCACGTTGAAATCGAACAGCAGTATAAGATTCAAAATACTGTCACGGAAGAAAACAATGTAAAGAAAATGGCTTTCGGTGCAATTGCGAAGACTATGCGGAAGAAAGAAAAAGCTACTGCTTCCTTGCTGCAGCAACTCGAACTCTTCGATAATGAACTTCGCGATGTAATGGATAAATTTGAAACTTGCCGTGCAACACAAGCCGAAACCGGAGCCAACGAAACTGACAAAACAGATTCAACTCAGAAGAGCACAAACACTGAACACACAAATCCTGAGGACAACGTTGATCAGGCGCCAAATTCGTGATGACGCATACATTTGCATGTGCGAATGTTGTTTTTATGCGTGGAGAACTGCCAATCAGTTCTACTAAAACTCTCGAACTAAACACACGAACGCATCACTTTAGCGAGAGAGCGCATCTATCCTCGGACAAGTCAGTCACATCTATATTTACAAAAGCTTCGATTCTTTGGACACGTCATTCATTATTTGAGCTAATCCAGTGTTCAGTCTGCTAAAGTTAAGTGTGGTAATTATCTACACGTGCTACCCCTGTGAGTTGAGCTATTCGTTCGGCGGGTTTGGCAGGTTCCCCATCCTCATCCGCCCTCAGCCGTTTTCTTGGGAATACATCAACCAAAGCCTGTCCTAAAAATACAACGATAGGAATGCGTTTTTCTCGCGAAAATCGAGATACGTATTCTATCAATGCTCGAGCTGAAGCCATCACATCGGGAGCAACTACGTTATGAATACGGTTTGAAGCACGAGCCAGTTCTGCGTTAAGTTCGTCGTCTTCCAGATGGCGAGCCAAAACCTTCATGTGAACAGCCGGTGTGAACATAAGAATACAATAAGGAACCATTACCCTGAGCCCGAAGACTGAGTCACTTGAATTCACGAGGTCTGCATACGAGAACATGAACACCGGAATAAAAGCGCCCAAATCCTTTTTTGAAGACAAGATATCCTTGGCATTTGTCAGAAGTACCATGGCAGCTTCCTTCAGATCCCCGGTTGTTGCGCTGCCCAATCCAGTAACTTTAAGAAAATCAACATGTGGATAGTTTCGACGTCCGATTTTTGCCGATATGCGAAGACCAAAAAGCTGAACTCCCTTCCGAGACTGCGATAACGGAGAAGACAATGGCCCCGTATGCCGCGCGATTGCATCCACAGCAGTTGGGTCTAGAAATCCGCCCAGGTCAAGAAAAGAAACTAAATTTCTTGGGTCCATGTGGTTCAAACGAAGGAGGCTTTGGAAGGCGAGCTGTTGTCTCCTCGCTTCCTCAGTGTTCTCTAGATCAAGCAAATCTCTTCGCGAGGATCCAAAACTAATGAATCGAACGAGCTTCCGAGCTGCTGTGATAGCCCTCTCCTCGTTTCCGTAGTAATGTGACAGTGTCACAATGGGTTCTTCTTCCTGAAGACCACGAATTACATCCAGAAGGCAGTGAGAACGAATGACGACGTGATCAAAGAAAAGTTCCCATGGGAGAATTTGCAGCGGCAAGTCTGCCACAAGAACAATAGGTCTACTTCTAGACCGTTGAAGCATAGAAGAGGAGCTCAAAAACTCGCGAGGCGCTCCTAGGACGTTATTCCCAAGCCCTTGAATGATTTCTGAGTCGCGATCCTTGTGCCACAAACCGTCCCTTTTGAAACCCTTCACTAGATCGTAAAGATACCTAAGTTCTCCATCCAACGGAGACCGTAGGCAAGTGTCAACCTTTCCGTTTGGATTACTTCCTGGAAATTTCCCTGAGAGTGCGTCGTCTGAGCTTCTCTGTTTTCCTCCAAATGCAATGCGTTGAACACTTCCCCCGTCATCGACTGCGTAGTATCCCAACACACCATGGGCGTACAGAATATAGACAAGGCGTCTGCCTATTGATTCTGGTACAGTCCATTCCTTTCGAGAAAGCGGGTTGCAATGAACCCAACCCAACAGTGCATCACTGTTACGGCTTTGCAATTGTTCGATGGTGATTTCTCCGTGTTCATACCGCTTCGTCTCGGTTTTTATGCGATGGAGATGAGCCCATACTTTCTCAGATAAGGTTACACCAAAGATGGGCGAAGATCCATCTGTCTCACCCACGTCTCCATCTAGTTCTTCCCTTATAGTTTTGACGAGAACAGCCAGATCGTTTCGAGGTATTCTCGGGAATTCCTTCCGTTCCTTAGTTTCCTCTTCCCGTGGAATTGAATCCTGAGTTTCTTTCTGAGAGTCAGCAGATGCACTATCTCGCTTATTCTTTTCCTCAATTGCATCAGATTCTGTCGCGTCCGAGATTGTCCCCCGATTTTCATTGGAACGTGCCCCAGAAGACTTTGATGAGGACATGGTTGCTTTTTCAGACGTCTTGGAGGAATTTGTTTGTTTCATCCCCGATGTGCTATCTGAATTCAAAGACTCAATCAATCGATTCTTGGAGGCAGTTGTTCTAGTATTGCTTTGAGACAACGTAAAGTTGCCTATGCTTCGTACTTCATCTTCAACGTCAGCATCCTCATTCAATATGTGCATGGCTCCAAGACCTAGATCGGGCTTGAATGGAAAGATCATTTCTACGTCTGTTCCGAGAGCATGAGGCTTGTATTCGGGTCCAGTCTTTGAAGTGCTGAAGAAATTGGTGGGAATCAACACAGCTCCAGTACCTTTTACAGCACTTATGACTTGTTGGCGCGGACGATTGATGAACAGAGAAAGACCTTGACGTCCCAACGCAACCCCTTCGTTGCTTATCATGTGGAGAAATGCACTAGCTGGACGTCTGGATGCCGTTGACTCGCTGGAAAGTTCCGAATAGCAATCAGATTTGATGTCACTTATTGGACTTACGTTTTGTTTCCCATTTTTGACAGTATTGCGTTCACTGCTTGCATTTTGATCTTGGCGTTGTCGGGATGAGTCGGTACTGGTTCTCGGGTTTTTCTGTTGAAGAGAATCTTCGCTCTCTGGTACAGACGATTTTCTCTCTCCTTCTGTTTCATCTATATCAAACAGAGCGTCTTTTTGGGAATCATAGGCTAAGTTTAACTTCTTGTCAATAGAAAGATGCAAAGTCACATATGCCTCGAAAAGACGAAGATGAGTGTTCATTTCCGAAAAGTTGATGACACGTGAATCACACATAACCAAACGAACAAGTCTACCGCACAGATTCCTCAACCGCATGAGAGTTGAGACTGGTGCAATTGATGATAACACAACGGTGAAATCTTCTCCATCGGTGAAAAGTCGAGAAAAAAGTTTCCAAGCCTCTGAAACCCAGCCAGACCAAGAACTTGATGGCTGACCCTGGATGTACTTAATTTCCGCCAGCGCAGCCATAGCATTCACTAGAAGAAGAGGAACATTGGCTGTTGTTGCGGTTGTGATTACATTATGTATAATATCGAGAACATCGGCGAAATTGATCTCTTTGTCGAGTAGTTTGCAAGCCCTGCCCAAATTCATCCCACCCCCAGCTTCGGTACTCAGAACCACTCTACGAAACACAAAATCAATGCAAGTACGAGCCCACAACAAATCAGATTTTGCACTACCGATTTCATTGCCAGCCGCCTCGTAGTATTTGCTGCCCGCTTCAAAGGCTGTCATGGTATGTTCGACAAGCTTTGCATTAAAGCTCGCAGATTCATTAGGAACACTCATTGCATCGTCTTTCCATTCGTAGGGGCTTGTAGAGGGACAGGACATTTCATAAAGAACTTTGCCTCGAAGATAATGCAAGCGTCCAAGATCCCAAAATGAATGCTCGTCACAGCCCTCAATGGCTTTATCAGCCAAGTCTAGCGCTTCAGAGAGGCGCCCGCCGTGGGTAAGTGCTCTCAGACGGAGAACTATGACTTGCATACTCTGACGTTCGCTTTCGACTTCTGCCCCGGAATCTCGATCACTGTCATGCATACGGAAGATAGACATTCTTTGGGCATCACCAAAATTACGGAGTCGGCCAATATCTTCAATGCCACGAGCCTTCGCTGCCTGGTGAAAGGTTCGTTCCATCTCATCTAATATCTCCAAACATCTGGTTATCTCCCGGCGCTTCAAGCGAATACGAGCCATTAATTCCAGAACCATAAAACGGGATGTGTGGGGAAGAGACAACTCAAGGAGCCCTCGACATCTGCTTTCGGAAGCGCTGTAGTTTGCTCTTGTATGTTCTGTCCTGGCGCGCAAGAACTCGACGCGAAATCTGTCAGAGTCTGCTGCCGCCTCCTGCTCTGCCTCAATCCGGAGAAGCTCTCGTTGTTCTTCTTCGTGCTCTGATCGGTCAGGAATTTGAGTGCTCGTCGTGTGTTGGGTCTCATTTCCAAAGGAAAGTGCGCTTCCAGTCTTCGGTAGTCTAGAGTTTTCTCGCATTATTGGTTCACTCGCTCTTTTCCGCTGATTATGTGACTGGCTTCCATCACTGCGTGGTGTTTTCTTGGAGACGAGAACATGTAGGGGCAGTAATAAAGCCAAAAGCTTCATCAGTGACGAACCTTTCCGCTCTTGTGCCTGATTCGGAACAGCAATAGTTGAATAATGGCGGTTGTGTGGTTCTTTGAAAGCTGACTGTCTAATCGTGTTATCTAGCGTTGTGCTTATCGGTGTTTCAAAGAAGGAGGCCAGAGCATTTTTACGATTCGGAAACCCAGCAGCGCCTGGCAGAAGCTTCGGGAATGCATTTCCAGGCATGTAACGGCGGAACTTATTCCTCGACTTCTTAGCCAGTCTTCGCCTGTACCGTTGCAGAAGCACACGCAAGCGCTCCTCATATATCAGCGCAGAGAACGCTCGAAGAGGAACAATGCTTGCTTGGAAGCATCCTATGTCCATACAAATTGAATGCAATTGAACACAGAGATGCAAAAAGTCGTTACGAAACCCATTCTTTGGGTGCACCATGTAGCGTAAGTTGAACAGCAGCATTAGTGCTCTCCTCCAGTCGCTCTTGTTAAGAGCAGCATCTACGACTTTCAGAACAGAAGATCTATACACTTGCTTGTCCATGTTTCGCACTCGTTGTGCTTCAACTGCAGCCTCTAGCGCTGCAATCCCATACCTGTGTTTTGAATGACATAACGTAAGCATACCATATTCTTGCAAGAGGGCACCTGCCAATGGTGAGGAGACAATGGATACTGGCGAAACCCGTAGTAAACTGCAGAAAAACGAATTCGGAAGCTCTTTGCTGTATGGAAATTCATGAATAGACATCAATCCGTCAAACAAAAATCGTTCCGCAAAAGCAGAGTCTCGCTCGTACAATTTGCTTTGATGGGCTAAAGCGAACGAAACTTTTGCACGAACTAAACCAGATGTGGAAGGAAGAGAAGACCACAAGGATCGTAGTTCGCTGATTAGCTCGGAAGAGCTAACCCGGCGTGTTTCATCAACAAGGGCTCCTGACTGCCCCGTTTTTCGGTTCTTCGGGAGATGCAGAATCGACATTTCGTTCGTTAAATCGATTGAAGACCCATCCACAGGGGAAATGCCACAACCAGTAAGGAACAAGCTTGATGCAACATCAGCATGAAGTAGCTTCTCTAACGAACTAGCGTTTGAAGACTCGTCGAAGCCCGCCTTTGTTCGCCAATACAGACCATGCATAACGTCAACCACAGTTTGACGAAGACTTGCTGGTATAGGGTTCGTACTTTGTCTTTGGAGAAGCTTCAAACCACCTGAACGTTCATCAAGCAAATCACTATCTGTTTCTTGTTGTCTTCCAACTTCTCCACATTTCTGGAGCATCGCAGCCGAAACAACAGCATGTAGGCCGCAGTGAGCACGGCTTTCGGCTTGAAACAGTTCTACGGCAGCTTTCGCGGCAGGTGTAACAGTAGCCGCAACACTTCCGAGAAACAGGACAGCTCGGGAGAACCACACCGCTTCGTTTCCGCTTTCAGTCACTACTTCACGGGCAAGTCTCATGGCATCAAGCAGTGCGCCAAGCATTTTCAACCTGCCTAGGCGATCCGCTTCATCATGAGGTGGAGATTTTCTGGCAGCTGCAGACACCCGAGAGAAGGAATTCAGAATAAGTCTGCGCGCTCGCGATTGCTTGATACGTAGCGGTACATGGGATCGAACAACCTTCCATACGGCCTCGAGCAAGCGGAGGCCCCATGCAGGAGAGAGAAATTGAATACCCGAGTTGAAGGCTTCAATATCCTCGATAGGTTCAATGTTAAAGTTGAGTTTACAAACAGCAGAAGGATGCCATTGTGGTGTGACAGGAAGCCTATGCTCTTTCCTCTTTGCAAGAATCGGATCTTTGCTGCGCACAAATTGACGTAGAAAGTTTTCATGCTCACGGGGTCCCATCAGCTGCCAGTTAAAGGGCTGTGTGGGTTTAGGATACATTTGCGGGGCAGACAGTGCACTGGCCGCTCCGGCAA
This sequence comes from Agarophyton chilense, assembly GCA_030374765.1. NCBI lineage: Eukaryota > Rhodophyta > Florideophyceae > Gracilariales > Gracilariaceae > Agarophyton > Agarophyton chilense. Next base: position 189,972 of record JARGXX010000079.1, read on the forward strand.
CCCTTCCCAAGTAATTGCGGAGCTCAGCCTCAACAAGATTTCCGTGCTGAGGACCTGTAGCCCATCTTGAGATATCAGGTTGGGGAGGTCCCAGGCTCCCGGCAATTGCCCCAATGCCGCCTGCTCCTTGAAATGTACCATTTTCTTCGGAAAAGGGACCTGGAAGTGGCGTAGCAGACGCTCCTCTGGTCAATGGAGAAGGGGCATGACCCGAAACAAAAGCACCGTCGCCATTCGGATTATCATCATTGCAGCGCTGAATTGTAATGTTAAGCTCTTTTTCTAATTGCGCATCCCAATCCTCAACATCTTCATCACCAAAATCGCCAAAGTCTCCCAGGTTGTAGTCAAAAGAGGAGGCTGCAATCTGGTTCGCGCGTGTGACAGACATGTTGTCCGTTTCAATCTCACCACCTTGAGATATGTTCCTAGTAATCATATCATACTGTTCGCGAAGCTCTGTGCCCATGTCCTTGATACGCGCACGAACGATCGATGCCGCTTTAACGGCATCAGCATACCCAAAAGCCGTGGCGATCAAACTGGTCAAGCTCACCATATCGGCCGCGGCAGGAAAAGCACGCATCTCTCCAAGGCTAAGAACTGTCGTCCACATAGCCACCACAAGCAAAGGAGGGGAAAATATACAGAAGCGCATAAATGGCGTGCCAATAGACGGTGACCGAGGCGGGCTCGTGATGCCAATCATTCGGGAAATCCCCTCGTTGATATACTCGCAATACAGACGAACCGCCAAATCGTGGTCTTGAAGATCATAGGCCAGCTCAGCTTGCACAAATTTGCAACGAAGCTGCCACCACAATCCGCGCTGCTGGGGAGCATTAAGATCATTTTGGCGTTCTTGGCGGCTTGACAATTCCACGGCATGAGTTACGGCGTGCTTCACTGCACGGCCAGCTTCAGCCATTGCACCGACTGTTTGATGTAAGAGACAGTTTTCGTACTCAAGTTCAATAGCAAGTGCCAAGGCAAAGTTGGTAAACAGGCTGTCCGAAAGAATGTGCAAAGCTTCATGCACTAGCGCAATGGCGTCGCGAAAGTTGGAACGATGTTTGTGAATGTTAGAAAGCGCAAGCAGCAAACAAGCAGATTGTGCTCGATCGTTTTGCAAACGGGCACATTCTAGTTTCCAACGCAGAATCTCAGACACCAGGTCCATATTGTGCGGAGCCAAGGCAGCAATATCATGATCGCGTGCTAGGAGGTATGTGGCTCGTGTGCGATGTTCCAGGGCAATGGTGCCGCCAGAGTCGCGCACAAGAGCATCAAGATGAACCCGAATATTGGCGCTCTCGTTGGCGAACAGTTGTTTCACTTGCGCGCAACTGGGATGAGCCGGGGCAGCCTGGTAGCCTGCCCCCGGGAACATGAGCAGCGACGCATGAGTAAGCTTCGGGGTAGCAAAGGCAGTGGCAGGCACCAGCCTTATCCGCAGCGGATGATCGCCGTCCAGAAGTGGTGGCAACGGTGTTGCGGAAGTAAGCGCATGAACATTGGGCGGCGACGATGTTTGCACGAGCCATTGTGGAAAAGAATGTTTTCCCGGAACATGATGTTGGGCAGCTGCGGGGAGAGTGCTTTGCTCAAGGTCGAAGTCATCGCCCCACTCATCAGTCTCAGCGGCCGGGTCGAAGACGCCGATGACATTGCGCACGGGAGCTGCACTTTCAGTGGTTTGCTCTAGAGCGTCGTCGAATGCCCGAAGGGTGATAGTGTCGCGGTGGGAAAGTGGGGGCGTAGCCGGCACAGCGACGGCGGACGTGCGCGACATGACATTGTGGGGAACGGGGACAGGCTGGGCGTCATCATCAACCAGCTCATCGATACCCCAGTCATCCTCTTCTGAAGGTTCGCGCGCATTGGATTGGAGATAGGGCGAGGGATGGTGCGACAGCGGCGGGTTTGGTGCGGAGGTAGAGTGAGGAGCTGAAGTGTGCGGGGCGGAACGCAGGGTGTTCGAGGTGGGAGATTGCAAACGCGAGGACGGCGGCTGAACGCGGCGCTCCTCTGATGCTAAGGAACTCCTATCGGAAACGTTTCGGTGATAGCGGGATTCATCTGGACGCATTCGCGGACGATCCTTGGTGCGGGCGCGCTTGGGGAGGCGCGGTGGGGTGGAGGGCTGGGGAGTCTTGTCTTTGTGAAAGAACCATCTGGAGCGGTGGGAATGCTTTGATGGGACGGGCGGCACGGTGGAGTGAGTGACGGCATCGGACTGGCGCGGTGATGGCACGGAGCGTGATGAGCGGGAGGAGCACGGGGACGAAGCGCGCGACGAATCACGCGACAAATCGCGCGACGGGCGCAGCGACGGGCGCAGCGACGAGCGCGACTGATGCGACACTGCAGAGTGGAATGAGTTGAACGAGGAGGACGAGAGTGCCGGGGACGGCTCGGGCGGCGGGGTGTGAGGTTCGGGAGCGCCCATGTCTGCGCGCGCCAAGAGGGGAGTGCGGAGCGATATGCAGCAAAGAAGCCAAGCGCCACGGCCGCCCATTGCCGCGAATGGGCGCGTGTGCTCTACGCAAATCGTAACCCTTGGTAGCTATCTCACCTTTCTGATCTACATGCAGCAACAGAGGATGAAACTATGACTGCCAACAGCCACAGTCAGAAAGCGTCGCACTGGATATCCATCTACCGTTGGTACCTTTCGTACTACCAACGGCACGCTTCGTAGATACTGTGTACTGTGAGACTGGTGCCAATCGGAGATGTAGAGAAAGCTGCGTGGTCCACCTGTGTATGTGTATACGTGCCCACGTGTCATAATGTGTGAGATGTATCTACGAAGTTGAGTTTTTCATTGCGAGCAGAATTACCATCTTATGAATGGTGGATTTCCCACGTTTCCACGTGTAAATAAAGCCGTCAAATTCATTGGCTAGCTCTACTTGCTAGAGCTACATACATTAGAGCTACACTCATCTCTCTCCTTAATCGATCTGTATTCCATCGCACGCATTTCAACGATAGCTCCCTCACGAAGAACCTTGCGCCTCTAGCGCCTGCTCGTTCTTCGCGTCACAAAACTTAGCGTCTTCCCATCATCGAAATTTTTTTTCGCAGTCTGCAGCATTGCACAACTTGGGGCTTTTGCTGCAGTTGGTCCGACAACCGGCGGACCCTCCTCCCACTTGCCAACAAAAAAAGGTTGTTCCGAACAACCACGGCAACTCGAGCAAAGAAAAGATTGTTCTTTTCCCAGGGCCTGACGATTTTGAAATGCCTGACATCAACTGGGAGGATCATGACGATGTCAGCGAGCCGTCCTCATCGAAAAAACCATTCACCCAGAAATCCTCGTCACAATCACACGCATTGCAAAGACCGAAGCAAGATCTTCCGCATCTCGGAATTGCGGAAAGATACGCTCATCAACCCCAATTCACTGGTCCACGTCAACGAAAGAATCCTCTGAATAGTGCCCAGAATCGGTTGGAACCCCAACAAGACAAACATGTACTCATCCCTCATCGGCCTCCGCGAAAGCAAATCAATATGGCCGAGAGTAACGTCAAGCGATTGCCAAACAAAATGTTGACAGGGAAACCCACGAACCACTCAGCTAATGGAAGTCAATATGTTACGATAAACAAACAAGGACACATGTGGTGCAAACTGTGCCACATTAGTGCTACTTCTCAAATTTCCATGGACGGTCATTTGAATGGTAGCAAGCACAGGAACTATGTGAGGCAAAAACGGGCCGAAGCAGTAACCCACAATAAGCAAAAACTGTTGCAGCCTGGTGACAAGAACTTCAACCGGTTGCCCAGGGATCATGACATTACTCCTACCGAAGGTCGAAACGTATATCAGATCAATGCGGCCACCTCCGCCCGCTCCCCAGAACATAATCGTTTCCAATCAGAGGCCTCGAAGAGTGGTACTCAAGAATGGAATGCCCACATGCCATATCAACAGCAAAATGAGAAAGTCGACCAAGAGCCATCGAAAGCTCACACACCCACGTCCCCACGTCAAAGATACCGAGATGAGGACGCTAAGAGTGGTGAATATTCCCGGAATGAACATGGAACAGTTTTCTCGCGTCTCGGAAGCCGCGATAAAGCCAGCATCAACGGCTGCTTGCCACCTTCATTTCGGACTTCGCAATCTGAACTTGAACCAAAAAAAGGTGGAGCTTATATGAACGGCGCTCAATTCGAAAATCCCTTTCCAGCGCGAGCGAGCCCATCTAGCCCGCCACTTGAGCAAAAACGTTCATTATATCCAGTGCACAATGCTAAAGAAGGAAATGGTCTTCATCTGCGCAAGAGGGAGGTCGTACCTTATAGTACACAAAATGCAGCCGAAGTCGCGAAACTTAAGAGGGCACCGTTTTCTCAATATAGAGCCCGTAATTATGATGCTTCAGCAAGACGCAGAAAAGGTAAGCAAATGGATACCGTCGAAACCTTGAAGCCGATTTCATGGGATCCCTTTGTCGGTGATTATGATGTAACGAAAGTGGGCGTGCAAGGAGAGCGTATTCCCCAGGATTTTCTAGATGCCTCAATGTCGCTGTCGGAATGGAAAGAATTGAAACGTGCTGTAAAGGAAAAGGGGGATGATGTTGATAACTTAGCTTTCAAAATAATGGTGGAAATGTTACTTTCCCCTACTGTGGGAGTTCAGGAGGGCGCCTTGGACGGATTTAATTCAGCAATAAAGAGAATGAAGAACGTACACTACTACAGCAGGAAGACTGGTGCGTATATGCACTCTAGTTGTGTACCAGAAAAATTGTGGAAACGAGAGAGGAGATTTCTGGAGGGCGATCAGGAATGGCGAACAAAACAACGCAGTGAGGATTTAGCACTACATCTGATTTGTGAGAACTTACACTACATGTTCGGACAGGGGGAAGACAATACCTTGCCCACTCGCATTTATGATCCCAAAGAATTACCATTCCGAGGAAGTATGCTCGGGATGAGGAACATGAGAACACAATTGGTGAGCATAGATGGTAGTACAACAGGTACAAATAATCGTATGGCAGGCAATCCGGAGGCTGTTGAAAATGATCAACTGTTTCGCCAGATCTACGACTTCGTGAACGCCATATCCGCAGAGGGGAAGGGACACAAAACAGTTAGCGACAAGCCAAAAGGTCACGAGGACCGCCAATGCTCTCGAGTGAACTGCCCTGAACCAGCTCAAAACGAGCTGAGAATAGCAGTCAAAAAACGCTCCAGAATTCGAAAGAAAAGAAAAGTCAAATCTTGAGAGCGTTTCTAGATTCACCAATAGCAGACACTACAGCGCCAGAACATGGTGTGCTGCAATAGGGGAAACTGTTGTGACAATACAGTGATGACATGGTGCGACAAGAAGACATAAACGGCGAATATACAGTGCGTTTCAAAAACACATCCCTTTACAAAAACTGCGCCAAAAAGGCATTTCCCGTACTGTAGAGCACATTTCACATCAAATAAAAACCACAAAGTCAGGAACACTGTTTCAAAAGTATATCCTTATACAATCATTAGCTCAATTACAAGAGAAAGCGGCCTTCGGCCGCAGGCGGCGCTGCGCGCCGTGGTCGTTCTGCTCGACTATTTCGTTTCTATGAAGCTTATTATACTATTCTTGAGCTTTTAGTAGCGTTTGTAGCTCTAAGCGTAGCCTTTTGCAGAGATATAAGGCCAAACTTGCTGAAGATTCTATTATTGACAGTGTCGACGTACAGTGATGGATCATAGCATGTTATCGGCTACTAGGAGCGCTGTGCCGTTTAGCATTAACTGGTGCACGATATATTAAAGATATATCGTGAAACGAGCTCTGAAATGTATGGTGAGCTTGGTTAAGGACATTTTATTTTAAAAGCAATGGAGCAGTTGTAGCATATTATGCCGTTCAAACTGCCTCCGAAACTGTAACTTGCAGTGTCGACGTACAGGCACGGACTTAGCAACTTGACTGCCGGAAGCGGAGCTGCGCGCCTTAGCAGCGGCCGCGGCACGCACATATTTCCGTTTGAACTGCCGCCAAAACTATAACTTGCAGTGTATATTTCAAGTGACGGACTTTGCAACTTGACGGCCGCTAGCGGCGCTGCGCGCCTTGGCAGCGGCCGCGGCACGCACAGTGGCGCCGGATATCTCTTTGTAGCACGATAATGCATTGGTTTCAAACTATCTTGGTGATTTAGCTTTTTATGGCTCCGTGCGTCTCTAATCCGAAATGGGAAAAAGTTGAAGATCAAAACAGGTTTACACGCAAACAAATAGAAAAGCATAACATTTTTTTTGGCTGAGTGTTTGAGCACTGATGCATATCTACGTAGTGGGGTGAGGATTGCAAAACTCTATAGCCTCAGAAAGCACTGCATTGATTAGTGGAACTGGCATCGGATGTATCGTGTGTGGATTGTCAGTCGTAAGGCTAGAGTCGTGCAGTAACAACACATGCTCGTTCCTTCGCACTCGTGACAGCGCCACATACAGCTGACCTGCACAGAAGAAACTTGATCGCACATCAACAACTAAACCGTTCAGAGTTTTTCCCTGTCCTTTGTGAACTGTTGCTGCAAATGAAAGTCGAATGGGGAACAGTCTTCGAATCATAGGAATGTCTGCAAAGGAAAACTCAAAATCAATGCGATGCAGCACTTGTGACTCGATTACTTGACCGTTTTCGTTGAACCTTGCCACATGCATTGTAAACTGATCCACACGAACTACGACAAACATTTTTTCATTTACCAACACTGGATGCAGAACGTTTCGAATAACCATCACAGGAACACCAGTTTTGAGGCACAGGTTGTGTGGAGGGATACCTGTAGAAGCATATTCATAGGCAAACTCAGGCACAATAGTGTCCGAAATATCCGACTCGGCAGTCTGCGCTCGAAGTGGCTGTACTGTAGTTGCGGATTGCAAAGTGATTTGCTCACCCGGAAAAAGATTCAGGGCAGCAGTATTGTGTTCATCCACCAAATGATTTGTGGATGCAATTATCATTTTGCTGAGATCTATATCTTCTTTGCGCCGCGTCGTGACCCACTTCCACACAAACGTATATGCGGTTTGCATCACTCCAGTAAACTGCAGTGGAGGTGGTAGAGTACTTGAGATGGTGTTGCGCGCAACGGCACGCAAAAAAGCCGCAAACCCCGGATCATCTTCTTGGCGAACTTGTTCTGTGAGATAAAGAACTTGCACAGAGGAATCTGTCCAGAGATTGCTTTTCCATGGCAGCTCGTTCAAAATGTTTGTATACAATCTTCTAACGTTCCCACCCGCCTCAGGCTCCATGTACGACTGAGGCACAACAGGAAGCAACTTTGAGTAGTCGCCGGCGAACACTATAGACAGTCCACCGAAACATGGCGGTTGCGTTTGTGTTTGAGAACTTTGCAAGTCTTTGAGTAGCACGTCCATGAGCTCAAACAACCTTCTGGAGAGCATCGAAACCTCGTCAAGTACGAGTAGCTGTAGATTGCGCAAAAGTTCCGCTCGTTGAGACCGAGGACCGTACTTGGACAACAGTGAAAGTTGTGTAGTAGTACTGTCTTTATCTCCCACACCCAAACCAAGCAGACTGTGCAATGTGCAACCTCCCTCGTAAAGGGATGCAGCGATTCCCGTTGTAGCTGTCAATTCAACTAGCATTCCTTTTGATTCACATATATCCCGCAACCAATTCAACATATACGTCTTTCCAGTGCGTGCAGATCCTTGTATAAAGAAAACGTTTCCAGGAGTGGTCAGACGATCTTGATCGGATTGCTGTCGGAGTTCTAAAGCATTCACAATCGTATCCAGGACGTGTTTTTGTGTTGGTTTCAATGTATTATACCTGGATTGCAGTGTGCTTGCATTTCGCACCCCTCTTAATTGGCGAGTGACTACTGAACGATCAGTCTCAGTTTGTTCCTCATTTTGCTGGATATATTGAACAAAGAAGCTATGCTCACGGAGCGAACGACCTCCATGGTGGTCAGATATGCTAATAATTCGTCGATACATTTCCAGCTTTCGCTGTTGTTCATCCCCGGGGTGAATATCGCTGCACAGCGCCTCCCAGTGATCAACAACCATTTTCTCTGCATCTGCGCCTTGCTGATACAGCGTAACTACCAACCGCCGCAGTTCAGATGAAGTGCTGTATATTTGAACTGCCTCTTCAAACGCAATGGCAAACTCGGTACCGTCACTGAGCAGCCCGCTTTCGATCGCTGCTTCCCGAAATGTGGAAAGCGGCTGTCCGTCAAACTGATTGAGTACACTAGTTGGGAGGGTTCGATACAGGCGCACCTTTTCAGAGTAGGAGAGGTTATCAAGACTGGCATATGTCTCAGGTCTCTGAAAGTTCCGTTCCAGTGTTGATGGCTGTGAAGCCGTGTGAATGTCATTAGGGCTGCGAAGAACAAAAGTTCTCTCTCCCTCCAAATGTATTGCAAGTCGCTCCACAGTGGGCAGAATGGAGACGTGACGAAACTCAAAGATTCGCCAAGCAGCATTCACGGCACCCACCACACGTGCCCGCATGTAGGCACGGATTTCATTCTGCACCACAGCTGGTTGTTGGGTATCTGTACCCGATTCATTCTGGTTGCTAACATTCAGAGCAACTTCTTGTGCTTTGGGCTGCTTAAAAGCATACTTCATGAGGTACGCTACCGCTCCTCCACCCTGCGTGCGCTCTACATTGATGTGTGAGCGGTACTTCTTAGTGAGTGTAGGATTGTATGGCACGATTTTGAGATCTTCTTCATTTCTTGTTCGGTAAACAACACGGTTTGTTCCTTCTTCGATGTATTTTTCTTTGACAATCATTGTGCTATCGTACCCAAATCGGCAACGACCTGCACGATTACGACAATATGAAGAGTGGCGGTGGCGGTGCATAGATAAAACGAGGGCGCGCAGTTCGTCATCTTCCCCTGGACTTGGTACTTTGGCTCGAATCAGACTGTCAATGGCATCTACGTCTTCTATTACACCTCCTTCTAACCATAGCAGGATATGATGGTGCGGTACGTTTCGTTCTTGAAACTCCAGCTTTGCTGCAAGTCCCAAGCACTTGGACCCAAATAACTGTTCTGAATTCTTTTCGAGGTCTTTCACAATATCGTTGATGTACTGGTTGTAAACTCTGGCAATCAAGTCTGGGCGGTCAAACGGGCGTGGACGATTAGCTGGTGCTGTGAAAGCACTCCGATGAGTCGTATCCATGCTTAAACACTTTACATCCGCTCGCCATACGTTCATTGCGACGGTGATGAATAGCGAAGGGGGTCCTTTTCTTGCCACAATCGCTTCCACATCCTGTCGTTTACTTTTCCAGTACTTAGAAGAGTTGACTGAGTCATCAGGAAGCAAAATGCGTCCCATAAGCCTGAATTGCGCGTCAGTCATTCCGCCAGTCGATTGATTTTGCGCTTGAACGATTTCCGTCTCTTGAACTATGCGTGCTTGCTGCTGCCGTTCTAGGTATTGAAGTCGCATGTCTTCAATGTTCGTTTGTGTGCGAAGCAACCACATTTGCATTAATGGACCACTATTAAGCAAAAACTTATCTGAATACAGTCGGCGCTTTGCATTTTGTGCCCAAGTAAGCTTCTGAAGATTCCACTGATCGAAACCGAGCCCTAAGCTTTCTTGCGTACCATTTCGTGCTTGCAGATACAAACGCAGGTCAAACGGTTTATGCTCGTCGCCATACGGGTACAGAAGGGGAAATGTACCTCTCTTTGCTAGCATAGAAGCCGGTTTCAGCAGTTTTTACCGCACTCGGGGGTTGCTGTTTGAGTTTACTGCAGCCCCTGCTTGCTCCGTGTCGCCTGTGATAGCTGCGTGTTCTTCCGTAACTGTGCCCTCAGTCAACTGAGGCACCTGGGCCTCGGCATGGTACAGACCGCCTGGATCGACTACGAAGGTTCTCATCATGGATGGTCCAGCTCCAGGAGCATCTTCGGACATCGGACCTGCACCTACGTTGTCACCAGACACTGTTGCAGTTCTGGTGCCCTCATATCCGCGCACTATCACTCCCTTGTTCGCAGCTTGCGAGCTTTCGTCAACCGTATTTTCTTCTTGTGCCTGCATTTGCTCCGTTGTCAGCATCGCTCGATACCGCTCTCGCACCACACCAGGTTTGGGCTGAATCACCTCGTAAAGTCTCGGAACCATGTGTTTCACGTTGATGTCTTGGATAAACGCTCGCAGGTTTGCTCGTGTATAGTGAGCAGGATCCAGAGAAGGAGGCCCTACGCCCCAAAGAATACTATACCGCGTGCTGCTCTGTCTGTGTGCCGGGAGAGCGAGTGCTGCAGTTCCTTCTAGTCTGAGAAACGAAGGGCCACATCCTGTGACATAGGACATGTCCATAAACGCTTGAGTGGTGGCAAGAAGCGTATTCAAGTTTAAGGAGTTCGAGTGGAATGCTCTTGAACGGTATATGCTTCGTATTTCTTCATGAGTATGGCGTCTACGAAATGTGACCTCCCATCCTGAATTTCGTTTCATGCCACAACAGACTCCATGTACCTCTTTTCCTAAAAGCACACACCCACACCACTTGCATTTATGAATTCGTAACGTCCAGTCTTCGTACGGACACCAACCATAGGTGTGTGAAAACTCACCGCATCTTCTGCATCTGCCGGTTCCTACGGTAGAAAACGTCTCAAACTCAGGAATGTTTGCACGAGTGGCTGGATCAATCCATGCTTGAGCAGCATCGGAATCCCATGCGTAATAAACGCGATACAATCCACGATCTGGACGTCCGGCAAACAGCATGACGGTCGAATCAAGCTCTTGGAGCGATTGTTGTTCTTCTGAATGAATAGCAAAAGTAGGAACCAGTTGAAGCTCTGACTCAGTGGATGGTGCGGGAGCTGGAGTGATTTCACCTTCTTCAACTTCCATCGGAGCAGGCATCTCTTCTTCGACATTAGCCCGAGGATGGTTTTCAGTGGTTCTCGTGGTACTTGGAAGTGATCCACCGATGATTGGAGCTGTAATGATTTCATCTTCGTTCAAATCCGCGACGACGACTGGATCTTGCACATGCTGACCCGTTTCGTTTACTTGTACTTCATTTGGAGCATCTTCGACAGTAACCGTTACTCTTTCGGGTCCTTCCATTCCTGCGATTGTCGCGCCTCTGTTTTCTCCAGAACCTCTTCTTCTTCGTCTCCATCTCACGCCTCCATAGTTTTGTCTCTCTTCTTCTTCTTTATTCATTTTATTTTGAGCTTGTGCTAGCTCTTCGAATCTACGACAAAGTTTATGTAATATAAAAAACAAACACAACTAAACCGTGTGAAGAAAAATGTTTGATCTTTGGTTGCAGTTTGTTGCTTTGCACCCATCGGGGCTGGTTGCATGCAGCTGTCTTAATTAAAAAAAAAGCTGCAAGACTTATATTACCCAATGCAACTCATGCGCAGGACAGGGACTCTCGACACACTTCTGTTGAAAAGTGACGGACGAAGTGTGCCCAGCCGGTTTTCAAGCTGTATGCCGTTTAACCCGCGTCCGGTTGTTGGGATGGGTTTGCTATTACTCACGGCAATACTCCCTGACACGCAGTGGAGCAAGCGCTTTCCAGCCCCCAGAGGTACGACACGGCGGCCGCCTTACACCCTGCATAGCAAGGTCTGCTGGTATAAGGTCTGGGAAACCCTCAAGACTTCCTGAATCGCCGTCAAACGATCAGTGTACCACGCAGCACCTGACTTTTCCCAGATCCGTGGTACTCAGTGGGTTACAACGATGGCGGCCTGCACACGAGCTCGGTCTTGCCTAGGTCCCAGGGCAGTCACAGCACTCAGTCTCTTGTCATAAAGTGCTGTGGCCCATGCCTGAAATTTGGAGGTTTTTGTGGTTAGGGTCAAGAGCCGAGTTGTCTGACCCGGTTCATCAGTGCACCATATATGCTGTTTTGGAGCCTGAGGGTCGGAGGTGTAACGTATTCTGATTGGTCGGCACTTGGGCGGCGCACGGCACTGTAGCAAAGTGCACTCGATAATTATTGGGTGGGAGTGCATTTGCGAGCCACGGGTCAGACGTGTAGGGAGATTTGGCGCGAAGGGGCCCCCCCTCATAACGGATTCTGATTGGTCGGCACTTGGGCGGCGCACGGCACTGTAGCAAAGTGCACTCGATAATTATTGGGTGGGAGTGCATTTTCGTGCCACGGGTCAGACGTGTAGGGAGCTTTGGCGCGAAGGGGCCCCCCCTCATGGCTCGTGGCGCACCTCTGACACGCTCTGAACAGCTGGAAATCATGGAATTAGTAGGTCAGGGTATGATTCCAGCAGATATAGCCCGAAAACTCAAGCGCAGCCCAAAACAATCAGCAACTTCATCAAACACCCCGCTACATACGGAAAAATGCGTTCAACCTGCCGTCCTACGTCACTATTCCCGGACGATAAGCGTGGCATTAAGCGAGAACTATGCCATAACACTTCATCTTGCGGTGAAACTTTCAAAAATACAAAAACTTTCTCTATCAAGATCAACAATATGGCGTGAATTCAACCGTCAAGTTTTGTTCAAGTACACGAAAATGAGAAAAACGTTTTCTTAAAAGATAATCACAAAAAAATCGAGTTAAATGGTGTGCTCAAAAGACTTATTGGAAAACGAAATGGAGAAATGTTATCTTTTCTGACGAAAAAAAGTTCAACCTTGATGGTCCAGATTGCTATAAATTTTATTGGCATGATCTACGAAAAGAAAAGAAAGAATTTGTGACCAAGCATTCAGGAGGCGCATCAGTAATGGTTTGGGCTGGAATCTCTACAGAAGGAGCAACTGATATGGCTTTTGTTGAAACTACAATGAACTTTGAGAAGTATTCTGAGGTTCTAGAAAACTATCTTTTACCTTTTTCATACTGTATGCACGGAGAAGAATTCATTTTTCAGCAAGATAATGCACCTGTGCATAAGTCCAATTCTATGAAACAGTGGTTTAATAGTCTAAATATGTCGGTTATGGAATGGCCTGCACGCTCTCCTGACCTCATTCCTATCGAAAACACTTGGGGAATGTTGGCCCAAATGGTTTATGGGCAAGGAAGGCAATTTGATACAGTTTTTGATCTAAACATTTGTATCAAAGATTGCTGGGAAAAGATTGACTGTAATTCTATCAATGAATCCTTTTATTGAATCAATGCCAAAGCGTTGTATAAGTTTTATACAGGCTAAAGGAGCAAAAATAAACTACTGAACTCGCGTTAGAATAAAAAGGATGCAATAAAGGTTATGTGTTTGAAACAGTTTTTTTACTTGAAAATTTTTTCACACTGATTTTGTTAGTTTTACTGTAGCCGAAACGTCGATTTTTGGAAAATTTGGGCGAGGGATATGATTTTGAAACAGACTTTACTAATGCGCAGCGGTCATTTAGCCCAAGTTATATACAACGTAAAGAGTCGAGCAGCCCACACCATCGGCCATGGGCTGATAATTTACGTAAGGTCGCAGTTAGCCGAAAGATAGGGAAAGGGTATAGGAACGTGGATATAAAAAGAGGAAACCGGAAGTAGGGAGAGCAATGTAAAAGGAGAAATGGGGGCGTTCCTTGACATAAAACGATAATGGAGACGAAGCAAAGTCTCCCATCACCATTGTTCTCTATCTTGTGTCTATAGAGTAGAGCCCTGTCATCTATCTTTCATAAACCAATATTGCCACTTCAGGAGACTCCCACAACTGTACAGTCCCCGAAAACTGAAACGCAACGTCCTCTAAATTGCATCGTACAATTTAGGCCCGAAAAAGCACGCTCAAACTCGACTCGCACAATCATTTGTTTTATACATTTCCTCTCACCGACTAAAGTGACAGCTCGCTACGCTCGTACGGCTCGTGCCGAATTGACACGGTGTCGCTGGAGTCAGACCCCTGGCAAATCAGAAGCAGAGATTCAACATCCAGTACCCTGCTAAACAGCACCGTAGAGGTAGGTAGCTCTCTTCTCCAATCACAGAATGGGGTTCAACATCGACCCAATTGTCGGAAGCCAAGTCAACAGAAAAGAAAGAGCGCACTTTTGAAATCGAGAGGGGGAGACTCATGCCGATTCACAGCGTCAGCGCGACACTCTCGACATCATTGACGACGTCATCGACGCCACCATCGACCGTGGTACCGATCTCCGTACGCAACATCCGCTTCACGTCCTTCTTGAAGGCATATCCTATCTAACGCTGCGAGTTTGGCAACTCCCGAACAGGTATCAAGCTTCACGTTCTTTAAAAGTACTATATCTCGTCTTTCGTTGTCAAAATTACCGCTCTCAACATCTACGGCTCTCCTGAACGTTCAATGCTCACCAACAAAGAATGAGCGCTCTTGGAGGCTCAATCAGCGTCATATTTCAGCTTTCCTCTCTTGAACCCGAGAACGATCGAGCGATCGGGCGGCACCCCAGTGAGAGCCCAGAGGTGGGATTCGAAGACCTGTGGAGGCTCGTTAATGTCGTTCTGGACATCTGAGAAAGTCTTCTTTTTTCACTTGACTGAAGGAAAATACCCTTCAAGGGGAGTTTCTTCGCAGGACTTAGAGAGTTCTATCGCTTAAGGACTAGCTTGGTCTATGACAAGCTTTACCGCTATTGCGTGCGGACGGCCGGTTAGGACCGGAAGTGCACATTGGTGGAACACGTGGACTGCACGGATGCCGACGCTCGAGTGCGATGCATGCCAAACGTGGCCCGGATTCTACCTAATGGTTAGTATTATTTAGTAATTTTTTGTATTTATTTAGCTACGCTATCGCTATTTAGTGTTTATTTTTCGGGCGCGCGCCCACTGTCAGGGGCCGCGCGTCAAACTACTAACACACCCTCTTGGGAGATCCCAAGGAGGGATTCTCGGCTCGGATCTCTTCGCCTTCGGGGCGTCTTCACCGCACACTGCGTGAGCGCCCGTTGCACGTTAGTTCATCCACCATTCTGTCAACTAGAGTGCTACCACCACCGTGGGTTCATTTTTAATCGCCGACACTTGTCGTAGTCTCGCCCCTGTATAGGGTTTCGCCCCCGTTTCCTCTTGTTCTCCTTTTTGGATCTCGTGAGTGGCCGCCTCACTCACCCCGCTCGCCCCCCTCATACGAGTTTTTCCTCGCTCCTTTTCCGACAATCGCCGTGATACCGCTCCGCCTAGGATTGGTCACACCCCGGACTGGGCAGTGCTCACCTAAACACTCTAGGTATATCCCGCCGGATTGGCCTCGGTCTTACACCCGACTTTGTCGTGCCTTTCCAGAGTGGCTCTGTTTCTGTGCTCCGCTGGGACGCGTCTCCTCCGCCTGAGGCGTTTCTCTCAAGAGAGGAAGATCCCTAACATCTTCGTTGTGTCTCCGCTCCAAGCGTTGTCCTACAAACTGGTCTCGCGACTTAGAAGCTTGAGTCGGGCACACTCAGTCACGATTAATCGGAAAGAGGACTCACAAATTGAGGTTGATCTCAGTTGCCCTCTTTGAGGAAGTTTCTTGGCCCCACTAGCCGATCGGGTTTGGATACTCACGTGAAACAGACTCTAATCTCATGTCGTCCAAAAACCGTCCGAGGACGTGGAGTCAAACCGGTGCACCGGAACCATCGCAACCATCCCGTATCCCGGTCCGTTCACGGTCTCATACCGGTGAATGGACTGGCGTGCCAGGTGGAAAAGCCTCGAGACCTCCTGTCTCTGTATCGACATCCCAGCAAGTGGAGCAGGACCAGGGTCTGCCGCCGCCCAGATGCTCTCCCCCGCTAGGGACGTCACTCTCCATCCTAGCTTTGCAGCTGTGGAAGATCAACTCCACTCTATTCGGGAAGCTCAAGTCATCCTTGCAAAGGAGTTCAATCCCCTTCGCAAGAAGGAAAATGACACTGCTACGCAGGATTTTTCTGAGGACCTCCGTGTCCTCCGTGCGGATGTGAACTCGATTCTAGAGTCCCTTGGTGTACCCTCGGCCTTTGTCAAGGACGTCGCGGACAAGTTCTCGCGCGTCCGAAGCCGTCTCGAGACGTTGGAACAAACCCTGATGTCGGGGAATGATCCGGCCGAGCCGGTTGCAGTATCCCACAAGGAAAATAAGGAAGAGAACCGCCAGGCTCGAAGGAAGCGAAGAAACACGGATCCCGAAACGTCGGATTCCTCATCCTTGGAATCCGACTCTTCCGACTCATCGGTGGAAGTAGCTCGCCGTGAGCGTTTCTCACGCTCTAAGCGGGCAACAGCAACCCATGGTGTGATCCGCGCCCGCACGAAGTGAAGGAAGCACACAGATTTGAAGGAGCTGAAATCGACCAATTGGCTCTTTAAGAAGCTCTTATCATATCGGTACTACCGTTTGGAGGACTCCTCTTTGGATCGTACACCCCGTGGTATGGAAAGAATGAAGGACTGAATTAAGCGAATGCAGCTCTCACTTCGCAACCACTTGTTTCCTGGAGAAGACCAAATATTGATGTTGGATTTCTTGGCACGCTTTCTCGCGGAAGCTGACATCCTTGGAATGAACGAGGGACAGGCCTACATTGCCTTGCCGTACATCTTACGTGGGCTTGCAGAAGACCAGTATCACTCTGTCAGAGCTACATCACGCGCGTCCGAAGGAGGGGTAACATGCTGGCCCGAAGCAGTTAAATACCTCCTGAGATCGTATGCTACTAACTCCGCCATTCAGCAGGCTATACTCGCCCTTTTGGACACTCGCCAACGGCCAGGCGAGTTGGAAACCGATTATTCGTCGCGCTTTAACAAGGCCTTCCACCGCTGTGGCAATTTTTACCCCGCTGAAGAGCGTTGTACCGTGTTTGTCGATGGTTTGGACCCAGTGATCCGGACTCTTGTTGCTCGACGTCGAGAAGATAGACCTAAAGCCACGTATTTGGAACTAGTGCAGTTCTCTCGCGCAGAAGGTGAAGCCCTGCGCGCACGCACTCCTGGATCCAGGGTTCGGTCCGCAAAAGCGTTGATGTTACAACCGGGTACCCCGTCAGCTTCGATGATCGACGAACACGCCTCTCGAAGGGATTATGATAACGTGCAGCTAGCCCATAGCGACGTTCATTCCATCCCGACAACGGAGTTACACTCAACCTTGGACGAATCACGATACGTGATTGAGGATGACACGCTACTCTATGCGGATAATGGTCGCGTTCGTGCGCCACGCGTCCCACACAATAGTGGTTATTTCCGCTTTTCGCGTCCTGGTTGGAGAGATACCCGCCCCGCGGTGAAGTTCGCCGAGCCTCGCCACCCAACACCGGCTTCTGGTCGGATTTGTCTTCTCTGCTACAAACCAGGCCATACTTCTCCACAATTTGTGTTGTCTCTTCGAGAATGGGAACAAGTCGTAGTCAATTATGAGGCCCTATCCCCGGAGGGCAAAGCAGCTGTTCCGATTGCATCATATATCCGTGCTCGAACGGATGTTCCACGTCACGTGTCGCTTCCCCGAGCTCGGGTGGTACCTGCACCGGAATCCCGTGTCACCGACGTGGTCGGTCACCCACCGCTTCTGCGGTACCTTCTGGACCCGATGCCCCCGGCGTTGCCTGCTCAACGCCCTGAGCAGCCGCCTCCAGCGGAGCAGGCCCAGAAAAACTAAATGTGGGAGTCTCCTCTCAAGGAGGGGCGCCCTCAGAGTCGAGGTCGACGGCGCCCGAGGCGTCCAAGCCTCGCTCCCCGATCAAAATCCTTTCAAGGAAAGAGGCCGTCAATGACGTGAACACGGAACAATTTCGTGTTCTGCGTCGTCCGTGGAAACGTGTTTCCCATAACCGGTTCCCGGATAGAGTTCTGGTGATGGCAAAGAGAAACTACAAGGTCTATGCCGACCTTGGCCTTTCACCCCAGTTTATGGTGCGACACGTTACCGTCTTAGACCCCGGTGCCGTTCCAAACTTTGTCGTGGAGGAAGTGTTACCGCCTGCTTCGCAGTCTAGGATCCACCGCGACCACGTCCCGGAGGTCGCTGACGCGAACAACAAACCGTTGGATACGGTGGGGTTCATAGAACTGGTAGTCCGCTTTGGCGCTCGCGTGGTGAAACTCGACTTCGTCGTATGTCAGAAATTAGCCGCCCCAGTCATCTTGGTTTGCGACTTTTGCGACCGCTTCTTCGAAGCGATCTTCCCCCGCCAACGGGGTGTCGAGATGGAGGATGGATCGTCCACTCCGATCGTTCTTCTTCCGCTTAGGCATGCCACGAAGAAGTATGTCCCGCTACCGGCAGCACAGGAACCTGCACTGGATGACCGTGAATCTAATAAGCTCCGCGTCACAGCGTCGTTGTGCGTCCCGTCTGAATCCCAAATGATGGTGAAAGTAACCTCCCGTCAACACGGACTCCGGGTCTTGCAACCATTGTCGTCACGGTATGACAGGCACAGCCTCGCAATTGCAAATGGAATCGTCCATGTGGAGCCAAACCAACCGTTTCAGGTGCTGATCCCCAATCTAGGGACTGTACCCCAGGATCTGGTGAAGAACTAAGTGATAGGGTCCGTCATGTCGCACCCCATCCCTATGGTGCCGACAAAGCTGACCACAGCTGACGTTCTCGGACTCGTTCACACTAAGGAGGGGGACAGCCCGGAACCCGTTTCATCGCAGGTACCCGGGGTTCAACCTGTAACAGCAGGGACGCAGCCCGTTTCAACGAGTGGTGACCGCCCCGATCCAGTCCAAGAACTCGAGGACCTGGATCTCAGCCACGTCCCGGAGTCATACCGCCATCGATTGCGAGAACTTTTAAGGGACTTCACCACTATGTGGAACGGCTCCCTTGGTGAGAGTGCCACTACGGAACACCGGATTGATTTGCTACTGGACACCAGACCCATCGCTCAGCACCCATACCGTGCCGGACCCGCCGCACGCGCGGAGGAAAAGGCACTAGTGGATAAAATGCTTCGATCAGGGATCATTGAACCGGCTCAGTCGCCGTGGGCTTCTCCAGTAGTACTGGCTTCAAAGCAGGATGGTTCCTTGAGGTTTTGCGTCGACTACCGTCGGTTGAATGCCGTCACCGTCAAGGACGTGTATCCAATCCCAGGAATAGACTAGTACATTGACTCGCTGGGCACCGCCCCCGTCTTTTCAACTTTTGAAGCCAATTGGGGATACTGGCAAGTTCCGGTAAGGAAGCAAGACCAGGATAAGACCGCTTTCGCGTGTCACTCCCGTCTCTACCGTTTCAAACGGATGCCTTTTGGTCTTACCAACGTCCCCGCCACTTTCCAGCGAGCCATTGACATCCTATTGGCCCGCTTCAAATGGCGTACCTGCCTGGTCTACCTGGATGACATAATCGTCTCCTCAGATAATCTGGACAAACATCTCACTCATGTAAGGGATATCATGACCACGCTTCGAGATGCGGGTGTCACTCTTAAGTTGAAGAAATGTGACTTCTTGACGGACACCGTGAAGTATCTCGGCCCTGTTATCCGTCCAGGACGTGTTACAATCGAGGAGACTCGTGATAAGTCACTCAAAGAGGCTAAAGAACCGCGGACGCAAACCGAGCTTCGTTCCTTTCTGGGACTCGCAAACGTCTACCGACTATTCATCCCGCACTTTTCGGACAAAGCTGCACCGTTAAACGCGCTTTTGCGGAAAGGCCAACCACCAAAACTGGACCCCTTAACCCCCGTTCAAACGGAATCTTTCAACTCTCTTAAGGATTCTGTCGTCTCCACCCCGATCCTCTGGTTGCCGAAGCCTGGAAGGCCCTTCACCGTAGATACGGACGCCAGCGACGACCAAGTAGGTTGTGCAATGTTTCAAACTGCAATCAATGGGGAAAGACGCCCCGTAGGGTACTGGTCCCGATCGCTAAACGTCAACGAGAAAAAATACTCCGTCTCGGAGAAGGAATGCCTTGCAGTAGTGTGGGCATTACAAACGTTGCGCCCCTATCTCATGGGTAATCATTTCACCGTTTTTACGGACCACGCATCACTTCGATGGCTACTCTCCATCTCGGAGCCTTCAGGCCGCTTGATGCGTTGGCGTCTCCGTCTAGCGGAATTTGACTTTGACGTGCAGTACCGAAAAGGATCGTGCAACACCCAAGCCGATGCTCTCTCCCGCCTGGTCACTACTGGCGAAGCACTACCCGTCAAAGACGATGAAATACCCTGCTTTGCAGTGAATGGCGACGACGCTACCATCGAGGACGGGGAACGAGGCACGGACTCTTCAGATTCCGGTTCCGAATTGGACGACTTCCTTCTCTCGGAAGATTCCGAGAAACCCTTACCAGGGAACTTCGTGCCTATTACTCCAGAGGAGATGATACGGGAGCAATTCGCTGACCCGTTCTGCGCAAAGGTCCGCGCTCAACTCAATGGAGGACGTACTCTCCCCTTTCAGGTGAATGACGCCGGATACCTTGTATGGCCCGTCGGATCGCACCCACAAATCGTGGTACCACATAACCTCCAGTCGAGAGTATTGCGGTTGTCGCACTACTCCGAACTGAGTGGCCACGTCGGGGGACGGAAAATTTACCTCACCCTACGCCGTAACTTCTACTCGCCTGCCATGGCAGTGGACTGCTACGCAACGGTGCGGTTTTGTACTGATTGCGCTCGGAACCATGTCAAACTCCGTCGTCATGCGACGAAGTTGAAGCTACTTCCAGCACGCGCTCCCTTGGAGTTTATGGCGATCGATATACTCGGTCCCTTACTTACCCCTAAGCGGAATTACAAGTTCTTACTCGTAATTACGGATCGCTTCTCCAAGCTGGTCCGGACCGTACCGTTTCAGAAGATCTCCACTATGAGCGTGGCTCAAGCCTTCGTCCTACACTGGGTCTTCGTCTACGGCACACCAGTCAACCTCCTCTCCGATAACGGGAGACAGTTCGCCTCTCGTTTCTTCGAGGATGTGTGTCGCATCTTGGATATTAAGAACCTGTTCACTACCACTTACCACCCCCAAACTAATGGGCAGGCCGAACGGTTCAACCGGACATTACTTGCGACACTCCGTTCATACGATGCAGACCACCCCAAACATTAGGCCTTGTTCACTGATGCGCTCACCTTTGCGTACAATACGCAGGTGCACAGGACAACTGGATTAACGCCCTTCGAGCTGGTACTGTCCTGTACCCCACCGCCCGTGGTGCTGGAACCACAGCCCACGCTGGATACCTTTCCGTCACTGACTGCTTACCGCGAAGCGTGGAAAACTTGGCTCACGAAGCTCGTTCCCGCCGCACAGCGTTCAATGGGCCGAGCCCAGGCCGCTTACAAGCGTGACTTTGATACCAAAGCCCCTCGCTCGCCGCCACGTCTCGCCCCCGACAGTTATGTATTCATCCGCAAGGAGTATTGGAACCCAGAGAAGGAGAAACACCACAAGCTGTCACCCGTTGCCGACGGCTCCCTTCGGGTTATTCCGGTGGCTCCCGACACTGTCGTTGTTGACCTCGCTGGTAATCACGAACGCATCTCCCACGATGACGTGGTATCGGCTCCTCCCCCGTTAACATCCCAACCTACTGGTGTGACTGCTCCCGTTGAAATGGAATCATCGACTCCCTTACCCCAGGTCCACCCGCGTCCCTACGCGTTACCACACCCATCTCGGGGTTTGTCTGACCTTGCGCTACCCGCGGCGCCCAACCCGAAAGGAATCGTGTCGCGCATTCGTCGCTCCTCCTCAGTCCACCCGACGGACACCAACTCCGGTGCATCGTCTAAGGGGGGGGAGGCATCCGAGAGCCGTCGTAATCCGGTCGACACCGTTGCTGGAAACGCCGCACCGTCGCGTGTCATTCTTCGCCCGTCAGGGGTGCCTGATACAGACGTCCTGCACGACTCGACGCAGTCGTTATCAAAGCCTCAGAACGCAGCTGTGGATAACGCCACCAACACTCACCGAGGTGTCACCACACGTGCAATACGGAATGCAAATGCCCTCGACGCACTGCAGCCTCATACATTACGAGTGGACGACGCACCGCCAAGTATCCCGTACAGAGAGGCGGATACATCCACGGCGCCGACGCCGGACAGCCAGCCATTGGAACGCTCAAGTAACTACACGGAACCTCGCCGTGGGACAGAGAGGTGCGACAATGCGCCACCGCCCCAGCGAATCTCACCGCCGAAGCGAGCTTCACCACGCCGATTAGCGAAACGACCACCCGGGTTACCCGCTGGTGTGGGCCCTCCAACCAGAGTGGGAAGCTCCGAAACAAGCCCGGCACTTGGAGAAAATGAACCGCCGAAGTCGGGTTGACATTCTACTCAGCCGAGGACTGCCTTGCGCGCTACACGGTCCGACCGGAGCGAAGCCGCCCAATGCGTGATCACTTCGGTACCCCCTGGCTCAGGACGGGTACCACCCAGAAATAGCGACACCGCCATACGGGATGGCCGGGAAGTGTACCGACAAGAGTTCATGGTCGGACGCATTCTGGAGCACTCCTACCGCCCAAAGGGGTATCTCCAATACTTGGTCCGTTGGTACGGGTACGGCCCCGGATGGGATTCAGACGAACCGATAGAGCACATACCTTGGTCAAAGTTGGTACAGTATCATCGTCGTACTGTCACGGCTTTGCCGGCTACCATAGACCGAGCCCAAGTGGGATAAGAAGACACCCGATGGGGATAAAGGAACAGAAGATCTGGATAAGGACCCTTGGAAGAAGGAGAAGATGCACAGAAGTCCTGGAGAAGGACACTCAGAAGAAGTGGAAGAGAAAAAAGAAAAAAAACACGTCATAGACGGAAGCAGTTTACTATTTTAGAAGTTGCTGCACACACTACCGCACAACGGGATATACTAACCAAGATCACAAGGAATTAGTTGGAAAAACCCGGATTGCCGTACGCGCCAACCGAGTCGCTAGCGGAGTTACTCCCGCCAGTCAGGCGTACCACGAGGGCGTCTCTCATCGTACCGATGTCGCCGCTCGCCGCTTGCGCGTTCAGTCCAACACCCCAAAGAAACTGGGAGATCACGACCGCCTCTGGGCGTATGGGAACCTCGATAACATCCGGTTCGTCCGGCAACGCCGCCGCCACTGGATCGACCACTGCACCTGCGTGAGTCGCTCCCTCCGCCGGCTGCGTCGTAGAATCGGCACCATCGGGGTCTCCCACGTCTTCCATGACCTCGTCGCCACGGTATTCGCCCGCCTCCTCCGGGAGATCTTAACCGCCATAGGCGTTGTAGAAGTCATCCGAGTTGACAAACCCCACGGAGTGCCCGTAGGGTATGCCTTGTGGAGCCATCCGGAGTGCCGACGCCTCCGCCTCGAAGATCTCTTGCTGCTTCCACGGGTTACAGAAGATGAAATCTCCCGCCAACGGCGTGCGACGCCCCGGAGACCGATCAGCCCCACCGGCTTCTTGACGACGGCCGCTCTGCCGGAGAGGCACGACAGCCCAGTCAACACGCCCAATGATGTCGATGAGCTCCTGAGCTTCATCAGCGTTATTGACACCTCCAAGAGAGAGTTGAAGGTCCAACTGCCGGATGTAACCACGCAAACGCGGAGGAAGATACCACAGTCGATACTGGTCGTAGGCTTCCCACAAGATGTACGCCGCGGCTCGGACTGCCCATTCGGTTAGGACCACGGACCATAAGCCGGAGTGCGGATCCTCGATGAGGTACGAGCCCAGATAGGAGACGACTGGAGGCAGCTCCACGTAACATCCCCGGCACATCTCGACGGAGGACCACCACTCAGGCAGGGGAACGTATCGCCCAAACTGATATAAGGGACTAATCCAGTTTAGCTCCGTGTTCTGATAAGGGACAAGAAACCCAAAGCGGGATCTGCCCCGACGCTGCTCGCGGATGAAGTTCTGTAACCACCGATATCGGGACTCACGACGAAGGTGACGGAACTCTGCACGAATGATCGGACGGACCCAGCAGATCGCTTCTTGACGCGCTCGCGGTTGACCGCGCCATGCGTAAGTTTCCAACCCCGCAAGGCGGTCACAATAGCTGATCTCACCCTGAGTCCGGTACATCCGTAGGTCGAAGCCGAATTCGTCGGGCACGGGGTATTGGAAGTTCGCCCGGTTGATCCGTGAGTAGCCGATGCGGACGAATATACAATGCGCCTCTTCCGCCGACTCGAGCCTTCGCCGCAGAATCGCGTGAACGGGAACCGCCACACGGCGTCGCTGGTCCCACGAAGAGGTGATCAAAGTCGGCAGCTCGCCCGGGAGACGCGCATTGCCATCAGCATACGCCGCCACGAGTTCTTCGTCGAAGACCGCTGTCGGATGTAACCACGGAGCTCTCCAGAGAATGGCCGCATGTTGACGCGGGTTTAACCCGACGAGTTCGTCGTAACTAAGCCAGGTGTCCTCCGCAGAAGTGATGTGGCTTGAAGCTTCAATGGGGCCCCGGGATCGGCTCGGCGCCGTTGACGAGGCACTCCCCTGCGGAAGGAGAGCCAAATAGAAACCGGAGAAGTAACCGCGGCGGGGATTGTTACCACCGTTCATCGGGAGCACTGGACGCCGAGGTATTGGGATGTGGTCGCTGGAAGTTGGTGTACGAAGAAGAAGAGCGCTCGAAGTTTGAGGAGTGGTTACGGCATTGGTGTGTTTGTCGCTCGGTTGTGCTGCTCTGCCTTCGACAGTCGAGTGGTCGCTGGACGCGTTACGCGGCTCGCTCTTATGCCGGTTAGACCGTTGCCTCCCCGCGATGTCGACGGCGTGTTAGTCACCTAAGGAGGGGGATATGAAGGACAATGCCCTTCAAGGGGGTTTCTTCGCAGGACTTAGAGAGTTGGCTTGCTTGAGGACTAGCTTGGTCTATGACAAGCTATACCGCTATTGCGTGCTGACGGCCGGTTAGGACTGGGAGTGCACACGGGTGGAACACGTGGACTGCACGGATGCCGACGCTCTAGTGCGAGGCATGCCCCACGTGGCCCGGATTCTACCTAATGATTAGTATTATTTAGTATTTTTTAGACTTTATTTAGCTACGCTATCGCTATTTAGTGTTTATTTTTCGGGCGCGCGCCCACTTTCAGGGGCCACGCGCCACACTACTTAGGAGGTTGAGCACTGCTCCCCAGTAAACACCCTGTTGGGAGATCCCAAGGAGGGAGTCTTGGCTCTGAACTCTTCGCCTTCGGGGCGTCTTCACCGCATACTGCGTGCGCGCCCGTCGCACGTTAGTTCATCCACCCTTCTGTCAACTAGAGTGCTACCACCACCGTGGGTTCATATTTAATCGCCGACACTTGTCGTAGTCTCGCCCCTGTATATGGTTTTGCCCCCGTTTCCTCTTGTTCGCTATTTTGGCTCTCATGAGTGCCCACCCCACTCACCCCGCTCGTCCACCTCATACGAGTGTTTCCTCGCTCCTTTTCCGACAATCGCCGTGATACCGCTCCGCCTAGGATTGGTCACACCCCGGACTGGGCAGTGCTCACCTAAACACTCTAGGTATATCCCGCCGGATTGGCCTCGGTCTGACACCCGACTTCGTCGTGCCTTTCCAGAGTGGCTCTGTTTCTGTGCTCCGCTGGGACGCGTCTCCTCCGCCTGAGGCGTTTCTCTCAAGAGAGGAAGATCCCGAACATCTTCATGGTGTCTCCACTCAAAGCGTTGTCCTACATTGACGGAGACGGCAACAGGCGAAAAGGACATAGCGATGACGCTTGCGGGAGCGTCGGGACGCTCGGTAACGTGAGAACCAAACTAAGATGGTGCATTGTGGAGACGAAGGAGGTGGACCAATTTCTCGTCCTACAATCTTGCCTAAAATATATCCACTTCCTATCATTAATGTCTCGGAGTTCTGACACCCCATCTTGGAAAGAAGTTCAGAGTCATTTGTATCAATTGATGTGCAGTTGAGAACAGGTGATGATTCTTTAAATATTATGATCTTAACTGGTCCAAAGGCTGGAGGAAGGTCAACACTTGTTCGAAAAAACGCCATTGTCCTTGCTAGATCATGCAATTGGAGGTCGTTCGAGGATATATATGTGCGTATGGGTGCAATTGATGAAGTCGCGCGTGGAAGGTTGACATTAACGGTTAAAATGGAAAAAGTACTTTTTTGAATAACGCCACGAGCTGCTGACTAGTTATGGCAGACCAAGTTGGTCGTGGAACTTCAAAGCATGGTGGCTATGACGTTACATACGTTATTTTGAACCATATTGTTAGAGTAAACAAATCATTGACAGTGTTCTCAACGCATTATTTCAAACTTGGGGACGACATTGTTTGATTGGGAAATCGATAAGGGCGACTGACAGCCCAGATATTTGAAATAGCGGCTAAGGTTGACGAGAAGTCAATGAGCATCACATTTTTGTACAAGCTACGAGCCGGTAGTAGCGGGAAATCTCGAGGTGTTCACTGTGTAAGAGTGGCTGGAATATCATCAATCGTATGAAATGAAAGCTCTGGAAAAGCTAAAAGCAAATCTTTGCAACGCGTGCAGTCTGGATAACATAAGCCGAAGCCAATCATCCGCCTTCGTAGAAAGAAAGTACGAAAGTTACAAGGTAGATGGAGCTGAACGAAATTCGTAAAAAGATAACGCACTATAGCTAGGCCGCTAACGAGCTAGGAGTAAATAAAACTGAGGGACACTTGATTGTCACACTCGTCTGGTAAACTACATGTACTATTTGATCCCACGTTTAACCATCTCTTTTTTCTTAGTACCGATTGCTAAGTTAAAAGCAGCACTGACGGCAGCTCGGTTTGTCTCGTTTAGAGCATTTTGTGTTGAGTTCGGCAATGACTACTGCTTTATATACGACGAATTTTGCTGACCCTGAGATCCCTGCTGCCTTTGAGACTGCTCTTCTTGTGAGCATTCAAACTTTTCATCTCCAAAACCTTTCACCTTTGCTCTCTTTGCCTTGAAACGTTCCGTGTAACTCTTCTTTCTCTTGACAATCTTCACATTGGCTTTGTTTGGCGGCTGAATAAATGAAACTGAACTATTCTCTCATGCAACGAATTCCTTCTGTGAATGAGGATTCTCTCCCACTTTGAATGTGTTGAAGACCGAAAGTGAAGGAAGTCGCCCTCGGTTATAGCTCTCCATCGCTCTTTTCAACACCTCCTGAAAGTGATCCACAGCGTAAGGGCCCATGCCCGAAGTCACTCGTTTGATTTGATCAAAGAAAGCTTGAGAATCTGACCATTTGATGCAGGTTCCAACCTCGATCTCAGAACAAGTCTTCAGGAATGGGTCGATTTGGTGAAGTGTAAATTGGGGATCATCACTCACTTCCGACTTTAATTGACGTTTTAAAATGACCATGTCAAGAACACGAGCTTGCTTTCGGAGATTTCAGACGCGGAGATAGTCAAATTCCTGTGAGTCGGCCTTCCAATGGGGGTCGAAGAGTCCTTCGAGTTCAATGTAATCGACGAGAACCTCCCTGAGGATGGGGTTCAGTTCAGCCATGTCCCCATACGCCATTGCACATTTCATGATGTGAAGACAGGGAAATCCCATTGACTGAGTTTTCTGTCAGGCACACCTCGCTAATAATTCGCTGTCTCCACCTCCCTTGCTCTCGACTTCCATTCGAGCGAAAAGAACTTTCAAAGTTCTTTGTTCTCGTGGGAGAGAGGACTCGACCTTATGGAGCAAGTAAACGCTCTACGTGAGGTCAAACACGGCAACCATGTCGATTTTGTTGCGATCCTGGTCGGTGAGCTCTGGAAAATCTGCATCAGCCGGAGATAGAACGGATGCGTTTGTTAACACGTAGTTCTTCGAGGAAACCACGCTAGATTCCTTAAACTTCGTGAGGCAGTAGCTAGTGTAGTCTGCAATCCAACCGTCAACAATTGGGATGGGGATAGGCAACTGGCAGTCTCGGATGGATCTAAAGCAAGAGCTCGACGGGGTCATGGACCGTAGACGAGACTCGTTTCGCTCCGCTGCCCTTTTCGATGTCAGCCATTTTAGTTGCCTCGGAATAGCACCAAAGGGTACTTTCTTTGCTAATATGTAGGCTCTGTATCCAGCATTAGATGCTTCAGTGTATCCTGTTCCTTGGAAAAGGTACAGGCGTGGGACAGCAGCGTCTCAAAAGCACGCAACAAGCAGCTGTGATCTATGAACGTACAGATATGCGTACCAATTTGGAAGCTTCTCCGTAAAGCACTGGAAGTACTTGGTTTGGAATTCTGAGCGGTTTTTTGTGAACGAAGGAAGGGACAGGGATCTTCTAATATTGAATAGGTCCCTACTCATTTCATCGCACCATTGCGGACGCCCAATCGTTGCACACCACGATGTAATATTCTTCATTTGGTTTTGGTTAAGATGCCATTCATCTAACAGTATGAATAAGCTCTCGAATACCTTTTCAGTGGCAGCGATGCAGGCATCGCATTGGTCCATTGTTATCAGAGATGGTGAGATGGGAATCATCGACTTGAACCGCGAAAGAGTGCCAACGAAGTCTGCCTCAGTTTCTCCACTTATAAAAGCAATAAAGAATGTGAGAGTGAACCCGTCGTTTGCTCTTCCATTAATTGTGAGAACTCGAAATCCATAACGATTGGCAATTGCGTCTGTGTTCTCGGAATGCTAGATAAGTGTGCTAGATATCTAGTTTCGTGAATAAAAAGCCAAAAAATCTAAGAATTTTGCAGATTGCGCTAGTTCGGCACCTGAGAAAAAAAATTTTTTGGAAATAAGAACTCCATGCATCTTAGTGTTTTGACCATTTAATGCAGTTTAATCTGCATTTGCAGTTTACTGGTCACTTTTGACCGCTCTAGGTGGAGATCCATACCAAGGCAGTCGTCAGTACTTTCTACCTCCTTACTGGCCCTTTTGCTTACTAGGCTCCAGCGTTCCACCTGGAGGGTATTTGAGGTTGAAGAAGTCCACCACCGCATTCTCAACCTCGTCCACCTCCCCACTGCTCAAGTTCCTCACACCCAGCTGCCCCACCACACACACATTCCCACCCTTCTTCTCCACATCCTTACCAACCCTCCTCTTCTTCAGCCGACTCTCTCCAACTCCTCCACCTTTCCATTCCTTTCTCCCCTTCTTCATCCCAGCCGGCTCCCCGCGTCTCCCTGGCGTCACCGGCGACCCTTTCGCTCTCCCCCTCTCCTCTCCCACCTCCTTCAACACCTTCCGCGCACCCCAAATCTCCACCAACCCTTCCATGTGCACTTCCAACACCTTCACACGCCTCCTCAGTTCCTTATTCGCCCTCCACAGCTTCCCCATCTCCAGCCCCATCGAATCGCAGCACACCCCTGGCGGCCCACAAATGGCCCGAATGGTGTCCCTAAAACATGTTGGTGAATTGTCGGCCGACAGGGGTGTGCTGCGACTTCATCTGTGGACCGATGAAGTCGCAGGGAACCCCTGTCGGCCGAAAAATACGGCATAACATCACGCATGATGCGTTTCTGAGATGTTGGTCGACTGTCGGCCGACAGAGGTGCGCTACGACTTCATCGGGACCCCCGATGAAATCGGAGCGCACCTCTGTCGGCCGTCAGTCGACCAATATCTCAGAAACGCATCATGCGTGATGTTATGGCGTATTTGTCGGTCGACATAACACATATAATTTTGGAACGCCCAAGTGTACACGGTGCACTCTGACGTCCGACAGAGGTGCGCTCTGACTTCATCGGGGGTCCCGATGAAGTCCCCGCGCACCTCTGTCGGCCGACATAATACATATAATTTTGTAGTTTTTAGGACGCCCAGGTGTACACGGTGCATTCTGTCGGCCGACAGAGGTGCGCGGAGACTTCATTGAGACCCCGATGAAGTCGGAGCGCACATCTGTCGGCCGACAGTCGACCAAGATCTCAGAAACGCATCATGCGTGATGTTAGGCCGTATTTGTCGGCCGACAGGGGTTCCCTGCGACGTCATCGGACCACCGATGAAGTCGCAGCACACCTTTGTCGGTCGACATAATACATACAATTTTAGAACGCCCAGGTGTACACGGTGCACACTGACGGCCGACAGAGATGCGTTCCGACTTCATTGGGGGTCCCGATGAAGTGCCGGCGCACCTCTGTCGGCCGACATAATACATATAATTTTGTAATTTTTAGGACGCCCAGGTGTACACGGTGCATTCTGTCGGCTGACAGAGGTGGGCGGGGACTTCATCGGGACCCCCGATGAAGTCGGAGCGCACCTCTGTCGGCCGTCTCCAACTACTAAAGCACATGTTTGTGTGTGTGTGTGTGTGTGTGTCGCTGCGTGTGATACGAATGGGCCACTTGGCCGCGGAAAAAGAGTGCCATGGCATAGGATTGGTCAACAGCGACACACGTGTAACAGTTGACCAATAGCGTGCCGTGGCACTCGGCTGTGCGGAAGAACAGTGCTGAGGGTGACACGTGTGTAACATTTGACCAATCGCGTGCCGTTGCACACCTTGCTCGGGGACAACTCCAAGAGCAGGGTTTTCTACCCTGCTCCGGGACAACTCCAAAAGCAGGGTTTCCCCACCCCGCTCCGGAACGAGGCCAAGAGCAGGGTTTCGCACCCCTCTCCAAGGCAAGTCCAAGAGCAGGGTTTGGCACCCTGCTCCAAGACAAGTCCAAGAGCAGGGTTTTTCCACCCTGCTCCAGGAGAAGTGCAGAGTGCAGGGTTTCTCACACACTGCGTATGACTGCAATGACGCCTCAATGCGCGCTCACTACTGGGCACACAGTTGCAAACACTTTCGGTACTAGGAGATATTTAGATGGGAACGCGGTGAGACGTCCAAAGGCACTAACGTGGTCTTTTGACACTATCATGCCGACCGTACCTTCAACCGATGCAGCCGAAGCTCGCACAAGGCAACAGTGCAAGCGTGCTGCTGTACGACGAAGAGCTAAAACTTCAGAACAGGCCGAAGAACGAGGGCGTCGCAACCAAGAACGCGCTAGAATTCGGCGCGCATGACTTACAAACACCCACTGCGTTTGAGTGCAATGGCGCCTCACTGCGCGCCTACCGCTAGGCACACAATTGCGCACGTGGGCGCTGCGAGCCAAGTCAGAAAAGCACGTTTTCTCACGCAAAGCATGGTGTTTTACACAAAGCACGGTTCGTCACGCAAAGCACGGGTTTTCAACTCTTGCGTATGATTGAAACGGCGCCTCATTGCGTGCTTACCGCTGGGCTCATCATCGGGCTCATGGGCGCTGCGAGATTGAGGTTATAGGGTGTGACTGAGTTTGAACGAGGTGCGCCATGACATGTCCATGCAAACAAACTGGACGTCTTGCGAAATTATGCCGAACATACCGTCAATCGATGCAACTGAAGTTTTGAGAAGACAACAGCGTGACCACGCAGCTGTGAGACGAAGAAATGAAACAGCAGAACAGACTGAAAAGCGGAGGTGACGCAATGGAAAGAAACCCAGGGACGGAGGGCCAAATGACCACTACAAAGCGACGAATGAGATTCGAGAATTAGAAAAAACCGTCTTTCTCAAAGTAGAGAGCGTAAACCCCAGAAAGAAATCTCGCGCGTAAGTGGAGGTGTAAAATACACTCAGCGCGAAAGATGCCATTCTTGATCATTATTGTAAGCTGAAGAAAGGATTCATGTTAATTTTTCTACGAAACTTGGACATTATAAAGAGACATATGTATTGGGCCATAGATAAAGTGCATGGGATGACAACTAGCCTATTTTCTTTCTGTCAGCTACAGGGTCGTACAATGGACAGCTTTTTTGCTTGCCGAGAATGCCCTGCGGACCTATAGACGATACATTTCAACTTTTCGTCTTAAGGCTTCGCTCTCACAACCAATAACGTACAAGGGCAATCGTTTGGAAGTAGGGTTAAGTGTGGGAGTAGAGTGGAGTTTCGGAGTAGAGCTGAGTTCGATCTTTAAGATACCTGCATTTTTCACGGTTTTCTCTATGTCACTCTCTCCCGTATTACAAACCATTTCAACGTCGGAATATGTGTGAAAAGCGGTTAAACAAAAATATTTCATGTAGCCTTTCCAGATAAACTGCCGTGAAAAAGGTTTTGGATACTTAATCGTAAAGGATGACATTGTTTTTCTTTCACATCTTTTCTATGCTTCTCTGAACCTTTTGAACTAGCCGTCCTAGAAAAATTTGTCTTTTTACAAGGCACTTCTAATTTACAAACGCTACAAACTACTTTCAAAGCTTTTTCTCAACATATGTACACTGTCAAACGCGTGCAAAGCACGCTACAGAGCCACTCGTCTAACTACTAAAGCACATGTTTGTGTGTGTGTGTGTGTGTGTGTGTGTGTGTGTGTGTGTGTGTTTGTCGCTGCATGTAATACGAATGGGCCACTTGGCCGCGGAACAAGAGTGCCACGGCATAGGATTGGTCAATGGAAACACACGTGTAACAGTTGACCAATAGCCTGCCGTGGCACTAGGTTGGGCGGAAGGACAGTGCTGAGGGTGACATGTGTGTATTATTTCACCAATCGCCTGCCGTTGCACACCTTGCTCCGGGACAACTCCAAGAGCAGGGTTTTCTACCCTGCTCCGGGACAACTCTAAAAGCAGGGTTTCCCCACCCCGCTCCGGAACGAGTCCAAGAGAAGGGTTTGGCACCCTGCTCCAAGACAAGTCCAAGAGCAGGGGTTTTCCACCCCGCTCCAGGAGAAATGCAGACAGCAGGGCTTCTCACACACCGCGTATGACTGCAATGACGCCTCATTCCGCGCCCACTGCTGGGCACACAGTTGCGAACACTTTCGGTACTAGGGAAAATTTAGATGGGAACGCGGAGAGACGTCCACAGGCACCAACGTGGTCTTTTGACGCTATCATGCCGACCGTACCTTCAACTGATGCAGCCGAAGCTCGCACAAGGCCACAGTGCAAGCGTGCTGCTGTACGACGAAGAGCTAAAACTTCAGGACAGGCCGAAGAACGAGGGCGTCGCAACCAAGAACGCGCTAGAATTCGGCGCGCATGACTTACAAACACCCACTGCGTTTGAGTGCAATGGCGCCTCACTGCGCGCCTACCGCTAGGCACACAATTGCGCACGTGGGCGCTGCGAGCCAAGTCAGAAAAGCACGTTTTCTCACGCAAAGCATGGTGTTTTACACAAAGCACGGTTCGTCACGCAAAGCACGGGTTTTCAACTCTTGCGTATGAGTGAAACGGCGCCTCATTGCGCGCTTATCGCTGAGCTCATCATCGGGCTCATGGGCGCTGCAAGAGTGAGGTTATAGGGTGTGACTGAGTTTGAACGATGTACGCCATGACATGTCCATGCACACAAACTGGACGTCTGCGAAATTATGCCGAACATACCGTCAATCGATGCAACTGAAGTTTTGAGAATACAATAGCGTAACCACGCAGCTGTGAGACGAAAAAATGAATCGGTAGAACAGACTGAAAAGCGCAGGTGACGCAATGGAAAAAGAGACAGGAAAGGAGAGCCACATAAGACCACTACAAGGCAACAGACAAGATTCGAGAGTGAGAAACAGAGTTGATCTCAAAGTGGAGAGCGTAAACCCCAGAAAGAGCGCTCGCGCGTAAGTAATGGTGTTGAATACACTCAGCGGGAAAGCTGCCATTCTTGATCATTATTGTAAGCCGAAGAAAGGATTCATTTTAATGTTTCTACGACACTTTGACATTTAAAAGAGACATATGAATTGGGCAATAGATGAAGTGGATGGGATGACAACTAATATGAATGGGGCAATAGATGAAGTGGATGGGATGACAACGAATATGAATGGGGCAAAAGATGAAGTGGATGGGATGACAAAGAATTAGAATGGGGCAATAGATGAACTGGATGGGATGACAACTAATATGAATGGACCAATAGATGAAGTGGATGCGATGACAACTAATATGAATGGGGCAATAGATGAAGTGGATGGGATGACAAGTAGCCTATTTTCTTTCGGTTAGCTACAGGTTCGTACAATGCACAGCGTTTTTGCTTGCTGAGAATTCCCTGCGGACGTATAGGAGATTCGTTTGCAGCCTTCGTCTTTAGGCTTCGCCCTGACTACAAATAACGTACAGGGACAATCGTCTTCGAGTACGGCTAAGTGTGGGAGTAGAGTGGAGTTTGGGAGTAGGGTTGAGTTCGATGTTTAAGATAACTACTTTTCTCATGGCTTGCTCTTTGTCACTCTGTTTCGTACTACAAAACATTTCAACGTCAGTGTATGGGTGAAAAGTGATGATAGAAAATTATTTCATGCAGGCTTTTCAGAAGTTCTGCTGTGAAAAGGGTTTGGATAATTAATCGTAGAGGATGACATCGTTTTTCTTTTTCATTCTTCCAATGCCTTTTTGAATCTGATGAACTAGCCGTCCTAGAAACATTTGTCTTTTACCAAGCCAGTTCTAATTTACAAACGCTAAAAACTACTTTCAAAGCTTTTTCTCAACATATGTAAACTGTCAAACGCGTGCAAAGCACGCTACAGAGCCACTCGTCAGAGTACTAAAGCACATGTTTGTGTGTGTGTGTGTCGCTGCATGTGATACGAATGGGCCACTTAGCCGCGTAACAAGAGTGCCACGGCATGGGATTGGTCAACGGCGACACACGTGTAACAGATGACCAATAGCGTGCCGTGGCACTAGGCTGGGCGGCGGAACAGGAGTGCCACGTCGCAGGATTCAAGGACGGAGACACCTGTACTCGCGCTCGCCAATGGCGTGCCGTGGCACTCGCGCGGGCGCCGGAACCAAGAGTGCCACGGCACGTGATTGGAGGATGTCGACACGTGTAGGAAAGCTGGCCGATGGCATACCGTAGCACTCCCCGCAGGCGGAGGAATACTCGTGCAAGCGACACGTGTGCACTCGCGCGGTCAAAGTAGATGTGTGCAGTGCAACACGAATTTAACGCTACAAATGCATGTTTTCACAGACAACACCGTGCAAAGCACGGATCGGAGCCGTTTCGATCGGCCATGTAGTCGTATAGGGTTGGGTGAAGCCGCCGAAAACGTATGCGGAATTGACGAATGTGAGACTGGTTTGGCGGAGAGTGGTGGAGTCCTGGTTGAGAGCTAGTGTTTCGAGTGTGAGTGTGACGAAGGAGGGGAGTGCAAGGGTTCCAATCTGTGAGATGATGGCGATAGTGTCTCGGGAGAAGAGGTCCTGAAGGGAAAAGAAGGTTGATTGGGGGTTTGCTCGAAGGAATTTGTGAGCGGTGATGAGATCGGAAAAGGAAGTGTGCTTGCCATCACGGACGAAACCTGGTTTGCGGGCTTGGAAGGGAGGAGGAGGGACATGGGAGGATGAGGTGACGGAAGGATCAGCGGAGAGAGAAATCCAATTGTTGACGGCATCGGAGCGTTCGATGGCACGGATGGTTTCGTTGTGCGCGGTGGGTCTGCGCTTGGAGGTTCGGGAGTAATGTGATTTGAAGAGGGTATGGGCTTGTTCGAAGATGCCTGCATCGTTGATGTGGAGACCCCCAAAGCGTCGAATGTCGTCTATGATGTGATCGAGGAGGTGGAATTTAAGGGTGCCAAGGTTGGAGGTATGGTATGGACTGAGAACATCGACAGCTCTGTGCTTGAAGGAATGGATTTGGGAGGCGAGTTTGGCAAGACGAAAAGTGGTCCATTCGCGGACGGAGTTGTAGCACATGGAGGTGAGGAGGAGATCTGTGTACTTGGAGAAGACGGTTGTGATGGGAGCGGAATTGGCTTCGTCACAGCAGCGGTCGAAGAAGGCGCCGATGAAGGGGAAGACCATGTCGAGGGCGCGGTAGTCTTTTGCTTCTAGCATGCCGCGGACGCCGTCAGTTGTGAAGAAGCCGTTGAGGGACGGCCCGCTTTTTTAAGTAGAGAAGTTGATGTGGAGGCCGGTAGCTGGGGAATGGTTTTCGATGGCGGTGAGGACGAAGTTGGAGTGCTTGAGGATGGAGGTGCGGACGGAGTGGAAGGAACGGCGGGAGTTTGTGGAGCTGATGGTGGTGAAGAGGTGTTCTGATCTGAGACGTTCGATGGCGGCGAGCTTGATGAGTTTGGAAACGCCGAGGTGGAAGTTGTGGAGGGGTTCGAAGGGGAAGATGTTGTATGGAGTGAGGAGGGGGGTGATGTTGAAAAAGGGGTAAAACTCGAAGAGGGAGGGGTATTTTGCGAGGGAGAGGGAGTGGAGTGCTTGGAGAGCTTGTTCCTTGAAGTTGCGCGAGACTCTTGGCTTGCGGGCCAGGAGAGCTGCTTCGGAGTCCTTGAGGAGGGAGAAGTGTTTGTTGCGGGCTGCAAGGGTGAGGGGAAGAGATCGAGGGGGATGGGCGTGAGAGTGTTGGTGGAGTTGTGAGCGAGGGACAGAGCATCTGTGGCAGGGGTGCTGGGGGCGGGTGCCGTGGGAAATGGCGAGAATATCCTTTGCCTCGGGAATGTCTGCGCAGTAGCTGGCGATGATGGGGTGGCATTGACGAAGAACGCCGTCTGCGTCGCGGAAGGGGAAACCGGGGAGGGCAGAAGAGAAGAGAGGTTGAAGGAGGGAGGAGATGGTCTGCTGTATGAGTTCCATTTTTGTTTGGCGGGGGATGGAGGAGGAATGAGTGATGATATCTGCATCTGGAGAAAGAGTGATTGGGGTGAAGGAGGTGGGAAGATAGCCGAGGAGTGTGAGATTGTCGGAGATGCATTTGCGCCGAAAGTAGTCGGAGAAGTTGAGAAGGGTGATGTGGAGGGGGTAGGAGGTGATGGAAGAAGATTTGAGAGAGGTAGAGGACTTGTCGGAGTAGATTTGGACGAGGCCGATGAAGGAGTCGATACCGGTGGAGTGAGGGAGATGCCAGACGATGTTATCTTTTGTGGACTGCATGATGGCGGTCTTGAGTGCGGGGACGACCTTTGAGCCGAGGGTGGCTGCCATTGGGTGTGCGAAGGCGGGGGAGCCGGAGGCGGATGTTTGGGAGATGGGGTGGAAAAAGGTGTTCTTGAAGTGTGCGAGGGCGAGCTGTTGTTTGAGGACATGGATTGCGTCTTTCTGGAAGAGGGTTGCGTAGAAGCGTTTGTGGGGATCGAAGATGGTGGAGGGGGCGAAACCAATGGACCTAAACTGCGGCGACAGAAAGATTCACGCTATCTTACCTCCATCAAAACTAGAAAAACTGCAGATATGTGCTAGTTTTCCTTCCCATACAAACTAGCACTAATGAACGAATGAAACTATTTTCGGAAATTAACACCTCCAAATTTGGATAAATTCACGGGTTTTTCGGTCATTTCAATTCGTCCTTTTTTCACCACTGAACTAGCATTCCGGGAACACTGACGTGCCTTACGATCGACCGATACTCCAGGCACCACCCCGCATCTTCTGTAATCCTCGATCCACTCTTTAAAAGCCCAACAGGCGGAGGTCATTCGACCGTGTGCATCGCAAGTGAACGCTAATTTGTTCTGCACGTTTTCATCATGCAGGGACACCAAAGTCTCTAGCAGCCTCGTGTATTCAAGATCCTTCGGGTTGCTGATCGCGCGATTATACCCAACCATATTTCTTACAGACCGCACATTTATGGGAACACCATACTTGTCCGACAAAAACCTGACAGTGTCTCCTAGGCTCATATGAAGAGTTCTGGTCATGTGCAAGTCTTTGGAGCGCATTTTTGGCGATAGGTATCTCATTCCTCCATTTTTCCTTTAAAGGGATATGATTGTGCTTTGCTTCTCGAAAGTCCCCAACATATCATCTACCATCCTCTTCGTTTTCTGGAACCAAAGTCTTCACCGTCAATAAAAAGTTGCAGAGATGCTTTCCGTGGCCTTTCCGGCATTTCAAGATACATTTCCTCAGCACACGGGTATCTTTACCACTTCCACTTTTAGCATCCACCTGTGCGGACTTCTCTCCTACGAACATAGAAGTCCTACACTTCAGTCTAAAGGCCAGACACTCAGAAATTTACCGCACTTCTTTAACGACATCCTGACCAGGAGCTTTGACTTCCAAGCTTCTAAAAAACGAGATAACAGCCGCCTTATAATCTTCATGGACATCCAACTTCTCTTCCTCACAGTCCTTCACGGCACTATCCTGCACTGCTTCTGAGCAGTCGCTGAAGTTTCCCTCTGGGTTTAATTTCTCTTTTGAAAGAGTCACGAGCTCATCTGAAAGCTCTTCGTTTTCATCTAGGAACCAAAACCGTTCAATGAGTTCTGAAGCGTTTTCATTACCTTCCACTTCAGTGTTCTCATGCATCACTAAGTCGTCGATCTCTTTGCCACCAGAAAGCGCAGAAAACAGATTATGGCGTTCCTGAGAGTTGAACGCCAGGACGGAATTTGGTTCACAATCGGATTTCCTTTCATCTACATTCGCTATTTTGGAGATGTCTTCCTGGCTAAAACCCGTTCCACTTTCGGCAGAGACGTCAATTTGCTCCCTGACGTCATTTTTTTTCCGACCGACTCCACCGACGTCAGTTTGTAATTGCTCTGAATCCCCGTTTCTTTCATTGTTCAGAGCCCTACTGCCCCTATTCCCCTCATGGCCATTTGTTGGAAATCGTGGTACCGCAGAAGCAGGACGCAATATTGCTTGGTGTTCAACTAGTCTCGGTTGAATTGAGCGCGCCTCCGTAGTCTTAAATGCTTGAGTCTCGATAGCATGGGAATGTCCGCATACGCTTTGTCCGTCTACACCAAGGGCCATTGGTAGGCGAGGGAAGGACTTTTCTTGTAATATATCTCAATACTCCTGCTTCTTTCCAACGATCTTCGTGCGAAAGGAATGAAATTGCTTGAACATTTTCTCCTTCATAGCAAGACGCCGCCCTTCAACTATAGTTTCAGAAACCCTATTCCAATTCGCTTTGTGCGAATGAATAAATTTGACGACCACTGACCAACGCTGAGAATTGATAGTAGGTAATGCCATCACGATACTTGCCAGACACTTTTGTTTGTGCTGCGGACAACGAAAACGTGCTGTAAGAAGGCGATGATCGCGCTTTGATTGCTCTTTAACCTATCTAAGGTAGTGAAATGAGAACAGAAATCCTGTCTCGTGGCTTATACAAGCAACAAGACGCAGAACATCCTTAGTTCTCGCTGAATAATGACCACGTCCAAGGGTTGCGTCGGAAGATAGAATGCCGGCCAGAGAGCATGAGAACACATCATACAGTACTTCCTCCACGATGGGCTCCACCACCATTTGCCCTTCTCTGGGCCCTATAGAATCTCGGAACCTTATCAGTTTTTCCGAGATTCTGGAAGGCATTGGAGGCATATTAGCATTTTCGTGCTCAACTCTCATGCGCAATTGCATCCGGAATCGCTTCTAATGTTTCTCCAGCTCTTCCAATGAGATGGATTGTTTGTGAGAATTGTTACCGACATCATCTCCGTCCAAACCAAGCGTAGTACTACTCCCATAATCGCCGTCGTTGTCCTCCCTTTGATTTTCTTTTACGTTGTGGAAAACATGTAGTATTCTACTATGTCGGGGAATCCGATAGGTTGGTTTTTCGCGAAGTCGCGGTTGGAACTCATGAGTGAGTGTTATCATTAGCATTGTGATATGAAGCCGCATCCCGCATAGGATGCCTAGAGGCGGAATGTCTTAGTGGAACACGTGGCGTCATGGGTCGAGTGGCTTACCACGGCGCGCGCATAGTTGCGACCCTTCCTAGGGGAATGCCATATTGGCAACGGCGCATGTACTGGCGATCCACGTGGAGGGCTTTACTACCCTTTGTAGCTAGACGCCCATTAGGGACCATACCCATACAGTGGTTTGGCTAAATGGCTGACCACTGGGTATTACTTATATATTTATTTGGGCACTCACCCTGGTACACAGTATATAGTGTACCAGAGGTAAGCGCCGACTCCAAGTAAAGGAGACAACATGGGCATCATGACTACTCTGTTCCTCGATTAGGATTCCTTAACCGGAGATCCGGACGAGCTATAATAGATAATCATCCCCCAACCACTTCACGAGCCGTCTCGTACCTACGTTCCATCAACGTTTTACAGTTGCACTGTTCACTCTCGCTGGCGAGTAGTGGCCTTACACCCCACTTCCAGCTCGCTGGTGTTGTAGCTCTTCCACCCCTTTTCCTTCGCCGCAACCGACCCATCGGCAGTCCGAACGCTGTCGCAGGTGTCTTTTCTCTCCGTTAGAGTGGATACTACAATAGGTTATCTTGTAGTCATATTCTGACAGCCTGGGGCGCCATCTAGCGAGGCGACTTGATGCATCGGTCATATCGAGTAACCAGCGGAGTGAATCGTGGTCTGTCCTAATGGTAAACCTGGTTTCCTCGAGGTACGGACGGAGTATCAATACGGACCATACGATGGGTAGTTATTCCTTTTCGGTAGTACTGTAGTTTCGCTCCCCGCTGGTGAGCGTTCTACTCCAGTATCCAATTGGTCGATAGTCCTCCGGTGATTCCTATTCTTGTAGCAGTGCATATCCCACTTGGACATCAGAAACGTGTATATCCAGTACAAATGGCTTATTGGGTTTTGGTAAAGTTAATTTAGGTGGGTTCAGAAATTTGTCCTTTAGGGTCTGAAATGCCTGGTACTGGTCGTCAGTGAGCGCTTCGAACTCCGATGGTGTTCCCCTTTTCAACATCCCGTTGAAAGGGGCCGAGATCTTGGCAAACCCTTGGACGAACCGTCGGTAAACATTGCACAAGCCCAAAAAGGATCAAAGTTCCGTGTGGGTCCTAGGAGGCTGAGCCGGGCGAATCGCATTTGTGGTCTTTTTGGCCACCTTTGGCTTTCCTCGGAGGACGACGTGACCGAGATAGTTAACTGACACCTGGAAGAAATCGCATTTGCGAAGTTTCAATGTCCCTCCAGCGTCCTGTAGAGTTGTTAGCACCTTCTTCACGTGGCGAAGGTGTTCCTTTACGGTCCGTGAGAAGATTATAACGTCATTCAAACAGACCAGGGAGATTTTCCATTCGACTCGGGACTCTATGATGTCCATTAGACACTGGAAAGTGGCTGGGGCATTCTTCAAACCAAAGGGAATGCGAGTAGTCCGAACAGCCCTTCATGGGTGGTAAAAGTTGGCAGCGCTCTAGCATCTTTTGCCAAAGGGATTTTTCAGTATCCCGAGTTAGCGTCCAGTGGGTTAAATACGACAGCTTCGCCTAAGGAATCCAGACAGTCGTCCATGAGGGGTATCGGGTATCAGTCCCTCTTGTTTAGTGCGTTCAGCTTTCTGTAGTCGACACAGAACCTGACGGAGCCATCTTTCTTCGCTACAAAGACAAGGCGACTTGCCCATTCGGACTGGTTTGGAGGCGCCGGCTCTATGAGTTGAGTTTTGCGCATCTTGTCCATCTAATCGGCGACAATTTCCCTACCCTTAAGGCCAGTACGATATGGGTGCAGTAACTGTGGTCTAGCATCATCCTGAAGCTCAATGTGGTGTGTAGTGGCTCTAATTTTGCCCAATCTACCTGACGACATGTCCTGATATTCCCTGAGGAGAACAAGTACCTGGGGCCTAAAGGATTCGAATTCTGCGCTGATAACGACCGTCCCCTCCCAAGAGTCGACGTCCTTGTCGGGAGTTGGCGTTGCAAGGTTATCCATTCGGGCCTCCATGATGGCCACGGGTGCGAGTAGAGTGATGCCAACCAATTTACCTTAAGGTAACCGTACGAGTTTAGCTCTGAAATTGCTGATTGTGGCCAAAAAGGGCCTGTTAGGGAGGATGTCCATTACTTCATTGGACATCAAGGTAAGGTGCTTCAGAACCGTTTTCGGGTGGTTTTGAATCGATACGAGACCTCAGGACTGGGAATGGACCGAAAAAGCGATCTGGGTCGTTGAGTGTATCGTTATGGCCTTTGACATGTGAACCTTATTGGATTTGGTGTTTTCGGAGACAACTGCTCGTTTGCGGTTAGCTTCCGGCCCGGGGGCGGACCCAGTTTTGGAGATGGAAGGTGCGCGGTAGAATGACACTTTTTAAAGGTATGGATAAATGGCGTTAATGTATCGATCAATAAAGGAAATTCCTAGGATTGCCCCAGCGCCCAAGTTAGGACATACAAGGAACCACGTGCGGACTTTGAATTGTCCTAACTGGAGGTAAAGTGGTACTATCCCATTAGTGTTCATTGGTCTACGTGACGCATCGGTAATACTTGGGGTCCTCCTTGCCTGATCGAAATCTTTCCAACCAAGTGGAAGTAGCTTCCGATGGACCAAAAAATAGGACGAGTGCCTGCGTCCAATAGAGCTGTGGTCACTCGAGAGTTGTTGAAACGAAGTCCTACGATTACTCGTACTTTTTAATTCTCTTTTCTGAGGATGCAGACCGGGTCGTTAGTGTGTTCCAAATGTGGTTCAAACTGAGTGGTCCATTCTGGGTGGTTGGTCTTGGGAGATGAAGAGCTCTTTGGTTCATGACTTTCCAATTGGTTGAGGCAGGGGCTTGAAGAGGGAGGATTTGCCTCGCTTCGAGCCTCTAAGAGTTTTCTGATGGGATTTCCGTTTCTTTCTGAGGATAGAATTCCTCTTCGGGGTCGTCCGTAGGATTTACAATGACGTGGACCTGTGGGGCTTTGATCGTAGTGTCCGGAGGCGTGGCATAAGGTGAGCTTCCAGGTGTCCCTTGGGTTCGCTGCTGTGCCCTGTTAAATATTCTTTCGGATCTCCGCACCCGGTAATTCTCTTCCCTGAGGGCTAGGAGGTTTTCTCGTGCGTCCCCAGGTAAATATCTAGTGCAGTCACAACGTAGGGCCATGAAAAGGCAGAGGAAGCAAGCCCTTGGGGCCCGAACAAAACGTTCTTGCAGGGCGGAAAGGGAAAAAATTTGGGCGTGAGTGGTCTAGTGGTCGCTGTAGTTTCCTTGGAGATAAACGATGGGGACCCAGACGGAGGAGCACTGAAATTGACCGCGAGAACATCTTTAGAATCGGCGTTATGGACTGATGAATCCATGGCCGATTCCGTGGAGCTTACCTAATGGGCTTGGTTGGATGTAGGCAATGGAGTTGCGTGTCCTCTGGATATAGCAGCATCCCGCCTGGAAGTCCTGTAGGTTTTGCCATAACCCTCGGCATACGTAACAAGCCTTGAGAAGAAGTATTGTTGGTTTTCCGTGTGATAGTTGCGGACATGTGTCCAAATGACAGGGAGTAATCTCGTGATACATTTGCACATCGGTAAGCCTTTTCCCATAGGTCGTGTACGAAAGCCGA
This sequence comes from Agarophyton chilense, assembly GCA_030374765.1. Taxonomy (NCBI): domain Eukaryota; phylum Rhodophyta; class Florideophyceae; order Gracilariales; family Gracilariaceae; genus Agarophyton; species Agarophyton chilense. Next base: position 233,146 of record JARGXX010000079.1, read on the forward strand.
ATCGGTCATGTTGAAGCTCTGCGTAAAGGATATTCCTTCCTGGTGGGCATCCTTTTTTAAATCATCCGTAACATAGGCTTCCAAGAGTAATGAACAACCTGAGGGTGAGACCTGAGGAGCTCACGGTCTTAAGCGGAACCCGAGAACTTGTCCGTAACGGTTTGTTGCATCCATTTGGCCCATTTGGCGATTCTGCAAGCCACCGGACCAGAATATTTCGCAGACCTGTTGACCAGCCGGTAGTTCCGGTAGTCCAGAACCTTAAGGAAAATTTCGTTGGTGGTTGTCAGTGGTCTGAGGCCTCGAACGGCGGCCTCATCCACTTCGGAGTCGGTCGTTTCGGTCGAGGCCGAATTGAAATCACTCGTTTCCGAATGATCTCTTCTTTTGCTACTTCTTATCTTGTTTCTCCTGTGGTTGCTTCTTTTCTTTCCAGCGGAATAGGGACATAAAGGTTCGATCTCTCTATTAGATTCGATGGAGCTCTGAGGCCGCTGTACCTCATATAATCCGTCCGGTGGGGCAAGTGGTCTCTCTTCTAGACGCGGAGCTTCTCTTCTGCTCCTCATTTGTCCCACCCTTGGATTTTCCCGATGGGCAACCTGTCTCTCATCTAGACGCGAAGCTTCTCTTCTGCTCCTAGATTGTCCTACCATGGGTTTTTCCTGATGGTAATCCCGGCGAGGGGCGGATAATACCACCACTCCTGGAGAATCGGTAGGGGGTTGCCATGTGGAGACTGGATGGTGTTTTTGTGGTGGATTGGTCCTAGGGACCAAATTGACTGCCTGGCGCGTGACTGCTCCTTGAACGGCCTGTAGGAGAGAGTCTATGAATAAATCAGACTCCAACACCTTAGGAACGATTCGTGTGATGAGGTAGTCCGTATAGTCAGCGATCGCTGTATCGAGTCGCATGTCCATAATGGAATCAACACGGGCTCAGTAAAGCTCACGGAGACGGGGCCAGAGAAGGTCGGCAAGCCTTCCGGGCATGTTTTCTCCGATTCCTTCGGTCTGGTGTGTTTCTCCTTGAGGTGTCCCTGGCCTAGAGGTGGCCCTTCTAAGGCGTTATTTTAAACGCGCTGTAACCGTGGGTTCTCGGCGAATCCTATCAGGGTTATCCAAGGGGGTCAGTATTTCTTGAGGTTGACTCCTCGTTCTCCTGCGGTCACTAGCGGTATCAACCTGAGGGTCAGGCGACATCGCCGGCGTTGTAGGCGGTCGCACTTCGTCCTTCCGTAGGAGTCTTATGGTCTGGTCGGTTGGGTGTGTTTTCTGCATTCATAATGGCGGTTGCTTCTGTACTTCTGGTCCATTGGGGAACTAAACCGATGGTTCGAGTCCGGATACTTCTTCGTTCCTGTGGTCCGTCCAATTATTCGAATGAAATTCTAACTCGAGAGACCAAAATGCAACGCAATGACGGACTGGGTCAGCGTACGGGTCTCGACCAGTGGTAGCGTGGTAAAACCGGTTTTAAAGGTTCGAATCCTTTGACGACGGCACTCCCAGAGTACTTGGTGCAATGGGCTGGCGTTTACTGCTAAGTTTTTGAGGTCGGAGCTACGGAGACGATGGATTGAAGACCAAAGGGTGGAACTAATATACCATTGGGGGTTATTTAGTATCCTATCGGTGCCTACCTTACTCTAAGGGAGAATCGTCGCTCGAGCCAACTAAATAGTACTGGCGAGGCGCTGCGATCTCCTTGGCACTGTAATGCTAATCTATTACACTAATTAAAAAAAATGAATAATCTACGTGAGTCCACCTGACATCGACCCGTCTACGTGTCGTTTGTAAGTTACCTCAGGGCCCGGGGGCTTACAGGTCTCAACCGATATCATCCCTCCTTCACATTCTTCTGTGAGCTAAAGTATGCATTGCTCATGTATTGTTCAATAGCAATCGCGTTAAACCTTTTTTTTTCTGTCCAGCTTTTTTATTCAGCTCATTATGGAAACACAAGTCATGCAAACAAAAACAACTATTATTTAATTGATTTAGTTATGCGCGACGTGTTAATCAGAAATAAAAGAAAAATGAAATTTCTATCTTTAAATAGAATCAACATTTTGTATTAAACATGAGCGCTAAATCTGTCGCATAAAATAGTAGTCGTTAGTTTTCTTCGAATATCTCTCGTTTCGTACAGAAATCTTTGTGCCCAATTGAAGAAGATATCCATGTCAACGCCTGGTGAATTGCTTTGAAAAAAAAACATGGCGGTAGAGAATTGTGCAAAGATTGGAAGTTTCCTCGTACTTTACAGTATTTAACACGTTTTCCGATTAAAAATATAGCCTGTTAGTATGTTGCACTGTTATTTAACACGACAGACATTAATGTAACTTTGTCGAGGCTTGGATTCGTGGTGAGCGAAGCCTTTTAAAAAAAGGGCTGGCAGTACCAATGACGTTTTGAAAACTTCTAATTTTCATTAGATCTTGAACGCAATAAATACATGAATTTGCAAAGCCACGATGTTAATGTGTATTTCATTCATTTGAGGGAAAATACAGTAAACAGGTAAAACCATAACATAAAAGCATACTTAAATCACATACGTAGATCACGTCGAACCTAATTGACGAGATCAAGTAACGACGAAGGTAATGTGCAAATGCACAGTAGTACATTTTCTTTCATTTACGGCTCAATCTTTTCGACATCAGAACCAGCTGCTCTGCGAAACACCGTATCCAAGTAAAGCTCGAGCTTATTACGGTGTTTCAATTGAGCCATCTTCTTTTTCTTCGTAATATATTTTTTGATAGTATATTGCCGATTTTTCAATGGCTTATAGAAAACAGAATACTCATTTTTAACGGAAAGTTCTCAAAGTGAAAATAACTCAGACCAACATAAATCTTAAAAACGGAATTATGAAGATTTGGTATCTACCTAAACTTAGAAGAAAAAATTGCCCACAACTGAAAGAAGGCGCCTGAAATAATTCTCGACAATAATTCTGTCCGAAGATATCTTCTTGTTTTCCAGCTCTTCGTCTAGAGAAAGAAAACCATTAATTGGGTTTTTCATTGGGTGAATAGCTCTGATAAATTCCTTCGCGCCTTGATACGCTTTTCCAATAAAATTGTTCGTGGAATAGAATATTTCTCTCAAAAAATTCCTTCATCCGCAATTTTATACTCTCTTTTTTTTTTACCTTGTTTCTGTGAACATTATTATTTTCAAAAAATATCAATATCAGATGTTGAACCTTGACATGGCTTTGTGCGGTTAATTGCCACACCATTCAGTAACACTAAAACTTCAGTCTTCAAACCATACAGTTTATGCTTTCTACTGAAATATTTTTTCCCATTTGTTAGATTACCGATAGGTCGAAACGACTGTTGAAAATTCACATCGCATGCATATCGGGCGTAAGAAATATTCTCAATTTTTTTTTGTTGTTGAACTATTTTCACTTAAGGCCATGAATAGATGATACTTTCTACAAAGTTTTCTTACACATCATCAGAAATTAATAAAAGAATTTTGGTTATCCTGCGTTCGAATGATGCCGTTGTCAAAGATAATCAGATAATCCGACCGTGATTGAGTGAACGCTGTTGTAACTCACTCTGACGCAATGCTATTGCTTGGCACTTGGAGTTATAAACAGGTAGTATTACGTAGATGATAAGTAATAAGTAGATAATTTAACTCTCCTACAGTATCCTGTTTGGGAAACATTTATCCCCTATAAAAGGCGCCGTGAACGAGCCTTACTAGGTCTCGTCCGGTTAGCCCTCTTGCTCACTCCAAGACATCCGCGCACATTAGCGCTAACAGGTAATTGGGCCTATTACAAGACGCAAAACTTTGAAAGAAATTAATCCCTAGTAACTTCTGACGTACTTTCTAATCTTCTCTTTCTTTTTTTGTATTCTTCAAGAAAAAGTGGACCCGGACCGTGTCAAAATTAAGCATCTTTTTGACTCGGACGACTATGATCTTTGGAAAATAAGAATCGAGGCAGCATGTGAAGCTAAGAATCTTGATGACGTCTTACGAAGGCAGCGAAACCCGTGTTCTGATGAGGAAAAGAAGAAACAATTTATTGAAGACCAGAAAAAGGCTAGTGGTATCATTGTTGCTTCGCTCTCAAACGAAACACTGCGTATCGTCCAAACCAATGTGGGAAAGCTGCATGACATGCTTGTGAAACTTGACGCTCGTTTCGACTCATCAACGACAGCGATTCGCATTGGAACTATGTGTGATCTTGTATCCACCAAGGACAATAACATTCACGACGGGCTTGGGGCCTATATAGATCGCATGCGAAGCATGATGTCCAAATTGGAAGCCACCAACATGTCACTCTCCGAACAATTGCAAATTGGTCTCTTAGTTGCATCTATTGAAGCCCCCGAACTGTCTGCAGTGTGTGCGGCAATCAAGACGCTCTGTGACGACCAAACAACATGGGAAACTATTACAACACGCCTGTTGGACGAAAATAGGACTCTACGACTCAGACACCCCCAAAGAGCCAACCCAGCACACTCGTCTGAAGTTCAATGTGCTTCTTGTCACCGTTCTGGTCACGAAACCAGAACATGCTTGCTTGATCCTACAAATCCCGACAGTCGTCTTGGAATTAAAGTGAACGGGAAAACGAGAAAGAAGAAGAACAAAGGTGGCAAAGACGTAGAAAATAAGGAGAACAAAGACAAACAGAACAACGACAAGAACGTCAATGAAATGAGAGCAGCTGTTGCTCGCGCCATCGTCGTGCGCACACCGAAACTGGAAGAGTTCATATTGGATTCCGGCACAACGATCCATATGACTCCTCATCTGGACTCTTTAGAACAAACGCGAACCTGCAATGTCAATATCGCTCTTGGTGATGACTCAATAGTCAAGGCTGGCGTTGAAGGCACACTTACGGTGAAGTGGAACCATTGTGAACAAAATACAACTGTGAAACTCACTCGTACACTAGGGTTGGAAAGCTTGTCGATGAACCTGCTATCAATCCCCGCCCTCACCTCCGATGACCTAGATGTCCTGTTTATGCCTGACCATGCGTACATAATTGACCTAAGGGACAAATTCCAAATCATTGGTACTGCACCAAAATGAAACGATGGCCTCTACTATATTGGTCCTCAGATTACTACAAAGCAGACGTGGACGATCAATAATCCACTTTCATGTAAGGCAATGATGGCATTAGTGCGGAGTGTCCATCAAACCTCGCATGACTCACACACATGCACGAAGGCAAATTTGAAGGCAGAAGAAACCATACTGGACTTTTGTGAGAACCCTACAACCACCAAGAAGGCACGAGAAGGGTCAGAACATATTCCACATAGGAAGATAAATCAAGCTGATATCGACACCTGGCATCTCCGCCCTGGCCATATATGTCCTAAGCAGAGAATCTGTCAAATGCTTCTGAAGGGTATGCTTCCAATAAAACCAATTATCCAACATGAAAGCGAACCTTGCATTAGCGGCGAGTTTCGATAGTCATTTAGAGACTCATTGGGTGCTCTTACTCCCGGAATTCTTCATGCGGATGTTTCACCTCTCGAGACAGCTTCGTTGGATTGGTAAAAATACTTCTTGGCCGTAGTTGAAACTATGTCGCGTTTTTTGTACGTGTTTACCATGCGCACGAAAGGCCAAGCATCTGAAGAACTTTTAAAACTAAAGACCTATTTCGAACGTCAGACCAGACATCCAATCATCACTCTGCACACCGACGGGGGCGGAGAATTCTTTAAAGCAGCCGACTTATTCAGGGCGGAAGGAATTGAAGTGAATGATACAACGGCCTACACTCCGGCCTCAAATGGACTTGTCGAGCGAGGACATGGAGCCCTTCATGGTGCAATTCAGGCGTGCCTGAAAGAAGCTAACCTACTTATGCTGTACTGGCCGGAAGCTCTGAAGTATGTGGTCAGCTGCAAAAATTCAATAACTTATTCATCGACGAATGAAGTACCTTTCAAACCATTATTTAAATCAGATCCTAATTACGTGAAGCACCTTCGTTTTTTTGGGTGCAAGGCACTAGGGATGGTGGGAAACCCAAAAGCCAGACGCAAGCTCGAACCTGTCCTACATTCAGGCGTAAATCTTGGACATCTCTGCGGTGGGCTTTCCCAAATTCTACTGAACAATCGTCGCCTCAAAACGAAACATGTCACATTCTACGAGTCAACGTTCCCTGGGCTACCGTCTCAAACGTCAACTGGCTCGCTCCCAACTCCGAACGCTGGAACTGATTGATATGATAGGAACGACGAGGTCTCTCTCCTTGAAACACCTGACCTCAATGATGCTGGAGACTATCATGATCAATATTTTGACCCTTTGGAACACATACCAGATAAACCTTCCGACTTTGATTGCGAAAAGTATCCTGATGATTACCAAGAACCTAAAAACTGTAGTGCTGCACGTTTTCTACCATCAAAAACCAGCACCTCCGACGAACCTACACTCAAAACTTCTTTGAAGTCGGTAGAGTCAGAGTATTGGACCAACTCTATCAAGGAAGAATTCAACACACTTCAACGGCACATATGTGGATATAACCGCGCCTCCAACTGAACGACCGCTTCCAAGTGGTTTAATTCTACGCCTCAAGCGGAATGAAGACGGAAAGCCACCACGCTTCAACGCGCAACTGGTGGCCAGAGGGAACCTTCAGACCTCCGACGACAGTTCAAACCACTACTCACCAGTGCTTCCCTTCTATTTGTTTGTGTTTCTCCTCACTTGGGACTTTCATTACGATTTGATAAGGTATCATATTGATATCAAGGCAGCTTTTCTTCATACACCATTGCCCCCAAGACATGACATATGGATTCGATTACCAAATTTACCAGAAATTCCGGAATCCGACTGACGCACCGTTAAACTCCGTAAATCGCTCCATGGAATAAGGCAAGCCCCAAACCTGTGGTTTCGATATCTGTCTAGATATTTACTATCTCAAGGCCTCACTCAACTCCATTCCTGTGAATGTATATTTCAACTGAAGCAAGGCATCAATCGAGTCTTTTCACTAATATATGTCGACGATATTCTACTATTTGGACACACTCAAATGGTTAGCAAACTAAAGCAAAAGTTTGATAACTATTTTCAAGTTCAAGACCTCGGAGGAGCCGAATTGTGCATCGGAGTATCTATTAAACGGTTTCAAGACGGTCTAATGCTGCAACAGAAACCACTGGCGGAGAAACTGTTATATGATGGTCGGATGGAAAACTGTAAGGTAACAAAGCATCCTTGACCGCTCGGTAACGTTCTTTACGAGCCTCGCATAGATTTAAGTGATTTGGACGCCGCAAAAATGAAAGAAATTCGCTATCGGTCAATCTTAGGATCACTTTTGTTTTGAGTACTCGCACAAGGTCTAAATTTGCAACCTCTGTGTCCCTACTCGGTGAGTTCAGCTCATCTTCCAATCCTACTCACTGGAAAACAATGAAGTACGTCCTCTGATACTTGCAACGAACATTACAATATGTATTGACTATTTGTCGATCCGAGCCCATGTTAACGGCGTACTGCGATTCTGACTGGAAAAGTGACACAGAGAACCGAAAATCAAGAAGTGGCTACGTTTTGTATCTTGGAAACCCCCATTTTGCCGGAAATCTAGAGTAAAGACTACAGTCGCTCTTTCAACCACTGAAGCTGCATTTTATACTCTTGCAGAGTGCGTCAAGGAAGTTATGTGGATACGGGACATCATGAAAGAGATGGGTTTACAATGTGAGGATCCAACAGTTATATACCACGACAATCTCGGTTCTATCTCGTGGTGTAATGGAAATGGCAGATTGCGCAAAGTACGTCACATTGGGCTGAAATATCACTTCGTGAAGGAAGCTGTGTCGCTCGGAAAAATGTCTGTCGTTTTCATACCTTCAGATGAGAATGTGACCGACTGTTTCACCAAAGCGTTAACGGGTACTGAGTTTGAAAAACATCGCAAAACCCTATAAATTTTACCAAGTAATCATTGAGGGGGAGTGTCAAAGATAATCAGATAATCCGAACGTGATTGAGTGAACGCTGTTGTAATTCACTCTGACGCAATGCTATTACTTGTCATTTGGAGTTATAGACAGGTAATATTAAGTAGATTAGTAATAAGTAGATAATTTAACTCTCCTACAATATCCTGTTTGGGAAACATTTATCCTCTACAAAAGGCGCCGTGAACGAGCCTTTCTAGGTCTCGTCCGGTTAGCTCTCTTGCTCACTCCAAGATATCCGCGCACATTAGCGCTGACAGCCGTTTTCATTCGAAAAATATTTTGATAAAAAATATCATTGTTCCCCGTGCTTCAAAAAAGGTAAACTCATGAAAATTGCATCCTTCGGAGAATTGTGATACTTTTGTCCTCAGCCGGTATTCCAATTTTCAACTTTATAATCTGACATAGAAAACCAAATTTCTTAGAATTCAGCAGTATCAAAAGTTGTCATTTTCATAATAGTTTTTTATTCTTCTGGTTTGTAAAAAGTATCATCAATTGGATGCCCGGAATCATTGTTTTGATCAATTTCTGAGTGAATTGGGAGATGTAAAAAATTTTTCAATTCTGCTCAGCGGTTGAGGGAAACTTCTGATAGTAAGTTCAAGGCATTAGAAGCATCAATACATGATAGATTGGCCCTTAAAAGAATCGTAGAAGAAAATGAAATATATATTTATAAGAGGATTCCAGTAGTGATTCAAGAGGATGCTGGGTATCTGCGGTGTTCCTCAGCTCTACCTTTTTTCTTGGGTTTACACCGTTTAGGGACTATTGTACGTACACATTGATTGCTAATGATTTCATTGTGTACATGTGTGAACAATAAGAAACTGTGTTGTTGTGTACAATTTGCATTCTTCATTATGTAATTTGAATATGTTCTACATAATACAATAGTGCTGGCTGTTATGGCATTTTTGCTGACATATGCAGTGTTTGTCAGTAACTGCAGAGTAGGTCTATTATTTGAAACGAATCACTAGACTAAACCGTATTAAAAATATTAATGGATTCCTTGATGTCCAATATTTTCATGGCAGCCTTATCTCTATATAATGATCGATAATGTTTTGCAGGGTAACAGAGTTGACCCGATTGTTCTCGAAATCGATCATTTGAACATACTTAACTTACAATTATTTTGATGAAGAAAAGCCTTTGCGTAATTATGAGATGACCGTCTGTCATTATAACCATTTTTGGCTTTCTTTTTTTTAAAAAGCCAGAGAAATACGTTTAGACTAGCTTGGGCACTTTTTGTTTTGTTAGCGGCTTATTAGTTTCGGTTTAGTAAAAAACGCTTTCAGCAATAATATTTTTCTTCATCGAGCGCTAATGTGGTTTTTCTTTCTTTGATGCGTAGATCTAGATAAATATCTGTGAAATGAACCGGCTGTGATGAAGGCATATTTGTTATCCAAGATCTGTACGCTCTGTGTCACACTTTTCTTTTGCCAAACGTTCAGGACTCCATTATATGCTCTTTGCAGAGAAAAAGAGCGCGCATTTCAAAAATATTTTTTACATCGCCTATTGCGAGAACCGTTGTTTCGTTAAGTCACATGAGCTGCTTTCTGTTTTCTTCATTGTCCGTCGGTTTGCGGAAATCGTTGAAATTGGGGCAAGGAGGGGTTGTCAATTTAAGGATTTCTGTCGTTTTAGGGTCGGACGTTTACGCAAATTGAGTTTTCAGAAGTGTCCTAGTGTTTCAATTCACCTCTGGCGAAAATCTTCGTCTCCTCCTAATATCCACCCCCTCGTACGTACACTTGGCGTTTTAACCGTTTTTTCCAACTTCGCAAATAAACACTGCACTCATTCGTTTGTTCACCTCGAATTTGGCAGTTTGAGAAAGCGTACGACTGGTACAAAGGTTCTATTCGATTCCAGCCAACTTTCCCTTCGCTTCCAGTTGCGAGAACGACTTGTTCAACAACGGCTCGCAGCATTCCGTAACACCCCCCTTTCCGAGCAATCACAGCTTCCCAACTTCACCAGCGCGGGCGGCGAAGCACAGCGCGCAGCCGCACAAGACATTCACAGAACGGTAAGATTCTCCAACATCCCTTCCTCCCACCTCACATCTCGGTTTCTTTTTGTTTCAGCTTCAGACCACAGGAAAAATCGCGATGAAACTTTCCAAATTGCGCGTCCCCGATTTACGGAAGGAACTTAAGGCTCGTGGACTCGATGAGAAAGGCATTCGCCCCGTCCTTATCAGACGACTACGTGAGGCTGTTCAACGCGAACAAAATGCTGAAAATGAGCAGAGCACTCAAGCTGATCCACAAACTGCAAACGGTGACCAGCCAACAAGTGTAGGTCAGAATCTTGCGTATTCTGATACACAGCAGCAAGCGGCAAGTGAAAAATGCTCAGCCGAAGTGCCGCCAAAAGCGATGAGAGAGTATAAACATGAGGACAAGATAGAGGCTCGAGACCCGAGTCCGAAACGCCCCTACGCGCTAAACGGCAGAGACGGTGAACCATATTCAGCAAACAAAGATACTGGAAAAATTCTTCCCCATATGCGTCCGCAATACGCTTCGGAGACGATCGGTAGGCCAGCTACTGAAAAAGACAAGACAGAAGCCAGTCCCGCTTCTCCTGCCCAAGATCTGTCGCCAAAGAAGCCACAGACTACGGACAAAGGTGCAACCAGCACCTCGCCTTCCCCTCCAGATCAAAAGAATGGCATTAAGGTCCTTGAAAACGATGGCACGGGAGCTCCAATTGAGCAGCCAAATATGACTGCTTCACCAAGCAAGAATGACAAACCGACTGAAACGAAATCTAGTGGTAATATAAACAGTGGCGATGACGTAGCTTCGGTCGATCGCATTCGTCGCAGGAAGAAGCGATTCGGCATTGTCATGAAGGAAGCTGCAAACGGCGATCCCACCGATGATCAGGCCGTCCAGAGAAGACGTGCACGATTTGGGATCAAAGCCTTGGTGAACAGTTCGTCCAAGACTTCTAAACAAGATCGTGATCAAATCGCGTTACGTCGTCGAGCGGAAAAGTTTGGTCTTGGGGGGAAAAAACGCGCCACGGTTGACACTAGTTTGTCTAAGGAAGAAATTGAGAAACGACTGAAGAGACAGAAACGGTTTCAAAGCGTTTCTTGATTCTATTGCGATTGATCCCGCTGCCTATTTTCTTATCTCAAGAGAACCAATGCAAGCATGAGTGATCTCGACATTGACGCATCCCATACATCATACAGTGCAGATACTCAGATTTATCGTACGAGCCAGCTTTTGGTCGCTGCTTCATTTTCAGTAAGGTCCCTAACGACGGCGACTGCGCAAGGGGTGGAGCCGTCGTTATTTAGGTAATCACATTTTCAGCTCAAGTCGTTCGTAGCATCTTCATTAGATTCAGGATTGTAACAAAATCTATTTCAACGCGACGCGGGTGCATTAGAGATTGCGGGAACTAAAGAACATATAGTGAAGAAATAAATCTCTTGTTTATTGCAGAAGCGATTACTTTTTAGTCTTCGCGGCCTCCTCAGCTGCTTTCTCAGCAGCTCTCTTCTTGCGAAGTCCTTCGTACTTCTTATTGGTACGCTCAATACGCAATGATCTGTACGCATACTTTGCCCTGTCATCGTTGGTAATCGGTCTGACCTCGATAGAAGCGCTCTTCTTTTCAATCGGCATGAGTTTGCCGGCCAACTGGGCGGCAACAACCAAATCCTCCTTGGTAGCCTCGCCAGCCTTCGGCTTGGCGGCGTTCTTCGGGAAGAGAATGAGCTTGGACTTGTACTCCTTCAGGCGCTGCACATTTTCCTGCATGGAATCCACAGAGCGGTTCTTGCGTCGCGGATCGACGGCAATTCCAATGGTGGGGGCGAACTTGAATGGAATACCAGCCTCTTTGAGCTCTTCGATAGAAAAGCCACGTCCTAACCTAACGCGCATGTTGTACTTGTTAGTGGTGCAGGTGACGATCGGACGGAGGGGACCATCCACCGGACGCGGGGCGAGCTTGGTGGCTTTGATGGTACGGGCCCTGCGGCGGCGACGCTTGCGCATGGGCTGGTCGAACCAGGTGCGCACGCGCTTATCCCAATCCTTATGGAAATGGATATTCGGGATGACATTGTTGTGCTTCATATTGAAGAGGGTGAAGCCACTCTACGGCGATACGCGGGTGGGAGAAAGCTGGCGATTGCGACGATCGCCGCGGATGAACCACCTGTTTCTCACTGCGTCGGAGGGCGAATACGAATAGAGAGGGTCGCACCAAATGGCAGGGCGGGCGACGCCGGTCGGCGTCGGATCATCCGTGTGCGGCTGCAAACGTGGCCACGTGGCCACATAAAACCGTGTATACGTGGGAGAAGACGTGCAGACAACGAGCTAGTCCATTGCAGCTGCTGCGAAGCTTCGCAAAGGAGCACTCCGTCCACACAGCCAACGCGCAAAGCCAAAACGACATTTACCGGAATGAATGCCCAGATTTCTTCCGAAATTCATGATCGCCTTGGCCCATTCTGTGCCAACCATTTCATGGTGCATGCGTCGTCGCCCATTCAATGCATGGACACCGCCCGGGCACCCCCCACCTCATAAGCCCCACTTCGCCTGCCGTCTTCACCCCATGACCCGTCATCGATTTTGACTTGCAGTTCGATCGCCTCCCCCCATCCCTCCTATCGTTCCGATCTCGCGTCTTCCGCAATGGTCGCCAACTTATGGAAAAGCGCCGGCCTCGGCGGCGCGCTTGTGTCCCCGGCATTCACTATGATCGCCGAGCGGCACAAGGCTGTTTCCGCCGCGGCTGACACTCCCAACTGCGCCGCCCCTAAGGTGCTCGCGGCTGCCCCCAAGGAGAAAGAATTCAATGGAAAGAAATTCCTTGCTGATCTCGCCGCTGGTGGTACCGCCGGCGGTATTTCCAAGACAATCGTAGCCCCCATCGAACGAGTCAAGCTTTTGCTGCAGACTCAGGACGCGAATCCTCTAATCAAATCCGGCGAGATTCCGAGGTACACTGGTATCGCCAACTGTTTCACCCGTGTTGCTCGTGAGCAGGGATTCGGATCTTTCTGGAGGGGCAATCTTGCTAATGTTATTCGTTATTTTCCTACTCAGGCCTTCAATTTTGCCTTCAAAGATACTATCAAGAAGCAATTCCCTAGGTACGATCCCAAGAAAGAATTCGGAAAATTCGCCATGGCCAACATAGCTGCAGGTGGTGCTGCGGGTGCCTGCTCCCTTCTCATTGTGTACCCCTTGGATTTTGCAAGAACTCGGCTTGCTGCTGACGTCGGAAAGGGATCTACCAGAGAGTTCACTGGTCTTGTAGATTGTCTGCGAAAGGTGACAGTCAGGGGTGGTCCGCTTGCTCTTTACCAAGGATTTGGTGTGTCTGTGCAAGGTATTATCGTTTATCGTGGTGCCTATTTTGGTCTGTATGACACTGCGAAGGGTCTTCTGTTCGAAGACGAGAAGAAGGCTAACGTTTTCGCCAAGTGGGCCGTCGCCCAGGCTGTGACTTCTGCTTCAGGTCTCATCTCATATCCGTTCGACACAGTCCGTCGTCGTCTAATGATGCAGTCTGGGGGCAAGGAAAAAATGTACAACGGTACTATGGATGCATGGAGAAAAATCATGGCCAACGAGGGAATCAATGCTTTCTTCAAGGGATCTCTTTCTAACATTCTTCGCGGTGCCGGCGGTGCCCTTGTGCTTGTCATGTACGATGAGCTGAAGAAGATTATCGACCAGCGAATGTAAGCATTCTCGCGCTACACTCACAATGCAAAGCCAGCGTCGGGGATTGAGCGTAGAAAGTTCGGACCGTTTAAAACAATAAACCAGACGCAATATGTTTTGTGATAAAAGAGCTTAGTTTGAGACAGATGGTGGTTGAGCCCAGGAGCCTACGTGCTAGGTAGAATCAGTACGCCAGTGCATCTCACAGACACCCACTTCAACTTTTCCCCTCAGGACGAAGGGGAGGACAGACTAATGGCATTCGTCCCAGCCAGATCACTGGATCAGATTTTAACAGAACCAATCCTTCACTGGGCCAGACAGGCGACGAAGCCACTGAACTCTGAGACGTGCCTGCACGGAGGTAGGGAAAGAATTCAATATCTTGGCGCACTAGAGATGCGCTTATAATCTTGCAGCAGAATCAGATTCCCTGTATCTTTTTATTGTGAAGGCTAAGCTACACCCAGTTGCATGACAAGCAAACAAGCGCGTTTGTATTTGCAACGTGGTGTTGGCATGGGTAAGTGTCTCGTCAGAAGACACTTCGACCACTTGGGGATCGTAGAGGTACGAGTGAAGGTGAACGAGAACGAACCCATTCAGGCATGGCCAGATACTTCTGCTGGTCTTTCTGGTTGTTGAGAGATTGCTCTTCTTTGATAGAAAAGATGGGTTCAAACACTGTAGAAAACGGACGAATGGTTCCGTGAGAGAAAGGTTATCAAGAGAAGCAACGGCAATCAAAGCGTTGATGCCATTGTTATACTTCGGGTTGATTGCACGTCTCCATTACGCGGATGGGGAGTGTCGATGAACTTGTACTTATTCTTCAGTTCTTTGTGAACTTTGAACACGATCTCTTCGTCGAAATCCTCCACGCCCGCGCCCACGCCCGCGTCCTCGGCCACGACGCCATCTGCGACCCCCCTGTCCTTTAGGATTTGGAGGGGCTCCGAAATTCGAATTTCCTTGCTCGTTGTCCGCATTACGGGCTCTCGATTCATTGACTACGGATCCCATGTTTGAAGGTGAAGAAACTGATGCATTTGACGCTACTTGTGATTCTTTCGATACTCTATTCTCTTTCATGTTCTTTGTGTCGGGACAGTCAACTTCGTTTGGGGCCTTAGCTGAGATAACTTGTCCAGGACTCTGCTTAGCGTTTGTATTGCTTTCAGAAATTCGTAATGGCTCCTGAGTGGCATTCATACCACCTTCAAGATAAGACGTATTGCATGGCTGGTGGTCACCTTGAACTCCCTTGTTTTCAGCCTGGGCTTCTTTCGTGGTTGTACCGACAATATGCCTCCCGGAAGTTTTTGAACCTTGTACTGCTTTGTTCTGTTGGACTTCGTTTTGGTTCCGATCTTCGGAAGACAAATAATCCCTGTTTCCGCTCGCTCCGGCATCACCGTTCTTTAAGCCTGCATTTGACGTATTGCTCGATGGCTTACGATCTTCGTCTTCGCTCTTTGATGCTTCTCTTCTTGGATGTCCACCTTGGTGGTATCTTTTGCCCCTTGCAGCAGACCTTCTGGGTTTCCGAGAGACTGAAGGGGTTTCTTGTCCCCGGTTGACTAGCCCAGCCCCCTCGGAGCCAAGACGGGTAGATGGCTTCTTCGTTGATATGTTCTCGTCTACCATCTCCTTAGATGTCTTCCCATCCTCTGTTCTGTGTACATCCTCTGCGTTTCCTGCTTGTTTCAAATTGCCAGTCTCAAGCTGCGCTTTTGACATTATCTTTGAAGCTTGTATGTGGCTCGAAGGTCTCAAACCCGTGCTGGTTTCGCTCGATGCCAAAGAGTGGAACCCCCCCAATGGAGCACCTTTTTTGTAATCAAGGATATCCGATTCAGTCACATTGAACGTTCCGTTGTTCAAATTAGCGCTCTGAGATTGTGGTTCTTCGCCAGATCTCTGTAGAGTCTTCTCATTATTTCCGGCGATTCCTCGCTTCGGCTTTCTCGAGTTCCGATGGGTCTTCCGAGATCTTACCTTTAACGGGTGAGTATTTCTTTCCGCTCGACTTTGTCCTGAGGTGCCATTTCTCGTCGCGCTATCTAAGACTGGACCCTTGTCTTTCGTGCCAAAAACATCAGCTCTGTCCGTGGGAGGAACAAATTCGCGATGTGTGGGATCTCGATTTTCTGTTATGGTTTGCCCTTCCGTACCGCTGTTTGGAGCTCCCCACCAAGGTGCAGATGCGTGTTCCGCATGCTTTCGAGCTGGTGACCACTGCTTGTTCTCAGACCAGGAGTTCGAGGCGTTCCCATACTGCGATGACGAGCCAGGTGGAGCACAGGAGCCCAGTGCCTGCACAACCGGAACTGGTGGAAGAAGCGGAGCACCGACGAGCGGGAAGACAGCCGGCTGGTTTAGGAAAGCTCGAGTAATCTCATCAAACGAAGTAGGGGGCGAAGCTCTGCTACCTTCAGCCCAGGCCCTTGATTCCTCAGCATCATCCTCTGCAAATGGTTTTCGTGTAACATCTTCAGAATTTCGCGATATCGCTTTTCGATTGACATCGGCGAGATTGGAATCTTTGTTGAAATTCTCTTCGAGTTCATCTGACCTGTCTGAAAGCTCTCGTCGGCTATGACGATTGAATTCAGCCTTGCCTAGGCGTTCGATACGAGGCACACCCAGACTGTGTTCCAACTCTGCCCTCGCATTCTGACTTGACTTTCGCACCGTGCGACCAACATTACCATCTTGGGTAAGGACATAACCTTGACCTTCCTTTCCTGCAACCCTTCTAGTGGTAGATTTCATTAACCCCCTCACATTCCCCCCTAATGAGGAAGAAATTGTGACAGAGCCATCCTTATAACTGGTGGGGGCTGCCGTACGATTGACGGATTGACGCACGTACGAAGAACCTTCATTCCTTTGAGACGAATCCCCTCGTGATGGCGTTCTCTTAGCATACGCCCAGTTTGCGGCAGATTCCTTACGTATCTGTTCAGAAGGGCGGGCGCTTTCTAGGTTAGATCTGGCTCCCAGTTCCTCAAGTAAATTTGATGAGGCTGAAGCCGCCGCGTGTGAAGCTACGGAGTTTCCTGATTGTTGTTCGGAGCGATTTCCTATCTTAAGCGCCTTTGCCGCTTGTTGTGCAGCTTCTGCTCGTATCTGTGCAGTGACAGGAGAAATTGTGTTCTGCAGTCGCTTTGCGTCGCTTGGCTTTGGTGCCCATGGAGCAGGGCGTAAAGGAGGTGGTGCTTCTCGACGCTGAGTCTGTCTTTGTGATTCTTCCGGAAAAGTCAAGGATCGCGGTGGTTTCGACATAGGTGGTGCTGTACGCGACTCAGTTTCTTTCGCTTCTCCTTCAGAGGGGAGATCAACCCTTCTACTTCGCAACTCAGGCTGGGTGCTTGTGGCTGAATCGAAAGAGAGCGTTGAGGCTTCTGTGATGACCTTTTGCTGATCGCGAATGGGGGAGACTTCAGGGCGCACAAGAGATGTGAGGTCTCCTGGATCCAATGGTGCATCTCGTTTCGAAGAATCCCGTTTAACACGTAAACCGGTTGAACTCGTAGCAGGTCTTCGGGGATAAGCACGCCTGCCTCGTCTTCGATCACCGTATACCGCTCGATTTATGATATGATCGATAACGGAGCGAACGGCATCTCTCGTCTCCGTCTTTCGTCGCCTTCTCTCAAGCCACTCTTCACGACTTTCATTTTCTTTGGGGCCATCATAATCGGATCGTTCTACATAAGTCCTCCGACGCCTTCCGTACGAACCATGTTCATGAACCCTGGACTCTTGAGAAGAGTAACGGTTGACATGGTCACGACGAGACGGACTGGCACGACGGCGCTCAAAGCCATTTTTGGCTGTTTCCAATGTTCGAGCAGAGGAACGCGTTTGTCTTAGGATGGTAGGTGTCGGCAAAGCATTGGAAGCTGGTGATTCTGTATCGGTGCGAAGGAAACCGGCCGATTCGTCACTGCGTCGCGAAGATTGCATTCTTAAATCCACGGAAGCAGGTGCGGCAGTCGGGATTGGAGAATTGACTGTAGGCGGTTTCTGAATCGATGTAGACAACGAAGGGGAATCCTTAGGACGTTGGGTACTCACGAGAGTTTGTATGTGGTCTTTTGCTGCCTGGGTTTCCCCTCTCGTACCCATTTGCCCTCGACCAGAAGGAACAATGCTTCTGTCGCCTCCCGGTGCAGTCTGCTTCATTTCTTCACGTGGACGCTGCAGCAAAACGGGGCGCGAACCAGCACGATCCGGTACTGCAAATGGAGCTTGTGCTTTCACGCCGACATTCCGCCTGTTCAGTGCTCCAGAGAAGTCAGGTGGAGCTGCAGTTTGAGTTGTGGGTCGTCGTATTCCTAGTCCGGGGCTGTGAGCAGCTGGTTTTCTGGTTGCAGCCTGCTCAGCTTTGCGACGCTCTTCTTTCAGTCGAAGCCTCTCCTCAAGCTCCCGTAGTTTCTTTGCAGCCCGCTCTTTCTGAACTCTTTCTCGCTCAGCTTCCGCCTTACGCCGCGCTTCTTGAGCCACTTCTGCTTTCGTCTTCATTATAGATTTCTGTTCCTCCAGCAGCTTCAAATCAATACCGACTGCAGGTGATCCATGATTTACGTCACTTTCTCGGGCACGCAGTACAGGACGACCCCTTGGGTCGCTATGCCTTTCCATTTGTTGCAGCTTGATTGCATGAGCCCAATGAGCGGCTGGAGGTGGAACGACGGGATTTCTCCTTTGCAATCCGTGACCCGGTATGAAACGTGGAGTTAGGGACGCAGGCGAGGAAGGCAGCGAAGGAATAGTGCGAGCTGGTGGGGGAGGGACGTCAGGAATGTTTACCTCGGGCAAAGAAACCTCTGCCGTGAAATCCATTCCACTGTCATCTTCTGCCCAGTCGTCTTCCTCAACGACAGGCTTTGGTGTAGTACTAGATGATGTAGAAGACTTTGCGACGAGTGATTCCTGTTTGTCTTCGGATTCCTTCTCGGCGTTCGTCTCTTCACTTTTCTTGGAAGTCTTTGCAGCACTTCCCAGTGGTGCGGGGCCAGGTCGGGATAGTTCAGGAAAGTCGGGTTGTGTGCGCGTGCGCAGTCCGGCGCCGCCCCAGGCGGTTTTAGCGGGCACTGATCTCTCATCAAAGTTCTCCTCTTCACGATTCTCTTCGGCTGCCTCAGTGCGAGGGCTCGCCCATTTCGCACCAGCACCAGCTATGCCACCTCCCGCTCCATCACCACCAGCTTCGCGTCGCAGAGATGGAAGGTTGAACGGTAGAGGTGCTTTGGGAAGTCGTCGAGTTGGACCTAAGTAGGACTGACGCTTCATCAGGGGGCAGGAATCAACAAAGGTATTTGGCCGCTTGCTTACTTGAATAGCGGAGGAGTGGTTCAGCGATGGAGAATTTCTCCACCGTCGCGAACTGCAAAACGCACCGGCGGAGTGCGTTGACGAAGAGGAAAGCCCACCGCTGACAGATATGGATACAGGGGTAGCAATCCTACATGCCTGAAATACAAGGAAATTTGATCCCTGCTTGGGAAGCCCGCCTGCAGTCTACTCACACACGATTGCCAAGAATCATTTACAAGATTTGAGCTTTTCTGTCAAAAAGGTGTTCGGAAATCTGCAGATTTGTTTCTTTTTTTTCTAATAAATAGCACTTAGAATGCGCTGTGCAATAATCTTCATCATCATCATGATCGAGCAGCATCTACCACAAGTGTCTTGGGCAAAGCGATATGCTCAACCGAGTCCCGCGTTGTGGCTTGCTGCTATGGGTCGCTCTACCGTCCGGGTTACCCTGTTGATTTTCCAGTTTTTCATATGTACTAGGTAAACAAAGACAAGTGATGTGGCACAGAGAACAGCGCACGTTTTAGAGGTAGTAATCGTTCTGAGGATTTGGTCGAAAGAGCTTTGAAGACGATGACCCTTGCTAAGTTGCAACGATTGCGCAGTTCCCTTTGAAGGTCTGAAGCAACGAGCGCAAATGCAGAATGATCAATCACGGATACAAAGCGGACGGGTCTTCATGCAGATTTGTTCCTCAGTTTGGACGGGTGCGGGGCAAATCCGCCCGAAATCCGCATCGGAGTTGTGCGGCAGCACCAGAACCTGAACATTCAAGACCTCATAATCGGTCTCGATTGTCTAGTTCAACCTAGGACCCGTTATAGGATATTACAGTCGTATGCGGATCACTGAGGCTACAGCAATTGAATACTGCCAGTTCTGGGGCGACTCTACCGAGAAGGATCTATTGACAGCCTCATACCTCCCTCAACAAGGCTTCCCGACTGTGCTATTGTGCTTTATTCTCTCACAGTACCCATTCTTTGCGGGTGAGGTGAAGTAAAGTGCGCAACAAACCATTGTAATCCAATGGTTCTTTCTCTAGATGATACCAACTCTGGCTGATGTTTCCAAATGCATAAAGCCTCAGTTGGTGTCCAGTCCATCCAGTATCCAGCATTTCCTTTGCCGACTAAGATGTAAAATTTTATATGTACAAGCACAAGTACAGGCCTAAGTTAGTATACTAACACTGCTACACGACAACGCATTTTCCAATCTGGACAGGACTTGATCGTAACGGACATCCTGTTCTGGGCTCAAAAGTGAGCCTTGCAGAAGGCCGCGAGTTGTTCAATTACTGGTGATTGCTGTACAGCGAGATATAAGGGAGGAAATGAAAATGTTTTGATAGAAACCAAACCCGCCAGCCGCCCAAGCTGGCACTCATTTTCCACATTCTCTATCTTTGCGCTCACGGCGCCCTATTTGTTGTTTAAGCAATGCATCTCTCTCAGCGTCGTATCCGACAGCAAACCACGGATGTCGCTTCACTTTGGACAGCGAGTACCGTTTCTTTGGATCCTTTTGCATGAGCCGTTCCATGAGGTCCCGTGCGCCGTCTGACACGTAATCTGGGTAGTCAACGATCCCCGCATTTACCTTGTCCAACAGAACATCGTCATCTTCATCATAAAACGGTTGCTTGCCTGTGAGCATTACGTAGAGAATAATACCGCAACTCCACGCATCGTTCTTCCTGCCGTCATATTGCGCCTGATCGCCATTCCATACTTCCGGCGCACAGTAGTGGGGGGAACCACAATTTGTTTTCAGCATATGAGAGCCGTAGTCCTTCATGGCACTGAAGCCGAAGTCTGTAATCTTAAGTTCTCCATTCTGGCCGAGGAGCAAGTTCTCTGGCTTAAGATCGCGGTGATAAATCCCTCTGTGGTGGCAGTAGTGCACAGCATCAATAAGTTGATGAAAGTACTTCCGTGCGACATCTTCAGATTGACGTCCATTTTTCACAATGCTCTCAAACAATTCTCCCCCTCTTACGAGTTCCATGACTAGAAAAACGCGCTTTGGAGAATATAATACATCGTTTAAAGCAACGATGTTGTGGTGATCCAAGGCTTTCATTATAGCAATTTCACGTTTGATATCCACATTGCTCTGAGATTCATCTTGCAGGACCTCCTTCTTGACAATTTTAATAGCAAACTGCTCACCTGTGTCACAATTGACCGCCAGTTTTACCAAGCCGTAGTTTCCCCGACCGAGTGTGGCGCCCAATTCATATGGTCCGACCCGCACCATTGCCAGGCAGAGGAGGCGAAAACGGGTTTAAAAGTCTGGCTGAGGGAACCAGAGCTCGAATGTGGTGACCTCGTTAGCCCGCTAGATTTTTTCTGGCGCTGTACTGCTCCAGAGGTGCTTTCCAGTTCCAGTTTTATGGAGGCAGAACAAATTCTACAAAGATATTCGAATACCAGTATCGCTATCGTTCAGGAGGCGGCGTGAACCAGGAGGTTGTGAAATGAGGTGCAGAGGCGCTGTGGTGCGTGCAAGCAGCTGTGCTGTGTGGCTTGTTATGCCCAGACGGAAATGAAACGATGATGAAGCTAAGGCACGTTGCAGCACGAACCAGCAATGTGAGTCCGCCACGTGTCCAACTACGTAGCTGTTGAGTGCGAGCGTGCGATTGGCGGGATAGGCTTCTGCAAATTTTGTAGTGGCCAACGGCCGCCCGCGCATCCACTGTGCACCGTTGACTTGCAAATTCGCAGCGGCAACGGTGCCGAATCGAGACACGTCCGTTTGATTTTCCCACCCACAATCCCCGCCCGCCTGACCGCTCGTCGCGGCAATTGCTGCTGCTTCTCAAACTGCTATCAACAAGCGAAAATCTGGCCCCGTTCCCGGGGAATTCCTTGAGCAAACATTGTTTTGCACTTGTCCGTTCTCTTCAGGGAATCATCCTTACGGTCTTTTTGCTACCTACATCATCTGGCGGCGAAGTTAAGTTTACAACCGTCACCATCAAACAGAGCGCTTTCGCCCTCACTTTCCAAGGACCAAACGACAATTTGCTTCAACGCAAAATTCTATAAATCTGGCTTACTGAAGACAGCACGACCAAAACGTTTTCATGTATTACCGGTCATGCACAGCACCAGTCTTGTAGCGCCTAAAGTCATTGGTTTATTGCAGGATGAAAATTGTCAAACTTCGATTTTCGGTACTTTCAAAGCAGAGATTTTCATCCACGGCGCAACAATTCAAAATCTTCTGCCATTCCTTCGCATTCAAGACATTTCTGTCTATACCTTACGACCGGGGCAACTGTTCGAAGTTGGTTATTTTGTGAGGGTTGTCCTGTTTCATACACAGCTCCAGAACGACTTATCAGAGCGCAACCACGGTTTTTGCACCTAAAAAAGGTTTTGTATACTAATATAGTAATTAGACCACTAATCATATAACTTTTTTTTAAGAATCATGTCTCTTTAGTTTTATTCCTTCACGTTGAAAAAACCTGATGAAAATAATTATTTTTTGAAAAGGTGAAACAAAGTCTTCCCTGCTTTGAGGTCAAAATTACTAAAATTCAGCAGGCTCGTAGTTTTGGACATGTCTAAATGTCGGATACAAAAGCAGCATTGTAATGTGATCAGGCATGGGAAAATTTCTTGGTAGTACAGTACCGTGGTAGTCTTCTACACTACAGTAAGCCTTCAACCTTACAACGTTCTTTAGAAACATTTTTCTTGTTGGACTCTGGGTGTTGAACACGTCTTCCAAAAGCTGAAGAATACGCAGATCGCGCAGCATTTTTTTACACACGACTGTGGTTGAGAAATTGCTTTGGCATAGGGAAGACATCCTGCGCCCGCCGTTTGTGCGATTCCAGGATCACAGCTTTCTTCCAATTCAATGCATCGACAAGCAGAATACGAATTCCAGTCGTAATTTTCAACCACTCCTCCCGTTGCGGATGTCTTGGGCACCGGAGATGGTGAAGGAGACACACTAGCAAACAGGGCAGGCGACAAGTACTTCGGGTATGATTTTCCTTTGAACGCGCGAGGTTTCTGAAACCAGCCTGGTTTGTAGCACGGTTCTGTGACGCATACTCCGGGAGAATCATTCGCTGCGAGACATCCCTGCTGATTGAATTGCGAGATGTCGTTGACAAATACTGGATGGGAATACTGTTCCAGCGGATACCCTCCTCGGACTCTGACATATGCACAAGACCATTGATCGGCGTAATAGCCAAGGGGATTGGGTTCAGGGCGTTGAGGCGTGTTGCCGCGAATCGGTACGCTGCCAATCCCCCCGAACCATACCCAACCGAACACGTAATCTCCGTCCGGAATGACCTTTGGAATCGTTGTGTTCACGACATAGTACCCACGTGCAAAAGGGTGTTCTTCTCCATCATTTCCGACGTAAGAATAACCAAAACGATCCGACTGGAGTTCATCAGGGGCTGCTGCTTGCGGGTTTGCTCCCCAACAGCTGTAATGAAACGCATTTCGTTCGTGCACCGCCTTATCCATCATGCTTCCAAGAGGAACGAGGGTTAAGCGTACGAATCCACCAGGACCATGATTATTTCGACTATATTTCACAGTTATACGCTGTCCACGGTAGTATGTAGCAGAAGGGTTCGAAGGTGAATTGAAATTTGCATATCCGCCTTGAATGGCGCGGAGGTCACACGGTCCATAGCATTCATCGATACCGGACTTAGCCTCTCCTCCAACTCGACAGTCCTATGACGGTATCCAGGAAGCGAAGCGTGTTAGTTGTCATGAGTATGTATGTCGGAAGTTTAAGTGCCTTACTCTTGGCGATATGCTCTGTGGCTCGGTCATGATGGAATGAGATCGAACAACAGAGACGATAAGGTATATTACCATCCAAAACGGAAATGCTGCCATTGTGAACCTTGCACTTTACGTTTCTGCGGATAAAAAGTTGCCAACGAACCAGAGAAATGGAAAACAATGCGCTGGACGAAGGTAACAGAAATTACGATTCTTATAGAGGAAACCTTTCTCAAAAGGTGAGCACCTTTTTCTCTAGATGACGATATCAATAACGAGAACAAATTCGGGTGGCGTCCCTTTGAATTTGCAGGCTTGCATGAGTATCTTCGTCAGCCACGTCACAACTCCCGATAGACAACCGGCCCGGACTAGAATTGAGCATACTGTTTCATTTCTCCGTACTTGTATGCACAGAGCCCCCACATATGCAGGATTATCGATGCAAATTGGTGAGACCAATCGTTTTTGACTGGGAGATGAAACATGCACCGAGTACAATCATGCAGGTTCAGACACCGTAGTATCCTAACTGTGGAAGGAAACCATCAGACTGGCTGGCCATATGTACCTCGTGATTTAGCATACATCTCTGGATTGTGTTTTCAGAAAGCAAATCAGTGATTGCAGATTTCCTAAATTTATGACGTCTGCGTTTTCTATCGACCAAATTGAAGCTCTCATGGTAAAGTATGAATCTCTGTCTACACCTCCCTCCACAAGTTGTCTTATACTTGCTGGTAATCCTCCGATGAATTATCCCTTTCCGGACCATCCCGAATACTGTGGGCCAACTGCGGCCGAGTTTTTCCTCAGCCAAAGCTAGATTCAGCAAGAGAATATCTGGAGCCTGGATGGAACTTACATATCGCAGCACTTACCGTGCCATTAGGCATGGTTCATAATTTCACACATGAATCATTATGAGTCATGGTGTTAGATTTCCTCGTCATCATGTAAACAATCCTGTCTGCCTTTCCCGTCTCTGTATTCTAGGGCGATAGAAGGAAAGTGACCACTTGTCCACAGTCAATAGTGTACACGATTTATTTATGAGGATCGGATGAGCTGGCTGGCAACGCGTTTCGAGCTCACACAGCACGCCTGAAAGGTTCAGGAGTGCCTCAGCAAAACTGACTCTGCAATACTTGTCTACCGTAAGATAAAGCTTCACATGCGGAAGGATTCATGACTCAGTCTCATGTGAATTCCAACATATTAAGAGGAAGTATGTCTATGATCGCACCGAATAGATAAAAAATGCTCCTGTCCGTGGGTGAAGTCGTCTGCAATGCAGAGTAAAGTTATGAAGGCTTCTTGTCAACCAAGATATATAAATGCAATCCTGGCCTCTAAGGGTAATGGCATTCATATTCACATGCGTTCCATAAGAGCGCTCACACGCGAGGTCCAAATCGTGCACTTCACCGGCTATTGTTAGACGAAACATACTCGAAACATCCTATGATACTGCAGAGCACGAGAGACCCAGTCCACTTAACGTTAAAGCCAACATTTATTATTTTGGGACTCATGAAAACTGGCCTGACTAATGAGCTTACGCCTGGGGAGAATTTCAGAAAATCTTCGCGAACGTGGCACTGCCCGTGGGCGGCAAGCGCCGAACACAAATCTGTCAGAGCTCGACACATCTCCCGAGATGTGTTTTGAAATAATTATTTTTTTTGTAGTATTATTTCCCTTTTGCACGCCGACGAATTGCGCCAGCGAGCAAACGGCACCACAGCGTTGAACAAATATCTCACTACATACAACCGCTGTGGAGCAAGAGATATATTTGGGTTAAACAAGAAAGCTTTCACAGAAGTCTTGTTGCAGCAAGCGAAAAGACGCTCTCATCCCGAATTATCTACCACTATCATCTACTCGAGTAGCGCGCCGCCCGTATCGAGCAATCTGATCGTACAGATTGCTTAAGCTATGCTATCAAATATAAACGCTTTACGAAAATTCGGATTCGAAATTTTTTGTTTCAACAAACTGTCGCGTTTGTCATGGCATATTTTACTCGACCTCAGATTTCGTATCAATATGATTGTCTTAAACGTTTTAGCTCAATCATTGTATTTAAAACAGAAGATAGAAAAAAAGTACAATACTGCGCTTTGTTTACTCTAATTATTTATTTCGTTTTCAGATGCAAAAAATGCTTATGTCTCTCTCTATCAGGCTCGAAAAGAAGTTGTGGGAGGAACTTTGAAAAACATGTTACCTTCTTCACATTTCATATATTCAAAAAAAGTCTTTCAGGCTTCCATCTCACCCGTTCAGTTACTTCGGAATGTTGTTGATCTCTACAAACTGGATAATCTACAAAAAGAGCTTACTTCGACTCTCATTCTTTCGTCCAGAGAGAGTGCTAATCGATCAATATTAACGCATACATGTTTCATAATTAAATTTTCGGAAGCGTCAATGGAGACCATGAGAAAAAGAGTTGAACGTTACAGATCAAATAGATCTGCATGCTAATTTGTTATTCTGGGCCATTTTTAAAGGTCTGCAGTTGTTCAGAAAAGTTCATCTAGAAGTGCAGAAGAAAGGAAAGGATATAATAACGTTTAAATATAATCCAATATCGCCGTTTGAGCACGAAATGGCGGTAATGATGAGCATCATGAATTTCACTGTAATAGTCAACCCAACAATACCGCTCCTCGACGTTAAAATCGAGACTAGGATTCAACTTTAAATATTCATGATCAATGTTTTGTCGAGGACACACAAAGAGCCGGTTACGTTCTTCAACTTTTCAAAGACAACCTTTTCATAGTACATCTAAATTAGTGGATCGAGTTGACCCTTCGTGACTACAATGTGGGCGGTCTTGAAAACTGCCTTACAAAGTCTCAGAAGGCTATCTATTTTTTTGAACATTCTGGATGGAACCGCTTGCTCTTTCTTTTTCGAAAATACTCATGGCAATATGGAATTTGAGAATATGGAAAAAATGATGATAGCTGAGTACAATAGCAATGCTCGACAGCTGCGAGTCGTATAGGGGCAGAAGGGCTGAACTTTGAAGTTTTCAATATAATACACTGACCTTGTAGGTGATGGATGCGAGGGTTCATCGGCCATGCAGCTCCGGGCGAGCTACCATCTAGGTGTTGTCAGCCACGTGTAGTGTTGACATGTACCTTCTGGTTGAGTAATTGTTAGTAATTGTAATTGTAATTATATTTATTTTAGTACAGTAGTTGAGTGGCCACCTGGCACTGTAGCCAGTGTTGGCAAGGTCTCTGACACTAGCTCAGAGATCGTGCCTTGCTGGCACCTCCCGGGTGATCTGGAGAGTGCAGTCCACTGCATATAGGGAACTGCACCTCCCCCATCCTAATCTGATAAAGACAGGCATCACTTGGGTCACGAGTATACCTTTTGGTTCATTGTTTCTCAACTACCACACAGGCTTTCCCGCGCGTCGACGCCTACCATCGTTTACATACACGGTATAGGCTAGTTGCCCCGCCATTTGCCCCTGTGGGTTTTCACGGTGCCCTGTTACCATCGAGGGTTATTACGTCTACCTTTTAAGGTTGAGCGTCACCACGCTTCCGAGAAAAGACAGTAGCATACCCCAGAGGTGATTGTACGACATTTTGGTCTATCGATTTCGAAAGTATTTTTAGGTTTCGTCGTACCTTCACGGTTTGCACAAGATTCCAAGAAGGATTGGACGCTCGTACACCTATTTGGTTTCAGGAAATCCCGCAAAGCAATACAGGATATCACTATTGGTCACAAAAGGAACGACCTAAAAGGAAAACGCGTGGTGCGAGCACCCCGCCAAGCCACAAAGGTCTTAAAGGAGCCCCATCGGCTCAACCGATTCTGTAAAACCCCGAGGAGCTGGTCCGGCACCCTCGGGACAAAACCGTGAAGGTACATGGTCCGCCGCCTATAGCAACAGAATCTCAAAGGGAATTACCAATTGAGGTTGCAGCGGAGGAGCTATGGCCTCAGCTGCAAGAGCGAGCGAAAGCGCTCGTCACCCTCGCGGTCGAAGATGCATTAACCTTAAAGGAGAAGTCGGATACCCGGATGGTTCCGCACTCAATGAAAGTTGATGCATTTACCCGTATTGTGGTTGACCGAGCAGCTCAAGAGCTATCGCGCAGGATACCTGAAATGGTGAAACAGTATCTCTTTACAGATGCTAGGGAGCATGTTTACCGCGCTGTGCAGGACCTTTGGGTTTCCGAGGGATTCGCAGAATCCCGACCTACATAGGTGAACATCGCAAAGCGCATACCACAAGGGTCCCAAATGGGTCATTCCACCCATTCCAAACACTTACCTACTGATAGTGAGTACCTACAAGGTCCAAGGCAGAGTCAAGAGGTTCCGGGGAAGGTAGATCCTCAAGACATTTACCTGCCACCACTTACTGGTTTCGTTCACAAGGATACCCATGGAGGTGGTCCCAAGGATGATTCGTCTGACTCGTTGGATGAGTGACGAAGAAACCGAAAAGGGAAGAAGCGAAGGACGAAGAGGGGAAAGAATCGAGAGGATGATTCAGACCCCGAATCGTCAGACTCCAGTTCCTATACGAGTTCATCTTCGGATGATGACCGTAAAGGTAAGAAGAAGAAGAAACCGAACAGTTCGACGAAGAACTCGTCGAAAAGACCCGACAGGGTAAAAAGCGATACAATGAGTCGCCCAACTCTGAGTCGGACACCGAAATGGACCTGGATGTGCACCAACCATTGAACGATATGTTCAACAAAGCGGATGATTACATGAATTATCGGTTGATCAACAAGTCTTCTAAATACACCCAAGAGGTCGCTCAGAAGATTACTAGGCACCACAAGAACCCCAGCTTCCAAATGGGTGACCCAACCTTCACAGGTACGGATCCCATTGCGGTGATTGAGTTTCTACAGATCTTCAAGCTTGCATGTTTCCAAAATGGGTTTTCCGAGGGCGCTGCTATGTGGCTATTCCAGTTTTACCTTAAAGGACAATCATACTACTTGCTGCAGGGTAGGCTCCGCGGCAATACCTTAGCGATGGATGAGGATGGCACAGAGATATTGGAGTCCTACCCAGAAGTGGTCAGTTTCCTTTTGGAAACATACGCCACAGATGAAGTTATACAAGAGGCTTATTCGGAAGTCCTCGCCTACCATCAAAGGTCTGTGCAAACCGAATCGGAGTTTTCGCTCGCGCTGTGGAATCTGGCAACCCGCTGTGGTAATGTGTTCACTACCTCTAGGTTAAAGTCGCTATTTGCCGACAATGTCGACAAATCGATCTGTTCCCAGGTACGCAACTACCTGGCCACTAACCGAAAGGAAGACTACAATGGGCTGGCTCGATACTCCCAGGGCCTTGGATATACCCTTCGGCTGGGAAAGAGACCAGCGGTGCCTCCAACCTCGAAAGATAAATCGAAAAGGTCGGCCTTGGAAATTGAAGACACCACAACCCCAGAGGGTAGCTCGCACATCGAAGTATCTACAGGAACCGCTATCCACTTGGTAGCGATCCAGGGGCGGTTCTCGAAACCTTCGACGGTAGGAAATTGGTCGTCAACGCGTACACCAAACACGGTACAATCGCCGCCAAGTGCGATGAGCTCGCAGAGGATGCAGGGAGCGAGCTCCCATAACTCGCCAACCACATCCTACGTCACTGCTCCTAACAACCAGGTTTCGAAGCCCCCCTCAAGGGTAACGTGAGACCCCCAAACTGGAGGCCTTGTTTGCTGGTTCTATTGCGCGACAGACCATTTGGACAACAATTGCGCTAACTTTCCTCCAGGGATGAGAGACCAGTTGATTCAGGCTTGCATGCAGAATCACCAACACCTCTATAAGTCTTCAACGCAAGCACCAGATAGGCTCGAACCCCGTACACCGGTAAAGGTCAATACCATCGAGGAAACACCAAACTTGGACTCAACCCCTCCCGTACAGGAGGAAAACACCGAACGGTTGGCGTATTGGCCGAACCCAACCTGCAATTGGAAGGCCAATCGATACCCAGAACCTTGAAGGTGGAAGAGAACACTCCGGTTTGTCATATGAAGTACAACAACTATAGAGTACGTGCTTCAATGTGTTTCTCCGATCGCCTTGCTTTTCCGGTCACCTGCGTGTTGGATGCGGGGGCTGGCCAAAACGTCCTGAACTCCCGCGTCATTCCTGAGGCGGTACTTCGGAACTTGAGCCAACTTCCCGACAACAACCCGCTGGTGGATGCAAATGAGCGCCTATTAAACCTTCGAGGTATGCTCACCACTGTGGTGCAGCTCGGACACCTCAAGCTGAGACTGAAACTCTTTGTTGTCGACCGTTTACCAACAGACTGCCTACTAGGTACGAACTTCATTGATAGACATGTCAAAGCAATCCTTCCTGGTTCCCGTACCGTTGCCCTACGTCACGGGGGACGAATTGCCATTTTAGGTAATACGGAAACCAAACGGGGATGGTTCGTTAAACCGAAGAAGACGTTATCCACCGAAACGGTCTCCAACAAAGTGCGCAATACCAAACAGGTTGTTATCCCGCCAATGCACCAAATATTGGTACCGGTGTCGTGTGCGACCCTCGGGCTGGCCAAACTACAAAACCATCCGAGGTTAGCACATCAACAACTCACCTTTATGGCCAACGAGATTGTCAACAACATCCCAAATCAACCCTTCAAGGTGTGTCTCATCAACTTCAGCAGTCAAGATGTGAAGTTGCCGAAAAATACCAATGTTGGCATTGCACTACTGGCACCACAAGGGATCTTCACCGTAGCTCACACTGATCTCGGCGAGGTCGCATTCGATAAGGAAGGGGGGTGCGCAAATTCGTCCACAACCACAAAGGTATCGATCAATACCAACTTGGAATCAAAGCTAACCAATAAGGTATCGGTAGACAAAGAAAAGGAACCTGATCCTGAGAGGCAACGGCAAGATACAGTCCAGATCGGTGAAGAAAACGGCGAACTGCGGGGCCGTATTCTTGACCTTCTGGGGGAGTTTGAAACCATATGGTCAGGCCATCTGGGCCATATGAATGCCACACAGCATGACATCGAGCTTTTCCCTGACTCGAGGCCGATTTATCGGCAACCATACCCTGCAGGTTTGAAGGCGAGCGAAGTAGAACTCAAAGAAGTGGAGCGAATTCTCCATGAAGGTGTAATTGAACCAGCCAACTCAGATTGGGATAGTACCGTCAGAAGAAAGGGGATAATCGTATGAGGTTCTGTGTGGACTACAGAAGGCCTCAATAGCGTGACCATCAGGGATTCGTACCCGATACCTAGAGTGGATGATTGCATCGACTCCTTGGGTGATGCGCCGATATTTACCACGTTGGATGCCAATTGTGGTTACTGGCAGGTACCTGTAGGTGAAAAAGATCGAGGTAAAACAACGTTCACGTGCCAAGCAGGTTCTTTTCGCTTCAAGCGGATGCCATTCGGGTTGCCCGATGCTCCAGCCACCTTTCAAAGGGCTCTGGACATCATCCTTTCAAAGGTTAAGTAGACAACCACCTTGGTATACATCGATGATGTAATCATCTACTCCAGATCGGTAGAAGAGCATTTTGCTCACGTGCACACCGTACTAACCCTCCTATCTGAGGCGGGGGTGACGCTGAAGCTACGCAAATGCGTCTTCTTAACCAGAACGGTTGAATACCTGGGCTACATCACAGGCCCTGGTACCCTAGAGGTTGTGCCGAGCAGCATTAGAGCCTTACATGAGGTCAGGTGCTACGATCCCAGACAGACGTACCATCCTTTATAGGTTTATGCCACGTCTATTGTCACTTCGTGAAGGGGTTCGGGAAAATAGCGGCTCCCCTCAACAAGAAGCTCCAGAAAGGTGAACCTGAACGGTTTGAGAATCTATCGGACGACGAAATGGATACCTTTGAGGAATTGAAACGAGCGCTGTTGTCGCCGCCAATCTTAGCGTTATCGAAAACAAGTTCACGGTACACGCTGGATACGGATGCATCCCACACCCAAATTGGTTGTTGTCTCATGCAGGAGCAGCACAACGGAGAAAAACTACCTATAAGATACTGGAGCCGCGCTATGAATGAGGCGGAGCAGAACTACATGGTAACCGAGAGGGAATGTCTAGCAGTAGTGTGGAGCATGTTGATGCTCCGTCCATACCTTTATGGCGAGCGCTTTACGTTGTGCACGGACCACGACGCCTTAAGGTGGATCCTCGGACTCGCAGATGCGTCTGGTAGACTTGCCTGTTGGAGGTTGAGACTGTCGGAATTTGAATATGGCATACAGTACCGTCCAGGTACCAAGCACAACATAGCTGATGCTTTGTCACGCTTAAACACCTCATGGTACGAGACAGAACCTGTGAACGATGACATCCATTGCTTTTTGGTTTCATCAAACCAAAATGGTACCGGCGAACACCTAGAAGGATGTTGGGACTTACCTGAAGAAGGTGCTTAGCGGAACACCGACATGGCAACGCAAATACTGACCCTAGAGGAAACGAACGTCATGCCCGTAACCCGAGAGGAGTTTCTACGAGAATAGGCCCAGGATTCGTACTGCAGAGCCCTGGCGGACCAAATTGGTTTCAAAGGATCACCGTTCGACGTGGACCACAAAGGGTACATCGTCAGAAGGTCAACCTTTGATGGTAGCCTTCAAAAGGTGGTTCCGAAGGCGATTCGCCGGAGAGTCTTGTATCTAGCGCACTACCAGCGAGTATCGGGACACCCCGGTGCCTCTAGGATGTATTACACCTTAAGGCAACAGAACTACTGGCCTCAGATGGCAAATGATGTCTATACCTTCGTAGGTCAATGCGAATCCTGTGTTCGTACCCGCGATGGTATTCGAAAGCATCGAAAGTACCTCAAGCTGTTTCCAGCAGAGGGTTCACTGGAGTTTGTTGCGATAGACCTTCTAGGACCACTTCCAAAGACTAAGAATGGGTATCAGCACATTCTGGTGATCACCGACAGGTTCTCGAAGCTCATGAGAGCGATACCTTTAAAGGAGACGAAATCAACAACGCTGGCGATCGCGTTCCTCAACAATTGGGTCTACCCTTCTGATGCACCACTATACCTCGCTACCGATAATGGTTCAAACCTGGCATCGAAGTTCTTCGAAGAAGTCTGTAACCTCTTGGATGTCAAGCACTAATTCACTACTGCCTACCACCCGCAGACGAACAGACAGGTCGAGCGCTTCAACCACACATTGGTATCAAGGCTACGAGTCTATACGGAGGAGCACCAAACTGGGTGGGATGAGCTGGTGCAACCGCTAACTTACTTCTATAACCTTCAGGTACACCGGTGAACGCAGATCACTCCCTTTGATTTGGTTCTTTCCCGAGACACCCCAGGTATTGTAGTGCAAAGAGATCATACCACCAGCACTGCAGCTGGCGTACTGACCCCTGCCCAAGTCAAGCGAAATACCCTTGTAAGTTGGAGGAGGGCTCTCAAACATGCAGAGAGCCGCCTCACTGCAGCCCAGAAGCGGTACAAGGCCGACTACGACCGTAGGGTAACCAAAGTGGTATCTGTATCCTCGGGAGAATATGTCTACATAGACAACCCGCCTTCAGGTAAAAGACCACGACCGGGTGATGAAGCGGACGATGAAAATATTGATAGAGATATCAATTCGAAGCTTCTATCCAAATCATTGGGACCTTACAAGGTATTGAACGCATCAGACCACACCGTTACGGTTGAACAGGACGGAATACCTAATACTGAATACGATATCAATTGACCGTATTAAGGTAGAACCTGAAACGGTTCAACATCGCATTGAGGCAGGCACCTCAGCCCGAGAGCCAAGAGCGGTAGCTCTGCGCACTCGACCCTCGGAGGAACACACTCCAATTGAGGTGAATGATCAACTTCAACGGAATGATCCGGATTACAACCCTGTAACAGGGACGGAAATGGAACCTCACACGGTAACAGCGGGAGCTCTCGACCCGTCTCCCACACACGAAGCTCCCAACTAAGAACATATGAACCCTCAAGGTAGCGTTCCCCCGAAAGATCAGGACCAAACCTCAGAGGAATTTCCCGTTGACCGTGTGGTGGGCCACATGCGAACCTACAATGGTCTGAAGTACACCGTCAGGTGGTACGGCTGGGGCCCAGAAGTGGACACCCTCGAACCCCCAGCCGCAATACCTCCACACTTCCGTATCAGGTATTGGCGCCGTCGCAAGGAGCCGATGCCTGCAGACGGCTAACCTTAGACCTTCGTGGTACTCAGGCCTAATGAAGAGGGATAAAATACGTCGTTTTCCGCAGAAGGCGGACGCATAGGCGTGTCAGATTACGTTTAAGGGAGGGCACGAAAGAACAACCAAATGTAACAGTAGAGGAGACAAGAAGAGACAACAATTTACTTTAAGAAGGACCTGTCGGTTTAAGAACAATAGAATCAGGAGGACCCGTGTTATTGACCACCCATGGAGGAAAACCTGCGGAAATGCTAGGAGCCATCGACCTAAGAGCTAAAAAAGAAGCGGTAGCCCCGCCACTGGGGAGAGGAGTCGAAACCAAAAGAGGATGAACGAAAGGAACCGCCGGAGCAGGTTGCAACACCGCAGGGTTCAAGTTAGCACCTAGAAGGAGATCTGTCCAAGGATCAGATGGCGCAGCAGCAGAGACGCTTGCCACATTGGCAACCTTACGGGTGGCCAGTTGGTACATGTCCAACTAGAACTGATTCCAGAACTCACCAACTTGGTTCAGCGCCTTCATGTATTGCGCATGGCGCGGCAGCAAACCTTCAAGGAGCGTTAATGCAGCAACCGCGAAGGTAGGCCCGGCCCTCTGAAAGTTGGTGATGCAAGCCTGGCGAATTCGAGCCAGCAAACCGACCACGGCCGGAGAATCCATCATAGGAGGCGGAGGACGAGCAATACCCGCCAACAGTGGTCGAACCGGACCAGCAACCCGCGAGGAGCTTGGTTAAGTAGGAGTCACACCCGTCGGGATAGGCGACTTACGACCTTGAGGTAACGGCTCGGACGGGAAGGGACCTCGGAGGGAGCAACTGGGAAAGGTACGATACCAACTTGGTTAGACAGTGGGCTATGCCAAATCAGAATCGCAAGCAGGGAGGACCACTACCGAAAAGGTGTCCGCGAGCGCGCTAGTTACACTGCATCGCCCTCATGACAGTCCCTACCTGAATGGTTGTCGATCAATTCGTGCGACGACGTCGTCGCGCGCCCTCCCCAACCGATACTAGCGCCGAGTTCTGAACCTCAAAGAATCGCGCGTCGCGCACAGACACCACTCCGAATCCCGCGCCGCTGTCGCTCGCTACACCTCTATGGTTTGATGGAAGGAAACACGGGGCGTGTCTCGCGGGTAGGAAGGGGGTCTGTCGTATAGTGGAAGAAAGGCTGTCCTTTGAAGTTTTCAATATAATACACTGACCTTGTAGGTGATGGATGCGAGGGTTCATCGGCCATGCAGCTCCGGGCGAGCTACCATCAAGATGTTGTCAGCCACGTGTAGTGTTGACATGTACCTTCTGGTTGAGTAATTGTTAGTAATTGTTATTGTAATTATATTTATTTTAGAACAGTAGTTGAGTGGCCACCTGGCACTGTAGCCAGTGTTGGCCAGGTCTCTGACACTAGCTCAGAGACCGTGCCTTGCTGGCACCTCCCGGGTAATCTAGAGAGTGGAGTCCACTGCATATAGGGAACTGTACCTCCCACATCCTAATCTGATAAAGAGAGGCATCACTTGGGTCACGAGTATACCTTTTGGTTCATTGTTTCTAAACTACCACACAGGCTTTCCCGCTCGGCGCGTCGACGCCTACCATCGTTCACCTATACGGTATAGGCTAGTTGCCCCGCCGTTTGCCCCTGCGGGTTTTCACGGTGCCCCGTTACCATCGAGGTTTATTACGTCCACCTTCTAAGGTTGAGCATCACCACGCTCCCTGCGGTTGAGCGTCCCCACGCTCCTTACGGTTGAGCGTCACCACGCTCCCGAGACAAGACAGTAGCATACCCCAGAGGTGATTGTACGTGATGCAAGTGTACAGCATGTGCAGCTCACTCCGAATTGAAAAGTTCATGGCCAAGAACGAGATAAGCTCCATTTCGGAAGGCATCATGGGGATTTCAACCGTCATCGAAGAATTATCACCTCAGTGTACTTGGCATTTCAAAACCGAAGCGGACAAAATCGGCTCCTTAAAGAAGGCTCTACTTGATCATTAGTTGTCAAAATTGCCCATCAGAAACATTGTGACGTCGAAGTATATCTTTAATGCTTCATTACCGCCCTTCGTGAAAACCTTGAGCTAGAACAAGAGCTTGCAGGAGCTAGCAGGTCTTCTTCTTTTCACGGTGTAGAACAGAACACTCTCTTTCAGAGGTACGGAAGAGGCCCGAGGTATGTCCGCAAGCGTGAACTGCAGAAAGATGTTCGGCCACCGAGAAACAATATGGTGCTTTCCGCGTTCGCACCTCTTCGAACATTTGAAGAAAGCAGTGGCAGAAATGAGTGCCACAAGTGTCGTACTGTTTGGCAGCCTGGACATCGTTGCAGACCTGGATCTGTCTTTGATCGCGTTCGCCAACGTTTTCTAAATGGTGATTATGCTATACACATCGTTTCAGAGCTCGTTCTTGGGATGAAGAAAAAAACTTTAAACGCTGAAATTTTCTCTGGTCTACTCGAAGAGAATTATTCCGAGCGTAATTTCGAGGAAGTTCACCTGTTTGACGAACTAACCATTAAAACGCCAGACGAGGATGCTGGAGATCTTGAAGCAGCTGAGAAGGAATGATGAACAAACTACCTCATGGGTACTTTAAGCAGTTCTGTGGCTCCCTCTAACGATTCTTTGCTTCAGATGTTTCAGCGAGGCGGCCAGGGAACGGGCCTCGTCTTTGTCCCCCAGCTCGATGTATTGCTTCTCATCGAACAACCCATCCGAGGGGTCGCTAGCGATATCCATCGAATGGATGTATGTGTTGCATCTATTGTTCTAAATCACCGCCATTCTCGATTACATGGATTTTGTTTGAACGTTGGTGCCCAAAAATCCGTTGTTGGTATCAAGGAATTAAGAAGAATGCATCATGAACGAAAGGTTCCCATGCCCATTCTTTCAAAAGGAAAATCGAGATCAAGGTTCTGTTTCGCCGAAACCAGCTTCGATTCTATAGGGCAAGTCGTCATACCTCTAGCAACACCTCCTAATTCTCATCCTGTACTGATCAAAATTGATGTTGTTCAAGCCGAGTCACCCGCTCTCTTTGGTATGGACGTTCTGAACAAAGAATCAATGATAGCGGATACAGTTTCAAATCGGTTAACAAAATGGTTACGCACCCGCCATGTTGATGAATCCGAGCATTATATTGATGAACGGTGTAATACTCTGCACAGAGCCAGAAGTGGACATGTGTTAGTTGATGCGGTTCTTCAGAACCGTACTTTCTTTACTAAGTCCCAAATCATGAAGCTACACAAACGATTCTTTAACCCCTGTGCTGAGAAACTGTTCAGCCTTATGAAAAGGGTCCGTCCGGAAGAAGCTACACAAGATTATTTTTCAATTCTCAAGGAACTGAGAAAGATATGCGATCCCTTTAAAAGGATTCAGAATGCTCCAACTCGCTTCATAATTGCATTTGGGGCCGAGAACATTCGCTTCATT
The DNA here is from genome assembly GCA_030374765.1 of Agarophyton chilense. Lineage (NCBI taxonomy): Eukaryota > Rhodophyta > Florideophyceae > Gracilariales > Gracilariaceae > Agarophyton > Agarophyton chilense. The sequence goes on from JARGXX010000079.1 coordinate 270,711, forward strand.
GAGAAAGTCCTTCTAGATATAATATGCTTTGGTGGAAAACCTGTCCTACACACAGTGGACGAAGGAACTCATTTCTCTGCTGCATGCTTTCTTCCTGATACAACCACGAAAACCATCTGGCGGTAGATACTCTTGTGTTGGGCAGCTATATACACTGGACTGCCGAACCGGATGTTAGTCGACCAGGGAACAGCTTCTGGTCATCTTTTTATCAACACCGCAGCGCCAGCTAATGTCTCTACAGAACTGAAATAGAAGCACACTCAAGTATTGGTATTGGTGAAAGATACCACCAGCCCTTGCGCCAGACATACAGAAAAAATTTTGCTCAAATCTCTTCTACGGACCCCGAAATTTCTCTTTCTGTTGCACTCAAAGAAATGAATGACACTTTACGACCTGAGGGACTTGTTTCTATTGCACTAGTTTCTGGGGAGTACCAAAAACTTTGCACTCGGTCTGAGGTAGCAGACAAACGAGCAACATTGGAAAGTAGAGCAAAGTTGGCTAAGTCGGAAATAGAATAAATGGGAAACATTGTGGCCACGCTCCGTATTGATCGGGCACTGAAGCACAGAACATCTTTTGCCGTCAACCGAACTTATAAAACTGGAGGCAAGGTTTTGGTTTGGCAAGAAAGAATCGTAGAAAGTCGCATTTTAGAATGGATTGGAACAGGTTTACAGATAGCAATGTCGATCAGACTAAGCGACTTGTGTTTGTCCAAGACGTTCAAGCTGGGGCAACAAAGCCATTTTCACTGGCACAGTCAAGAGGTACTATGAGCCTGAAATCTTGGCGCACTCGTTCTTTACAGAAATTCGACAAAGTCTAAGTTTCTTCGCTTCCCCAGATGATCCCGAAGTCTACCAAATGGAGATTCTAGACAGAAATGACCCAAAGGCAATGTCACAAGAGATGATTTCTGCAAAGCAGAAAGAGATCGAGAACCTCTTCGACAGGTGAACTTTCAGGGTCATACTGAGAGAGGATATACCGTCAAATTCAAACGTTCTATCTGGTAGATTTGTACTTGCCATTAAGTATTCTGAAGACGTAAAGGTCAATTACAAAGCTAGACATGTCATCGGTGGTCATCCCGATCGCATGAGGAACATGATGGTGCATTCAACAACTACCCTGCAACCATCTTCGATCAGAGTTGTCCTAGATATAGCATCCATGTATGGGTTCTATGTCTGGACCTCTGATATTAGTCAAGAGTACCTTCAATCGTCAAAACCTATTCTACGAGAAGTATTTATCAAGAATGCCGTGCCTGAGTTTCAACTTGACTATTCTGAATCTCTCCAACTTCTGAAACCTCTTTATGGTCTGAGTGAATCTGGAGATCTTTGGAACAAAACTATGGACGAACACCATACTAAAGATCTTGGAATGATACCAACTCGATCGAAACAGGCTCTTTACGTCCTCATGAAAAACAGTATTCTGAAGGGAATATCAGGTGGTTATGTAGATGATCTTCTGCGATGCGGTGACTTTTTCTTCAAGGAACACTAAAAAAGAGCAAAGAGCAAGTTTGAATTGACGGACGAGATGCACTTACCCTGCATCTTCACTGGATTTTCGCTCACAAGGGAAAGTGATGGAACAATAATACAGGATCATCATGTCTATTTTAAGAAGCTCGAAGAAGTTTCCCGTAATGTATCGTTCTCTGGGTTCCGGTCAATGCGCATGAACCTCGCTTGGCTTTCCAACCTCAGGCCAGATTGCCAGTTCGAAATGTCACAACTTGCTCCGGTCACAGACGAATTATTCCAGAAGAAGAAAGTGAAGATTATCGATCAACTGAATCCAGCTATTTGGTATGCCAAACCAAACCCGATCTCTCTTCGTATTTTTCCTCTCCAGCTGGACTCTATACCAGTTGTTGGCTTTTCAGATTCGTCTTTCGCCAATAACCGTGACTTGTCTTCGCAGCTTGGCCATATCTGTTTTTTATGTAACGGTAATGGGAAGTTAGCCCCCATCCCTTTCAAGTCCTACGAGTCCAAAAGAGTTACCCGGTCAGCTTTAGCGGGTGAAGACATTGCCTTTAGCGACCTCTTCGATGTTGCAACGATATTAGCCGATGAACTCAGTCGAATTGTCGTAAAAGCGGTCCCAATTTACTTGTTCACCGACAGCAAATCGCTTTTTGATGTTATATCCAAAGAATCATGCACGTCGGAAAAGAGAACGATACTTGAAATCGCTGCTGCCCGAGAAAGATAGGCGACGACAATGACCAAAGGTCTTGGTTCTCCTGGTATTTATTCTTTGTTGAGTTCGGCGTGATGTCCTTTATGGCCCTCTTAAATACTGCGAAGTACGGAGTCCGTGGTGTTGTCCGTTCGGATGATTGGAGGAAATGGCACAACGATAACATATCCTGTCCTATAGGACGTCTAATCCCACTTCCTGATATCATGATCCGTTTCTTAAGGAATATGCACATCCACAATATTGTCAGTGAGATCCCGTTCGCCGTCGAGGAGGCTGAGGCATTTTTGAATCATTTTCCTACAGGTGGAATTAAGTTACACTCCCGGGTTCTTTTGGTATGACCGCGATACCGACTCGTTCATACCGACTCCACTAAATCTGCAGGATCGGGATGACACTCCTGCCTATCCTGACAAGCCTTTGAGGAATGAACCATCCGAAATTCCCAGGCGTCATGTGCCTGACTATTACCCAAAGGCCATTGGTTTTGATCCCCTGTGCTTCGAGCCTGATTTAGAAACCACGCCAATGGTTCCTGCTAGTATAACGGATGGATAATACTTCATTGATGATTCCTTCATCTCATCCGCGGAGGGCGTTAGTCCTCCGGTCGAGTCCACTGTTGTGTTGCCGACCGCTTCCCCTCCTACACCTCCTCCAGGCACTGCTCTTCAGGATAAACTCTCAAATGAGCTGCACGTCGCCCAAGTGGACATCCCTCCCGGCGAGGCAGTGTCAAAACCGAAAGTCCTGTAGGTGATGCGATGGCTCAGACGTTCACTGTAGGCGTCGACATCACTCTGTCCTCTCCATTGCCGCATTTTCCCGCTTCGGTCACGGCTGCAGCCGCGGACCTCCGTCATGTCTGCCGTATTATTGGCACTACTGCATCGATGGACATTGCGAGAGTCCTGAGTGAAGCTTGCTCTTGGGCGCATCGCTCGGCGCGTTACGCCTCGATTGTCGAACAGGGTCAAGATCTGAAGACCGCTATGGTCAATCTCATACGTCAGAATGCACAAGTGATGTTCCAGAGAGTTACTGGCGACTTGAATGCCTGGTATGGTCTAAAATTGAGCTACCGGGAGGCTTCAGAGGGTGACAATAGTTCCTCAGGTTAATCTCCGCCGAAGAAGCGTACTTGGCTCGCTGGTGTTGGTTCCATTAGTACAGTTGGCTCCTCGAGTGATCCTATCCCCGACTTTGCTTCTACAGGTTCCAATGAGCACGACGAAGTAACTTTTGCGCCGCTTCAGTGAGTCCTGTCAGTGTTCGGAGCGCTTTCGCGAACCCTTACGACATGGCGAGGGCTGTGAAACTTCAGCTAGCTAGTCTAATAAAGAAATGTTTGTGATTTACCAAAGTCGATCCTGTATTTCTGAAACATGCGTATTTCTGGACGCGATCCGAACCTAGAGAGCTTCTTTAGGTCTTCCTCAGGTTTCGCCTGAGGACTGACATTTTTCCATGATCCGGGAGCTAAAGCGAACCGTCGTGTCGGGAGGCTTATTAAGAGGCTTTTTGGGAGGCGTTTTGGTATTATTCAGGCCAATGGTTGCCCCCTCCTGAAGACTGCGCTCTGTGCTCCCGATTTTGTGCCAATGGTGGGCGATAAAATTAGCCGCAATGGTTTGAGGCTTTTGCAAATTGTTTTCCTCTAGAGAATATCCAAACCGAAGGACACGATAGCGCAATATCCTATCTTCTCTCCGACCGGCGGAGATGATTCGTTTAATAACATATTCCTGTTGGTGTTTCTCCTCCGTAAGGGGATTGTGGTTCAGAGGAGCGAATCCATCGAAGGCGGTTGGAAGAGATATTTCATCGTCATTGGCATTGACTAATGGGTCCATGGGGACAGCCGGGTCCGCGGATATTGCCTTAGGATCTGTGGAGACCTGAGCCTTGACCTGAGGTCAGGGTGATTCCGTTGGGCGAAGGGGCTGGGACTTTGGCGGTCCGGAGGAACTGGGAGCTCGTGTCACCCTAGCAATAGACACGGTGTCCTGTGAGCCGTCAATTATTATCGTCATTGTTTGTTGACTGGATTTAAGGACTTTATATGGTCCCGTAGAGCGGGGTAGTAGTTTCTGCGTGGTATCGTCGAGTTCATCAATTTCCTTCGATGGCCGGTCCAGGCTAACCAATTCTCCTTACCCAAAGGTAGGTGTGTTCCAGACGGATTTGGCGGAATTGACCTTGTAGCGCTGTTAGCCTTTGGTCAGTACAGCTCTAGCGGATTGGATAATGCGGTCGATGCGTCGGTGCGAGTAGCGCTTCGCCTGGGTATGAAAAATTCCTTCGGTTATGTCCTGGGGTATAATGGACTCTTGAAGCTCAACAGCTATTGGAGGCAGCGCTCTCGTCAGCGTTAAGTCGAAAGGCGTTGTCCGCGTGGAATTTGCACCTGCGTGTTGTAGGCATAAACGAGTGGCTCAACGTAGTTCTCCCAGTCCAATTGGTGCTCCGAAACGTAGTGCGCCAATCGGTCCAGAAGTGTGCGGTTAAAGCGTTCGGCTTGGCCATTTGTTTGCAGGTAATACGCCGTGGTGGTCACATGTTTGATACCTAAGGTAGCACAAACGTGCGAAAAGAATTTGGATACCCACTGGCTGCCATTATGAGTAAGGAGGTAGAGGGGCATGCCATATGGATATATCGAGTGGGAAAAGAATGACGTTGCGACATTCGTAGCTGTTGCCTTTTCTAGAGATAGAGCTCGGGTAAGTTTGGTAAATCTATCTGTTATTACCAAGACAAACCGTATCCCATGGAATGACTTGGAGAAAAGTCCAATTATATCGATTGCCACGAATTCTATCGGGCTTGCGGCGGGAAAAAGTTTCAATTTAGCCTGATGGTTGGCGAGAGACCAAGGGATTTGTGCGCACGAAGCGCAGTTCGGTGCGGTTTTCCATAAATCCTGCGCCATTAGTGGCCAGTACAAGGACTTCTTTAAGGGTCTGGTACATTCGTCGGCCTCCAGGGTGACCACCCAAGCGAGGAAAGTGGGCGAGGTACAGAAATCGGGTCCTCAGTGACCTTGGTACCCCCGGTTGGAGTGCACCATCCAGTGGTGAGCGGCGACATAGTAGTCCGAATCGGTCGTATACGAATAGGTGTCCAGGGGTTCCTACCAGTTGGCCCTTTTACTTGCAGTAATCGTCTTCGACCTGCGCCTGTAGGAGATTCTCCATAGATAAAAGGAGGAGCTCTTTTTCCTCTGGGGTTATTACATTATCCTGAGGTGGTGTCGAGTTTGGTGGTACTGTCTCCCAGTCCAATAAGTAGACTTCATTCTCCTTTACCTCAGGATCATCCACTTTAACCGTACCCGTCAGGTAATCTGTTTCCATATTATCTTGAGGTCCATCATCTGTGAAGGGAGTAGGAATGAGGTCGTCCAATGGCGTGTCATCAGTTCCGTCGGTAATGATTCGCGAGAAGGCATCTGCTGCCTGGTGCTTGATGCCTGGCCTATTGGTTATATCATATTCAAAATCTGACAGCCTAAGGCGCCAACGAGCGAGACGACTTGATGCATCCTTCATATTGAGTAACCAGCGGAGTGAATCGTGGTCTGTCCTAATGGTGAACCTAGTCTCTCAAGGTATGGTCGGAGTGTTGATACAGACCATAATATGGCGTGACATTCCTTTTCGGTAGTACTGTAGTTTCGCTCCGCGCTGGTGAGCGTTCGGCTCCAGTATCCAATAGGTAAATAATCCTTTTGTGAATCTTGTCCCGGTAACAGTGCACATCCCACTCGGACATCAGGGTCGTCTGTGTCCAGGGCAAAGGTCCTATTGGGTTTTGGTAACGCCAGTATGAGTGGGTTCAGCAATGTAGTTTTCTACTATGTCGGGGAATCCGATAGGATGATTTTTCGCGAAGTCGCGGTTGGAACTCATAAGTGAGTGATGTCATCAAACTTGTGATATGAAACGGCACAACGCGTAGGATGCTGGGAGGCAGGGTACATTAGTGGAACACGTGGTATCACGAGTGGACTGGCTTGCAACGGCGCATGTAGTGGCGATCCACGTGGCTGGTTTTACTACCCTTTGTAGCTAGACGTCCATTAGGGACCATACCCATACAGTGGTTTGGCTAAGTGGCTGACCATTGGGTATTATTTATATATTTATTTGGGCACTCACCCTGGCACACAGTATACAGTGTACCAGAGGTGAGCGCCAACTCCAAGTAAAGGAGACAGCATGGGCATCCTGACTACTCTGTTCCTCGCTTAGGATTCCTTAACCGGAGATCCGGACGAGCTAAAATAGATAGTCAGCTCCCAACCACTTCACGAGTCGTCTCGTACCTACGTCCCATCAACGTTTTACAGTTGCACTGTTCACCCTCGCTGGCGAGTAGAGGCCTTACACCCCACTTCCAGTTCGCTGGTGTTGAAGCTCTACCACCCCTTTTCCTTCGCCTCAAGCGACCCATCGGCAGTCCGAACGCTGTCGCAGGTGTCTGCTCTCTCCGTTAGAGCGGACACTACAAGTGGTCTCCCGACTTCGAACCACTGTGGTCAGCTGCACTGAACAATTAGTTCCTGGAACGTGGAATCGATATCAATACTTGGAAGAAGTGGAATCACTACAGTTATTGTTTATCAAACCACCTCCGGCAATTGCGGAATTCATCGTGGTTGAACATGTGGTCGACAAGTCGGAGACACCATTTAGTTCGCACCTGGACTCAGGTTTGGTCTAGGATGCCGAAAAACCGAAGCCAGTCGAGTACTGGTCGCCCCGGTCCTGCGGAACCACCCCCGAAGCCGAGGCTGGCCTCATCTATTGAAGCCGAAGAGTGGCTGTATCATCAAGCGATGTCGCGCTCACGCTCGGTGAATGATGAACGAGATCTCTCGGATGTACCGGCCCCTGTGGCAGCGGCAGTCTCGCCCACCACAGAAGCTGTAGTTGACCCTGAGTTCGTCGGATCTCAAGAAGAGGATGATTTGCGCAGGGAAGGGCGTCGTCTCAAGTCTGAGTCAAGCGCTTCGCGTGTGCGCATGGTTGCGTTGGAATCGCAGATCGCTGCTCTTTTCGCTGATGTCGAACAATTACGCAGTGCGCATCAAGCACTCGTTCGTCAAGACGATGGGAAGCAGGTCTCTGCATCAGTGGAAAAATTACGTGAGGATTTGAACCATCTACTGGAGAGATACGGGAATTCGCCCGATGCGCTACCCGGCTTAACCGTGGATGTAGAGGAAGTCCTCATTCGAGTTAACCCTCGTTTAGAACGCCTGGAGGCGGCAGTTCATGCGCAGACTGCTGCTAAACCAGTCGTGCTGGAAGAGGAAGGAGCTCTTTTGAAGGAAGCTCGTTCGAAGAAGTCGGAGTCACGACGTAAGAAGCGGAAGTCCGCACGTGATTCGAGTCATGAACCGTCAAGTACGGAAGGTTTCAGTTACAGTAATGATGATTCTGATGATTCAGATACGTCAGATGACGACGACAGTGATGATGGTCATCGAAGGTCCTGATCTCGGAAGAATAACACGTCTTCGTGGTTAATGAGAAAAAAGGCTCACCTCACAGAGGATTGAAGGTGCTCCCGTGCACGAATCCGCTTTATCGGAAGGTCCTGAATTACAGGTACTACCATCTGAAGGTGAAGATCAAGAAGCGTTCAGGACGCGAAACCGGGAAGGTGAAGGATCACATCAAACGATTGAAGATCGGCCTTAATGATTTAACATTTGATGGGAAGACCCCCAATCTCGTTATCGAGTTTCTCACTCGATTCGTTGCCGAAGCAGACACTCCAGAGATGAGTGAACCACAGGCATTTGTGTCTCTACCACACTTCTTGAAGGGTTTTGCTTTAGAGCATTATCGTTCCGTATGCGGATCATTGCCAGCCGATGAAGGCGGCGTTACCTCATGGCCAGAGGCTGTGCAGCATTTGCTGTGCAGTTACGCGACTTCAAACGCGATACGTCAGGCGATCCTGGACCTAAGGGATGTGACCCAAAAGCCTGAGGAGGGCGAAGCTGAGTACAGCTGAAGTCTTACCAAAGCTTCAGTCCGCTGTGGAAACGTCCACTCGACGGAGGACAAGATTACCTTGTACATCGACGGGCTGGACCCGAGCATCAAGTCGTTGGTAGCTCGATATCGAGAGAAGCATGGAAGAGTCTCCTTCTTGGAGTTAGTTTAGTTTGCCAAAGCTGAAGGAGACGCGGTCAGAGCGCGTGGTAGCCCCTGTCGTTCAGTGGTTTTTGGAACCTCAATGGGTAAGGAGAAGATCTCCGCCAGAGTTAATCAGCGCAGCGAACTGCTACATCTGGAATCTCCGGTGCACTCACGAGATTCGTCGTTGGCACCCAAAGGGAGTGACTTGCATGAGGAGGCGGTCCATTTAATGGAATATACGGACTCTTCTGTACCTACAGTGGATCTCCCACACTCGGAGTCTCAGGACGAGGAAGCCCTAAGGGCTATGAAGGGCCGTCGCCCTATGTACCGTCCCTACACGATGCTTCCAAAAGGAGGTTTTAAGAAAGAGAAACCCGGATGGGTGGATACTCGCACGGCATACCGTTCTCAACCTATGTTGACCAACCGTCGTGACGGTTTTACATGTTATTCATTTTATGTCAAACACCATTTGAGTGCAGAATGCACGCTTCCTGCAAAGGATCTGACTCGTATCATGACGAATTATGAAGCACTGTCAGAAGAGGAAAGGAGCAGCGTACCAGCGGGCATGTATTGGAAAGCCAAAAGTTGGTCTTCTCAGACACCAATGCGCCGGACGGACAAGCCGGGTGCTCAGAATGCTGAAGTGTTACAACCCGGAACCCCGGTAGGAAGAGGCGCCTTTCAGGCGAATCAGCCGGTGCAACCGGAAAAGTAAGTGAGGGAGTCTCTAGGGTGCCGGCACTAGTCGATCCCATAGTGCTGACCAGGGAGAGCTCGCCTCCCTGGTCCCGCGCTTGGAAGCCCAAGATTCTCTTGGGGCCTCCCAAATTTCCGCCGTACGGAATCAATCTGCCGGAAGGAAAGCGAGTACAGTTTGCCCGTGAGTTACACCGTCCTTGGGGACGTTATACTGGTCCGTCAAAACGGGAAAGTTTCCTCATGGTAGTGTCTAAAAGAAACTATAAGGTCTATGCAGACATCGGCTCTGACAGGAATCTGTTATCTCTTCGATTGACTATCCTGCACACAGGTGCTGGTCCGAACTTTATATGGGAATCGGAGCTCGCTCCTGCTGACTTAGAACGTATTCGATACGGTCCTTTACCGGACATCCGGGATGCCAACAAAAATGCTGTGAAGACACTGGGAACAGTTCGACTCGTGGTGCGTTTGGAACGCTTTGTAGTCCTAGTCTACTTCATCGTCTGTAGGACGTTAGCTTGCATCAGTGGTACTGGGATATGATTATTGCGACAAGTTTGTAGAAGCCATTCGCCCGCGAAGAAAACTAGTCGAACTAGATGATGGATCAATGGTACCAATTGTTCGCAAGCCAATGCGTCGTTGCTCTGAAGCACCTCCACTTCCACCATCTATGGAATACGGGAAATCCCGAGGACTTGTCTCGCCGAGGATTCGAGTAGCGAAGAGTGCCATGCTGAAGGCGCAAACCCAAACTTGGGTTCAAGTAAGAACAGAACGACACGGACTCGTAGTAATTCAACCAAATACTCGGATGTACGAATCCCGTGGGTTTTTATTCGCTAACGGCACTGTTCAGGTTGATCCTGGTAGCCCCTTTTGGATACTAGTGAGTAACTTCACCGATAACGATTATCAGATACCGAAGAATCAGTTTGTTGCAACAGCTTTGCCTCATCCCACAGTGGTGGTCCCTACTCATATTTCTACTGCAGAAGTTTTGGGATTAACCCATGTCAGTGACACAGACGAAGAACTGCAAACTCCGTTTGGAGATCAATTGCAAACGGCAGAGGATCCAGAGAGCCTGGTCGATGAGCTAGACTTAGCACATGTGTCGGACCACTACAGAACGAAGATCAGGTCTATGCTGAAGAAGTATACATCCATGTGGAGTGGAAAACTAGAAGAGATCTCCGCTACGGAACACCACATTGATTTGGTCCCAGAGTCACGACCCATCTCCTAACCACCCTACAGAGCGGGACCGCGAACTCGCCAAATGGAGGAGAAGAATGTCAGCAAAATGCTGGAAGAAGGATTAATCGAAGCAGCTCAATCTGCTTGGGCCTCACCAGTGGTGCTGGTTCCAAAACCTGATGGTTCTTTACGATTCTGTATCGATTATCGAAAACTGAACGCAGTTACAGTTCGAGGTACATACCCGTTGCCTCGAATGGACGAATGTATTGACAGCTTGGGAGAAGCGAAATTGTTCACCACGTTGGACGCCAACACTGGCTATTGGCAGGTGCCTGTAGCGGAAGAAGACCAAGATAAAACCACGATTGCGTGTCACGCCGGTCTCTACCGTTTCAAAAGGATGCGCTTTGGCTTAACGAATGCACCGGCTACTTTCCAGCGTACTCTGGACATCTTGCTCTCGAGATACAAGTGGAAGACTTGTTTAGTCTATTTAGACGATGTGATCATCTTTTCCCAGGATGTGGAAAGCCATTTACGGCATGTAGAGGAGATCCTCAAAGCACTACAGAGCGCAGGTATCACCTTGAAGTTCAAGAAAGGCGAATGGTTGGCTGGCAACGTCCGGTACTTAGGACATGTGATCAAACCGGGACACCTTGCAATTCAAGAGGCACAAACAGCGGCTCTCCGCGAAGTACAACCTCCGTCCACAAAAAAGCAATTGCGTTCTTTCCTTGGCTTTTGCAACGTCTACCGACGATTCGTGCCGCAATACTCGCATATAGCGGCACCGCTCAACGCAAAGCTGCGTAAAGGACCACCAGCACAGCTGGAACAATTCAGAAAAGCTGAAGTGGAAGCGTTCGACACGCTGAAGACAAAGATTATTACAGCCCCAGTCTTGGCGCTGCCCATCCCTAACCTGCCATACTCAGTGGATACCGACTCTAGCGAGTACCAAGTAGGGTGTGCCCTTTTTCAAACACACCCTGATGGTGAACGCAAACCCATTGGTTACTGGTCAAGATCGCTGAACGCAGCTGAGAAGAAGTATTCAGTTTCAGAAAAGTAATGCCTTGCAGTCGTTTGGGCTCTAACCACATTGCGACCGTATCTCCAAGGAGAACGTCTTACCGTCAACACGGATCATTCGTCTCTACGATGGTTACTGTCCATTACAGACCCGTCTGTTTGTCTCACAGGATGGCGCTTATGCCTTTCTGAATTCGATTTCGAAGTGAAACATAAGAAAGGATTGGCCAATGTCCAAGCTGATGTGCTATCGCGACTCAAAACACTGGGCGAAACCCAAGGCGAAATCGATGAAGAGATACCTTGCTTCTACATGGAGACCCATTCACCATCTTTTGAAGAAGAGGAACAAGAGACCCTTGATGATTATTCGGATGCAGACCCGTTCCTTGCATTAGCAGACACTGACCCTTTAGTTCAACTAAAGCGAATCTCGTGCCCTGAGCTCCTCAATGAGCAACACGCCAGTACGTTTTGTGCGTCGATACGCTCTTGTCTTAACGGGGGGGAGGAGCTCCCCTTTTCACTCGATTCACGAGGAATACTGTTAAGACATTTCGAAAAGCATGATCAAATCGTGATTCCACACGTCTTGAAGAGTCGAGTACTCCATCTGGCACACTAAAGCAGGCTGTCTGGTCATCCCGGAGGAGCGAAGTTGTTCATGACGCTAACAAGAGATTTTTACTGGCCTACTTTGGCAATGGACTGCCATGCTACAGTGAGGTTGTGTACAACATGTGCGAAGAATCGCGTGAAGCTTTACAGGAAGCGGAAACCGATGAAGCTATTCCAGGCGAAAGCGCCTTTGCAATACGTCAGTATTGACATCTTAGGGGAATTGATTCGCTTAAGGCAAGTTTATCGCTATTGGTAATCACCGACCGCTTCTCGAAGCTCTTGCGGACTGTGCCACTGAAGCGGATAACCGCAACCGTAATCGCACAGGCGTTTATCAAACACTGGGTATTTATATACGGACCACCAGAAATTCTGTTATCAGATAATGGGAAGCAATTCCTTGCAAAGTTCTTTAAGAATGTTTGCTGCACTATGGGCATTCGAAACGTGTTTACCACGTATCATCCGCAATGCCACGGTCAGGTGGAGCGTTTCACCCGCACGCTGTTAGCAGCACTACGACAATACATCGCGGACCACCCGAAAGAATCGGACATGTTTACAGATACTCTGTGCTAAGCGTACAATATGCAAGTGCATACCTCTATAAAGACGGCACCATTTGACCTCGTGCTCTCTCGTAACCCTCCGGCTTTACCGGTTGCGCTCGACGACGAGACAGAATTGAACGCACCGACCCCGGCTAAGTACCATCTGAAATGGAGGAATGACCTGAAGGCCAAATCGGAAGAAGCCGCTAAGGAGTTATCAAAGACGCAAGCTCGCTATAAGCGAAACTATGACGCCATAAGGCGAAGAGAAAATCCGGCAATCCGAGTAGGAGGTCACGTCTTCGTACGAATCGAAAGACCGGACAAACAGGAAGAATCTCGTCATAAGTTGTTGCCGATAGCGGCTGTACCCTTCAAAGTGGTGGACCTTGATGAAGACACAGTGGTCATCAAGAAAGGTGAGAACGTTGAACGTGTATCGTTCGATCGCGTTGAAGTCGCGCCTGACCCGCAAGTGGAAGTCCAGGTATCTAGTAGAACTAAAAAGGCAAGTGCGACGGAACGTCAAGGCAAAAATCCAAGTGACTCTGGGGAGAGTGAACCGCCACCAATGGCTCGAGCGGAGGAGAAAGCTCCTGATCTCCCACCGCCGGCGTTTGCGTACGCCAATCACGGACAGCTTCCGAAATATCAGGATATGCCCCGTGGCACGCGCACACCCGTAAGTACAGAAATGGAACCTGAAAGCAGGAAAGATGTTTTGGAATTTGACCCCAAGGACTTGGAAACGAGTGCACGCGAAAGCGCGCCGTTGCCGCTTCACGCTGAACCGTCAGGTGAAGCGCCACTCGCTGTTCCGCCGATATCGGCTAACATCCCTCGTGGGCTGGAAGAAGAAGAAGTATCGCCTTCTGTCGTGGTGCAAGCACCATCATCCACCCAACAGCGGTCAGAATCGGATAAACCGAAGGAAGTTCATCCACGAATAGAATTGGGAAGTAGCAAGAAGTACGCTTCTATGGAACCTGTAAAACAGGATAGCTCTTTATCTGAGAATGGTTCTCAAGGAAGGAGTACACTGCCCGTGCGGGCAGAACGACACTTAGTCGACGAGTGAACGCTTAGCGACGCTGAGACTGCTAACACAGAGACGTTTGAGTCAGTCCTAAGGCATTTCAAACCTGTTAGCAGGAGTTTCGCGCCAACAGCGAAAGCATTGGGAAACGCCCAGGAATATGTTATGAATTGCATATGTGAACATGGCGAGCATGAAGATACTAGAGAATTACTGTATCGAGTCCGTCGGTACGGTTTTCTTCCGGAAGCGGATACGTGGGAACCTATAGCATATATCCCCCGTTCGCAGCTCGTGCGATATCATCGACGCATGCGATTACCACTCCCCAGGGAGATCGACTCCTCGATAGTAGGGCTCATGGGCACATCCCATTTCAAAGTATGGGCTACAAAGGTAGTAAAAACTCGAAAGGCGAGAAGAAAACATGAAATCATGTGGAAGAAACGTGAAAACACGCAAGCACAGGACATTTACTGATTATCACCTAGGACAAACTCGAGAAGCGAGAAGAAGGATTGAAGAGCTCGAGAAGCGAGAAGAAGGATTGAAGAACTCGAGAAGCGAGAAGAGATGAAGACTAGAAGATAAGAAGGGAAAGTGAAGACACGAAGTGACCGGAGTTTATTGGTATCAAGATATCACCGCAAGGGTGTTGACTAGGAGTCTTTTCTAGGGTTATCAAAGAGACGTGCGAGCACGCAGGTTCGCAAGAAGCTGTGCGCGATCACCCTCAACTTGGTCCACGAGAAAGCCCGCGTCTAAGAAGAACTGCCTCAGCGGATCCAAGCCTGGATCTTCGATCGGCACTGCACTCGGTTGTTGTGTAAACCCATGACAGTACTCTTGATCAACTCCCGCCGCTTCGGATCGATCGACGGAAGTCGCTACGCCTGCCAGCTCTGGCTCGTCCTCGTAACCGAGTTCAGCCTCAGCTCCCGGCGCTTCCTCATACGGTTCCTCTCCGTTCTCGGATGGAGTAGCATCGTACACGTATCCAGTAAGCTGGTTCGGTGGCATGTAACGCCAGTTCTCCCGAAGAAAGCGAACCTGCTCGGAGGTGATCAACTGGCGTGTCCAGGGGTCGTACCAAACAAAATCTCCAGTACTTGCTGTTTGTCCTGGAGAATGGTTGTAGTGTCTTGCACGGGTTCCGCGAGCGGATTGATCAGCTGGTACTCCAGACCAATCGACACTGTCGATCAAATCCACAAGATGGAGGAAGTCGGCATGGTTCGCACGGGATCCCAGGATAAGGGAAAGATCGAGTTCTCTCGCATACTTTCGCGCTGTTGGCGGCATGTACCAAACTCTAAAGGTATCATAAGCATCCCACAGGAGGAAAAGGGCCAACTTGGCGATAAACTCGGTATAAACCACCGTTCAATATCCCGAGAACGGGTCGTTAACCAACGCGGACCCGATGTAGGAGATCGCCTGTGAAACCTCCACAGGGCAACCATGAGGACTCCCGATCGCCGCCCAATGCTCCGGAATACCGATGTAGCGCCCGAAGCGCGCGTTCCGCCGGATGCAGTCAATCTCGATCATTTGATACGGCACCAAATAGCCCAAACGTGATCGAGTACGATGTTCCCAACGGGGATAATCCCAGTAGAGAATGTCACGCTTTCGAAGGAAGCGGAACTCCGCACGGAGAAGAGGTTGCTGAAAGCAGAGAGCTGCATCACGCACACCGCGCACACCGCGCCAACCGCTAACATCGACTTCAACGAGTGTCTCGATATACGAGTAACCTTCACCGTCGGTACGGGCTTTCCAGGTATCTAGTTCCCAGTCCTGCGGGAGGAGAACCGTACTGATGAATCGGTGAAGACGCTGGTAAATCAGTTTGGTGAACCACGTACGGGCTTCGGACAAGGTTTCCGTTGAATATCGCTCAATCTCGTTGTCTGGCAAAGCAATATGACTCGCCCAGTCGTCGCTATAAATCGCGTCTTCCAGAATACCGTCAGGGAAGTACCCACCGTGTACATACTGTTGTATCAACGTGTCATCGCGGATTGCAACTGGATCAAACCAGGGCGCTTGCGCGAAAAGTTCAACGTTGTCGAGAGGGTCTCGTCCATAGAAATCCGCAGGGTGCGGGTAGCTCCGCTGAGCACGACGAGAAGGAGCTCGAATCACACCTGCAGAGGCGACGTAAGCCGCGTTCGGCATCGGAGCCCCGGTTGGCTGAGGTAATGGTACCGACCGGAATCCGGTGTACGGTGTGGGGAACGAACGGTATGGACCGAGTTGAGCAGTAGGCTGCGACGTAGAACCAGCAGTATTGGACGGAGCCCCATAAGGAACATTCTCAGAGGAGGGCTGAAACGGGTTGGACCCGGCGTTCGGATCCATCGCGAGAGATCGAGCTGAAGAGCGGTGAGGAACAGAATGCTGTTAAGAACTGTAAGAGTTGGTCGTGCGGCCAGGAATTCGTGATGAAGATGATTGCCCGGAACACCGGTCCGACTGCGTATAAACGCTTCTTGCGTCCCCCATGGTTCGCGCTTAACGAGGGCGGTATGTAGTATTCTACTATGTCGGAGAATCCGATAGGATGATTTTTCGCGAAGTAGCGGTTGGAACTCATAAGTTAGTGATGTCATCAAACTTGTGATATGAAACGGCACACTGCATAGGATGCCAGGAGGCAGGGTACATTAGTGGAACACGTGGTATCACGAGTGGACTGGCTTGCAACGGCGCATGTAGTGGCGATCTACGTGGCTGGTTTTACTACCCTTTGTAGCTAGACGTCCATTAGGGACCATACCCATACAGTGGTTTGGCTAAGTGGCTGACCATTGGGTATTATTTATATATTTATTTGGGCACTCACCCTGGCACACAGTATATAGTGTACCAGAGGTGAGCGCCAACTCCAAGCAAAGGAGACAACATGGGCATCATGACTATTCTGTTCCTCGCTTAGGATTCCTAAACCGGAGATCCGGACGAGCTATAATAGATAGTCAGCCCGCAACCACTTCACGAGCCGTCTCGTACCTACGTCCCATCAACGTTTTACAGTTGTACTGTTCACCCTCGCTGGCGAGTAGTGGCCTTACACCCCACTTCCAGCTCGCTGGTGTTGTAGCTCTACCACCCCTTTTCCTTCGCCGCAAGCGACCCATCGGCAGTCCGAACGCTGTCGCAGGTGTTTTCTCTCTCCGTTAGAGCGGATACTACAAGCAATTTGTCCTTTAGGGTCTGAAATGCCTGATGTTGGTCCTCGGTGAGGCATTCAAACTCCGACGGTGTTTTCTTCTTCAACATTGCGTTGAGATGGGCCAAAATGTTAGCAAAACCTTGGATAAGAAGTCCGTAGACATTACACAAGCCCAAAAAGGATCGTACTTTCGTTTGATTTCTGGGAGTTTTAGCCTGGCGGACTGCATCCGCGGTCCGTTGGGCTACCTTTATCTTTCCTGGAAGCACGACGTGACCGAGATGGTCGACTGAGGCCTGAAAGAAGGCGCGTTTGCGGAGTTTTAGTGTTACTCCAGCGTCCTGTAGGATTGTTAACACCGTCTTCACCTGGCAACGGTGTTCCTTCACGGTCCGTGAGAAGATTATTACGTCATCCAAATGGACCAGGGCCAGTTTCCGCTTGACTCTGGACATTATGATGTCCATTACCCGTTGGAAGGTCGCTGGCGCATTTTTTAAACCAAGAGCCATATGAATAAATCTGAACAGACCTTCGTGGGTGGGGAAGGTTGTCAGCGCGATTGCGTCTTCACCCATAGGGATTTTCCAATATCTGGAATTAGCGTTCAGTGTGGTGAATACAGCTGCTTTACCTAGGGCATCTTGACAGTGATGCATACGGGGTATCGGGTATGAGTCCCTTTTGGTTACTGCGTTTAGCTTCCTATAGTCGACACAGAACCTGACGGAGCCAATCTTTTTAGCCGCGAGGACAAGATGACTTGCTCATTCGGAATGGCATGGAGGCACCGGCTCTATGACGTGAGCTTTTCACATTCTGTCCATCTGGTCGGCGACAATTTCCCTACCCTTCAGGCCTGTACGGTGTGGGTGTTGGAACTGTGGTCTAACATCATCTTTAAGGCCAATGCGGTGTGTAGCGGCTCTGGTTTTTCGAAATCTACCTGACCACATGGCCTGGTATTCCCTGAAGAGATCAAGTACCTGGGGCCTATACGATTCGATTTCTGCGCCGATAGCGACTGTCCCCTCCCAAGAGTCGACGTCCTCGTCGGGAGTTTGCGTTGAAAGGTTATCCATTTGGGCCTCCATGATGGCCACGGGCACGGGTAGAGTGATGCCTATCACTGTACCTTTAGGTAACCGTACTGGTTTATCTTTGAAGTTGCTGATTGTGACCAAGAAGGGCCTGTTGGGGTGGATGTCCATTACTCCATTGGTCATCAAGCTAAGGTGCTTCGGAACCGTTTTAGGGTGGTTCTGAATCGTTACGAGACCCGAGGACTAGGAATAGACCGATATAAGGATTTGGGTCGTCGGGGGTATCGTTATGGCCTTTGACAAGTGAGCCTTATTGGATTTCGTGTTTTCGGAGAGAAACGTTTGTTCGAGGTAAGCTTCAGGCACTGGGGTGTAGCCAGTTATGGAGATGGAAAATGCGCGGTAAAATGCGACTTTCCTAAGCCTAGATAAATGGCTTAAATAGATCGATCGATAAAGGAGGGCCCTAGGACTGCGTTAGCGCCCAAGTTAGGACACAAAAGGAACCACGCGCGTACTTTGAATCGTCCTATGTGCATGAAAAGTGGTACTCTCTCTTAATTGTCTATTGGTCTACATGATGCATCGGTATTCCTGGGGGTCTTCCTTGCCTGAACGAAATTTTGCTAAGGAAATGGGAGTAGCTTAGAATGGACCAAATTTGGACCAGCGCCTATGTCCGATATGGCTGCGGTCATTCGGGAGCTGTTGGAACGTAGTTCCATGATTAACCGAACTTTATAATTCTCCTTCCTGAGGATACAGACAGGGTCGTTATTATCTTCCAATTTTGGTTCGTTCTGAGTCGTCCAATGGTTGTGGTTGGTACTGGGAGGTGAGGAGCTCCTTGGCTCCTGACCGTCCAATTTGTTGTGGCATATACTTAAGGAGGGAGGATTTGCCTCGCGTTCACACTCTAAGCGTTTTCCGATGGGGTTTACGTTTCTTCCTGAGGATAGGGTTCCTCTTCAGGGTCGTCCGTTGGGTCTACAATGGCATGGACCTGTGTGGATTCCATTGGGGCATCCGGAGGTGTGGCATTGCGGGAGCTCCAAGGTGTTCCTGTAGCTCGTTGGTGTGCTCTGTTAAACATTTCTTCGGATCTTCTCACCTTGTACTTCTCTTCCATTAAGGCTAGGAGATGTTTGCGTGGGTCCTCCGGCAGATACTTCATGCAGTCATAGGGTTGGACCATGAAATGGCAGAGGAAGCAGGCCCTTGGTGAGCCAGCTAAAGCGTCCTAGCGAGGTAGAAAGAGGGAATAATTGGGTGTTGGTGGTCCAGTGGTCGCTGTAGTTCCTTGGGAGGTGTATGAAGGGGGCCCGGACGGAGGAGCACTGAAATTGACCGCGACGACATCTCCCGATTCGGCGTGCATGAGTGAAGCATCCATGTCCGATTCCGTGGAGCGAACCAAATGGGCTTGGTTTACGCAATGGAGTTGCGAGTCCTCTAGGTTTATAAAAATTGCGCCTGGAAGTCCTGTACGTTTTGTCGTAACCCTCGGCGTAGGTAACGAGCCTTCGGAAGGAGTATTGCGGGTTTTCCGTGTGGCAATTGCGCACATGTATCCGAATGGCAGGGAGCAATCCCGTGATGAAGTGACGTTTAAGACGTCGTTCGGAGAACAGGTTTACACATCGGTAAGCCTTCTTCTATAGGTCGTCTGCGAAAGCCAATTCGGTCATGTTGCAGCTGTGCCAAAAGAATACTACTTCCTGGTGGGCATCCATTATAACGTCATCCGTGGCCTAAGTTTCCAAGAGGTAGTGAACAACCTGAGGGTATGACCTGAGGAGCCCAAGGTCTTGAGCATCCACGAGGTCAGTTGTGCCAGATACCTTCGAAACCACTCGGTCACGCGCCTATCCTGTAAGGAAGAATTGGAATAGGTAAAGAGCGGCGCCCTCGTGGACACCGTTCTGATCACAAGCCGTACGTAACAAAAAAAGAAAGCTAATAACAGCAATGGGATCGGAACCCGACAACTTGTCCATAATGTTTAGTTGCATCCGTTTGTCTCATTTGCCAACTCTGTGAGCCACTTAATCAGAATATTTCGCGGACCTGTCGGCCAATCGGTAGTTCCGGTAGTCTTGAACATTAAGGAATAGTTCGTTCGTTGTTTTCAGTAGTTTGAGGCCTCGAACGGCAGCCTCATCCACTTCCAACTCGGTCGTTTCGGTCGAGTCCACTTCGGAATCACTAGTGTCCGAATGGTCTCTTCTTATACTCTTTTTTTTCTTCTTTCTTCTGCGGTGACTTCTTTTATTTCCAGCGGAATAGATATCTAAAGGATCGATCTCTCTCTCAGATCCGATGGAGCCCTGAGGTCGCTGTGCCTAATGTGGTCCTTTGGGTCGAGCAATCTGTTTCTCTTCTAGACGAAGAGCCTCTCTTCTGCTCCTGGATTGTTTTTCCATTGGATATTCTTGATGGTGGTCCCGGCGAATGGCGAGTAGTACCACCACTCATGGGGGTTCGGTAGAGTGTTGCCATATGGAAACCGATTGGATAACTTGTAGAGTGGTCCTAGGGACCTCATTGCCTGACTGGCTGGTGACTGCTCCTTGAACGGCCTGTAGGCTGGAGTCAGGAATAATTCAGACTCCATTACCTTAGGGACTACTCGCAAATTGAGGTAATCCGTATGGTCCGCGATCGCCGTAGCGAGTCGCATGTCCACAATGGAATCCGCATGGTCTGAGCAGAGCTCACGGAGACAGGACCAGAGAAGGTCGGCAAGCCCTTCGGGAATGTTCTCTCTAATTCATTGGGTTTACGGGATTCTCCTTGGGGTGTACTTGGCCTAGATGTGGCACTTGTGAGGCGTTCTCGTAAACGCGCTGCCACCGTGGGTTCTTGGCGAATCCTTTCAGGGTTGCCCAGGGGGGTCAGTACTTCTTGCGGCTATTTTTTCGTGCTCCTGCAGTCGCTAATGGTATCAACCTGAGGGTCAGGCGATATCGTTGGCGTTTTAGTCGCAACTTTTCCTGCCGTACGAGTCAAATGATCTGGTTGGTTGGGTGTGTTTCTTGCATCCATAATGGCGTTTTCTTCTGTACTTTTGATCCATTTGGAAATTAAACTAAAGGCTAAAATCCGGATAATTCTTCTTTTCAGTGGTGAAATGAATAATTCCTGAGATATTCTAAGTCGGGATACCAAAATGTAACGCAATGACTGGTGGGTCAGCGTACTGGTCGCAACCTGAGATAGCGTGGTAGAGCGGTTCCAAAGGTCTGCATCGTTGACGGCGGCACTCCTAGAGTACTTGGTGCAATGGGCGGGCGTTTACGGCGTAGTCTGACAGGTCGGAGCTACGGAGACGATGGATTTAAGACCATTTGGGGGATCTAATGTACCTTTGGGTGTAAGTTAGTGTCCTAACGGTGCCTGCCTGATTCTAAGGAAGAAGCGTTACTGGAGCCAAGTACATATGAATGAAAAGGCGTTCGGATCTCCCTTGAACTGTAAAGCTATTCTATCACACTAAAAAAAAAAATAATTATCTAAATATGTCAGGCTGAGGTGGGCCAGTCCACGTGGCGTTTGTAAGATACCTCAGGCCTTGGCGGCTTACAGTACTCAACCGTGATCGTTGCTCCTTCAAAATCGCAAACAAAAAACAAAAAGCCTTTGCACGAGTACCGATTGTTTTGGTGTCAGTGGAAACGAAGAACTCCGCCGCCTGAGAGGTTCTTCCACGTACACCGGATCCAATCTTTGTAAGTGAGAACCTTGATGCTCCATGCACCATTTGCGGACGTAGTTTCGCATTATCGTATTCGCCTTCCGGTAATTCACCTTCGTAGTGCGCGGAGTCGGAGCTGCAGCAGTCGTCTAAGACTTCGATCACGCTGTTTCACCTCGAAGGCTGTACGCAACGTTTTTCCAACCATGCGTCCGGAGGGAGTGGATGCAAATACAAAACATTGACGCGGCCTCGCTCCGTGCGCTCGAGGTGGTATAGAAACGCCCGGCTGCAAACATTCGCCCATTAATGACAGAGTAGTCTCCGGCCATAACTTTTTCTATTCCGTCATTTTCTTGAATTTAGTGGTAGTCTGCCGCCGCCCTTTTAGCAGTTGTTGCTTTTTTTGGCTTCATCGTAATTTGGGGCAAGACGTCACCAAACAAGTAAAGCCTGCGCCAAGGTAGAAGCCGAAGACGTTGGATAATGGGCACAAGCTGGGCGACGAAGAGAGGAGCTGCGCAACATTAATAAATCGCATTTCCATTTTTGAAAATTCTTCTGCTGTTTCAATAGATGCAAAATATGAATCGGCCCAAACAATTCGATCAGTTGCGATCCAATTTTCAACGATTCTCATTTGAACAGCTCTTCTCTGCACACGTTCCGAATCAAAAGGCTGTAAATCTGTTTGCACAGCTCCGAGGCCAGTGGTAGCAGAGACTCTAGTTCGAGAAACATTAAATAGTAATGCATCATTTCAAGACAGTAGATCAGAATTTGTGTGGACCACACCATTTTAAGTGCCCACACTAGCTGGGTAACGGGTTTATTAGTGGAAAACACGCTCATAAGAACCTACGTGAACAGTGTGTCTCCCGAAGTAAGTCTCACTAGCTCTTTCCCACAATCTGACCACCAAAATTATCCTATACTTCCCAACTATCGTCTGCACCTCTGGAAACATTTGTCATTCCTGCGACTGCTCGTCTAGATTCAGAGCCATTTGGCATCTGATCATGACCTTACGTAAACGATTGACTCCGTCACTGTCCCGCTGTGCTCTCACTGAAAGAACAGATTTTGTTGCAAGCTTCAAAAAGTGATGCTTTTCGGTATTTTTGCTACCCTTTAAGATCTCGTTGTTCCGTCAGGCTACACGCCTTTGTCGAACAATTTCATTTTATGATCATCCCATTTTCTCCTCCAATACGACTGAAGCATTTGTATATTGAAGCTGTTATCAAGATGTACCGAGTGAGTAGAATTGCAGGGAAAACATCAATCTTGGTTTTTTTGTCATTAACAGCTTTTCTGAATTCTTCAATGATGTCTTGACCATTAATGTTGTAAATATACAGAAAGCGTTTACGGCCGTTTGTTAAAGGCACAAACACACGCTTTTCGCCCACCGATTATAAAAACACCCGCTTATTCATCCGTGCTTTAGGACCTGTTTAGCACAATACACCTTGAACATCTTCTGATAGAAATCGAATGGAATAATGCTTTTTCTGCATTCTTCATTATCGGTGTCTCTTGGAGAGAGATTGTTTCACCAGATATGAGCACCATCATTATGATTTTATCATCTTTAGAACCACAATTGGCGCGGCAAACATTAGTGTTCCCAACAAGCGCCAATGGTTTGTGGTAGTCCATGTCGATTCAAAAGCTTGGTTTCTAGTCATTGAAGACGTCTTTTTCATGCATGTAAGTGGACCGAAACTCCCTCGCTACTTTTGCAAGATGAAAGGCAACGTTGCGCTTTATCTTTTCTTGCTTTTACGATGACACCATCAATTTCCCACATTGGTATCGGCTGAATATGTCTTAACAGTTCATAAAAGAATAGGTCCACGAAGGGGTTCTGTGATGTTGGATTTGGTCGTGTGTGCGACTGTTTCTCATGTTTACATGACAGAAGCGATATGTTTTCTTCGGCTCAGGCCAAACAGCCCAGATACATAACAGGGTGGCATTGAATTTTACACCAGTTTTGCGCATCTGATTGAATTCATGTAGCAAAGTCATTCGCAATACGAGCGCCAATATAGTGGTTTTGCAACTGTTTTTTTAGACTTGCAGTAGTGACGTCTGAGGCCAGGTTTGATATGATTAATGTGGAGGAGTACTCAACGGAGGTGCCCACAAGCAGGGACCACGCCGGAAACGACACCCCCCTCCCTCCGCGCCAAGTTTTTTATTGTGGCTCCCACGATATCTCCGTGGAGATATCGTTGATGATAAAATAGAATTAAAATTCCTTCCACCCGACTATGGAGTGCCCACCAACATGGCGCGCCGGCTGAGAGGTGCCCAAGAAGACGATGCGATCGCTGGAAATAAGGCATATGCGGGATTATGCGCGCAGTGAAAGAAATAAAAAGTTTACTGACTAATATGATGTGATCAGTCAATGAGGCGCACAACTATGAAGGAACAGAATCAACCTGCTCACACCATTCTGAGGTCCGTGAAACCATGCATGCGCACGCGCGGCGTTCTTGAAGCCGTAAAGAATGCCACTCAGGTAGAGTGTCGGCCGTCGGCCGACAAGAATCCCAAGGAACACGTCCACTTAGTCGGAGAAAACTGAACCATGGCAGACGTCCAGCACAATTGATTCGAGTTCGGCCATGGGCTTTAAGGACCACATAATCTCCATGTTAATTGTTAGCTGTGGGCATTTCGGAGAAAAAGAAACAGTGCCGACAATTCTGCGCGAAGGCTGTCAAGAGCCTCAGCATCGACAACAACCCCGGTAGGCTGCAGATGATCAGCCGTGTAATCATTCGTTAAAGCCGCAATGAGAGGTGTGGCATCTAACTTTTGGACATCCATGAAACAAAGCTTAATGAGATGACCGTGACCAAGGGTTGAGGATGCGCCCAGAAGAAGACCAAATCGAACTAAAGGCGTGAATTTTGAACCGTAAAGATAGACACCTCCGTATGCCTAACAGGAAGTTGGCACATCTCCCTTCAAATGTGTCAATCTATCATGTCATGGAAAAGATGCCAATCTGGCATGTCATGGCAAATTGCCAGGCTGGTACTTAATGTGACAATGGTTATGGTATGCTCAAACAAAAGAGACACATTACATGAACTCTCTTTAAAAGGACTGAGCCATTTTTCTCCGAAGAAAGTCGATATGAATCCCAACCGACCTTGGGACTCCTATGGCGGCACCCTTCGATACCCTTAGAGCAGTCTGCTTCTCTTTGCCATCAACTTTACCACACTCCCGCCACGCCCTTAGAAGAAGTCGAGCAATGCTGCCCCACGTTGACCCGCTTTTGGTTGCAACATTTTTCGAGGCAGAATTTGCATAGGGAACCTGGGGTCTGGTTGATACGCTTGTTCGTCTACGGTTGTTCAGTTTTTCATCGTGGTGGTGATCCGTTCCTTCGAATGGTCGTTTTGTGGTTGCCGGTTGTCTTGGTTTGTTCTTTCTCGTCATTGTCTTTCGAAACAGGCGATTCCATGATCCCATTGGTTGTTCACAGCCTACGTCTAAGCCTCCACGGACGTGATCTGTATCATTCTATCTCTCTAGTGTTTTGCTCCACGCTTTACTAAGCTACTTTAGTCTGCGTCGCCTACTTAGGTTTGTACTCTGGCACTTTTATTTGTTTGTTTTTTAAATCAAAAATGGCGTTAGCACGTATTTAATAAGAGTTATTGTTCTTGGTTCTTCTCCCGTTCCAGCTTTTCATTTAGATAAA
The DNA here is from genome assembly GCA_030374765.1 of Agarophyton chilense. Classification (NCBI taxonomy): domain Eukaryota; phylum Rhodophyta; class Florideophyceae; order Gracilariales; family Gracilariaceae; genus Agarophyton; species Agarophyton chilense. The sequence goes on from JARGXX010000079.1 coordinate 295,900, forward strand.
ACACTTTCTTCTTTTCGAAGATCATTGCAATTTTAGTGATATTTATCCAATCCATCCAGGTTAAATTTTTTTGTCAGGAAAAATAACCTTGTAATATTGTGCCATCTAAAATCCGTGAAAGTTGCATGCTTACTTTAGCCTTTCTTGAACGTGTCTCAGCATCAATTTCGGTGCTTTTTTATCTTTATGTACTTCAAAGATATAGATTCATTCAATATCTGTTGCACACTCCGAGTGATCACAGGTAAATTGAGATTTTTTTTGTTGAAATGCATAATACTGTTCTTTTGCTGCTTTGCAAAGAAAAAAACTGTGAGATGTTTTAGATAACTTACTATTGGTTTTTTTGTTGTAGTTCTTTCCGTATATTGTTCTGTTCTGGCGATTAGGTGTGACAACTTTTCTCGTAATATAGGTGTTTTATAAAGATATGTCGTTCTATTATATTTTTTACAATAAGGGGCATGCCCGCAAGAAAGGCGATAAAATCATACCCTTTTGCATGGTGCAAAACACGTCTCTTCTGACCGGCTATATCTAGAAATTATGAAATTAGCACAATCTGATACAAAAAACTTTCAGGACTGCGAATATTGGATCTCTCTACAAGAGGGATCAGATCAGCTCCAATTCACAGCACAAGAAAGAAACCCGTTCTTATTCTCACGGCACGGCGATTTGTGCCCCACCAAGATGCATTTTTAACCAGCAGCCTCTCTGTCCACAACGTCGCGCACTCTTTTCTCCTTCGTCCTTAGTGCTGTTCCTTTCTGAAAATGCTTCTCAACGCCTTTCTGGGGATCTACGATGAGCTGGCACCTTGTTTGACGTCAACATGCCGTCAACATAAACATCAAGCTCCGAATATCATTCTATTTCTCCCGCACCCCCACAGCCAAAGGCAGACTTCAACATTACATACGCGTTTCTTTGCGAGAAATCTGTCGAAAATTGCGTGAAATCTCACGCTACTGGCGCGTTTGGGACCATTTTCAAACCACACACCCCTCCAAAGCCATACTAGTGGCACAAATATTTTGTTTTATACATATCAAATGTGTTAAATCGGAGAAAGCCAAGATTGAACGTATCCTCACAGCGCGATCGCATTGGGAGTTTATGGACTTCCAATCTCGCTCGGAGGTTATTGGAAACCCAAAGAAATTACCCGACATGAAAATCCTGGAACAAATTGCGGCATGTGATGGCGATATTTCTAATATAACGCACCGTTTTCCCGAGCTTTCAACGCGGAAAAGAGCTCTTCTCGTCGAGGAAAACGTAAGTGCACGAGTCCAAAGAAGGGGGTCGAGAAGGAGTATGGAACACCTATGAAGAAAGGAAGAGTGGAAGATGATGTAGAATTGGTTATTGTACAGCGAAGATAAAAGCCTGAAACAAAAGCGAGTACCATTCTCTTTGTCAAAATTTGCGCGACTCGTTGTTTTGATTCGCAATGATCCCGAAACACGTCAGGCGTTCCTTCGATCCTTCCAAACAATTTCAAAGCCGGCTCTGTTAGATATTAAAGCAAAACCGGTGGACAATTGGACCACTTTTATTGAGGTTCGTTTCAATGATGCTTCATTGGCCCCGTGGTTTTCTTCTGATCACGTTCTTGACGAGATTGTTTCACCTGAAATTCCACCTCAATTTTTCAGAAGTGGAGTGTATTTGCGGTCGGTCTGGAACGGTTTTAGGTCTCTGTCGTCGTTGCCAATTACGAATTTTAAGAAGAGTGGGCAAAACAACCCAGTCATCAAGAAGTTTATAGACGGACCTATGGGTTCAAAGTTGTATATGTTGAGCCAGGTGAATAGAGATCGCGTTATAGTAGGAGCTACTGCCCTTGGTTGAGGAACTAAGGGTGAAGACGAAGAGTTATTAGGTTCCTCTGTTAGGACTATCGACTACAAAGGAGTGTTTGGTCATGAGGGTGGGACTGTTTTGTTCGACCGTCAAGCGAGTTATGGGTCAAACTCGAACAGTCGAGTACAATAAAAAAAGCGATCATCTGAAGAGTTCGAGGATGCTAGTGTTAAGTTCATGCATTCTTTAAGTAGCTTTTTCAACACTGAGAAGGAGGCAGAGAGTCCGGTTCCTGTTCATAAATCTGTTGTTGTGGAGCGCGGAAAATCAGCTCTGGCGGAGATTGAGCAGCGTCGAAAGCTTTTAGTGGAGTTAAATCTTGCACAAGAAATGGTGGACAAAGACATAAGTAAGTCTGATCGGGAAGCTCATATAATGGAGATCAGGAAGCTGTTAGATGAACTCGACAAGTCTGAATGGGCTGAGGCAAAGTGAAGCACAGAGTAGAATACACGCACTCTAAATCTAAGCCCGTTAGTCTGAATACAGTTTCGCTAATGTCAGTATCATTAGACTGTATTGCAATTTCTTCAGCAATGGGATTCAAAAGAGTCAACCCAGGAAGAGTATTCACCCGTGATGAAAATTGGAAATCGAACGCACTAAGAGGTAGCTTCTTTCCGAAAGACTGTGTTCGCACAGTGTGTTTGAGCACGTACCTTGCACGTCTCTCTTGCTTGCCATGTTGGTCAATAGTTCTGTGACACCACCCATTCGGAATATGGTGTTGGTGATGAACATGGGGCGTTCACGTCCGAGATACCAGTTCTGCGTGACTTTTTTTGTGGACAACACAATGCAAATTGAATTCCGATGCACTTGCAACAGGGCTTTTGCCAGACCCAGTGAAATAAGCCCCGCTGAACATCCCATACCCGCCAGATTGTACGTGCCCACAGAAACTCTCATCTTGTACTTGTTGACCAGCATCGCCAAAAGCCTGGGAGTAGGGTTGAAAAGAGAGAAATTGACCATAAGAATATCGATGGCTTTGGGGTCCAATTGTTTCGACGCAACAGCGCGTCCATAAAGCTGAACAGCACCAATTCACCTTCCTCCCTGGCAAAATGTACGGCTCTTCCATCACCACCATTCTCCGGAATGGAATAGAAATGTCCAAGGATTCGAACCGGAAAAGCTCTTTTACCGCCAATGTCACTGCGCCCCAACAGATTCTTCTGGAACGCTCTGGACTCCTCATCAAACTTGTTCGAGGCCAAGGTAGTCTTCATATATCGATCGATGCTATTATGGTACGGCGCCCCATCTCGGATGAGAATCATAGGGTGACCTTCAACAGCACTGTGGCGTACTTTAAGTGATAAATGCAGGTCGTGGCGCAGCGCTCATTTTTTTTCCAAGGCATTTGCAGCCGCGCACCACGCCACTATCGCCATTGCTTCGGCGTTCGATGAACTGTTCATGCCGCTTTCGAGGCGCCTCAAGCTCACTTTCGATTCACCCACCCAGTTTGCGCTGTACGTGCAAGTTGCCGAAGCGAAGGGTGACCCCAAGCCGCTGGTGGGCGCCAAGATGCTTAGGGAGCATATTCTTCGCGAGGGCAAGATTTTGGTGGTTGGCATCATCAAGGTGTCGTCGCTTTTGAATCATATGGTCCAAATGGACCTCATGGAGGTGTGTGGCGAGGAGCTGGCTGAGAGGTTGAGGCACACCATGCCCAAGAATATTTTGACGGTAGAGTCCACTGGGGTGATTTTGGTTTGCCGACGGCTAGGACGCTTGGAATACCGTTGGTATTTGCGCGCAAGAGTCAGCCCATCACGATAAGCGACTCGTACCACAAAACGTATCATTTGGCTACCAAGGGCCCCAGTAACGAGCTCATCGTATCTTGCGAGTACCTGGAAGGCGGCGACCGCATGCTCATCATAGATGAATTTCTGGCGGGGGGGTCCACGGCAGAGGCGCTGTTCAAGCTGGCAAAGATGGCGCATACAACGGTAGTGGGCATAGGCATTCTGATTGATAAGGTGATGGACGGCGGACGCGCGTTTCTGTCCGGCTACGACGTGCCGGTGGAATCGTTGGCCAGGAGTTACCGGGAAGCGACAAGGGACGCATCACTTTTTTGCAGAATGAGCCGTGGGCGTCGCAGGCAGCGAGTTAGCTTGACAAGAGCGACGAAAGGGAGCGCAGTAGCAACAGGGCATAGGGTGGCGCTGGCGGCGAGACAGAAGGCGGTGAGGACGACGACGAAGACGACAATGTGAACGACGTGGCGGTGATCCACTGGGAGAACGCGGACAACAAGATGGGCGAGATGGGCGATATCGACGACGACGAAGACGACACGGCGGCGGTGACGGCGGGGGAGTGGCGGCTAGACGACGTGCACGGTCGGACGGTAGGCGGGCGGACGTTAGAGCGGAAGGGGGAGCGGCGAAACAAAAACGGCGTATGTAATGAAACGTCGCGGCACGCAAGGCGGAGACACGGCGGAGGCGCCGGCGTGGCTGTCGCGTCCGCGTGGCTGCCGCATATGTGCTGTGCAACTTGCCAGCTGTGTGCGCGCTGTGCACGCTGTGCCTTTTACTTTAGTACACCTCGTGCGTGTGCGCTCGACTCTTCACGATGCCTTCCGTCTGCTGGTTTGCCTCGCGCGGAGCGCTGTTTGTGTGCCGCCCTTTTGAGCCGCTTCATTTCACTCCTCCCACTCCCCTTTTCCACCACCCTTCGCTTCCCCATCCCCTACCCCCCCTTTCCTTCACCTTGCTTTCCTTCCCCGCTTTCCTTCCCTCCTTTCCTCTCCTCATATCCTCTTCGCCCTTCTTTGCACGCCCTTACTCCCCCTTCCTCCCCTACCTGCCTCTTCGCCGTTTCTTTCCTTTCTCTTCTCGAAGTCATGGATGCCCCACCGCCGCGCCGCGTCTTCCGAGTACCCAAACCCAGGCTTCACCCACCTTGTGCCGTCTTTCCGGATGTCGTCCAGTTGCCCATTGCGCCGGCGCACACTGAGCACGCGCTTCCCGCCACTCCGGCTCCGCCCCGCGCTGGCAACCACAACTCCTTCGACTACTTCCGTTGGGCGGCCTACGAAAACGCCGCTTGAGAGCTGGCTCATTCTGCCGTCCCTGATCTCTCTGCGTGCGCGCCTTGCAGCGCCATGGGCAAGCTGCACTGCGCCAAACCTGGCGTTCACACCCTGCGTTCGCAGTGCTACGCTGCATGCAATGGACTACAGTCTCCGGTTGGCGCGCTTGTCGCCGCGCGTCGCGCCGCCACACCACCGCTCACCATTGAGAGAAGGTCACGCCGTGCTTTCAAAAACTTCTGTACTTGCCATGCTGCTTTGCATTCCGCTTCTATCGCACATCCGTTTTCCTCCACGCATCGCGCTGACGGAACCCACTGTGCGTTGGCCTCATCGGATGACGAAAATGACCTTGATAGCTTGTATGACGACTGTTGTCACCGTTCCGCCGATTGTCGTGGTTGCGCTGCTGCTTCAAAGTCTCGCGTGAAGAACAGCCCTACTCAGTTCAGCCTCGGCGATTTTAACCCTTATGGCCTTTCTGTCGGTGATATCACTGGTGAGCATGCCGCCCAAGGTGTCGATGTACAAGGGAATTCTATGGGATACGCTTCAAGTCACCAGCGTTGATTACCGCGCTACGCGCCTGCGCGAAAATCCAGGTCGCTTTGTCTTGGAAAGCGCCGATGAGGTGGTCAAGGAACCAAGGAAGGATGCACGATTCTACGACTTTTATAGGAATACCAGAATGGTCAAGTGCAACATTATTCATTTTCAGCCGCGAAACCTTGCGTGGGCTACTAGCAAGCATGACGTGTTTGTCATGAATGAGGGCATCATTGTTCACTGGGATGCCTGTGCCAAGCGCAAGCCAAAGGTGCTTGATCTTAATGGCTCCACCATTTCAGGACCTGACGGCCTCGGCATGTTGGTGCAGATCTCTACACTTACTACCAAAAAACACTTGGTTATTGAGGGCGGCTTCTATGGAGAAGTGATTGCCAAAAATGATAAGAACGGCACCATCATTCACAACAACAGGATTGCTTATGACAATGCGATCACGAAGGCCATCGACATCCATAACGATACTGCCATTGCTAGTAATTAGAGCCGGTAGCGGTTTTTAACAGAGTGAGAGTTGCCGCACCCAGGTGCCAATAGTAGGGGCCCTAATGCAGCAGCTGCTGCGGCTGCAGCTGACTACCGAATATACCAAGCTTCGCTAGCCAAGCAGCATGGCGCGTGCTACAATAATCTCTAGTGGCAGCAGTACTACGCTACAATGGACCAAGAATTCAACAAACCGCAGATTTATAATCCGTACTAGAAATATCTCCAATCCTACATGAACACACATGCTTCTGTGAATAGCGCTGATGGCAGTGTGGGAATGCCTGCCAGTGCCGCCTGGCAAAATGCTCTCGGCGCCGAAGGTTAGGCCTCATTTGTATCTTTATTAACGAGCAAAAGCATCTGTTTGGACTTTGAAGAGAGCAAGTTTTTTTATTTCGGCAAGACCAGGTTTTAACTGGCTATAGTGCGGATGTCATCCTTGTTATGCGCAGCCTCAATGCAATAGTTCGTAGTCGTTGCCGCATTTTTGAGTACTTATCAACTATCACGTCTAACATATTTCCTTCCGTCTCTACGTCTTCCTCAGGGTCAGGAGCAAAGAAAGAATCGAAGCCAGAGCTATTATACTCTAACCACCTAACTAAACCGTCTTTAGCCACCACCAGGTTTCCCATACCATGATACTCGTGTTCTTCGCGTGATTCTTCGTTAATGCAATAGTTTTCCAGCTGCATAGCGTTATTTATTATTACTAATGACTGCTGTAAGTCAATCTTCAACGGTCGCCATAGAATTCCCCATCGACCCTTTAATCGTCCAAATGCCTGCTCGACGTGCACCCTGTGCGACGACAACAGCATGTTGAAACCCTGATCAAATTCATCAGCTTCAGAGCTAAACACCACTCTAATTATCATATCGTTAAATTAATAGGCATCTCCAGCAATCTAAAAAAACCGGCGGTAGTCCAGTCTCGTCTAAGAACTTAGAGAGATTAGAATGAGCAAACGCACTTGACTTCACTGTAGACCGAACGCAAATTGCAGAACTAGCAAGAAACCGATATCTAGAGTCTACGACCGCCTGCAAAGGAACACCAAACCCTCCTTTTCGAGTGTAGAACTATTGCTTATTTAGTTCATTTGGAGGTTTCTCCAAATGTATGATAGTTCCATCTACAGAACCTGTGCACCCCGGTAGAGAATTAAAATGCCTTCTCGACAGCGAGAATTCCATCGCTCGGTCGTAATAAGTATTGTGGTCTTCTTTATGCAGAAACTGCTCAAAATGTAGTAATAAATCACACGCAATTAAAAACTATCAAAAATGGTATACACCTTTGATTTTCCTAAGCCAAAGGTAAGGCACATGTACCAGTAGCTGGCTCCGGGTATAATGCGTAAAAAGATTGCCACCTTCGTCGCTGTGTCGATGTCATGCCCATAAAACGCGGTACGCGACATCCGAAAAGATTTGGCGAAATCGGAGTTGGTGAGGTGTTGGGTGACCGAAATGAAAGAACGACGATTAGGTGCTTTTTTTTTCTTCAAGTATTTCTCTTTCTTTTGTTGTACACCCACAAAAATATTGTGAACACCAGCACCAAATATTGAAAGAGGCGACGTTTCCGCTCAATCATAACGGATAAAAACGCTGTGGAACTGACGTGACGATCAATGAATCACGTTACGGCGATAGCGGTCTGCGAAACGTGACGAAGCTCTTCGTCGTCTTCATGATTTGATCGGAAGTTGTAGAATCATAATTCAGTAAAACTTGCTTTTAATTTTCAAATTTTTCGTAATTGGCAATGAATGACGAAATGCCTATGGTGTTTACATGGTTCTGCACGAACGAAACTTTTTCCCTAGGACCCCCCCTAAAGCATCTATCTGCGACATGAATTTAATCGTATTCCGCAAACGTGCGCTGCCAGAACAAGGAAGTGATAGAACCAAAGGTTTTTTAACAGGTTTTGTGAAAACCTCTGGTCGTTGCAGACGGTTTCTTTCGTCGGGTAGGTGATTCACCGCGCGTTTCTATGTGTTACAAAAGCGCAAGACGGGACTCTGTCACAGGTCCTCGTGACGCCAGTGTTCTGTAGAATTACTGTCTTTAAAGAGGCAATAGAAACTTATTTGAAAAATAGTAAGTCTAGCAATACATTTCTGCAGGGCGGGTGGGTTGTATTAAAAGTTCCAGCGCGTCCCGAACGCTGTTGTGGAATAGATAGACTATGCTTGGTCAGAGACAGAAAACTCTGTTGGCGATTCTCCGAACACTAGTCTTCGAAGAGGAGCTCGGAGCATAAGTACCCACCCTACCATTCTGTTATCTTGGGTGGTTGACTTTTCCTAATGGGTTGCACAGCCAGCTGCTGTTCTGACTGAATCTCCCCCTACGCAATAATTTGAAAACAGCTTCAAAACGGCAACACAGAAAGGTGGATTGCGGATCACGTCGAATCTGACAACCTTGCTGCAGTGTAATTCTTACACCACTGAACGTATTTGGGCGTCATGCTCCCGTCTTGCTCTAATAAACCACCATTACGATTTGACCAATTACATTACCATTTGCATTCTCTGAATATTCTACTTTTTTCTGTCGTTGTCTTTGTTTTTTCTCTTTGACCTGACATGTGCTTATCTTTTGAAAAATCACATGTACTACTTGTGTCTCCTTGGAGGTTGACCACCTGCATAGTGTCCTTTTATTTGTACGGATATGACGTTTACATGTTTTTGCGCTAGCTATTTATCTAAAAATAATGTTATATAACAAATTGCTTTCTGATGCTGTGGTTTACCGTCTTCGTACAATCATCGGCAAGTACAGAGCTCGCGGACAATACGTGTTCAAGACCTCTAGTGGGACAACAAGGTGTTATGGACGGTTTAGTCCTCTACCAATAAAAGCCTTACGGCTTGACTGTTGATATCAGCGCGATGTCCTTGGAGTGCCAGAAAAGTTTAGTGACGTTGTTCCGTTTTAATGTTCGGGGACTGTTTCAGGTGAAATATTTTAGTTATGAAGCACAGCAAGACTTCCTTTTATTTTTTATTACAGACGTACAACTAAACATTGAATAAGAAGTAATTGCAATACTGGACGAGAAAAGAGCGCAACTTCGAGTTCTTTTTTGGTACAATTTGAAAGAGATGTGCAAAGGGGTGTCTTTTGAATGCCAAAAACCGAATTGAAAACCTTTGAATTTATTCAGAAGTTTGAAAGGTCTCCGCTATCGTCGACTGAAAAAGTTGGGTGAATGCTATAGAGTACTATTCAATAGTGTGACTACCCTTTTCTTTTGTGTTGTATTAAATAGAACCATTGATGATCTATAATTCATCAACGTTCGTCAAGAATCGATCATTTTTTCTTTGTATTCAAGCGCTTGTCTTTTCCCCACTTTTGTAATGAAGGACACTATCCTTTCGTAGGGTCCTTTTCGAGAACAGTACCCGCGCACTCCTGCATATCTGACTCCATTTTTTCAATATTGAATGTTGCATGCAGACACGATATCTATAAACATGGTATTGAAGATAGTATATGTCGCTGTGCCAGATTTTATGGGCTTCTGAAAACTGTTTTCCGGTGATTTGGATATTCTCAAACGATGACTTTGTGTCTTATTTGAAATTTGAAATTGAGCATACGCCAACATCACATTCTTGTAGTCGATGTGGTGAACCAAGGATGGGACAAGCATCTGGCCGGGGGAAATCTATTAGGCCGTCTTGGTCGCGAAACATGACCTCCTTTAATTGGGTGTACGCCAAGTGTTTTAAATCACATTACTGACGTTTGCGTGATGTTTTACTTTGCTTTTGTTTTGGCGAACACGTTCTTAGAAAAGAAAGTTTTAGGAAGAAGAAAAAGCTTGGATTTGTTGTTCCCAGAACTGAAAAGATAACTATGTCTTCAATGTTTCAAAGAGACTGGTGCTAATGCCTTTTGCCATAATCATATTCTACCTAGCATACAGAACATTGAGAAGGTTAATGACACCAGGAGCATCTCATGAGAATTCGGAAATCTCCACTTGTGTTTCTGGTCTCGTAAAATGTGCTGCAGGAAAGCATTTGAAATCAAATTTGAAATGTGGCTCGCAGCACAACAACACCACTGCAAGGGCAATAGAATGCAAAGCGTTCCTCAAATCCATCCACAGTCAACCGCTATGGCTATGAACATACTTCAGAGCGTATAAGCCTAAAAAAGCTCTTGTGCCACGTTGACAATTCTCCCTTCTCTCCAATCTCAATAGTGTATTGAACTACATTCTTTTTCTGTAGTCCGCAACAAGGTCATTCGAACGAAACCTTGACATTAGGACCAAAACTGGCTAGAAATGGGAGACGAAGGCGTCGAAGAGGATATTTTTAAGGACCTCGCAAACTTAAACGAAGAGTATCCATTCCAACCAGATCCCACTTGGGACCTCGACACCCTGTTTGCGAATGCGCAGAACGATCAGAACAAAAGCTCTCTAGCCCAGTCGCCAGGACAAGATGTTTTACCAACATTAAGACCAACCGCAACTGCAGGATTGATAGCTCCGGAATTGCCAGAAAAGTTTTTTGATCTCGATTGTATTCCACTTTCACCCTTCCAATCTTCATTTTCGCCTCTAAACGCTTCACAAATCAATCAAAGTCTTGAGGGAAAACAAGATAGACCACTCGAACCCGTATATATTGCAACTCAGGCTGAAAAGTCTCTGGTCGATGAAGACACTCGACATTCTAGTCAATTTGGTGGTATACCAAATACTTCTGAGCCATCTGTTCAACATATGCAGAAAAATCAATCCCAACAACCACGTCAAAGAGCTGACAACGTACAGGATATCCGAAAACGTCAAGAACCTAAAGCTTTGAAAAGCTCAATAGATTTTTTGGAAGAGGGAAACAAGGGTGATTCTCGTAAACAAGTACAGAACTTTTCGTTATTGGATGTCGATGAAAACAATTCCGATAAGAGCTTGGAAGTTTGTCTCGGCTTTTCAGATGATGAGATCGAAGGCCTCTTAGAAGAGCCACCAGCACAAAGGCATTCACATCAGGTGGTTCAAAACAGCAGATTCACCGGAAACTCATCTAATGCGCTTTGTGATGGGGGCAGTACCACAAAAAAAGATTATCACAGACAGCAGATGCCTATTGAACAGGAATCTGGGCAATTCGGGGGACGGACTAACATCTTCCCGAGGACATGCAGTCCTTTTGAAGGAAGTGGAACGAGCCACAGTGTTCGAACAAAAACTGTAAGAATTGTAACTCCGCCGCAAATAACAAGCCCACTTCATTTCACAGAGGTGAATAGGAGAAAACCAATTGTAGGAAGAATCGCCACACCCAGACCTAACAGCTCTTCAAGACGTGACATAAGAGACAGGTGCGAGATTGCTCAACGTGAAGTTCTTTCTCAGTCTCAAGAGCACCAACACATTGACAAAAATGACAAAAATGTTAGTGAAAGAGTTTTTACACTCGAGTTTGTGAGCAATCTGGAATTTCAATGGAGACCAATACCTAACCTCGAACGTGAATTGGGTCTGGAGGCAATAGAAATGTGTCCCGCACCCAGCATTGTGCTGCAACTGGCTGAAAAAAACCTAAGTTCTTCAACGATTCAGTCTCTCAGATGCAACCCACGAAGTTCCAAGTCCATAAACCCAGGAAATGGAGCAGAGATGGTTCGTACACCAGATGAGTTGGTATTTAAAGAAATATATGCTCTCGTTAAAAGCATCATCCTTCATCGATCTGAGGCAGATATCGCTTCATTTGTTTCCCACATTTTGAACAAGAGTATCAACAAGAATATTTCTGGATATTTTTGCATGAATTTTATCTTGTACGTCGAGAAGCTTTCTACTCCAAACAAGCTATCAGACTTCCACAATTTTGTGTTTGAAAAAGTGATCGATGCGGAAATCGCCAAAGTACAGAGGGCGATCGAGTTTCATTTTGGAGACAAAATAGCTTCTCTCAAACCAGAAAGCTTGACGATCGCATTCATTAAGAAATATCAGAATCATTGCAAAAACCAAGATTTCGTGAAATACCGAATGAAATGTGTTAGAGATTGTGCAAAAGAGTATCAAAGAAAACGAAAGTTTCTCGCTCAACATGGGATTAAACATCAACATTTGAAGCATTCAAAGTGCCCTCCTCCATTGGAAATGAAAAAGTTGAGTTTACGACGGAGAACTGAGCAATTCGCTCACGAATTTACCTGGTACTCGAGGGAACTCTTTCTATGTGATTTTATCGAATCCCATTATTTTCTTGCCCGATTTATGATCAATGAGATTCACAACAGAAAGACTGAGGAGCTTTTGCACGATAAGCTTGGAAAAATCGGTGATGTCGATAAGTCTCAATATTTCGAAGACATGGAAGAATTTACTTCGAGGGTTTGGACGAAGATTATCAAAGAACTGCGCGATTTCGCGTGTTATGCTGATCCCGCGGGACTAATGGAAGCTTTATGTGCTGATATGGATCAGAAGTGTAGCCTAATATTATTGGAAGTGAATGAAGAGATGAATCCTCCACAAAAGGGGCACCCGCCACACGCAATGCTAATTCCCAGATTCGGAAATCGCATTGGTTCTTTCAGTGCAAAAGCGTTCGGGAGGGCGGGTGATGAAGTTGCATGGAAGAAAAAGGGCATTGACGTGAAAGAAAAAAACATGAACATTGTAGATGAAGTATATGAAACACACTCTCGAGGCAATGGTATTCCCGGGCAAAATGAGAATGTTACAGAAACGACAGAGAAAAATGTCGGCACCAGGTGACAGATCTTTCTCTTCTGTTTGATAGAATTGTTTATGTTTCAAACATATCGAAGCGGACCCGTTGTAGCTTTTTATTCTTTGTTGCTTCCTTCGTATTCGAGCCTGAATGTTGCCAAGAAATGGGAGGTGCTTTCGGACTTTATTAGCATGATTGAATTCTTGTTCTCAAGTTGTTATAAAGTTGTATTATATGAGCAATACATGAAGCATTCAGAAATCTTAAATCAGAATGGAAATTGCCATAAAATACTTGAAAGGCGAAAGGCAAGTATCAGCTAGCTACTGTCGCTAGCTAGCTAGCTCTAGCTAAAGGGCCACAAATTTATTAAAAATTTTGCGAAGTACGTTCGAGAGCTGTTTAACGTCTGCTTTGAGATCGGCAATAGCAAAGCGCCGGATACTCTCAACTAATGGATAGGGTGTGTCTCAGTTTACCTTTCTTGATGTGGGCGAAGACCCCACCCATTCTTTTTCCTTGTCGATTGTGTTTCGACGCAATGCTGCTTCATGGAGAGATGAGATCCCATAGTAAACTTATTCGACTGGTCTTTGCCATTGCTCGCCGTCGCCCTCTTTCTAAATTTATCCTAAGGACCAATATCGACCAGCGTGGGAATCAACATGAAGGTGTTGGCATCGGACACGTGCCAACGATTTAGGGTTTGTGTACCAAATTGATACTGTATTGATGTAGGGGTTGTGTACCAAATTGATACTGATGTAGGGTTTGTCTGCATTGTGCACAAGAATCTGTAAACCCCTCTTAGCTAGAGATTCATCTTTCCCATAATGACTATCTTCGTAGGTGCGCAGAATATTTACTGAAGGTAAGTGGTTGCCGTTCGTAGCCTTTATCCCCAACGCTCTGATGAAAGTCTACTGAAGTGAGCTTTCTAGGATCAATATGCGAGCGATCTCTTTTGGTAAGTGCCAAAGACGCAAGAGTCATACAGTGCGATAGGGTTTTGGCTGCGAAAGCCACACGCAAGGAAGTCTGTTTGACCAGTCGACCCTCCTACAGTACAGCTATGTTTGACATTGACCAGTATCGCAAGTATACTCCGGCTGGACTGTTCGCCGTTATTATTTTCCACTCCACCTTGCTCATCCATAGGCTCCACACTCGCTGTCGTCGCAAACATGTGGCCATTTCGTATTTCAAATCGCTCCAAGCTTCGTCCTGCTTCTAGCATAGCATTCTGCGCTGCATCTGCTGTTGCGCTTACTCCACCAGCGGAACTCAATCTCCTTCGCTCCCGTACTTTGAACGAACGACAAATTTCCCTCTCGACACTCAAAAGATTGCTACAATCGCTCCAAATCGACGATGAACACTTTACCAACGCCTTGTTTCAACTGGCAGATGTTCAAAACGCTGGTCATGTCCATGCACATCATCTATTAATCGTGTACTCTTTGTTACGGCGTCTCGCATTCGCGCAACCTGAACTCCTTCGCTTTTCTTTGCAGGAAGTTGTTTACTTCATTTTCACTTCTGCTGCTGGTTCCCATACTGCCACATATGTCTCATGGGCGCAGTGGTTGGCGTTTGCGTCAAAGTTTGGAGAGGAAGTTGGCGGGTCTGATTCGTTGCCATGTAAAGAAACGCAAAGCCAGCTCCGAAGCGCATGGCGTCGTGTGAGTGCGCTTGCCGCTCCGGTCTCGTTTCCGAAATTCGTTGGTGTGCTCCGCAACTGCGATGGTGGCTTACTCCTTAACATTCGGGCTATGGCATATCTCTTTACGTCATCTGTGGTTGAAGTAGCTCATTCTTGTCATGAAGTACCTAGGTGGAATGAGCCATTCGAAGAGAGTTGCTTTTTAAGCCAGTACGTTACTCATGCGATTGCAACGCGTGTAAATGCATACGAGGACGGGAGCCATAACGAGTCTACCGGTTCCCATGAAATGGAATCACGGCGATATCGGCAATTGTTATCAAATGGTGATGTACGAAGAGTAGGGATTCCTGAACTAAAGCCTTTACCAGTACCCGCATCCTTGAATCACTCCATTGACGAGGGAAGTGACGATTACGACCGACCGTCGAATGCTCCCTCTGAGAGGCGTACGGATCCTTCCATTCAAAAGAAGCCGTTCTCCTTTCCACAAAGTCGATCTGCTGCTATTGCATCGAAAGCTCTGGCGTTGTCTGCTACAACTGTGTGTCGTTCCAGTCGTTCTACGGTCAAGTCGCCTTTCCACATAGATTTTTCCTCAATCACACTCGGTCAGAAGTTTGGATCAGGTGCGTATGGAGACGTATACAGAGGTACTTTTCTGATGACTCCGGTTGCCGTCAAGGTTTTTCATATAAACGTCGAGAATAATGCCCACCAGACGGAGAACAACGAACTCACACGAACTCTTACTCATATGTCCACAATCAACAAGATACAGAGGTTTGCGAGTCTAAAATCTCAAAACAAGTACAAGGACTTTGTGCGAGAGGTGGAAATGATGAGTGTTGTTCGTCATCCGAACTTAGTTCTGTATATGGGGGCATGTGGTGATCCATGCACGCCATTGTGTATAATCTCGGAGCTATTTACCGGCGGCTCTCTGTACGAATACTTGCATGGTGACCCTGGGCATTGCCCAGATCTGTATTGTGCTGTTAGTTTCGCACTTAGCATTGCTCGTGGCATGTTCTACCTGCACGCAAGCCGCCCAAGCATTCTTCATCGAGATTTGAAGTCATCCAATGTGTTGCTTAGCGATAGGAAGGGTAAGGATGGAATACCGCGGGTTGTGATTTGTGATTTCGGTGAAAGTCAGTTATTTGGTCATCACGAAGATTTCGAGTTAGGCACTGCTTCCTACATGTCTCCAAACGTTATCAGTCACGAAAAATACGAGGAAAGAGATGACACATACAGTTTCGGAATTTTGCTGCATGAAATATTTACCGGTACTGTTCCTTTTGAGGGTCTGACTCCAACACAGGTCATGTTCCAAGTCGTACATGAAGGTTTACGACCATCGTGTGACACAGACAGTGCAATACCGACTTCAATTAAGCAGCTGATGGAAGATTGCTGGCATTGCAAAAAGTCTGAAAGACCCCTATTCCATTCCATTATTTCAAGACTTGATTCTTTTGAAGCTAGTTTGAATCAGGAAAGAGAAGAAAATCGATCTCCACTGCTGACAAGCGTTCCACGGGATTTGAAAGGCTTACTACCGTTGGACAATGTGGAGTTGATAAAGGCCACATCTCCTGCTTCTTCTGCATCGACTAGCTAGTAGAAGTCGTGGATATCGGCCATGGGGTTATGATCTGAGTTATTGTAATCCGGGAACACGTTCAAGTGGGATCGGTATAGCGCCGGATGTCTCTGCTCGTATGTGCATTTCAGTTCGTCAAGAGGAAAGTATTTCAATGCACATGTGTGTTGAAACGCACAGTGCGCAAACCTGTTAGAGAACTCTGTGAAAGGAGACGCGAACAGGGGTCCAAATGAATTTATGGGCGACTATATTTTCGGCGAGCACTCTAACTGTGGCAACACACCTTCGCGTCTATTTTGAGTTTTTCTACTCAGTCTCTCATTGACAGAAGTCGATATAGTGCGCAACGTAGACACTGACTGAATATTCAAGCATCACATCATGCTGTACATTGATAATGACGATGGAATACTAGGTGAGAGATCTCCGAACGTGTGTCAAAGTCAACTGGTAAATTACCAACGGCTCCACGTGATTAGCGAAGTGATTGTGCGGACAGAGAAGGACAGGGGAAACTGGCCACTATGACAGAGACGTAAAAAGATAAACATTTGAATGAGCTACAGATGCCGGGTAATTGTTAGTTTTGAGAAACATCCTTTGTTATTCCAAATTGTATTTCAAGTGTTCTTGGCGGCGCGATGACGCGACGAAACCCCGAGACATCAGCCTGGCGCATCGTCCTAGCGTGAGAATGTTCAGACTCAAACATGAGCAATCAAGGCCGTTCGTGCGAAACATGCTGGCGAGCATATTCCAGTATCTCACGGACAGCTGACACAAACATTTGATGCTCACAAACCACGCTGGCCCATTTCGCTTGCCATTCTCGAAAGTGCTGGGTGAAGTATCTACCGACGGTACTGTATGACATGTCACAGGAACTAAACAACTTTGGGACGAGGGAATAACAGTGATATAAAACGAAAACTGCCCCGTAAAAAACACGTTCTTTACAGCATATGCAGAATTAGTGAACAGTGGTTCAAATAAAATCTTGCTTCTCTGCATGTGAAGAGACGTGCGTTTCTAAGAGTCGGGCGGGATATAATACAGAAGCCATGGAGATTAAATGTTGAGCATGGTTTGTTGACCATGAATAGGGAGAAGAAAGAGAGTCTAAGGATACACGTTTGCTTGTGATAGTTTACCTGATACTAAAAAGCAACATATATGTTCCTTCTGTACAAAAGCTGCTGAGAAACTGAAAACGGACTGAAAAGGAGGAAAAAAGTCAGTGCCATGTGGTAGGGATAACTGAGTCACAAGCGGGCCAAGGACGCGTCATACTCAAGCCAGACTGAATAAAGAGCCTCGAAAAGGAAACATGAGCATGCGAGGAACGGTAAGGGGGAGAACTAAATGTTTAGCGCACAGCAACCGAGATCGCACTTGAACTTGGGCTCTGTGTAGCTTGTGGAAGAGGTATGACTTCGATTTCGCCTGGCCGGCCTTGAATAGCGAAAATAACTTGTTGTGCGGGTGGGAGGTCCATCGGAGCGAAAAGTACGCGAACGATACGAGGTGTCAGTTGTGCTCGGATCCCACTGATCAATACGAATCAAACCCATGATGATAATAATGAAACAAAAAAGCAAATAGAATAAAAGATGGGTAAAAGGAATTTGCAACTCGGGATAGTTGGACAGACAAGCTCCAGTGGGCCCGCCACCAATCCAATAGATACTGGTATTGACGATGAGAACCGGCACGGTGTAAATAGCTCGAAGAAGAATAAATGCTCGCATATTAAGCTGAATAGAGGAATTGGTATCACTAGTGCCCGAGGTGCTAGTGTCATCATCATCGTCCTGTTCGGCGAAGCATCTAAGAAACAAGAACAAAATCTCAAAGCACAGTTCCAAAAGCAACACAATCTGCATGCGGGTGAGAGGGGCGCCACATTCCGACAAGGCTGGAATTGAAGTGAGTTCGAAATCCGTTTGCACCGGAACAGTGCCTGCGCCCGTGATGGGAGTGACGGGCTGTTGAACCGGCTGCTGCACCGGCTGCTGCATCGGCGTAGCAGGTACTGGAGAAGGTACCGAGGGCTGAGAGCTTGGCGACGGCGATGGTCTCTGCGGCAAAGGAGACAGCACCGGCTGCTCTATCTGTCTAACAATGACGCGCATGGGTTCAACGCCGTGCAGCACACGACGCACGTCTCCACGAGCCGGCTGCAACGCATGAACAAACAGCAACAAACACAAAGAAGCGCCCACCAGTCGAACAGCCGCGAGTCGGAAGAGACCGCTCTTGAGCGAAAGCACCCTCGCAAAAGCCAGCACCCACAGCGGAGCGGCGAAGCCCGCAGGAAGCCACACATCGGACGGAGACACCACCGCCATCGTTACTCGCCATCAGCGAGCGAGCACGCCGGTGCTTCTCATCGCCCGCCCGCAGGTAAGCGCCACGCGCTGCTCCACATGCGCCCCTCTCCCCCCACCCCTGCACCGCAATGGCACATCGCGTAACGGACACAGCCTCAGCGCGGGCCCAATCGCCACACGCGCCACGTATCCCACGCGACCACGCGTCGCACACGTGGCGTGAGTGCTCGCGCGCCGTGTGATTGCGAATCTGAGCGCGCCAATCACAATGCAGCGCGCCACCAACAACACAAGTGCCTTGCCGTCTCACTGTTGTCACACAGCTCGCACGCCGCCCAATCTCGCTCCACCATCAACCTCTTCCGTCTCTGCCGCCTTCGCTGCCGTTGTCGCTGCCGTCGCCACTGTCATCGACGTCTTCGCTGTCTTCGCCGTCATTCACGTCGCTGTCACCGCCCGTCTTCCTCCCCCTCCTCCATGGCGCCTCCCGTTGCATTCATCGCCTCGTCCCCGCTACAACTCACCGTCAGTGCGCCGGTCCCACGCCAGCCGCGCATGACCGCAGCGCCGAAGCCGTCGACCAACGCCGCCGATCGGCACCCGCTGCGCGCCTTGCTGCATCGCGTCCAATCCGCGCTAGCCGCCGTCGAGGCGCTCACGCGACCCGCCATGCCGTCCAGTGCTGCGCGCTACGAAGCGCTTCCTGCGCATGTCAAAACGCCCTCGCAAATGCTCGGCCGTCTGTCCCCTGGCTGCGAGGGCACTAAGGGGGTCTTTCCGCGCTGCAACTTTGCGTGCAAGCCGTGTTACCACTCCTCCACCGCCAATTCCGTGCGCGTGGACGGCGCGCATACGCTCGTGCAAGTGGCGCGACAGATGCAACTTTTGCAGCGTCAGCGCGGGCCCTCTGCGCATTGTCAACTCATTGGCGGTGAGGTTTCGTTGCTTACGCCGGAGGACCATGCTATGGCTTTGGAGACCATGCGCTTTTTCGGACGCATTCCGATGAGCTTTACGCACGGCGACTTTGATTATGATTATTTGCAGCGTCTGGCATTGAATCAAAGAGGCCGACCGCGCTTTGATCGCCTCGACTTTGCTGTGCACTTTGATATGGGAATGCGCGGACGTCGCGGCGCTTCTCACGTGCGCAACGAAATGGATCTTATGCCCTTTCGTCGTCGCTTTATCCACATGTTTGAACGGTTACGACGTAAACATGGCGTTCGTTACTACATCGCACACAACATGACCGTGCAGCCTGATAATCTGCCGTTTGTTGCTGAAGCAGTGCGCGAGATGAAATCAATGGGTTTCCGATTGCTATCGTTTCAACCAGCTGCTCTGCAAGGGGCTGAACGGCGTCGCGTCGCCAATTTGCGCAACATTGCCGACGACCATGGGCAGATTGTATGGGAGCAAATAGAAAAGGGCATGGGTACACGCCTTCCGTATTCTCTCTTCCAGATGGGTGATGAGCGTTGCAATCGGATGTGTGTTTGCGGACGTGTCGGGTCTCGGTCCAATAGAAACAGCGAGCACTTCTTTCTTTTCTTTGATGATCAATGTCAGGCAGACGTGCGAGTTCGAGATCTCATCATGTCAGAGGTGGGCAATATTGTGCTAAAGCCGCCGATGCTAACATTGAAGCTCATACGCGTGATGCTTCGCAAACCATGGCTTCTATTCCTGGCGATAGCGTGGGTGATGCGGTTGGTGAACCGCGCCGGAGGACTTTGGGCGATCCTTCGACACGGCGTGCAACCGCTCACCATTGTGATGCATCGCTTCATGGATGCCGAGGACGTGAAAATCGCTTGGAAATTCATGCAGGACGGCGTGGATTCGGGCGATCCAAGAGTCGATGAGACTGGGCCACGCATTCGGGAGACCATGGATCGCTTGGCTGCGTGTTCGTATGGCATGGCCCAGCCCGAACGAGATAGAGTGGTGCCTGCGTGCGTCCAGCACAGCGTGTATGACCCTCAAGAAAACGCCCAACTCGCTCAGGATTTGCCGATCCGGCAGCCCGCCAAGTCTGCTTCTGAGGTCAACCTGGACGTTACGAGGTAGTCTAAACAGTTTTGAACCAATTGTAAATTAATCTTCACTGAGTTGTGCAAAACGGACCTGGACACGGCACAACGGTACAATGGGGCTTTGTGTGGCACTAATGCGGTGTAGTGCTTGCAAGGTACATAACCTATTGCCAAGATAATACTGTAACCTAAGACAAGCTAGATATCATAACTGATACGGTATATGTATGTTCTTGCTTGCCAGTCGTTCCCGGTTATTTCTCTTTTGCTTTGGAGAGGCGTACAGTGCGAAGGTTGAGCTGAAGGGTTTCCGTTCGTAGATTTTGTGTTGTCGATGGGCAATTATCGTCAGCCAAGTCGGTTGCCCTATGGCTCTAAATGAGTTCTTGGGACCGTCTGAAGGTTTTTCTATGCAGGTTGGTGAACCTTCCATACTTGTTGTACGATGGCCTGTAAAAATCGGGAGTCCTTGCTAGATCTGAAAAATGAGCAAGTCCCAAGCGAATTAGTGCACGCATACGAGAACAACGAGTAGACGTACAAGCACCAGTCCCGATCACGTGTGTATAATATGTTGTGCAGAGTTACGTTAGCTCTCAAATGTGCGTCTCTTGAAGCCGCTGTTGAACATCGCGAGCCATTCGGTATGCTTCTTCATATGCCTCACGATATCCAGCAGCATACGCGTCTCTAGCGTACGCGTCCCACATGTCACTCGCGCCATGATCTGCGTCTGCTTGTTCCGGACAAGTCTCACCGCAACCGCCCAAACTGTACCTGTTCCCGAGAGCGGGCGCTTGGCATTTCTCAGCGCTGCTTGTTCTTGCTTGCACTGTTTGCGCAGGTGCTTTTGTTGCGCAACTGTCGGCTTGGCACTCAAGTTGCGATGCACGGTTCTGCTCAACACTTGGCAAACTTTCTTGCGTGAATTCCCGAATTGCTTCCGTTCGCTCTCCGAGGTTGGCCTCAGCTGACGTCTGTGCGACGCCAAAGGACGAAGCTTGCTTGTGGGTCGGAGCCTCCAGCGTGGGACGGACCAGGGCCCGCATATCCGGTCCAGTCTGCTCGCGCTCACCACAGGGCTCAGCCATTTTCACCTGCACCAAAGGATTGGAAGTTGCCAAGCCGGCGGCTCTATCCTCTTGGTCTGCACCCTTTGCAGCCAGGCAGCGACGTTCATTCGCAGCTGCCCTGTTTCTCTCAAGCTCGTCATCGCCGTCGAGCGACGTGGTCCCTCGCAACGTTTTCAACCTGGGTCCACGCGGTGAAGCACTCCCGTTCATTTCGGCGTCAGCAGCGCGTGCAACCGTGACAGAATTGCAGCGCTCGGCATCGGGCAGTTTGGCGAGGGAGGCCGTGTAACGGTTGGCAGGGGTGGTTTGCGGATGGCGGGCGTCCTTTTCAGACTCAACGTACGGACGGTGCTTGCGAGGCGGAGGGTCGCAGCTGTCGTTGTTCGGGGACGGCTGCGCGGCTTCGGAGTCGGGGAGAAGCGCATTGCGCTCGGAAACGCTTCGCGGGCAGCATGACAGATGGGTGTGCTTTTCAGCGGCGGCGCAGTCGTCGGGGAGTTGTGAGTGGCTGCACAGCGGCAAGCGGTGTGCGGAGTTTCGGATGGATTCGGGGTTAGTGGTGCACTTTGCGGGCGTGTGTGGTTGTTGCAATTGGTTTGGTTGGTGCGCTGAGCGAGGGTTGAGCTGGTCGGAGGTCTCATACAGAGGTATCGGGGATCCAAGGCTGGTCTCCAGGGCGGATACCTGGTGGCGTTCGTCGCTGGTACTGTTGTAGATGAGGAGGGAGGAGCCGTTCCGGCCGAAGCGGCCGGCGCGACCGACGCGGTGGAGATAGGTGGCGGGGTCGTAGGGCACGTCGAGGTGTAGAATGAGGTCGCAATGTTCAAAGTCGACGCCCCTTGCAAGCAGATCGGAGGCGACGATGAGCTGGAGCTTGGCAGCCTGTATGTGTTGTATGGTGCGGTCTCGTTGGCGCTGGTGCAAGGTGGCGTTCATGAGGGCGGCTTTGTAGCCGAGGGCGCTGAGACGCATGAGGATTTTGGCGACGTGACGCTTGTCATTTATGAATAGGATGCAGAGCTTGAAGCGGGTGTGAGAGAGCAGGGCGGCGACGCGGTTTAGCTTTGCGTGCAGACGGCCGGGAACCGGGAGCTTGAACTGGGTGACGTTTTGGAGGATGGCGCGGCGCAGCATGTCGACGTGATCGGAGGGGTGGGTAGCGATGGGGAAGGAGAAGAAGGCTGGAGTGCGCATGACGGAGAGCAGCACGTCGCGAAGCCATGGCTCGAAGGTGGCGGAGAAGGCGAGCGTTTGGCGGCGCGACGGCAGCAGGGCGCAGATGGCTGGGATGGGCGGGGTGTAGGCGGCGTCGGCGAGGCGATCGGCCTCGTCGAGCACGAGCAGCGAAATGTGCTGCACAACCAACACGCCGCTCTCGATGAGCATCAACACGCGGCCCGGGGTGCCCACGACGACGTGCGGCGCACAGCGCGCCAAGAGCCGCTCATCGACGGCGGGCGGCACTCCACCGCGAACGACGAGCGCGCGCGGCAGAGGACGCACAAGCGCGGCGACACGACGAAACACAAGCGAAACCTGTTCGGCCAACTCGCGCGTAGGCACCAATACAAGCGCCACAGGTGCGGCAGCGCGATGCGCACCGAGCGCATTCATCGCTAACAAGGCCTCCAACGCAATGACGACGAAGGCAACGGTCTTCCCCGAGCCGCTTGCGGCGTGCGCCACAACGTCACACCCCAGCCGCGCGCGCGGAATGGCCGCACATTGCACGGTGGTCGGAACGTGAATAGAGGCCGCGCGCAGCGCGTCTGCAACGGCGCACGGCACGCGCAGCGCGTCGAAGGAGGCGGCCGAGGCGGCCGCCGCCGCAATGGGAGTGGCGGACGGACGGTGCATGGCGCGCGCGATGGAGGCGTGCGCGCCCAACGTGGCCGCCGACAGCGCGTGGCGGTCGTGACGGAGACGATGAAGCTGCGCGACCGAGTAGCGACGGCGCGATGGCGGCGAGCTCGCGTGCAAGCGGCGGCGCTTGCACGCATGCGGCGGGGACGACGGCGACGCAGACGATAGCAGCGGCGCCGAAGGCGACAGCGGCGTTGCGCGCGGGCGTGAAGCGGGCATGGCGGGCGCGCGGTGGGGCGTGGAGAGGGGCGTGGACGTCGGCGCCGCCGCGCGCCGCCGAGGCACCTTATACCGGCGCGCGTGTGCGTGGCGAAGGCGTTCAAGAGCGGTCTGCTTCAAGCAAGCTAATCGCTTCTTCAAGCCGGCCGAAACTGGCTCAAAGCGAAAATACACGACGTATCCGTTGTAACATGTACATGGACCAGTGACCAATTGGCCTCAAAAACTCAGCTTTTGGACAACTGGCCTCGAATGAAGTCAAACTGAAATATTAGGCTTTCCGAAAACCCTGAAATTCTGGGATTTTCAGGTTTCGAATGACAACCAAAATTCTGTCTTGAGCGGCGGTCAAAATCCCACCGGTGTGGCGTCGCTTCACAACCGACGACACACTACCGACACAGGTTAGGTGACTCTTCTTCTCCTTGCGCCTTGCT
This sequence comes from Agarophyton chilense, assembly GCA_030374765.1. Taxonomy (NCBI): domain Eukaryota; phylum Rhodophyta; class Florideophyceae; order Gracilariales; family Gracilariaceae; genus Agarophyton; species Agarophyton chilense. Next base: position 319,844 of record JARGXX010000079.1, read on the forward strand.
CTGCTCGCTCACTTTCTACCGAACAGATCTGCGAGTAATACTTTCACTCTTTCCAGCTCTTTGTACGGATCATAATCAGTTGTGCAAAACTGCCTATCCCTTACATATCCTACATATTTTGATGGCCTGCACTTACCTTCGTTTCTATTATTCTTGAAGCGTCTGTTTCTTTGTCCAGCTCTTAGTGCCACATTGACACAGCTAGAATCTGTATAGTATAGTGAGCTACAAAGATGAGGTAGTTATGACACACGTTATACCTGGATGGTTGCCGGCATGCATTGTATCCTACAGTAGTTAGTTAGCAATAAGCTTAGCTTTTCGCTAATGTAGTATTAGTTAGATAGAACTAAATACATAGCGAGGCGCTCCTGAAGTGAACTTCCCCGTAATCATGTGGCGAGGAGGGCCATTGTAGGTCGAGTGGCCAGTGAGACATATATCTTAACAAAGCATGGCCACCCTGGTCACTTTTGAAACTTTAAGCATCTACTAGAATACCGTTATCCCTTTGGGTTTCTACAATCGACTATAAAGGCGAGTTTAGTGTCTTGAAGGTTTTCCGGACCCGCGTGGGCTGTGCAGCACCGTCTACCGACGTGGATTCAGTACGCCCGCTGTTCCTGTTGCACACTTCAGTGGCTGGTTCTGCAACGCTTTACAGATATCTTCAATCTCTTCCTCCTACATCGAGCCCATTGTGGGCTTCCTAGAACGGACAGGTCTTACAACCTCTTGCTACTATTTTTGTTTATACCACATTCTGTAATTAACTTGTAACAGCTACGCTGTTGCCGTTATCAAAGCAGCGTGCTCAGCCACACTATAGACTTAACTTAATAGCTCTGTGTTTCTTACTTTGTGCTCTCTGTGGACCGATGTTGGCTATCTGTCGTCATATAAGCGGCTTTTTGTGTTTCTTGCCGAAAGCTAATGGTTTGCTCGGGTACTAATTCCGCAATTTATTACTGATATGTTTGATTTAAATACCTGCACTACATCCGTCGGTTCCCTCTACTTTGTGCCAGGCTCGTCTGCTTTTCGCGCATTTCGAGCTCTTTCGGCGTATCGTGCGTGTGAGTTGACATTGTTTCGGACCATATGAAACTACTATTTTTCGTTGGTTTTTGTGATCTGACCTAATTTGGGGCAAGGGAAAACAGCCGAAAATGAAAGGCAATCAACTATTAGAGAAGCTGCGTTCTATGATCGTGGCACTCCTTGCAGTGCTAGACGACGTTGATGACGAGAGCGTCTTCAAAGCAGCATATTTGAATATAGACCAGGAAGAGTCTTGTCTAGCACAGAGTAAAATGGAAGAATGCATTGAACGTTTTCGGTGCAGAACGCGTAACAATTGTAAATGTATGTTTGATTAGACTCTTTAGGGTACTTTCGCCAATAGTCCATCGCGGAAGAGTCCCTTTTGAGTTGCTTATCGTTTTTTCTGTTCTATAAGAACTAAGATTCGTTCAGATATTGAACGTTCTACTACCCATTACCGAGCATCATTTTCAGCGGAAATCAAATTTGGTGCGTTCTTAATGTATGAAGGTGGGGCTACATGTAATCTGGTGGCATATCATCTTGGAATCAAGGCAATTTCTGTTTGTAGTACGGTCTGAGAAGAAACAAAAGAGGTGTGCGAGAACTACCCAGATGTAATTCGATTTCCTTCCAAAGAGGATGATGTGGCGACTGTTATGAAGGATTTTAAAGGCATTAGGGGTTTTCCATATTGCGTAGGAGCTGTAGATGGGACCCAAATTGAAGTGCAACCCTCGTGAGGGCCGTTTTCCAGGACTTGGTTGTTTTTCCGCCTCGGGCGATACTTGTGAGATCTATGAGTAATACCGCTTCTAGCGGGCTGGCGTAGCAAGGTGTATACGCGTTGTACGCGAAGTGCACCGGCAGCCGTGCGCCGTGGCCCCGATTCGGGTGTGACTTACCCACGTGTACCACGGGTGGCCCAGGACAGGTTGGCACAGCATAGCTGGATATTTCTCTATTTATTTAGCTTTATTACACTAGGTTAGGGAGCTCTTTACAGTATTCTACACTATATAGTGCCAGGGCGATCTCGCCCTGACACTCAGTAAACCTCCCCAACCAGGGTTCTTGGCTCTAAGTCTTTTTCCGCTTTCGCGAGTCTTCCACACTCTACGGAGGTGAAGCCGCGTTACTAACGGTAGACTTATCCACCCTGCGTCAACAGGAGACTCACCGCTGTTAGCGTGTATATCTTTCATACCCCTGCCGTGTTCTCGCCCCAGTATTGGGTTTGCTACATATTTCTTTTGGCTCTCGTGGCCCATGCCCCCGATCGCCCCCACTGGGTGGTCCCCCCTTTTATCACTTGCCCACTCCCGTGGAATACAGCTCATACCTGGTCTGCTCCCTTCTAGCATCCCGCACTCTCCCCGCTTGGCGTGCCGGTGAACCTCGGCCTTACCCCCCGACTTAGTCGTGTTCACTCCGGAGAGGCTCCGTCGCCGTGCTACCCTCCTTGGAGGAAGACTCGGACATCTTCGTGTGTTTCCGCCGCCCTTGGCGTTGCACTACACAACTTAAGTGTATCCCTTGCCCCCAAAGCCGGTACTACGAGTACCGATGTTACAAATGTTACCCAAGCGTGGTTATTTTTTAAATATGCGATGCAGAGCGGTGATTCTTGTACGCCGACGGCTGAAGATCGGGGGTTCTTGGTGACTGTACAATTTTTACGAGGTTGACGTTAAGTGCTAGTATTAGATCGGGCAAATGGCTTGGACCAGTGATACCAATCTTGATGGTTGCAGAAATAGAAACTAAACCATATCTTATTGGCGACTGTGCCTTTCCGTTAGACATCCTTATGATGAAGACAACAAGCGTTACAGAAACACGGGCAAATACTGTTCTAAAAAAATGGGACAGAATAGAAAGCTAGACATGGAATCCTATTGCGTGTAGCTTTGATATGTTGAAGAACAGGTTCGAAACCCTTAAGTTTGGGATGCTACTTCATCATGAAGATGACATCACTCTTTCGGCATGGAATGTATGAAACAACATACTCTATTTATCGAGGAAAAGGACCATTTAGAGTATCTTGTACCAGATGAACATGGAGATCGTGTGGACGTTACCTCAGAGACAATGAAAGGGAAAAGGCAAAGGGATGCACTACTTTATTAAGTTGTCAATAATTTGATGGAGTAAACCATAAGATAATTAATTCAATAACGAACCAGAAACGTTTTGAGAACTATACGGAGCTTCGCGCTTTCTTCTACTCCTTCCTTCATTTGCGCAATTAGTGAGGCACGTCTTTTCTCTTGGCCGTCAATTAGAGCTGTAATCATACTTGCGATTCTTGACTTCTCGTTTTTACGAGAACAGGATAGCTCAGCAGCGCTGGAACTAGAGAAAGTAAATGATGAAATAAGGGCCGGTGGAGCGTACCTGGCGTAATCGCGTTCCCGCTCGTGCATTATTTTAAAACATTCTGGTTTGTTGAAGAGGTTATTATCATCTACAACACGTCCTGATGATTGTACTTGGGCAATAAAAACAGAATGCTCTTGTTTCTTGCGGGTAAACTTTTTTTGCCATCCAATAGCACTGCGAAGGATTATGTGTTCTTTTGGGGCTAGAACAGGAGCTGCTTTGAAAACTCCTTTTAGTGACTTCTTTTGCTTCGTACGCTCCCCATAGTCTGCTTTCTCCACCACCTGAAGTAGCTATTGGATGGTGTCTGTATCGGAGTGAGTGGTATCCATTCTCGGTTTTGGATTAAGAGAAACAGCGGAAATCAATTGCCGTACAAGAATCAACATTTGTAAGCAAAATAACGGTGGTAGGTTCAAGGTCAGGGTCGGTATCATGTGCCGCAGTATTGAAAGTAAGGTCGAATTGAGTACTACTAATTTGCTTCAGGGAAATATGTGTGTCGAGAGAAGCAGTCATAACAGAGAGAACTGTTTGGTCAGGTTTTTTTTCTCGTGAACATGATTGGAAACTTGGAGTAGGAGTGCTCACTCAAGACTGGAGCATTGTTAGAGCATCTCTAGCGCACATCCAAACATAGAATCTATTCTCTTTTTTCGAGCCTCCTGATTGCGCGCTGTATCCAATAGAGAGACATGGAAACTGCTCTTAGTCATACCGATTATTTCCGCCCTACCGCGTACCGTAATGTAAACGGACAGAGTGCGCCATGGCTGACTCCGACGATTCGGGCGAGGACGAAATTGTGTCCTACCTTGCCACTACTGGGATCCTTCCAGGACTTGAGCACGTACGCTTGCCCCGCCGCGCTGGGTCTCTCCCTGGGAAGCGCGCAAAGGTCGCCCGCCACTTCGATGCTGCGATTAATCGCCTTTTGACTCTCTACTTCGGCTCAGTACCAAAATATGGAGAGGAAAATTTTGCCCGGTGGTTCAGAATGTCTCGCAAAGTTTTCGAGCGCGTGTTCCAGAAACTGGATGGAAAGGGAATATTCGTTCAAAGCGTAGTTGAGCTAGATAAAAGAGGGATTCATCCGTTCCGGCGCATCATAGATGCAGTGCGGATGCTTGCGTATGGGTTCGCTGCAGATGCCTTAGACGAGTACCTCCAAGTATTGGAAGACTCTGTACTACTTTCAGTAAAGGCGGTCTGGCGTTTGGTTATCGAAGAGTTTGGCACCGAGTTAATGCGCGAGCCTACGGAAAAAGACTTGAGACACATCCTGAAGATCAATTCAGCACGCGGTTTCCCAGGCTGCATTGGGAGCATAGACTGCCAGCACTGGGAATGGAAAAACTGTTCCATTGCGTGGGCTGGACAGTACAAGGACAAAGAGAAGAAACCCACAGTCGTTCTAGAGGCGATTTTTCATGCCGAACTAAGGATATGGCACGCGCACTATGGCAGTTCTGGTACGTGTAACGACCTGAACGTATTGAACACATCGGCAAATATGCAGAAGATCCGTGAGAGAATGTTTCCACCGTCTCTACCGTTCACGGTAAACGGGACCACACGCACTATGCTTTACTGTCTGGCAGACGAAAGCTATCGAAAATGGGCCATCTTTTCCATAACAATCAGTGACACAGTCGGTCAAAGGAAAAGGCGTACTCTTAAGCCCAAGAGGCATTCAGAAAGGATATAGAGCACGCTTTGGGTGTCCTTGTATTTCGTTTTAACATTCCGCAGAGGCAGTGTAGAATGTAGAAACACAAATACATGGCATTTGTTGTGAAGGCGTTCATTATACTACAGAACATGGTCGTTGAGGGCAGCAGAGGGCAGCAGAGACTCGTACGACAGCTACATGAACTGTCTCATTCACTTCGAAGAGGCCGTAGCGAAATCCTTTAATGGCCAAAGCTTCAAATGGGAGTCCGGAAAACTTACTGAAGAACTAATGGGCAACATCTTCGCTTCTCAGACATGGTGTTCGATCAAAGCGTCCCGTTGTTAAGCAGTCGTCACTACAGTTTATCAGTTTTACCTGAAGTACGGCCTCATTCACCACATCTGGGCGCTTTGGAAAGGAGAAAAGGACACCAAAATGGCAGAGAGAGTACTCTTGTCTCCGTCTCTCCAGTAAAGAAGCCTTTACTTATTCTCACGACGGCGCGAAACGTTCTATAAGAGGGGGTATCCGGGGGGGTCTTCCCCGGCGTGGTGCATTAGCCCCCAATAGAAATTCTGTATACAACAGGGCCAATCTGCCCTCTCAAAGCTCCTCACTTCGCCTCGGAAGGATTCTTAGGGGATGCGACTGACTCGACCACAGCGCTTGTAGCCGCTGTTCCAAGCATCGTCTCTGCAACAGATGCTTTTTTTGCTCTGGTGACCTCGAATTGGGCAATGTGAGCCCGTTTTAGGGATTTTGAAGGATAGGTTCTGCGTAGCGCGTCAAAGAATGCTACTGTTCTTCGGGAAGAGAGAATATGGCTATCTCGTTTTTCTCTTCCATTTTTTTGACCTGCGCTTTGCAGATGATGCCGAAGATCGGTCAGCTTGCGTTCGTAACTCTTCTTGCTTGATCACCTTCGCGCTACGGTTGCCCTTCTTAAACCGTTCCTCTCCTTTACGTTTAAGCGTCCTTCTGGGCGTAGTACGTTCGGGAGTCTCGGAAGAGCTATCGCCTTCATCGTGGACATCTTTCCGGCTGTGACATGACTAAGTTGATGGTGGCGCGCATTCCTTGGAATGCTGACGAAGCACTTTACAGACGTTAAATTACAGCCACTTTTTGGATTCGAAGTTTTTAAAATCGTAGAACATAAAGTTTATCATGCCCAGATGGATGGCCATTGCGCATTGAGGCCAAAGTCATGTCTGAAACTCCGGTCTGGTTTGATGCCTGCACTCTGCACATTGTTACCCGAAACTTCTGAGCATCTGCCGACATATCCGAGATATGTTGCGCAATACTGTTTGTTGTTCGAGATCCGTACTTTCTTCTGACAACCGGGAGGGCTCTTGACCTAGCTCTACGAAGCGACGATTGACGCTCTTTATGAAAACCTTTCTAGTTTGATCAACTCCAGCGATGGGGTCTTCTGATGCCCCGACCCATGGCTTTGCGATTGTTTCGTTCTCTAACACGTCCCAGCTCTTCCCGCGGCCCATAACGGTGAAAATGTGGTTGTGTAGGGAAGGGGCGGAGGTGGTAAGGGAGATAAAAAGGTGCAATGGTGTTTGTGTTGGTCGAGCAGAAGTTGCAAGGTTGTTTGTGTTGGGGAATGGGTAGTTCGTTCCAAAACTTTTACTTGACTGTCCAATCATGAGAGCCATGCTGGCGTCTCTATTCCTTCCATTTGTTACACTTCAGCCTCTCCTGGGTGGTCCAATAGAGAAAATCTGACCTCTAAAGAAAAGGGAAATGAAAAGGATAGATTTCATTTCCCGCAGTAGAGTTGCATTTAAGCCCCGTGGCATGAAAATCCCGGATAGATTTACTGCGGTACAGATGCTATTTGGGTTGAAATTTTCTGTGGCAGGTTTTTCGGTTTGCTGCTAAGAAGTGTACTGATTCTGTTCATAAAAACGCCTAAGACACAATCAATTGTCTAACTTAGTTTCAAAACGTCTTCTGGACAACAACTTACACGTTGTGTCTCTTGAGCGTTGTTCGTGTTCTCATGGTCTTCTTAAAGAACTAGTGTCATCCTTTGAAAATAATCTACAGTTCATGAAATTGTTTTTATGTGAAAGAAAAAATCTAGAAAAACACAATAATATAAAACATTTATATAACAGATAACCGAACTATTTTCAATATGAACATATAAAACAATTTTCTCTGGATACAAAAACAGTGGTTGCACTTTAAAACTCGGCCTAGAGCTCTGTATCAGACAGGACTACCCTTCAAAACATATTCTGTTTCAAAATTTTTTTCCGGTAGTCTAAACACAAGGTGCAATGACCGAAAGACATAGAGCCTCCGTTTAATAAGGGCGTTTCGTTCTGCAAGAGAACATTTGAAGAAGCGAGTAAGGTGCTATCTAACCATAAACTACATATTTGACACACAACTTCTGTAGTTTGTGAGAAGTTCATAGTTCAGTCTATTTCTTTTATCTTCTTTTGATTCTCGCCGCGTCGCATGTCCCACCACTACATTTTTTAGGATCTACATGTCAAAGCTAAGATAACCAGCGTTTTCAAGCGAACTAGAAAAACTCCAATTCGTGTTATGGCCGTTGTATAATCATTCTTAGCGTTTTATTATTCTCCCATATTTCGTTTAAGCTTTTTGAAAAAACCGCTACAAAATCTAATCTGCTTTTGAAAACATCAGTTGCGGTTTCACCGATGTTGAGGTCAAAGCATGCAATCTTACATTGTTTCACTTTTTTGGGAATCTACTGTTTTATCATCTTCCCGTTGATTCTCAACACATTGTTCAAGAAGTTGAAAAAGATATGAGAAATAATATGAATGGAGTCCTCATTGATGCTATTGCAAAAGTTTGTCTATAGCTTTGTTTAATACAGTTTGAAAAATACTTAAAAATTTACTCACCTACGAGATAACGCGTTGATAACAACCACCAGATGTTGGAAAAAATTCTAGGGGCATGAGAAACTTATTCATAATTCGAATATTTTACACTATTTACCGATTAATGTACCTATTGTACGTTAGGACTTGTCTTTCTGATATCTAGCAAGATGAGGAATATTCTTACAGGTCTGTAGTGTCTATTCGACCGAGGCGACTGTTCGAAATTGATTATTTTTTGAAAGATAGTTCTGTTTCATACACAGCTCCAAAACAATTTTTTAAAAGTGCAACCACTTCTTTCGCCCCCAAAGAAGCCTGTTTCATATTCTAATATAGAGAATTGCATGCTAGTCAGTTAAACATATAAATTCTATATTATTTTGTTACTCAAGGTGTACTCTTCCTCATAGAAGCAGTTTCGTTAAGCGTAATTTTTTTTGAAAAAAAGATACAGAGCTCCCAAGGCAAAGCACGAAAAAAATCCTATCAAAATAACTAAAACACAGCACAAGAATTTACAGTGTAACCTCATATGAGGTCAGCGCTCGAGTAGATACTAGATAGTCATAGTTACAAAACAAATTCAACTTCAAAAATTTAAATGTCCTTTATCAATTGAAATTAGTAAATTATTTGCGTTATTAGGTGTTAGCATTACCACAGCTTCCAAGCTCGATGTAGTTTTTTCAATATGTGTTTATTTCTCATGTGTTCGTACGTATGAGTTATATCGAAAACCGAATGAAGGTAAACAGACACAAGACAGTGCCAAATCGGTTGCGTGTCGTAGGCGAGTTGCCGGTTTGGTCGTCGCGTGACCTGGTATTGCACAAGGTTTTGGAGATAACGAGCTTGTCAACCGGCTTGTAGTGCAAAAATCTATTATATGCCCTTACAGAAGGGTTAGTGTATCATAGTTGTCATTACGAAAACCTTCTTCTACTCACGCTTTGAACGGGGCACTTTTCAGCTCAAGTACTCTACCTATCAGGGCCTAGTCTACAACACTTGTTTGCAGTTGCGCGAACAAGTGTTACAGACCAATCGGACTAATACAATCAAAGTACTCTGAATGTCGCGCTCTTCGGAATCTGGGCAGCCGGTTGCAGCACTGTGCATCGCCGTCGAGAAGATACGCGCTTTGCGGCAACAGCGTAGCCCAGAAGAAGAAAGCACAAAATCACTCTCGGATTTTCGTCAGGGTCATTTCAGAGTTCAGAGCAGGGACAGTGATGGTATTAGTTTTCGAAAGTCGCAAAAGCGTGCGCTGCTTGTGTTTTATACATAGCAGTGTACGGCGGGATAGGTTTCCTCAATATTGGACCGCAATTCACGTCAAAAGTTTTTGTTTCTCTAATACCGCACTGACATTCATGTTATAGCAGCAATGCAACACAGATCCCTCCAACAACCGGATGAAATGCACGTTATAATCTCCGTACTCCGTAAAATGTATTGCAACAGTGCGACAAACTATACTTTTACGTGTCCGCTAGTTGGAACTAAGTACATTACACGGCGTGAAAGGCTGAACCAGAGTAAAGTCTCGATAAAATGAACCCACGTTAGACTGAAAACATTCTATATGCCGAACATATCCACTTGCAACCTCCGCCACATGTGGGTTTTGGGCTAGAAATACAGTTTCAGTTACATAAACTGAACGCTTCTCCTATCCTGAACATTACAATAAACTAAACAGGGCTATTAGGTGGTTTCAGTTTACCAAACACCAATCTTGAGGCGTTTAGAGGACTTTTTGAAATATACCGGCAAGCTCCGGTTTTAGCAGTACTGTCGCTAAGCATTGTGCAGATTTTATTCCTCCATGGACTAGCTTGCCTGATGTGGCCTATGCCTCGAAATGCTCGAGTCTTCAGTCGATTCTAGATACAAGAATTTGCTTCGCTTCACAGCGTGCTTGGGATCTTCCTTTGTAAGGGGGTGCGATCCTAAGTGAAGTGTTCTACCGCGACGAGTGAGAACGGCTTCACCTTCAGCCTGTTCATACTGCACTAATTCCAAAAATCTAACAAGAGCATTATTTTTTCGATGACGGGCTACTAATGACTTTATAGTGGGATCCAAGCCATTGGCGAATAGCGTCATCTTATCATCGGTAGAATGAACATTTACACAACGGGTGGATGCATTGTTCAGTCTTGAGTTATATTCAACTTCTTTTTCACCAGACTTCTGGACAACATCCCTGAGATTCCGAATGTCTTCCCTAATTGAGATCGACGTGGCTTATTTACGCCGGGGATATTGCAAAGCTTGTGCCCAACTGAGAACTCCACCTTCATCAACCGTAAGTGAAGCATTAACAGCGCGATATTGCTCTAAAGCTAATTCAGTTCGAAATTTAGGAAGAACCGCGAATATTTGACCTTCACTCATTTTTAAAGTGTCGGCCTCGGCAACAGAACAACTCAAGAACTCGAACAAAAGTATAAGATCCTTCCCAGAAAAAATAAAACCATCGAGTTCAATCTTCAAAAGCCTGATTTGATCCCTAACCCTCGCCGTTTCCCGACCAGATCGCATGCTCTTTCGGACCTTCAACCGATACATGCAGTAGTTTATAATCCTTCGATAAGGTGGATTTGTAAATGGAAGGGGCTTCAAACATTTGTGCGCCATTCTGTTCATGCGACACGATGGTGGTTGACCATTATTCTTTCTTCTGGACCTACGAATTTCATCTTCGCTCGAACTATCAATTTCTGATGAGCTTTTTTCTTCTGAGTCATCCGAGTCACAATAACGCTTCTCCGAACTATCGGATTCTTCTTCGCTCTCTCTGTTACTTGTGAACTGCTTTGATTGTGAACGTTTCGAAAAATTATTTTGCCGCTCTAGCTTATGTTAGCGCCGCTGCGCTTCGGCAACCATCAATTAAGCATCCTGAACTTTCGCGTTCGAGATTGGTAACGGTCTGTTCACCACAGTTTCTAATCGCTCCAAGCGAAGGTTGACATGTGAGAGAACCTCCTCAACAGTGACTTGCAATGCTGGTAAAGCCTCAATGGAATTTCTCCGCTCTTCTAGCAAATTATGGAGATCTTCTCGGATTGTCCGAACTGTATCGGCTATCCGATCTTTATCCAAGTTTCGGTTATCCAGGGCAACATGCTCTTTTTTTGACGCTTCTGAAAACGATCTTAAAAAACTATCTTAACGTTCCATTTGCTCCAGACTGAGCTTATGCGACGCAGATTAAGCACAGAGTTGCTGCTATCCAGCTCAGAAACTGTCCCTCCCGTGACATCACTTATAGATGAGGTAGTATCTTCTTGAGAGATCGTTGTCAGTACCTCGGAAGGTGAGCCAGCGCCTGCTGTCGATCTCGACTTGCTTCTTGCCTGACGGTTTAGGCGGTTTGCAGCCTCGGTAGAGATGGCCAAGTGGGGTGCCGCTGACTCGGGCTTATCCTTGCCGAGCGGCTTTTCGTTCACATTGTGGTCCAATATTAACCGGTAAACTAGATCACCAAATGCAAACACGTAGAACAATTTCAACAATGAAAACAACAGATATTGCAATCGATACGACCAAAACCTTTGACGATAACAGAAGATTATTCAAAATCTTCACAAATAAACTTCGGGTTGACCGATGAGCTCAGCGAACGGTTGGATCCGGTTCCGAATGTCTTCTGACAAAATCGATTCCGTGATGACGGTTCAAGCTTCTGCTCACTGATCGAGGTATCTCGTACAGACTTTCAACGAGGATCCAATGACGTGCGAGACACGAAAGTTCCGGGCGTGGCGACCAATTATTACTCACAAGTGTACTTCTTTCTAATACTTCTCTGTCTGGAGACCAGTCTATGCGGTATTGCACGAGAGATTGTACGGTTCTCGATAGCAGGTGGATGTCCACAAAAAACACGGCAGGAAGCGGGCGTCGCATTGCGAGCGACTGTTCTTGAAAGACGGAAGAAGGTGAGTGTTACAAAATGGGCGGAGGAGCCTGAGAAAAGTAACGATGCGTGTAGACACGAGAAAAGATTCCGGGTACGGCAGTACATAAGTCACAAGATATGGGCTAGACAACCCTTGGGCACTTACAAAAAAACCACAAAAACAACACACAAAACAAACAAAAAGGAAGCGGTAAACTGAGCGAAAGGGGAGTATATTCTCGGAACCAGAGCTATAGCTGAAATGCGATTAGCTCAGAGGATATGGGTGTTTCTAAGTCTATGGGAGACTTTAGGATTTCTAGCCAACACCAAGATGGTGTTAAGTTCGTTTTTGGTTGCCATCAGCCTTCCTCACCCGGGGCCAAGTGCCCTTTATTGTGCCAGGAGGAAAAGGAGCTACTTTGCTGTAATTTATACACTGTGGTGTGACAGAAAGTAATTATTGTAAAACAAACAAATTAATTAGTTGGTGGTCACACCATGCAAGTGTACAGTTGTACAGTTCTATTAAATTAATCCTAATTTCCAATTTGTGTGTGAAGTATTCATCTCATAACATTTTGTTACCGGGTACTAACGCTTTTAATAAGTTTTGATCATTCGATTTCATATGCATCCCGAAGTCTACACCACGCACAACAGCCAGTGACCAATGAGCAACCAACGAAAGGCACACTTAAAATAACCACCAATTGCAACGTCAATAGGCGGCAATAGTGATATAAGGTTTGGAAAGAAGACAACAGACCTGTAGTTTGTGTATCAGATATAATCGACGCTGCAGGCTGAGCATTTGTTCAGTGTTGCTCTTAAATTAAGACCTAGCAAATGCGCCATCTTGTTAATGCCCTCCATTGCCTGTAAACATAATATTTGGGTGTTCCATTGGTTTGACTGTGACAGACAGGCCATGCACAAATCCCGCATTCCATCTAAATGATGAGGGAATCTTAGCGGGCGCATGGCTGTACCGATCACTACCAGAGGGGCCTTTCGACCATCTTCGAAATCTTTGAGTACAACAGTGAGCTATTCCTGTACCCTCTCATATGCGATAGTCTTGTCGTGCCCGCGCATAGCACGGCTTGAAAAGAAACGGTACAGAACCCCTAGCTCATCGTTGTTTAAAGTATCAGTGATTGCTTATGTAGAGAGCTTCTTACGTAGATTTGTTCAGACTTGTTCGATTTTTGCCGCAGAAAAGTGCCCTGCCAGTCCTCCTCTCTTCACGCTGTAAAGGCTGTGGCTCTTTATGAATTCTTGCACACCAACCAGAACGCGCGACAAAGGTTCCCAGCGAGGTCCCTTGAAAACTAAATTCTAATCGTTAATTCTGTTCCACTTCAGAGTCCAACAAATTCTTAAGATGCTCATTATTGCGTCTGGAAGCTTATTTTCTGATTAGGGAATAGTCTTCTCCCGGGACAAAGATTCATCTGGCATGTACATGATTCGGTTTCCAATATTTTGATCGACAGGGCTCCCTTTTTTGAAAAAGAAGTCTTTTTTATACGGCATGATTATTAAATGTGTTTCGATGCTTAGTGTTGACGGAAACATGTTATAAAACGCTTTTTGATTTTAGAAAACTGATCATTTCTGAAACATTAAATTGCGTTGCAATGACTCTTTTATTCCATTTTTTGCCAGTCGTAGTATTGACAGAGGAAGTACAGAAAGATCCATCTCAATGGGCTCCTAGAAGAAATAGAGATTCTGGTTTTTTTCGAAAAGCTAATCTGTCGCTTAGCATTAGTTATGGAATCTCTTGGACGATTATTTTAGGGTTTTCGAAGATAGAAAAGAGGAAGAGCATTGCTGGTTTGAAGAAATCGATAAATTCGACGTTGAGAGAGAGACTTAGAGAAGTGGAATTCAGTTGGTGGTTTTAGAAACACTGTGTAGTAGGCAGGCGGTAGCAAGGATGGCTACACGAAAATATTAAGGATTATATTTTCAATGGCGTTTCGAGGGTTGCTTATCTTGCGCTCTCATCTTTATTCCGAGGCGGAGAAGGCTGCTCTGGAAGACTCGGAGTGGAATTCCGCCAATATGTCACCGTTACTTGTGATACTGTCTGAAAGGCTCAATGTTCTATAGGTGTGCAAATATGGACACGAATATTTTGCTAAACCGAACTTTTCGACAAACAGAGCTTCGTGACCTATGTGAGCCGCCACAAAAAAATTCAGTTTATCAAGAAATCTCTTTTTGTTTGATACCAAGACAGTGTACAAGAACACCCCAAAAACCTGGTTTGTAGGGGGCACAAAGTAGCATGGTAACTCTTTGACACGCTAAAATGTCGGAGGCAGGGTTAAAATGATATTTATAACCTCTTTTTTTATTAAAAAGCGCTGCTTAGAAACGGAAGATACAGAATAGTATAAGATGTCCGCGTCAAAAGTAAAAGAACAACATATTACTTATCGCACAGCAGAAGAGACAAAGAGTAGTAATACTTTGTTTTCTGGAAATTAGCTCTACTTGCATCCAGGAAAAGATATGGAATGCTTCTACAATGCATAGTGAGCACTCGTGTCTCTAGTTTAGACCACTCAACAAAAATTGCCTGTTTGAGCTTTCTTTTACTTAAACTGGCGACTTTTAGCATACATTTTTTGAGGCAAAATACTCCAAAAAGATTCTCGATAAGATTTAGATCAGGCGAGTGTGCAGGCCATTCCAACATCTCAATATTTTCTTCACTAAGCCAAGCTTTAGATTATCAAGATATATGAATGGGGACATTGTCTTGCTGAAACATGAATTCTTCTCCATGATAATCGTTCAACCAAGGTAGAAATTGTAGTATCTGCTCTACGGAGAGAGCAGACACCTGTAGCAGTGTTCGGGACTGCCTAATGGGTGCTTGCGGCTAAGGGAAATATGTGGTAGAGCACAACACTAGCGAGCTAGAATGGGGGTTGTAAGGCCCCACTCGCCAATGAGGGTGGTTGGTACTATGAAACGGACAACCACTTGTTGTAGCTTGTCCGGATCTCCGGTTAAGGAATCCTGAACAAGGAGCAAGTGAGTTGTAAACCAGTTTGTGGTCTCCTTTACTTTTGAGTCGGCGCTCCCTTCTGTGCCTGAAGGACGGGGCACAGGGGTGAGCGCCGCGCATAATAATATCTATATATAAACTTGGTTAGCCGATTAACCCCTCTACAGTACGGGATAATGGTTGTAATGTGGCTACCCACTACAGTATATGCGCCGTTGCCAATCCGGTATTTTCCTACAAAGAGTCGAATTGGATGCGCCGTGGCAGACCAAGATCCCCCGTGTAACTTACCACCTCACGGACCATCTGCAGGGTGCCGCTTCATAACTTCATCCTAGCTGTTTCATTCACTTATGAGTATCATTATACTTAGCCAAAAAAATCTTCCCTCGGCATTCCGACAGAGCTGAATACTAAAGAAGTTTTGACTTCAGGATTTCTACATTTTGTTCCGAATTGATAGTACCATCAATTAAAACCAAAGGTCTTTTATCATAAGGGGAAAAGAATGCCCAAACCATTACTGAAAACCCTCCATTCTTTCTCTTAGAGAACACTTGTTCATCATGAAGTAAATCATGCCAGAAATAACTCCACCCTTGTTGACTTTCATCGTTAATTTTTTTCGTCACTTCATTCAACCACATTACATTCGTGAGGATAAAAGTCGACTGTATTCCATGGACCTTTCGAGACGAAGAATTCTATGATGTTCGGGTGTCAACGGTGCTGCTTTTTCTTTTTGTACTAGAGTGTGTTTAAACGATGAATAGCCCTTGTCACAGTAGAAACAGAAACGTTCAGATTAAGATATTTTTTTAGAACTCTAGCTGAGCAAGATTGATTAGAAAGAACTCGCTTTATGTGGAGGGTATGATGGGGTGTGAGCTTTTTCGACCTTCTCGTTTTCTTCTTCATCTCCCTTGCGTTTTTTGCTTCAAACATTAGTGTAAAGCTGTTTTGGAGCGATCTAGCTGAGTTTCTATTCTTTTAAGGGACAGATTGGTTTCATGAAGTGCTATTTTTTGAGCCACTTCTATGCTACTTAGTTCATTACCCTTTGGCCTTGTTTGCAACGTTTAAAGATCTTTTAGAAGGCCTGGAACTACAAAGAAGAATGACCAATACTATACATGAACAACGAGTACTGTTTTGTGTACGTGTTACATCAGTGGGCGGGGTTTTTAAAAATCGTACTTCCATTTTTGCACTTCTGCGGAAACAGAGCTCTTAAAACTGTAAAACCGGACAATTGGATTTGTTGCTGCATATATTCCATTCCGATCACGACAGTGTGCAGTCCAGGTTCTCGGAAATGCTCAGGGACTCTTCAGTGCGGAGAAACGCTGATAACCGAGTTCTGAGACAACCTTCTGCAACTACTCGCACATTGTTTTCAGAGAAAGCTCTTTTTGTTGACTATATAAGTTTCTCTTAAGATGTAACAGTGTTTGGTTTTGGTTCTACTTGTCAGAAATCCGAAGCCAAAAAACGTACGTTGAATCGACCTTGGCATGAAATGTATATTTTTACGTCGGTGTAGACAAAGCAGGGGTTTTTCATCAGTCTATAGATGTGGGCTAGTTTGAGTTGAGGACCTTACGTGGCATAAACGCTGGAATCCCAGGCACTGATATAAGCACTGCACTCCGGCATGACAAGAATGCTATCACCTTGGTTGTTTGGGGTGATAACGTATACTTAGGCCCGTTCTTAACAACCATGGAATGGATTCACCATGCCTTTATGCGTTAAGGACGGATGGCACCATTTAATTGGTGAAAGGAAACTTTTTACTTTTGCACAAAAAGAATAGTTTCTTTTCTTACATGCCCCTGACTGTAATGGTAGTGCACAGTTTTGGAGGCATAAAATACACGAAGTATTTCGAAGTAGACCACTATCTACGCAAAGCATATAATCGAAACCTGTTTCGCTGTCCAGGCCAACCATTTTTTGGCGTAACGTTGCACCGAATATCGACATATAACCAGCGTGGTACTCGACCTAAAAACACCCAGTTACTGCACATTTAGTTCTTTCGCACCACCTCCGCACCCTAATCCAAACATGTTCCAAGAATAACAAAGATCTGTTTCCCGAACGATCAGTCCCACCCCATGGCATGGACATCTAAGCCCAAACAGGTTTCTTCATTCAAAATCTACGACATCGCCCTTGATGAAGCCTACTCAAATCTTTACGCCCTCATAAACGCACAAAAGGGACCAAAGCACATCTGGAATAGAATCTAATTTTCATATATCAACGGTTTTTGTTGCAAATAACCCAATTTTTCTTAGTCTCTAGAAGTATTACCCACTAAAAACCCCAAAAGCAAGTCAAAAACGCCACATAAATAACAAATTATTCTCTTGTTATCTTTTTCAAAAAAATATAACACTTCAATGCGTAAAATTATCAAAAATGCACAAAGGCAACGCGATTCTACTCTTGCTTGAATATAAAAACAGTCAAAGAGCTTGACAAAGTGAGCCAAACTTGAAAGCTAAATGTACGTATCCATACAAAAGAAGAACTCAAGCCCGCAAAATTGTTGTAGAAGTAGATATGCTGTTCAAATCAACGTTATTAAAGGTTAGACACGAAAACAGCGATCGGAAGCGTTAAACATCAACGAGTAAGACAGACTTGGTAACAAGGATGATGGTTGATTTGTCAAAATAACACTACTATGTATTTCAAAATTTGAACGCTGTTATCTCCTGGTCGCAATTCAAACCAGATTCTCCGAACAAGAAGATCATTGCGATGGAGAGTGTCATCAAAGTGCGATGACACTCACAAGTTGGAGAGAACGGCTTTGATCGGCTTTTTGATCGCGATGCAAACACGACGCACAATATGGAGAAATGGAAAGTGGCCCGACGTCTGTAAACTATATCTGAATGATTCTTAGAGACATGAATTTTGTCAAACAGCATTACAGTAGGACGCCAGTACTTAATCGCTAGACAACGACGACGACAAAATAAAGTGAAGAGGCAGTGCCTTCCACTCACAGGTTAAGGGCCTCACGCTAAAAACCGCAAACACATCACCCCAAGACGGATCCCATTAACCCCCGCCTGGCACGCTGACTCGGTCGCGAACTCCGTCAAAACCCCCACATCCAAGATCTCTACAACCACGCTCTTGCCACAGCCCACGATAAACACATATCCAGAGACACCACGCAGCACCATAACACCGTAATCACTATGGACACCGATCGCACAAACAAATTACCCGAACTTGACACAGCAAACTATGCCCTGTGGTACTTAGCCCTCAAAACGTACTCTGCCACCATTGAAGCACTCCCACATTTACAAGGCAACCCCCCACCTCCAACAGATGCTGCAGAACTCAAAACCTATCAATCCAAGCAAAACCGCATACTTTCTGCCATCCTCAGCAGCGTATCCATCAACATTCTCGGCCTTCTCATAGTGCCGGAAGAAGATCCCACCCCCCACGACCTAGTGCAGAAGATAATCAACCACATCAACCTGTCAACTAAAGAAGATCACGAGTTTCTAAAACCAGAAGTCGAAAACATCGAATACACCTCGGACACCACCATAGACGCTTATCTGGCAGAACACATCAAAGTCAGTCAGAAAATGATGGCAGCAAAGTACCCAGGGATCGCAGAAGAGCAAACCACAATCGACTTCATCGTAGCAGGCCTCAAAAACACACCCACACTCACACCGACCCTCGCACATATGATAGCCAACAAACCCACAACCATCAAACAATTCACGCCTCTTCAAATCAATCTATGCTCTCTATCGGCCAGCCTGCACCGCAATAGCATCATCATCAACGCCACGACGAATCACCGGGGACTACGGAACATCAACCAGATACTACAATCCCCGCCAGAATTACAATCGCCCACCTCCACTGGCACGTCGAATCCCATTCAATCAGCTCTGCACTCACCACAAAGCCAAAGGCATCCGATGCAACCATACGGACGCCCAATGTCGAGACCCACACCACCCCAAATATCGTGATACGAAGACCCAAGCACACTATGCACACACCGACAGTACCATCCCTCCCCAACCCTCCTACACATACCCCCAACGCCCATCACCACACCAGCACTATCCACAAATACCCCCTCCACCGCCCCACAGCACGATCAAGTAGAGGTAACGTCCGAACACGACGCCGAATCCAACGGTACGTTCGTCCTGGACAGCGGTGCGCACCCCACGCATATCACGCACCCGACACAAGACATGACCCCACTCACAAAACCCCTACTAACCAACTCTGCAACCCATCAGCCGACACCATGCACCCACAGTGGACGCATCAGGATCCGCACCAACTGGAATAATCACATCAAGACACAAGCTGTCACCAACCGCCACCTCAAACAGAACCTTTTATCCGTTCACGATCTCGCCAGCCGGTACGGACTTGTGACATTCACACAGTTCCAAGGCTGTGTCATAGACACAACAAAACGGCCCCCAATAGTCCTAGCCACGTCTCCATGGCGCGACCACCAATACCGACTTAAGGGAACAATCCAAGATCATACCACAGCCCGAACTGCACGAACCATTCCAAGTAAACCCCGCAATTCCCGCAAGCGCAAAAACAAGGTGAAAGCCAAACCATGCGAAAGCAAACGCACAACCCCCACACACAATCCACCAAAACCCAGCCCCACTCTCCCCATATCCACACCACGCCAAACACCGAACACAACAAAAGTACTCAGCACACTCCACAATTCGGCACCCCCACCTCCGCGAGTCAATATCCACCACCCCACACACAAATGGCACCTCAAAATGAACCACGCCCACCCGATCAAACTAGCTCTAACAGCAAAGAAACGACTTATCCCCAACATGCCCACTCACCTACCAACCAACACCCAACTCACTTGCAGCGCATGTGACCACGCCAAGATGCACCCCGCACCACACAAACGCAAGCATCGAAAATACCAGCCAGGAGCGTACGTCAGCTCCGATACATGCGGACCAATCAAGCCCACATCAAACCATGGCAACAATCACATGCTCACAATCATATGCGCCTGAACCAAATTTGCCATCGCCCACTTCATCAAAGAACGAAAACAAATACCCTCCTACATCGACAACACCCTGCACCATATTCGTCACCAGATAGGACACAATATTACCGACTTTCGAAGTGGTAACGCGAAAGAATACACATCACAGCATATGGATAACATCTACCGCAAACACAAAGTCCAACTTCACCTCCGCACACCTCATCAACCCCAAGAAAAAGGAATCGCAGAAAGGCTGAACCGCACCATCATGAACTCCGTTCGCGTCTTACTGCACACGGCAAATCTGGACGACTCGTACTGGGAAGATGCAGCTCGCGATACAATTTTCAAATACAACCTTCTTCATCATGACTCCACCAACACCTCCCCTTACGAACTGTGGCACGGCACTACACCACAAATAAACCGCATCTTCACATTCGGGGAACTAGGGACGATACCCGTCTACGCCCCAAAGAAAAAGCTGGAAGCACGAGCCGACCCAGCAAGGTATATGTATTCCACTTCCCTCACGCATATCATGGTACGCAACCTCCGCAACCACAACTATCAAGAGATAAGGGCAAGTGACTTCCACGCCTATCACCTGACCACCGATCCTTCCACGTCTACCACTACCGCTTTCAAAGCGACAACCACACACAAACACCATACTCCCAACGAAATCCATATCGACACTCCACCCCCCGCAAATCTCGCTCAAGCCCGACAATACCTCGATGCCTCACAATGGCAAACCGCCCACAACACCGAACTACAAAACCTGGACAATCACGCCAGCATTGAATGGTTACCCACAAACTTCATACCACCCCCCAAGACGGTCATACCTCTCATGATTCTATACCGATATAAAAGGTCGGCTGAAGGGAACATTGTCCAACGAAAAGCGAGATGCAACCTAAGAGGTGACCTTATGAAACCCGGACTTCACTTCGACCCCAACCACACAACCACCTACACCGCCGATAAAACCACTCAAAGAATGCTCATAGCGATACACGCCATGCACAACTTACCCCTCGAGCACTTTGACATAAAGTCCGCATATCTTCATGAAGAATACCAACACCCCCGACCTGTATACGTCAAGCAAATGACCAAGTTTGACGGAACATACCGTCACCAAAGCACACACGGCCGCCTCGTCGGCAACCTTTACGGCTCCCCCCCAGCGGGGTACTACTATAATCATGGTCTACAACAATTTCTTACCTCAATCGGATTCACAAGCTCCAAAAATGACTCCTGTCTCTATACACGAAATACACCAAAGGGATACACAATCGTCAGCACCACGATCGACGACTTTCTCGTTCTCTCCGCAACTCAATCCCTCATCGATGAACTGTACGCCCAGATGCTGAGCAAATATAAGATCAAACGACTCGGACCACCCACCCGTTTTCTCAACTGGACCATAAAACGCACCGCCACAGGCACGCATATCTTCCAGCCCGACAGCATCGACGCCTTACTGCAACGAACAGGCATGCACCAATGCAACCCGACACAGACACCATACAACACACTAGTCACGTTGGACCAACAACCCACCACCCCTCCTCTTTCACCCCAGGACGCAACGCGCTACCGCCAAATTATCGGCGAGATCCGCTACATCACCGACAGCACACGTCCCGACATAGCATATGCCACAAACCGTCTCGCCCAGCATATGTCCAAACCGCAGAAGCACCATGACCAAGCACTAAAAACACTGCTCAGATATCTAAAAGAAACTCGCACACATGGACTCTTCTACTTTCCCGCATCACACAACAACCCCCAGCTCCACCCACTCCAGGTGTACAGTGACGCCGACTTCGCCAACGCAAAGAACCGCAAATCAATCACGGGCACCCTCCATAGTATCCACGCAACACCGATATCCCGGACGTCGCGCAAACAGAATGTTGTAGCCTTATCTACAACCGAAGCGGAGTATATTGCAGCTACAGACGCCGCTCGCCACACGCCATGGCTCGCCAAACTGCTCCGCGACACCGGAACCCCCATCAAGAAAGCTATCCCCCATCACATAGACAACCGCTCCGCCGTCTTCATCGCAGAAAACCAAGCACCAACGAAACAAAGGAAATATATAGACATTCGACACTATTACTTCCAACACCAAGTTTCCCGCAACACTATCAACCTCATCCGCACACCGACCACAAAAATGACCGCCGACATATTTACCAAACCGCTGCACAGAGACAGATACCAAGAGCTTCGCGAAGCACTTCAAGTCCTCCCAAGCCCGCACCAAAAATGAGGCGCACCAACCGGGGACTGTCAAACAACACCACTTCATTGCTGCGCCACACTTTTGATGTCAAACAGCATTACAGTAGGACGCCAGTACTTAATCGCTAGACAACGACGACGACAAAATAAAGTGAAGAGGCAGCTTCCACTCACAAATTTACTGTACGCAATTCTTTTAAAACTCATAATATTCGTTCACCCTCATTCACGTTCACGCTCGTTCACGCTCGTTCTCGCTTGTTAAGAACGGCCCTTATCGTACGAGAAAAGACTTGATTTGACATCACAATCGTCTGACACAACGAGTGTGATAACCCAGCACCGCTTCGATACCGGCACTGTTACAGAAATCAATCAGATCATTTCTGCGACCTCTGCAGTTTCAAAGGTTCGTGTGCTGTCCGCACAACCGAGTCGGTGAATGGGAGGCAAGTACACCAAAACTTAGATACTCTTTCAAGGAAGGCTGAGGGTAAGCAATTATCCCTCGTACGTTAGTAGCAACTGGCCGGAAGCCTCACCGAAGTGTTTCCGAAGGGGATCGACGCGATAGCACTGAGAGGGCGAAATCTTCCCCAGCGCTGACCATCGGGAACAACCATGCAAAAGACCATTCTAATCACTGGAGCCACAGACGGTATTGGCCTTGAAACCGCCAAATCGCTCGCCACCCTTGGCCATTCCCTACTTATCCATGGTCGCAACCAAAACAAACTCGATACCACCCGGTTTCTACTATCATGCATTCCTGGCGCTGGAGCCGTGGATGTCTACCGCGCTGACTTGTCCCAGTTATCAGAAGTTGAAGCAATGGCTACTGCTGTCACCGGAAAGTACGCATCACTGGATGTTCTCATAAACAACGCAGGTATATTCACGGCTTTGACTCCTGTTATACCCAATAGCCTGGACTTGCGTTTCGTTGTCAATGCCTTAGCACCATACTTCCTGACCAAGAAGATTCTGCCAATTATGCAACCCCGAAGCCGCATTATCAACCTTTCATCGGCCGCGCAAGCCCCAATAAAATTTGAAGCGCTCTTTGGCAGTGAACGCCTGAGCAATAGTGCAGCGTATGCCCAGAGTAAGCTTGCAATCACCATGTGGTCAATGCACCTCGCCAAGTCCCTCGGAAAGAATGGTCCTTCTGTTATTGTTGTGAATCCTGCATCTTTTCTAGGAAGCAAGATGGTGAGGGAAGCCTATGGTATCGCTGGAAAAGATTTGAAAGTAGGTGCAGATATTCTTGTCCGTGCTGCTTTGAGCGACGAATTCGCGAATGCATCCGGGCGCTATTTCGATAACGATCAGGGTAAGTTTGCCCGTCCGCACGCAGATGCACTGGATGCAAGGAAGAATGAAAAAGTTGTTGAAGCAATCGAAAGTTTACTAGTTTCCATGAGGAACTAAAGACTTCTACTCTGACAGTAGCTCCGCTACCCGTATGTCCTTGCACCTTCGATACATCCCCGGTGTACGTGTTCCGCACCGGCTAACTAGAGCTTCCACATCCGATCGCAACTCAGAAGTGAAACACCGTACTGCTCATACCCTTTTGGAAACTTTCAAGTGTTTTATGTCTTCATGCTCGACGGTGACAACTTTGACACTCTCGCGGGTATCATTAGCTGAATCAAGGTCGGGATTCGAACAAACCTGCTCATTCCGGCCCGTGACTTTATCACTATTCGCTTTCGCTTCAGGTGACTGTCCCTGATCTCCCTCGTCTGACTCCTCTTTGACGTCGCTTGCAGGGGGTACAAACCATGGAAGTTTTCCCCTCTGGAAATCGCTCAACATCATTCTCCCTACAGTGTTCGTATCCGGTTCGCCCCCTTTCAAAAGCTTCCCCGTTTTACGAGCGAGCTTCTCCAGCAAATCGTCTGGGCGTTCCCAAGAATCAATTCCATATGTTCGCTGAATGTATTTTACATTCACACGTTCCAGCAGAGCAGGAATGTATTCTGCGGCCATACCACGCAAAGATTCAATTCGAACAACCCCCTTCAGAATCGCTTCTGATTGAGTATTTCTTGTTGAGTCATGGACCACGCCAGGACAGTCAATGAGAAATATGGAGCGGAACATTGTCACATACTGCCACACCTTGGTTTCACCTGGAATTGGTGCAACTTTGGAAACCTTTTTGCCCCTCAGTGTGTTTATGACACTTGACTTGCCTACATTTGGATATCCTACCAAACCGCATGAGATTGACTTCTTCTCAGGGTGAAGGGCCTTGAATTGTCGTAGAAGATTAATAAGCGAACCCTTTCCAAATGGATTTGTAATACTAGAGTGAAATACCAATGTAGGATACTCTGTGCTCAGTAATTTCAGCCAAGCTGATGAAACCCAGGTAGGTACTAGATCGGCCTTGTTGAGCAACAAGATCATGTGCTTGTGAGAACACTGTCGTTTCAGGAACTTCTCAAGATACATGCAGCGCGTACCCATGGGATCACGCGCATCAAGGACCTGAATAACTACATCACTCGAGTCGACAACCTTGTGCAGTTCAGCCCATATTCTCTTGCTCTGTCCTTTGTCAAACACACGTTCTCGTTGCGCGTTCTTCAAGTCATCGAAGCGAAGTCCAGCCTTCGCGTCAGGGTCTGGCGGCGCTTCTGCAGCAGCTTTCCTTGCCATCTCATCTGCGAGCTGTTCTTTTTTTTCCAAATCATCTTGATATTCCTTGTTGTTTTGCTCGGCATTCTTCAGCAATTGCTCGTACGAAGATGCAGTCAGTTTCGGTCTTTTTCTTCTTCTCTTCTTTGAAAATGTCTGTTCAAACGGTTCGTTTATCAAAAGCCCCATCTGAGATCCCGCCAACGCGCGACTCTCGCTTTGTGGTTCGGCAACAAGCGTCATGGGCAGCTTCTTCTGTTTCAGAAGTACCGAAAACGGGTCAGCCTGAGCTCTGGTCATAGCGTCTCGGAACCTATTTAAATCTTTTTGTTGCACAACGCGAGTATTTCCAAACCACTTTCTGTTTGGAGCGACCCGACCCGCACCAACCTCGGGCGTTGCACTTGTCAAGTCACCGGCGTCTTTGATTATCCTTCCATTTCTGTCTCGTTTATGTGCCTTTGTTTTGTACATTTGAATTCTTCTGACTGTGGCTCTGTCTCTTCCATGTCCGATTTTATTGTTTCCGCGGTTCGCATCCATGGCATGGCGTGGTAGATTGCCGCCCACTCCGGCCGTGAGCTTCGGCTTTACTTTTGGCATAATTAGTTTCCACAGCACCGCGGGCGTTGCGCTTCGAATAGATACTTCTGATTAAGGCAGCAAGTCCCTGAAAGGAGTTCCGAGATGTGAAGCGAGTGGTTCTTGATGACGTTTTATAACATAAGTAGGCATGGACATCTGTTGCGCGTACCCATCCATCGACCGACGGTGGATCACAAGGTTTTCAGTGAAATTTTTTTTAAATGTTTCAAATTCTTTGTGCGCATATGGACTAATCTTGAGCAGTCTCAGGGCCGGTCTCAACCGAGGTAGATTCAGGGTCGACCAACCGTTGACGTGATTCATTCTTTGAAAACTTCAATCATTAGGCACCAAAAACTAACGTCTGTAAGACGCGAAAGAGTTAGAAAATTACAAAAACTAGGTCCGCTCGTTCTCTATTGCTCGCTTGATCCCCGCAAAATGGGGAAGTGCCGAATCGACACGACGTCGCCAGCGTCGAAAAAGTGACCAACCAGAGGCCTAGGCTCAGACATTGGTCCCCACCACCTTTGCACCAGGAAGCTGATTCTCTATCTGCCAATAACTATATAGTATTTTAGAATTTTGACCAATAAAAACAGTAGGCTCAAACAATACTGCTCCTCTGCCCAATGGTTCCAGTCCAAGTCATCCCATTGTCAGTCATTATTGTCAAGTTCAATCGTTTTCAAAGCGTGATCATCAACGTCTTCAGAGCATGACCTTCATTGATATCCGGTCACGAAAGCGTTCTCCCTTCATAAGTACTATATTCATGGTTGATATCTGGTTGTAAGAGCTTTTTTTTCACATGGTCTCTCGTCGTATCCATCTGGTTGCCAGAGCTTTCTCTCTTCTCCTATTTTCCTTTCAGTATAGCACCACTATCAGAGTGTTCACCATTTTTTACTCTTCAATAACTGCTTTTTTAGACTAGAAGTGAATGCAGTAAACCGTTAGTTGTTCGTAACTTCTTCTTCATTCATTTTCAGAAACTCTAATACTAAGAAAAACAATTTCTTCTCTTGTTCAACGCATAATCAAACTGTTTTAAATTTGAACAATTGATTCTAACCTACTCTAACGCGATTATTTCTAATGTATGCAGAGACTTTAACAAAGGGCTAGAGCATTTTGGAAAACTGACGCTCACAGATAATGCAAAGCGGTTTGATTTAGTACAACGGCACTTCTTTGATATAGTAGAGACTGAAAAGCGTGAGAGCACTCCAGTTTTTTTTGTTACCAGCTCTAAGCTGGGTGTTTATCTTTTCTCTGATCTCATAACCCCAGTTCTTATGAAAAAAGACCAGTTTCGGATTTGTGATACTGCACCTGTGATACAGGGGGTCTTTTTGGCTTGTAACTAAAATTGCATTCAGAAAGAACCATCGCAGAGAGAATTGTTTTTATTAAATAGGAAAAAAGAATTTCCGATGAATGCTATTAAAGATTCAAGAAGAAGTGACACTGTCTTTGTCACAGTTCATTGAGGATTCTTGATTGGAAAACGCTTTATTCGATTGGAATCAGATTTGAAAGAGAGGCCTACTGTTTACTTTGGAGAAAGCTGTAGATGGTAATGTCCTGATCAAATTCTGAGGTTCTTCAAGAATTCATTCGACTATAGGATTATCCATGGTAAAGCTACTGTTACTATATAAAAAAACTATATGCCGGATGTTCTAAACTACAAAAAAACACTCGGATGAGTATAGTTCTGGTTGTTTCGTTATATCACCGGCGACGGAACTAGCGGAAGATACGCGGTTTGCGCTGGAAAAGCTTAGTAAATATGGAATGAATGGCGAGCTCTTAGAATTTTACAAATGGATGGCGATAAGAAGTCGCATCTTGCAGACTATACAGGCATCTGTTTTCTGTAAGACTGAAAAAGGCAGTGAGATTATGGTATCGCAGTATCGGTTGAGCTTTCGTCAAGATTATTTTCCAAATCGCTCTGACGCAAATACTCGACTCCAAAAGATGCATCCATTCTTGAAGAGAAGTGACTTAAGCATGGCCAATCGCAGGCAACTTTTCAATCTCTTGGAAAACGCCAGGCTTACCGATACATCTTTCATGGACGAAACCCTTTGGGGTATCGGGAACATTTCAATTTCAACAAAAAGCAGGCACCTGTCACCACTTTGAAAAAGAAAACGTGTCATCTGAACACTAACAATTCTTTTGGCCGTTCCCCCAGGTTAATAAAGAAGCATGAGCCTATCAAGACTTTGGAAAAGAAAGTTCATTCAAACAATAACAGTTCTTTATGCCGTTTCCGCGCATCGATACGAAGAATTAGATTCTTTGAGAGCAATCTGGCTGCTTTATGGATTCTTGATGACCTCATAGAAGCCGCTGTTGGTAACAATGAGAAAATAGTGGCACTAAGCGTCGGAAAAGAAAAGAACAGCCTGGTTAAACCGAATTCTATCGCTGTTCTAAAAGACACTTCCAGCAATGATGGAATGCGTTTGTGTGGAGATGTTTCTAATTTTCTTGGGTTCATGGATTCAATCGCACGCTACGAGAGATTTATCTATACAATTCACTTCTTTCAATACGTCCAGTTCCCGAAAAATGGTTCGTGTCGTCTCACCAATTCCTGTCTACGGTGTTTGCTACAGAGGAAGTACACGAACACTTGTCCTTCTAACCTGATGATACAATTAAACGATCTCAAATCGAACTGCACAATGTCACTCAACTGCACTCATTCACATGAAAGAGTCAATTTCAGTGAGGCAGAGTTGCGAAACCGTTTTGAATCTCTGAAAGTCTCCGTGGAGAAAAGATTATTGGAATGGAAGAAAAGAGATCGTTTAAAAACAGAAGAGTTCTGGAACTCACTTTATAGCAAATGCTTTCCTCAAGAAGACGAGTCTACAAAACTACAACGCATTTCAGATGACGTACTACGGCTTCCAAAAGGCCTCTGGTTTCAGAGACCCACGTTTCCAGGCGTTCTACCGAAAGTTTCCCCTCATGTTTCTCGTTGCATTATTACTACTTCATTTCCAGACAATTTAGTGGCACCTAAGAAACCAACTTCTGCGCCCATTTATTGTACAGTCCCAGTAGTCCCAACTTTACGGGAAATATGTTCCACTTTGGACAAACAAAATGCCTTGCAACCTACTTCGGATATCGCTGGTTCACGATCTAGTTCACGGGGTGACGTCGGAGGCGTCAGAAGTGTGGTAAGAAAGGACGTCACCGACGTACCAAGCGCTTGAGGTGATTGTTTTATATCTATGGAATCATCGGCTGGTAGAAGTATTTTTGCCATGTATACTGGTTCAAAACCCGATCTGGGGTTCAACTATCTTGACATGCAAACTGTAAATGGCGCTCTATCGGATAAGGAGAACAATGGAAAGTACGAAGGAGATGTTAAGTATGGAACAGATGCCAAACTGATCGAGAAGTTTTGGTTTCTTGACGACCAAGAAGAACTACCAATGGAGCTCATCCAGCTTCCGACAGAATTGGAGTAGACGAATGGTTGTGGTGCAGATTGGGAGATCAAGGAAAAAGTTTTGCTTGGAACACAAAGATATGAGAGGCATACAAAACCAGATGAGGGCGAAGTTGATAATTTCTTTAAAACAACTGTCATATCATACTTTGGAAACTTACCGCTCGACTCTCCTGGCTAGGACGTGATAAAAGAAGTCAGGATTATTGCAGAGACCATGGGATACAGCCTAAAGTGTAGAACTTCCATATTTCTTGGACACAAAGACGTCGAAAGAAGCATTTGGATGGCTGAAGATAAAAGGGTTCTGAGGAAATGTATACTGAAATGTAAAAGAAAAGAAGAAAGGGAGGCTTATGGCTTCACCCCAACAATCAAAACACTACCTTCCGAGAAGGAGGGCGAGGGAAAGTCATATGTCGGAGACTTCCGAGACGCGAGACACAATCAGCCCCCTTCGACAACCAGGGCCGGAATTCGCCATCTGCCTCCGAAAATGCGTAGGGAAGCCTTGAAAGTGACAAGTAAGTTACGTTATCTCTCCCAAATACCGTAAGGTATTTGCAAGATAGATATAGAATTGTCATAAGCCCACCATCTGTCCGAAAGATGTTAGGGTATGGACGCGGAATAAGTAACCCAAAAAGACCTTGAATGTACGAAGCTATTCGAGGAGTTGGTCATGTTACAGGAGGAAAACGTCGAAAATAGGTACTACTTTAGTCACGATGGTGACGGACGAATGGTATCGGCATGCAGGGCTTTAGATGAGTGGATTGACCACTACAAATCGTTTGGAGTTGTCCCCGGTGTTTCTATTGATTGTAAGGCAGTAGCAAATCGTTATGGATTTCCGCTTATAACAATTAATGGAAGGTCCTATGACGGATTCGTCCTTACTTTCTTTATGGTGTTTATCAGTTGTGAAGCGGAATCTGACCTCTTAGATATCCTTGTGGAGCAAAACCCGGCGACGGGAAGTGCTCTCAAGGTGTTCGAAGCCTTGTTCCCTGGGGGAGGCAGACTCAGAGACAGAGCCCTCCGTTCGACCCGTAGTGTGGGGTGTAACTCCCACGGGGGATTCCGGCAGTACCGACGGAGGTGAGGGGTAGAAACCGTTGGATCGGGAATGGGTATGGGTATCCCAAAGAATGGGGGAAAATGCGGCGAAGAGGAAAAACGGGGCGAGGGTCGGGCACTAACAGGCACCGGACCCGAGAACCAGAAAAGGGGCGAAACAACAAAAGAAACCCAATACAGGGGCGAAAACCTGTCCTCGAAAGGAAACACAAAAAGCACGCAACAAGTAAGCAGAACCCCCACGGGGTATCGTGCACGCAGGTCGTCTGAGCGGTCCCAAGGGGGTGGTTGCACGGAACCCAAACGTGGGCACTCTCCAAGTGGAGTCGTGTCCCTACGCAGGCGTTGCTAACCAGAGCCCGTTCCGGGTTGTAAGGCCGAAACGATGGCGACGAAGAACCTCTAAAGGTATCGAAGACCAACCTTGGTTACCATTTACTCTGAGCCTCGGACTGTCAGATCTCGTCTCCCTAAGTAGGGCCCACTAACTAAACTCTACAGTAGTGCACACCTGCGCAGAGCCATACACGTGGAGATCCCACTGTCAGGGCCCAAAAGTCCAACGTTCTACAAATATCCGAAAATCGGTGCCAAAATTAAGCCACGTGTATCACGGGGCCAATCCAACCATGGGCCATCCGAATTTTTCCCTTATAGGCGAAATATAACCGGAAAACAGTGCCACCTCAGCACACCTTAGAGGGGATCATAGTCATAACCCTCGGAGGGTTCAATCCTCATTCTATGAGTTGCATCTTCAAGTATCCCCTAACTGGGCGTTGCTCTACATCTCCCCCTCCTTAAGACGAGGAAGAACATTCCGAGCCGCGGGTGTCTCGCTTTCCGATCACTATATATACTTCTCTCCCAATGGGGTCCTTCACCACTTCTGAGGATCGCCACAAAACCGGCACATCGGTACAACTTTCTTCTACTCCTCCGACTTTCGGCGATAAGCAACTTCTCGCAATAGCATTCTCAACCAGCCCTCTCAAGGGAATGAACCCATACGTCCTCAACCCACTCTCGGGGCCGTCGGCCTCCGCGCCGGCGGACAACGAAGCTCCCCAGCAGGGTGGGTATTTCTCCGGTGTGGATGCGGCTCCGTCAGGTACCGAACCTTCCGCCTCGGCGAGCAACCGACATCCTCAGGAGGATTTGGACATTAACGCGGTGGCGTGGAACTCCGCTCATGCAATGCCCTTGGTAGCAAACTCCAGAGGTTGGATCTCAAACGAATCCGTTCGAAGGTGGAGTCCCCTTACCGATCCGGTGATATATTCCCGCGCTCCGTGGTTCCATCCGACAGCGGTTCGCGACGATGAGCTCATCGACTCCTACGTGGAGGACGGCTTATTGCCGGGTGGCCTACCTGTCGAGGTTGTACGTTCTCCCGATTGGAGGGCGCGGGTAGCCATAGAGCCTCAGTATCTATACCGCGGTCGCGGGGAGTCCATGGACAAGGCGCGCGCAGTGATGGCGGCTCTGGCCTACCAGCGATTGGAGAGGTCACGCTTTGACCATCTGGTTCCCCCGGAGTACGGGTTCGATGTCGCCTATTACCGCACGTACGGTGATGTCTCCTACGGGGATAACCTGGCAGCCTTTCCCGAAGCCGAGTTCCGCGTACCGGGTTTTCCTCTCCGAGAAGATATGCTCCAATGGAGTCGTCCCATCCTTCGGGCTGAATTCAGGTACCTTCAACGGCAGTTTACCCAGTATGGGTTCGATCGACGCGTGCGCTTCGAGCGCCGCTCGCGCTCCCGTTTCGGGTTCCTTGTCCCGTATCCTCACGTGGAACTGGAGCGTATCAGTAACACGGCGAAGGTTGGGCAATTCGTGCCCCTTCCAGCTTGGTGGAGTAAGGTCGAGGTCCTCCGAGGGTGCTTTGCTGAACTGCCCTCATGCATCTACTATATCGGGTCTCGTTTGATGCACGACCCGAACTCGGGATACTGGTCCCTCGTTGCAGCCGAGTGGGCAGCCCGCGTAGCGGCGCACCTCCTCTGGGATGATCATGACCATTTCCGTATCTGGTATATTCCTCCGATGCTACGGACCATCATGCGTCAGGTCGACCTTGTCCCAGCGTTGGGTTCGGCCAGCAGCGTGCAGGACCTGTATCCAATCTTGGACGTGATCGACAACACCCAATGGGATCGAGTTCCAGTGGAAAATCAGCCCGCAGGGGAAGGATCCACGCGAGACAAGTCTCCTGGCCGGTACGATCCGAGCTCCGGTAACTGGGTCTATTACAATCCCTTCGAAGGGGTTCGCATTAGCGCGGCGCAAGCACGGGCGCTGATTGACTCGCCTCGACCGATGCCGGTGGGACACCCGACGGGGTTCATTTATACCGACGATTACGAGTACGAGCCTCCAGTAGACCTGGACAATCCAGCGTTGGATAACGACATGCCAGCTCCTAGTGGAGTGCTCCCTGGGGAGCCATCTGTACCCTTCCAACCAGTGGGAACGACCTCAGCTGCGGCGGCGAATGCATCCGGTGGCGGTCCATCTGCTCCCCCCGGGTGGGGTGTGAACACCCTTGCACAGGCGCCGGTTGCCACTCCGCAAGCGGATAGTGTGCGACAAGGCCTCGTGAACGCACGCATTCCGATTCCCCCGGGTATGACGGATGTGACCCAGATGTTGGCTTTCGCCTCGGCGTACCATCAGGGTCAGAATCCCAGCGGTGGGGCGGGTCCCTCCTCGGGCTTTCCGTAGTTCCGCCTTCTGGCAATTGTAGAGTCCATAGCTTGGTGACAATAGTAAACTTCTGATATTTGCATAACTTCTTTTCTTCTTCCTTCCTAGGATCTTCTTCATCTTCTTCATTCCTTCTTAGGATCTTCTTCATCTTCTGCCCTTCCTAGGGTCCAATCTTCTTCTTAATCTTCTTCTCCACTTCGTGGGTCTTCTTTTCCTTTTTCATTATAAACTGTCCCGATAACCGGTGTTGTGTTCCCCGGTTAACGGCGCTAGGCCGAGGGCCAGTAGACATTCCCTCTCAATACGTGTTCTTCGGGATACTCTCCTCAATTCCTCTTCAAAGGTCCAACATCTTCCTCACTTCGAGGTCCCATCCACACCAGTTCCCGTGGTGGCTTACCCGACTTGGGCACGATCCAGATTTGGAGGCAAGGTTACCCGAGCGCGTCGGTGATAGGATAAACCCTTAGACCTCGGAAGGTGCTCAATGGGTTCCACTGTATCCTCATCAGGCGAGAATCCGTACCATCGGACTTGGTAGCGAACTTCTCCCTCGGGGGTGTAGATGTGACGCACGATGCGATCGATAACGAATTCCTGCGGGTACACTTTTCCCTGTTCGGGCTTCTCTTCCATCTTGGAACGCTCTAGTTCCCTTGAGGGTGTCAACGCAGGGTTTAGACACACCCCGGTGGGTTCTTTTCCGTGTTGCGAGCGGGTCTCAGCACTTCGTCCAAACGGCGCCGAGTGGCCTGTGGGCTACGTTGTAACTTCCGTCTACGGAGTCAAAACGGCCCAGTTTTGGGTTCTTCTTAAAGCGGAGATCTTCCCGATAACAAAGGTGTTCTTAGATTCCGTGACGGTTGAGAAACCGCGACGCGGTAGCGTCTCCAATCTCAGGGGGGTAAGACTTCAACGTCAACCCGAGCTACGGGGACGAAGGTTGCTCCCGTGCAATGCTCCGTGCGACGGAGGCGGTTTGCGCGACTGTTGGTCGTCAGAGACTTTTGATTGGGTCGGTGCCATTCGACGTGTGCCACACAAATGCGCGGGCGCCCCGTGTGGGGTGACCGTTCCTTGTGCGGGAAAATCTGCCTATGCGGATGTGAGGTGGCGCTTTCGACACGCACTAGCACTCTCCTGAGCTGTCTCCGACGGGTTTCACTCATTTCTTTCCCATTCCTGAGGGTTCCAGTGTCTCCATAGGAGTTCCTATTCCCATTCCATAACGGAGAGCCAAATTTGGTCAACCTCGTCGTCGAGATCTTCCCCGTGCGGGTCCGCTGACACAGCTCATTTCCGAGAAAGCGGGGTTTGAGTGTGCGACACCTCAGTGTCTCGTCCGCGGCGGCGGGTGATCGTCGGCTCTGTAGGCGTTCCGGGTGCGGAGTTCGCCACACGACTCTCCCTAGGCGGGTTTTCGTCATCTTTTCTGACGTCGTGCTCGGCTGGGTCGGCGGTGATGTCGCTACCCATACGCTGGGGTTGTGACTTCTCTGTCGCCGGCTCGGTCGGGCTCGTCGTCTCACTGTGAGAACTAGATTCCCTGTTAGGGCGACTGGCTGACGCCGAAGCATCGTCCTGCGAAGGAACTAAGTCCTCCTCCCCCTCCTTAGGCGGAGAGCCAGGAGGCTTGATTACCTCCGGTGGGGGAGTAACTCTGTAAGAGTTCGTTGACTGGGCCCTTGAGGGAGCGGGCCCAGGTTCGGGAGTATCCGAAGTTTCTGGTAGGTCGGTTAAACCACGTTCCGGGTGCGGAAGTATAACGGGGCGGGTGTTCGAATCTCCGCCTGACGGGTTAACTTCCGTTGAATCATCCCCTGTGGAGGGCGTTGGTGCCGACACCGCTTCCACATTTGGGTTGGGCGCTCGTGTGATGCGGTCCCTGGAGATCCGTTCGTGGCGGTTAGCGATATCCAATACCACCGTGTCCGGGTCTACAGAAACCACACGATAAGGTCCGTCCACAATTGGCGAAAGCTTGTGCCTACGTTCCTTTTCAGGATTGCAGTATTCCTTTCGAAGGAAGACGAAGTCGTCGGGCTCCACCTGAGGTAGAGGTTTGTGAACCCGATTGTCAAAGTCCTTCTTGTAGGCGCGTTGAGCTTTGTCCATTGCTTTCCGGGCTATCGGCACGATCTTCGTAAGCCACTCCTTCCAGGTTTCTCGATACAATCCCGGTGACGGGTACGTCGACAGCGTCGGTTGAGCCTCGATGGCGACCGGCGGCGGTGTCCTCGACAGTACCAGTTCGAATGGGGATAACGATGTAACCCGATGTACCTGGGTGTTGTATGCATACGTGATAGCGTCTGTGTACAAGTCCCAATTTTTGGGGTGATCCGCAACATACGATCTCAAAGCGTTGAGTATCGTGCGGTTAAACCTCTCCACCTGGCTATTCCCCTGAGGGTGATACGTAGTAACAAATAAATTCCTTACATCAAGGATTCGACATACATCCTGAAAGAACTTTGATGCGAATTGCCCTCCGTTGTCGGATAACAACTGCACCGGCGGTCCATATACGAACACCCAATGGGTCACGAACGCTTGGGCGACGGTAGCGGCGGTGATCCGCTTCAGCGGCACAGTTCTCGTTAACTTAGAGAATCTGTCAGAAATGACAAGCAGATACCGATGACCTCGGGGCGTCCTGATAAACTCCCCTAGGATGTCTATGGCCACTAATTCGAGTGGAGCCCGTGCCGGGAACAGCGTCAACTTCTTAGAGTGCTTCCGAAGTTTGACGTCATTCTTGGCGCAATTGGCGCAGGCCCGTCTGACGGCGTAACAATCGAATGCCATTGCCGGCCAGTAAAAGTCCCTTCTCAACGTGAGGTACAGTTTTCTTCCCCCGGAGTGGGCGCCAACCTTCACATAGTGAGTGAGGTGTAATACCCTCTGTTGTAGGGTGTGCGGCACCACTATCCTCGGGCGAGGTCCAACGGTCCTGATTAGGTAACCCTGATCGTCATCCTCGAAAGGTAACTGAAATCCTCCGTTGAGGCGAGCCCGAATCCGTGTACAGAATGGGTCGAGCTGTTGCTCGCGTATCATCTCCTATGGAGAGATAGGTATAAAAGAGCCGGTCGGCGAATCCAGACTCTCGTTGACTAGTATATCGTCACAAACATCATCCGTCAGCAGTTGAGCTCCTCCCTCGAGGTCCGATACGATAAATCATGGGATGTCATCGTCCTCGTAGGGTTCCGTTTCCGCTGTGGTTCCCAAGCGGGATAGTGCATCAGCCTGAGTGTTCAGCTTCCCTTTCTTGTACAGGATCTCAAAGTCGAATTCCGACAGTCGGAGACGCCAGCGCACAAGGCGGCCCGAGGGTTCGGAGATCTCCAGGAGCCAACGCAAGCATGCGTGGTCCGTATGGACTTTGAAACGAGTACCCATCAAATAGGGGCGAAGTGTAGCTAAGGCCCACACAACGGCTAAACATTCTTTCTCGGAGACCGAGTAGTTCCTTTCATGGACATTCAGGGAACGTGACCAGTACCCAATAGGGTGACGTTCACCATCCTCAGAGGATTGGAACAGTGCACACCCTACTTGGTTTGCACTAGCATCGGTGTCCACTTCGTAAGGGAGCCCAGGATTGGGTAGAGCCAAGATTGGCGATGATGATACGGCATTCACCAGTGCCGTGAAGGCAGACGCTTCCGCGTCGCCAAAAGGTTCCAGTTCAACTGGTTGTCCCTTCGTCAGGAGCCTGTTGAGGGGGGTGGCAATATCCGCAAAGTTCGGGACGAATCGGCGATACACGTTACATAGACCTAAGAAGGATCGCAACTCCGTTTGAGTTTTCGGGTGTTTTGCTTCCTTCAAGGATTTCACTCGTACTTCATCGATTGAAAGCTGTCCGGGACGGATGATATGACCCAGATACTTAACCGAATCGGTGAAAAACTCGCACTTCTTGAGTTTCAAGGTGATTCCCGCGTTGCGGAGTATCTTCATTACGTCCCTGACGTGTTCGAGGTGGTCATCCAGGTTGTTGGAGAAGACAATAATGTCGTCTAAATACACTAGACACGTCCTCCACTTGAAGGGAGCCAACAGAATGTCTATCGCCCGTTGAAACGTTGCGGGGGCATTTGTCAACCCAAAAGGCATCCTCCGGAATCGGAAAAGTCCTTGGTGACACACGAAAGCCGTTTTGTCTCGATCTTCCTCCCTAATAGGGACTTGCCAGTAGCCCGAATTGGCGCCGAGGGAAGAGAAAACAGTAGCGCTCCCAAGGGAGTCGATGTATTCGTCCATCCGAGGGATCGGGTACACATCCTTAATGGTTACATCGTTCAGGCGTCTGTAATCGATGCAGAAACGCCACGATCCATCCGGTTTCGGAACTAACACCACTGGTGAGGCCCAAGCGGACTGGGCAGGTTCAATTACGCCCGCTTTAAGCATTTTCTCCACCTGAGATTTCTCCTCTTCCCGAGCTTTCGGTCCAGCCCTGTAAGGGTGTTGGGCCATAGGCCGAGTGTTCGGTAACAAGTCGATGCGGTGTTCTGTAATCCCAATAGTTCCAAGGGAACCATCCCACATGGGGGTAAATTCACGAAGCATGTGCCTCAGCTTCTCCCGATGAGATGCGGGTACATGGTTGAGATCCCATTTCTCCAATTCCTGAACAGGATACGTCTGGTCTGCTCCTTTGATAGGGGCCGTAACCTCCTGAGGTTTAAAGTGATCAGCGTGTGGAGCTGCAGTCGTATGCTCACCGTCTTCCGCGATTTCGGCAGTGTCCTCCCCCTCCTTAGGGTCCGCCACACCAAGGACTTCTGCGATAGAGATCTTTGTAGGTACGACCGCATGCGGGTGTGGAAGAACAGAACCCAGGATCTGGTGTTTGACCAAATGCTGCGTTGTCTTTCGAAAGTTGGCTACAAAAAACTTGAAAGGTTTATCCGGTTCCACGGAGACAACCCCATTTGCAAGGGCGAGTTGACGCCGCGTATACAGAGACGGGTTCGGTTATACCACATGCACACCAATTTGCTTGGTAACAACTGTGACCCAAACCTGGGTTTCTGGCGGGATAGCCACTGACTTCGCAACCTTTACCCGTGTAGGCACCGGGTCCTTCTTCACAGATTCCTGCGCGACAGGGAGAGGAACGCGTGTTCGCGCTGCTCCCTGTAAGGGTTTACGAACGATTGGGATCGTAGACCCGTCTTCGAGTTCCACAGTTCTATTCCGAGGACGGATGGCCTCCACGAAGCGGTCGCAAAAGTCACAACCCAGTATGACTGGTGCTGCAAGTGACTTGCATACAATAAACTCTAGCTGAACGAGATAGGAGCCTAACCTCACCATGAGGGAAATTGTACCCAGTGTCCGTAGCGGGTTGTTGTTTGCATCGGCGATATCCAAACGTGGACCGCTACGAACTTGGACCCGGAGCAGCGGGGGTAACAATTCAACATGAATTAAGTTAGGAGCGGCTCCTGTATCCAGGACAGATATTTGACGAACCATAAACTGGTTGGACAGGCCGAAGTCGGCGAATACTTTATAATTCCGCGTGGCCATTACCATAACTCGATCCGGAATACGGAGATTACGGGACCGTATCCACGGGCGACGAAGGACACTAAAGTATCCCGAGTTAACGTTGGTGTCAGCCGTTCTCCTTGAGAGGATAGTCACAGCTGGGGAGCGAAGCTGGAGCACCTCGGGCGTCTTCAACTCCGGCTTAGAAGACGCCCCTGCCGCAGGGGAGACTCCCAAGTTTAGTTTTTCGAAGCGGACCCCACCGAATTCGGTGCAGCTGCCTCGAAGGGGACCGGTTGTTCCCCGTTCGCGGGTACAAGTTCTGTATCCCTGTCAGCAAGGTGAGCTCGGAGTATCCTTTGTTCCTCATAGGACCTACTCGGGACTCGAGCTTTCTCCTCAGGGGTCAGAGCCTCGTACTGAGCGATAATTCGTGAACCCTCCCGCAGGGGAAATGTGCAGTCGGGTGCTTTGTGACCACGGAGGTAACACAAATAGCAAATCAGCTCTGCCGGGTTCGGTTGTGGACGTGAATCCACGCGACGTGGTGCTGTATCCCTCCATCCGGGGTGAGAGAACCGAGCAGCGGTATTCGCAAAAGGTAGCGATGCGGCTGGCACCCTCCGTCCTTGGGTATAGAGCGCAGGGTCTTCATCCGTAGTCGGAGCGGATGTCGACGGCAACTCAGATGTACCCATAGATTCGGGGTTACTTCCCATGAAGTGAATGGTATCATTGACCCCCAAAGGGGCAGGGCCTCCTGCGAGTGACAAAGACAAGTTACCTCCATCGGCGAGGAGTGCACGTGTCGGCCGACTCTTTCGGTTCTGCCGGGCACGGAGAGTATCCCCCTCAGCCTGGGCGTACTGAACTAGTTCCAAGTAGGTCAGCTTGCGCTTCTCTTCCCGATGTCGGGCAACCAATGCCCTTATCGAGGGGTCCAAACCATCCACAAACATGGTGCATCTGTCGTAGGCGGGGAATACATTCCCGCATCGGTGAATCGCTTTATTCAAGCGAGTTGAATACACCGTTTCGGTTTCCATCGGCTTCTGCCGCGTATCCCTTAATGCAAGGATTGCTTCCTGAATCGCATTTCCAGTAGCGTATGACCTCAAGAGGTACTGCAACGCTTCGGGCCAGCACGTGACTCCCCCTTCCGAGGCTCGGGATGATCCACGGACGGAGTTGAACTGGTCTTCAGCCATCCCCTTTAAGAAATAGGGTAATGCCAGATACGCTTGCGCTTCACTCATACCGAGGATGTCAGCCTCCCGGACGAACCTCGCAAGGAAATCGAGCACCAGAATTGGGTCTGTTCCTGTGAACTCCCTCTTCTGTAGGGTGATTCTCAGCCTTTTGATGTAGTTCTTGACCTTACCCGTTCCGCGGGATGTTCGATCTCCCGAAGGGTTATCCAACCGGTAATAGCGGTACGATAGCAGCTTCCGATAGAGAGGATTCGTCGGCTTCAGCTCCCTTAATCCAAGGTGTTTCCTACCCTTCTTCCGGGTACGGATTGCCCCTTGAGAGGTGTAGGTAGCCTTCGACCGAGTCGCCCGGGATGACCGGCGTCCATCTTCACTATCCGAAGATTCGGAGGACGAACTCGATGACGAGCGATTGGGATCGGAATCCGATAAATCCTCTTGGAGGTGAACCCTCTTCTTGGACTGGCGGCGGTCCCGTTTAGCGGAGCGGTGTTCTTCGTCTTCCGAAACGTCGGGTTTATCCTTCGAGGCTTCTGTGTCTCCGTCCATACGGATAATGTCCTCGAGGGTGTCCAGCCGAGCTCGGAAGCGTTCCGCTTGCACGCGGTGTTCCTCCACGAGGCTCCAGTACTCCTGGATAAAGACCCTAGGGGTACCGAAGCTTTCCAAAAGGGAGTTCACATCCCTCCTCAGGGTACGAAGGTCATCGGCGACTCCCCGCACCGGGGCGTCCTCCACCTTGAGGCGGAGGGTAGTAACCTCCTGAAGGAGCTCGACGTGAGCCGCGTTGGCGATATCGATTCGAGTCTCCAGGCGCTGTAATTCAGGGTCGGCCCGACTTCGGGGTGCTGCTGAGGGGGTCTCCACCACTGGAGCTGGGCCCACAGCCACCACCTCTCGAGGACCTGAAACCACTGACGGTGCTCTCCGAGTGTCCGGATCGATACCGGAATCGTTCCGACCTTCGGGAATTGAGCTCCTCGGCCTAGGCGGGGCCGGGGGCACTGAATCCGCTTGACGGTTCGATCCAGTCCTGGAACCACGGATAGGCGGCGACATGCTGCAGACACGACACCGACGATTCGGGGTAACGATGAAATTCGATCACGAGATTCCCGGAGAACGGATGACGTAACACAAAACAAAAATAAAAACCAATTCCACCGTTTCCAAAGGGGACCACTACAACAAATCTTCACGACGGTGCTTCCTCTTCCAAGAGATATTCCCACACGTGGATGACCAACCCAAAAGTCCGAGAACAGATTCTAAGTCGGGAGACCACTTGTAGAGC
This sequence comes from Agarophyton chilense, assembly GCA_030374765.1. Lineage (NCBI taxonomy): Eukaryota > Rhodophyta > Florideophyceae > Gracilariales > Gracilariaceae > Agarophyton > Agarophyton chilense. Next base: position 360,618 of record JARGXX010000079.1, read on the forward strand.
AAAACCCGGCGACGGGAAGTGCTCTCAAGGTGTTCGAAGTCTTGCTCCCTGGGGGAGGCAGACTCAGAGACAGAGCCCTCCGTTCGACCCGTAGTGTGGGGTGTAACTCCCACGGGGGATTCCGGCAGTACCGACGGAGGTGAGGGGTAGAAACCGTTGGATCGGGAATGGGTATGGGTATCCCAAAGAATGGGGGAAATGCGGCGAAGAGGAAAAACGGGGCGAGGGTCGGGCACTAACAGGCACCGGACCCGAGAACCAGAAAAGGGGCGAAACAACAAAAGAAACCCAATACAGGGGCGAAAACCTGTTTTCAAAAGGAAACACAAAAAGCACGCAACAAGTAAGCAGAACCCCCACGGGGTATCGTGCACGCAGGTCGTCTGAGCGGTCCCAAGGGGGTTATTGCACGGAACCCAAACGTGGGCACTCTCCAAGTGAAGTTGTGTCCCTACGCAGGCGTTGCTAACCAGAGCCCGTTCCGGGTTGTAAGGCCGAAACGATGGCGACGAAGAACCTCTAAAGGTATCGAAGACCAACCTTGGTTACCATTTACTCTGAGCCTCGAACTGTCAGATCTCGTCTCCCTAAGTAGGGCCCACTAACTAAACTCTGCAGTAGTGCACACCTGCTCAGGGCCATACACGTGGAGATCCCACTGTCAGGGCCCAAAAGTCCAACGTTCTAACAAATATCTGAAAATCGGTGCCAAAATTAAGCCACGTGTATCGCGGGGCCAATCCAACCATGGGCCATCCGAATTTTCACTTCATAGGCGAACTCTAACCAGAAAACAGTGCCACCTCAGCACACCTTAGAGGGGATCATAGTCATAACCCTCGGAGGGTCCAATCCTCATTCTATGAGTTGCATCTTCAAGTATCCCCTAACTGGGCGTTGCTCTACAATCCTAACGAAGTTTCAGTCCATGATTGCGATATCACCGGCAATTATTACAACGGACCAAAGTGCAGCTTCCATAGCAGCCACAGAGAAAGTATTTCAGAAGTCGTTTATTGTTCTTGATGATTGGCATGTGAATCAATAACAAATCAAGAATGTTACTACATGGTGTGCCCAAATCGGACGACGTAGTTGTTGTGAGGACATGTCCAGAGATCTCTTCAATATTCGGAGGTCCAAAAAACTGGCCGTTTTCATACAGCGGCGCCATGACTTCCAGAAAAGGTACTTGCAGCCCTTCACAAACAAATTACCTATGTGGTTTATTTATTCTTATGTACACATATCCCAATTGGTTGTTGAATGTTTTCGAATCATCGCAGTTCCAAGGCGGTAACTCTTCCAAGGAACCGGATATACCGAAGCTTCCAATTCCGGATATCGTGCCTATGTGCTACATAAGGAGTCCCTTTCTCCGACATTCTAAGAAAACTGCAAGTGTTGACTCACAGACGTGCTGAGGAGCGCAAAGTATCACTCACACGCTTCATGTCCCCTCTCCGTTCCAGATATCGTGTTGTACGGAATTGTATGTTGCATGTTCCCCTCGAGATCCTCAATGAAATTATTGCAGAATGCACCAGCTATTCAATAGAGAAGTTTATAGAAATAAGTATAAAACCATCGAGGATCTTTCTGTTCCCCTTGCATTGGTCACGAACATGAAAAAGGTGCACTCTCCTGAGCTGCTTTTGTAAGAAATATTTAGAACTGGCGTCGTTGCGTGTTCTGAGCTAACTTGGAGCTTTTATTTCATCCGAAAGCATGATGATTCTAATTCAAATACACTTCTCCCTTCAACTGAACCCCTACGAGTTCTAGTTGCACGTCAGGAGGGAGAGAGCGAAGATGGAGGAGAAAAAGAGCTTTTCGTTCTGTGCGATTGTATGAAAATGGAATCACTGGGATTTCCCTGTCGGCACATTGTGAAGTGTGCGTTTTTATACAATTACTACGTCCTCACGGAGCCTAGATTGAAAGAGGTCTGGGACGAACACATTGAAACCGAATCGTTTTTCGACCCATATTGGAGGTTTAACCGTGAGTTCTCTCCTTTTAATGACTTCCGCAATTTGAGGAACCCGTGCAGTGTTATTGATATGTATTCTTCTCAAAAGAAAACTGAATCGTTTACCAATAACTCAGTTCATACCGACATAGTCGTTGATCTATTTTTCCATAAATCTACAGAACAAGGAAATAGAAAGCATGTGAAATGGTCCGATAAAAACTCTCTGTTTAATCAAGTCCATTGACTTGTAGAAGGGATTGGCCCTGTCGCTGTTGAAGAGTTTGGAGAACTGCTGAAGGGAGCGAAAAGAACACTAAGTAAAGGAATTATGGTGACGAAACAAATGCCTGATGAATATCCAACAGTTTTCGGTACTGGAGATAAGAATAACGAGAGATTTCACAAAACTTTACAGAAACTATGCACACTACACTAACTCTACTGCCTCGGAATCCCTCCAAAGTGAAGATTACCATTGTTCCAATTGATTCCCGTGAAAAGAAGAATACTTAAAGAGTGAAAGTAACAAACCCTGGTGTGAAAAGCTTTGGAAGGAAAATCAAGACGAATGGATACAGAACTGGTTTTCAAGTATTCAGGCTGGTTCATGTGAACTCGTTTTTGAAGTCGGACAGTGATGTGAATCAGAATCCGAAGAAATTGGGTCCCGTTAAATAGCCAAAGTTCAAACGCCTTTTGACATTACCGCCCTGACTCCATGATGCCATAGGGCAACTTCATCCATTACCGGAGCACTCTACGGTTCCCTTTCCTCTGGCGGGGCGTGCGAACGTAGATATCGCGAGATAAAGGGCCGCTCTGCAAGCAAGCGCCTTTCACATCAGCATGACAGATTCGAATTCCTAAGAACGTGAGAAGACACAACAGCAGACGTAAAACGTGAACTGCGTAGTAGGGGTTTATTTCCTTATCATGTCCTCCTCGTTGCCCTAGTTCCCGTGCGGCTATAATCTTGCCTTCGTTGTTCGCTCCCCATTCATTTCCTGTTTTATCTTATAAATAATTTGCCCAGATATGACGTTTGTGTCGAAAGGAACTTCTTCCTCTGGAACCTCCATATAGACATTTGACCAGTTAGAGTAATGCTTATCTTTAACAGACTCGTACAATAAATAGGGTGGGACACTTTCTAACTTAGACCGTGAAACGTGTGCTTTACGAGACGGTCGTGCAACGCAGCTAGTACTTCTTCACGATTGTACTTGAGCTAAATTCCTGGACATACGTGGCTGGATGGTACGGTGGCGCCGATGTACTTGACTAGATTGCCGGTTGAATGGGAGGCCATCAAAGAAGTGTGAAGCGTTGCGCCTGGTGGCGGCAGCTCATCCGGGATGAGAGCTATTAAGTCGATAAAGCTGACCCGAATGGGCCTACTCAACATTGACACTGAGAGAGCATCCGCATCGTCCCTCGTTTCCGACACCTGGTCCTCGAGATCGGCGGACAGCAATCCTTCCGTAAATTGGCCTTTCGGTTACATCCATAAACTTTAAGTACTTTCACTGCTTTTCCTTCCAGTTTCTCTTTGAGAACAATGAGATCGTTCATGGGTATGTCTACACCTGGACTAATGCAGTCATCACGACTTTGTATTGTGTTCGATTCACCCTCTTCTCTTCTTGATGCCAATCTCTCCTCTCGTCGAGGTCTTAATTCACATTTTACCTGCTTTATTTCTGGAGTGAGTTTCTCCGAAACCCTTTTTGAGGTCCATCCTGAGTGCAATCATTATTGATTTCTGATGGATCACTTTGTTTTTCTCTTCAAATGTTTATTCTTCAATTTGAGAACTATTCAACGATACTGATTTAGCCCTTTTCTCTGTTTTGGATTTCTTGTGCTTCCATGCTCTGCGGTCTTCTTTGTGACAAATGATGAAAAATATCCTACGCATACCCTTCATGCGCTGCTGATACTCTCCACTGCTCGTTCTTGGCTTTTCTGGATTGCCTCTCACAGCCTTTCCTCAATAGTGCGTGCCACTCTTTTCAAAGTTCTCAATCCCTATGAGGTGTGGATAAGAGCTTCCAAATCTGAACAGTTTTCCACCCTAAGAACTGTACGTTTCGGTACCAAACAGAGCACTATCAACTCTTAAAGCAATCCGAACTGTATCATCAGTGGCACGGAAGTTCGACTTCAATATTTTTAGTTTTACTCGAGCCTTCAATCCTGAGCAGAAACTATCCCGCTTCTCATCATCGGAAATTCGTGGGATACCCAACACAGTATTCTTGAACTCTGTGAGACACGAAGACTTAGAACTTCGCAGAGAGAGTCGACGAAGCTGGGCTCCTGCACGTCGAATGCTATCCTAGTTAACGAATTCTTCTCTTACAGCTGCTTCAAATTCTTACTACGTAACTGATATCTGTTGGGATTGAACTAACACATACCACCAGCACGTTGCCGTGCATTTCAGTAGCACAGAAGCAAAGCCAATCCTGGTTGCGTCAATAAGGTCTAACTCTAGACTAGTAGGCTGTACGTGGTTTTGAAACTGGCTGACTTGCTCGAGCTTTGCATCGAAAACCAATCGATCCCTCTTTCCATCAAATTCACATGGCTCATTAGGTCTAAACGCACGCACAATAACAACTGATCAAATCTTATAATAACTCTTGATAGCTTGATTTCCGTTTGTTTGATTTCAACTTCTTAGGATTCGTCTCTAGGCAGCAGGGTCCGGACGAAATGATTTCAGAAAGCCCTATTTGGCTCCCACACAACGAGGGCTCCGGTATTTCTTAATTTGTCCGGGATATCTCCAACAATGTTCTACATAAACTCTTCAGTGTCCTTGTTATATAAGAAAAAGACCACGAATCATCCTACTGAAATATTCTCTTCTTATCTTTCTCGACGGTAATGGAGTCGTACTTTAATACCCTACCTGATCAAACCGTTTTTTGCAGCGTTTATCAAACTTGTGTCCCAGTTGGTCGACCTAGGTTACACCAAATAGTCGAAAGAAATATAACAGGATACTTCGGGCGACCTGGCGCAGATATATTTTCACACTCACACTTTCCTCGGAAGAAGATCCATACCAAGTTTAACGAAATATTTGGTCAACCTAACAACACCAATAGCTGACACACTACACTACAGTTTATGTTTCCAGGTTCGCTTAGTCCGAAGCGAAGCCAGTCCTGAGATGCTACCAGTGCAACAAAGGCAACTGCGACAGGGTGCCTATCGGGCAGCGCGGTGCGATAATCGAGTGATGCAATATGTAGTACTTTACTTTTCGTATGGTCTTGAGATCTTATGAAAAAAGGTCACTCGAGTCGGAGAACAACTGTTCCTTTTCAAGAATTTTGATTCCCGCTAAATAACTCCCAAACGCGTAGTATGTAAATTGTTATACACCCATATGAGAAGTTTCTAGATTAAAGACTGAAACTTCTTAATAGTTCTATATGCATGACTTGTGCCCTTATTTTTCAGAACTCATCAAACTAAACTACTTGAATGATACACAATTTATACATTCTTGATGCCTGATTTGTATATGGTTGTCGTAATGCTGGCCATATATGTTGCTTATTTTTCGACAGACACACATCGAAAATAAACATCATTGCATTCCATGCACAAATTCTCAAGAAACGTGTGCTCAACTTCTCCTCCGAGGTTGCCGTTTTCAAGATACCGCTTTTCTCTCTTTGTGCCCATTCTCCGTTGAAGCTATTACTTTTTAACCTTTAAACCCTCAGTAGACGTGGGAAACGGTTTCAATTAGGTTCTCATCTCTAAATTAGAAATAGATTTATTCTTATCACTCTAGTTCACAATAACCACCACAAAATCACGCCACACCCATTCCAACCTTTCTTGGACCCAATAAGCTGAATTATTATGACAATTCTCCTTCCCATTAACGCAGATTTTGCGAAACCGCCATACTGTTGTCGAATTAACGCACACAAGGTATGACTCTCTACATCACGCAAGGAAGAAGTGCACATAACTCCATCTTTATCAAGATCAATGCACGAAACGACATTATCAATCTCTCATTCGTTTGTACCAATCCGTTTTGATTTTCGGAAAGAGCTTACAACACTATGGCCGTATTACGTGGTCGTTCTAACGTTCTGTTCTGGCGGTTACAAGCCAAAGAGCGTTCTTGTTTTCATGAAAAATGCATTGCAGTTGTAGTGACGATATGTAGCATATGTTCAGGTGCTAGAGGCAGGCCTCTACCATTTTATTTGGACTGAGAAAGGAGAGGTGGTAGTTGGTTGTTTTGGTGGGAATGAAGAAAGAAGTACTAATTCTGGTTCAATGCTTACTAGATATATGGTGAAATTATCCCTTGCCAGAAAGACATAGGAGTCTTAAACGCATTACAAAGCGTTTTTAAAAAAAAAAGACTTGATAAATTTGGGGCATAATTGTGGTCGGTCACTTCGATCATATACTCGTTAGGATCTGGCAATAGCAGCATCAGCACCGACCTAATTTCTGACAATTTTAATGAAAGTTAGGTGTTTAGAGACTTCTGCAGCGCCGCATCAGAAGATGTATAGTTTTGCAGTAGGCAGTAGGGGACCGTGAGGCATTGTTGAGAACCATATTGAAAAAGCAGGAGACAGCCAAGTATTCGATGTTTTCCTAGTTCTCCCGATTCTTGTGGCTTTTGGTGTCACAATTAGGGGTGAGTTACAGTATTGTAGTTGCGCTGTGATACTGCTGGAGAAAACGCATTGTGTGGAAGATTTCAAGAGTGGGTTGTCTGCAGAAAGCACACTGCTATTGAAATTTTGAGATGGTGAGCTGTCTTTCAAGGAAGACTTGGACGTTCTTTAAGAGTCGAATGTAGAACGATATATTTATGATAGGAAATGTCTGCAGGCAGCTTGTCTGTTTATCTGGAGGAATAGGCTGTATTTACTGAAATATCATGCTTCTCGCAAAATTGAGGCCTTCTACATGAGAGCATCATCTTCTGCTGGCGTATATCCTGCTGTTCTTACTTTGATGCGGTGAAGAATGCATTCAACATATACCGTAAAATCTCAACACAAAACCCACATTTGCTACTGGTGTAGTTTTTGCCGAACCAAATCAACGTAAATAGTTTCCCATCCGAGTTCTTAGATTAGATGCAACTTGCAGAGCTACAGTACATTATGTCCATTCAATTCAGTTTGTAATGTAGACCGCCCATGCAGAAACAAATGTTTGCCTGTGAAGCTCAGCATTGTTTAGTGGAATGTCTCAATTTACGCAGTCTATCAGCTTGTATATATCCAGTTTCAATTCCTTCACCTTTATTAACCCGTCATCAACTTTGTCTGCACCGACACTGCTTTTTTATGAACCTGAATCCTCACTGCGCAAGTATATCCTCTCACTGCTCCCTTGCGCTCCAATGCTCATAGTTTGCGTTTTCTTGAATGCTATTTTTAACTAAATTTTAATGGCGAGTGTACAAATGTTTTCGACATTTTTGTAATGTCAGATCTTGAAAAAAGTATTTAATGTGGATTATCAAAATTCACTTTTTATAGTATCTATTCGACATTGAATTTGACCTCATATGAAATCAAACGCCGGCTGCATCAAACAAATTAGTTTGTCTTCTGAGCTAATAGCCGTTTTTAATTAGGAATTTCTTCCTTATGGTTTAGACCCTCATTTCCAGCGCATTTTTTTCCGAAATAAGGGCAAAAATCGGAATAGCTTTGTTTCGTGTCACACGTATCCTGCCGTTTACTTGAGGTGCATGCTGAGGAGGTGGATGCAAGGCAAAGGCAAAAGCGATCACAACCTGGAGCGCATCGAAAATGGATCCCAAGCTTGCCGTGCTTTTCCATCACCAGAGGACACAAACTGCCTTGCGTACAGATATGCTGGTGCAACAGGGCTTCGCTACGTCATCAAGAGCAACTTTGTTCAGAAAAGCATGCGTCTGGACTTCATTCAAACGACGCATGTTTTGTGGTTGTCGCAAGGGAATGGATGCGTTTTGCATATTTGATGTATTAGCTCGGACAAGGCTGACGAAATGCACCAATTGCTCCGGTGTATATTAGTTCAGCTGTTGAGGTGTGATGGTCACTCCAACAGCTGCTTCCATTTTCGCAATGAGAAGGTACTGTGCCGGCGCAGGTCCTGGCAGTGCAAACAAAAGTAAGAATTTAGTAGATGCCATCGAGGCGTGCTGCCAAAACTGACGATCTCTTCACTGGCGGGTCCTTTGCGTTGGCACGGTGGTAAGCGCGGTCCGGTACGGTATCGATAGAAAACCTGGAAGGTCGTAGGATAAGTTGTAAGAACAAGGATGTAGAAGACCAGAGCTGACAACAGCCTCTGTATGCAGCCGGGAACGAACAATCGTGTTACCTAAACTGCTTATCTTCTTTATTCCTTGTGTCTTGTCTCCCGCATGGGTCAGATCACTAGCGAGCTCACTAGGAGCTTAAGTAAAATACTAACTACCTATGTGGTCCACAAGTGCGGCCCAAGCGGGCCTCTGACGCAAGTACCACTGTCAGCCTGACATGCACACTCCCTCCACTTGCGGAAGCGACACGATTGGGCATCCAATTTGAAAAAGAATACCTGCCATGGTTCGAACCCAGGTTCCTAAAGAAGCTTACAGTACCAGATCGGTAGAAATACCGGTCGGTTAACCACGGCGGTCGAGAACTGACCTGCGTCGATTGATGTGAGGGGCGCGGACGTGCTTTGCTGTGGTGCGCTTACACGGGTACCGCAGAATTGAGGGGTCTGGCTTGCCAGATAAGAGGGGCTTTCCGAACGATGTGTCGTACGCCTCCGTTCTCTTTTGCCAAAAAGACCTTAAAGGTGAACTTTTGCACATGTATCGGAACATTCGATAGCAACAGTCCATCGCCCTTCACCATCTGGTTGTTACATTTCTCCTGCGGGTCGATGACATTCGCCCGGGTTCGAGCGAACAATATATTGCTCAGGTATGATATTCGAAATACCCGTCTTTAGAACTTCCCGAAGTGGTGTTACGTTAGTTGTCTTCGTGAGATGGTCTGCAAGATTTTGACCACTACGGATAAAACCAATGTCTGAGATATGACCTGAGTGGTATCCTTCGCGAGCGATGGCGATGTCAATCATCAACCGTTTTTCGGATGTACGAGACCCCTTGTGGATAATGTCAAACAACGACTTTGAATAAGTGAGTAGACAAACCGGGAGCGGTGATATGCCAAGTAAAAGTCCGAGTTCGGTCGATAGCGTAAAAGCGGCATCGTACATATCTGCAAAGGCTATAAGTTCAGCTGCGAACGAAGAGCGAGTAACTCGTCGTGCCTTATAGGATTTGAACGCGATTGGGATGACTCTACCGAAATGGTCCAACAAGAACACGATGTAGCCAAGCTGGGAGGTTAGGTCCGCGTTCGTAGCGAATGATGCGTCCGATACCCCAAGTAGGTGAAGCGAATCACGGTCAAGCTTCGGGAAATGTACCGAGAGGTCATGAGATTTTGCGTTGTCGATGGTCTCATTGACTCTCTTGATAATACCCTTGCGGTCCTGAAAGGTAGCGTCTTTTCCCAAGTTGGTGAGCTTCTTGACGTAGCTGTGCTGCGTTATGCAGTAGTCAACAATGCGGTTGGGTTCTATCTGGAATCCCGTGAAGGTACACGGAGGAAAAAAATCCGCCTTAGCTTCGAACGTTTCCCGTGTGCGGTCGCAAATAGCGCGAAACTCACTATCACCAGAGTGGAGTAGATCATCCACATATGATCCTGAGAGACCGATAAGGTTACCATTTCGGTGAAGGTAGTACAGCGCTGGGTCTGATCGCATTACCTTCATACCCAAATCCAGTCGGTGGTGCTTATCCATTGTAGAAAACCATAGGTCTCCAGATTCGCACAGACCATAAAGTGGTTTCAGAAGTTGTAGCGCCTAATTGGGCTTCAACTCGAATTCCGGAACGGGATCAGAGATGAATAGTTCGCGTGAAAGTGGTTTCATAGATTGCAAGTAAGCCTGCGTAATGTCGTTGGTCCACAACTCAAAACCTAAAAGAGATGATAGCGCAAGGATAATTCGAACCGATTGTGGTTGGAGCGTTTGACTGTAGTGAGCCATCAGTTGCTTCATCCGATCACGGTGTCCGCCGATGACATATCGGGCTTTGAACTTCTCTTCACCGTCTTCGGTTGACTTGATAGCCAAAACAAATCGACCGGGTAAGACATTCCCATCGGGTGGTATATCCTGCTTCAGGATGACCTTAAAGGTTCCTCTTTCGAGCAATCCTCGAAGCTCTTCCTTCTTAGCGATAGCCATGCGCGGGTCATGTGCACGTGGATCACTAGAACTAAGAATCTCCGTCATAAAGACGTCGTCAACCTTCGAGCGGTAGTGACTTATAGCGTCCATTAACTCGCACATATGGGTGTAAGATACCTCTTGCAGTCGAGCGTAGGGCTTCACCTGCGCAAAGTTGAAGGAACTTACGTTCGCATTCGGAGACAGACGTAGATGAACAAGCTTCGCGTCATGATCTACAGCGACGATCTCAAAAGGTCCAAGCCATTCACCGATACGGTTTGCAACGATCTTCTCCCTCCAGACGAGAACTTTGTCGCCAGGTTGGTACGCGAAGTTAGCCGATGACGGAACGTTGTGGCGACGTGCGCGCTGAACGCGGAGTTTTGCCATGTGTTGTTCCATCTCTTTCCGAGCTGTGCTAACCAATTGGGCTCTCTCGTCCAGAGTAGCTTTGGATTGAAGATCCTCGCCAAGCAGGCGAAGTGAAGGAAATTCTCCAAATACCAGTACGGATGGAACTAAACCTTCAGGTCCAAGAGTGTTGTTCATCGCATAAACCGAAAAGGAAAGTAGCGCACTGAGCTCCACATTGGGAGAGACAATTCTCAGTTTCCTAAAGGTCTTTCGAAGCGGATCATTATATCGCTCGCCTATACCCATGGAGGAGTGAGATTCAATTCCCGTTCGTACAACATCGATGTTGGATGATCTTGCGAGAGAAATGAAGCTGTTACCGAAAGCGGAGCCTTGATCGACCTTGATGCGGTTCGGGTTCCCAGTGTAGACTGATATCAAACACTCAACAATGCACCTCCATATGGTCTTAGTCGAGACGTCGGGAAGAAAACGAGCGGCCGAAAAATGCGTCTGGGCGTCAACCATGTGTAGGACAGGCTTCCCTTCGAGGTACATGATGTCAATGATTATCTCCTCATTGAATCGAATGTTTTCTGTACCAAGTGAGACCTTAAACCGAGTAGGTCCGGGCTGGATCCGTTGGCATGGATCGCAGGAACGACTAATCTCCTCGAGCTGCCTTCGTGTTTCCGGGGTGGTGTCATCTGGACGAGCTCTCCTGAACAAGTTGTAGAGTTTCTCCGAGGACGGGTGGAAAAACTGTCGATGCAACTTGGTTAGCTGTTCCGTGGTGAACATAGTCAACATTGGGACGGTGTATTCGGCATATAAATGTCCATCGAACCTGGTCAAAGGTACCTGCCAGTCGTCAATGACGTAAGAGTTGCCATCTTCTTCCATCACGGTGCGCTTTATCAACCGGTTGGTCACTGTACATGGAGTCAGTGAGTGCTGGTCGAGCAAGTCCATTCCCATGAGAGCGGGTATGTCTGCTGCGATGACATCAAATTGTACCGATATGGTTTGTATCCCTGGAGGGGTACTCAACGGGATTGTTATCCTTCCCATGGACTCATATACGGAGTAAGCGAACCTGAACTTGCGGTTTGACCTGAGTAGTCGTAGCTGCTTACAGAAGCAGTTGTAGATCCTACGAGCTCTCTTGATACCGATAACAGAGCGCGGTGCGCAAATGTCTACGCAAAAGCCTGGAAGATAACCTTTGTCGGTACGTTTCGTGAACGAGGAGCTGTACGCAGAAGTACAGTCGATAACTTCTTTCCGGTGTCGGTGGCATTTGAATCGGTTGCGTCTGGATGCGATACTGCGGTGTGCAGATGCATTCTTCGGATGGCTAGGAGCAAGCGCACCTTCTAGGCATCCTGAGAAAAATTCGAACGGTCCTTGAAGCGAACGTGCCTCTTCGAATTAACATTAACCGACGGTGGAGGAGAAAGAGAAGAAACCAAGTGGGTGTGAAGTTCCTTTTGGTCCACGTAGTTGGTTAGATCGGCGTCCAGAAATGTATGTGGATCTGAGTGCTGTTCGTCTGCCGTTAAGGTGAAAAAGGTTTCCAAGTCTGTGGATTCCTTATTCTCCGACTCGGTGTCAGACGAAGTGTCTTCATCCCTCAGAGAATTCACGACCTCGGATAGGACGTGGATTGCTGGAGTTCCCTGTTTGAGAGAATGTACAACTCCATTCCGAATGCGGTTGAATCGTGAACCAGTTGGGTGATCCTTTGCGAAATGCTCTTCGCTTCCACATATGTGGCACTGCATCCGTTTTCCATCCTTTCCAATCGGGTTGCGTCTCCTTTGAAACATCGGAGAGCGACCTTTCAAACGGTTTGGTTTCACACCATTCTGTTGGTAGAATGTACCTGATGAACCAGAGGGTGTGTCCCTGGAAAGAGTCTTCTTTTCTTCCTCTAACTGTATCTGTTCCCGTAGAGCGGTAACAAACCTGTTGAAGGTAAACCGTGCGGTAGTCATTTGGGAGATTGGAGTTTCAGCCCATGACTTGGTGAGTACGGCCTTACGTAGGAACCGTTTCTTGTGCTCATCAGACCCAAATTGAGGTGGGGCCTGAGGAGTAAGAGCGTTGATCTTGTCTACCAAGTTGGTCAGTCCAGAGTCCGAATCGGTTAATCCTTTCTCTTCCATGATCTGATCAACACTGATACGTTCAAGTTCAGCTTGAGCAGCAAGCTGTCGAGCATCATTGTCATATTCGTCCAACATGATCTTCACCATAGCCTGGAAAGGCATACCGGGTACGGTGTTCCCGAAGAAGAATTCTCGAGCGGCCCCTCCGAAGACGTTGACAAAGAACTTCTGACGTTGATCTTCAGAGAGTTCAAACTGATGACAGCAAACCTCATAGTCTCGAAGGGTGTAGCGAATAGACTGTTCCTTGGAGCCGTTGAACTTCAAATCCTTAAAGTAGGTGACGACCGAGGCGGCCTTTTTGGGCGTATCCTTGTTGGGAAACGACGGCGGCGTAGGGAATGTCTGATGTCCCGAAACGGTGGGATTTCCGTGCGATGCTCCTTGTGGTGTCGGTCCAGTAACGGTTGGAGAGTTACCGTTTTGGTTCGCGGGTGTTGCCGACTGCGGCGAGTCTGCATTCTGGAAAAAGAATGAAGGCGGTGGAGGAGGAAGAACCTGTAGGTTACTTCTTGATCCAGTTGGATTCGAGAAGTATGGGCTCGAATTGCGGACTTCCTTGTAGGCCTCAAACATTTTCATCACGTCACTCACACCATTTTGGTATGCAGTGGAAAGCCAAACGAGAGCCATTAAGCTTTTCACTGTCCGATCTGCCCGTGCTAAAGCATTCAAGATAGTTTCCAAGATCGGGAAGGCGTTGAAAAATCGTGCGGCGTCGTACAGCAGCACTATTGCGTACGTACTGTGACGGAAAACCTCTTGGGTGAAAACCAAGACAGGAGCAGGAAGATATGCTTCAATGTCCCCCTCAACGGTCGAAACATCATGAGATCCATCTGCGGCAAATACATTCAGCAAGTATTTGGCAAGATCGGATACTGTATGTGAGATGTAGTCCCGAGCGTGAAAGTTGTCAAGACGTTTCAGCAACGCCTGACGTTGCGCGTTGCGCGCGTCACTTGAGCTGCCCGCCATAAAGGTAGTACTACGAAGAAACCATGAATCCGGATTGACGATCTCTTCGCTGGCGGGTCCTTTGCGTTGGCACGGTGGTAAGCGCGGTCCGGTACGGTATCGATAGAAAACCTGGAAGGTCGTAGGATAAGTTGTAAGAACAAGGATGTAGAAGACCAGAGCTGACAACAGCCTCTGTACGCAGCCGGGCACGAACAATCGTGTTACCTTAACTGCTTATCTTCTTTATTCCTTGTGTCTTGTCTCCCACATGGGTCAGATCACTAGCGAGCTCACTAGGAGCTTAAGTAAAATTCTAGCTACCTATGTGGTCCACAAGTGCGGCCCAAGCGGGACTCTGACGTAAGTACCACTGTCAGCCTGACATGCACAAAAACCTTTCTTATTTGTAATTTAGGCCAGAAAACAAAATTGTAGGTTTACTAAATATAAACAGGGCGTGCCGAAAGTGGTTCTTATTCTCGAGACAAGGTAAATTTTTTGTTATTTAAAAAGGGCTATTGTAGGGCTATTTCAAATATGAACATTGAAATCTCTTTCCAAATCACACAGAAACGTAGCTCAAGTAGCATGTTTAAAATACGAACCGCCGCATCAGTAGCCCAATGGTGTGAAAGGCGTAGGGGAGCTAAATAACAACGGGCTCGAACTTTGCTGAGTTTCCTTAAACCGTATGTTCCAATAAGGGCTCGACTACTAGCAATTACTTAAATGTCAGAACGTGTACATCCTCTTTTAAATAGAAGAAAGAAAACGGTGACATCTGTTAAAGGGGCAGTTCCGATATACGTGATAGTACACCTAGTAAGTTGAAACAACGCAGATTATATTATGAAGGGTCTAAAGAAAAATCGAATCATCGTTTTGCTTACATCGAAACATGCATTTTAACTACCAAATTCCAAGTTTGACAGAGATGTCATTTTACAAAGAACTGCCTACTTACTAAGCAAAACACTTTGAAATTCAATACAATGAACTCCAAAGCAAGCTTTATTCGTACCTGAATGACACAAATAAACTTCTACGTTTATTTCTGAAGCCGCAATCGGGGCATAAAAGCTTGTATTTCGTATTTCGTTCGAAGACGTGACATCTTCCTTGGTAAATTGCGTTTGAAATGTTTCCTTGTCTTCTTAAGAATGAAATCAGATCAGGCCTTTCTGATACCTTTGTTACTTCTTGTCCCTTTCGGATGACATTAGATCAGGCCTTCCTGAGGCCTTAAAAATGACGAGAACATCATCCATATTATTGGATATTTCCACCATAGCTCGTCTTCAATACGAAAACATGTGAGATAGTGGTAACTGATGTATGGGCTCTCATGTACCCTTTCCGGGCTGATACTCATACCATCGTACTCTAAACAGAAAACTAGTTGTCCCTAGCATGCCGTCAATGGCTTACAATTCATTCGATAACGTACTAACTTGCCCCAATGTGTGGCGTTGAGGGCAAGATCGCGATCCTGTGATCAGGTCCTGCCATACGTACTTTGTATACAGCTTAAGTAGCATGCTCAATGTTCGATTGCTCCCTTGAAGCGTCTGTTGTTGCGTCACCGCCTTCATCAGGTTTGACCACTTTTTGGTGTCCCAGAGCCAGTCTTCTGAATTTCCGTGACCTTTCCGGTTTGTCCGGGGCCTCTAACTCAACACTCGGTTTATCCGATTCTTTTGGCGATAAGGCAATTTGTCTTCTCGCTGTACCCCTTTCTTCTGCCTTTGAGGGCATTTTTGATTCTACGCTAATAGTAGCGGTGGGCGTGGGGCATTTTCTCTGTTACGCGGCGTTCTCCGAAAAGAGGTTAGCCGATACCACCTTGTACTTAAACTATGGCCTTCCCACTTAAACCCCAATTCCCTCGAGATCGAGATATATCTTCTCCTTGTGAGATTCCTTTAGCTTTCCGGTGACATTGATGTCTTTCCATCGGAGTAGTGGAGCATTAATGCTGATTTCATGTTTGTCCTCGTGCACTAATATGCGTGGCGTAAGAGTTACAGCCTCAGATTCTCCTGTTGACGGTTCCACGACGCGAGGTGCACAACCATCTTCAAAAGAAGCTTTCTTCTCTCTCTTCTCTCCGACCTCATCCGTGTTCTTCACGTAAACGTGTCCTGGTGTGGTAGCTGCAGCTCGCTGCGTGCTCACAGTGCATGGCGCCAAGTCTTCTCCCATCTGACAGCCAAGGTCCAAAATCTCACCTGTTGATGCGCCGTGTGGTGGCCGCCCATGTTGAGAATTCAGGTCGACCGCCACTCCGACCTCTTAGGAAGCTTGAAAATAGTGGAGAACCAAACGTGGATTTAAGCATGGGCACTTTTGGGCACCCTCCGCGCAAAAACGCATATGCAGCCCATCTCAATCTCAACGTTGAACGGCTATCTGATTGGCTACTGCAAATGCCTTTATGCAACGTGGTTAGGACAAGTGGTCTGTTTCTAATGGGGCGTGCTGGGGCTTTGGTCCAAGTGGAGTGATCTGATTGGACGAGAGCGCTGAATGAGCACGGGCTATGCAGTTGGAGAGAAGGTGCGAAAGGGGGCTGGATACAGGGTTTTGCGGTAACAACCGAATCTGGGCTGCGCAGAGCAGTTGGCAGTGGCACACCACTTTGGATGATTTTTTGAGTTTTTATTTGACATGCTTTATGTTTGAAATTGTCTTGGCGTGCAACTCTTCGTCGCACAGTGGCAAGCTGTGAGACGTTGGTGACCTGCCGACGGTCAGCACCGGCGGCGGATGTGCGTGCAGGGTAGTTGAAGTTGTGAATAACGGTCGCCGACGACCGAAGTAAATTGTCAAGGCTGACTACCTTCCTTTGTTTTTCTTCTTTTATTTTTCTCTTCTTTCTTTCCTTTACTTAACCTGCGCTCAGGTTGTGACCACGCTTACAGGCTTCATGCGCCGGTTCTCTAGATCTTGCAATCCACAAGGGAATATTTTTTAAATAATTTTGTTCTTTGGCGGCAGGTCCGCAGGCGCTTGTACTGTAGGGCTTTGCAATGATGCTTGCACATCAGTAGGCGCAAGAGTCAGACCTTTCTGGTGCACATCAGCTTCAGGGCTTTGCACGACGCCAGCTAAATCTGAACTTGGTGCACTCACCACTCCATCGCGTGAAATGCGCTCAAACTACTTATCTCTTCGGATAAAAACCGTGTCCTCGTCGAGTTTGACAACTTTGTGCAGTCCAGTCGCAATTGGTGCTAACTTGTGACTTTGTTTTCGTTTTTCTTCTTCCCTGGTCTTCCAATTATCCTTCTTTTCTATTCTCACGAAAACGTGCCCTTCAACTCGGATACTCGGGGAGTTTCCGCCGTACTCACGCGTCGGAATTGGGCTTGTAGCGTGCTTGGGCCTTTTCCATCTCGGTTGCGGCTTGTGTAGTGCGTTGGCCCAGCTTGTTTCTCCAGCGAATGTAAAACTTAGCCAGCATTGGCATGTCTTCATCTTTTGCTCTGTACGAGCGAGTCTCGGTTGGAAAAGCCAGTGGACTCTGTGATAGTAACACCTCGGATGGCGTTAACTTTGCAGTTGAATGAACCTGCGTCTTGTACGTTTAACAAAGCGTATCCGCATAGAGATCCCACTCCTTGGGGTGTTCAGGGATGCAGTGCTATATTGCGGCGAGTAGCGTACGGTTGTACAATTTCCCCTACCCGTTAGATGGCGAATGATACGTCGTGGTGAACACGTTCCCAATTTCCAATATATTGCACATATCTTGAAAAATGCGTGCAACGAATTGCTTTCCATTATCTGAGAGCAGATTATCAGGCGGTTCGTAGTACTACACTCAGTGGTTTATAAACGCTTGTGCTATCACGGCAGTGTTGATCTGTTTCAGCAGAACAGTTTTGACCAGCTTGGAGAAGCGATCAGTATTACGGGAAGGTATCTGTTTCTTTGCTTCGAGCGAATCAATTCCCCCAGTATATCGATACTGGAATACTATAGAAGCTCTTTCGAAGGGGATAAATTTATTGGCTCCTTCTTCTTTTACAGCTTAACTCAATTTCGAGCGCATTTCGCGCACATCTCTGATGTCGCATGACAATCCATTTCCAAAGTAGGCTAACAAAAATCCCGTCTGACGTTTAGATACAGCGTCGTTCCTCCTGGATGAAGTGGTAACTGTCATTAGTGAGCTAAATGCAGTACTCTGCTCTTCAGAACATGTGATATCACGATTTGATCATGAGCTTGAATGGCTCTGTAACGCAATGACTGTTGGGGCAGCGTACGGGTCTCGACCAGTGGGAGCGTGGTAGAGCGGGTCCTAAGGTTCGAATCGTTCACGGCGGCACTCCCAAAGTACTTGGTGCAATGGCCTGGCGTTTCCTGCGTAGTCCTACAGGTTGGAGCTACGGAAACAATGGCTTGAAGACCAAATAGTGAAACATATATATTAGAGGGGGTTATTTAGTATCCTAACGGTGCCTACCGTACTCTAAGGGAGAAGCGTCACTCGAGCCAAGTAAATAGTACTGGCGAGGCGCTGAGATCTCCCTAGGACTGTATTGTTAATCTATTACTCTAATTAATTTAATAATCTACATGAGTCCATTTGCGGTCGACCCGTCCACATGTCATCTGCAGGATCCTTCAGGGCCCGGCGGCTTACAGGGCTCAACCGCTATCATCGCTCCTTCACAGGCTCGAACAAGAAATCTTCCCTTGTCAAGACCAAAAGGTAGCTCCTCTCCCCCGTTAGGACGAGATCGGAGGGCCTCACAGAAGTCGTCCGTGACTTGTTCAGGTCGAAGTTCTTCGAGCGTTGTTCGCTCGAGTTGATCATTGGGGTTTGTGTTCGTAGTCTGGGCTACCAGTAGATCAAAAGCATAACTCTCTTCCTCTAGTGGTTTTACTCTTCTATATCTTCCGTTATCGAATTCTCTATTACCAAACACGGTACGTCATCATCGATTTTCAATTGGGTTTAGCACAAGGGTTTGAGTCGCGATACCGCGTTAGCATGAACGGTTGAATTTCCCTTCTTATAGTTGACAGTGAAATCAATTTCAGAAAGGAGTAAACGCCATCGCCTCTACTGTCCTGAATGGTTGTTAATCGACATGAGCCATCTCAAACATGAGTGACAAGTATTGACCGCAAATTGTACTCCTTGGAGATATGGCCGTAGGTTCGTAGAGCCCATAACATAGCAAGGCATTCCTTTTATGATACCGAGTAATTCTTCTACGCCTGATGCAGTGACCGTGACCAGTACCCAGTGGGGGTTTCGTTTGCCGTCTTCGTGCCATTGAAAAAGGGCACACTTAACCTGATAATCCCTTGCATCATTGTCGACGGAATAGTGAAGATCCGTTTTCGGAAGTTCTAGAACAGGAGTTTATGTCAGTGTTAGTTTCAACTCTTCGAAGGCTTCTATCTCGGACATCCTGAACTATTACAATAGTACGGGTTGTTCTTTCTTCAGTAATGCGTTCAGAGGCGCTTCGATATGCGAATAACGCGGTATAAATCGTCTGTAGACCTCACAAAGCCCCAAAGAGGCTCGCAATTGGGTCTGCGTTCTAGGATTTTCGCCTGAAAAATCGCAACGGTTTGAAATTCTTCCATTTCCAGCGTTCTTGGTCTGCTCCTGTGTCCCAGGTACTTCACTTGGTTCGTAAACCATTCACAGTTCTTGATCTTTAAGATAATCCCAGCTTTTCTTACCTTCTCGAAAATTTCCTCCACATCAATGAAGTGATCTTCAGTATTGTTACTGAAGACACTGATGTCAGCAAAATATACCAAGCATGTCTTCCACTCCTATCGCGGAAAGATGATATTCAAAGCGCGCTGAATCCTCGCAGGACCATTGGTGTAACCAAATGGCATTCGTTTAAAGGAATACAGTCCTGCATGATAGAAGAATCAAGTCTTATCTTGGTTCTTTGGGGCACTGGGTACTTGCCAATATCCCCAATTTGCGTCCAGCTGAGTAAAAACATTGGCTTCTCTAAGACTGCCGATGCATTCATTATGCATGGCAGCGGGTACGTATATCTCATAGTTACTGCCTTCAGTTTGCGGTAGTCAACACAAAAGCGTAAAGAACCATCTCCTTTGAGAGCGAGAACTATTGGGGACGACCACGCTGATTGAGGTTGCTAAACAATTCCCTCCTCCAGCATAGATAGAGTCACCGTGTTCCTGCTCGATCTGACTTGTACGCGGGCCTGTTTTAAAAGGTGGTTGAGAAATGGCTCTGGTACTCAGTATTATGTTATTGTGATGTTCTCTGGCGTAAACCTAGCAGATTTGGTCATTCCAAATGTGCGAATACTTCAATAGTAACCTGCGAAATCTTTCCATGTATTTCCAAAGCACGTGTTTTATCTTCACGCCCTCAACGGAGTTGTCTTTCTCTTTTTCAGAGACATTCTCCTCAATCATTCTTTTCATGTTCTGTTTAGCTTCTGTCGGTGTCGACAGCGATTCGCCTTTAGCTGTGGTTCTTAAGACGTCTTCCATCATTATGAGTGTTGGTATTAAAACCAAAGAGTGCGGCAAAGCGGTCCCGGGAACCTGATTCTTGTGCACGCGGAGCTCTTCTGAGCCGATGTTGCTGACTACAATCTTGAGTGTTCTCTTCAGCTCCACCTGTGCAATATCGTGAGCGACAAGTAATTCCTAATTGTGATACAACGCAGCATTCGGCTAAGTGAAAATAAGTCCATACTTTTCGGCAACAAGTGATTTCAAGCCTGACATTTGGGTGGTATTAATGTCAATTGACAAACCCAAATCTTGGGTGATCTATTCCCCAGTGGGGCATTAAATTGCAGAGAAGGCGGTAACGGTACTGCTAAAGCTGGGTGCCGCAGCGGGTGGCGCAGAATAGGTAAGGTTGTTCCGCCATCCAGTGGCACTTCCCAACTCTTCGGACGACTTGATTCGATAAATCTGTTTCCTGAGTAACATCACAGAACAATTGATGCTGCTTACGTGTAACAAACGATAAACGATAACATGACAACATGATTTCCTAACCGAACGACAAGTCGTACTGTTCCAAGAGGTTTTATCGGTCTTTTGCTTGCATACCCGGATATCCGGTGGCTGTGCCATTTGCATTCCAGCTCACTCGTTGCTTCGCTTTTCAGACAATCTGATAAAGTTCGGAATGGGTGCGGTATCCACTACCTCTAGTGTGCTTGACCATAGTGATTGAGACAAGCCGACATCTGCATAGAACTTAGAATTTCTACGGGCCATGACAATGTAGGACACAGTGCTTTTTATTGGACACACATATCGTGTACAAGAGCGTTCTAAAGTTCAGTCGAGCTATACTCGTTTGGTGACATCCAAAGATCTATCTGATCTCACAAGAACCTTCGGTTTAAATTCCCGGAAGCGGAACCATGACAGTTCCCCGGTCGGCTTTATGTGCTCAATCTCAATCGAACCTGTGAGGGCTTCCTCATATAGTTTCCCGAACGAGCGGGGTTCTCCTTCGACATCTCGGCGTTACTTTTATCCAGAAAGGCAGCGGCATTTGATGCTTTAGTGCTGTGAATTCCGATGGGACCTTTTCGGGATTGATCTGAAATACCGCAAGCTTTGTCATTCCAATACGACTGACCCGGTACACGCATGCGCTCTGCCTCTGAGAGGGCTTCAAAATTCAAGAAAACTAGATAAAACTACCTGAAGAATAGGGTACATTCTGATAACAGATGGTGTCTTCCGTAGCAACTGTAGCGTATCAGACCAGCTCTGTTTATTCTTAGCTGAGCCTGATTCTGTCCACGGGTATCTACCCATCCTGGCTTCTTTGAAATGAATTCTCCCGCGGCCGGGACCATCGCGTTACCTCTGTAAGGGTTTCGACGCTGCTCCATAGCAAGAATATCATCCTCATTGAGGGATTCAGTAGACGGCAATTCCGTAATATGTACCGAACCTTCTGGGTCGTACTGAAAATGAAGTGCGTCCTCCATGGACTGGCTTGCCTGATGTAGCGTATGCATCGAAACGCGCGAGTTCTCTGGCGATTCCAGATATAATAATTTGCTTCGCTTCACAGTGTGCTTGGGATCTCCCTTTGAGAGGTGGTACGATCCTAAGTGACGTGTTCCATATCGACGAGCGTGAACGACTTCACCTTCAGCCTGTGCATACAGCACTTGTTTCAAAGAGGTATCACAATAATGCTTATACTGACGGGCTTCTTATGATTTGATTGTCAGATTTGAGACATTGATGGATAGCGTCATCTTATCATCGGTAGAATGAACCTTTTCACAACGGGTGGCTGCATTGTTCAGTCTTGAACTATACTCACCTCCTTTCTCACCAGACTCCTGGACAACATCCCTGAGATTCAGGATAGCTTCCCGAATTGAGTTCGACGTGGCATAACTAAGCAGAAGATACTGCACAGCTTGTGCCCAACTGGTGACTCCACCTTCAACAACCAAAATTGAACCACTCACAGCGCGGTATTGCTCTAAAGAAAACCCACTTAGAAAATTTGGAAGAGGCACGAATGGTTGAGCCTCACTCATTACTAAAGTGTCGGCTTCGGAAACAAATCGACTCAAGAACTCGAACACGAGCATGGGATCCCTCCCAGAAAACGTAAGACAATCGAGTCCAATTTTTAAACGCTTGATGTGATCCGTCACCCTCGCCGTTTTGCGAACAGATCGCTTGCTCATTCGTACCTTTTAACCGATACGTGCTGTAATTCATAGTCTCCCGATAAAGTGGATTGGTGTATGGAAGGGGATTCAGGCCTTTGTAATCCGATCCGTTCTTGCGACGAGACAGTGCTTGACCACTGTTCTTCCTTCTGGACTTGCGAGTATCATCCTCGCTCGAACTATCATCCTCTGATGATCTTTCCTCTTCGGAGTCGTCCGAATTACAATAATGCTTCTCCGAACTATCGGATATTTCTGCACTGCCACGTTCCTTGTGAACTTCTTTGATTTCGAACGTTTCGAAGAAGGCTTCTGCCCCTTCGTTTTATGCTTGCATGACTGCGCTTCGGAAACCATCAATTGTGCATCCTGAACTTCCGTGTGCGGAATTCATAACGGTGCGTTCACGACAGTTTCCAATTACTTCAATCGAAGATTGACAAGTGAGAGGACCTCCTCAACAGTGACTGTCAATGCAGGTAAACCCCAAGTAGCATATCTCTGCTCTTCTAACAAATGACTTAGATCTTCTCGGATTGTACGAACTGTATCAGATATCCGATCTGTATCCAATTTTCGGTTCTTCAAGGCAACCTGCTCCTTTTCTATTGTTTCCAAAGACGATCTTAACAAGTTAACTTGACTTTCCATTTGCGTTAGACCGAACTTATGCGTCGCATAATCCGCCCGGAGTGATTACAATTCAGCTTGCAGGGCTGTCCCTCCTGTAACATAACGCATAAATGACATCGCATCCTCTTGAGCGACCGTTGTCTCTACCTCCGAAGGTGCGCCAGGGCCTCCTGTCGATCTCTATCTGCTTCTCGCCTGAAGGTATAGGCTTTTTCCAGCCTCTACAGAGGTGGCTAGGCGAGGTGCCGCTGACTCGGGCTTATCCTCAAACGAGCCGCTTCTCGTATGCATCTTGGTTTTATATTAACTGTTAAACCAGACCACCAAATGCGAACACGTAACAGAATTTCAACAATGAAACCAAAAGATATCGCAACTTATACGACCTAAATCTATGACGATAAGAAACGATAATCAAAAGCTTCACAAATAAACTTCGGGTTGACCCATGAGTTAAGCAAACGGTTAGATTCGATTCTGAATGCTATCTGACGATAAAGATTTCCTAATGATAGTTCAGGAATCTGCCAACTGATCAAATATCTCGTAAATAAATACAAAGTGGATTCAATGACGTACGAAAAACGAAAGTTTCAGTCCACCCGACCAAATATTACACAAAAGTGTATTTCTTTCCAATTCCTTTAAGTTGGGAGACCAGTTTATGTGTTATTCTGCGAAATAATATAAGGGTCTGGAAAGGGGGTTGATGTCCTCAGAAAATACGGTAGGAAGCGGGCGTCGTCCTGCGAGCGACTGTTTTTAAAAGACGGAAGAAGGTGAGTGAAAGAGGATAATCAGGAAGAGCCTGAAGAAAGAAACGATTCTGGTAGACAGAAAAGTAGATTCCGAATACGGTAGTACTAAAGACATGCGATATCGGCTCGACAACCATTGTCCACTCACAGAAAGAACAATGACACAACAAAAAAAAACAAAACAAACAATAAAGGAAGCGATAAACAGCAAGAAAGGAGTGGATATTATCGGAATAAGATCTTTATCTCAAATGAAATTAGCACAGAGAATATAGGTGCTCTTTTTTGATGGCGATTTTAGGATTTTCAGCGAACACTAAGATGGACAGGAGTTGGTTGGTCTCTTCCTTCGTCACCCGAACCCAAGTGTTCTATATTGTGACAGGAGGAAGAAGAGCTACTGTACTGAAATATTTACAATGTGATGTGCCAGAAAGTAATTGTAGGACAATGCCCCTAATGAGGAAAACCTACGAAGACGTCCGGATCTTCCTCTCACGAGGTAACCGGCGCGGTAGAGCCCTCCCAGGGATCGGCGCGCAATGCCGGGTGTAAGCCGGAGCCGAACCGTCGCGACGGGCGCAGGGAGGCTGAAAGAAGCCGAGAATATCCGCCGAAGCGGTGCTTGCGTATCCTCTGAGGAAGCAAAACCCACGAGAGTGGCGAGCACGACAGGTGTCAGTGCGAGCCGCAAGAGCGGGAATTGCCCAATGAAGGGGAGGAAAAGGGAAGGAAAATGGGAACGGAGGCAAGAGGGCGAGGTTGACCACGAGTCGCAAGAGGGGACTCGGGAATAGCCGGCACTGCCGGGTGTAGCAAACCGTATATACGGGCGGAACCACGAAAGTGGGAATAGATACCCAACACACGAAGGCTGCCTGAACGTCCAAGGGGGTTGGGAAGCCGTGCACCACGGGAAATCCCTCCGTAAGGAGTTGTATATCCGCGCAGGCGGTTCGACCCAGAGCCAAGATCTGGAAGACCAAGATCACCCTTGTTCGGGAGACTTTACTGGACCGGCGGCCGCGAGGCCGGCGGCCTAAGTACTGTAGTCACCGTAGAATAGAATAAATAAAGTCTATCCTAAATAGCTAAATGTCCGCCTAACAAAGGGGCCAATCTGGCGGCCACGTGTCGCGCGGGCGCTGCGGCCACGTGTACGGCACCCGGTCTTGCCGGTGCATCACCGTGAAAACGGATTACACCTACTCATAACGAGGTTGCACGCCGGAGGCTCCGGAAAAAACTTAAGTCCCCAAAAACCTCCCTGGAGGACGTTGCTCTTCAGTAATTATTCTAAAACAATCGAATGAATTACTTGATGCTCACACCATGGAATTGTACGGTTTTGAGATGTTGGACTTTGCATTTAAAGGGCCTGGAAGCAAGTGCGCCATGATGTCAGCAGAGATGACAGACTGACAAAATTTAATGCAGCTGCAAGGAAAAGATGACGATAGAATACCATAATCAGTGCAAAGAAGAGCACGGAGGATCAAAGGGAAAAAAGAGAGGAGAGGATCGAAGAGAAAGATACAACTGAAGTAACGAGCACGGGAAAGTAGCACACAAACTAGCAAGAGGACGATGGAAGTTCAGTGCAAGAGGGAGAGGGCAAAATGCTCACTGGTGGAGAAACGCCTTGAGGGAAAGGAAAGAATCACCGAGAGCACGGACACGGATGACGGCAGGAAAAACTGAGGTAAGGACGGGGAGGTGGAGTTAGCATTAGAACAATGCAACAACACAAGAGGCGAGCGCAGAGAATAGAGACCCCAGGGGGCACGGGTAATAGAGAGACAAGAGAATAGGTATAAAAGAAGAGAGAGAAGAAGGGAAGAGAGAGATCGAGGCGCAAGGGGGCAAGGGAGGAGTAAAAAGTATCCTGGAGACTGAGATCTTCCGGCTTGTGCCGACACTGTCCCACGTAGTAGATACATCATGGCGCTGACTTCTGCGGACGCGACAACGGTAGTACACATCTATTAAATTAATCATGATTCACAATCTTTTCTTGAATTATTCTTCTCATAACATCTCATTACCAAATACAGTACCCAAAATAACTTATAAGTGCCGTATATCGACTTTACTCGTTTCGATCATTCACTTCTGTATGCATTTCGAATGCTACAAATCTCTCTCTTTCAATCTTTGGAAACAGAATGAGCTTTTCAGTCTGCAAAAAAAGACCTTGCTGTCATCTTCGTACAAAAAAATGCTTTCTGAAACGCCCTGTAGTCGCGCGGAGAGCGATAAATAACAAAACGAGCCATCTCTGTAGTATCCGCAACATAATTGCGGAGCACGCCTAAGAAAACCTTGTCGTTAAACCTATAGCGGGTGTTAAATAATTCTACATGTTCTAAAAAGCCCACAAATTTTATCCATTTCAGCTATACATGGAGAGCTAAACATACGTTTTTCTTCGGTGGCGTGTTTTTCGTGAACTCCGTCAGAAGCCTCATTTTTGCACTGGTATACTACTTGGCTTTTTCGATCAAAGAAGCTTCACGTGAAAAGTTCTCAGAGAAAATATTGAACTTGGTTTTTTCTAGATGACAGAAAAGTAGTAGGCATATATTTTTTCACTCTTTCTTCGCATGACATTTTGGTACTCAAAAATAACCGCCCGACATCCACTGACTAATCACCAGTTAAAAAAAACGCGGGGTAACTGCTGACCACGGAGACATTGCTGCTTTTTCGAACCTTGGATGCGGTACCATGTGGGCATGTTTTTCTGGGCGAGCGTACCCTTTCCTTGTTTTTTCTTTCTTCTCCTTCCCCCCCTGCGTCGCGAGAGGCGCCGCAGGTTTACATACAAAGATCTCCGAGCACGTGTGGTGCGCAGTGCACCACACGTGGTCCACACTTTTCTTTGGCATGTTGACAAAAAGTCCGAAAGTTGGACAAATGATTTTCCACGAGTGGTACTGATTGGTACCCTTTTACCTTCGGTTAGGGGTTCTGGTAAAGCAAAGACGGAAGTAGGAGCTGTGTTTTCGTAGGGTTTCTGAGAGACCCCGGCCGAAATCAAGGACAAAGTTCGTTCTCAAAATTGTACATCTCGTGGTAAAGAAAACCTGCAGCTCCGAATAAATGTCTCATGAAACTTGTGGTTCACAACCCATTTAAATTTCACTCGCCACATAATCTTAAAGGCTACCTCATCTCATGATGTGAACTGTAGCGATGCTTTTCGAGTCGGAAGAAAAGTTAGCATTTATCTCTGGACACACCAATTCTGTGTCCGTATCTGGTTCTCGAGATCGAAAGTCACGACCAACAGCAACCGAACATTCCACAACAGAAACCGAATATTCTATAAGTCACCATTTACGGGGCACTGATTTTGCTTGGGTTTAACAGTTCCGCTCGACAAAATGTTGGTCACTGCTATGATACTACTATACTCTTATTGCCTCTGTCATCAATCACAAAGTTCTTACACACAACGAAAGCGGTAGCTGAGGAAGGGTCTTTCAGCTCAAATACCAAAGTCGACGAAAAGGAAAGAAACGACAAAGAGCGAGCAGGAAACACATCCTTGAAGCACACCAGCTTTCTCTCGCAAAGGGTGAAACCCGATCCTGCCTCGGTAAACCCATTCTGCATTTGGTATTCTTAACACGAGACTTTCGAAAGCGTAGAAACGGCCGCAGCAACGGTGCGCCATGTGCCACAGAATGTGACAAACAGCAAGAGTTAGTAAAGTTATATTGCCAACCATTAACTTACCGCATCTCACAAGTACTGTACCTAAGTAGAGACCTGGCTCGTCATCATTCGACGCTGATGATGTGCAAGGAGCATGTTTTCTTTCAAGATGCATGGTCACCATTTTCTTGTCACAAATGCACAGCTTCTCAGTGCGTCGTCACGCCTCTCCGCGCTTGCTTGTTGCGGAACGCGTCGTCTACTGGAGCTCCAAAGCTTTTAGGATGCGTGGAGTGCGCCAACTGTACTGAAGGACAGCTCTCATATCCCTCGCTCCCGTGTCCCTCCCATTTGAGTCCAGGACGCTACATGCGAGCCCATTTCGAGCCTTTGCCCGTGAAGCGATACTCCCCAGCTCTCTTTCAGGTGGAGGAAACGTATTCCCAACCATTGCCTAGCCTGGCTAACGCGCTCGTTTTGCATTGATGTCTTCGTCCTACGACACATTCGCCCTCCGTCCCACCGCAATCGCAATACAACCGTTGCGACCACCTCCCACGCATGCGGCTCAGTCTGCAGTTCTGTTGTTTTGGGCGATTATGTTTTCTTTTCAGGCCTCACCTTCCACCGTAATACCGCCTGCATGGCGCCAAAGAATCGTGCAATTCGATGTGTCTTACAATGCGATTGCTTTGGCCTTCTTTGCCTTCACAGGCTCTCTGAGAATAGCCAGTCGTATTGGCGTCCCGGATATGGCTGCTTCCACTATGTTTTTTGCCTCTCTTATGGTTTTAGCTCTTTGTTCCTTGTTGACTGTGATGCGAGCCGCAATCTTCCCAGACGCGCTCGTCCGAGACTTTTCCGATCCCCGTCTGATTAATTTCTTCTTTTTACCGGCTATTATCGTCCCCCTCGCTTTGATCACTGCCCCGCCCCATTTGCGTCATTATCATGTGTTCATGATCCTTTTCTACATATCCTTTATCTATCAGTTCTGCTTATCCCTATACACATATGGCCAATGGCTGCAGGTTTCTACTCCGGTGAGCACTGTTTCTCCCCTACTTTTCATGCAGACCATTGCATACTTCGTTCTTTCTATATGTGCATCATATCTCAATCTACCAGACATGGCTCTTTTTCTCCTCGTCCCTGGCGTCTTGTTTTGGCTCCTTATTTTTGTCACTGTCTTTCAGCACACGACCCCTGCTCTACAGAAGTGGAAGCTAAAACCCAATCCAGTCTTCTGCCTGTTCTTAGCACCCCCAGCTCAAGCTACCATAGCAATTCTTTTCATGCAAACCGCCAAACAGGCATCGCAACTTGGTTCATCAGCTTCGTTCCTCGAATTACCTTCCTCATTTCCCCGGGATGCACATGCAGACATTGCACTGTACCTCGACTTATTCATTTATTTTCTCCTTCTCAGAATATTTCATACATGGCTTCATCAACCTTTTGGCATTGTATGGTGGGCATGTGTCTTTCCTCTCTCGGGAGCGTCATCCGCTATTATTTTGCGGTGTGAGGGGCAACAGGATGTTTTCTGGAGAGTGCTGGCATCTGCCTCGCTTGCTGTCGCTACCATTTCTTTTTTAGTAATCACGGTTTTGACGCTTAAGGCCATTAGAAAAGGAGAGTTTCCGAAAAACAGCTCACTTCGAGAGAGCTATCTCCAGCACTACGCTCAGTATGTGAAAGAGACTACTCGTTTTCCTCTGGCGTTGTCGACATCGTTTCCGTTACCGTCTGTGTCGAGCAGTGAAGAGAACTATGTCTGACTTCCATATTTGTAACATTTATATTGTACTATAAACCAAACTTTAGCTTTACTCTACATTTAAAAACGCTAAAATCCGAAGTATATCAATTTCATCATATCTGTGTGTAAAATTTCGACCTCTTAAAACCAAGAAACTTGTAATAATTCATACGGTTTCATTGTATTTGAATTTCATATTTTGGAATATTTTCTCCTTTGGTGCATATGCAGGTTGCATTTCCACCAACGCTGTTAAAACCTTGGCCACTTGCCGTATCCCTCTAGTGAACAAACATAGCATGTTCCATCGCCTTGAGCTGTGTACAAGAGATATTGGACCGTCTTGCTCTTCTATAGCTGTAAAGATTTCATGTACGTGACAGTGAAGTAAAGAATATATTTTTCCCTTCCCTGTCTGTTAATTGTAGGTTGAACAACCAATTCTTCCTAAAACGTTCTACACGTTACTAATAAAGTTGCATTGTGCTGCACGTCTTCATCGAACAGGCCTAGATGAAATAGGGGCGTTTTCGATTATGGAATCAATATCAACAACAGAAGGTCCAAATCTATCAAAAGGACTCTCAAACAAACCAAACACACGCACTCGATTCCTCTGTACATACAATCGCGTAAGACGTGACCGCACAGCAATTCGTCGTAACCGTGCACGGTTACTGGCAAAGTCGAATGCTGTATCTTTTCTTTCCGCTCGGAAATGAACCAAGGCATCATCGGGCGGAAAGTAGAACTCGGCGACATCTATTACACCCCCAACCATTTCGAACTCGAACCGCAAATATTTTCCTGTCTCCTCAATTAAATCCGCGCCTTTCTCCTGCAAAGCGGCGTGTCGTACAGCTTCCAAAGCTTGGCGGGGTGTGATTGTAGTGGGATCATATTCAAACGGCTCCACGAAGGACGGGGGAACATCATGTTGTGACACAATGCAAGAGATGCGAGGCGGCTCGCATGTGCGAAGCAAACCGTCGCGAAGCACATCTTCACCAAGGGCAGTCGCATGAAGAGGATGCGTCGCAACTGCAACGGCCACTAGCGTCGAGGCGACGCATGTAGTTAAACGGCACAAATTGGCAGGCCATTGAAGCGCAGAGGAGAAGCCCGTCCATTGCGGAATATAGGCTTGAGCGGACGAGAGCGACGGTGGCATTGACGCTCAACAATCGGCCCCTGTGATCGAGGAAGGGTAGCGATAGGGTAAGTAGTGGAACAAATGATTTCGAACGCTGTTAAGGTTCGCGTATGATACATATATCCCTACGTAGTGTGCCTTCTGCACATGTCACACACGCGTAGCGCGCCCAATGCTGAACACACATTCCCTGTGATTGGTTTTAAATTCTGCTCCCGCGCAGATTAATTTTTGGATAGCGGTTTAAAGAACAAAACGGTGAGTAAAGTTAAGGGCTAGCAACCCTACCCTTCGTATCTACACTTCAGTATCTTGCAACGGCAACACATGCTAAGCACGCGGCATTTCGGGAAGTATAAAACTTTCGAACTGTAACCCCACACTGCTGTTCTGGTCAACGGTCACTTTCATTTGTTTTCTCAAAATGGTAGCCCTTTATCCAAGATTAACAGTCTTACACTTAGAAACACTATCCTTATCCATCACGTCAAAAGAGATCTATTCACTCGCGTTGAGCAGTTGGCACTTCCTTAAAAATTTTACTACTTAAACTTCGTGACTCATTGGGAATGTGCACCCACCCCAATCAACTGAAACCGCGGCCGCTCCATTCTGCTGTTGCCCGAAAATCTCTGATTGCCATTCTCCATCAACTCACAGCCATGCCCTTTGTGAACGCCCTTCTTTTTCTGGCATTTTTTACCTCACACACCGCTCTCGTTGCGGCGTGGAACCCTTTAGACATCATCAAGGACTACTTCCCATGCACGGTGCTTCGTCTCTCGCGTCAGCAATGGACCACAACGTACAATGAACCGTCCTTAATCCCGCTATCCGAACGAAATGTTACCCAGAAGCAAATCAAAGGGCTCGTTGCCGGTGTGAACTTTACTTGCGGTAGCACCATTCCCGTCACCGGTCATACTCTTCTTTGCTCAACACAAGGCTTTTCGTTTGAGCCGCCACGCTCTGCTCGGTACGCAGTTGTGTTTGTGCATGGCATTACATCACCTGGGAGAGAGGCTTCAACCATATCAGTGTTGGCACGGCTGCTGGCAACTGACCCCGACCTCGGTTCGCAGATCCGCATTGACTTTCCTTTGTACCAGCTCCGTCGTCTCACCTTTTCGGAATTTAGGTCTCCACCTGTAGAGGTAGCACGTTCCTACTTCGATCTTTTAGCACCACCGAAGTCCACTGCTCTACAGGATTTAATTGCAGCTGATACTGATCGACTGGGTCTGTATCGTGCGACCCAATTCATTGACTTCACCGTTCGTTCGCAGATGTGCAAAGCCTCTATCCCAACGTCGCGCGTAGCGATTTTGGGACACTCTCTCGGCGGCTTTGCCACGCTGGAGACTGTTATGTCCACAGGACTAGACCTGGCCGGTGCGATTGTTGTCTCCGGTAGCTTGCCGAGGGCTGGCGATTATATTCAAGCCAACGTGCAGGCGTTCAATACAATGCCCAGACAGTTCAATATCACCATGATCCACGGAACAAATGACGACATTGTTCCATTCGTATTTGCCAACATCTCAGCTCAGATATTGAAACCGGTGTTCAATTCACTTGGAGGAGGTTTCAATTTTAAACCGCTCCAGGGACTGGATCACTTCAACACGTTGTTCCGTGATCGGCAGTTCTACGACCTCGCTCAAAGGGCTCTACGACAGGCGTTTATCCGTTCGTAATCATTTATGCCCCGCCATGTCGCTCACATCATATCTGAAACCATATTTTGCTTTGATAGGTTCTTTTCCTGTAGTTTACTCGCATTAAAATACTGACAACTGCGGTTGACATCTTGACAGCTTTCGTATGCCATCATGAGATCTGCCACGTTGCAACACGCTCTGCTGACACCCGTTGTCACACTACATGTGCCGCCGTACCCAAACCTTGCTGGTGCGGTCTATGTGACGTTTTGCACAGCCACTGCACAAGTTCGCCGGTTCGAAGCCAATGATTCGCGAAACTAGTGTTTCGTCAGCTCCTCCCCTCGCCTCAACCCCCGTCGGCTCGTAACGCTCTAGCTGCGTGCACGCTTCGTTTTTGGTTCGCGGTCATGAGCGTCGAGGCAGCAGCATTTCCACCGCTTAGTTCCGTTCGGCTCACATTGTTACACCCCCGGCTGCCGGAGAGCTCCATTCAGTCATCATGAGATCATCACTATCAGTACTATTTGCCCTCCCGTCCGTTTTATACTTTTCTATCACTGTGACGCACTCTACGGCTTATTCGAAACTTATCGATCCATTTTCAACATCCACACGATCAGCGGCTGCCCCTGTAACCGTACCACTTTCCGGTGGACTTTTGCACGTATCTGGCTTTTTCGTGAATGCCTCAGTAGGCGGCCAGCCGTTCACCCTCCAGATTGATACATCCTATTCTTCTCTTGTCGTTCCTCGCCATGGATGCGTCGGCTGTCGCACAGGTGATCATCGCTACGATCCTAACTCTTCAAGAGAAGCCGCAGTAATTCCGTGCGGGGATGACGTCTGTCGACCTGTTTCTAACCAATGTAGCTCTAAAAAATGCTTCAGTTGTTCTAAATCTGGAAACTGCTGCGTGAAGGATACGCAAAATTGCGCCTTTAACATGTTTTATGGTGACGGTTCTAGCGGTAATGGGACTTTGTACAGAGACGTACTCCGCATTGGAAGTCTCCAGGCGTCTCTACTTTTAGGTGCCATGCACGAAGAGTCCCGTAACTTTGAGCTTCCTTACACAGATGGAGTCCTTGGTATGGCCTTCCAACAGGGTGCGTGCCATCCGGCTTGCATTCCTCCGGCCATGGACGCAATTATCAACCAAACTGGGATTGCGAATGTTTTCACCATCTGTGTTTCTCGCTTTGGAGGTACCCTGGTCCTCGGCGCAGCGGATAAGTCGTTGTCCATTTCGGATTACAGGTATATTCCTATACAAGATGCTCCCGACCCGAAACGCTATGTAATTCCTGCTAAACCACAATGGAAAATCGGAAACAGAACGATAAGTGTTCCGTCTGTAACAGCGGCCGTGTGGTCAACAGCTACCACCCAGATCGCATTCTCCAAGACAACGTTCCTTAATATTTTGGATCATCTTATGGAGCATTACTGTCATATTCCGGACCTCTGCAGCACAAGCAGTTGGTTTCGTCCACAATCATGTTCCTTTATTCCGGAGGAGACCATTGCAGCGATGCCAAGCATAACCATTCCTCTCACAGATGAAATTTCAATTACACTAAACCCGGATGACTACCTTATCAAGTACCGAATAGTTGATGGTAGACGCCACCGCTGCGTCGCAATGATAGCAACTGACAGTCTTCTGGAGAAAGGATATGGACTATTGCTAGGCGCAGCGGTTTTAAGAAGATACGCTGTGGTATTCGACCGCGGTGCTTATAGAGTGGGTGTTGCCGAAGCCAATTTGACCAATTGCGGTCCAGGGACTGGGTCTGAGGATGGACTGCCAGGAGGACGAGAAGAGCGAGACAACGGTATTGTCCTCACTGCTGACTCTGTTCCAGCATCTGCTACGGATTCCAGCGCAGGCAGCGAGGAGGAAAAGCAGTTGGAAGAAGCCGAAGTATGTCGTGCTCAGAAGTCCTGTTCAAGTTGCGCCAACCAATCTACATGTAGCTTTGGCTACCAGACAGGCCGTTGCGTCCCAATTCACGAAGCAACCAAGATTCCGTATCCGTTTTGCGTAGGGGCGTTTTGCGCCTGTTTCGCTGTCGGTGGTTCTGGATGGTACTTCGGAATAGTAATAGGAGGTTTGCTAGGGGTTACGGTCGTTGTCGTTCTGGTATTAGTGTATCGGAAGAGACAACAACGTAATCGGTATCAATTGCTTGAACAATACGAAGAGCAAGATCTTGAAACGTTTTAGTGTGTAGATAAAACCTGTGTGTTTGTCTTCACGATCACGAAGTCTTTTGTGTGAGATGGAAAGGAAAACTTGGATCCCAGAATCTACGAACGAAGCAGCCATTGTCAATGGACCAATGGAGCTCTTTCATGTGATGTGACTAGCTAGTCTGTAGAACCATTGGCCTCATATGAGGTAATTACAACATCTATAGTTTTTGTAAACTTTGACAAAATTACTAACATTTTGCACCTAGTCCACACTCTCTTCTTCTCTGACAGCATCCTTCCACACAAGAAAAGATCGTCCACAACTTGTAAACAACGTGGGCTAAGACGTCAAGTTTTACATGAAAATGCTTGTTCTGGAGGCAGTCATGACGCATAAAGGAGAACGCGAATCGGTGCTGAACAAAGAAGCACTAAAAGTTTTGAGGCAGTTTAAGCTTTGTAGAAGTGATGCGACCAGATATCAAGAATAAAGAATGTGGTTATCAGGGGAGCCTAATATTCCGTGCACCGTTCTGAGAAAGCTGATGTTTGG
This sequence comes from Agarophyton chilense, assembly GCA_030374765.1. Lineage (NCBI taxonomy): Eukaryota > Rhodophyta > Florideophyceae > Gracilariales > Gracilariaceae > Agarophyton > Agarophyton chilense. The sequence continues at coordinate 395,445 of JARGXX010000079.1, forward strand.
CGCGAAGATATTCGTGGATTTAAAACCATACTGAAGTCTTGGGAGAGTTTCCGTGGCGATCAAAAACTTGTGCCGCCTCGTGGGTTAGGTGCGCTTGCTCGCGTGCGTCGGGTCGATCCCGATGCGAAAAGGAAAAACGTTGATGCTCGCGTGCGTGCGAGAATTACGTCAGCTGGAGAAGAGAGTCAGATGGCAAGTTGCAGTACGTCAGTCCGTTTCTTCGACTGAGTATGTTGCCTTTAATAAAATTGACCTACCGTCTATCTGCGTCCCTTCACCGTCCTCTCGACAGATCACTGGGCGACAGAGTCGACGGGGGTCGACTCGTTTTTGTGAGCCAAGATAGTGTCGCTTTGTTCACGACCTTTCCCAACGGGAACACCATCTCGATACAGATTTGATTCTGACCGTTTGAGATCCGGCTTGGCGATTTGTGCCAAAGCCAGTCAGGCACAACAAACTTTAGAATGATGACGCGGTTGGGAGATTGAAGGAACTTGTTTTAGTACCTGCTGGTATACAGCTGATTTTCGAGAGAATCGGCGGACCTGAAAACTATGTATAAGTTCGGAAATCGAGAGCGCATCAGACCTTGGTTTGGTCCACCAAAGGCCTACTAACGTGAAAAAATTACATGAAGAGTGGTATGCAAGGGTTTTTAACTCTTGCGGATGAACCTTTTTTAAAGCGAGTTGAAGAAGTACTGGAAATAATACGCCAGGGGTTTAATAGATAAACTAGATGACCCGAAGCGTAAATATAGTGGTGAGGGGTTAGGATTGGTGTCAAGATGAGAGAGTTGAAGAAGCTTTTTATATAGCTAAGGGAAGATGAGGACGGGGAGAAATGAGAGACAAAAGATGAGTATTTAGAAAGAACATCTTTGCATTTGACCCCGGTTCTGAAGTCTTTTGTGAAGTTGCTGTGCTACATGGCTCAATTCAGTGCGACTCTGAGATATATAGGAGAGGAAAGGCTGAAGGGTCAGGAAGTTGAATGCGGGAGGGTTCTATAGAATTGAAAGAAACCAGGAGATTAGATAGGTCTTTTGCCAAGCCCGTCCTTGTCAAACAAAAAAGCAAAGGATAAGAAATGCGTCGCAGAAAGTTAAAGGCGATCGAATGACTTGTTCAGTACAATTTTACGGTGTTTGACTCTGTGACACACAGAAGAGTAAAAAATACAGAGAGAGGACTACCATATGATGCACAGTCTCAACTGTTTTCCACTACCAATGCATCCAGGAAAAGAAATTGCCTTCCCCTTCACTTTTGTATTGCACATTTTCCTCCACTAAAGCCTCAGAAAACAATCCACCGCGCTCATTCATGGCTGTATCTCCTTCAACAGCGCCACTCAACGAACTTCTATCCCATGTTGATCTCTTCCTCTTATTCCAAGCTCTTCTCTTCGCAGTCAAAGCATTCATTCCACATAGCCTTTAGTTCATACGACAAAAGATGATATTCTGAACCTTCTTATTCATCAGCCTGTTCCGGCCCTTTGTCCCAATTCTCCTCTGGAGGCTGAAGCTATGTTCTACCCAGGCCGAAGATGGGATTGTGTACAAAAGTGGCAACAATTATTCGCTTAAAAAAGACATGTTTTGATATCTAAACCAGTAGACCACCGGCATTGAAGTAAATCTCGATGAAAACTTCACACCTGAGCTACCCCTCTGAAAGTCATGGCGCCAGGCGTTTTGAGGAAAATATAACTTCTGTCTCTCTCTCTTTATGGGTGCACTAGCCTCATTCCAGCATAGCGCATAACGCTAGTTGTCAAAGAAGCGTTCTCTCACTAAGAAGGCCAACACTCTCTCAGGCCATTTTTTAATAATATCACAAACAATAAGTCCCTGACGTTCGCTAAGGGGATGCAAAATCTCTCTCCTTGACCTCGCTCTCTTTAGGCATCTGAGGACGAAGTGTTACGCGTCGTTTAGAACGCCTGGTCTGCAATCATACACAACTTTTTTTGCAGCGCAGATGGTTTCCCAATGGATGCAAAGTTAGTGTATGTCCTACAAACTATTGCGCCAGAGTGGTTTCTGCTCTTCTGTGGGTCAATCATTTCTCCATATCTGATGAAATATAGGGCTATAAAGTGTCGGGCACATTGTTTCACGGTTATCTTCCGTCCAACTTCTGTGTAGTCTATTGGTACGTTGATCTGTGTTTCCGACGGTAATCTGAGAGCCTTCTTTGCTAAATTGTCCACCATTTCATTCCTAGAAACCGCACAATGGGTTGGAACTCAAAGAATATCAATGTCACAGAACGACCCTACTTCACACAACATGATGGAAACCGTCTGCAGCGAGTAGCACTGGATTCGTATTGGAGATTGTAAGTTTTCGATAACACTTTGTGAGTCCGTAAGAATCCTGTCTCGTCCATTCCACTCTCTTCTGACTTTTGTCATCAATTCTGCCACTGCACTGTGCATTGCTGCACATTCCGCAGTAAAGGAAGACACTCCGACGCCCGCAGCGGCAATTCCTGTTATTAAGTCCAATACATACTTCCACCATATTTTGTGCGCACTTCCTCCAACGACAGATATATTGAGCGTCTTCATTGCCTATTTGTGTCCGTCTTTATCCAGAATGTTCTTTCATTCGTTAAAAATTGCATATTACATTAGATAGATATCATCATATGCAATAAAAATGTCCGGCGATGTTCTATAATGATGTGCAAAGTCCAGTACTGTTTGAGTGGTTTCGTGGAATTGGGCAGGATATTTCATCGAGCCTGCGTACCATCTTTCATCCCATTCGACGGCTATCTGTATCGGTTTATCTTGTTCTACTGCTGGAGGGATGCCTGCAGAAACGTCCGTTCAAATTTCGCAGTCCGCACATGGCAATTCACTCAATGCTTTCAGAGCTTGATATTGCTGTCGCTCGATGGGGTCCTCCCTTGAGCAATTTGTGTAGTGAAAGCTGTCGTAAAATCACCTGTGGGGTATGCTACTGTCTTGTCTCGGGAGCGTAGTGACGCTCAACCGTAGGGAGCGTGTTGACGATCAACCTTAGAAGGTAGACGTAGTAAACCTCGATGGTAACAGGGCACCGTGAAAACCCACAGGGGCAAACGGCGAGGCAACAAGCCTATAAAGTGTAGGTGAACGATGGTAGGCGTCGACGTGCGGGAAAGCCTGTGTGGTAGTTGAGAAACGGTGAACCAAAAGGTCTAGTCGTGACCCAAGTGGTGCCTGTTTTTATCAGATTAGGATGGGGGAGGTGCAGTTTCCTATATGCAGTGGACTGCACTTTCCAGATCACCCGAGAGGTGCCAGCAAGGCACAGTCTCTGACCTAGTGTCAGAGACCTGGCCAGCACTGGCTACAGTGCCAGGTGGCCACTCCACTACTGTACTAAAATGAATATAATTATAATTACAATTACTAACAATTATTCAACCGGAAGGTACATGTCAACACGACAAGTGGCTGACAACACCTAGATGGTAGCTCGCCCGGAGCTGCATGGACGATGATCCCTCGCACCCATCACCTACAAGGTCAGTGCAATATATTGACAACCTCAAAGGTCAGACCTTCTGCCACTATACGACAAAAGCACAGCTTTCCTGTGTTTTGTAGAACTGGGGTTTTCGGTAATGGAGCTCGTGGCAATTTAGTAATCCCATTCGTGATAACATACCTTCGGCCGCTTTCTTGAACGAGGATCTTTTCTTTCATATGCGTGTGAGAGATTCCAAGTTCAAGACCAACGCTGTAGGAGTGGGCGATCGGGCTGGGCTTCTCATTGCCTTTTCATACAGTTTACATGCTTGTGACATAGCTATATTGTATGAACTTTTTTGATCCAGCAATTCTTGTAGCATATGTATTGGAGAAGATTTAGCGCAACCTGTCTGTGTCTTGGCCGCATAATTCCTGGCTCTGTCGAGATCTTCTACTTGTAGAGCAACGCCCAGTTAGGGGATACTTGAAGATGCAACTCATAGAATGAGGATTGAACCCTCCGAGGGTTATGACTATGATCCCCTCTAAGGTGTGGTGAGGTGGCACTGTTTTATGGTTAGAGTTCGCCTATGAAGTGAAAATTCGGATGGCCCATGGTTGGATTGGCCCCGTGATACACGTGGCTTAATTTTGGCACCGATTTTCGGATATTTGTTAGAACGTTGGACTTTTGGGCCCTGACAGTGGGATCTCCACGTGTATGGCCCTGAGCAGGTGTGCACTACTGTAGAGTTTAGTTAGTGGGCCCTACTTAGGGCGACGAGATCTGACAGTCCGAAGCTCAGAGTAAAATGGTAACCAAAGTTGGTCTTAGATACCTTTAGAGGTTCTTCGTCGCCATCGTTTCGGACTTACAACCCGGAACGGGCTCTGGTTAGCAACGCCTGCGTAGGGACACGACTCCACTTGGAGAGTGCCCACGTTTGGGTTCCGTGCAACCACCCCCTTGGGACCGCTCAGACGACCTGCGTGCACGATACCCCGTGGGGGTTCTGCTTACTTGTTGCGTGCTTTTTGTGTTTCCTTTCGAGGACAGGTTTTCGCCCCTGTATTGGGTTTCTTTTGTTGTTTCGCCCCTTTTCTGGTTCTCGGGTCCGGTGCCTGTTAGTGCCCGACCCTCGCCCCGTTTTTCCTCTTCGCCAGATTTTCCCCCATTCTTTGGGATACCCATACCCATTCCCGACCCAACGGTTTCTACCCCTCACCTCCGTCGGTACTACCGGAATCCCCCGTGGGAGTTACACCCCACACTACGGGTGGAACGGAGGGCTCCGTCTCTAAGTCTGCCTCCCACAGGGAGCAAGGCTTCGAACACCTTGAGAGCACTTCCCGTCGCCGGGTTTTGCTCCACAAGTGGTCTCCCGACTTAGAATCCGTTCTCGGACTTTTGGGTTGGTTATCCACGTGTTGGAATATCTCTTGGAAGAGGAAGCAATTTCGTGAAGATTTGTTGTAGTGGACCCCTTTAGAAAGGGTGGAATTGGTTTTTATTTTTGTTTTGTGTTACGTCATCCGTTCTCCGGGAATCTCGTGATCGAATTTCATCGCTACCCCGAATCGTCGGTGTCGTGTCTGCAGCATGTCGCCGCCTACCCGTGGTTCCAGGACTGGATCAAACCGTCAAGCGGATTCAGTGCCCCCGGCCCCGCCTAGGCCGAGGAGCTCAATTCCCGAAGGTCGGTACGACTCCGGTATCGATCCGGACTCTCGGAGAGCACCCTCAGTGGTTTCAGGTCCTCGAGAGGTCGTGGCTGTGGGCCCAGCTCCAGTGGTGGAGACCCCCTCAGCAGCACCCCGAAGTCGGGCCGACCCTGAATTACAGCGCCTGGAGACTCGAATCGATATCGCCAACGCGGCTCACGTCGAGCTCCTTCAGGAGGTTACTACCCTCCGCCTCAAGGTGGAGGACGCCCCGGTGCGGGGAGTCGCCGATGACCTTCGTGCCCTGAGGAGGGATGTGAACTCCCTTTTGGAAAGCTTCGGTACCCCTGGGGTCTTTATCCAGGAGTACCGGAGTCTCGTGGAGGAACACCGCGTGCAAGCGGAACGCTTCCGAGCTCGGCTGGACACCCTCGAGGCCATTATCCGTATGGACGGAGACACAGAAGCCTCGAAGGATAAACCCGACGTTTCGGAAGACGAAGAACACCGCTCCGCTAAACGGGACCGCCGCAAGTCCAAGAAGAGGGGTCACCTCCAAGAGGATTTATCGGATTCCGATCCCAATCGCTCGTCATCGAGTTCGTCCTCCGAATCTTCGGATAGTGAAGATGGACGCCGGTCATCCCGGGCGACTCGGTCGAAGGCTACTTACACCTCTCAAGGGGCAATCCGTACCCGGAAGAAGGGTAGGAAACACCTTGGATTAAGGGATCTGAAGCCGACGAATCCTCTCTATCGGAAGCTGCTATCGTACCGCTATTACCGGTTGGATAACCCTTCGGGAGATCGAACATCCCACGGAACGGGTAAGATCAAGGACTACATCAAAAGGCTGAGCATCACCCTACAGAAGAGGGAGTTCACAGGAACAGACCCAATTCTGGTGCTCGATTTCCTTGCGAGGTTCGTCCAGGAGGCTGACATCCTCGGTATGAGTGAAGCGCAAGCGTATCTGGCATTACCCTATTTCTTAAAGGGGATGGCTGAAGACCAGTTCAACTCCGTCCGTGGATCATCCCGAGCCTCGGAAGGGGGAGTCACGTGCTGGCCCGAAGCGGTGCAGTACCTCTTGAGGTCATACGCTACTGGAAATGCGATTCCGGAAGCAATCCTTGAATTAAGGGATACGCGGAAGAAGCCGATGGAAACCGAAACGGTGTATTCAACTCGCTTGAATAAAGCGTTTCACCGATGCGGGAATGTATTCCCCGCCTACGAGAGATGCACCATGTTTTTGGATGGTTTGGACCCCTCGATAAGGGCATTGGTTGCCCGACATCGGGAAGAGAAGCGCAAGCTGACCTTCTTGGAACTGGTTCAGTACGCCCAGGCTGAGGGGGATACTCTACGTGCCCGGCAGAACCGAAAGAGTCGGCCGACACGTGCACTTCTCGCCGATGGAGGTAACTCGTCTTTGTCACTCGCAGGAGGCCCTGCCCCTGTGGGGGTCAATGATAACATTCACTTCATGGGAAGTAACCCCGAATCTATGGGTACGTCTGAGTTGCCGTCGACATCCGCTCAGACTACGGATGAAGACCCTGCGCTCTATACCCAAGGACGGAGGGTGCCAGCCGCATCGCTACCTTTTGCGAATACCGCTGCTCGGTTCTCTCGCCTCGGATGGAGGGATACAGCACCACGTCGCGTGGATTCACGTCCACAACCAAACCCGGCAGAGCTGATTTTCTATTTGTGTTACCTCCGTGGTCACAAAGCACCAGACTGCACATTTCCCCTGCGGGAGGGTTCACGAATTATCGCTCAGTACGAGGCTCTGACCCCTGAGGAGAAAGCTCGAGTCCCGAGTAGGTCCTATGAGGAACAAAGGATACTCCGAGCTCACCTTGCTGACAGGGATACAGAACTTGTACCCGCGAACGGGGAACAACCGGTCCCCTTCGAGGCAGCTGCACCGAATTCGGTGGGGTCCGCTTCGAAAAACTAAACTTGGGAGTCTCCCCTGCGGGAGGGGCGTCTTCTAAGCCGGAGTTGAAGACGCCCGAGGCGCTCCAGCTTCGCTCCCCAGCTGTGACTATCCTTTCAAGGAGAACGGCTGACACCGACGTTAACTCGGGATAGTTTAGTGTCCTCCGTCGCCCGTGGATACGGTCCCGTAATCTCCGTATTCCGGATCGAGTTATGGTAATGGCCAAGCAGAATTATAAAGTATTCGCCGACTTCGGCATGTCCAACCAGTTTATGGTTCGTCAAATATCTGTCCTGGATACAGGAGCCGCTCCTAACTTAATTCATGTTGAATTGTTACCCCCGCTGCTCCGGGTTGAAGTTCGTACCGGTCCACGTTTGGATATCGCCGATGCGAACAACAACCCGCTACGGACACTGGGTACAATTTCTCTCATGGTGAGGTTTGGCTCCTATCTCGTTCAGCTAGAGTTTATTTTATGCAAGTCACTTGCAGCACCAGTCATACTGGGTTGTGACTTTTGCGACCGCTTCGTGGAAGCCATCCGTCGTCGGAATAGAACTGTGGAACTCGAAGACGAGCCTACGATCCCAATCGTTCGTAAACCCTTACAGGGAGCAGCGCGAACACGCGTTCCTCTCCCTGTCGCGCAGGAATCTGTGAAGAAGGACCCGGTGTCTACACGGGTAAAGGTTTCGAAGTCAGTGTCTATCCCGCCAGAAACCCAGGTTTGGGTCACAGTTGTTACCAAGCAAATTGGTGTGCATGTGGTACAACGGAACCCGTCTCTGTATACGCGGCGTCAACTCGCCCTTGCGCATGGGGTTGTCTCCGTGGAACCGGATAAACCTTTCAAGGTTTTGGTAGCCAACTTTGAAAAGACAACGCAGCATTTGGTCAATCACCAGATCCTGGGTTCTGTTCTTCCACACCCGCATGCGGTCGTACCTACAAAGATCTCTATCGCAGAAGTCCTTGGTGTGGCGGACCCTAAGGAGGGGGAGGACACTGCCGAAATCGCGGAAGACGGTGAGCATACGACTGCAGCTCCACACGCTGAACACTTTAAACCTCAGGAGGTTACGGCCCCTATCACAGGAGCAGACCAGACGGATCCTGTTCAGGAATTGGAGAAATGGGATCTCAACCATGTACCCGCATCTCATCGGGAGAAGCTGAGGCACATGCTTCGTGAATTTACCCCCATGTGGGATGGTTCCCTTGGAACTATTGGGATTACAGAACACCGCATCGACTTGTTACCGAACACTCGGCGTATTGCCCAACACCCTTACAGGGCTGGACCGAAAGCTCGGGAAGAGGAGAAATCTCAGGTGGAGAAGATGCTTAAAGCGGGCGTAATTGAACCTGCCCAGTCCGCTTGGGCCTCACCAGTGGTGTTAGTTCCGAAACCGGATGGATCGTGGCGTTTCTGCATCGATTACAGACGCCTGAACGAGGTAACCATTAAAGATGTGTACCCGATCCCTCGGATGGACGAATACATCGACTCCCTTGGGAGCGCTACTGTTTTCTCTACCCTCGACGCCAATTCGGGCTACTGGCAAGTCCCTATTAGGGAGGAAGATCGAGACAAAACGGCTTTCGTGTGTCATCAAGGACTTTTCCGATTCCGGAGGTTGCCTTTTGGGTTGAAAAATGCCCCCGCAACGTTTCAACGGGCAATAGACATTCTGTTGGCTCCCTTCAAGTGGAGGACGTGTCTAGTGTATTTAGACGACATCATTGTCTTCTCCAACAACCTGGATGACCACCTCGAACACGTCAGGGACGTAATGAAGATACTCCGCGACGCGGGAATCACCTTGAAACTCAAGAAGTGCGAGTTTTTCACCGATTCGGTTAAGTATCTGGGTCATATCATCCGTCCCGGACAGCTTTCAATCGATGAAGTACGAGTGAAATCCTTAAAGGAAGCAAAACACCCGAAAACTCAAACGGAGTTGCGATCCTTCTTAGGACTGTGTAACGTGTATCGCCGATTCGTCCCAAACTTTGCGGATATTGCCACCCCCCTCAACAGGCTCCTGGCGAAAGGACAACCAGTTGAACTGGAACCTTTTGGCGACGCGGAAGCGTCTGCCTTCACGGCACTGGTGAATGCCGTAACATCACCGCCAATCTTGGCTCTACCCAATCCTGGGCTTCCTTACGAAGTGGACACCGATGCTAGTGCAAACCAAGTAGGGTGTGCACTGTTCCAATCCTCTAAGGATGGTGAACGTCACCCTATTGGGTACTGGTCACGTTCCCTGAATGTCCATGAAAGGAACTACTCGGTCTCCGAGAAAGAATGTTTAGCCGTTGTGTGGGCCTTAGCTACACTTCGCCCGTATCTGATGGGTACTCGTTTCAAAGTCCATACGGACCACGCATGCTTGCGTTGGCTCCTGGAGATCTCCGAACCCTCGGGCCGCCTTATGCGCTGGCGTCTCCGACTGTCGGAATTCGACTTTGAGATCCTGTACAAGAAAGGGAAGCTGAACACTCAGGCTGATGCACTATCCTGCTTGGGAACCACAGCGGAAACGGAACCCTACGAGGAAGATGACATCCCATGTTTTATGGTATCGGACCTCGAGGGAGGAGCTCAACCGCTGACGGATGATGTTTGTGACGATATACTCGTCAACGAGAGTCTGTATTCGCCGACCGGCTCTTTTATACCTATCTCTCCAGAGGAGATGATACGCGAGCAACAGCTCGACCCATTCTGTACACGGATTCGGGCTCGCCTCAACGGAGGATTTCAGTTACCTTTCGAGGACGACGATCAGGGTTACCTAATCAGGACCGTTGGACCTCGCCCGAGGATATTGGTGCCGCACACCCTACAACAGAGGGTATTACACCTCACTCACTATGTGAAGGTTGGCGCCCACCCCGGGGGAAGAAAACTGTACCTCACGTTGAGAAGGGACTTTTACTGGCCGGCAATGGCCTTCGATTGTTACGCCGTCAGACGGGCCTGCGCCAATTGCGCCAAGAATGACGTCAAACTTCGGAAGCACTCTAAGAAGTTGACGCTGTTCCCGGCACGGGCTCCACTCGAATTCGTGGCCATAGACATCCTAGGGGAGTTTATCAGGACGTCCCGAGGTCATCGGTATCTGCTTGTCATTTCTGACAGATTCTCTAAGCTAACGAGAACTGTGCCGCTGAAGCGGATCACCGCCACTACCGTCGCGCAAGCGTTCGTGACCCATTGGGTGTTCGTATATGGACCGCCGGTGCATTTGTTATCCGACAACGGAGGGCAATTCGCATCAAAGTTCTTTCAGGATGTATGTCGAATCCTTGATGAAAGGAATTTATTTGTTACTACGTATCACCCTCAGGGAAATGGCCAGGTGGAGAGGTTTAACCGCACGATACTCAACGCTTTGAGATCGTATGTTGCGGATCACCCCAAAAATTGGGACTTGTACACAGACGCTCTCACGTATGCATACAACACTCAGGTACATCGGGTTACATCGTTATCCCCATTCGAACTGGTACTATCGAGGACACCGCCGCCGGTCGCCATCGAGGCTCAACCGACGCTGTCGACGTACCCGTCACCGGGATTGTACCGAGAAGCCTGGAAGGAGTGGCCTACGAAGATGGTGCCGATAGCCCGGAAAGCAATGGACAAAGCTCAACGCGCCTACAAGAAGGACTTTGACAATCGGGTTCGCAAACCTCTACCTCAGGTGGAGCCCGACGACTTCGTCTTCCTTCGAAAGGAATACTACAATCCTGAAAAGGAACGTAGGCACAAGCTTTCGCCAATTGTGGACGGACCCTATCGTGTGGTTTCTGTAGACCCGGACACGGTGGTATTGGATATCGCTAGCCGCCACGAATGGATCTCCAGGGACCGCATCACACGAGCGCCCAACCCAAATGTGGAAGTGGTGTCGGCACCAACGCCCTCCACAGGGGATGATTCAACGGAAGTTAACCCGTCAGGCGGAGATTCGAACACCCGCCCCGTTATACTTCCGCACCCGGAACGTGGTTTAACCGACCTACCGGAAACTTTGGATACTCCCGAACCTGGGCCCGCTCCCTCAAGGGCCCAGTCAACGAACTCTTACAGAGTTACTCCCCCACCGGAGGTAATCAAGCCTCCTGGCTCTCCGCCTAAGGAGGGGGAGGAGGACTTAGTTCCTTCGCAGGACGATGTTTCGGCGTCAGCCAGTCGCCCTAACATGGAATCTAGTTCTCACAGTGAGACGGCGAGCCCGACCGAGCCGGCGACAGAGAAGTCACAACCCCAGCGTATGGGTAGCGACATCACCGCCGACCCAGCCGAGCACGACGTCAGAAAAGATGACGAAACCCCGCCTAGGGAGAGTCGTGTGGAGAACTCCGCACCCGGAACGCCTACAGAGCCGACGAACACCCGCCGCCGCGGACGAGACACTGAGGTGTCGCACACTCAAACCCCGCTTTCTCGGGAACGAGCTGTGTCAGCGGACCCGCACGGGGAAGATCTCGACGACGAGGTTGACCAAATTTGGCTCTCCGTTATGGAATGGGAATAGGAACTCCTATGGAGACACTGGAACCCTCAGAAATGGGAAAGAAATGAGTGAGACCCGTCGGGGACAGCTCAGGAGAGTGCTAGCGCGTGTCGAAAGCGCCACCTCACATCCGCTTGCGGAGTGGCAACCGGCGCCCGCGCATTTATGTCGCACACGTCGAATGGCACCGAGCCAATCAAAAGGCTCTGACGACCAACCGTCGCGCAATCCGCCTCCGTCGCACGGCGCGTTGCACGGGAGCAACCCTCGTCCCCGTAGCTCGGGTTGACGTTGAAGTCTTACCCCCCTGAGAGTGGAGACGCTACCGCATCGCGGTTTCTCAACCGTCACGGAATCTAATAAAACTGTTGTTATCGGAAAGATCTTAGCTTTAAGAAGAACCCAAAACTGGGCCGTTTTGACTCCGTAGACGGAAGTTACAACGTAGCCCACAGGCCACTCGGCGCCGTTTGGACGAAGTGCTGAGACCCGCTCGCAACACGGAAAAGAACCCACCGGGGTGTGTCTAGACCCTACGTTGACACCCTCAAGGGAACTAGAGCGTTCCAAGATGGAAGAGAAGCCCGAACAGGGAAAAGTGTACCCGCAGGAATTCGTTATCGATCGCATCGTGCGTCACATCTACACCCCCGAAGGAGAAGTTCGCTACCAAGTCCGATGGTACGGATTCTCGCCTGATGAGGATACATTGGAACCCATTGAGCACCTTCCGATGTCTAAGGTTTTATCCTATCACCGACGCGCTCGGGTAACCTTGCCTCCAAATCTGGATCGTGCCCAAGTCGGGTAAGGCACCACGGGAACTGGTGTGGATGCGACCTCGAAGTGAGGAAGATGTTGGACCTTTGAAGAGGAATTGAGGAGAGTATCCCGAAGAACACGTATTGAGAGGGAATGTCTACTGGCCCTCGGCCTAGCGCCGTTAACCGGGGAACACAACACCGGTTATCGGGACAGTTTATGATGAAAAAGGAAAAGAAGACCCACGAAGTGGAGAAGAAGATTAAGAAGAAGATTGGACCCTAGGAAGGGAAGAAGATGAAGAAGATCCTAAGAAGGAATGAAGAAGATGAAGTAGAAGTTAAGATCCTAGGAAGGAAGAAGAAAAGAAGTTATGCAATTATCAGAAGTTTACTATTGTCGCCAAGCTATGGACTCTACAATTGCCCGAAGGCGGAACTACGGAAAGCCCGAGGATGGACCCGCCCCACCGTTGGGATTCTGACCCTGATGGTACGCTGAGGCGAAAGCCAACATCTGGCTCACATCCGTCATACCCGGGGGAATCGGAATGCCCGCGTTCACGAGGCCTTGTCGCACACTATCCGCCTGCGGAGTGGCAACCGGCGCCTGCGCAAGGGTGTCCACACCCCACCCGGGGGGAGCAGATGAACCGCCACCGGATGCATTCGCCGCCGCAGCTGAGGTCGTTCCCACTGGTTGGAAGGGTGCAGATGGCTCCACAGGGAGTACTCCACTAGGAGCTGGCATGTCGTTATCCAACGCTGGATCGTCCAGGTCTACTGGAGGCTCGTACTCGTAATCGTCGGTATAAATGAACCCCGTCGGGTGTCTCACCGGCATCGGTCGAGGCGAGTCAATCAGCGCCCGTGCTTGCGCCGCGCTAATGCGAACCCCTTCGAAGGGATTGTAATAGACCCAGTTACCGGAGCCCGGATCGTACCGGCCAGGAGACTTGTCTCGCGCGGATCCTTCCCCTGCGGGCTGATTTTCCACTGGAACTCGATCCCATTGGGTGTTGTCGATCACGTCCAAGATTGGATACAGGTCCTGCACGCTGCTGGCCGAACCCAACGCTGGGACAAGGTTGATCTGACGCATGATGGTCCGTAGCATCGGAGGAATATACCAGATACGGAAATGGTCATGAGCATCCCAGAGGAGGTGCGCCGCTACGCGGGCTGCCCACTCGGCTGCAACGAGGGCCCAGTATCCCGAGTTCGGGTCGTGCATCAAACGAGACCTGATATAGTAGATGCATGGGGGCAGTTCAGCAAAGCACCCTCGGGGGACCTCGACCTTACTCCACCAAGCTGGAAGGGGCACGAATCGCCCAACCTTCGCCGTGTTACGGATACGCTCCAGTTCCACGTGAGGATACGGGACAAGGAACCCGAAACGGGAGCGCGAGCGGCGCTCGAAGCGCACGCGTCGATCGAACCCATACTGGGTAAACTGCCGTTGAAGGTACCTGAATTCAGCCCGAAGGATGGGACGACTCCATTGGAGCATATCTTCTCGGAGAGGAAAACCCGGTCCGCGGAACTCGGCTTCGGGAAAGGCTGCCAGGTTATCCCCGTAGGAGACCTCATCGTACGTGCGGTAATAGGCGACATCGAACCCGTACTCCGGGGGATCCAGATGGTCAAAGCGTGACCTCTCCAATCGCTGGTAGGCCAGAGCCGCCATCGCTGCGCGCGCCTTGTCCAGGGACTCCCCGCGACCGCGGTATAGATACTGAGGCTCTATGGCTACCCGCGCCCTCCAATCGGGAGAACGTACAACCTCGACAGGTAAGCCACCCGGCAATAAGCCGTCCTCCACGTAGGAGTCGATGAGCTCATCGTCGCGAACCGCTGTCGGGTGGAACCACGGAGCGCGGGAATATATCACCGGATCGGTAAGGGAACTCCACCTTCGAAAGGATTCGTTTGAGATCCTACCTCTGGAGTTCGCTACCAAGGGCATCGCATGAGCGGAGTTCCACGCCACCGCGTTAATGTCCAAATCCTCCTGAGGATGTCGGTTGCTCGCCGAGGCGGAAGGTTCGGTACCTGACGGAGCCGCATCCAAACCGGAGAAATATCCACCCTGCTGGGGAGCTTCGTTGTCCGCCGGCGCGGAGGCCGATGGCCCTGAGAGTGGGTTGAGGACGTATGGGTTCATTCCCTTGAGAGGGTTGGTTGAGACTGCTGTTGCGAAAAGATGCTTATCGCCGAAAGTCGGAGGAGTAGAAGAAAGTTGTACCGATGTGCCGGTTTTGTGGCGATCCTCAGAAGTGGTGAAGGACCCCATTGGGAGAGAAGTATATATAGTGACCGGAAAGCAAGACACCCGCGGCTCGGAATGTTCTTCCTCGTCTTAAGGAGGGGGAGATGTAGAGCAACGCCCAGTTAGGGGATACTTGAAGATGCAACTCATAGACTGAGGATTGAACCCTCCGAGGGTTATGATTATGATCCCCTCTAACGTGTGCTGAGGTGGCACTGTTTTCTGGTTATATTTCGCCTATAAGGGAAAATTCGGATGGCCCATGGTTGGATTGGCCCCGTGATACACGTGGCTTAATTTTGGCATCGATTTTCGGATATTTGTTAGAACGTTGGACTTTTGGGCCCTGACAGTGGGATCTCCACGTGTATGGCCCTGAGCAGGTGTGCACTACTGTAGAGTTTAGTTAGTGGGCCCTACATAGGGAGACGAGATCTGACAGTCCGAAGCTCAGAGTAAAATGGTAACCAAAGTTGGTCTTCGATACCTTTAGAGGTTCTTCGTCGCCATCGTTTCGGACTTACAACCCGGAACGGGCTCTGGTTAGCAACGCCTGCGTAGGGACACGACTCCACTTGGAGAGTGCCCACGTTTGGGTTCCGTGCAACCACCCCCTTGGGACCGCTCAGACGACCTGCGTGCACGATACCCCGTGGGGGTTCTGCTTACTTGTTGCGTGCTTTTTGTGTTTCCTTTCGAGGACAGGTTTTCGCCCCTGTATTGGGTTTCTTTTGTTGTTTCGCCCCTTTTCTGGTTCTCGGGTCCGGTGCCTGTTAGTGCCCGACCCTCGCCCCGTTTTTCCTCTTCGCCGGATTTTCCCCCATTCTTTGGGATACCCATACCCATTCCCGACCCAACGGTTCCTACCCCTCACCTCCGTCGGTACTGCCGGAATCCCCCGTGGGAGTTACACTCCACACTACGGGTGGAACGGAGGGCTCTGTCTCTGAGTCTCCCTCCCCCAGGGAGCAAGGCTTCGAACACCTTGAGAGCACTTCCCGTCGCCGGGTTTTGCTCCACACTACTGCGCAGATCAATGCAGATGGTATGGCGATACTTGCCGGATATCTTGCCAACGGTTCTACTAAGCCAATCTTGAAGGTGTTCATTGTATTCCAATCAGCTCCCCATTTCGTTCCTGTGAGACATCGCAGAACTCGGCACCTTATACTTTGCTTTGACTTTCTGGAGGTGATGATGAAAGTTTAACCGAGAGTCTAAGGGAACGCCAAGGAACCTTGTGCTTTCTTCCATCTTAATCCATATCCCTGCAGCTTTAATGGCGATTTTCTCTCTGTTCTTATTCCATCTACTATATGTGCACGAGACAGGGGACGTCTTTATTGGGTTCAACCTGATGTTATTGTCTACACAGTACTTCTCTAGGCCCTCTATTGCTGGCTGCAATTCTGCGGCACCGAATTCCAGTTTTCCTTGGGTTGTCCACAAGGCTACATCATCTGCAAACATAGTGATGGATATAGTTTCATCTTTTTTTTGCAATTTGTCTGTTAGGTCAGCTATTTACGTGATCCACAGCCCAGGCGAAAGTCTTGAACCTTGAGGAAGTCCTTGAGGTACAAAAAGGCAGTGTGTCCGCGGTATTCCATCTGCATGTCCATCTCCGACCTACTAGAAATGCCCTTATCCATTTCCAAAGCTGTGTAGGGCAACTCATTTTGGCTAATTTTACCAAAAGCCGTTTGTGTTGTACACAATGATACGCCTTCGAAAAGTCACAGAATATCGCCAACGATTGCTTCCTAGTTTCCCATCCATGTGCTACCTGTTCACATAATTCCGTCACATGTTCCTCTGTGGTTCGATTCATTCGAAACCCTGCTTGACAGGGAGGAAGTTTTGGCTCTAGCTACTGCATAAAAATCCTGTTTACCATCCTTTCTGCGAGTCTTGCAACAAGCGAAGTGAGCGAAATGGGCCGGATTCTTTCCCTGATTCCTGGTTTGGGTATCGGAATGAGGCAGGACAAGTGCTACTTTGAGGGTGTAATGGCTTCTTCGTGACTTCTGTTGATTAGATGCAGAAGCCATTTCTTTCCAAGCGGTGGAAGATTTTGCAAGAAAGCTATCTGGAATTCGTCCGGACCTGACGCTTTGCGTGGATTCATTGCTGTCAACGCATTTTTCATATGTCGTAAATGAAAACGCTCTTGAGCATTCTCGTTTTCTTCTTTCGATCTATTGTTGTACCCATCCAGTGCTTTCTTGTAATCGTTTCTCACTTGAATGTCTCTGTCATGTTTCCTAACTTTCCTTTTCTCGGACTTCATGAACCAGGTTGCCCTTTTCTGGTCGTACCATGCTTCTCCTCCTGGAGGACAAATTGAGGATGTTTTCCACTTACCAGTTTCCAGTCCTTTCAAGATTTTCCATATCTTTCAATCTTCATCGGCGGGTCGAAGAGTACTTACCATATCTCTCCATTTATTCCGTTTCAATTTGTTGATGACGATTCTTGCCTGCTGTCGAGCTTGCTGTAAGGCAATGCGGCTGCTTTCGGTTGGACCTTTTCTGTACTGCTTCCGAAGCTCTGCCCTAATCGAAATAACTTCTGATGCTTCTTCATTCCACCATGGTGCTTCACGCCTTCTTTTACCAAACAGGATTGACTTCTTTGCTGCATTTAAAAATCGCTGTATAAAGGTGGTGATACTGTTCATCTACGTTTTTGGTCTGTGTCTGAACCATCATACAGAGCCTATGTTCTACTTCCTGCGCGTACATTCTCCAATCGGCCTTCTTCAAGCTCCAACGATACCTCTTCTTCAGAACCGACGTTTTCGTTCCAGTATTCAAAGATATGAGACATGCGTGGTGGTCTGAGAATGGTTCTTCTGATATCTCCCAACAACTCAGTGTCATCCACTTCTCGGAAATGGCGGCTACGTCTATTGAACTAAGCGTCTCACGTGCTGGGTCTCTATGCGTTGGGACGCCATACACGTTGAGTACGACCCGTTCCGTGCCTTCCAAATAATCCTCCAACTCGATTTTTGCATCTTTGGCTCTACTGGGATACCACAAACCGCAGGTATTGCAGTCCGCTAGTATCATGTCTTGATCATCGAGTTTTTCGAACCATCTGGTGGTGTTCAGCTGTAGATGGATGTACACATTTGCCATAGGTAATGGGCCTCTCGGGGAACTGACTAGGACGGTTACGCGTTCTATTCCACTGATCATTGGGTTTTCTGTAAGTAGGTCAAGGCAGAGATCGGTTCTCTGATATGTCGCCACTCCTCCGCCACGGCCGACATTGTTCCCAAATGTTTGCTCTCTATCACATCTTCCGATCGCTGAAAACCCTTGGATCTTGGGAGTGTTTTCTTCTTGTTTAAGGTGTGTCTATTGCAGACAAATGACGTCAGCATTCCAATCGTATGCTTATCCTTCAATTTCGGCGCGTTTCCGCGTCACGAGAAGGCTGCGACAGTTCAATTGGAGTATGCGTATCATTTGTTCAAAGTTGCTTTTTGATTTTTCCATCTTCGTAATTCTGAAAGGTGTTGGCCTCCTTTGTGGTCCCGACCGCTGATCTGTTTCGCTTCCCGATATTAAAGGAAGTCAGACAAACCACGTGAAGGTGGATGAAATGTGCCCATAAACTCTTCAAAGATGTTCTGAACAACTTTTTTCGATCCACCTCGTTTCTTAGATTTCTTTTCCTCTGGAACGGCAGACGACTTCACAAACTGTTCCATCTCTCTCACAACTTATTCATCTTATTCTGTTGAGTCCAAAAAAGCGCTTTGAAGGTCAAGAAACTACGCATCATAGTGCACGTTCTGCAACAGAGAGATTTTCCTATTCGTTCCATTGAAGCGGCTTTCGAACACTGCCAGTACTTGTTCGTGACGTTCGGAAGTAAAATAGAGACTGATAGGGAGATCTTCTAGCTTCTTCTTCAGTGCCATCATTAACGTAAATACTTCCGATATTGAGGAAGATTCTTCGTCGAAGAATCGCAGGTATTGACGAATCATTTTCACTATATGAAAAATATCCAGAGCGCGCGAATATATATCGTCGTCAATCACTGTCGTGATGAAACGCTGACTTCGCTGAGCATCACGAGATCCGAAAAGGTTGCTGAAAAAAGTCCGAACGAATCAAAATTTCGTTCATAAATTCTCCATTTCGGATAAAGCTAGAAAGCGTAGACTCACATGATGAAAAGCGAGTGGCCACCATTTTTCTCCGAAAGACTGCTGTGTTTGGCAGATATGGACAGCCGTAGTATTCGAAGATCTCTGTGCCGTCGGAGGTGTGAGCTATCGTCATACTCCCGTTATATTCCTCAATACATTGCTTCATGACGTGATATAACTTTGGTTGATTCCTTATTTAACGAACCAGGGCGGATATTTGTTTAAAAACACTGTCAATCCACTCTAATTTCCCCACATCTTGCATCAAAAGGTTCGAAAGTTGAATTTGATCCTGAAAAGATAGTAAATGATCGTGTCAAGAATGTAGTTCAGTGTTAGCTCTATACAGCCATTCTTGTTGTCGCTAAGTACTCCACAAATACGATTCATTTAGCCAACCTCGTCCACTACTTCCTCGAAAGCATCTGCACAAAAGCTGGCGTCACATCTTTATGAACCGGTAAAGATAGAATTCATAAAAATGTTCGAAGGGGTTCATGGGTTTTGGTTATGGACAGGAGGATTGTGAGAACACTCTCTCCTGTAAGGTCAGTGCATCAGTCGAAAACCAATGCCCCGTAGCCATGAAGAAGCCCGTTAGGTATAGAATGTGTGACAAGGGATATCATATGGCTCTGATGCTGACAAAGATGTGTCCCGCTCATTACATCGGGAGTCAGTAGCTGTTGCGAGAGCTCAGAAGTAAGATGACGGCCAAATTAATAGAAATGGTCCTCGCCTGATTTTCGGCTCAAAAGAGTAAAATGCAGAAGTCTACAAACCATAAGCTTCGTTAAAAGCTTATGAAACTTTGGGCGCACATTTTAATCATTCATCACTTCGTTCTGTCGTCTATACCATTCATTTTTGCAAAGCGTATATTTGAACCATTTTTGCAGCTGTAACCATACTTCGAAGAGACGAACGGAGAATTACATTTCCCGACCAGGGTAAGTTTGAACACAGGGTAAATTTGAACAAAATTCATTTTTCTCCGAATGAAACGTAAAAGGATCTCTAACACAATAAATGAATCTATCTTTCGAACCCAAGGCCTCTTTTTCATAGATCTAGTGGTTGAAAAAAGCAAACCCTAGACCACGCACCCGGGTTCCTCTCTAACACCAACAATGTTCATTGACAATGTAAACATTACTAACGCGTAAATTCAAACAGTTATGGTGCCTAAATGCTTTCTGATACCCCAATAAATGTGTGCAAAGCACATGTCTGCCTCCTACCATGCTTTGAAACCCCGAGCGACTTCACAGTTGCGACCGCATTTCTACTGTTCTATTCAGACTTCATTGTGACTTACTAAATGCCTAGTCAGTCTTCAAAGATAATAAATCGTCGACAAGAGCAACAAAAGCGTGAGCCACAACCAACACAAGCAATATATCTTGTGAAGCAGCAAAAAAATGTCCGACATATTTTTACCTGTACAGGCCTTTCCCTGGAAACCGTTCATTGGAGCCGAAAATCAATTCGAGTGTTCCCCAACAATGATGTTGAGCAACCTGTTATTTCGCTCAATGTTCGTATGGGACGTCCAAATGTTCTTTCAGAGCATATAAGCAGTTGATTGTTACTCAATTTGTACTTGTGGTGTCAAGCGGTTTTATAGCAACAGTTAAAATGCTGAAATTAATTTGCAGCATAAATTACGAAAGACTGCAGAAAAAGCTTTCCACATAGAACACTATCTTACGATTGGGTGCGTATTTTCAGACCCAGACACCATTAATTGGCGCCCAGAAAGTCAGAAAACAAAGATGTCGTCAAACTCGCAGCAGAAAATTTCGATAATATACGTAGTTTTGTTCGCGCTTTGAAATAAATATAAAAAGAATAATTATGGTATCTTGTCACATCCCGATTGCGTGAGAATTATGAACGAAACCTCTCTCGTCGTGGAATTCAGAAAGAAGACCAAGACATTTGTTTTGTCATACGCGCTTACTAGCAGATTTAAAATGTGGCTGATTTAGCCGGAAAAACACTTGACAGCATGCATGATAGCTTTTGCTTCAGGATAGGTGTTGCAAACGATCCTCATATATGTTAGAAAAAAGAAAAGAATACTCTCCGATGGTACGGCGCACTGCCTTCAGAAATATTGAAAGATAATAACGGACTTCAACATTGATTGACGTTTGGCGACTTGTTTCCAGAGAACAGTTCCGTCTGGGGAACGGAAAATGGATCTATGAAGATGGAAATAATTAGTTCTGCTATACACCATATAATTGTTCACGATAAACATAAGAAAAAACCACAAATTGTTGCTACTTCTTGATGTTCATCGGTCTCGTGAAGGGATCAATTGGTTTTAAAAAGCGCAGCTGTTCGAAATCGAAGTGTTGCAGAGTCTATCACACACCTCTCATTTTCTTCAAGCCTGTGACAGTTCTATTAACAAATTTGTCAAAAATAGTATCCGATTGACACATGACCACCTAATGCCTTCTTTATTTGTGATTTGGCCGATACGGGAGTAAGATTGAAACTAGATATTGGAGTGTATAGCTCACTGATGCTCTCTGTTGTTAGCAAATCATTCCTTAATGTAGGACTATGGAGTATGGACATCCGTTTCTTGGACTGAGCTATTGAAGGTGCGCGTAAACCCCGGGTCGGAAATTTTCGAATGACTTTCAGTGACAAAAACGGCGGATAGTATCCCGCGATTATCGGAATAAATCAGAAACCCACCCGTTGGGTAACGGTACTTACAGACCCTCTTGCATACTTGGTATGCGTTCTTAATCACTGGACCCAAAAGCATACAAAATATGCACGGAAATCTCCAGATTGATGATCTGCCCAACAAAGCACACGTTGCCAGCTGCTGGCAGTTGTACCACAAGCAAAAGTGTGGATTTAACCTGGCGCAGGAAATAATATTTGCACCTTTCGAACCAAAACGCTTGGATGGAGTATCCGATAAAGGAAGGATTTGCAGTATTTCTTGTATCATCTCTTACATCCTGACAAACTTCTGCTAGGACACCCGCGCGTTAGAGGCGCCGATATCCTTGCGATCTGCTGGGGACACCGGTTTCTTTGAAACGGCAGAAAATCAAGATTTTCGGTTCATGTTTGATTTTTTGCCATGTTTACGAGCGCCCTGAGAACAACACCAAAAATGCCTATCTGGCAGTTCTAAGACGGGTCACATGCATGTTCGTCGCACTATGCGACATTTCCAAGCTGCTCGTGACTTACTCAAGCCGGACACCCCTCCTTTCCGAGCTTTAAAATCGCCGTGTGACTACATTGATGTCGCAAATGGAGCTGAAAAGATAATCAAGGACTATGCATCAAAATATAAAGCTTGTTCGAAAAAATAGTGTGGAAATGCGGGCAGGAATCAGAAAATGGGAAGCGGCTTCAGCGGCCTATTCCACCTAAAAAGATACGATGCAGTAAGGATGCAAAATTTGAAGAACGCAGAATAAAAAACGGCAGACAAAAAGCGTTTTGCGCAAGAGAAGGCTGAAAAACAGAGGGCGGAAAAACTTAAAAAGGAGAGGAGATAGCAAGAGAAAATAGCACAGAGATTGGAAAAACATAAAGCGAAACGGACTATCATGCTGCCTGCAAGTGTCAGAAACGTCAGAGTTGGAAGTTACAGTTTTTCGCAACTTTTCTGAAGTATTTAGAACTGTAGTGCACATCAAGAGAACAATCGATCTGAACTATGGATCAAAATTGTTGATCAAAAGCCTCAGGTTTGTGCTGTAAGTGATGGGAGTCGTGAGGAAGTTTTCAATGGACCCGAAGAACACTTCTTTTACAATTTTACGGCTATACAGTAGCCTTTATTTGTTTTCTTGACCTTATTTGTTTCTTGAAGAAACAGAAGCGTATATAGAAGATGGAACAATTTTTGATAGCTGTTTTTTTTGTTGTCCAAATACACCGTGTTTCATTTGAAACACCCCCCAGGAAGTTGAGACACGGAAAAAATGGGCGCGCCAGAATATTATTCTGGGAAACGTATGGAGCGCCAGATTCTAAACATGACCAGTTTACAGACTAATTTGAAATTTTCGTTTCAATCCTAACTAAAAATTAGTCCCCAATTGGCACACTGTCCCCTATTTACAGAACTCGATGATAGTAGCGAGGTAGCGAAACAATTTCACTTGGGCGAGAAATGAGAAATGTTCGAAGTGAATACCCCCACACATCCTCCATGTCATTTGCCTTACCAGTAGTGGGGAGGGTGCAACTGAAATATCTTTAGTGGCGCAATTTCATTCCAGTGCTGTGGGATGATTTACGGAGTATTCTCCTCGTCAACGCCTTCTCACACAGACGGTTGAAAAGTTGGCGTTTGTCAATTCCCATGGCTGCTTGCATCTTGACTAATACGCTTGTTGGAGCGAATGAACAGTATAAACACGTCTCTAGCAAAACTGGCTCACCATCGGGATCAATGCGAATATCGTAGATACTGTAATCCCGGCATCCCAGCGATTTGTGTGCAGTTGTCACCATTTGATACAGTTTGTTGTGAAGAGCAGGATCGATAGATGCTGGAAGAGTAACGCCACCGGGAGCGCCACCTTTCAATTTCGTGATAGTTCCTGTTTTCGTCGTATCTAGCTTGTGCGCCGTGGTCCTAACCGGATCGGAGGGTGTAATAAAGTATTCAATAACCGGGAGCATTTCCAAACTTTCGTCACCTTCTTCGACAACAGCTACTCGCACCTCTCGTCCTGGTGCAATGAATTCTTCGCACATCACATCTTCGCAAAACTGAAACGCATGATGTAGGGCGTCATCAATTCTTTCAGGTTCGTACACAACTGTTATCCCTTGTGAATTGTCTTCCTCACTTGGCTTTATAACAAACGGCAGGGTCAAAGTTGGTTTCTCTCCCTTCTTGAGGACTTCGAAGTCTGGTACCCGTACCCCGGCGGCACGTGCACATGCATTCGTCCGCGCTTTATTCGTGGAAAGTGCAAGTGCATCGGCAGTACAGCCGAGTAATGGTATCTTCAAGATATCAAAAACGGAACGCACTGCAGTCATCCCTTCATAATCGTACATGTGAGGAAGGACAATGTCAACACCAAGTTTCTCTATCTTCATCAATGCTTGGCCAGGAGAAATCCACTTCCCGTTGTTTAAGATGTAGGATTCACTTACGAAGGGCTCCACACTCCAACCACGGGATGGGCTTACCTGAACGACAACATGTTCAAATCGTCCATCCGTACCAACATTTTCTATGCAATCGTATCCGTATCTCGTTGAAAGGGTTTCATAAAATTCATTCACCGACGATCCCATAACATGAAGTATGCGCAATCTTCGAAGGGGTATTTCATTTCTGACGTTCCAAGGTTCTCCAATCTTCACAGTACGGTAAGAAATGTCGGACGAAGAGTTGGTGAGTTGTGACAATTTCGACCCAAGCAGAATCCGAGTTTCTCCTTGGATGTGTTGGGCTAGGAATTTATCAGTAATGTTTCCATTTCGTACAACGTCAACATCACACACATGCCCAAGGTCTGGCGGCGCCGCGATATACTCATCACGAAGCAAGATCATTTTCACACCCATTCCTTCACACTTCTTGAAGACCGTATTGAAATCGGGAACGGTAACATCGAGGAACAGAGTGTCTATGTGCCGTATTGACTGCAGAGCGAAGTCTATTTGGGTTCTGGCCAAATTCTCACGGAAAACTTCGATGCCCCGACTTGCAGAGTTCCCATCTAGAATGATTTTGCAAATGTTGACATCTATCTTACGCCAAGATTTCTTGGTCAATCCTTTCGTAGCAATGGCATTCAGGGGCCACACCACTTCCGCACCGAAGAAAGGAAGGGGATCGTAGAAACTGCAGTAACCTTCACATCGAGAGGTCCATGGCCAGCAATTACGATGGAACAAGAATCCCACATTGCTGTACACAGTTCGTTTCGTAACGTCCACACCGAAGAAAGATTCAGCCCATAAGGGTGTGTTTGAGACAGTTTCTAGGATTGACGAAGCTCTAGGGTTGCATTCTATGACGAAACTTCGCCCCGTGTTCTCGACTTGAATGAAGTCAAACGCGAATTGTCCGGTGAGATTTAGTCTTTTGATCATATTCCGAAGTGTTTTATCCAAGTGTTTGTCGACAGGTGCAGGATCGAAATGCAAGAGATCTGGCTCTGCATGGTAGCAACCGGTGAAGGTCACACAACCATTTATACAAACGTACCACACCGAGTATTCTTTTCCGACAATAAAACGTTGCCATTGCCAGGGATCTGCTAGAGAGGGCTGAATTAAGTTTGGTACTACGTCCTCGGGTCCGATATGCACTATTTCTTCTCGACGGTTCACGGAGGATTGTACACGCTTCAATATGATGCCATGCTCGTATGCTTTAGATAGTTGGTTTATGCCATCTGTCGATGTAAGCAAGCCGCTTTCCGGTACAGAAACTTCATTCTTTTCACATAGATTTGAGAACTGAGCTCTGTCATCGAGTCTCAGAGCCACTTCAAGATCTGGACAAACCCATTGAATGTGAGGTAGCTCACTTTCTAATTGGTGCTTTGCTAGTGCAAGGAAAAGCACCTCGTTGATAGTGCTAACCGGGAGAACCATATCAACGTTGTTCTCGACCAGGACATGTCGAAAGCTTTGGATCCACGGTTGGATCTTGTCTGTGTCCAATGGAGGTAGTACAAGAAATTTGTCACAGGCGAGACTTAAGGCAGATGCACTGACAAAGTGATAGTCTGTTACGATAACAGTTGCACCGATTTCTTTCAAAGCTCGCACAGTGTGTAGTGTCTTGGCTTGACGGCCCGTGGTCACAAGCACGGTCTTGCCCCTTGCGACACCACCGTAGCGAGGACTCCCCAATTCTTTTCCAGACCGAAATCGTTCGAGGCGTTTTAAGAATGTCTTGAAGAAGACGAGGATAGTCCACAGCAAGTGTACAATCCAACTTATCAATGAAGAGGAGAGAGTGAGCACAGTCTGATTTGAGTGTATGATCACCATTTTCAGGCAGTGCCATCAACGATTTGCGAAAAGGATCTACTGCTAATACACTCACTCAGTCGCAGAGTCGTGGGGCCGCGTTGTAAGTTTAAGTACAAATTGAGTTGGACCGCTCTTCATCGCCATCGCACTTTCTTGTCGTTTGGCACAGTAAATCAGGCACATAGAATGAATGGTCTCGAATGGCATAAACTAAGGGGTGGCTTGACACGCCCCCAATTCACCAATTGTTAGGACAGGAACGAAAGGGCTTGGCGTGAGCGTGTGTTCGTTGAGACACCTACGAATCAGAGCGAAGTGGTTCGTGAAGAGATCAAATCTGAGCGTTTTCGCTCTGGCGTGACTGGCCACGGCAGGAGTTCCTAGGGTTACTCAATACAGGCAAAATCCTACAGGGGAGAACGAGTGGATCGCACGGAATTCCGAAAGCTTTTTGGGAACGTTAATATCCGTAAAAACAAAAGGGACAACGCAGTTGGTTGGAACTCAAAAGAGACACGAGAACTAGGTATGCTCTCGGGAGTAAAAGCATAAACCCCCAATCCGCCTAATATGACAATTGGCTCTTTTTGACAAGGCCTTAAAGCCACAAACTACAGATCTTACGGTAAGGACACTTCTGCAAGAGTTCATGTGAACATCATATCCGTAAAACTAAAAGGGTCACAATTAGTAGATGCTCTCGAGAAAACCAGCCCGGATAAAGGCATAGTGTAAACTTCATATCCGTAAATGTAGGAAGGGGAGACAACGCGGGTCGTTACAACATTAGGGGGCACAAGTAGTAGATATGCTGTCAAAAGTATCAGCTCAAAATAAGCAAAGATAAGAAGCCAAAGAAAGACGCCAATAGTGTAATAGATAAAGAGTGCAAATCATAAACTAATCAATATATTTGTGGCAGGAAAAAAGAAATATATAGATATGTGACTTAAGAGAATAAATTGTGTATAGATTTATGCCATGATATAAAATTGAATTTATACATTACAACTGTTCTAAATTTTAATATTGTTCTTTTTTTGACACCGGCTTCATGGTTATGACGTCTATAATAGACTTCAAGAAGACCTTACGAGATGCGAAATGGCGACGTTGCTTCCTATGTTCAGTAACAACGCGAAACATGTACCAATCGGGAGGGTCGCTCAATAGGGCAGGGAATGACAAATAAGCGGGAAAATATGTTGTTTTCTTGGTGACGCTGAGGTGCTTCACTTTCAAATTGAAACTTCGCACGGTTAAGTATTTTCCGATGATATCGCAGTAGTTTGCACTATAAGCAAGACAAAAGAAAGCACTTCTTTCATACAGTAGCAAAAGAGCAGTGAAAGTCATCTAATTTTGAACTATTGTCTAATAGGCGTACGGTGTGAGCATTACATCGTATCAGATTTGTTCTAAGAATAAGGTGTGCTTATCTGTCTCACGTGAGTACCAGGTTCGCAAAATCGATGGATGCAGCTGCAGTGGAAATCGAATCCAACCCTTCCGAAAACAAAGAAAGAGGCGAACGGATGGCGACGAGAAAAGAACGGAATGTGCTAAAAAATGGTCAGTTTTCAAAAATGGGAGGAGAGTAAGCTGATTTAGTCCAGCTGACTTTGAGGTGCCTTGTACAAGCATGCATGCCATACAAAAACAAGAAGCCATAGAAAGAGAACATAAAAAAACTGAACTTGGAAAAGATTGAGCATGATACAGTTTTCAAATTTATGCACGACAAAGGCCAAGGTATAAAATTCCAATGTAATACAATGAAATGTAGCAAAGACCCATATACTGATGTAAGGAATCAATTGATATATTACAGCTGTTCTATAAAAAAATAGTACAGTTTCTCTTTCTTACGCCGGCTTAATAAAGACAAATTTTATAAAAAACACAAAAATCGTGAGTTTCGAGAAACTTTGTATTTCATATGCGGCAACAAAAGTCGGTTTTTTGTAATAAACGCTTTTTGAGCGTTTAGATGGTGACGACCGCCTTGGTTCACCTTTAATTGGCGCTGGATTTGCTCATTTCTGATGCAAACGATAGAGCGCTTCAAGGAATTTTTACGGGTTTAAAAACGGCAGTGACGCCATTAGACTGAGTACAGAGCCAAGGATGCGCTAGGCGCAAATATTTATAACAAGTTCGAGAGAATATGAAGCATTGGTGTTGAATGTTGCTTCCACGGTGACGCTGAATGCTTTCACTTCCGAGTCAGAACCTCGCATAGTTGAGTATTCGCTAGATGATATCGCAGACGGCGAAATTCCATTCCAATATAGAAAGATATCAGTACTTTTACAAAATATCATAAGAGCAATGAGAGTAATATACTTTTGGAAGACTACCTAATGGCTGTAGGTTGTGACCTTAACGCCGTATTATGCGGTTCTGTTATCCACAAAAGATGCTAAACAGTCTGACTTGGATGACATGCTCGCAGAAAAAGCCAGCGCAGTCGAGGTAGATATGGAACCCCACCATCAATTAGAGAATAAAAAAAGGGTAGGTTGATGGCAAAAGAGGCACGAATTTTGCTAAAAGATTTTTAAATTGCTAAAAAAGGAAGGGGTTCCACCACTTTAGTCGGGATTACTTCACCAGAGTTGGTCAAAGCCGACCGTAGCCGTTCTTACATTGACAATTCGGAGGCTGCTCGGTGCAAGAATTCGTGGGGCTTCTGGTGCGGCAACAGCCAGCCTGTCCCTAACTGCGCGCCATAGTCGAAGCCGAAACCATTTCCGTTGCGTGCTGAATTTGTGGTTCTAAATAATTTTTCTTTCTTAATCGCTAGGTCGAAATAATAGCTTACTTACTATATTATTTTAGTACAACTGCACGACAAATGTGCGTCGCATTAACGAATATACACGAAGCGGTATGTGTTTCACTCGTTCGTTATACACAAGTCATACTTCTGCAGTGTTTTAGTATTTTTTTTGCGTAAGCAATTGTGTTAATGAGAAAAAAGTTGTAAAATGAAGCTCTATCAGAAACTGCACAAAACCAGAGTCTATAACCCAAGTCAGGTCGGTTTCTCGAATATATAATCCTAATAAATTCCTAAACATATAAAACCCAAAGATTCCGTAACTGCTCTGGCTTCGAAACCGCTCATCTTTTTCCATTTCTGAAGTCAATATCCAAATATGAGAGCATTTTACACATTGAAAACAACGTTTCGTCTTTCTCGGCCGTCATTTGTCTCCCTGAGACACACTTGTGACTCGACCGTCATCTCTACATCAGCATGTGCTTTTTTTAGTAGCCTTCATGACGGTAAACCGTAAGAGCGCTCCCAAATAAGGCGAAGTTCGTGGGAAAATCCTTAATGCTTTTTATGAGCTACGCAGCTCGCCAATATCGATTCGCAAATAATATAGACGTCAAAAAATGCCATGTTCTAAATAACAACGCATTTAAAGAATACAAGAACACCGAACCGCCCCAAAGCCAAGAAGCTGACAAATACAGTTCATCATGAAACAATCATATGTCATAAAGCATTCTTTACTCGTTTTTTTCAACCAATTTTCACCACTTCCTATAGATTGTGTCAAGGATCGCTAGAAAGTGGTACTTTCTAGAACGAATGTATTTGTATTATCCACTCTTGCGGGAAGAGCAGAATTCTGCGACTGCGTTCGGACTGCCGATGAGGTGCTTGAGACGAAGGAGAAAGGGGTGACAGAGCTACAAGACCAGCAAGCTGGAAGTGGGTTGTAAGTCCATTACACGCCAGCAAGGTTGAATATTGGAATTGTATAGTGTGGATAGTACGAGTTAACGAGACGGCTCGAGAAGTAGTTGTGGGCTAGCTCTTTCTTATAATTCGTCCGGAGCTCTGGGTGAGAAGTCCTAAGCGAGGAACAGAAGATTCCTAATACCCATTTTGTCTCTTTTAATAGGAGTAGGGGCTAATCTCTAGTACCTTATAAAATGTGTACCAGGGTAAGTGCCCAAATAATATATTAATAATTCCAAGTGGTCAGGCACTTAGCCAGTCCACTGTATGGATATGGTCTCTGATGGAATTATAGCTAGAAAAGGTAGTAAAGATAGACACATAGATCGCCACTGCATGTGCCTTTTCCAACATGGCAATCCCTTAGGGAGGGTCGCAAACGAGCACGCCCTGTTGCCAGACACTCGATTCGTGCTACCACATGATCCGCCAATACATCCTGCCCGTGGGCATCCTTTGCTAAACACCACTTCATTTCATAATATTAACTATGCTTCTCACTTTTGAGCTCCAACTGCGACTTCTCGATAAAAACGACATCGGTGTTTTCTACATATTAAATACCGCACACCCCCCAAATTAAGCACAAACCTTGGGGGACGCAAGAAGTACTTATACGAATTCATCCCGGCTCTGCGGAAATTCATCTTCACCACGAAATCCTCGCCATGTAACCCACTCTTTTTGATCTCGACAGAGCTCTGTGTCTTACCGCTCTACAACTCGATCCTCAAAGATGATTCCGAACGCTGGGTCTAACCCATTCCACGCCTCCTCTGAGGATGTGCCTTCAGAGGCTCCGTTCAAAGCTGCAGGTTATGCGACAGAGGCTGCTGCGTCACTCGGTCCATACCGTTCTTTCCACACACCGTACTGTGGATTCCGGTCAGTACCGTTCCCACAGACATCTGTAGCTTTGATTCCGAACGCGGTTTATGGTTCCACTCGTTGTGTGATCCGAGCTCCATATTGTCGTGCTTAGCGGATCTACCTGCATACTGTAGATTCCTCAGGACATGATTCTCTCGATAACGATGAAATATTTTTTAAAGCGACCTTGTTGAGCACTATTTGATCCAGTAGCTTTACGCGATGATGCATTGATGAAACAGTATGTAAACGGTGGTTATTTTTTCTACAGCATTCCGGTGCACACAATATGTAGCGAGGACTAGGAGAGCCATATTGCTTTTCCCGGCAATGCGATTGCGCGATATTCAATGAAAACACCGTCAGAAGCCAGAACGCGGTTCGTAAAGCTGATATATTAGCGTCTTCAACGATCCATTAGTACGTTCATTCTTCCGCTGGATTGCTTACCAGGTATCTGGGAAGCCCGTACTAGCAGTGAAGGCTACTAGTACATCCTGACACTAATCGAAGTCGATGTAGATGGTTGGTTCGGCATACGAGGCGTGTGCGACGCAGATCTGTTTCTAAAAACCTCTTTTTGTGGGGATCTCCGCTTCCTTCGTAGTGGTGATATTCTATATTGCAATTATTTCCTTTGGGAACGCCGTACTCGACCACGATTAAACTTTTTGGTGCCATATCAAATGATTGAGATTGACGGCATCAGGCAGAACGTGTGCTTTGGGCGCTACACCACCATAAAAGGACATTGGGCAGCGATTTAAAAGTCCCGCAGTTGTCCTGTGGAACTCCCCCTACGATATCCTACATTACATTTGCATTGGTGAATGACCCTTGTTCGAGATATTAGACCGTGGTTTATACCGAACCTTTCATCAAGATGGCCGTCTCCCTCCTTTGGGAAGCTTATGATACCATTAAAGTTTGTTACATGTCACCCACAGCACGAAGGTATGCGACGAAACTTAACATTTCCCTTTTCATGCGATCCCGTGCGATACATGCCGATTCCCTTCATCTTGTGAATTTTCTCGACAGCATCGATTGGTCTGAAGTGCCAGCTGAACAATCGGACACCACGACCATTTCCATGGGCGAACACCGAGTGCTGGAGATTTCTTTTGCTACAACCCTTCGATGCGCCACTTTATTACCTCCGAGAAAACTCTCTTTGCTCGGTGAACCCGCCTGATACGTCATCGAACCAGCTCACTGGATATGCGTGCGATGCCACTCCATCTGAGAGCGGAGAAGAACCCTACGAGTAAACTACGGGAGCGGAGGCTGAACTCGGATACAAGGACAACCCCAAACTAGGAATTGTGGCGGGTTCCGTTGATTGTTCCGCAGCGGCGGGAGTACCTCAAGATTATTTCTATGGGTTTTCCTAAACAACCGAGTGCCGTGCTGGGGGAATATCCTAGTTTGGATCCGCTGAGGAAGTTTCTTTTAGACGCGAGTTGGCCAGTGGACCGATTAGATGGTGATCTCGAACAGCTTCTTGAGAATTTACATGACCGCACGTCTCTTTGATGATCCTAGATATGCCTCCTAGTCAACACCCTTGCGGTGATCTCCTTATACCAGTAAAACCTTAGTGACTTCTTTTCTTCAAGTTTCCTTCCTCTCTTCTAGACTCCTTCCCTTCTTGTTTCTCGAGTTTTTCTCTTCTTCTTCATTTCTCGGTGAATTTATGTCTTAACGATTCCTTCTTCTATTGAAGTCTTCTTTCTTTCTCGCCTTCGAGTTTTTACTACAATCGTAGCCCACAATTGGATATGGGGTGTGGCCATGAGTCCAATTAACGAGGAGTTGATCTCTTTAGCGAGTGGTTCTTGTACGCGACTATGGTATCGCACGAGCTGCGTACGAGGAATATGAGGTATATTTTCCAATGAATGTGCTTCCGAAAGACAACCATACCAACGGATTCGATACATAAGTTTTCTGATGTCCTCATGCTCGCCATTTTCACAAACGCGATTCAGAGCATACTCCTGGAAATTTCCCAGTGTTTCCGCTGTTGGTGCAAAACTCCTGCTAACCGGTTTGAAACGCCATAAAATTGACCAAAGCGTCTTTGTGATAGCAGTCTGAGGGTTCTGAAGCTTTCGGTCGTCGAGTAATTGTCGTTCTGCCCCCACCGGCCTTATAGTCACTCTTTGACAACTCTTCTCAGCAAATGAGCTGTCCTGTTTTCTAGATTCCATAGTAGTATACATTTTTCTACTCTTTGAATTATTTCGTGGGTACATTTTCTTCGGCTAATCCGATCCTGATCCATGTTTGCAGGAATCATTGTCGCTGCGCAGTTGTAGTTGGTTTTCCATAAGTATTTCATTTCCACGGGGACTAAAACTGGGTTTTCAGAGAATAGCGATGTACCAGTTTGAACGGCTACGTTCGAGTCGGTCTCGACTTCCGTTGCCTGTGGTATCGGTTTCACAGTCCTTTGCTTCTCACCAGCGAGGTGATTTCTTGTATTCTTGGGCGTTGCAGCCCAGATCGCTTTGACTGCATGTGTTTCTGACAAAGATGTCTACACCAGAAGAGGAAGAGATACCTGTTCTTCTTCTTACGCGCGAGGGGTGGGAGCCAGTTTCGGTGCAATAGCGAATGGCTTTTCATTTGATGGTTCAGCCTGATGCGGCAATGGCGCGTTGTCGCAGTAACTCTTCTCCCGTTCATCGGAGGGAAATTCTAAAACATTTTTTCCTGCTTTCATGTTACACCTTGGGTTTTACGTGTGTGCGCGTGCCCAGGGGAATATCCAGACACTTCGGAGGCTGCCTATGATTGGCGTACAAAACCTCTGGCGGTGAGAGATCAAGAGATTTCTCCTCCGCTCGAGCCACTGGTGGCGGTTCACTCTCTGAAGAGTCACGTAGTGTATTGCCTTGCTGGTCCGCCTCATTTGCTTTACCAGTTGCACTAGATAAATGATCCTGTTCTTGCATATCAGGCGCGACCACAACACGATCGCGTGATACATGTTCTACTTTCTCACTAGTATCGATGAGTACGGTGTCACCATTGAAGTTAAACGTCTTGTATCGGCCTGCCGCTTTCGGCAATAACTTCTGACGAGACTTATCCTGCTTTTCAGGTCTCTCGACACGCACGAAAACGTGACCTTCTACTCGGATTACCGAATTTCTTTTTTGCATTCTATATTCATATTTTCTCTTTTAGCGAGCCTGCGTTTGAGAGAACTTCTTAGTGGCTTCTTTCGCTCTGATCTTCAAGGCATTCATCCATTTTAGATGGTACTTAACAGTCGGTGGCGTGTCCAATCCTGTCTCGTCGTCGAGCACAACATATAAAACAGGAGAGCTACGCAAGAGCACGAGTCGATGGAGGCCGTCTTCGTAGAGGTATGCTCTTGCTTATTGTACACGTAGCACAGAGTATCCGTAAACAAGTCCCATGTTTTCGGGTCTTCTGCTATGTATTTTCGTAAGGCTGCTATCAGCATGCTTTTGAAACGCCTCCCTTTACCGTTTCATTGCGGATGGTAGCTCGTGAAAAAACTCGTTTCGAAAGCCTGTAATACGGTAAACATTCTGAAAGAACTTCGCAACGAATTAGTTTCCATTATCGGAGAACAGGACTTCTGGTGATCCATATAAAATAACCCAGTGTTTGATTATCACCCGTCCGATTACGGTGGGGGTGATTCGCTTAAGCCGTAGAGTCTGCACTGACTTTGAGAAGCGGTCTTTGATTACGAACAAGTAGGGATAGCCTCGCCATGAGCGAATCAATTCTCCAAGAATGTCACTACTGATGTAATGTAGAGCCGCTTTTGCTGTGAAAAACTTCAGTTGTTTCCGCTTCTTGGAAAGTTTCACTAGATTCTTAGCACATGTCCTACACAACTTCAGTGTAGCGTGGCAGTCCATTGTCAAGTTTGGCCAAGAAAAATCTCTTTTTAGAGTCAAAATGACCTTCGTTTCTCCTGGATGACCAAACAGTTTGCTGTAGTGCGCCTGATGGAATATTCGAATCTTCAAGAAAGATGGAACCACGATTTGATCATGCTTTGAGACATATCCTAGAAGTGTTCCTCATAAATCGCGTGAAAAAGAAAGATCCTTTCCTTCGTCGAGACGAGAGCGTATCGACGCACAAAACTTATCGGTGTGCTGCTCATTGAGCAGCTCGGTGCACGAGATTCGCTTTAGTAGATCTGAAGGTATAGTTTCTGCTAAGGGAAGGAACTGTTCTGCATCCTAATAATCACTAATTTTTTCTTTTTCCTCTTATCTAAAACAGTTTGAATGGATGTTTATAAAAAGTCAAGGTAACTCTTCATCGTTTTCTTCTTGGGTGTCCCTAAATGTTTTAAGTCGCGATTGCGCCTCGGCTTAGACAATGGCCAGTTTCTTCTTGTCATTCACTTCGAAATGTAATTCATAAAGGTGCAATCGCCATCGGTGGAAAAAACCGTATGGTCTGTGCTGGACTGTAACCATCGTACAGATGAATGATCCAAGTTGACGGAAAATCTTTCTCTTTGTCGATAGGGTCTCAAAGTGGTAAGAGCCCTAAAAACAGCAAGGCATTCCATTTTTGAGACTGAATACTTACTTCCGGTTGTGTTCAGCGATTTTGACCAGTAACCAATGCGTTTGCGTGTACCAATAGGGGGGGTTTGGAAAAGGGCGGACCCTACTTGGTATTTGATGGAGTCGGGCTTCACTGAGTACGGAAGATTGGGGACGGGTAGCGCCAGGACTGGGACTGGGACTGTAATAATGCTGAACTTAAGCTTTTCAAACGACTCACTCGAAATCTTTCAGCTGTAATGGGTTTCCCTTCCAAAACATTGGGTTGAGCGGTGCCGCTGTATGTAAATGTGAAGGAGAGATGATAATGGTTGAGCCCTGTAAACCGCCGGGCCCTGAAGGATCTTGCAGATCACACGTGTATAGTTCGACCTCAGAAGGACTCAAGTAGATTATTAAATTAATTATTGTAATATATTAACACTACAGTGCCAGGGAGATCTCAGCGCCTCGCCAGTTCTATTTACTTGGCTCGAGTGACGCTTCCCACTTAGAGTACGGTAGGCACCGTTAGGATACTAAATAACCCCCTTTGGTATATTAGTTCCACCCTTTGGTCTTCAAGCCATCGTTTCCGTAGCTCCAACCTGTAGTACTACGCATTAAACGCCAGCCCATTGCACCAAGTACTCTGGGAGTGCCACCGTCAAGGATTCGAACCTTAGGACCCGCTCTACCACGCTACCCCCGGTTGAGACCCGTGCGCTGACTTAACCCGTCATTGCGTTTCATTTTAGTCTTCCGACTTGGAAACCTTTGGAATAATTGAACGGGCCACTGGAACGAAGAATGATCCGGATTCTAACCTTTGGTTTAATTCCCCAACGGACCAGAAGTACAAAAGCAACCGCCATTATAGATGCAGGAAACACACCCAACCGACCCAACCATAGGAGTCCTACAGCAGGACTAAGTGCGACTACAACGCCGGCGATGTCGCCTGACTCTCAGGTTGATACCGCCAGCGACCGCAGGAGCAGGAGGAGCCAGCCGCAAGAAGTACTGACCCTACTGGATAATACTGAAAGGATTCGCCGAGAACCCTGGGTGGAAGCGCGTTTACGAGAACGCCTCAACAAGGCCACCTCTAGGCCAGGGACACCTCAAGGGGGAACCCCCCAGACCGAAGGAATTCGAGAAAACCTGCCCGCAGGTCTTGCCGACCTTCTCTGGCCCCGTCTCCGTGAGCTCTGCTTAACCCACGTGGATTCCATTATGGACGTGCGACTCGCTACAGCGATCGCTGACCATACGGATTACTTCATCGCGCGAATCGTCCCTAAGGTATTGGAGTCTGACTTTTTCATAGAATCCCTCCTCCAGGCCGTTTAAGTAGCCGTCACCCGCCAGGCAAGTAATTTGGTCCCTAGGACCACTCCACCACAAGTTAACCATCCGATGTCCGTATGGCAACCCCCTACCGAACCCCCAGGAGCGGCGGACTTATCCGCCCCTCGCCGGGAATACCATCAGGAAAACCCCATGGTGGGCCAATCTGGGAGCAGAAGAGAAGCTCCGCATCTAGATGAGAGATAGGTTGCCCATCAGGAGAATCCAAGGGAGGGACAAGTGAGGAGCAGAAGAGAAGATCCGCGTCTAGAAGAGAGACCGCTGGCCCCACCCGAAAGATTATATGAGGTACAACGACCTCAGGGCTCCATCGGATCAGAAAGATAGATCAATCCTTCAGGTCCCTACTCCGCTGGAAAGAAAAGAAGCAGCCGAAGGAGGAATAAAAACAAAAGAGGCAAGAGAAGAGTCCATTCGGACACGAGTGATTCCGAATCGGCCTCGACCGAGACGACTGACTCGGAAGCAGATGAGGCTGCCGTTCGAGGCCTCAGACCACTGACAACCATAAACTAACTTTTCCTTAAAGTTCTAAACTACCAAAATTACCGGCTGGCCGACAGAGCCGCGAAATATTCTGGTTCGGTGGCTCGCAGAGTCACCAAATGGACCAAAGGGATGCAACTAACCATTACAGACAAGTTCTCGGGTTTCGATCCCATTGCTGTCCTTAGGTTTCTCAGTTTGTTCCGTACGGCCTGCGATCAGAACGGTGTCCACGAGGGCGCCTCTCTGTACCTTTTCCAATTCTTCCTTACAGGACAGGCGCGTGACCGAGTGGTTTCGAGGATATCTGGCACAACTGACCTTGTGGATGCTCAAGACCGTGAGCTCCTCAGGTCATACCCTCAGGTTGTTCATTACCTCTTGGAAACTTACGCCACGGATGACGTCATAATGGATGCCCACCAGGAAGGAATATTCTTTAGACAGAGCTCCAAAATGACCGAATCGGCTTTTGCAGACGACCTATGGAAGAAGGGTTGCCGATGTGGAAACGTGTTCACCGAAGGACGGCTTAAGAACCACTTCATCACGAAATTTCTCCCTGCCATTCGGACACATGTGTGCAATTACCATACGGAAAACCCGCAATACTCTTTCCTAACGCTCGTTACCCACGCCAAGGGTTATGGCAAAACCTACAGGACTTCAAGGCGCAACGCTGATATAACCAGAGGACACGCAACTCCATTGCGTAAACCCAACCAAGCCCATTTGGTTAGCTCCACGGAGTCGGACATGGATGCTTCACTCATTCACGCCGTATCGGGAGATGTCTTCGCGGTCAATTTCAGTGCTCCTCCGTCCGGGCCCCCATCATACACCTTCCAAGGAACTACAGCGACCACTGGACCACCCACACCTAAGTATTCTCCCTTTCCGCCCCGCAAGGACGTTTTTGTTCACTCCCCAGAGGCCTGCTTCCTCTGCCTGTACCTGATCCAACCTTGTGACTGTACGAAAAATCTGCCTGAGGACGCACTAAAAACCCTCCTATCCCTAAGGCAAGAGAGTTACCGGTTGCGGAGATCCGAAAGAATGTATAACCGGTCACAGCAACGAACCACAGGGACCCCTGGAATCTCACGCTATATCACGCCTCCGGACACTCTGATCAAAGCCCCATAGGTCCACGCCATTGTAGATCCTACGGACGACCCCGTGGAAGAACCCTATCTTCAGGAAGAAACGGAAAATCCATCGGAAAACTGCTAGAGGGACGACTCGAGGCAAATCCTCCCTCATTAAGCCCCTGCTTCCACCATTTGGACGGTCATGAGCCAAAGAGCTCCTCATTTCCCAATACAAACCACCCACAATGGACCACTCAGGATGAACCAAAATTGGAACACAGTGAAGACCCCGTCTGTATGCTCAAAAAAAAGAGATCTATACAGTTCGAGTAACCGTAGGACTTCGTTCCAACAACTCTCGAGTGACCACAGCTGTATTGGACACAGGCGCTGGTCCCAACTTGGTCCATCCTAAGTTGCTCCTACTGGGCTGGTAAGATCTCGTTCAGGCAAGGAAGACCCCAAGGATTACCGATGCGTCTCGTAGACCGATGGACATTAAAGGAATAGTACTACTTTACCTCCAGGCTGGACAATTCAAAGTCCGCACGTGGTTTCTTCTATGTCCTAACGTGGGCCCCGAGGCAATCCTAGGGACCTCCTCTATCGACCGATACATCTAGGCCATTTATCCCGGCCTCAGGAAAGTTGCGTTTCACCGCGCACCTTCCATCTCCATAACTGGATCAACCACAGGGCCAGAAGCTAACCGCGAACGAGCGGTTGTTGTAGTATTCTACTATGTCGGGGAATCCGATAGGTTGGTTTTTCGCGAAGTCGCGGTTGGAACTCATAAGTGAGTGATGTCATCAAACTTGTGATATGAAACGGCACACCGCGTATGATGCCAGGAGGCAGGGTACATTGTTGGAACACGTGGCATCACGAGTGGAGTGGCTTGCAACGGCGCATGTACTGGCGATCCACGAGGCGGGTTTTACTACCCTTTGTAGATGTAAGTCCATTAGGGACCGTACCCATACAGTGGTTTCGCTAAGTGGCTGACCTGGGTATTATTTATATATTTATTTGAGCACTCACCCTGGCACACAGTATATAGTGCACCAGAGGTGAGCGCCGACTCCAAGTAAAGGAGACAACATGGGCATCATGACTATTCTGTTCCTCGCTTAGGATTCCTTAACCGGAGATCCGGACGAGCTATAATAGATAGTCAGCCCGCAACCACTTCACGAGCCGTCTCGTACCTACGCTCCATCAACGTTTTACAGTTGCACTGTTCACCCTCGCTGGCGAGTAGTCGCCTTACACCCCACTTCACGAGCCGTCTCGTACCTACGCTCCATCAACGTTTTACAGTTGCACTGTTCACCCTCGCTGGCGAGTAGTCGCCTTACACCCCACTTCCAGCTCGCTGGTGTTGTACCTCTACCACCCCTTTTCCTTCGCCGCAAGCGACCCATCGGCAGTCCGAACGCTTTCGCAGGTGTCTGCTCTCTCCGTTAGAGCGGATACTACAAGTGGTCTCTCGACTTAGAACCACTGTGGTCAGCTGCACTGAACACTTCGTTCCTGGAACGTGGAATCGATATCGATACTTGGAAGAAGTGGAATCACTGCAGTTATTGTTTATCGAACCTCCTCCGGCAATTGCGGAATTCATCGTGGTTGAACACGTGGTCCGGAAGTCGAAGACACCATTTGGTTCGCACCTGGACTCAGGTTTGGTCTAGGATGCCGAAGACCCCAAGCCAGTCGAGTACTGGTCGCCCCGGTCCTGCGGGTCAACCCCCGAAGCCGAGGCTGGCCTCATCTATTGAAGCCGGAGAGCGGCTGTATCGTCAAGCGACGTCGCGCTCACGCTCGGTGAATGATGAACGAGATCTCTTGGATGTACGGGCCCCTGTGGCAGCGGCAGTCACGCCCACCACAGAAGCCGTAATTGACCCTGAGGTCGTCGGACCTCAAGAAGAGGATGATTTGCGCAGGGAAGTGCGTCGTCTCAAGTCTGAGTTAAGCGCTTCGCGTGTGCGCATGGTTGCGTTGGAATCGCAGATCGCTGCTCTTATCGCTGATGTCGAACACTTACGCAGTGCGCATCAAGCACTCGTTCGTCAAGACGATGGGAAGCAGGTCTCTGCATCAGTGAAAACACTACGTGAGGATTTGAACCATCTACTGGAGAGGTACGGGAATACGCCCGATGTGCTACCTGGCTTAACCGTGGATGTAGAGGAAGTCCTTACTTGAGTCAACCCTCCTTTAGAACGCCTGGAGGCGGCAATTCATGCGCAGACTGCTGCTAAACCAGTCGTGCTGGAAGAGGAAGGAGCTCCTTTGGAGGAAGCTCGTTCGAAGAAGTCGAAGTCACGACGTAAGAAGCGGAAGTCCGCACGTGATTCGAGTGATGAATCGTCAAGTACGGAGGTTTTCAGTTCCAGTACTAATTATTCTGATGATTCAGATACGTCAGATGACGACGACAGTGACGATGGTCATCGAAGGGCCCGATCTCGGAAGAAAAACACGTCTTCGTGGTTAATGAGAAAAAAAGTCTCACTTTACAGAGGATTGAAGGTGCTCACGTGCACGAATCCACTTTATCGGAAGGTCCTGAACTACAGGTACTACCGTCTGAAGGTGAAGAGCAAGAAGCGCTCAGGATGCGAAACCGCGAAGATAAAGGATCACATCAAACGATTGAAGATCGGCCTAAATGATTTAACATTTGATGGGAAAACCCCCATTCTCGTTATAGAGTTTCTCAATCGATTCGTTGCCGAAGCAGACACTCTAGAGATGAGTGAACCACAGGCATTTTTGTCTTTACCACACTTCCTGAAGGGTTTTGCTTTAGAGCAATATCGTTCCGTATGCGGATCATTGACAGCCGATGAAGGCGGCGTTACCTCATGGCCAGAGGCGGTGCAGTATTTGCTGCGCAGTTACTCGACTTCAAACGCGATACGTCAAGCGATCCTGGACCTAAGGGATGTGACCCAAAAGCCTGAGAAGGGCGAAGCTAAGTACAACTCAAGGCTTAACAAAGCTTCAGTCCGCTGTGGAAACGTCCACTCGACGGAGGACAAAACTACTTTGTACATCGATGGGCTGGACCAGAGCATCAAGTCATTAGTAGCTCGATATCGAGGGAAGCATGGAAGAGTCTCCTTTTTGGAGTTAGTCCAGTTTGCGAAAGCTGAAGGAGACGCGGTCAGAGCGCGTGGTAGCCCCCGTCGTTCAGTGGCTTTTGGAACCTCAATGGGTAAGGAGAAGATCTCCGCCACAATTATTCAGCGCAGCAAACTGCTACATCTGTAATCTCCAGTTGACTCGCGAGATTCTTCGTTGGCACCGAAAGGGAGTGACTCGCATGAGGAGGCGGTCCATTTAATGGAATATACGGACTCTTCTGTACCTACAGTAGATCTCCCACACTCGGAGTCTCAGGACGAGGAAACCCTAATGGCTATGGAGGGCCGTCGCCCTATGTACCGCCCCTACACGGTGCCTCCACAAGGAGGTTTTAAGAACGGGAAACCCGGATGGGTGGATACTCGCACGGCATACCGTTCACAACCTATGTTGACCAACCGTCGTGACGGTTTGATATGTTATTCATGTTATGGAAAACACCATTTGAGTGCAGAATGCACGCTTCCTGCAAAGGATCTGAGTCGTATCATGACGAATTATGAAGCACTCTCAGAAGAGGAAAGGAGCCGCGTACCGGCGGGCATGTATTGGAAAGCCAAAAGTTGGTTTTCTCAGACACCAATGCGCCGGACGGACAAGCAGGTTGTTCAGAATGCTGAAGTGTTACAACCCGGAACCCCTGTAGGAAGAGGCGCCTTTGAGGCGAATAAGCCGGTGCAACCGGAAAACTAAGTGAGGGAGCCCCTAGGGGGTCGGCACTAGTCGATCCCGTAGTGCTGACCAGGGAGAGCTCGCCTCCCTGCTCCCGCGCTTGGAAGCCCAAGATTCTCTTGAGGCCTCAGAAATTTCCGCCGTACGGAATCAATCCGCCGGACGGAAAGCGAGTACAGTTTGACTGTGAGTTACATCGTCCTTGGAGACGTGATACTTGCCCGTCAAAACGGGAAAGTTACCTCGTGGTAATGTCTAAAAGAAACTATAAGGTCTATGCCGACATCGGCTCTGACAGGAATCTGTTATCTCGTCGATTGACTATCCTGGACACAGGTGCTGGTCCGAACTTTATACGGGAATCGGAGCTCGCTCCTGCTGACTTAGAACGTATTCGCTACGGTCCTTTACTGGACATCCGGGATGCCAACAAAAATGCTGTGAAGACACTGCGAACAGTTCGACTCGTTGTGCGTTTGGGACGCTTTGTAGTCCTAGTCGACTTCATCGTCTGTAAGACGTTAGCTGCACCAGCGGTACCGGGATGTGATTGTTGCGACAATTTTGTCGAAGCCATTCGCCCGCGAAGAAAACTAGTGTAACTAGATGATGAATCAATGGTACCAATTGTTCGCAAGCCAATGCGTCGTTGCTCTGAAGCACCTCCCCTTCCACCATCTATGGTATACGGGAAATCCGGAGGACCTGTCTCGCCGAGGATTGGAGTAGCGAAGAGTGCCATGCTGAAGGCGCAAACCCAAACTTGGGTTCAAGTAAGAACAGAACGACACGGACTCGCGGTAATTCAACCAAATACCCGGATGTACGAATCCCGTGGATTGCTAGTCGCCAACGACATTGTTCAGGTTGATCCTGGTAGCCCCTTTTGGATACTAGTGAGTAACTTCACCGATAACGATTGTCAGATACCGAAGAATCAGGTTGTTGCAACAGCTTTGCCTCATCCCACAGTGGTGGTACCTACTCATATTTCTACTGCACACGTATTGGGATTAACCCATGTCGGTGACACAGACGAAGAACTACAAACTCCGTCTGGAGATCAATTGCAAACGGCAAAAGATCCAGAGAGCCTGGTCGATGAGCTAGACTTAGCACATGTGTCGGAACACTACAGAACGAAGATCAGGTCTATGCTGAAGAAGTATACATCCATGTGGAGTGGAAAACTAGGAGAGATCTCCGCTACGGAACACCACATCGACTTGGTCCCAGGATCACGACCCATCTCCCAACCACCCTACAGAGCGGGACTGCGAACTCACCAAATGGAGGAGGAGAATGTCAGCAAAATGCTGGAAGAAGGAGTAATCGAAGCAGCTCAATCTGCTTGGGCCTCACCAGTGGTGCTGGTTCCAAAACCAGATGGTTATTTACGATTTTGTATCGATTATCGAAATCTGAACGCAGTTACAGTTCGAGATACGTACCCGTTTCCTCGGACGGACGAATGTATTGACAGCTTAGGAGAGGCGAACGTGTTCATCACGTAGGACGCCCACTCTGGCTATTGGCAGGTGACTGTAGCGGAAGAAGACCAAGATAAAACCGCATTTGCGTGTCACGCCGGTCACTACCGTTTCAAAAGGATGCTCTTTGGCTTAACGAATGCACCGGCTACTTTCCAGTGTACTCTGGACATCTTGCTCTCGAGATACAAGTGGAAGACTTGTTTAGTCTATTTGGACGATGTCATCATCTTTTCCCAGGATGTAGAAAGCCATTTACGGTATGTCGAGGAGATCCTCAAAGAACTACAGAGCGCAGGTATCACCTTGAAGTTCAAGAAATGCGAATGGTTCGCTGGCACCGTCCGGTACTTAGGACATGTGATCAAGCCGGGACAGCTTGCCATTCAAGAGGCACAAACAGCGGCTCTCCGCGAAGTACAACCTCCGTCGACACAGAAGCAATTGCGTTATTTCCTCGGCTTGTGCAACGTCTACCGACGATTCGTGCCGCGATACTCGCATATAGCGGCACCGCTCAACGCAAAGCTGCATAAAGGACAACCAGTACAGCTGGAACAATTCAGACAAGCTGAAGCGGAAGCGTTCGACACGCTGAAGACAAAGATTATTACAGCCCCAGTCTTGGCGCTGCCCATCCCCAACCTGCCATACTCAGTGCATACCGACTCTAGCGAGTACCAAGTAGGGTGTGCCCTTTTTCAAACACACCCTGATGGTGAACCCAAACCCATTGGTTACTGGTCAAGATCGCTGAACGCAGCTGAGAAGAAGTATTCAGTTTCAGAAAAGGAATGCTTTGCAGTCGTTTGGGCTCTAACCACATTGCGACCGTATCTCCAAGGAGAACGTTTTACCGTCAACACGGATCATTCGTCTCTACGATGGTTACTGTCCATTACAGACCCGTCTGGTCGTCTCACACGACGGCGCTTACGCCTTTCTGAATTCGATTTCGAAGTGAAGTATAAGAAGGGATTGGCCAATGTCCAAGCTGACGCGCTATCGCGACTCAAAACACTGTGCGAAACCCAAGGCGAAATCGATGAAGAGATACCTTGCTTCTACATGGAGACCCATTCACCATCTTTTGAAGAAGAGGAACAAGAGACACTTGATGATTATTCGGATGCAGACCCGTTCCTTGCATTAGCAGACACTGACCCTTCAGTTCAACTCGAGCGAATCTCTTGCACTGAGCTCCTCAATGAGCAACACGCCGATACGTTTTGTGCGTCGATACGCTCTCGTCTTAACGGGGGGGAGGAGCTCCCCTTTTCACTCGATTCACGAGGAATACTGTTAAGACATGTCGAAAAGCATGATCAAATTGTGATTCCACACGTCTTGAAGAGTCGAGTACTCCATCTGGCACACTACAGCAGGCTGTCTGGTCATCCAGGAGGAACGAAGTTGTTCATGACTCTAAGAAGAGATTTTTACTGGCCTACTTTGGCCATGGACTGCCATGCTACAGTGAGGTTGTGTACAACGTGTGCCAAGAATCGCGTG
The DNA here is from genome assembly GCA_030374765.1 of Agarophyton chilense. Taxonomy (NCBI): domain Eukaryota; phylum Rhodophyta; class Florideophyceae; order Gracilariales; family Gracilariaceae; genus Agarophyton; species Agarophyton chilense. The sequence continues at coordinate 440,219 of JARGXX010000079.1, forward strand.
AAGCTTGACAGGAAGCGGAAACCGATGACGTTATTCCAGGCGAAAGCGCCTTTACAATACGCCAGTATCGACATCCTAGGGGAATTGATTCGCTCAAGGCGAGGTTATCGCTACCTATTGGTAATCACCGACCGCTTCTAGAAGCTAGTGCGGACTGTGCCGCTGAAGCGGATAACCGCAACCATAATCGCACAGGCGTTTATCAAAGACTGGGTATTTATATACGGACCACCAGAAGTTCTGTTATCAGATAATGGGAGGTAATTCCTTGCGAAGTTCTTTCAGAATGTTTGCCGCATTATGGGCATTCGAAACGTGTTTACTACTACCTATCATCCGCAATGAAACGGTCAGGTGGAGCGTTTCAACCGCACGCTGATCGCAGCATTACGACACTACATCGCAGACCACCCGAAAGCATGGGACATGTTTACAGATACTCTGTGCTACGCGTACAATACGCATGTGCATACCTCTACAAAGACGGCACCGTTCGACCTCGAGCTCTCACGTAACCCTCCGGCTTTACCGGTTGCGCTGGACGACGAGACAGAATTGGACGCGCCGACCCCGGCTAAGTACCATCTGAAATGGAGGAATGACCTGAAGGCCAGAGCGGAAGAAGCGGTTAAGGAGTTATCAAAGACGCAAGCTCGCTATAAGTGAAACTATGACGCCAGAAGGCGAAGAGGAAATCCGGCAATCCGAGTAGGAGGTCCCGCCTTCGTGCGAGTTGAAAGACCGGACAAACAGGAAGAATCTCGTCATAAGTTGTTGCCGATAGCGGCTGGGCCCTTCAAAGTAATGGACCTTGACGAAGACACAGTGGTCATCAAGACAGGTGAGGATGTTGAACGTGTATCGCGCGATCACGTTGAAGTCGCGCCTGACCCGCAAGTGGAAGTCCAGGTATCTGGTAGTACTAAGGAGGCAAGTGCGACGCAACGTCAAGGCAAAAGCCCAAGTGACTCTGAAGAGAGTGAACCGCCACCAATGGCTCGAGCGGAGGAGAAAGCTCCTGATCTCTCACCGCCGGCTGTTTCGTACGACAATCACGAACAGCTTCCGAAGTATCGGGATATGCCCCGTGGCACGCGCACACCCGTAAACACAGAAACGGAACCTGAAAGCAGGAAAGATGTTTTGGAATTTGGCCCCAACGACGTGGAAACGAGTGCACGCGAAAAAGCGCCGTTGCCGCTTCAGGCTGAACCGTCCGGTGAAGCTCCACTCGCTGTTCCGCCGATATCGGCTCCCATCCCTCGTCGGCAGGAAGAAGAAGAGGTATCGCCTCCTGTCGTGGTGCAAGCACCATCGTCCACCCATCAGCGGTCAGAATCGGATAAACCGAAGGACGTTCATCCACGAATGGAATTGAGAAGTAGCAAGAAGTACGCTTCTATGGAACCTGGAAAACAGGATAGCTCTTTATCTGAGAAGGGTTCTCAAGGAATGAGTACACTGCCCCTGCGGGCAGAACGACAGTTAGTCGACGAGCGAACGCTTTGCGACGCTGAGACTGCTAACACAGAGACGCTTGGGTCAGCCATAAGGTATTTCAAACATGTTAACAGGAGTCTCGCGCCAACAACGAAAGAATTGGGAAACGCCCAGAAATATGTTATGGATCGCATATGTGAACATGGCGAGCATGAAGATACTAGAGAATTACTGTATCGAGTCCGTTGGTACGGTTTTCCTCCGGAAGCGGATACGTGGGAACCTATAGCTCATATCCCCCGTTCGCAACTCGTGCGATATCATTGATGCATGCGATTACCACTCCCCAGAGAGATTGACTCCTCGATTGTCGGGCTCATGGGCACATCCCATCTCTAAGTATGGGCTACAAAGGTAGTAAAAACTCGAAAGGCGAGAAGAAAACAAGAATTCATGTGGAAGAAACGTGAAAACACGCATGCACAGGACATTTACTGATTATCACCTAGGACAAACTCGAGAAGCGAGAAGAAGGATTCAAGAACTCGAGAAGCGAGAAGAGATGATTGAAGAACTCGAGAAGCGAGAAGGGAAGTATGAAACTCGAGAAGCGGGAAGAAGAAGTTAAGAACTCGAGAAGCGAGAAGAGATGAAGACTAGAAGATAAGAAGGGGACGTGAAGACACGAAGTCACCGGAGTTTTATTGGTATCAAGATACCACCGCAAGGGTGTTGACTAGGAGGCTTTTCTAGGATCATCAAAGAGACGTGCGAGCACGCAGATTCGCAAGAAGCTGTGCGCGATCACTCTCAACTTGGTCCACGGGAAAGCCCGCGTCTAAGAGGAACTGCCTCAGCGGATCCAAGCCTGGATCTTCGACCGGCACTGCACTCGGTTGTTGGGTAAACCCATGAAATTACTATTGAGCAACTCCCGCCGCTGCGGATCGATCGACGGAAGTCGCTACGCCTGCCAGCTCTGGCTCGTCCTCGTAACCGAGTTCAGCCTCAGCTCCCAGCGCTTCCTCATACGGTTCCTCTCCGTTCTCGGATGGAGTGACGTCGTACACGTATCCAGTATGCTGGTTCGGTGGCATGTCACGCGGGTTCTCCCGAAGAAAGCGAGCCTGCTCGGAGGTGATCAACTGGCGCGTCCTGGGGTCGCACCAAACGAAATCTCCAGCACTTGCTGTTCGCCCAGGAGATTGGTCGTAGTGTCCTGCACGGGTTTTGCGAGCGGATTGATCAGCTGGCACTCCAGACCAATCGACACGGTCGATCAAATCCACAAGATGGAGGAAGTCGGCATGGTTCGCACGGGATCCCAGGATAAGGGAAAGATCGAGTTCTCTCGCATACTTTCGCGCTGTTGGCGGCATGTACCAAACTCTAAAGGTATCATAAGCATCCAACAGGAGGAAGAGGGCCAACTTGGCGATAAACTCGGTATAGACCACCGTCTAATATCCCGAGAACGGGTCGTTAACCAACGCGGACCCGATGTAGGAGATCCCCGGTGGGAGCTCCACAGGGCAACCACGAGGACTCTCGATCGCCGCCCAATGCTCCGGAATACCGATGTAGCGCCCGAAGCGCGCGTTCCGCCGGATGCGGTCAATCTCGATCATTTGATACGGCACCAAATAGCCCAAACGTGATCGAGTACGACGTTCCCAAAGGGGATATTCCCAATACGGAATGTCCCGCTTTCGAAGGAAGCGGAACTCCGCACGGAGAAGAGGTTTCTGAAAGCAGATAGCTGCATCACGCACACCGCGCACACCGCGCCAACCGCTAACATAGACTTCAACGAGTGCCTCGATATACGATTAACCTTCACCGTCGGTACGGGCTTTCCAGATATCTAGTTCCCAGTCCTGCCGGAAGAGAACCGTACTGATGAATCGGTGAAGACGCTGGTAAATCAGCTTGGTGAACCGCGTACGGGCTTCGGACAAGGTTTCCGTTGAATATCGCGCAATCGCGTTGTCTGGCAAAGCGATATGGCTCGCCCAGTTGTCGCTATGAATCGCGTGTTTCGGAATACCGTCAGGGAAGTACCCTCCGTGTACATACTGTTGTATCAACGTGTCATCGCGGATAGCAACTGGATCAAACCAGGGCGCTTGCGCGAAAAGTTCAAAGTTGTCGAGAGGATTTCGTCCATAGAAATTTTCAGGGTGCGGCTAGCTCCGCTGAGCACGACTAAAAGGAGCTAGAATCACACCCGCAGAGACGACGTAAGCCGCGTTCGGCATCGGAGCCACGGTGGGCTGAGGTAACGGTACCGACCGGAATCCGGTGTACGGTGTAGAGAACGAACGGTATGGACCGAGATGAGCAGTAGGCTGCGACGCATAACCAGCAGTGTTGGACGGAGCTTCAGAAGGCACATCCTCAGAGGAGGGCTGAAACGGGTTGGACCCGGCGTTCGGATTCATCGCGAGAGATCGAGGTGAAGAGCGGTGGGGAACAGAATGCTGTTGAGAACTGTAAGAGTTGGTCGGGCGGCGAAGAATTCGTGATGACGATGTGTACCCGGAACGCCGGTCCGACTGCGTATAAACGCTTCTTGCGTCGCCCATCATTTGCGCTTAACGAGGGGGGTATGTAGTATTCTATTATGTCGGGGAATCCGATAGGTTGGTTTTTCGCGAAGTCGCGGTTGGAACTCATAAGTGAGTGATGTCATCAAAATTGTGATATGAAACGGCACACCGCGTATGATGCCAGGAGGCAGGGTACATTGTTGGAACACGTGGCATCACGAGTGGAGTGGCTTGCAACGGCGCATGTACTGGCGATCCACGAGGCGGGTTTTACTACCCTTTGTAGATGTAAGTCCATTAGGGACCGTACCCATACAGTGGTTTCGCTAAGTGGCTGACCTGGGTATTATTTATATATTTATTTGAGCACTCACCCTGGCACACAGTATATAGTGCACCAGAAGTGAGCGCCGACTCCAAGTAAAGGAGACAACATGGGCATCATGACTATTCTGTTCCTCGCTTAGGATTCCTTAACCGGAGATCCGGACGAGCTATAATAGATAGTCAGCCCGCAACCACTTCACGAGCCGTCTCGTACCTACGCTCCATCAACGTTTTACAGTTGCACTGTTCACCCTCGCTGGCGAGTAGTCGCCTTACACCCCACTTCACGAGCCGTCTCGTACCTACGCTCCATCAACGTTTTACAGTTGCACTGTTCACCCTCGCTGGCGAGTAGTCGCCTTACACCCCACTTCCAGCTCGCTGGTGTTGTACCTCTACCACCCCTTTTCCTTCGCCGCAAGCGACCCATCGGCAGTCCGAACGCTGTCGCAGGTGTCTGCTCTCTCCGTTAGAGCGGATACTACAGTTGTCTCCGAAAACACGAAGTCCAATAAGGTTCGCCTGTCAAAGGCCATAACGATACCACCGATGACCCAAATCGCTGTATCGGTCCATTACAAGTCCTCAAGTCTCGTTAGGATTCAGAACCACCCGAAAACGGTTCTGAAGCACCTTACCTTGATGGCCAATGGAGTAATGGACATCCAACCCAAGAGCTCCTTTTTGGCCACAATCAGCAACTTCCGAGATAAACCTGTGCGGCTACCTAACGTTACAGTGATTGGTATCACTCTACCCGAACCCGTGGCCATTATGGAGGCCCAAGTTGATATCCTTGCGACGCAAACTCCCGAGGAGGACGTCGAATCTTGGGAAGGGACGATCGCTATTGGCGCAGACTTCGAGTCGTATGGGCCCCAGGTACTTGATCTCCTCAAGGAATACAGGGCCATGTGGTCAGTTAGATTGGGCGCAATCAGAGCCACTACACACCGCAATGACCTTTAGGATGATGCTAGACCACAGTTCCAGCACCCGTACCGTACCGGCCTTAAGGGTAGGGAAATTGTCGCCGACCAGATGGAAAAGATGTGCAAAGATCAAGTCATAGAGCCGGGGCCTCCAAACCGATCCGAATGGGCAAGTACCCTTGTCCTTGTGGCGAAGAAAGATGGCTCCGTCAGGATCTGTGTCGACTACAGGAAGCTTAACGCACTATCCAAGAGGGACTCATACCCGATACCCGTCATGGACGAGTGTCTGGATTCCTTAGGCAAAGCTGTCGTATTTAACACACTGGAAGCTAACTCGGGATATTTGAAAATCCCTTTGGCCGAGGACGCGAGAGCGCTGACAACCTTTACCACCCATGAAGGTCTGTTCAGATTTACTCGCATGCCCTTTGGTTTGAAGAATGCACCAGCCACGTTCCAACGGGTAATGGACATTATACTGTCCAGAGTCAAATGGAAGCCCGCCCTGGTCTATTTGGATGACTTTATAATCTTCTCACGGACCGTAAAGGAACACTTTCGCCACGTGAAGAAGGTGCTAACAATCCTACAGGACGCTGGAGTAACACAGAAACTCCGCAAATGCGCTTTCTTCCAGGCCTCAGTGGACTATCTCGGTCACGTCGTCCTCCCAGGAAAGCTAAAGGTGGCCACACGGACAACGAATGCGATTCGCCAGGCTAAGCCTCCTAGGACCCACACCTAACTACGATCCTTCGTGGGCTTGTGCAACGTTTCTCGACGGTTTGTCCAAGGGTTTGCCAAGATCTCAGCCCCTCTCAACGCGATGCTGGAGAAGGGAACACCTTCGGAGTTCGAAGCCCTAACGGACGACCAATAAGAGGCATTTCAGACCCTAAAGGACAAATTGCTGATCCCACCCATATTGGCCTTACCGAAGCCCAATAGGACTTTAGTCCTGGACACAGATGCCTTTGATATCCAAGTGGGTTGTGCATTGCTACAGGAACAGAAGTCACCGAAGGACTATCGACCTATTGGCTACTGGAGCAGAACGCTGACCAGCGCGGAGCGAAACTACAGTACGACCAAAAAGGAATGTCTAGCCATCGTATGGTACGTATTGACACTCTGTCCGCACCTCGAGGAAACCAGGTTTACCATTAAGACAGACCATGACTCACTCCGCTGGCTACTCAATATGACCGATGCATTGAGTCGCCTCGCTAGGTGGCGCCTCAGGCTGTCAGAATATGACTACGAGATAGCCTATAGGCCAGGAATCAAGCACCAGGCAGCAGATGCCCTGTCGCGAATCATTACCAACGGAACTGATGACACCCATTGGACGACCTAATTCCCACCCCCTTTACAGATGATGGACCTCAGGACTACACCGAAACAGATGACCTTATGGGTAATGTGCAATCGGAGGATCCTGAGGTAAAGAAGAACGAATTATACGTATGGAACTGGGAGACCGTACCACCCAATTTGGCACGACCTCAGGTTAATGCGATAACCCCGGAGGAAAAAGAGCTGCTCCCTATAAGCATGGAGAAACTCCTACAGGCGCAGGTCGAAGACGAATCCTGCAAGGAAACAGCCCAATTCGTAAGAACCCCAGGATCCCTGGTTGACTATGAACGATTTGGACTACTATGTCGCCGCTCACCGCTGGATGGCGCACTCCAACGGGTAATACCAACTTCGCTAAGGGCGCCATTCCTATACCTCGCCCATTTCCCCCGCTTGGGTGGCCATCCTGGAGGCCGTCGAGTGTACCAGACCCTAAGGAAGTTCTTCTACTGGCCACTAATGGCGCAGGACCTATGGCAAACCGCACGGAACCGTGCATCTTGCGCACAGATCCGAGGGTCTCGCGCCAGCCATCAGGCCAAACTGAAGCTCTTCCCCGCCGCAGGTCCGATGTAATTTGTCGCAATTGATATACTTGGGCCTTTGCCTAAGTCGTCCAATGGGAAACGGTTTGTTTTCGTTATAACCGATAGGTTTACCAAACATATCCGAACCCGACCCCTAGGAAAGACAATTGCCACGGATGTCGCCACGGCCTTCTTGTCCCACTGGTTATATCTATATCACATGCCACTCTAGATCCTTACGGATAACGGCAGCCAGTTTGTATCCAAATTCTTCTCGCATGTCTGTGCTACCTTAGGTATGAAAAATGTGACCACCACGGCGTACCACCCGCAAAGCAATGACCAAGCCCAACGCTTCAACCGCACCCTTCTGGACCCATTGGCGCACTACGTTTCGGAGCACCAATTGGATTGGGACGAATACGTTGAGCCACTGGTTTATGCCTACAACACGCAGGTGCACGCTTTTACAGGGACAACGCCTTTCGACTTAACGTTAACAAGAGCGCCGCCCCCGATAGCCTTTGACCTTCCGGAGTCTATCATACCCCAGGACATAACCGAAGGGATGACTGCTACTCAGGCGAAGCGCTACTCGAGCCGACGCATTGACCGCATTCTCCAATCGGTCAAAACTGTACTAACCAAAGCCCAACGGCGCTACAAGTGCAATTTCGACAAAGCCGATTGGAAAACACCGACCTTTGAGAAAGTAGATCTGTTTTACCTGGACTGGCCACCGAAGGACAGTGAGGAACTCGAGGACACTACTTGGAAGCTCTTACCCCGCTCTACGGGACCATACAAAGTCCTTAAGGCCAATGAACACACCATCATTTTACTCATTGACGGCCTACAGGACACCGTGTCTATTTACCGCGTGACACGAGCTCCCAGTTCCTCCAGACCACGAAAGTCCCAGCCCCCTGACCCAGGGGAAGCACCACGACCTCAGGTCGACACTCAAGTCTCTACATCCCCCAAGGCGGTTCCCGCGGACTGGACTAGCCCCACGGACCCGATGGTCAACGCCAAGTACCATGACCCATCTCTCCCAACCGACTCCGATAGATTCGCTCTTATGGACCACACTCTCCTTCCGGAGGATGAATACCAACAGGAATATTTGATTGAGCGCATCATCTCCGCCGGTACGGGAGAAGATGGAACTCTGCGCTATCGCGTCCGTTGGTTCTGCTACACACCCGAGGAAGATACTTGGCAAGAAACACAAACCATTCCCGTTTCTTTTATCGCCCACTACTGGCGCATAATCAGCTACTCGGAGCGCGGCCCTCAAGAGGGGGCAACCAATTGGCGCAGAATCAGCCACTCGGAGCGCGGCCTTCAGGAAGGGGCAACCATTTGTCCGAATAATCCAACCATTAGCCCGAAATATCCCAAAAAGTCTCCCGAACCGCCTCCAGACACGATGGTTCGCCGGAGCACGACGGTTCGTCGTAGCTCCCGCATCAGGGAACAAATCCAGCCCTTCGGTGACACCTGAGGAAGACCCGGGACGCTCTCAAGATCGGATGCCGTCCCGGGGCACGCACGTTTGAGATACAAGAACGACCTTGGGAAAGCACAAGCATTTAATTCATTTGACAACTAACAGGGGTAGAGCAGCCCTCACCATGACCTCAAGGTTCGAGGAAGCGCTCGGAACACCAATAGGACTCACTGGGGCCGCAAAGGAGTAAATTTGTCGTCCTCATTGGAACCTGCAGGAGCGAAACCGGAACTAGGGTCACCCGAGGAGCCAACTGGACCACCAGAACCGGCCCCAGCGAGCCGAGCACGCTTCTTCGGCGGAGATTCACCTGTGGAACTATTGTCACCATTGGGAGCCTCCCGGTCGCTCACATTTAGACCACACCAGGCATCCAAGTTGGCAGTAACCCTCTGGGACATCACTTGGGCATTCTGCTGCAAGATATTGACCATAACGGTTTTCAGATCTGGACCCTGTTGGACCACCGCGGCGTAGCACACCGAGCGACGCGCCCAGAAGCACGCTTCCCTCAGGATTGTCGTAATGTCCATCGAGGCAGTAATACCAACTTAACGGCAGAATGGCATGATGCACTGCCCGCGGATTTTGTCCGATGGTATGGTCAAAGCGGTCCCTGGCGCGCTCTTAAGCTATTTGGTATTCAGAGGAGCTCCCCCTTGCCCTGGAAGAAAGTTTTTCTTTTTTGGGAGGGTAGTTGGAATGCAATGTGCCACAGTTGGTTCGCATGGCGGTTAATTAGAGTGCAATCGGAGGGCGTCGCGACACTTTCGCTGAGGGGTTCTGTAGACGGAAAGTTGCGCGCAGATGGACGGCGCCGTTTCTGCTGATTACAGACTCACTTTCCAAAACTTCTTTACTGAAACATGTATGCGCCCAATTCACACTCCAAGTACCGCTGTACCGCTGTACCTTCGTCTTTCAGCAACCACATCATCCGAATTCAGAGAGTTCCCCGCCTCCCTCAATCCTGTAATCCTCTTACCATTCCTTATTTATTGTGCCCATGTTAACATTATGTAGTCTGTAGTATAGCGAAGGGCGCGCTGCGTTAGTTGCACTAAGGCAGCCCTTTGCACATCATGCAAACCGAAGCCGCACCCAACCACGTCTCCGCCTTGCTTGAACCGCAGTCAGCGCTTGCTCTCGCCGATCGCTTGCGTCACCCTCAACCTCAGTCTTCAGTGATTCCCCTCGAAACTATGCATGCATTCCATCTTCTCGATCAACGTGTTCTTCCTCCATTTACCAACTTGCTAGATCCGTTTGGTCTGTATTTTTCGTCGATTTGCGCTGCGATAGATGGCTCCAAACCCCGCTGTGTTCCTGGTTGCATACCAACAACGCTCTGTCGTTTCTGGCCGCATTGGCTGTACGAGAGGGGTCCCACCACTATCAGAACTTCATTAGCCACGTGATTGCGATGCCAGCCCGCAATGGCTGTCGAATACTCACTCATATCTCGGATGATAACTATGCATTTCACTCCTCTATACATCATAAGCGCGTACATTAACTTTTCCATGCAATGGCTTTCACTCTTTCAACCATCCTTCCGTTCAACACGTCTGCAGCTGACAACGTCCACAACACTGTTACCTCCAATTCTCTCTCACCGCTGCACGGAGCATACGATCTTTTCTGTCATGGACCTCACATAACTTGCAGTTCTCTATGTATGTTGCTCATTCATGTTTCATGCTGGTTTCCGACCCACGCGATAAAGTACAAAACGAAGATTTAAACGCACTTTTCGATTTTTTTGGAAGAACCTTGAGGTTAGCATTCGTCACAGAAGGTGGGGTCAATCCGAATGGGGTGGATCTCCGTCAGAGTGGCCCTACAGCGTGGACATAACTGCGAGGAACGTGGCGAGAATGAGTCTGATCGCCCGCCGAGAAGAACTGTTAATGCTGAATCAGCATTTTGATGATCACGGCAAGAGCTGATGTGCGGCGATGAGAGCAACTCAACGGATGATTTCACTTAAATTAAGAATTGCTACACCGTGCGAACTCCAAAGCACTGTGGGTGCTGAATAAGAAGCTTGATGATCAACGCAGTAGCTGATGTGCGGCGGTGAAAGCACCTTAACGGATACTTCCACTTACATTAAGGATTGCTACATCTTTCTAACGCCAAAGCACTGTCCAGTGTACCAACCACGCAGTTGGGAGCGAGCCTCTGGCTACAGGGCTACCTAGCTAGTAGAGCTCAGGGCTTGCTGTAGCGCTAGCGATCTACCGTTTATTGCATTGGGTTAGGTTGCCAGCAATTTCTATGCCTGAAGTCCCAGAAATCCAAACGGGTAACATTGGAACACCTTCCCGCCCTTCAGATTGATGTTGTGATTTGTGCGTTTTGTGGTTATGACCTGGACCGTAATCAACAGGAATGCGACAAAGTCAGAGAAACCGCAGAATTGTGCTCGTTTGCAAAAGAAGCCCAAGTATACGAAACGAATGCCAGTGCGTTTTTTTCTCACGCCCTGGAAATCGATTAATAGGTGGAACAGAGCTCCTTGTAATTCTGCTTCATCTTACAGAATAGTTACGACCCGAGAGCGGTTGTGCTTCTCTGCTTCGAGAGGGGGATTGGATTGATGCTTCTGAACTTTGAGTGGAGACAATCCGGGCTTTCTTGCCATTTTTCTTAATGCTCGCTTTGTCTTTCATTCGCACGTTTTGAACGGGTGTGGGACAGAATGAAAAACTGTTCGCAATCATCAAGAACTTTATGTTGCTCAACTTTTGATTGTAGCCTAAGAATGATGGGTTCTGATGCGAGATCTGCTTTGTGCTCTGCAATCCCTGCGGATATGAGTATGCAAATGTATTCCCCATGAAAAGAAATTGTTTCTGATGGATTGGAAATCGTGTAAGTTCTTTGTTGAGTATGTATGAAAGGAAATAAGTTCTTCATACTGTTTATTGAGCGGTTAAACGTTTCGGATCGCCGTGTTGCCATCACTGCAAAAACATGGACTTGTACTGAGGACAGTATAAATACAAAGTTGGCAACTGCGAAAAGGGCAGAGAAGAGAGCGCTCTTTACGCTACGCTGGGACGGCGACCTTCGTACACATTTGCGACAGAATCTGTTGATTCCATCTGATGTTCAAATTGACAGGGCTGGTGTAAGGTAAGACTTTTCGCAATTGTGCTAGTTGCCTGTATTCATTATGTTCCGTGATTGTTGAGGCAAATCGGGTGAGTTCTTGAAAAACGTAAGATGTTTTTTGACGTGATGTGTTTACTAGTTTCATTGGCCTGGTTATCACATGTACTAAATGCATTGGGTTATTTCAAAACTCTTTTGTTTCCCGGGACAATGTGCGAGTCGCTAGGAAATCAGTGACTCCAAAAGTAGGGTTGTGCGAGCAGTTGGATTATAGCAAAACAAGACGCGCCTAACGCCACACAGTGCGCCGTGGCAGTACAAGGCCAAACATCTGTAAATAACTTTGTCCTCATTATCATCGGCTCTTTGTTAGAGCGATTCGTAAGTCATTTTTTCATCAAGATGCTGACGGCGGCACCAACGACAAAAACCCCGCCAATGGCGTCAATTATACACACAATAACAATGGACCATGGCTGCAACTTGAACGGCCCCGCACCAGCGTTTGTAGTGGTGGAATGCAGGTTATGTCTGTTCGAATAGTCGGGAACTTTACAGGCACGACCTTTGGGGGTACCGGAAGAAGCCCTCCTCATGGCTCGATACACTCTTAACGTAGTTTCTCCAAGATTCCTTTGAGTGTACCTTGTTAGTAATTCATGAGGCATTATATCTGAACATTGAGCATTTGAAATGCCCATTCGTTGACAATCTCTGTTAAGTGAATCGGTTTGGTTAAAATGATAAACTGAGGAACCACTAGCAAAAGGGTATGGTGCGTAGCGCCCGAAAGTAGATCTGCTCTGCTTGTCAACAAAACGTAAGTTAGGACTAGTAACAGCCTTGAACAATTCATCTCCCGATGAACAAGATTTAGCGACACCGATGTTGCCTTCGACCTGCATGAATTGGTCAAAGCGGCTCGGATTGTCGGTAGTACACTCGGTAGTAGCACGATTTCCAGTCGGAACCTTCAAAGTACCAGTAAAGAACAAGCCGTGGGTCAGCTCATCCAGCACGGTAGTGGCCAGATCGTTCTTCCTAGCAGGCGCACGAGTTCTGATATCCAAATGCCATGATATAGCCCTGTTTAAAAGCATATGTAAATGAAATTTGGTTGTATCGTCGATGGAATCTTCGCCCTGTAGCGACGCGACAAGAGCGGAATTGTAAATGGAATCGTCATAGATGCGGCGGTTGAGCCAAGGGTTTCGTCGCCCATGGGCACCCAAGCAAAACAAAGACGAACTCTGATATCACTTTCAAACTTGTCGGCCCACTTTTTGACGGAAAACTCGACGGGGGGTTTGATGGATGCAGGAGTCTTGGGGGCATAACTGATTAGAAAGTCGGACTTGTGGCCGACAATAACGACAGGCGTTGGTGCATTGTTGTAGTGCTGGATGTTTTGCCGGTCGGTGGAGAGTAATTGGTGTGCCGGGTCGACGCCGCGCACGTGCAGACCCATCAAGCGCAAAATTTGCAAGTCAGATGTTGGTTGTTGGGGCGCAGTTAGGTATCGTGGCGCGACGGAACCGTCTGGTCGGCGCTCATAAGCGTATTCTCGAGTGAAGGTGTGGAGAGGGATGTAGATTAAATTCCGAGAGAGATTCAAGAGTTTTTGCATGCGCTGCTGACCGCCATTTTCAAGGTAGAAGTGGACTGTGTTATGCAGTGAGGCGGCTGGGGAGTGAGTATAGTGGGCTCTTGAGGAAGGGAAGCATGTTGCAGAGGGAATTTGCAGCAGCGACAGCAGCAGAGGCAGGGGTGGGGAAGGAGAAGAGGTTATAACTGCGGTGCGCGAGGGAGGCGGCGCGTCGCAATCGGTGCCCGGAGCGGGGAAGGCAGATAAGGGGGGCGAGTTTGGGGGAGGGAGGGGGGTGTGGAGGGGAATGCTCTGAGCGAACTGAAACGGAAGAAGCACAAGGGGCGGGATGGGGACGCGACGCAGAGCGGTGGAAAAAGGGTGACGAAGTTTTGGAGTGTAGGTCGTACGAAGTTCGTAAAACAAAAGGCGCGCGCGGCTGTGAGCGGAAGGGGGAGCGGGAGGACGAGGAGGAAGGCGCCAGAGGGGGGTGCAGGAGGGGGGGCGGGCCAGGGGAGTACAGCGAGGAGCAATGGCAAGCGGAAGCGCATGCGTTGTGCTTAAACTAAGCGGTGCCAGCACAGCGCGCGGCGCCCAACCGCTCCAACACACGCTTTACTCGATCTGCGCACGCGCTTGCAAAAAGAACAAATTCATCGCACCGCCGTGCCCGCCATCCCCATCGTCGCCGCGCTCCGTCAGCGCCCCCTCCACGTCCTGAGCACCACGTAGCTGCGTCTCCAACAGATTCATCTCCATGTCGATGCGCGCGCCCTAAGCACATCTTAGCTTGTTGTCCGTCGTCGGGCACCGTTGCAAGTAGTCCACCACCACCGTGTGCAGTCCACCATTACCCTCCTCGCCAGCCCCCAGCGCTCCACTCACAGACGCGCAGCTAACGGTTTCAACATCGCCGCTGTTGCGATCCACTTTCAGTCCAGATGGACTTCCCTCGACGTAGCCGCTAGCCAGCGTCTCGCCGATTCCAATCGCCAACTCCACGTACATCTTGTTCTGGTCCTTCGTCACCGGATGATGACTTCACGGCACAAACGACAAGTCCAGTAAATCAATTCCTGAACTACCACTGCCATCGACACCAAGTGCATACAATTGTCTGAAAATTTTCTTTTAGGGTTGGTTGTTCGAAACCATTGTGCCGCTGCCCACAGGCTGGTCCACCGGGAAATGCATAGGAAAACCGACGGAAGCGACAAATTCCGGAGGGAGAAGAGCGTACCCGACGGGCTTACAAGGCGATTGCGGCATCGCGCACGACCAATGAAGGAATACCGCGACGGGAAGTAGAAAAGACGAAACCGAATTGGGCAGGATAACCGACGTCACCCCAAATGGACGAAGCGCGCACCGTTGTTCATCGCGGACGACGCGGGTAGGGTCGCCAAAGGAATACCGAAGGATAGGAAAAGCGGCAAGAAACCCTCCCCGGTGCGCGTAGAGTACCCTAGGTGAACTAATTGCCAACCTGGCGCCAAAGGTGAGCTCTTACGCACTGGTGCCCAAGTGGATGGTGGCGATGCGACGCCCCGTCGCGCCCACTGGTAACGAGAGCAGCTAAACCCCGGATTGGTTATATGACGCCGACATGTCGGGCACGGCACCTCTCGTGTGCAGGCCATTAGGACGCTCAGGATCACGAGGTTCCAGCCCCGAAGGCAAGGTCAGAGGTTCACCCATAGGTCAAACTAGAGCCAGACCACCAGGAAGGTGTGAGGCAATATGGACTTCGCCGTGACGGTCGACTCCTAAACATGGAGATATGTGATGGTTGAGCACTGTAAGCCGCCGGGCCCTGAAGGATCTTGCAGGTGACACGTGTACTGATCGACCTCAGGTGAACTGATGTAGATTATTAATTTATTTTAAGTAGTGTAATAGGTTAACACTACAGTGCCAGGGAGATCTCAGCGCCTCGCCAGTACTATTTACTTGGCTCGAGTGATGCTTCTCCGTTACAGTACTGTAGGCACCGTTAGGATACTAAATAACTCCCTTTGGTATATTTGTTCCACCCTTTGGTCTTCAAACCATCGTTTCCGTATCTCTAACCTGTAGGACTACGCTGTAATCGCCAGCCCATTGCCCCAAGTACTCTGGGAGTGCCGCCGTCAAGGATTCGAACCTTAGGACCCGCTTTACCACGCTACCACCGGTCGAGACCCGTGCGCTGACTTAACCCGTCATTGCATCACAGTAAATATCGAGCCACAAATCGTCGGTACACGTTACATAAGCCCAATAAAGAGCGTAATTGCTTCTGTGTAGACGGAGGTTGGGTTTCGCGGAGAGCCGCTATCCGTGTCTTCTGAATGGAAAGCGTTTAAGGCTTGAATACGTGTCCCGACTTAACGGTTCCATGGACCCATTTGCAATTCTTGACCATCAAGGTGATAGCTGTGATCTTTAGTTTTTTGAGAATCTCCTCGAAATGTCAAAAGTGGCTTCCTACATCTTGGGAAAAGATGACATATGATCCTAATAAACTAAAAAATTCTTCTACTTATAGCTTGAGAGCAAGACGTGCAAAGTACGAGGGAGAGTAGCTGGTGCGTCTGTTAAGCCAAATTACATTCTAATAAAATGGTAGAGACCGGGCGTGATCTGAAAATACGCCAATGAGCCATTGAGATGCGCAATACATATCCTGTAGATGTGCGCAAGAAGGACCGAACTATATGTATATATGGATGTTCAGTAGATGTACTTTCGACTTTCATTAGATATCCATCTGATGTGCACTGAATATATCCATTTGATTTTCTTTGGATATTCATTAAATGCGCGACAGATGTGCAATCAAATTTCCTTCAGATGCCCGTGATAGAGAGTGAAATTGTACGAAAAGAGGTACAAAAGATCAACTTCAGATGTTCATCGGATAAACAGTAGGGGCCAATAGAATTGTAGGCTTTTATGAAAGCGAGCTAATAGTACTTCGACATTTGTAACAATTCTGTTCCAATTGATATCCGTGTCATGTGCGTGCAAAGTGAACCAGTCCTTCCAAATACCACCATATAAATGGCTAATATATAAATATAAACTCTATTTGCATGGTAACAAGTATCAGGCTATATAGCGCTCAAATTGATGCTAAAATGTTGATACGATATGCCATCCGGGAGCTGTTGCGATTTTGAATTGCTTCGTTTGCACAGTTGCTACGCCTCATAATATTATTTTCGCTCTGGGTCGTCCATAGGGGCCCCATTTTAGAGAACAACGCCAAACTCCAATCCCCTACCGAACATCATATCTATTCTGCAGGGATCCAAAAAGCCTCTCCGGCCACCATAGTCAAAGAATCTGACCAGACGTTTTATGCAGTGAATATATTCTACTGTCCTACGACTATCACAAACTGATCCCCTCCGCGGCCCATTCCCAAGACGAACTGATAGAACACCTGTCACTCTGTCTACAGATAATCCATACTGCCAGTCGACACGCACAACTTTCATGGATTTCGAATGAATTAGTTGCTTATCGGTGCGCCGGTAGGAGACTGACAGTTCCCATATCTCATTCACGCAGCCGTAATAGACTGTACAGCTCATGATTTCTCCGTCTACTGAGCCATCCTCTCCTTAATTGTCAAAATTTCCAGCAATCCAGAAACGCTGCCTAGCCCTGCATCCGTTTTGTTGCTGGGGATTTGCGAATTGTTTCAAATTTTCCGACGGGAATGCTTCTGAACCATCCGAAACCTCAACGTTTTTGAATGTCTTCATGAGATCAATTTTGACATTAAATGCAGTGATCGGTAGCACATTCATGGTATATGTCAGTGCTTGCGTTCTTCTGCCCTCCCCACCAACCACCACTCCCAGGCAACCCAGTTTACTAACGCCAAAATACTCATGACCCATTGCATGTAAGTCATCATCGACCTCCAACTCCTCGTCATATCCAAGCTCTTCATCAGTGGTATCTTCCTTAGAATCACCCTCTCTGGATGGACCGTACTTAGAGAGGCCCATGCCACCGTTTAACAGCCTTAGACAAAATATGTGCAGCGTCTTGTGCTATAAATTTGCTCCGGGGTGTAATATTGACTGCACCATATCAGAAATACCTCCGGCTACTCTTTCAGTGCTAAATTGCGAAACGTTGACCATTGGACCACATTCATTCATCATTGACGGGAAGTGTATTATGTGTGTTGTTGGAGTTAGGCAAAATGTGTGCTTCGAGTCAATAAATAATACTTCTGCAAACAGGACATACATGTGTTGAAGAATCTTTTTTAGATCTTCAATATGTGTCCTTCATGGTACAGTTTCGAAAATGATGTGCGTTGCGTCGGTGGTCAATGCCCATAGTTTTGTTATCCGTGAATTAAAACGTCTTCCGTGGAATACAATGGGTCCATACAACAGCGAAAGGCTCTTGGAATGTTCAAACTTATAGGATGAGAGTTACTCATATGATTGAGGCGCCCTGCCTCACATAGAAATGATATCATGGGAGCCGCTCTCCAGTGATTCATTTATTGTCCGCAGAGTAATTTGGGATATTACGGAAGATGATCTATTGGCTACACAATCCAGGTGAGTACCAATGTAAAGTGCGTTCAAGTGCTTCACTCATCCCAGGAGCCACTGATGCATAATGTCATATGGAGAACCGTTAAGAATGTCGAATGATAATCGAGAGATATAAGGTCTTCGCTTCATCCCACTATCTTTCATGATGCTTTCAATCACTGTTTAGATGCTACCTCGTCTTGCCGAATCCAGCTTACTCCATCCTTGCTGCATTCCAGTTCGTGTTGTGAAACTTGCGCATTCAATTCCAATCAAAGCACTCTTGCCTCCGACCATCACTCCTTGTTTTGCCAAATTTGCCTCCTGACTTCCAAAATCAGGTTTCATCAAATTCCTACCTCTTGATAGACCAGTTAGTTTCTATTTCCCGTGGCACTTCCGACATGGCTTGAGAGCGTTACGACCCTTCAATCAGAGATCCGTACTAGCAGCTGGCCAATCCGCTGTGAAGAACATGACATATACATAAATACTGCGATAGACACCGTCCGCATATTTCACGAAAATACCTGTTTCTAAATTGCAAAGGTAATCCACGACAGGTTTTAAGAACATACCAAATTGTTGAGGAGTATGCAATCCTGGTACGAAAGCTGGCTACAATGTGTCACAGGACTTGAAACGCTGTTCCGGGCAGAGGTTCAGAATGACAAATATGATGGGCTAGATTGACCTCAGGCCGCGGTTTCCTCTGAATATTTCCAATCCACCCGATGACATTGTGAGAAACACGAACAGATCTGAGTTGTGGTCGCAGTTCTGCAGTCGGTTCCCATATGCACGACGGAAGTATGCTCCATCGTAAAATTCGCTAAGATATTCCGAACGGCCTCTCCTAGCTGCTTTTCACGCTTATTGACAGACAGTGAAAAGGCTGCTAAAAGAATCAGGCTTAGCGCACATGAGCGTAATCTGGTCTGATATAGTAGTATACCAAAATCTACAACCGGCGGGTACGGATTCCTAGCAATGCCTACTTGGGCAGGATTTATCTGCTGCAAACTCGTTGAGAATGGGAGCATGTCGATGCGGAGAGGTTACACCGTACGATTTTCTGATTCCCGACTGTTTCAGAGGGAACCGAATCACAACCTTGTAGCTGTACTTTGAAGAAAGTACGTTTGTCTGAAGAAAGACTGTCGTCTGCCTTTTGGAAAGACCTTCCAGTTTAACAACATGTAAGACGTCTAGAAGTCGCGGCGCTTCCCTTCGCTTTGCATCATAAACTTCCGGTATGGCCCAATCATCAGTGTCCTCTGAACTGTCGTATAGGCTGCATTCATAATCTTGATCGTATTTTCCAGGTTTTTCTTGCGCTTCGCTTTGTACACTTGTTCTGAAGGTCTCTGAATGACCCTGTCCTGGCGTTTTGTGGTGATTGGTGAAAGCTTGTTGCTGGTGGTGGACAATTGTCTCGGTGTGGTGAAGGCCAAACGATTCATTCTGATACAAATTCTCATCTTCAGTGCCAATGAGACCGCGGGGGTCTGTGTTTTTCGAGATGAGATCAACGATGGCGCATGTTGTTGAGTCCACGAGAGGTCTGGAGATAGTAAAGGGTTCTCTCCTCGCTGTTAGTTTGCGCCGGCGTCTCTTCCGGAAGCGTTCTGCCATTTGAATGCCCGAGCCACGGCTTTCTCCATACATAGGCTGGTTTTCGTCAGCGCAATGGTCAGCGGAGAGGCTTATCTCAGGAGGAGAGCGCGGTTGGTGGTTTTCTTTGTTTCGGTTGGTATCATTACTAGTAAGGTGGGCGGTGGAAATCGGCCCTCGCTTTAGAATTCTACTTATTATATGACCCATTCTGAAGTACTTACCTTTTCTGCTGAGAATACCAACAGCTACGCTGGCATAGAGAAGAATGGCGAAGGTAGGTCGAGACGGAATAAGGGAAGAGAAATACGAAGGTAATAAAACGTAGCGGGGGTTTCTGATCACAACTCATGGAAGACTCCAGATTTTACGCCAGCCAGAATGAATAGGTGCTCAAGTGTCTGAAAGAGATTTACTGGAAGTCCTAGCTGGTTTTGTTAAATTCCCGCGCTTCTTGTCGAAACCAAACTGTACGCCGCCAACGAGAATATTTAAGATGTACGAACGAGAGCAGATCAATGTGTTTTTCGTTCCTTCGTGTTCTCTCAACGAGTCCCCAAAGGTCTCTGTAGCTTCTTTTGGCTTTTTTTCAGCCGATCTTTGCCACGATTCATACCATTGGCTTGGTTTTACTGGAGTTGGAAACAGCTTTTCAAATATGCTGGAATCGCTAGAGAACCTCAGCAATCAAGCCGATCAATCACAGGCCTTGGAACGCTTTCTAAGCATCCCAACCCGATTAAAATCCAGACGTAAGGATAAGAATGGTTTGGAAGGAAACGGATCCCAGCGCCGTATGAGACAGATTTTCAATGCAAAAATGGCTTCATACGAAGATAAAGATTATGATGAAAATCATCCGATTTCTGCAGAATTCTTCTATGCTGTCTTGCGCAGCATTCGACATCACGTTTGTGATGTTCGGAAGGTTGCCGATGATGGAAGCTTAACGTATCGCTCATTGCAAAAGAATTATCCTCTTGTCGTGACGAAACTTCGTTCCAAAATGGAAAAGCACTACAACATATTGAAGAACGCTGAAGGGCTAACCTTCTAATTCAAGACGCGTATCTACTTGATCGTAACTACAAGAATTGTCGCAGGACTTCGACAGATATGAAAGGGGATAGCCCAAATGGCATTGCTTCTCAACCAAAGAACACAGATTCGGCTGCAAATTATTTCATCGCAAATGCCAGGGGTCCCTACCTGATTGAGTCTGGTGATGAAAGTATTCCGGTTCAGGTCGTAACAGGAAGAATTCATGACCGCAGTACTCCGCTTTGTCAGGAGCAGCCAACCTCTTTGAATACTCCGAGTCCTGGGATCTCCTCGCAACATGGTCTTGTTGCAGCGAGACCACCTCAGCAATCTTCACTCCACAAAACATAAGAAAAAGGCGCTTTGGTAAGGGAACTGGTACGAACCACTCACTCAAGCGCCGCAGGCGTTCGTATAATTTTGTTTGAATTATACGTGTGCGTGAGGAGACTAAGACCTAGGGAAGAGAAGACCAGCAATTTATTCCGTAACAGGGGGCTGTATTCGACGAGCTCGTAGATGAAGATGCGTAAATCTGATCCTGCTTCACTCATTGCACAATATCTCATTAAACACATACACGATTCCTCCCGACTTCAAGCCCGCCACCCTCTCTATAAAAGTTGTTCAAATTTTTGAGACGTAGGATCTTCTATTGGTTATTATTGAACCTCATCCCATCCCCAGCACCCTGCGAGGAAGTGCTCGATCCCACATTCTATCCTAAAGCTATTTTTCCCCTCCTCCCCCAATGCTACGCTTTCGAGCTTCCCGCTCATCAATTACCTCCTTTGCACAACTCATCCTAAGCATCCAATGCGCCACTCATCAATGTGAACGTTCGTGACTTACGCGGCTGCCCAGTTTGTTGGCCTTGCCCAAAGGGGAGCCAATGCAAAGCTAAGAACACCGGCATAACCGCAGCGAACACCTTGGACTTGGCGCACGCACGGATTCGCCGCAACGTTCTAGTAGAGGGCGGCAGCACGATGGTGCCGGTCGAGGATTGCATCGTGGCAATGGCCTTCGGAAAGAGCTGTGTGGTGACGCAAAAAGACGCAATGAGGTGCGATGGAACGCGTGGCGTTCATTGCATGCGGAGAGGAAGTGCTGCGGCTTGAAGAAAGTGCAGCGGCTTGGAGGATTGCGACGGCGTGGTGTAGTGCAGCAGAGCTTTGAAGTGAGGTAAGATGTGAGAACGAAGCCTGTTGCAGCTTTGGCGTTCGAAGAGCTCAGGCGATCGTAGAGGTCACTTGACGGGCTACGCCGTCTTATTCGCCAAAAAGGCCCCCTTCCTTTCAAAGATTCCGGGTTCTAGCACTACATCTCCCAACAGCAGGCTGGTCTGGCCGTTGAATTGGAGTTTGAGAAAACCCACTCTTTGTTTTCTTATATATTCTTGCTGGTCTTCTCTCTTCCCGAAGGGCTTCATAAGTTGTCTTGATACAATTCAGATCCTTCGCAGGAAGTGTACAGTCTGCAATGAAATGGTGTTCTACGTATCCCGAATATCATATCAAACCATCACGACGGGTTAAAAAAAATTAGGTTGTGAACGATGGAGCGTACGAGTATCCGCCCATCCGGGTTTCCCGTTCTTCTATCCTCCCTGTGCGGATACAATTTCTGGACGGTACATGTAGCGCCGGCCCTCCATTGCCATAAGGGCTTCTTCGTCTTGAGACTTTGGGTGTGGTAGGTTTACTATGGGTATGGGTGAGTCCAAGAATTCTAATAAATGGACCGCCTCATCATGCCAATTAGTTCCTACTGAGGCCAATGACTAATCTCAGAAGCCTACTGTAGATTCCAGATGTAGCTGTTTTCTGCTCGGATTTCATATCGCACAGCTCTTCTCCCTACCACCTAGAAGTAAGAAACGCCACTGAGCTGCGGAGGTGACCTTGCGCTCTTACCGTACTCACTTCAGCTTGAGAAAACTGCACAAATACCAAAAAGAGGACAAGCCCATCTTTTTCTTAGTATTGAGCTCCCAACTATTTAATGCTCTGGTGCAACCCGTACATGTACAAGGTGATTTTTTCTTCCGTTGAGTAGACATTGTCACCGCGGACTGAAACTTTGGAAAGCCTTGGGCTGTTCTCAGCTTGGTCCGCATAAGACTTTTAGGTTGCGCCTTTTAGGCCCAAAACTTCTTGACGTATTGCCTTTCATTTCGCCTAATTGCGCAGCAAGTACTGCACAGCCACCGGGCAGGAGGTAATCCCGCCTTCATCGGCTGTCAGCGATTCGCAAATGGAGCGATATTGATCTAAAGAAAAGCCCTTCAAATTAATCCATTAAGACTTTTGTTTCACCCATTTCTAAAGTCACTGGTACGGCCATGAATCGGGTGAGAAACTATATAACGAGAATTGGGGGTTCTCAATCAAAGGTCAGGTCATTAAGGCCGATCTGCAATTGCTTACTCTGGTCCCTCACGTTCGCGATTTCGCACCCTCAGCGCTTCTCGCTCTTTACCTTCAGACTGTAGTATCTGTAGGTCAAAACCTTTCCATACAGTGGATTTCTGCACGGCAGGACCTTTAATCGTCTGTAAGGAAAGCGTTTCATTTCTCAGTACCAACGAAGACGTGTTCTTCTGCCTAGATCTGAACATTCGATAATCATCATCGCTGTCGTTGTCATCTAACGTAACCAAATCATCGGAAATGTAAGTACTGACTACCAGAATTACGGGCTGGCCGACAGGTCCGCGAAATTTTCTGGTTCGGTGGCTCGCGGAGTCGCCAAATAAGCCAAATGGATGCAACTAACCATAACGGAAAATTTCTCGGGTTCCGTTCCCATCGCTGTCCTAAGCATTCTCAGTTTGTTCCGTACAGCCAGTGATCAGAATGGTGTCCACGAGGGCGCCGCTCTGTACTTTTTCCAATTGTTCCTTACAGGATAGGCGCTGGACCGAGTTGTTTCGAAGGTATCTGGAACAATTGACCTCGTGGGTGCTCAAGACCGTGAGCTCCTCAGGTCATACTCCCAGGGTGTTCAGTACCTATTGGAAACCTACGCCACGGATGACGTCATAATTGATGCCCACCAGTAAGTCATCTCCTTTAAGCAGAGCTCCAAAATGACCGAATCGGCTTTCGCAGACGACCTATGGAAGAAGTATTACCGATGTGGAAACATGTTCTCCGAAGGACGGCTTAAACGTCACTTCATCACGGGATAGCTCCCTGCCATTCGGGCACATGTGCGAGATTACCACACGGAAAGCCCGCAATTCTCCTTCCGAAGGCTCGTTACCTACGCCGAGGGTTATGGAAAAATCTACAGGACTTCCAGGCACAACGCTGATAAAACCAGAGGACACGCAACTCTATTTCGTAAACCCAACCAAGGCCATTTGGCTAGCTCCACGTAGTCGGACATGGATGCATCACTCCATTACGCAGATTCGGGAGATGTCTTCGCGGTCAATTTCAGCGCTTCTCCGTCCGGGCCCCCATCATATACCTCCCAAGGCACTACAGCGACCCCTGGACCACCCATACCCAAGTATTCTCTCTATCCGCCCCCCCGCAAGGACGTCTTTGTTCGCTCCCCAACGGCTTGCTTCCTCTGCCTTTCCGTAACCCAACCTTGTGACTGTACGAGATATTTTCCTGAGAGCCCACGGAAAAACCTCCTAGCCCTAAGGGAAGAGAATTTCTCGGTGGGAAGATCCGAAGGGATGTATAACAGGGCACAGCATCGAGCCACAGGGACCCTTGGAAGCTCACGCTATGCCACGCCTCCGGATACTCTGATCAAAGCCCCACAGGTCCACGCCATTGAAGACCCTACGGACGACCCCGAGGAAGAATCCTATCCTCAATAAGAAACGGAAACCCCACCGGAAAACGCCTAGAGGGACGACTCGAGGCAAATTCTCCCTCTTTAAGCCCCTGCCACAACCGATTGCACGTTTATGAGCCAAAGAGCTCCTCACTTCCCAATACGAGCCATCCACAATGGACCACTCAGGATGAACCATAATTAGAACACAGTGAAGACCCCGTCTGTATCCTCAGAAAAAAGAGATCTATAAAGTTCGAAAAACCGTAGAACTTCGTTCCAACAACTCTCGAGTGACCACAGCTCTATTGGACCCCTCTCTGGTTCCAATTTGGTCCATCGTAAACAACTCCCACTGAGTTGGCAAGATTTCGTTCAGGCAAGGAAGACCCCAAGGAGTACCGATGCATCACGTAGACCAATGGACGTTAAAGAAATTGTACCACTTTACCTCCAGGTAGGAAAATTCAAAGTCCGCACGTGGTTCCTTGTATGTCCTAACTTAGGCGCCTAGGCAATCCTAGAGACCTCCTTTATCGATCGATACATCAAGGTCATTTATCCAGGCCTAAAGAAAGTCGCGTTCTACCACGCACCTTCCATCTCCATAACTGGTTCCGCCCCAGGGCCAGAAGCTAACCGCAAACGAACGGTTGTCTCCAAAAACACGAAGTCTAATAAGGTTCGCATGTCAAAGGCCATAACGATACCGCCGATGACCTAAATCGCTGTATCGGTCCAATCCCAGTTCTCAGGTCTCGTAACGATTCAGAGCCACCCGAAAACGGTTCTGAAGCACCTTACCTTGATGGGCAATGGAGTAATGGACATCCACCCCAACAGGTCCTTTTTGGTCACAATCAACAACTTCCGAGATAAACCTGTACGGCTACCTAAAGGTACAGTGATTGGTATCACTCTACCCGCACCCGTGGCCATTTTAGAGGCCCAAGTGGATAACCTTGCGACGCAAACTCCCGAGGAGGACGTCGAATCTTGGGAAGGGACGATCGCTATTGGCGCAGACTTCGAGTCTTATGGGCCCCAGATACTTGATCTCCTCAAGGAATACCAGGCCATGTGGTCAGTTAGATTGGGAGCAATCAGAGCCACTACACACCTCATTGACCTTCAGGATGATGCTAGACCACAGTTCCAGCACCCGTACCGTACCGGCCGTAAGGATAGGTAAATTGTCGCCGACCAGATGGAAAAGATGTGCAAAGATCAATTCATAGAGCCGGGGCCTCCAAACCGATCCGAATGGGCAAGTACCCTTGTCCTTGTGGCGAAGAAAGATAGCTCCGTCAGGATCTGTGTCGACTACAGGAAGCCTAACGCACTAACCAAGAGGGTCTCATACCCGATACCCCTCATGGACGAGTGTCTGGATTCCTTAGGCGAAGCTGTCGTATTTTACACACTGGACGCTAACTCGGGATATTGGAAAATATCTTTGTCCGAAGACGCCAGAGCGCTGACAACCTTTACCACCCATGAAGGTCTGTTCAGATTTACTCGCATGCCCTTTGGTTTGTGCACCAGCCACGTTCCAACGGGTAATGGACATTATACTGTCCAGAGTCAAATGGAAGCTCGCCCTTGTCTATTTGGATGACTTTATAATCTTCTCACGGACCGTAAAGGAACGTTTTCGCCACGTGAAGAAGGTGCTAACAATCCTCCAGGACGCTGGAGTAACACAGCAACTCCGCAAATGCGCTTTCTTCCAGGCCTCAGTAAACTATCTCAGTCACGTCGTCCTCCCAGGAAAGCCAAAGGTGGCCCCACGGACAACGAATGCAATCCGCCAGACTAAGCCTCCTAGGACCCACACCGAACTACGATCCTTCGTGGGCTTGTGCAACGTTTCTCGACGGTTTGTCCAAGGGTTTGCCAAGATCTCAGCCCCTCTCAACGCGATGCTGGAGAAAGGAACACCTTGGGAGTTCGAAGCCCTAACGGACGACCAGTAAGAGGCATTTCAGACCGTAAACGACAAATTGCTGAATCCATCCATATTGGCTTTACCAAAGCCCAATAGGCCTTTCGTCCTGGACACAGATGCCTCTGATGTCCAAGTGGGTTGTGCACTGCTACAGGAACAGGAGTCACCGAAGGACTATCGACCTATTTGATACTCGAGGAGAACGATCACCAGCGCGCAGCTCAACTAAAGTACCACCTAAAAGGAATGTCTAGCCATCCTATGGTCCGTATTGACACTCCGTGTTACCTCGAGGGAACTAGGTTTACCATTACGACAGACCATGATTCACTCCACTTGCTACTCAATACGACCAATGCATCAAGTCGCCTCGCTAGGTGGCGCCTCAGGCTCTCCGAACATGACTACGAGATAACCTATAAGCCAGGCATAAAGCACTAGGCAGCAGATTCCGTCTTGCGAATCATTACCGATGGAACTGATGACACCGCACTGGACGACCTTATTCCCACCCCCTTTACAGATGATGGACCTCAGGACTACACGGAAACAGATGACCCTATGGGTAAGGTGCAATCACAGGATCCTGAGGTAAAGGAGAACGAAGTACACCTATTGGACTGGGAGAAAGTAGCGCCCTATTCGGCAGCACCTCAGGTTAATGCGATAGCCCCGGAAGAAAAAGAACTCCTCCCAATAGCTATTGAGGAACTCCTAAAGGCGCAGGTCGAAGACGGGCACTGCAAGGAAATAGCCCAATTGGTAGGAACCCAAGGATGCCTGTTCGTCTATGACCGATTTGGACTTCTATGTCGCCGCTCACCGCTGGATGGCGCACTACAACGGGTAATAACAACTTCGCTAAGGGCGCGATTCCTATACCTCGCCCGTTTGCCCCGCTTGGCTGGTCACCCTGGAGGCCGACGAAAGTACCCGACCCTAAGGAAGTTCTGGGTCTGGCCACTAATGGCGCAGGATCTATGGCAAACTGCAGGGAACAGTGCATCGTTCGCACAAATGCGAGGGTCTCGCGCCAACCATCAGGCCAAATTGAATCTCTTCCCCGCTGCAGGTCCGATGGAATTTATGGCAATGGATATACTTGGGCCTTTGCCTATGTCGTCCGATGGGAAACGGTTTGTTTCGGTTAAAACCAATAGCTTTACCAAACTTACCCGAGACCTACCCTTAGGGAAGACAACAGCATCCGATGTCGCCACGGCCTTCTTTTCCCACCGGGTATATCCATATGGCATGGCACTCTACCTCCTTACGGATAACGGCAGCCCGTTTGTATCAAAATTCTTCTCCCATGTCTGTGGTACCTTAGGTATCAAACATGTGACCACCACGGCGTACCACCCGCAAACCAATGGCAAAACCGAACGCTTCAACCGCACTCTCCTGGACCGATTGGCGCACTACGTTTCGGAGCACCAATTGGACTCGGACGATTACGTTGAGCCAACGGTTTATGCCTACAACACACAGGTGCACGCTTTCACAGGGACAACACCGTTCGACTTAACGCTAACGAAAGCGCCGCCGCCGATAGCTGTTGACCTTCAGCAGTATATCATACCCCAGGGTGTAACCGAAAGAATGAATCCAACCCAGGCAAAGCGCTACTCGTGCCGACGCATCGACCGCATTCCCCAATCTGCCAGAACTGTACTAACCAAATCCCAACGGAGCTACAAGTGCAATTTCGACAAAGCCGTTTGGAACACACTGACCTTTGGGAAAGGAGACCTTGTTCACCTGGACCGGCCACCGAAGGACAGTGAGGAACTGGAGGACACCACGCGGAAGCTCTTACCCCGCTTTACGGGACTATAAAAAGTCCTTAAGGCCCATGAACACACCATCACGTGGCTAATTGACGGCCTACAGGACACCGTGTCTATTGACCGCGTGACACGAGCTCCCAGTTTCTCCAAACCACCAAAGTCGCAGCCCCCTAACCCAACGGAAGCACCACGACCTAAGGTCGACGCGCAAGTCTCCAAACCCCCTAAGGCAGTTCCCCCCGACTCGACTAGCCCGACGGACCCGATGGTCAACGCCAAGTACCATTACCCATCTCTCCAAACCGACTCCGATGGATTCGCTCTTAGGGACCACACTCTCTTTCCGGAGAATGAACGCAAACTGGAATATTTGATTGAGCGCATCATCTCCGCCCGTCGGGGAGGAGATGGAAATATGCGCTATCGCGTCCGTTGGTTCGGCTACACACCTGAGGAAGACACTTGGCAAGAGGCTCAATCCTTTCCGGCTACTTTTATCGCCCACTACTGGCGCAGAATCAGCTACTCGGAGCGCGGCCCTCAGGAGGGGGCAACCATTGGACCGAATAATCCCAAAACGCCTCCCAAACTGCCTCCCTACACGACGGTTCGCCGGAGCATGACGGTTTGTCGTAGCTCCTGCATCAGGACATAAGGTCAGTCCTTCGGAGACACCTCAGGAAGACCCGAAACGCTCTCAAGAATGAACGCTGTACAGGGGCACGCACGTTTGAGATACAAGAACGACCTTTGGAAAGCACAAGCATTAATTTATTCGACTAACTAGCAGAAATATAACAGCTCTCACCATGACCTCAAGGTCCTTGGAAGCGCTCGGAACACCAACAGGACTCATTGAGGCGGCGCAGGAGTAACTCCGTCGTCCTCATTGGAACCTGCAGGAGCCAAACCGGGACTAGGGTCATCCGAGGAGCTAGCTGGACCATCAGAACCGGCCCCAGCGAGCCGAGCACGCTTCTTCGGCTGAGATTCACCTGAGGAACTATTGTCACCATCGGGAGCCTCCCGATCCCTCAAATTTAGAACATACCGAGCATCCAATTCGGCAGGAACCCTCTGGGACATCGCCTGCGCATTCTGCTGCAAGATATTGACCATGGCGGTATTCACATCCTGACCCTGTTGGACAACCGCGGCGTAGCGAGCCGTGAGACACGCCCAGCAGTGAGCTTCCCTCAGGACTGTCGCAATTTCCACCGAGAAAGTAATACCAACGAGACAGCAGAATGGCATGATGCACTGCCCGCGAATTTCGTCCGATGGTATAGTCATAGCGGTCCCCGGGGCGCTCTTAAGCTACTTGGTATCCAGAAGAGCTCCCCGCTTGGTTGTTCGAAGCCATGGCGCCGCTGCCCACAGGTTGGTTTGCAGGGAAATTGATAGGAAAACCGACGGAAGCAACAAAGTCTGGAGGGAGAGTGCCATATCCAACGGGCTTATAAGGCCATGGCGGCATCGCGCGCGACCAATCGAGGTATACCGCAACGGGAAGGAACGAAAATGAAACCGAATCGGGAAGGATGACCGACGTGACCCCGAATGGACGAAGCGCGCACCATGGTTTTCGGCGGACAACGCGCGTAGGGTCGCCAAAGGAATACCGAAGGATAGGAAAAGCGGCAAGGAACCGCCCCCCCCCCCGGGGCGCGTACAGTTCCTTAGGTGAACTAATTTCCAACCTAGCGTTGAAGATGAGCTCTTACGCACTGGTGCCCAAGAGGATGGTGGCGATGTGACGCCCCGTCGCGCCCACTTGCAACGAGAGCAACTAACCCCCGGATTGGTCATAAGACGCCGAAAGGTCGGGCACGGCACCGCTCGTGTCCAGGCCATTAGAACTCTCAGGATCACGACGTTCCGACCCTGAAGGCAAGATTGGAGGTTTACATATAAATCCAACTAGAGCCAGACCCCCAGGAAGGTGTGAGGCAATTTGGACTTCGCCGTGACGGTCAACTCCTAAAGAGGGAGATATGTGAAGGAGCAATGATGACGGTTGAGCCCTGTAAGCCGCCGGGCCCTGAGGTCTCTTACAGGCGACACGTGGACGGGTCGACCTCAGGTGGACTCATGTAGATTATTAATTTATTTTAATTAGTGTATTAGATTAGCATTACAGTGCCAGGGAGATCTCAGCGCCTCGCCAGTACTATTTACTTGGCTAAAGTGACGCTTCTCCCTTAGAGTACGGCAGGCACCGCTAGGATACTAAATAACCCCCCATGGTATATTAGTTCCACCCTTTGGTCTGCAAGGCTTTTTTCCGTAGCTGCAACCTGTAGAACTACGCGGTAAATGCCAGCCCGTTGCACGAAGTACTCTGGGAGTGCCGCCGTCAAGGATTCGAAGCTTAGGACCCGCTTTACCACGCTACCACCGGTCGAGACCCGTACGCAGACCCACCCGTCATTGCGTTACACTTTGAAGTTTGCTTACGTGCTTATATGCTGGGTATGTCTACCTCTTTTTACTGGTATAAGAGAGCAAAGCTTTCCAGAAGGCCTGGCGAGTAATATCTTGTAAAGCATTTGAGAGCACTTATTTGGCCGGAATTATTTCGTCGCGGAGGAGTCCGTAAGAGAAAATGATTTTACGTTCAAATACAGTGAATCCCATCAATGGGTCTTGCTGAATCCGGATCGAGTATCATCCGCAGAAAATGGTCTGGCAGACACGGCTGATATTTTTTCATTACAACCAAAGGATATTTAGCTACCGTATATGACAAAAGAAAGTATTCGAAGTGAAGAAGAGGTTCTGAGAACTAAGAATCTATTTTTCTGGATTGCGGGCTTAAAAATATTGGGGACTGGGTAGGGATTTTGCTGAAGGCGAGCTATTACAGCCAATACAAAATTTTTTCGGCTACAGGACCAGATAAGTAAATGCTGAGGACGTCGGAAAAGCGATAAAAATTTTAAGAGATACAATCAATCACATAAACTCTATCAGCACTCAATGAAATATTCTCGGCCCAACCTCTGTCATGCGAAGCGGCTTACATGATTTCAATCAAACCTTTCAACGTTCCGTTGCAGAATTTGGCTGTGGGTTCGGATCATCATGTGGATACTTGAGCCGAAAATTGTTTATGTCCGTTCGTCAGTATTTTGTACCCGATTAGCAGAATTCTAATATTCGGAATCAGTTTTCTGAATAAATTTTCATAACCAAAAAATGCCTCTTAGAACAACAACATAGCGCTTGGAAACTATACCAAAAGTAGGAAATGTAATTTGCAATATAGAAATGGACCTGATGGGTGGAATTGAAATGTATTTTTCGATTAAGATTTGTCTTTGGGGAGTGGGGGTGAGCTTTCTGGGACAATAAGTTTTTTGGTAAATTTGCTCAGATTCCATCGCGTGGTAGTTGAGAACACTATAGCCTCATTTTGAAAATCGAATTGTTGTAGTCAAAAAGAAATATTTTTACTTGTCAATACTACTTAGTTGAAATACAGAGCGTTATAGTACGTGCGTAGAAAGCTTTCACTGTAGTCAATGAGAAGAAATGGCAGTTACCGTTTCATCCTGGTGAAACTCCTCAACGTGGTTTGCATCTGCTCTGGCTGTCATCATGGGCAGTTCTGCCGGAGTCTGTACGTTTATCAAATTGGTACTATGATTCGGTTTGCATCTCTTGTGTCGCTCGTAGAACGTTTCAATTTGGCAATAAACGCCCAATTACTTCGTTCAGTCTAAAAATGCTAGCACGATGACGAAAGACGCATTTCTGAGAGATCAAAAAAACAATGCTGATGCAAATGATATTCATGAGTAATAGTGGGAACTCAAAGCCCAACTCCTTCCAAGACTAAAACCGGTATATTTTATATAATTTCATAAGGGAATTGGATCCTATAATTTATTATAATGAAGAAAGAGACACCATAGATCTCTGCGGAACTAGTGTTCAGCTTTGAACCCATCCAATTTCAGAGATCATGTTTTGGAATGAGATGTAAGGAGCCTAGCGCCATCCAGAGTATTTGTAACGCCCTGGCTTTCGAAGATAATGTCTCTCTTAAGAACATGTCGCTGCAACTTGCATGTTGAACTCAATTTTTTACGCTGCCACTCGTAGAATCGGTGACCTATGGTATCGCACCGCAGCTGGACATCACAGCCGTCGATCTTTCGGCCTCCGCTGTTTGAAGGATTTATGGCATCGACAAAAGGCCTATGCAAAACTACTGCCCCGCAGCCCATCGAGGTGACTTCGCTGTTCCCCGTATCTCCAAATTTTCGAAAAGTTATCTGAACCATAATTGAATTCAAAATTTCAAGACGAATAAACTTTTTTTGGTCTTGCATAGTTACAGTTGAGCCAGACTGCAACTGCTTAGCCCACCAATCTAATTCGATCACTCTTGACTATCCTTCCGACTATTTCGGAAGATCTTATTTATGTGTTTCTGTATATAATTATGAGATTCGATGCCCGGAGTCTACCGTAACGGCTATATAGCAAAACGGCCTGCGCCTATTCTTTGCAGCTTCCTCTAGGTGTTCTATCGATACCTCTAATATTAAAACCTCATAGCTGTTACTGGAAAAGCGACCCAGAAATCGTTACTCTTTCTCTATGGCTAGTAATATCGGAAGCCACTGACAATATGACTGAAGCATTTTTGTACCTGAGATTGACACAGTATTCTGAACAAACGGCGTCTTTTGGAACGAATGTTTTAAGTGCGCCCTTACGTTTTTCATTCTCCTCCGCGGATCCATGGAAGAGAGTCACGCCTAAACATTATTTCCTCTCATTGACTACATGCCAGCTCGCTACGCTCGTACTATTACGCTTCGCATTTTTTAACTAACTATTGACAAGATAAAAAATAATTTTTTGACAATAACATTTCAATTTTTAATACGAAGCTATAGTGTTTTAAACTACCACGCGATGGCATCCGAGCGACTTAACCAAAAAATAACTAAGTCCCAGCCAGCTCACCCCCACTCCCCAAAAACCAATCCTAGACCAAAACCCATTAAATTCCTACAACCAAGTCCACTACTACTATCCAAACTAAACTTCCTTCTGATATAGGTTCCAAGCTCTAAGTTGATATTCCATGAGACAGTTTTCTGTTATAATGATTTTTTCAGAAAACTGATTCCGAATGTCAGAATTCTGCGAGTCGGGTGCAGAATTCTGACGAACTGACTTAAACGAAAAAAGATTTTCGGGTTAAGTTTCCACATGATAATCCAAACCCCCAGCCCAATCTGGCGGCGGCACGTTGAAAGATGTGTATGCCCTGGTGCAAACCGCCTCAAATGACTGACGTTGGGCTGGGGATGGTTCGTTGAGCTCGTGGTATAAATTGTGTGGTTGAATATATCCCTTAAAATTCTTATCGCTTTGCGAACGTCCTCAGCATTTAATATCCTGATCGGCGAGACGAGCATAAAGCTTGTCGGTGGTCGCCCCGCCGTACCAAAGCATGTGTGGAGTGATCGCGAACGGAATCCCTAGACGTTCGACCGCTCTTCGGAGACCGGCCCGAAACCGGGCTGCTTCATACGGGAAAAGAACTTCTGATTCTGCCAACTTCCTTATTCTAACTAATTTGTTTAACAAAACCGCCAAAAAAACGGCCTTATCGTGACGGATTCATTACGGCCACGTTTTCCTATCGCAATGTTGAGCATCCCATAGTGCGATCGCTTTTCGGTTAGTGGCAGCATGGCGACGTCCAATACTTTTAGCTGCAATAAATCCCCTAGCCTGAGATACCAATCAAACAGCTGCAGCAATCCTACCCCCAGATCCGGATCCCCGTGTTTGAAAAGATCCAATGCCAATCCGTATACAACGATTTCCGGACACACGCCAATATGAAGGTTAGGGCGCGACGCTGTCCAGCCTTGTATACTTTGATTCGTCAATACCAATTTCCCGCTGAGTTCGGGGAGAAAAAATTCCAACGCTGATTTTGCCTGAGCTACACCTCCTGCCTTCAATTGTTGATTACCATGAGCAAGATCAATGCAATACCTCGTGAACAACTTATCAACTTTTTCTGCGTTCCTACATCGACGGCGAGCAACTGGTTGTTGCGCCAGCCACTCCACGAAATAGCCAAGGTTCTTACGGTATCCCTGCAGCGTTGCCGCTTTTACTCGCCGGTGAGCTAGATCAAAAAGCCCGTGACGGTTCATCGGCTGGATTTTTCCCACTAGGGACATAAAAATAATCCATTGTTAGGTCACAAACGAGTACCAAAGCGGCAACGCGTCTGCAGATTCGGTTAAAGCTTCGCTCACTGCTACGTCCCTTTAGCAAAGCTCCAAGAAGCGACTGGTTATCAATAAACATAATTATCCGTGTTCGATAGTTGTTCCGATTTCGAAGAAGCCAACGCAGACCAAGAATGACTGCTCCGCCCTCTAAAATGTGTATTGGGTGTTTTTTCTTTCAACGATTTCTTATCGCAATTTTCCACTCCTGTTCTTCAATCCATTCAATCCGATCCGATCCTTCGCAAATTTTCAAAGGATCTCGGCACTCGGTATAAACTACTCCTCCACCAATTAAGCATACATCTGTACAAAGATTTTTGTGTTGAACGGCGTAGAAATCTTAGTCCGGATCAACGGTGCTAGTTCTAAAATTAATTCCAGCTCCTTCCGGCTAACCACGTTGCCGCCAACATATTCTTTGGTTGAGGACGTAATGGAATATATTCTTTCGAAGACCGAAAAGAGTGGCCTCCTCAATAGCATAAACCAAGCCCATTTTCCAATTATGCTTTGTACTTCTTGTACCTTCCATATCATCTTTTTCAGCATGTTTTCAGTAGTTGTTATCAGCGTTCTCATGTTTTCCCGTTTTGGCATCAATACGCCATTTTTCCCGATTTCGATTCCCAAGACTTCTGTACTTCCTCCTTCTGCAGGCCATGATACTTTTGTCGCCTTCCAAGGCAAAGAGCTACGCTCAGACTCCTTTATCACGGCCGGCAGATTTCTTTCCGACATCTCTTTGCTTGTTCCAAACGAAAAATAATCGTCCACGTAAGCTCCATATTTATATTCGCCAACGGAAATTGAATCCGCTACCCAGTCGTCCGTGCAGAGCTTAGCGCGAGCTAAGGTTTCTAGATGGATTTTCTGAGCCACAAAGACGAAGTGTGACCACCCCATGGGCATTGAGAGCATGACGGGGAATAATTTTTTCCTTTCGACTTCGATTGGTGGCAATCCAAAATACATATTCATCCATCCTGGTAACTTCATTCTGTGGTATTGATTGTCCATGTCTGACTTTCCAACATAAAGTGTTCGTCCTTCCGGGATGTGTAATCTCGCCAGATGCCCTGGGTTAGGAAGATCGATTTTTGGTGGATCGATAATCTGAAGGGTAGCGTTCCGAGCTTCGATTATGAGCCTTTGTTTTCCCTCTTTTTTAGGAACCGCAAACACACCATTTACAACTCTCGGTTTTCTTTCGCTCAAATCTACTAACCCCCCTTCCACCAATTTTCTAATCAGGGCATTGAAATCTTTCGCCTTCACTCCACAAAACGGCTTCTTAGCTCCTATCACCTCTTCATCATCTGGGAAATTTTTTCTAGTCATATATAGTAGTTGTATATCCCTTGGTAGTAATGAGATAATACCAGCCGAGGCTGCCAGAACATTTTCAGGCAATGATACTCGGTCCGGATTCAGCCAGACCCATTGGTGTGGGTCACTATATTCCAACGTAGAATCAACCTCTCCTACGGACTCCTCCGCAACGAAATAATTTCGGCGGTATGAGTCCTCCCCGATGCCTTGCAAGATATTGCTCGCCAGGCTTTGGACAGCGTTCTTCTCTTGTACCGGTAGAAAGGGGTAGACGTGCCCGGCATACAAGCAACTAAGCCCACTTCGAAGTCCCTCAAGTATACTTTGGATTTTCTTCTTGCGTCTCCACTTTTGTCTTTTTCGTGCGCTTGCTTTCTTTGTATCCCCGTCCTGTATATCAGACGCCCCTGACATAGGAAGCACGTCCCGCATGCCCGTCGAATTAAAAATTGTTGTTGTTGTTGTTGTTGTTGCTGTCGTTGTTTTTATATTATTTTTCGTTCCCGTCTCCTTGCTTCCGCAAGGCAGACTTATCCTTCTTAAACTCCTTACGAAGTTTTGCCGACTTGTGAAGCCTTCGCTTCATTGAATCGCTTATCAAATCGTCGTGCTCCTCTTCGGGTTCTCTGGCCGCTTCCCAGTTGCCAGTCTTATCAACCGTTGTCACTGCAGCCAACCTGCGAATTGCCAACTCCACCGCCAACTCATTTTTAGCGCACATGACGCCCAAAGAGCTGATGAGGCAGTCAATAACCCGAGCTAGTGTTGCAGCTTCCCTGCGGTTCCGAATGCCCGTCAAATGACGCGCTTCAACACACGCAGAGACCGTCGGATAATTCGTCAGGGCTTTGAGCAGCATATCTTCCCCTCCAAGGCTTTCAACCTAAACATATTGTTCAGGAAACAGTTTGCTAGCAAAAGCAACCCAGAACATTTTGCTCGCCTTCTGCCGCTTCGAATTCAAAGCCTTCTTCGCAAGACTCGAAATCCCCTCGTCTCCATAGTCGGACTCTGAACCAGGGTCATTGTCGGAATCGACAAGAACTCCTTCCATCGCCTGTCTGATGTCAACAAGAAAATCCTCCCCCTTTGACTTCTTCTTTGAATTTTTCCGCGACTCCTTCAATTCCTTAATGTCTTTAGTCATGCGTTTCTGCGCCTTTGTAGTATCCGCTCTAACGGAGAGAGAAGACACCTGCGACAGCGTTCGGACTGCCGATGGGTCGCTTGCGGCGAAGGAAAAGGGGTGGTAGAGCTACAACACCAGCGAGCTGGAAGTGGGGTGTAAGGCCACTACTCGCCAGCGGGGTGAACAGTGCAACTGTAAAACGTTGATGGAACGTAGGTACGAGACGGATCGTGAAGTGGTTGGGGGCTGACTATCTATTATAGCTCGTCTGGATCTTCGGTTAAGGAATCCTAAGCGAGGAACAGAATAGTCATGATGCCCATGTTGTCTCCTTTACTTGGAGTCAGCGCTCACCTCTGGTACACTATATACTGTGTGCCAGAGTGAGTGCCCAAATAAATATATAAATAATACCCAGTGGTCAGCCACTTAGCGAAACCACTGTATGGGTACGGTCCCTAATGGACTTACATCTACAAAGGGTAGTAAAACCAGCCTCGTGGATCGCCACTACATGCGCCGTTGCAAGCCACTCCACTCGTGATACCACGTGTTCCAACAATGTACCCTGCCTCCTGGCATCCTACGCGGGGTGTCGCTTCTTATCCTAGCACTGACCAGGCCACTCAGTAATGAGTTCCAAACGCGACTTTGCGACACAGAAACCATCGGAACGCCGAAGTAGTAGAATACTACAGCCTTCTCCAACCCCTCCATGAAAGAAAGAATTTTCTGCATCTGACAGAGGCGCGTAGTAGCCTCTTCCTCAGAGTCAGAATCCGGAGCGGACTCGGACTCGTACTCACTCGAGGATTCACCCTCTTTGCCCCCTGTCACGCGTTTCGAACTCCCTCGAGGTTTTTGATCCGAGACGGTTACAACTCGAGTACTTGCTACTCCCTTAGAAGACCCCGCTTTCGACGTACTCCCTCCGAAACTTAGTGGTTATGTTTTATCTTCAATGAAATGGAACAAGACGTCCGTCTCTCCCTCTTTAGGGATTCCCGGAATCTCATTCCTGATTACACGAAGGAGAGCATTTTTGCTCTGTGACTTTTCTCCAGGGTAGACTGAAAGCCTACCCCGAAAAGCTTCTCTTACGACGCCCAAGGAGTATTCTCCCATGCCCTCGATTTTCTGCCCGAAAGCTCTGCAGTTTGAAATTTTGTTTGTAGCAGGTCCATCACCTCTAAGGACGGTCAACCCATTCCGTCCTCGGGACTACTTTAACCCGTAGTGAAGGCTTGCGCTTTTAAGAGGGCTGCTCCTGACTGAGCGCGCGACCTAAATAGGTCCAGCCGTCACCCGACCCCCATACAAGTGGAATTAGGTCCGGGCCTCGTATCCGCCAGGTCCCTGAGATTCGTGCCTCGACAACAATACCCACAGTTACTACTGGACAGACCTTGGTGCTTTAAACACCCCTGTCTTACGTCATTACGCAAGGCGCATGGTACAGAAATTTGAACAATTGTTTTTCAGAAAACCCTTCAAAAACTAAACACCAATATCGCAAAAACCGTTAATTCCGATATGCAACTTCAAAGTTTTTTTATAAGACTCGATTAAAAAACACGCAGAACCCCCAGCCATATGCGACCTTCACGCGAGCTTCCGGATTGCACTGACGATAAACTTGCGCACGTGGGAAAAACCCCTGATCACCCAATTAACGAAAGACCTTACATAAATCCGTTTCTGGACTCTAACACAAGCAACGCCAGCAAAGCCCAATGGACAACAACCCATACGGGAACACACTTAAGCTCTGCATTTCGTCGAACCTAGCATTAAAAAATTATTTTTTACCAGCATACCGCAACGCCCGGCATCGAAGTACCGATAATCTAAATTCCTCAGAAAATTGAAACGAGTCTCAAGAATTCTGAAATACACACCAACTTGATAGGGATCACTGGCCTACGGAGGCCTGATCACTTCCCTCTCCAACAGGGAGCCCTCCCTGACTTACTCCGTTAGCCAGCTCACGCTGCCCAGTCGACACCACGAGGAGGTGGAGTAAAGCTTTAGTCGACCAAATGCAGAGGCGTCAATTTTTCGTCAAGTCTCCGGAAATAATAATCCCTACGCAGGCTCCCAGTACCCAGTGACTTTACACTTGTCTTCTGCCAGTATTATTTCTGAAACAATCAAAAAGGACTGTCGTTTTTCTCATGTCCGAAAATTGTTTTTGACTAAGCCTCTCACAAACGATATACATTTGCCCCTACCAAACATAATCAAAAGAATGAGAGGGACTCTTTCATCATTTTGTATGTTACTCTACGCATAACAGAATGGAATACACCAAATGAGCGCTCGTACGTCTAGAGCGCTCCAATGACGTTCACTTCCGTCACGAGTGGTGCTTCATAACCATCAGAACCCATGCCTGCCATGGCTTTCCCTTATACGAACAGTATTGGTCTCGAACATAATATCAACCACGCCGAAAGCAAAGACCGCTCTCGATCCAACTGGAGCATCTGGAATTGTAAAAAATTGCGTAAAATGTCGTTTTCTGAAACGACGGCGGAAGACAGACTGCACTTATACCTTAAGCCTGCTGAGATGATTGAACATGATATTGCGTTTGTACGAATTACTTCTATCGTTTTCTTCTATTATGTTGTCTTTCGGTGCTCTGGATTGGCTGAGGATAAAAGGAGTACTACCTCGCTTATGATGTACAATTATGGTTCTGGGGGCTCTTCTGACAGACAACATCGTTGAGGCGAAGCTGGGCAATGGTGGCTTGCTTTGATAAGAGCTAGTAACAATTAGGAAAAGAAAACACGGTGTCACGGCTGGCCTGTACCGATGCGAGGCGATGATTTTCGGGATTTGTTGGCGCTCGAGGTAAGGTTGACCATTCTGGACGTATCTCGGTGCTTGTCATCGACGTCGACGTAAGT
Organism: Agarophyton chilense; assembly: GCA_030374765.1. NCBI lineage: Eukaryota > Rhodophyta > Florideophyceae > Gracilariales > Gracilariaceae > Agarophyton > Agarophyton chilense. The sequence continues at coordinate 479,957 of JARGXX010000079.1, forward strand.
TTCTACCGCTAAAGTCAGATGCCAGATATGTTGCGGGTGCATACCCGTTCTGTTCTTAGAGAAGTACGTTCCCGTCTATCCATAACGCCGTTGTTTAAATACCAATTTTTGATGGTTATCGCCTAGCGAAGCGTATCATGTTGTAATAAACTACCCTCAGCACCCCCTGAAAACACCCCGTATGTTTATTTCGTACTTTTTTCTTCTACTGCAACCAGATTCCTTCGCACGGGTGTTCTGCTCTCTATTTGCGCTGAAAAACCCGCAAAAGTCTTAGATTATCAAGTAACTCTCCCGAAGCATCCGTTCGAACTCTATTTGCAGGCTCTCCGCATACTTTAGCCACATACAAGCCAACAATATGCCTGATTTAGTCTTTCGGAATCGCTTTTGCGGTAGTTCCCCTGTTAAACAAGCCCAACCCTGCTTTTCTCCGAAGGTGTCCTCCTTGTCAAATTGGAATCGATCAAAACCTCCACAGCGTTTCAATCTCGACTTTCGACCCACCCAATATCCTTTCTTGTTTTCTCCCGTACCACCAAAACAACACTTCTCCCACCCACCTTAAACGCCTTCCGCCTCTGTATATCCTCACTGTTGTAGTACATATGCGGATCCGCCTTATGATACGGAATGAATCTTTCATTGGTGTACCACCTTCAGCCTACGTACTCTTAAGCCCGAACGGGCTAGAACGAATGGTGCTGACAACCTCCACGGAGTTCCCGCGGAATCCGGGAAAGGGCAAGTTGGTGTCACCGAGGAAGTGTGCGAGAAGAAAAGGAGAAGGAGCAATTCACGTACTACGCGTAAGCTCACCTCCTCTGCTTGTTCTTGGCCTGAACGGCCGAGTTAAGCTCATCACTGTGTATAACTACCCCAGCTATTGGGGTCCAATAAAGACACAGCGATCACGACTACACAAACAACAACTCTATTGCCAACCACCTCATCCTCCTTTACCCAAACTCAGACTCAGTTCCCTACTAGACAGATATATCTTTGCCCGCAAAGCTTTCCGGACCTGTGTTTGCTTGACCGAGCAGGATGTCCGATCTTGATCCTGACCATGATGGGCAGAACCCGACTAAGGACAACGATGTGGTCTTGACCAAAAATCAGACCATCGTCGATACGATCAAAGCGCCTCGACTCCGTGACGTTACTTACTTGCATTTTATCAAGTTCAAGAAAGCACGTGAGAATTACGAGCGCGAAGTTCTCGAGAAGAACAAAGACCCAGGTGTAAACATCACCCTTGCAAGCTATGCAACGTCGGTCGACCACAATGTGCTAGAGCAGTTCATCGACAGACAGTACATCCAGCGCGAATCCGTTGCCGATGTGACGGAGGAGGACTTGCTCGACTGCATCAATCGTCGGTGCGAACGTCCCAAGGGGGAGTTCGAACTCAGCGATGTCGAGAAGGCAATCAAGTCCGTCCGCTTGGATATGAGTATCCTCGGGGCAGAACCTGGCATCGATACGCTAGTGCTCGCCTACAAGCGCGCACTGGAGGCATCTGGGTATAGCAACTTCACACGAGAGTGCCCCAAGATTGCCATTGGACACATCCACGACCGTCTGAAGCCGTCCATCCTGAAAGACATGATGGAAGATGAGTTCGAGAAACAACACAGTAAGGGGCTCCACAAAAAGGACTTCAGATACTTTATCTCAGAACTCGTCAGACTCGCGGAGATCGTGGAGAAGACCAGCTCTCGACGCGGTCACTCGCACGGTGATAAGGATGGAAAGAAACCTGATCGAAAAAACGGCAGAAGAGACAAGCCTTCAGGGAAGGAAGGTAAGAGTGGACGGAATAACAAACGTACCGAACGACCCGCTCCGCTCTGCTTGTACCATTAGTGCAAGGCTAAGTCTATTCACCATATGCTCCGTGATTGCCCGCATGTGAAGCACGACAAAGCCAAACAGGTGAAGCTGATCCAGGAATGGCGACAGGAGCACGGTAGAAAACGTAAGAAGCATGATCGCGGCGGAATGAGGACGATGGCGGACGACGCTGACATGAGCAACTCGACACTCTTCAGTGCGAAGTTCCATGATTCCCTCGAAGTGATGGTGCTCGCGGACAATGGAACTGATGACAACCTCATGCCCCCCGCAGTGCTGAAGAAACTCCTTCTCGCCAAGTCCAACCTGAAGGTGACGCTACTGGATATGCCGCTCGAATACGGCATGGCCGTTGAAGCCGAAAGCGCAGGACCCGCCGCCAAGGTCATTTGTGACAAGATCGCGCACGCTGATGTCGAACTCCGCATCCGCCACGGCACAAACCTTCTGCTGAGAAACGTAGAATGGGCGGTTAGTAAGCAAAATGCAAAGCATGTGCTGATCGGCAGGCCGCTCCTGGAAGCTCTAGGATTGGTTACGAAAACCATCCTCGAAGCTGCAAGCAATAAGCACAACGGTATTGTGAACGTACCTGACATTCTCCCGCAGCAGTTCTCCTCGAAGGAAGGGACGCTAGCGAAGTTCATCCGCGATGGTGTGTACCATTATCAGCACGGGGATGACGGTTACAACGATGATGAGGAAATCTACATTGGCTTGGGAGAAGATGAGCCTGGTGAAGTAAGGACGACGCTGAACCACAAACTGGAAGAGGCCAAAAATAATGGAATTTCCAACAAAGGGCTTACAGAGCTAAAATGCTTACTCCAGGAGTATGAGGATATCTTCAGAATCCGCCTTGGAAAAAGCGCCCCCGCAAAGGTTGCGCCAATGAAGGTGCAGCTTAAGCCGGGAGCTCGTTCCGTCATCGTGAAGGCTCGTCGCTACAGAAGCGATCAGCGCAAGTTCCTTAATAGGTACATAAGCGATCTGGAGGGCATGGGTTTCGTGCGCAAGAATGAGAACGCCAAGTGGTCGTCTGAGCCGTTGCTCGTGCCGAAGATGTCGAGCGCAAAGTTCCGTATGACGGTTGACTTGCGCGCTGTCAACTCCGCTACCGAGCCCGTCGCTTGGCCGATGCCTCATGTTGACTCTGAGGTGTACGATTTTGCTGGATCAGAGGCTTTCGCGACGGTCGATTTCGTCAGCGGGTATTGGCATTTGCCACTTGCTGAAGAAGCTCAAGGAGCTCATAGCATCGTAACCCCCAACGGGATATACTCCCCAACCCGCAGCCAGCAAGGAGCGGTCAACTCCGTGGCTAACTTTCAATCCAAGGTCGAGCCGCTATTCAAAAGTATGCGCACGAACCTGAAAGCCTGGCTAGATGACTTCATTGTTGATTGCAAAGATGAAGACCACCTACTACTACGCCTCCGAGAGTTTTTTCGGTGTGCCGACAGTACAGACTGTACTTGTCGGCCAAAAAGTGCGTCTTCTTCACCCGCGAAGTAAGGTGGTGCGGCCGCTTGATCTCGAAAAAAGGAGTCACCATGGACCCTACTCGAGTATCAGCGCTGCAGGAGCTCGACCAGCCGAAGACGGCTGATGAACTGTGTCAGTTGATACACTGTCTCCGTTGGATGGCCAATTCTATCCCAAACTTCGTGCAGAAGGTGGCTCCCTTGAACGATGTATTGGAATTGGCACATAAGAAAAGTGGAAGAAGGACTAAGAAGTCCATCATGAACATTCCCTTGCAGACATTGTCTTGGGGTACAGTGCAGGAGGATGCCTTCAAGAGTCTTCAAGACACTATCCGCAATGCAGTACGATTGGCCTTTCCGAACAAACACAAGCGCATAGGTATTTATACAGACGCATCGGATCGCTACCGGTCGGCTGTTGTAACTCAAGCATTCCCTGATGAACTGGCGAAACTGTTGGAAGAGCAGATGCACGAACCGCTCGCCTTCCTCGGAGCGGCCTTCCGGGATGCTGAAGTTAACTGGAGTACGTTCGAGCAAGAAGGATATGCCATCTTCCAGGCGTTTAAGAAGCTTGACTATCTCTTCTACAACGACCAGCCCACGCATGTGTTCACCGACCATAGGAACTTGCTGTTCATCTATGCGCCGTTTGTGGTAGAACCAGTCTTAGGACGACACATCGTGAACAAAGTCCAACGATGGGCCTTACACCTCTCGCAGTTCAATTACTTGATTGAGCATGTCAGTGGCGATGCCAATGTGTTCGCCGACATACTGACAAGGTAGCTCAAAGGATACAGGCAGGAACGAAAATCGCTCAAGACTCTGTCTAAGTTGGCCCGCATTGATGGGATCGTTGAGTCCCCGGCGGATGAGACGTTCATCTGGCCCAGCACCGACGCCTTCCGCAACTCCCAGCAGCGATACAAGGACAGTATCGACAAGACCAAGTTCAAATGGGATGAAGAGGAGAAACTCTGGACCAAAGATGAGCGCATTTGCGTCCCTGATCCAGACCTCCAGTTGCAGATGAAGCTGATCGTCACCGCACACTGTGGCTTGGGCGGTCATAGAGGGTGTGACGCAACCGAGAGTGCCATTAAAGAGAAGTTCTCCTGGACTTCTATCAAAGCAGAAGTTCATGGGTTTGTCTCCACCTGCATCCATTGTATCATTACAAGGACAGGGGAAGTAGTGCCGCGACCGCTTGGAACCGCCATGCATGCCACGATACCTAACGAGGTGCTGCACATGGATTACCTGTATATGGGTGCAGGCGTGGATGGACTCAAGTATCTACTCTTAGTCCGGGATGATCTGTCATCCTACATATGGATAAGAGCTACCGGTTCTGCTAACGGTGCCTTCGCAGCTCAGGTTTTATCCCAATGGGTAGCCGCGTTCGGAACCATGAAATGGTTAGTCACGGACCAGGGCAGCCACTTCATGAATACTGTTCACACAGAGATGGTGAAGAAATTCCGTACCAGGAAGCACTTTACTACTGCCTACAGCCCGTGGGCGAACGGTACAGTTGAAAGGGTGAACAGGGAAGTACTCAGGACTTGCAAAGCCTTGCATTCTGACTGGCGTCTAGCTGCGCAAGATTGGCCATCAATCGTTGAGTGCATTCAGAGTATTCTGAACTCGGCACCGCTGAAGCGCCTGGGCCCGAGTCGGCCAGGTGTTCTACGTACTCCTTTGGAAGTGTTTACGGCCATCAAGCCGTCGAGACCATTGATGTCCACACTACCTATGCAGAAGTACCCACGCGCATTCAGTGATGATGAAGTGCATCTGCGCCAAGTCATGGAGATTGAAAAACTGCAGGCTACGCTGGATGGTATGCACAAGGACGTTGCTGAGAGATGCACAGCTGCACGAGCTCGCAATATCCTCAAGCACAATGCGAAGACACATGTTCTTCCAGCTAACTTCCGGGCTGGAGATCTAGTCTTAGTGCGCAGGGCTCAACAGAGTAAGGGACACAAACTTCGTTTTGTTTGGCGAGGTCCCCGGCGCACAACGCGTGTTATCAGTCGATTGGTGTTCGAAGTTCAAAGCTTAGTTGATCACAAGCTGGAAACCGTGCACGCTCGTCGCTTGATCTGGTATAGGGCTGATCGGGAAGGTGAAGAGCTGAACCCCGCTTTAGTCGCCCACGCAGAGCACACCGAGACGGTGTACCAGGATTTCAAGAACATCTGTGGTATTCGCTCAAAGGAAGGAGTCTTTGAGCTACTCGTGGAATGGGAAGGACTCCCTGACTCAGTGGATCAGACCTGGGAGCCCATGCAGCAGTTGACTGAGGACGTGCTGGACACGTTGATGAATTACCTCAAGTCTCCCCGCAAGCGCTCACTCAAGGACAAAGCACTTGAGTTGTTGAATGACTCCTAGAATCTGGAACCGATCCGAACTCATGGGCTGTGTAGCACATATGCGGATCCGCCTTATGATACGGAATGAATCTTTCATTGGTGTACCACCTTCAGACTACGTACTCTTAAGCCCGAACGGGCTAGAACGAATAGTGCTGACAAGCTCGAATCTTTCATTGGTGTACCACCTTCAGCCTACGTACTCTTAAGCCCGAACGGGCTAGAACGAATGGTGCTGACAACCTCCACGGAGTTCCCGCGGAATCCGGGAAAGGGCAAGTTGGTGTCACCGAGGAAGTGTGCGAGAAGAAGAGGAGAAGGAGCAATTCACGTACTACGCGTAAGCTCACCTCCTCTGCTTGTTCTTGGCCTGAACGGCCGAGTTAAGCTCATCACTGTGTATAACTACCCCAGCTATTGGGGTCCAATAAAGACACAGCGATCACGACTACACAAACAACAACTCTATTGCCAACCACCTCATCCTCCTTTACCCAAACTCAGACTCACTTCCCTAAAGTTACTACACTGTGTAGTTTGACAGCACTGGAACTCTTACCCTCCAAAGTTCCCTCTAACTCCTTCTTCCTTTCCACACCTGGAGCAAGAATGGGTTCGACACTGGTGTTAGTCTACATAAAATGTGCACGAACATCAATGTCATATGAATTACCATTCATACCATTCTAATTGGTTTCGTACACATATTTGTTCTTTGTTCTCTTTTTATTGGTCGTTCAAACTTCCATACTTCAGCACTTTCCTCCTCCTACTATTCTACGTACTTTTCACTTTTTAAAAAAGAACAAACCTTTTGGTGAAAATTTATTTTCAATTCAGTCCTACAGCTCGACACACAGATAAATATGCCGGTCATATTATGACACCCATAGTTATTGAACAGCTTTTAGTTCGCTTCAGTATCACTGTCAGCAACCGCAGAAAGTAGCTCGGTTGCTCTCAATGATTTGAGGATGCTTACTGCCGCCTATATTCTTCTACTCATCACATTGGAAAACCTTCGACGAACATTACGAGTCGAAACTAAACTGAAGTCGGCATCTCCTTCATTTAAGTGGGGTAATTAGTTCTCTCTGCGGTACAAAAAAGGGTTCCGAACGACCCACCCTCACTGGCGTTCTCCCATCTTCACCTTCATTTCCTGGTATAAAAAGAAAAGCATCCCATTAAAGCTCCATTTCCATACAATACGGTCAGATTAGAGCAGGCCCTGTGGGAAGCCTTCCCTTTACATACATGGTATGGACTTCATCCTGCTTTATCCATTCGTGATACACCAGTGTTCCGTAGAAGTGACAATTCACATACATATCCATAAGAAAAATAGTCGCAAACCCACCCCTTCAAGCTTTCTCGTGCCTGAATATAAACGGTGATAATCGTCGAGGAAAGCTGGTGGAGTCTCGTAAAAAAACGCCATTTCCATCAATTCGATCTAAGGCCGCCCTTCTGTAGTTCGAGGGCTAGTCTCCGAGAGATGTATAGAATTCAATAGTATGAAAGAAGGCGTCCTTTCAGACGTTCTCAAGGTACTTGATGATGTGTGGTAGTAAACGTTGTTAAAATATAAACCAAATAGGAAGTCTCGAATTCTTTGTAGCTCATTTACTAAAATGAAAGGCTTCTACAATCAGTCTCGTGGTCTGAAGGGTACCCTGGTCGACAGTAATGTGCGGTTGTATGGAAATGGAGAGAATTGTGTGTCAAACGTCTTTACAATGGCGTTCGAGAAAACTGAAAAGCAGGATTCTAATGCTTTAGTAGGGTGATGGAAGGGAGAGAAGAGAGGTTTATGTTTATGATGTTGAAAAGAAGTGCAAGGTTGAATGAACTAGCAGCTATTCCAAGCTTGCTAATTGGAAAATGCGCTAACTACTTGGCAGTATTGGAAACGTAGCTAGCACGAGTGAATATTCAGGCGAGGGTCCTGGCAATATGTACCTGTGAGCAGGGTGGGCGCTATATCTACCACGAGTCTTCTAGTTTCTACACGGCGGGAGGATTGGCCTCATATGAGTCCAGTTCTAATATCCAAAAATGGGAAAAAAACGCTGGTTGGCATTCTGCAGCTGCGTATTCTATTTTCTAAGTAGAAAACTATTTTTCTAAACATGTTCTATCTGCTTTAAAGTACTTTATTCAGACAGTTGTCTTCAGTAACACCAGCTCAGTGGTTTCACGACCGCTTGAGACTGATAAACAAATAGTTTGAACCTCGCTGAGTTCAGTGAAACTCGAAAATTGCTACGAGAGCTTGAATAATTCTAAAAATTATTACGGTCTGAGAACTCATTTGCGTACTCTATAGGACAACGCTTGGAGCGGAGACACCACGAAGATGTTCGGTATCTTCCTCTTTTGAGAGACACGCCTCAGGCGGAGGAGACGCGTCTCAGCGAAGCACAGAAACAGAGCCACTCTGGAAAGGCACGACGAAGTCGGGTGTAAGACCGAGGCCAATCCGGCGGGATATACCTAGAGTGTTTAGGTGAGCACGGCACAGTCCGGGGTGTTACCAATCCTAGACGCAGCGGTATCACGGCGATTGTCGGAAAAGGAGCGAGGAAACACTCGTATGAGGGGGGCGAGCGGGGTGCGTGAGGCGGCCACTCACGAGAGCCAAAAAGGAGAACAAGAGGAAAACGGGGGCGAAACCCTATACAGGGGCGATACTACGACAAGTGTCGGCGATTAAATATGAACTAACGGTGGTGGTAGCACTCTGGTCGACAGAGAGGTGGATGAACTAACGTGCAACGGGCGCTCACGCAGTATGCGGTGAAGACGCACCGAAGGCGAAAAGTTCAGGGCCAAGACTCCCTCCTTGGGATCTCCCAAGAGGGTGTTTACTGGGGAGCGGTGCTCAACCTCCTAAGTAGTGTGGCGCGCGGCCCCTGACAGTGGGCGCGCGCCCGAAAAATAGACACTAAATAGCGATAGCGTAGCTAAATAAATACTAAAAATTACTAAATAATACTAACCATTATATAGAATCCGGGCCACGTGTGACACGCCTCGCACTCGAGCGTCGGCATCCGTGCAGTCCACGTGTTCCACCAGTGTGCACTTCCGGTCCTAACCGGCCATCAGAACGCAATAGCGGTATAGCTTGTCATAGACCAAGCTAGTCCTCAAGCGAGCGAAATCTCTAAGTCCTGGGAAGAAACCTTGAAGCATTTTCCTTCATACTCTTGAACGTCAAACAGAATAAGGTGACATCTGTGGAGCAAAACCCGGCGACGGGAAGTGCTCTCAAGGTGTTCGAAGCCTTGCTCCCTGGGCGAGGCAGACTCAGAGACAGAGCCCTCCGTTCCACCCGTAGTGTGGGCTGTAACTCCCACGGGGGATTCCGGCAGTACCGACGGAGGTGAGGGGTAGAAACCGTTGGATCGGGAATGGGTATGGGTATCCCAAAGAATGGGGGAAAATCCGGCGAAGAGGAAAAGCGGGGCGAGGGTCGGGCACTAACAGGCACCAGACCCGAGAACCAGAAAAGGGGCAAAACAACAAAAGAAACCCAATACAGGGGCGAAAACCTGTCCTCGAAAGGAAACACAAAAAGCACGCAACAAGTAAGCAGAACCCCCACGGGGTATCGTGCACGCAGGTCGTCTGAGCGGTCCAAAGGGGGTGGTTGCACGGAACCCAAACGTGAGCACTCTCCAAGTGGAGTCGTGTCCCTACGCAGGCGTTGCTAACCAGAGCCCGTTCCGGGTTGTAAGGCCGAAACGATGGCGACGAAGAACCTCTAAAGGTATCGAAGACCAACCTTGGTTCTCACTTACTCTGAGCTCGGACTGTCAGATCTCGCCTCCCTAAGTAGGGCCCACTAACTAAACTCTACAGTAGTGCACACCTGCTCAGGGCCATACACGTGGAGATCCCACTGCCAGGGCCGAAAAATCCAACGTTCTAACAAATATCCGAAATTCGGTGGCAAAATTAAGCCACGTGTATCACGGGGCCAATCCAACCATGGGCCATCCGAATTTTCCCTTATAGGCGAAATATAACCAGAAAACAGTGCCACCTCAGCACACGTTAGAGGGGATCATAATCATAACCCTCGGAGGGTTCAATCCTCATTCTATGAGTTGCATCTTCAAGTATCCCCTGACTGGGCGTTGCTCTACATCTCCCCCTCTTTAAGACGAGGAAGAACATTCCGAGCCGCGGTTGTCTAACTTTCCGATCACTATACATACTTCTTTCCCAATGGGGTCCTTCACCACTTCTGAGGATCGCCACAAAACCGGCACATCGGTACAACTTTCTTCTACTCCTCCGACTTTCGGCGATAAGCAACTTCTCGCAACAGCGGTTTCGACTAGCCCTCTCAAGGGAATGAACCCGTACGTCATCAACCCACTCTCGGGGCCATCGGCCTCCGCGCCGGCGGACAACGAAGCTCCCCAGCAGGGTGGATATTTCTCCGGTTTGGATGCGGCTCCGTCAGGTACCGATTCTTCCGCCTCGGCGGGCAACCGACATCCTCAGGAGGATTTGGACATCAACGCGGTGGCGTGGAACTCCGCTCATGCGATGCCCTTGGTAGCAAACTCCAGAGGTTGGATCTCAAACGAATCCTTTCGAAGGTGGAGTCCCCTTACCGATCCGGTGATATATTCCCGCGCTCCGCGGTTCCATCCGACAGCGGTTCGCGACGATGAGCTCATCGACTCCTACGTGGAGGACGGCTTATTGCCGGGTGGCCTACCTGTTGAGGTTGTACGTTCTCCCGATTGGAGGGCGCGGGTAGCCATAGAGCCTCAGTATTTATACCGCAGTCGCGGGGAATCCTGGACAAGGGGCGCGCAGCGATGGCGGCTCTGGCCTACCAGCGATTGGAGAGGTCACGCTTTGACCATCTGGTTCCCCCGGAGTACGGGTTCGACGTCGCCTATTACTGCACGTACGGTGAGGTCTCCTACGGGGATAACCTGGCAGCCTTTCCAGAAGCCGAGTTCCGCGGACCGGGTTTTCCTCTCCGAGAAGATATGCTCAAATGGAGTCGTCCCATCCTTCGGGCTGAATTCAGGTACCTTCAGCGGCAGTTTACCCAATATGGGTTCGATCGACGCGTGCGCTTCGAGCGCCGCTCGCGCTCCCGTTTCGGGATCCTGGTCCCGTATCCTCACGTGGAACTGGAGCGTATCCGTAACACGGCGAAGGTTGGGCGATTCGTGCCCCTTCCAGCTTGGTGGAGTAAGGTCGAGGTCCCCCGAGGGTGCTTTGCTGAACTGCCCCCATGTATCTACTATTTCGCGTCTCGTTTGATGCACGACCCTAACTCGGGATACTGGGCCCTCGTTGCAGCCGAGTGGTCAGCCCGCGTAGCGGCGCATCTCCTCTGGGATGCTCATGACCATTTCCGTATCTGGTATATTCCTCCGATGCTACGGACCATCATGCGTCAGATCGACCTTGTCCCAGCGTTGGGTTCGGCCAGCAACGTGCAGGACCTGTATCCAATCTTGGACGTGATCGACAACACCCAATGGGATCGAGTTCCAGTGGCAAATCAGCCCGCAGGGGAAGGATCCGCGCGAGACAATTCTCCTGGCCGGTACGATCCAGGCTCCGGTAACTGGGTCTATGACAATCCCTTCGAAGGGGTTCGCATCAGCGTGGCGCAAGCACGGGCGCTGATTGACTCGCCTCGACCGATGCCGGTGGGACACCCGACGGGGTTCATTTATACCGACGAATACGAGTACGAGCCTCCAGTAGACCTGGACGATCCAGCGTTGGATAACGAAGTGCCAGCTCCTAGTGGAGTACTCCCTGTGGAGCCATCTGCACCCTTCCAACCAGTGGGAACGACCTCAGCTGCAGCGGCGAATGCATCCGGTGGCGGTCCATCTGCTCCCCCCGGGTGGGGTGTGAACACCCTTGCGCAGGCGCCGGTTGCCACTCCGCAAGCGGATAGTGTGCGACAAGGCCTCGTGAACGCAGGCATTCCGATTCCCCCGGGTATGACGGATGTGATCCAGATGTTGGCTTTCGCCTCGGCGTACCATCAGGGTCAGAATCCCAACGGTGGGGCGGGTCCCTCCTCGGGCTTTCCGTAGTTCCGCCTTCGGGCAATTGTAGAGTCCATAGCTTGGCGACAATAGTAAACTTCTGATAATTGCATAACTTCTTTTCTTCTTCCTTCCTAGGATCTTAACTTCTACTTCATCTTCTTCATTCCTTCTTAGGATCTTCTTCATCTTCTTCCCTTCCTAGGGTCCAATCTTCTTCTTAATCTTCTTCTCCACTTCGTGGGTCTTCTTTTCCTTTTTCATTATAAACTGTCCCGATAACCGGTGTTGTGTTCCCCGGTTAACGGCGCTAGGCCGAGGGCCAGTAAAAATTCCCTCTCAATACGTGTTCTTCGGGATACTCTCCTCAATTTCTCTTCAGAGGTCTAACATCTTCCTCACTTCGAGGTCGCATCCACACCAGTTCCCGTGGTGGCTTACCCGACTTGGGCACGATCCAGATTTGGAGGCAAGGTTACCCGAGCGCGTCGGTGATAGGATAAAACCTTAGACCTCGGAGGGTGCTCAATGGGTTCCACTGTATCCTCATCAGGCGAGAATCCGTACCATCGGACTTGGTAGCGAACTTCTCCCTCGGGGGTGTAGATGTGACGCACGATGCGATCGATAACGAATTCCTGCGGGTACACTTTTCCCTGTTCGGGCTTTTCTTCCATCTTGGAACGCTCTAGTTCCCTTGAGGGTGTCAACGTAGGGTCTAGACACACCCCGGTGGGTTCTTTTCCGTGTTGCGAGCGGGTCTCAGCACTTCGTCCAAACGGCGCCGAGTGGCCTGTGGGCTACGTTGTAACTTCCGTCTACCGAGTCAAAACAGCCCAGTTTTGGGTTCTTCTTAAAGCTAAAATCTTTCCGATAACAACAGTTTTCTTAGATTCCGTGACGGTTGAGAAACCGCGACGCGGTAGCGTCTCCAATCTCAGGGGGGTAAGACTTCAACGTCAACCCGAGCTACGGGGACGAAGGTTGCTCTTGTGCAACGCGCCGTGCGACAGAGGCGGTTTGCGCGACGGTTGGTCGTCAGAGCCTTTTGATTGGCTCGGTGAGGCGGGTTGCGCGACGGTTGGTCGTCAGAGCCTTTTGATTGGCTCGGTGCCATTCGACGTGGGCCACATAAATGCGCGGGCGCCGGTTGCCACTCCACAAGCGGATATGAGGTGGCGCTTTAGGCACGCGCTAGCACTCTCCTGAGCTGTCCCCGACGGGTCTCACTCATTTCTTTCCCATTCCTGAGGGTTCCAGTGTCTCCATAGGAGTTCCTATTCCCATCCCATGACGGAGAGCCAAATTTGGTCAACCTCGTCGTCGATATCTTCCCCGTGCGGGTTCGCTGACACAACTCGTTCCCGAGAAAGCGGGGTTTGAGTGTGCGACACCTCAGTGTCTCTTCCGCGGCGGCGGGTGATCGTCAGCTCTGTAGGCGTTCCGGGTGCGGAGTTCTCCACACGACTCTCCCTAGGCGGGTTTTCGTCATCTTTTCTGACGTCGTGCTCGGCTGGGTCGGTGGTGATGTCGCTACCCATACGCTGGGGTTGTGACTTCTCTGTCGCCGGCTCGGTCGGGCTCGCCGTCTCACTGTGAGAACTAGATTCCCTGTTAGGGCGACTGGCTGACGCCGAAACATCGTCCTGCGAAGGAACTAAGTCCTCCTCCCCCTCCTTAGGCGGAGAGCCAGGAGGCTTGATTACCTCCGGTGGGGGAGTAACTCTGTAAGAGTTCGTTGGCTGGGCCCTTGAGGGAGCGGGCCCAGGTTCGGGAGTATCCGAAGTTTCCGGTAGGTCGGTTAAACCACGTTCCGGGTGCGGAAGTATAACGGGGCGGGTGTTCGAATCTCCGCCTGACGGGTTAACTTCCGTTGAATCATCCCCTGTGGAGGGCGTTGGTGCCGACACCACTTCCACATTTGGGTTGGGCGCTCGTGTGATGCGGTCTCTGTAGATCCGTTCGTGGCGGTTAGCGATATCCAATACCACCGTGTCCGGGTCTACAGAAACCACCCGATAGCGTCCGTCCACAATTGGCGAAAGCTTGTGCCTACGTTCCTTTTCAGGATTGTAGTATTCCTTTCGAAGGAAGACGAAGTCGTCGGGCTCCACCTGAGGTAGAGGTTTGCGAACCCGATTGTCAAAGTCCTTCTTGTAGGCGCGTTGAGCTTTGTCCATTGCTTTCCGGGCTATCGGCACCATCTTCGTAAGCCACTCCTTCCAGGCTTCTCGGTACAATCCCGGTGACGGGTACGTCGACAGCGTCGGTTGAGCCTCGATGGCGACCGGCGGCGGTGTCCTCGACAGTACCAGTTCGAATGGGGATAAAGATGTAACCCGATGTACCTGGGTGTTGTATGCATACGTGATAGCGTCTGTGTACAAGTCCCAGTTTTTGGGGTGATCCGCAACATACGATCTCAAAGCGTTGAGTATCGTGCGGTTAAACCTCTCCACCTGGCCATTCCCCTGAGGGTGATACGTAGTAACAAATAAATTCCTTACATCAAGGATTCGACATACATCTTGAAAGAACTTTGATGCAAATTGCCCTCCGTTGTCGGATAACAACTGCACCGGCGGTCCATATACGAACACCCAATGGGTCACGAACGCTTGCGCGACGGTAGCGGCGGTGATCCGCTTCAGCGGCACAGTTCTCGTTAGCTTAGAGAATCTGTCAGAAATGACAAGCAGATACCGATGACCTCGGGGCGTCCTGATAAACTCCCCTAGGATGTCTATGGCTACGAATTCGAGTGGAGCCCGTGCCGGGAACAGCGTCAACTTCTTAGAGTGCTTCCGAAGTTTGACGTCATTCTTGGCGCAATTGGCGCAGGCCCGTCTGACGGCGTAACAATCGAATGCCATTGCCGGCCAGTAAAAGTCCCTTCTCAACGTGAGGTACAGTTCTCTTCCCCCGGGGTGGGCGCCAACCTTCACATAGTGAGTGAGGTGTAATACCCTCTGTTGTAGGGTATGCGGCACCACTATCCTCGGGCGAGGTCCAACGGTCCTGATTAGGTAACCCTGATCGTCGTCCTCGAAAGGTAACTGAAATCCTCCGTTGAGGCGAGCCCGAATCCGTGTACAGAATGGGTCGAGCTGTTGCTCGCGTATCATCTCCTCTGGAGAGATAGGTATAAAAGAGCCGGTCGGCGAATCCAGACTCTCGTTGACGAGTATATCGTAACAAACATCATCCGTCAGCGGTTGAGCTCCTCCCTCGAGGTCCGATACCATAAAGCATGGGATGTCATCGTCCTCGTAGGGGTCCGTTTCCGCTGTTGTTCCCAAGCGGGATAGTGCATCAGCCTGAGTGTTCAGCTTCCCTTTCTTATACAGGATCTCAAAGTCGAATTCCGACAGTCGGAGACGCCAGCGCATAAGGAGGCGGCCCGAGGGTTCGGAGATCTCCAGGAGCCAACGAAAGCATGCGTGGTCCGTATGGACTTTGAAACGAGTACCCATCAGATAGGGGCGAAGTGTAGCTAAGGCCCACACAACGGCTAAACATTCTTTCTCGGAGACCGAGTAGTTCCTTTCATGGACATTCAGGGAACGTGACCAGTACCCAATAGGGTGACGTTCACCATCCTTAGAGGATTGGAACAGTGCACACCCTACTTGGTTTGCACTAGCATCGGTGTCCACTTCGTAAGGGAGCCCAGGATTGGGTAGAGCCAAGATTGGCGGTGATGTTACGGCATTCACCAGTGCCGTGAAGGCATACGCTTCCGCGTCGCCAAAAGGTTCCAGTTCAACTGGTTGTCCCTTCGTCAGGAGCCTGTTGAGGGGGGTGGCAATATCCGCAAAGTTCGGGACGAATCGGCGATACACGTTACATAGACCTAAGAACGATCGCAACTCCGTTTGAGTTTTCGGGTGTTTTGCTTCCTTCAAGGATTTCACTCGTACTTCATCGATTGAAAGCTGTCCGGGACGGATGATATGACCCAGATACTTAACCGAATCGGTGAAAAACTCGCACTTCTTGAGTTTCAAGGTGATTCCCGCGTTGCGGAGTATCTTCATTACGTCCCTGACGTGTTCGAGGTGGTCATCCAGGTTGTTGGAGAAGACAATAATGTCGTCTAAATACACTAGACACGTCCTCCACTTGAAGGGAGCCAACAGAATGTCTATCGCCCGTTGAAACGTTGCGGGGGCATTTGTCAACCCAAAAGGCATCCTCCGGAATCGGAAAAGTCCTTGATGACACACGAAAGCCGTTTTGTCTCGATCTTCCTCCCTAATAGGGACTTGCCAGTAGCCCGAATTGGCGTCGAGGGTAGAGAACACAGTAGCGCTCCCAAAGGAGTCGATGTATTCGTCCATCCGAGGGATCGGATACACATCCTTAATGGTTACCTCGTTCAGGCGTCTGTAATCGATGCAGAAACGCCACGATCCATCCGGTTTCGGAACTTACACCACTGGTGAGGCCCAAGCGGACTGGGCAGGTTCAATTACGCCCGCTTTAAGCATCTTCTCCACCTGAGATTTCTCCTCATCCCGAGCTTTCGGTCCAGCCCTGTAAGGGTGTTGGGCAATAGGCCGAGTGTTCGGTAACAAGTCGATGCGGTGTTCTGTAATCCCAATAGTTCCAAGGGAACCATCCCACATGGGGGTAAATTCACGAAGCATGTGCCTCAGCTTCTCCCGATAAGATGCGGGTACATGGTTGAGATCCCATTTCTCCAATTCCTGAACAGGATCCGTCTGGTCTGCTCCTGTGATAGGGGCCGTAACCTCCTGAGGTTTAAAGTGTTCAGCGTGTGGAGCTGCAGTTGTATGCTCACCGTCTTCCGCGATTTCGGCAGTGTCCTCCCCCTCCTTAGGGTCCGCCATACCAAGGACCTCTGCGATAGAGATCTTTGTAGGTACGACCGCATGCGGGTGTGGAAGAACAGAACCCAGGATCTGGTGTTTGACCAAATGCTGCGTTGTCTTTCCAAAGTTGGCTACCAAAACCTTGAAAGGTTTATCCGGTTCCACGGAGACAACCCCATTCGCAAGGGCTTGTTGACGCCGCGTATACAGAGACGGGTTCGGTTGTACCACATGCACACCAATTTGCTTGGTAACAACTGTGACCCAAACCTGGGTTTCTGGCGGGATAGCCACTGACTTCGCAACCTTTACCCGTGTAGACACCGGATCCTTCTTCACAGATTCCTGCGCGACGGGGAGAGGAACGCGTGTTCGCGCTGTTCCCTGTAAGGGTTTACGAACGATTGAGATCGTAGACCCGTCTTCGAGTTCCACAGTTCTACTCCGAGGACGGATGGCTTCCACGAAGCGGTCGCAAAAGTCACAACCCAGTATGACTGGTGCTGCAAGTGACTTGCATACAATAAACTCCAGTTGGACGAGATAGGAGCCTAACCTCACCATGAGGGAAATTGTACCCAGTGTCCGTAGCGGGTTGTTGTTCGCATCGGCGATATCCAAACGTGGACCGGTACGAACTTGGACCCGGAGCAGCAGGGGTAACAATTCCACATGAATTAAGTTAGGAGCGGCTCCTGTATCCAGGACAGATATTTGACGAACCATAAACTGGTTGGACAGGCCGAAGTCGGCGAATACTTTATAATTCCGCTTGGCCATTACCATAACTCGATCCGGAATACGGAGATTACGGGACCGTATCCACGGGCGACGGAGGACATTAAAGTATCCCGAGTTAACGTCGGTGTCAGCCGTTTTACTTGAAAGGATAGTCACAGCTGGGGAGCGAAGCTGGAGCGCCTCGGGCGTCTTCAACTCCGGCTTAGAAGACGCCCCTCCCGCAGGGGAGACTCCCAAGTTTAGTTTTTCGAAGCGGACCCCACCGAATTCGGTGCAGCTGCCTCGAAGGGGACCGGTTGTTCCCCGTTCGCGGGTACAAGTTCTGTATCCCTGTCAGCAAGGTGAGCTCGGAGTATCCTTTGTTCCTCATAGGACCTACTCGGGACTCGAGCTTTCTCCTCAGGGGTCAGAGCCTCGTACTGAGCGATAATTCGTGAACCCTCCCGCAGGGGAAATGTGCAGTCTGGTGCTTTGTGACCACGGAGGTAACACAAATAGCAAATCAGCTCTGCCGGGTTCGGTTGTGGACGTGAATCCACGCGACGTGGTGCTGTATCCCTCCATCCGGGGCGAGAGAACCGAGCAGCGGTATTCGCAAAGGGTAGAGATGCGGCTGGCACCCTCCGTCTGTGGGTATAGAGCGCAGGGTCTTCATCCGTAGTCGGAGCGGATGTCGACGGCAACTCAGACGTACCCATAGATTCGGGGTTACTTCCCATGAAGTGAATGTTATCATTGACCCCCAGAGGGGCAGGGCCTCCTGCGAGTGACAAAGACGAGTTACCTCCATCGGCGAGGAGTGCACTTGTCGGCCGACTCTTTCGGTTCTGCCGGGCACGGAGAGTTTCCCCTCAGCCTGGGCGTACTGAACCAATTCCAAGTAGGTCAGCTTGCGCTTCTCTTCCCGATCTCGGGCAACCAATGCCCTTATCGAGGGGTCCAAACCATCCACAAACATGGAGCATCTCTCGTAGGCGGGGAATACATTCCCGCATCGGTGAAACGCTTTATTCAAGCGAGTTGAATACACCGTTTCGGTTTCCATCGGCTTCTGCCGCGTATCCCATAATGCAAGGATTGCTTCCTGAATCGCATTTCCAGTAGCGTATGACCTCAAGAGGTACTGCACCGCTTCGGGCCAGCACGTGACTCCCCCTTCCGAGGCTCGGGATGATCCACGGACGGAGTTGAACTAGTCTTCAGCCATCCCCTTTAAGAAATAGGGTAATGCAAGATACGCTTGCGCTTCACTCATACCGAGGATGTCAGCCTCCTGGACGAACCTCGCAAGGAAATCGAGCACCAGAATTGGGTCTGTTCCTGTGAACTCCCTCTTCTGTAGGGTGATGCTCAGCCTTTTGATGTAGTCCTTGACCTTACCCGTTCCGCGGGATGTTCGATCTCCCGAAGGGTTATCCAACCGGTAATAGCGGTACGATAACAGCTTCCGATAGAGAGGATTCGTCGGTTTCAGCTTCCTTAATCCAAGGTGTTTCCTACCCTTCTTCCGGGTACGGATTGCCCCTTGAGAGGTGTAAGTAGCCTTCGACCGAGTCGCCCGGGATGACCGGCGTCCATCTTCACTATCCGAAGATTCGGAGGACGAACTCGATGACGAGCGATTGGGATCGGAATCCGATAAATCCTCTTGGAGGTGAACGCTCTTCTTTGACTTGCGGCGGTCCCGTTTAGCGGAGCGGTGTTCTTCGTCTTCCGAAACGTCGGGTTTATCCTTCGATGCTTCTGTGTCTCCGTCCATACGGATAATGGCCTCGAGGGTGTCCAGCCGAGCTCGGAAGCGTTCCGCTTGCACGCGGTGTTCCTCCACGAGGCTCCAGTACTCCTGGATAAAGACCCCAGGGGTACCAAAGCTTTCCAAAAGGGAGTTCACATCCCTCCTCAGGGTACGAAGGTCATCGGCGACTCCCCGCACCTGGGCGTCCTCCACCCTGAGGCGGAGGGTAGTAACCTCCTGAAGGAGCTCGATATGAGCCGCGTTGGCGATATCAATTCGAGTCTCCAGGCGCTGTAATTCAGGGTCGGCCCGACTTCGGGGTGCTGCTGAGGGGGTCTCCACCACTGGAGCTGGGCCCACAGCCACGACCTCTCGAGGACCTGAAACCACTGAGGGTGCTCTCCGAGTGTCCGGATCGATACCGGAATCGTTCCGACCTTCGGGAATAGAGCTCCTCGACCTAGGCGGGGCCGGGGGCACTGAATCCGCTTGACGGTTCGATCCAGTCCTGGAACCACGGGTAGGCGGCGTCATGCTGCAGACACGACACCGACGATTCGGGGTAACGATGAAATTCGATCACGAGATTCCCGGAGAACGGATGACGTAACACAAAACAAAAATAAAAACCAATTCCACCCTTTCCAAAGGGGACCACTACAACAAATCTTCACGACGGTGCTTCCTCTTCCAACAGATATTCCAACACGTGGATGACCAACCCAAAAGTCCGAGAACGGCTTCTAAGTCGGGAGACCACTTGTGGAGCAAAACCCGGCGACGGGAAGTGCTCTCAAGGTGTTCGAAGCCTTGCTCCCTGGGGGAGGCAGACTCAGAGACAGAGCCCTCCGTTCCACCCGTAGTGTGGGCTGTAACTCCCACGGGGGATTCCGGCAGTACCGACGGAGGTGAGGGGTAGAAACCGTTGGATCGGGAATGGGTATGGGTATCCCAAAGAATGGGGGAAAATCCGGCGAAGAGGAAAAGCGGGGCGAGGGTCGGGCACTAACAGGCACCGGACCCGAGAACCAGAAAAGGGGCGAAACAACAAAAGAAACCCAATACAGGGGCGAAAACCTGTCCTCGAAAGGAAACACAAAAAGCACGCAACAAGTAAGCAGAACCCCCACGGGGTATCGTGCACGCAGGTCGTCTGAGCGGTCCCAAGGGGGTGGTTGCACGGAACCCAAACGTGGGCACTCTCCAAGTGGAGTCGTGTCCCTACGCAGGCGTTGCTAACCAGAGCCCGTTCCGGGTTGTAAGGCCGAAACGATGGCGACGAAGAACCTCTAAAGGTATCGAAGACCAACCTTGGTTCTCATTTACTCTGAGATCGGACTGTCAGATCTCGCCTCCCTAAGTAGGGCCCACTAACTAAACTCTACAGTAGTGCACACCTGCTCAGGGCCATACACGTGGAGATCCCACTGCCAGGGCCCAAAAAACCAACGTTCTAACAAATATCCGAAATTCGGTGGCAAAATTAAGCCATGTGTATCACGGGGCCAATCCAACCATGGGCCATCCGAATTTTCCCTTATAGGCGAAATATAACCAGAAAACAGTGCCACCTCAGCACACGTTAGAGGGGATCATAATCATAACCCTCGGAGGGTTCAATCCTCATTCTATGAGTTGCATCTTCAAGTATCCCCTGACTGGGCGTTGCTCTACAACATCTGCCAAAGGGATAGTTTCGACAGAGATCATATTTTTCTAGCAAGTTAACAAACGCTGATTAAATTATTAAAAGGCTTGAGGTAATTTTAACTCTTTTTTAATAGTTTTAAGAAATGCCTTTGAAAAAGCCTAAGAACAACGCATGTTGACACATGAAGATCAGTTTGGTTGACAAAATGATGTTTGGAATTTGATGAATGTCACGCAGATGATCTAGAAAACAACCACGACCGGTTCCACTGTGACAAAAATAAACATCCATATCATTTTAATTTTTACATTCCGAACAAAAAAAGTTGAATTTTTAAGTGGGTTTGCAGACTTAGAATCGTCCTGGATATGTTTGAGACGTTAAAACATTTGTCTTCATTAAATGAATGCTGGTTCCTGCCATATATGGGTTTTCTAGTTCATCTTTTTCCTTACATTTTCTTTTCATAGTTCAAATAGCATCCCAGTTGTTATTTACTAATCCGTCTGCGAGACTATAATAAAAATTATGCGGTGTAGGATTTAATGTGTTTCTATATGCACCCATATAGAAATTCCAAGCATCAACCACGCACATTGCCGGCAAAGAAGTATTCACTATAAAATATCATACTTTCACTTCGAACTTCTTCTTTATATTCAGATAATCTTGACGTGATCTAATATGCCTATCAATTCTGAAACAACAAGAATAGTCCTCCTCCCAAACCGCTTTAATAGCAACAGTTATCCGAATTTTCTTTGTTATTCCATCAGTTGTCTTCCATCTTTCACGAGAAACGGAAGTTCCTGGTTGGGTACTGCTACAAGTTCTGATATAATATCTCCTCTGACGATCCACCCAGAGCAAAGACATCCTCTTAAGATCCAATTCAGGCAGTTTCGCGACCATTGACACGTGCTGGTCTCGTGGCGTCATCGTAAGTTCAGAGAGATGTTTCATAGGAAATCTTCTGGTGGCTGGTTTTACGACCCCAATAAATCTCATTCCTCTTTTTTATAGTTCTTCGGCTGATTCAACAGATGCAAAATATGAATCGGCACAAACGATTCGATTAGTGGCGAACCAATTTTCAACCAGTATCATTAAAACAGCTGTTCCATGTGCATGTTCTGATTCAAAAGGCTGTACATCTGGTTGCGTAGCTCCCATCTTCATTTCTATTTTGAGAATAAGTCCGCTCCTTCCACAACACACTGTCTATAATTCAAAACCATTTTCAGGTTTCCTATCAAGAGCAGTAGAGTGTGAGAGTCCAATTTCAATCCAGTTCCCTCCACGTTCATACCAATGTGACATACTTTCGTCCACACACAAATTGTGTGACGGAGTTACCAACGCTTTCCGATGGTCATTTGTAGCTTTTACATACTCAGAAACGCATGACCACCTGCATTCTTCTGATTTTTGATCATGTTCAGAGCCACTGAAAACGATTGCCTCATATTTTCAAACCGATTTCGTGACATGATCTTTCTGAGCTGCGGAGATTCGATATATTTCGAGAACGTGTCTTTAGACCCAATTGATCTTCTATTTGAAAACTCGAAGCGTGTCGTTAACATCATCAAACCGAACAATTCAAAAGATCACCGCCTATAGTCTTCTTTAAGCCTTTTTCTTCCAGCCGAGGTTTGTTAGATCGAAATGTTTTTTCTAAATGAGCTACAGGAAACATACATGGAAAAATCATATGGACAGAGTCCCAAAGATGCACAAATGGCGGAGATAAAATCTCCAACAGGTCCCGTGACTTTCCATTGAAGCACTTGCACTGGACCAGTCAAAGTCAAGGATAAATTTTCAGTTGTGCATTTCGTCCAATGAACTTTTACAAAGCTGTCTTGCGTGTCACTTTTTGTTACAGTAAGAGGGCTCAACGGATTCATTGTGTGACAGTGATCGCCATTCGTGATAGTATGCTGTTCGTCAATGTTCGAAACTTCATTAGTAATAGCAGCATGATTTATCTCCACGTTGGAATTGATGGCTTTTTGAGAAGTTTCCTGAACCGTGACATGATCTCCGGATTTTATATTGCAAAGTTTGAGAGTGCATAGTTTTTCGCGACCAAGTAGCTCGAAGTTTATGGTGACAAAAGTGTGTCTCCGATTATTTTTGACAACAACGTCCACTTTTGTAACACTTCCGCTGGCCTGTTTCGTTTTCTATTGCGTGCCAAAGAAGCTTTTACAGTCGCTCTCTGATGTGGTGAGACGTGCGCGGATGTGTACTCTGTTTCCCACTACACGACTGGGATCGATAGATGATGACATATTTGATAAATTATGAAAGAATGAAGTAAAGATGATGTTGTTTACAGGTTGTGGACGATCGTTCCTGATCTTTGAGGTTGACGCCAGAGAAGAAGAGAGTGTTGACAACGTCTAGGCACAAAAATTTAAGGAAATTGACAAAGTTTACAAAAATGATCGATGTTGTAATTTTGGCCTCATATGAGGCCAGTGGTCGTATAGACACTAGTTACTTTAAAGGTGCCATGCATTCTGGGAAATCTCTGTCCAATAGCTGCTTAAGAGCTACTTTTACTGAAATACAAGGGAAACTTCAGGGTGAACGGTGGTTGGATCTCCTTCCGTTGACGAGCTCGAGTCTTGAAAGCAGTAGGTTTCGAGTCGAGGCCTACTGCTTTCGCATAGCCCGAACGAGGCTTCTTTTTAAGACGTACTCACCCAGGTTGTAAAAGGCGTCCAACAATCTGTCTGTTTTCTTAAACTAGATAAAAGACCTCCATGGTCTCGGTGCAAAGTGCGAAGAACTGCGACAGGCATAACTTCGACTTTTCCACTCTCCGGACAGATGTTTTCCTTCTCCAGACCATGATAAGCCATGCACACGATGGAAGGTTGCACTTCACAGCTTGTCGGTCTGTCGGCAGCTGTGTATCAGATGCGCGTCTTACCTTACTGTTTGAAGATATGATTGTTATGATGGATACGCATTTCTACCCATGACATGCGCACTCTTAGACAGGTCACAGGGTTTGAAAGTTGTACCACCTCATTTGGGTTATGAGACCAAGTCGTTTAGCGACTGAATGAGTAATGTACAAAAGATTTTTGGGCGGCTCTGCGCACTCCTGATTGTGCTCCTCCCGTCGCGATATGCCACCACAGTTTCAATGTATCCTTCGCACTTCGCGATTTGCATGGAAGGGAAATGAATATTTCTTTTAGATCTGTCGCAAGAAACTTTCTCAAATAGAGAAAAGGAGAGTAACGAATTTTTGGTTCCCGTTTGACTCGTACCGAACACAATATATAATATTGGAAGAAATTGTTCTGAAGTTAGATTGCTGTGGTGACCAAGAGAGGTGACATCACTAGGCCTTGTTCCCAACACCCCTAGCAACTAAAGACACACTCGAACATGGTTACCAATTGGAGCGGCAGACGCTGTAATGAATCGTCTGTCGATGGTTCGCGCACGATTTGCGCTAGTTTGTGAGTACCATGACGATTGGGGTAAGGGAAGCTTAACCGATTTCCGTCCCCAACATATATTTTATGAATCTTCTTGGAGGCGTTCGTGGACCTAGATGTGCTGAGGATCTACAGTTTATTGACAGGAAGAACCCTGCGTTTTTATGAAAAGCGCAGCAACCCGGCTAATATGCCCTTTCACCGCATTTGGAACTTTGTGAGACTTTCAGCTTACACGGTAGAACGTATGGATGGAAGAGACAAGCGGAACCATGGTTTCAATAGTTTTGATTGGGTTAGATTGCAGTTAGTTGCAATTGCTAACGACAGTTTGCCTACATGCATAACATGGAGAAAGAACAATATTTCACAATTGCAAACTGTTACATTGTAACCAGCAGCATTTGCTTTAAACAATGTTTTGTCAGCAGTGAGCAAGATTTGATCAATATGCTCGAAATTCTATGGCATTTCGTGGCTATTAAGAACAATTCCTTCAAGATCAGGTCGTGATATGAATTGAACTACATACGGTACCTCAGTCAACCTTACGGACAATCAGAATGCCTTCACGTACTGTGAGCATAACTTGTTCTGTTCTCTTGTCTGCTCTCACGTACTGCGCAAATTCGTGGAGACTTTGTCGCGCCGGATCATTTTCGCCGTACACGAGCGAGCATAGTGCGTTGTCTGCCAACAATATCCCTCCATCACGTAGCATTTTCAATCCAGTGTTATAGTAATGTCTGTAGTTCGTCTTGTCAGCATCCAAAAAGACGATATCAAATTGTTCATCGTTTTCCGCCAGCTCGACAACAGCCTTCCGTGCATCAGCTTCGATTAAAGTAATTTTGCGTCCATGTGTCGCTTTGCTAAAGCATGAACGAGCTACATCAGCCGTTTTTGAGTCAGCTTCAATGGTTATGACTTCACCAGTTGCAGTCATGCCTTCAGCAAATGCCAGTGCTGAATACCCGGTAAAAGTACCTATGTCTAATATACGGTTCGCTTTTGTTATTTGCGCCAGCATTTTTAGGAATTGTCCCTCCACGGCCCCGACCATGCACGGTGCAAACAAATTTGCCATCTCCGTTGCTTCCGAGATGGTTTTGAAGTCTTGGCTGGGTGCTGAAGACATTGCACATGCGTACTCCTCTACACCGTCATGAAACAACATCGAATGGTCAAAATCGGGGGCATTTTGTGTATCTTCACGACTGATGGATGTGAATGAACATGCAATATCAGAAGCGCATTGCTCACCGTTCGCACGGCTGTGATGCGACGCGATCCAATTGTTGTAAGTTGCAATATTGCTTGTGCCATTAACAGATTCACGGGTATGTCCGTTGGAAATGCCGTTGTTCTTCACCGTGCCCGGCGGCACACATGAACCGTTGCTCTTAACATGTCCGTTTTCCATTTTGTGAACGGAATCGGGTTGTGATATTTTCTCACGTCCCAGACTTCCTTTCAGCACGGCGTTGTCAGCGTGCTGCCTCACTGTGGAAGGGTCTTCCAGACCAACATCTCTACAATGTGACTCTACCCCGAAACCTTCTCGAGGGTAGCATTTCACAATATCCTGGTAGTCGGCGAGGGTGCGTTCCAATCGCTCTCGAGTTAATTCGTTCAAATAACCACAAACGCCAATTTTTCCGCGAGGAACGGGGGCGCAGAGATTTCCGCCTCTCTTCTCCGTCATTTTCACTTGCGATGCCCAGAGAGAATCTCCATTTTCCAATATCTGATGACGCAGCGAGAGTCCCACGTTGCTCATAACCTTCAGTATACGGTGAAATTCTTCCTCTGTAATCCACCCTTCTAGGAAAGACAAATATGCTCCGTATCCCATACCAATGGCAACAGCGTGACCATGAAGCAGGCCTGCTTGCAGCTCAAATCCTGGTGACCAGGTGTGGCCGTAGGCATGTGGTCTGCATTGGTGAGTTTCCCACAGATTCCCATATTCAGAGCGTACATAACCATCCATGGCCCTGGCGATAATGGTTTCGCTGAGTTGGTCAATTTCTGAACCTGGTTCGCAGTTCTCGATACCGAATTTTGTCTCAACCAGATTGTTCCCTGCTTTTTCAAGACATTCAAATAAGCGCACATCTTTCGTGACTGCCATCTTTATTATTTCCGCAATACCATGGCGAATCCACCCTGGCTCGAGTGTCCTGAAGAATTGTCGGTCAGTGAGAGTAAGAATCGGCGGGTGATAGGCTCCGAAAACATTCTTGTAGCCTAAACCATCACAGCAGGTACGAGGAGAAGGACCTGCATCAATGCCGGAGACGATAGAGGTGCAGAGCATAACATAAGGGGTGTTGCGGTGATAGAGGGCACACGCAAACCCTCCTACATCGGCCATCACTCCTCCACCGACAACGAGAACCGGTTCGTTGCGAGACACGTGAAGTTTCTTAAGGTCAACGAGAATTTTCTCAACAGTTGAGATATCCTTATCTACTTCCATGCACCGGTATACGAGTTTGTCGAGAAGAATGCGATTCTCTGAAAAGTAATTGTGGAGGCTCTTGCCGTACAAACCATCCAGGCGTTCATCTACCACCGCGACGCATCGTCCAAGCGGCTGGTACACGTCGGAAAGTAACTTGCTCGTTGGATTGAGAACGTCTCGGCAGATTTCAATTGACGTGGTGATAGTGGTACCCATTACTGCTTCTATTGTGCAACTGTCTTCACTCGACGTTACGTGACCAGCGCATTGGCGGTAAATAGAGGTTGGGAAAATCGCATGCTGATCGTGTTCAAGCAGGTAGTCGGCATTTGGTTGATAGAGTTTTTTTAGCTTTTCCGGTGCCCCTGATGCAATCGTCAGCGTTTTCATGAACAGAGGGCCATACTTTGGACTCCCAAGAACACGAGATACTAGAACTGAGAAAGCTTGGGTGTAATCGGAGTCGAACACTGAAAGCACAGTGGCTATCGCAGTACACAGTTGCCCACAGGGTAAGTTGTAGCAATACTTGAGGAGTTTGAGAGAGCGAAGCAAATTCAGTTCCTTCTTAGAGTGTGAGAATCGAACAGCAGCATCAGAACCGAATACGTCTGCACGGGAAACGTTAACAAGAAACCTGTGAACAACTTCGAGTGAAAGAAGTTCTGTGAGAACTTTATCGACGGGCACAGTTGTGGTGAAAAGTGAAGATGACTCTGGTAGAACCGTCTTCAAGTCCTTCGTAAATGATTCGAAGTACTCAACGGTAACGTCTGCATCAACCTTGGTGGTTGAATCGAGTGTAATGTGCATTGTGAAAGTTAAATGCTGAATGAAGGCTGATGGAAGTTAGCGATTGACGAGGCGTGTTGCCGTTGAAGTAGGGCACCTGCAAGCTGCAGTTCAACCGGTGAAGCTGATGTTCACTGCCTCACGTTTCTCGGTGTGGGAGCTCGATATTAAATAGGCATGGTAAACTATGCTCACTTAGTTGTGCGGAATGAATTACAAAATGGCAGTGTTAAATCTGTGAGGCGGAAGGCAACCGTTGTGTGGTGGTCACAAAAGCGGTAACAGCATTGGAAGCTATCAGCGGTGAAACAAAGTCTCGAGCATTTTCATTAGGAATGTGATTAACCAAAGTCTTGGGGCTCTGTGGCCATCACTGTTTGACGTTATTGAGCGGGTGGTGGGTGATTCAGACATCTCAAGTCCACCAAAATGCAGACCACCACCCATGCAGGCGGAATGAACGGAATATATGAACGATGTGACTTGCGAATGATCGTGATAGTGGTCCTCTTTCACGCAGGCTTCAATTGTCATGTCATGCAAAGGGCGCATTTGTGAGAGCTGGCATGCATGAGGAGACGAATGATTAGCGAAAGCTCGCTTTCGCTAAACCCTACCCGGCGTGGGACTTCAATTTTTGGCCTGTATTTTATTGCGCGTTCGCACACGGTAGGCAGCATAGCGCATACCACACAAGGATGTGAGGTCGCGGTGGAGAGAGGTCACTGGCGCACCGCACAAGAGGTCACGGGCGAGGGTTGTGGTGGCGGTTTGCCTCGCCGCTACCCAATAAGCCGTAAGTTGCCCTCGCTCTCCCAAGCAGAACTTGTCGAGGACACCGCGATCTCGGTGATGCACAGTTAACATCGACACACTCTTCCAGGGCTGCATGTTACGCATGTGCAAAGTGCATGTCACGCACGCTTTTAACACAGGCGCGTATATAATCGCTGCACATTCCCACCTCGCGACACCCGCGCTTCACAGATAGCCACAAAGTCCAGACCTCACGGCGCTCGCTGCTTCGCTGAAGTTCCTGCCACATTCCGCCCAAAGACCAACTGCACTAGCCGTAGGCTAGATGAGCTCCAGTAGCTCATTAGCCAGATTCTCAGCAAGAATTTCAGCAATGCGTAAAATTACCACAGATTCGGCAAACGACTTACCGAAGGTAAAATCAAGATCATCGTTCGATTGGTAAGGAGCCCAAATGCCTCACATTTGTACCCTACAAAGGGCAGCAATCCTCTGATGCATCCTGTAAACGTCTTTTGGAGGTTGTCTATGACGGATTTGACGAATAAGAATAGAGTATGCATCTGATGGATTTTTTGAAAAATTGCCCTATCCATAAAGTTGGGGATGAAAAAAGGCATTTTTCTGAGTTACGTTGTTCTGACCATCATCTTTATCAATATTCTGAATAACCCTTTTTGATGATCAAGATGATCAATATTCCTGTTGTGAGAGGTTAGACTGATAAACAATCCAAATAGGGCAGCGCGCCACGTGGCGGAATAGATTGTTAGTCGATGACGACCTCGATGACGTACAGGAACAGCTGAAGCTAACGGGCAAGACCAGAGTAACAGACAGAACAGCGCTAATGATTCAATTGTAGGAATTCGAAAGACCTTAGAAGAACGGACATCAGAACATCAGGCCAAACTAGTAAAGAGAGAGATATCAGTAGAGACGTTTCACGACTCCAATTACGGGCTCTAGTGTATAAAAAAGGAACTTGTTTATGTATGAATTGAAACTGTTCCTTGTATTTTCAGATTGCAGGAAGCCAAATTCTAGCTCTTTTTCGGCGTCATCTACGGTAGACCATCACTTTCACATCACCATGGTCTCTGGTAAATGAAAACACCTCCCCTTGAAACAATTATCAGAACTGCTTGGTATGGCCTAGCTCAATGCCCGCTTGGTTTCTGGGGCATAGGGTGGTCCACAGAATTCACACCGCTCCTTGTCTTCGGACGATCACAGAGGATATACTTTGCAAGCGCAGAAAAGACAACAAACAGCCATGAAATACCATTCCATACGAACGCCCATTTGTACGTTCCCGAGGTAGAACGTAAGGCAGCAGAAAGATATGACCCAAGTGATCCAGAGGCAAAAAGAACCATAAGATTAAAGTTTGATCGAAAACCAAGTTTTTGCTTCCCAAATTCTGGAAGCACGGACGTTGTCAGACTAAACACCGCAGCATATCCCACAGCATCTATCATAAAGAAAAGAATGTGCACATGAAGCTAATTGGTTAGTACAGTAGGCTTTCACAAGAGATAATATGGCAGTTGACCGTAAACGCACAAAAAAAGACAAAAGCCACTACTTTGAGCAGGCTGGTTGTCGTGGTGAACGTGAACAAAGAAAAGTCGAGCAACAAAAAGCATGAGACAGCGCTAATTGTACCGAAAATTGTCATGAGAATAGATTTGTTAAATCGATCGGCGAGCGGGCCGACTGAAAGTTTTGACAGGAGCGCGATCAGGTTCAGCGCGGACATTAATATTGTTGCCCTTTCAAATGGTAAACCGAAATCCTCAGTCAAGAAAACCAGAAGGTGATCAAACATAATGTGCATTGAGAACGAAAATGCAAACACTGAAGTCGCGACAAGTACATAAGGTAGCGGAAAAAGCGGTTCCTTGTTTTTCCCGTTCGCAACCGTTGCAGCTGATAATGCTGATTTTGTACCTTTTCTTCGCGAAGCAATCTGATCAGTTTCTTGTGAGCGATTCGAAACTGTGGAAGGAGGTATTGGTTGCAAGGGTTTGTAAGACGTAAACTGCGCTCTGATTTGTTTCAAGAGCATAGGGATTGATAGGCGGCGCTGAGAAGAAGGGCCCTCTCTCAGGAAATAAAAGGTGAGAGGCACACTTGCCACTGCAAAGAGCATGGAAATCAACATACTGGCAAACCGCCACCCTAATCTTTGGGAAAGAGAACCGATAACGGCGGGGGCGAGAAACCCAGCAAAAGAGTAACCACTCAGCAACACACTGGTGGCCGTACCAATCCCATTCTCCCCTGGAAACGCGGATGTAACAATGAGCAGCATAGCCGACAAACCGCCGAAGAGCTTGGTGAGCGCGAAGAAGATTTGAAGCAAGATGAGCTGATTCAAGGAAGTAGCCAAGGGCAAAAGAGGGGCTGATAGAGCTGCCGCCGTCATTGCAATGCGTAGGCACAATTGCGGACCAATCGCATCAAGCAATAACCCCGCCGGGAGTAGAAACAACGTCTGAACGATGCGGTACGCGATGAGGGGACGTGTGATTTCAGCGACAGTGAGATTGAGGGTATGTCGCATAGGAGAGAGCAATGTGGAGGGGACCATGTAGACAGCGGCAGCATGAAGAGCGTGGACGACAGATGCAGCTACGACTATGGACCATTTTCCATGGACGTGTGTTCCGGGTGACGTGACCGGAGACCTCTCCGCGAATTCATCAGTTGGCGGACAAGCAGACATCCTATTCGCCCTCACCTGAGAAGGGCGGGGCTCGATGCGAATTCGAAATCGGCTGGGTCTCCTGGGGGAAGAGGGGAACGAGCTTGGCACGGGGTTACATAGTGGTATCGGAATGACGAATGCGAAGGAACGCATCAGAGACGGAAACCGGGCCGATCGGGTGACAGTGCACGTGGCGGGGCTGGCGGTTCAGGTGGCAGACTGCGCAAGATATCACCTGCAGATTTCGGCAGACGTTTAAAAGAGGGGGTGTCCGATGTAGGTAGTTGATATTTTGGCGCCGTACGATGGCGAAAGCGTTGAAGCAGAATACATTTTGGAGAGAAGCGAATTGTATGCGTGATTATCTGCAGAACAGGGCTGGCATAATCTCATCCAAAGGGTGAGGTTTGCAACTCGTTCTCTAGATAGTGGATTGAGGACGAATACAGAGTGAAGATTTCTTCTGCAATTTAACATTGTGACACCTAGTTCGATGGCCGCTCATTCCTCTCAGATTCCGGAATAGATTCTGCTGAACCCTGCCTGAAAGTCAACGCATGTTGGGTCCCAGAGACGGGTTTTCAAGCATGTAGGCTTCTTGCAATGTTATCCGTAGCATAACCGGGGACTGAATTTCATGGTGTTGCCTCTGCCGAACAATATGTGCTCACGATTCATCCCAGAACGCCCTTTTCGCTTTCTCTTAGTACATGAACCAGTTTGAATGCGCAGTAGAGCAGGACGTGTATGTTCAGAGAGATGTTCTGAAACAAGAAGGGCCAAAGCACGATCAGGCCGTTTTCCAGTAATCTCAGAAAACAGTAGTTCTAGCGCTCCCGCAGTTGGGAAGACTTACAAGTGTTGACATCGTCCCATCTGGACATCTCAAAACGAATTGGTCTACGTCGTTTAAAACACACGGTCTCAGTTACACTTTACCTTCCTTCCATGACACCAAGTCTTACCGCGCCTGAGCGCCCTCACTCTCTTTCAGCACCTCCAACAACACATTCATGAGTCCAGGGGTGCTGCATACCATACTGTCTGCTTCCACGTGAAACTCGCCCCCGTCCACAGTTCTCATTGTCGCACCGGCCTCTTCTGCTATCACACTTGCCGCGGCATAATCCCAGATATGCCAACTGTCTCGTTTACCATCTTCCACTCCACAGTACACACCGTCCGCCATGCCCATTCCAACGTAGCAAATATCCAAAGCCCCACTGCCTAACTGTCTAACCCCACGTACACCAGCTACAAGTAGACGTTCATTTGCGGCTAGCATGCTTTTTGCCCCTTCGTCCCTCACGTAACCCCACTCTGAAAGAATAAGAGCTTCCTTTATTTTCGTAGTGCTGGCACAATTCATTCGTTTCCCATTCATGAAGGACCCCTTTCCTCGAACCCCGTGAAACATCTCGCGGAAAAAAGGATTGTAAACTACACCCAGCTCTACTCTTTTATCTCTGGCATGAGCAATGCACACAGCAAAATGGGGAATTCCATGCACATAGTTGGTCGTGCCGTCGATAGCATCGACAATCCAGGTAGGTTTGTCGTTCAGCGGTGCGTGGGACTCCTTCGTTTCTTCCCCGATCAATCGGTGGTGCGGGTATGCATTTCTTAGTCCGGAAAATATGTGTTCTTGGGAAGCATGATCTGCTGTTGTGACTAAGTCACTGGCATCGGTTTTGGTGAACAGTGAAAACGAGTCGTGCGTACCGCGGGCGTTATTTGAATTGCCAAACCGAAGAGAGAAAATAACATCACCCGCTTCACGAGCGAGACGAATGGCTAGAAGATGGCGCGAATGTAAATCGTCCGGCAAATTGTTGCCGTTGTCGGTGCTTGGTTTCGTCATATCGAGCAAATCAAAGCGCAGGGCCCAACCTCACAGAGCAAATCGGTAGCAGAACGAGGATTCGTTTGTGAAGCAGATCGAAAGCGCAAAAAGGACGAGCGAGGGCGAGATCAAGTGCAAGGAACAAGAAGATTCAGGGGAACTTTTTGCGGTGAAACTTTTGTAAGATTCAGGGTAGAAATGTACAGTTGACTCGCAAGAGTTATGGCCCTCGCTGCCGAAATTCGAAGTGGTCCACCTGCAAATGCACTTTTCGTTTTAAACGACAGGCAAGATACGTCGTCCGAATATCAGCACTTAGTAGATGTGGTGTTTACGATGGTGTTTATGACATAAGGAAGGAAACAAGGAAAGTTGATCTGTACACAAGGGGTAATTGTAATTATTCGTATCTACGCAAGACCACGAAAAGGACACAGCACAATCCCATTGTAAAATCGGCGATGGACGTGTGAAGTCGCTATGTTCTCTGAATTTGTTTGTTAGTCATTCTTGTCAAAAGAGTTGAGATTCCACATTCGCTTTAACATCTCAGCCTGCTCCGCTTTCGCCATGGAATCAGGTTCAACATCTGAGTCGTCTTGATCACTATCAGAACCTTTAGTTGGGTCAGATTGGGAAGCAGACGGAGTATTAGGAGTGTTAGGAGCGTTAGCGTCCGGTTTGTCTAGAACGGCACTACCTGTTCCGCGGTCTTGCGTATTAACCAAATCCAGCTCTTGTTTTCCATACTTGTCAGTGGCGTCCTGGTCGTCGTTTCGTTCAGATTCGTCCTCAGTCTGTAACCCAGATACCCGTTCTCTGAACGCCTTCATGAAGTCGTCATCGTCTGGGGAGTCGCCATCTACGGCTTCCATCTCCGTTCTCTTAATACGTAACGCCCTTAGATTTTCCTCCTCTTGCAAGCGTCGAGAATCTTCAACAACCTTCTTGCGATACGAATCATCGTCTTGACGGGAGCGCACGATTGCGCGCATGACTAGTCCTCCCAGAGTGACAGCCGCTAGCGTCATAGCGGCAGTTTCGACATCTGAGGTATTGGTGGTAGACGTGGCAGTGCGTGTAGTTGAGGCGGCGAGCGCGGTTGGAGGAGTTGGAAGCTGTAGACCCTTCTGCAAACGTGGCCGTGAGAGAGGCAGGGGGGTAAACAACATGGAGGCGGACAGAGTAGTTACAGCGAGCAGGCGACGCCAGAGGGGTTTTGGCTGTTGGTTTTGATTGGAGTTCATAAAAGGAAACGGGGATGACTGCCGAGGCCTTTGGTGCAAAAGTCTCTGACATATGGGAAGGACAGGCGACGAATGAAAGCGCACAGCAGAACGAGAGGCAGTGAGCGGCAAAGCAGGGACGAAGGTGGACGGGGAGCGGCTCCTTTGACGCTGCGTGATGGGGAAGTCCATAGTAAAAATCCTGGAAACGGGGGGCGTCAGTGAGGAGAATAGGAAACGCACGCAGCGGCTGAGTTGCCGAGCTACAGTTGAGGGTGAACTTGTCGGCAGTGTGAATCGTTGTTGAAAGCACGCCACGCTCACGAATCGAAAAGCCCTGGTGAGCGTCGTGGCGGAGGGCGAGCTCGATGGTGCTTGTTGGCTATCGACGCGTGTCTGACGTGGCCCTCTGGAAGATTCGTCAAGAGTGTGCATTGCAACGTTTTGCTTTCGACATGGCAAACCCATAATTACTCTTCCCACCCTTTAATGCTCAATGAATTTAACAATGGTTGAGAGGGAGCTCCACCGCATACGTCAACCTCATGCCCTAAAAACAGATTTCCAGTACAAATAACATGCCATATATGTATATGGTAAAGCCCAGCAGCAATTTGTGCTATTCCTAGTCTAATCAGTTATTTACTCGTACTCCTAACCCATTTCGCTCTCAGCAAACCATTGAGGAAGAAGGTAGTACTTAATAAAGAACACGATACGAAATCGTAGATCATTCTTTTTTAGCACTATGTTATAAGACTTATACGTTTGGTCCATGGATAACGACAATGCTGGTGAGAATCTGAAAAATATGAGTTTTTCTAACGAGCACTTTTTGTGGAGATTATAAAAGAATATGGGGGAGGGGAAGGGGCGTGGTGTACGTCCAAAGCAATCAAAGAAAAAATGTTAAAAGTCAAATTTCGGCCAAGCCTTGAAGCTTTGCAGAAGACTAATCGCAGCCAGCAAATAGAAGGCGCCGTTTGGTTGGGTGTGCACTTATTGTTTTTTTATTTAAAAAGTTTAAATTTGGAAAACCAGAAAAAGGCTGTTCTTCGGCACCGATAGCACACGGGTCTGTCCTCATCGAGGAACAGCCGGAATAGTGACGCACCTTCGCAAAATGGCTGTGGGGGTTTACAGTTAACCGTAACAGTAGCGTACGGTCTCTTCAACTACTGATACCCCTGTCTTAATAGGCCCACTACAAATGCAATCGTGAGAAAACGCCGTGGCGAGAAGTGATGGCGTTGGAACAGAGTGCATTCGACATGCAGGGGTGACACGAGACAAGCTTACTGGTGATGTGCAGGGTTGTTGCCGAGTGCACAGCTTAGTTCGACGGACCGGGCCTCAGCCTTTGACGTAAGGGCAATTGAGCTAGCCCTTTACCGGCCGTGAAGAGCACAACCCAGAGAGATGACGTTCGAAGGCCATCAGGGCCCGATCTAGTTTGTTGCGTTGCCGCGGAAAGCCATCGTTCGAATGTTGAAATCGTTATCAGAAACCGACTGGTTCAGTACGAGCTTCGGCAACACTGGCGTTTTTATAGCAGAGCAGAGACAACCTCCATCGGCTTTCGAGCGGTGGAAATTGTATGCCAACCAGCAGAAGGAGGGGCCGGCATAGAACAAGCGTCGCGCCAAAAGTGATGTAACGAAAATTTAAAAAAACAGCACATGAGCGCCCCGCTGCAGAGCGAGACGTGAGCCAGGCTTCGTATCCATTCCATGCATGATACGCAGTCGCGCGTTTGCTGCCGAGTTCTCCCTTTGAAGCCACTCTTTGAGTCGTTCCTCGTTCCTGTCTCGCTACGCTCTTCTTTGCCTCATCACCTACGAAAGTCAATCCTTCAGCCGATCATTGCGAGACCCTTCGACTTCTCCCTTTTCCGCTCCCTCTCCCTCTTTCTCCCAATGCCAGTGTTCACCTTCTTCAAAGCTCTGAGCGCCGGCGTCCAAGAGACGCTGAATCGTGTCAAGGACACCGTTTCTGCCTTCTCAGACACAGTTTGCACCGGCGCCGCTGAGGTTGTACACCATATTTCTCCGAGAAAACGTCGTCGCTCTTCTTCAGCTTCCGCCGGCTCTTTGCCTGCTACTCCAGCACCCCTTCCCACATCATCGTCCCTCCGTTCATCGCCCTCAGTACCATCTCAGCCCCATGCCAAACGCCCGCGACTCGCAACTCCCGAAATCGACTCCTCGCACTTTCCAAGCCCTTTTCTTCCGCCCCGAGTCCCTCTATCTTCCGAAACACCCCCGCGCCCACGACCATCACAATCTCGACCCGACCAACGCATCGAAGCTGCTATAACTCATGGTCTTACTTCTACGCCACGCTCTCGCTTCCTCTCCACTCCTGCCAGATACAGCTCGCATGTACCTGCATTCGACCCGCAGCGGCAATTCTTTCGCAACACCTATGCCGGCCTTCTCCGGCGAAGACATACGTCTGAGCCCGCTTCGGCACCGACAAAATCTACGCCAAAATCCATACACCCGACCGCAGTGAGGAAGTCTGTTTACAAGAAGCGCTTTCACAATACACAGCGACACTTTGTATCCCCCAAAGTACTGGCGAAGAACACTCGATTGCAACCTTTGCGACAAAGTTACCCGTCACTCCAACAGCACAGGTCACCGCGCCCTTCTCAGTTGCGCTCACAGCAAGAAGCTCTTGAAGTTTCCGTTGAGAGTCGGCCTCAAGAAAGGTCGTTTCTCAGAAATGAAAATCTTGAAACAATACCTTCCCCTGCTACAAGGGCTGAGCAGATTGCTAATCTTCCTCCGACAATTGCTGCTTTGCTCCGATCCGACAACCCTCTTTGCAAGAAGATATGGAAACTGCATAAGCAGAACATAGAGCGCCTCGCATCCTCAGATCAAAAGAAGAGGTTTCTCGAGCTGGAGCATTTCGTCAAATGGCAACAACTTGAAACAATCAAGCGCGAGCGGGAACAGTCGCGTCGCATCTTCAGTCTCCGTCCACTCTTGAAGCCACTGACTGAAGAGAAACCTCAAGCGGAACAACCGCCGCACCGTGCATCACACTTCTATGAAAATCGGTATTGGCTCCCACCTGAGGAGAACTGGTATGAAGATCAAGATGATCACGCTCAAAAAGAGCGTGATTTGTCAGTCACAGTCACAGATCCCCGTTCCGCGTATGCTCCTCTCACCGATTCAGCAGTATCCCGTTTACGAGCGACGCTAGCGGATGCTTCAAATCAGCACAGCGAGTTGTCTCGTGTTGACGGTTGCATTATTCGAGGGGAAGATCTACGGACACTGCGGCCCAATAACTGGCTGAATGACGAGATCGTCAATTCCTACATGAATCTTCTGGCTGAGAGAACGACATTCGCCAGGAAGACTAAGTCGGATGAAAACTCAAGACCAAACGGCCACCCAAACAGTTTCGTGAATGAAAATGGTTTGCATGATAAGAATGTGTCAAAGAAGAAAACGCCTTCCGCCCACGCCCAACACATACCGAAAGTCAAAGTGATTTCTTCGTTCTTCTATTCTACTTTGTTCAAATTCAATCCTCGAACAAGAGTAACTGAGTACACCTATTCCCGTGTAAAGCGATGGACTCGCAGATTCGACGTATTTGAATACGATCTCATGCTGATACCGATCAACCAGCAGAATTTACACTGGACATTAGGAATAATTAACTTCAAGGATAAGATCGTCGCACACCTGGATTCTATGGGCAAAGGCGGATCTCCTGAGGTTCGGGAAAATCTTTTGCGATGGGTCCGTGATGAAGCTGCGACCAAGGGACATGAGTTCAAGGCTACGGAGTGGTCTGCGGATGACGTAGTCGTTCCGCAACAGACGAACTCCGATGACTGCGGTGTATTTTTGTGCAAGTATGCCGACTTTTTGTCCAGGGGTTGGTCTGATTTTACCTTTTCTCAAGATCATATGAACTACTTTCGGGCACGTATGGCACATGAGCTTCTTATGAAGAAGGCATGACGCCCACGCTGTTTTTTATATCGATTCTTTTCAGAAGAAAACCCCCATTTCTTTTTTTTTTCGCAACTGAGCTCGCATTCATTCACTCTATGGCTCGTGATCGTTCACGACCGAGTAACCATATTTTCACGGAGAGTGACAGTGTTTTTCACTTGTGGTAGTTGTCGGGATGGGGATGTACAGCGGCCTCGATGCTAGGTGCATGGTTTCTTTCTAACTTTCAATTTGACCACACACTACAAAAGCCTCTTCGGCTCGCTCGCCAAAAGGATTTTTTATATGTCCACGCTTGGGGAGTCTGTAACCCACGCCATATAGAAGAAAGACTGGCGTATGTTATGCTACCAGGCATCTAAACGAGCACACCCGAACCTTTGTTTCTCCCAAAGCTCTCAGTGACATTCCCTAAATTCTTGAGCATTCATTTGGGACTTTCTATTGTATGGCATCTGCGATATGGATAACTGGCAACGGACAAATCTATTTCTCATGGACAGTCCAGCCTAACTTGAGAGGGATCAACATAACACAGGGCAAGATACTGAGACAGGCTTGCGCTACCAACGGTACCCCTGAGAGAAGCTCATTGTAATGCGATCAAATCGCAACTAAAGAAAATGACTTCATTTTTTAACAATCTTAATTGTATAGACTTTCTGGTGAACTATACTTATGTTGATCTGTTGATAGTTTGAAATAATGTTCTGTGTGCGCAATGAACGTTAAACTGGGCTGCGCGAAGATTTTCGACCGAATTATCGTAAGAAGCAAGCAAAACAGAAAGACAGTTATGTTTCACAGTTGGGCGGCGTGCGGATGAGGAGCACAATTAAGAGGTGGGGATATTTCATTGGGCAGGAAATTAAAGCGAGAGAGAGGAGTGGGACTCGAATGTTTAAGATCGACGTCTGTCGTAAACCTTTACAGACCTTACAGTAGATGATCCACTCATGTGGTCGTCGCAGCATGGAGACATACAGACATGAGAAGTGTCCTTTTACTCTCCGAACAGTAGGTAAGAACAGCAAGTGCTACATACAATAACAACGAGCCCCGAGAAATACTGTTTTACTCGTCTTGCTATCGGCCGACACACGTTTCAGAAAAACGAGTACAAGAAGGGCCTTCAACAAGGCTGCAAAGATATTCTTTTTCTTTCGAGGTACAGACCAAAAAACAAACTTAAAGAGATAACCCAGAATGGGCATTGCTCAGCCGAAACTTCGCCACGTGCTTCCCACAAATCCGCAACAAATTCAGCTTACCTTCACTTCCTCCAATACTTTGCTTCACACAGCAAATGGTCGTATCCAACACACTGATCCACACCACGGGAGAACTCGTACTCTCGCATTTGAGGCTACTCGTTCTCTTTCGTCAATAAGCCAAACAAAAAATCTTATTCTGACGACTGACAATGCCTCCCGCGCCGCTGTTCATCTCCTGCCTTCGGGTCGAGTGATCGGTCGTATATCTCACAACTTTGAAGTTCAAACATGTGCGTTATCACCGTGCGCCAAGTTTGCGGTGTTTGCTGGCAAGCACGTTGAAGTTTGGCACGTGCCCACCAGTCGTATTCCAACATTCGGTGCGTGGAGACGCAAAGCCCAATTTGCAATCAAATCGTCCTCTATCGCATGGAGCCCGGATTCACGTCGACTTGCTGTTGCATCAGATCGGGGAGTAACTGTCTTTACTCTTTCGGAACGACAACAAGGAATTCATATCAAACCGCTTGTTTTATATGGTCATCGTAGTCCCGTGAACTTCGTTCAGTTCGTCGGCCAGAACGGACTGGTGACGATTTCAGAGGATGGAGTAATGTTCTGCTGGCGTCTACGATATAATGACGAGCGTCCCGAATACAGTCCAGTCAAGTATCCATTTGTAAGCGAAACACGCAACCCTAAGCGACAGCTATTCGCCGTGCCCTTATCAGCGAAGCTCGCAAGTCGACATTTTGTCAAACGTGCATCGGCACGTACGGCAACGGGGGCATCCATTCGAGAAGGTAGGTTGGTCGTCGGCATGTGCAACGGGGTATTTGCTATTTTCGAACTGCCGGAGCACATGACGGATGAGTCACAAGAATTTGATGATGGGCTCTTCGCTCTTAGGAACTTAAAGCGACAGGTAATAGAAGAAGGCAATGGCGTTGACGGAAATCTTGACGAAAATGATCTAAAGGAAAAGAATGTAAAAAGGATTCCATTCACGGAACTTGTGCTTCTTCATACACTATCGGTTTCTAATGGCGCTATCAGTCGCATTGCTTTGAACTCTAGCGGAGATTGGGTGGCATTATCCTCTTCCAACGGTCAAATTCTTATCTGGGACTGGCAAGCAGAAATCCACGTCCTAAAACAACAAGCACATACCCTCATGGCTACAACAGTTGCATTCAGTCCCGACGGTCGAGCTGTTGCGACGGGCTCGAAGGATGGACGAGTCAAACTATGGGGTGTGGCCACTGGATTTTGCGCGGCAACATTCTCAGATCATTCGGCATCTGTTACATCACTTGCTTTTGCTGCAAATGATGTTATTATCTCGGCTTCCTTAGATGGCAGCGTTAGAGCGTTCGACATTCGGCGATATCGCAACTTCCGGGTCATGGTGGGTCCGCCACCAAGAAGGCAGTTTGCCTGCGTTGCAGCCGACGCGGCGGGTGAGCTTATTGCGGCGGGATGTCTTGACACATTTGAGATAATGGTATGGTCATTACGCACTGGCCAAGTGCTTGAAATTCTAAATGGCCACAGAGGTCCAATTAGTGGAGTTTCGTTTCGCCCAGGGAGGGGCACACTTGCCAGTTCGTCGTGGGATCGCACCGTCCGGCTCTGGGATATGTACGAACGGAAAGGGACATGTGAAGTCCTAGAGCACAACAAGGAAGTCATGGATGTCACCTTCCGACCTGATGGTAAGGAGCTTGCGGTTTGCACCACCTCAGGGGAAATCATACTATGGGACCCGGAAAGGGCCTCTGTGGCTGGCACCATAGATGGAGCTCGGGATTCCGCTCGTGGTCGACTTCGCGGGGAGATGACTGTCGCGCCTCAAAAAGGATCATTTCAAACATTGAGCTACTCTGCTGATGGAAGATTTTTGTTTGCTGGAGCCGCCTCGAAAAATGTTTGTGTCTACCACGTTGGAGAGGGGAGCCGACCAACGCTCGTCAACAAGATTGCAGCAACTCAGAATCAAGA
Organism: Agarophyton chilense; assembly: GCA_030374765.1. Classification (NCBI taxonomy): domain Eukaryota; phylum Rhodophyta; class Florideophyceae; order Gracilariales; family Gracilariaceae; genus Agarophyton; species Agarophyton chilense. The sequence goes on from JARGXX010000079.1 coordinate 521,150, forward strand.
CTTTAACGGTCTGCTAGACAAGTTAAATTCAAAGAATCTAACCATAAGCGGCCATGTGATGAATATTGAAGATGATGACGAGCACGGTGAAGACTACCAAGAGGCGCGAATTGCAAATGGACGGTCGCTTCCAGGTGCAATGTCAGAACTAAAACTTCGTCGAAAAAAACTCTTGAAGGCGGAAATAAACTGCGTGAGGACGTGTGCTACGGGTCGTCTATGGGCTGCAGTAACACCTGAAGGTGTTTTGGTGTACGGGGAAGATGAAGGTGAAGAAGCAGATGAGCTCTTATTCGACCCCACGAATTTGGAAGTAGATATAACTCCAGAAGCGGCAAGAAAGGCATCTGAAGAGGGTGATCACGTGACGGCTCTCTCGCTGGCTTTGAGACTGAATGAGAGAGCCGTTTTGAACTTCGTCGTTGAAAAGGTTCCCGTGGCACTCATTGATGAGGTTGCTAGGGCAGTGCCAGTTCTGTACTTCAACCGACTTGTTCTCTTGTTCGCATGGCGATTGGACAACACTCCCCATCTCGAGTTCAACATGCGCTGGGCCAAGGAATTAATTCTTGCGCATGGAGGTAGTGTGCATCGTAGCATTCCGGATCCTTCGTCTGTTAATACGGCGTTGCGATCGCTGAATCGTGCTTGTCGTGCTCATTCTAAGCGAATTGTGCCTATTTCAGACAGAAACGAACATATGTTGGAGTATCTCCTCACTCTGAGCCATCAGGCCACGCAATCATAAACAGTTAGTTTCTCGTCAAAGAGGCACGCACGATGCTGAACGCGTCCGAGAGAGCAGTTATTATGATAGAAGTATAGGGACATGACGGATAACCCTTCCCTTTCGTATCCTTCGGCCCTTGCAACACACTGCCACGAAGATAAATGCCGTTCATTTAATTATTGACAATCGTTCTATCTTGTTTTCATTTACTTAGCCTTTCTTGACGATGTAGAACCTTTTCGGGCTTTTGCCTTCTTTGCTTGTTTGCTAACAAGAGCTGCTGCTTTTCTCTTCGCCACTCGTTCAGCTTCGTTGGGAGCGGTAACACGCTTGAAGAAGGAATCGACGCGAACCTGGGTAGTTTTCTGTTTCGACGCAAGGAGTCGCTTGATGCCGTTGTCGATCTTAGTAGAATCAAATTGATTCTCCTCGATCATAATTTTCTTAATTTCTTCAAGATTTGGCTTTGTCCACTTGAGGCTGATGTCTTTTGCTGGAGTTACGTCCGCGTCGGTGAACATTTTTCGCAAAGCATCAACGGGATATGGGTCTGGGACGGTGTAGGCTTTTTCGTTCTTAAGGGCGTCAACAATTTTCTGGAGGTCTTGATGTTTTCTAATGAGGTTGATAGCCTTGACGACGCCTACCCCTTTTATACCGTCCACATAATCGCAGCCGCAAAGAATACAGAGATCAATGAATTGAGACATGTCGAGATCTAAATCTTGCAGAATAACTTCCAGGGAGAATTCAGTAGGCTTGATTCCTTTCTTCGCGGCGGTAGAAGCAGTACCAGCCCATAAGTAGCGGATCAATCGAGCGGTTCCAAACGTAAGGGAATCCATATCTTCCGAAGCGGTGGCAAACACATCACCATTCTTGACAAGTTCTGCGCACTGGGCTTCTGCTTCACAGGGTGCTTCCACAACTGGTACTCCCATGGATTGTATGAGACGTTTACAAGAGGCGGTAATTTCGGGGGTTAGGGAATTGACGCGACGAGAAAACTTTTCAGCCATTTCTAAATCACCATCTTCGCGGGCCTTCTTGGCGGCTTCTATGGCCGCCTTCTTTGCTTCTGCTCGTTTGGTGAGCTCGCCTGATTTCATAGACGGCGGTTTGCCATCAAAGACGAAGACAGGCTTGACACCAAGCTCGAGAAGGCGTATGGTACGATAGAAAAGACCGCTGAGATGGGAAGTTACTTGCCCCTGGTCGTTGGTTAGGTTGTCAGCGCCCACGCGAACGGCGACAAGTAGCTGATAGATACACATTGATGCATCGATTGCTATCTTCCTGCCAAACAGGGAGTCGACTGTCTGCGGATGAATGGCGCGCGGCGCGTTGTCGCCAACAAGCTTGGACAGGCCTTTAATTCCCATGGTGGGCGGCGCAGAAACGAGAGGCGGCGTCTGAACGGCAGGATGATTTCGGCGTAGACAATGACAGCGGGAGACGAAAAACGAGCGAGGAGCACTGAAGGAGCGGGGGGAGGTGAACAAGGGTGCGACGAAAGAGCTCGGCAACGCGGGGGTGCTAAACGCGCGCTGTTGCGACGCTGCCGATGCGTAGCGGGACGGGAAGCGCGGGATGACCTCGGCAGACATGGCGTGTCCGCGTGCAGCGCTGTTGCTTTTGCCTTGGCTGTTCGCGTTGCCTTGTCAGAGGAGTGCGCCGCGGGTGCTTTTGCTCGCGCCCTGCTTTTGGCGCGAAAAGAAACAGAGCGCTGCGGATCTACCACTGCCACGTCTGCCACGTCTCGTTTCGCTTGACAGGATGCTGTTGGAGAAGTGCCGTTCCGTCACGGTCACGTGGTGCCTTCATCGGGAGGAGTGTTTGTGCACATGCGGCACGTTGTGCGTTGCTCATGCGTAACCTTCGCTAAGTGTGATGCGCGCGCACCAATCAAACGCAGCAGTTTGGCCCGCTTCGCCTCATCGTGATGTCGCCTAGTTGCGCATTCTCTGCACCTCACCGATACTATACCGTCATCTTATTCAATATCTTCCTCATTCTCAGACACCTCATGCTACGCTGCATATCGCCAAGATGGGGCTTTCAGCAAATTCTTTCCGAGCTGCAGCCATCATCCCGATTGCTTTTTTTCCGTATAAAAACCCTCCCCCCTGCCCGCTCCGTCCTAATTAACAGTGCTCCACCTTGCAGTCACTTGCTTTCAGCTTTGTGTGCGCAATCTCCCAGTCATGGATTCTTCTGCTGAAAACCTTGAGACACCCTCGCGTCCCGTGCAACATGTAGTCATCATTGGAAACGGTCATTTTGGTGCTTCTCTTGCCCAACACATATCTCGCACCGCCGCAAATACACCCTATTACACCTGCTCTCATACAAGCAGAAACTCTCTCCAACTTCCTCTCATTCCTGCCGTGTCTCAAGCTCACATTCTCATTCTAGCTATACCGTCATCTGCATATCAAACGTTTGTTCCTGATATTATGCCTCATCTCAAGGAGGATGTTATCATCATCGATGTTGCAAATATTCCGCTTTCTATTCCATGCCTTCCATCCCGCTCAAACTTTTTTTCTACAGCAGAACTGAGCAAGTTGCTACCATCGAATGTGCCTATTGTCAAGGCTTTCAACACACTTTCTGCCAATTTGCTCACTGAGCTAAATGAAAAGTTAGTCCCGTTACCCACAAATATCGTTGTCCCCTTTGCTGCTAATGAAAATGAATCTGTTTCGTACCGCATCCGCTCTTTCATCATGGCTCTTGGATTCACCCCTTATTACATGGGTCAACTACAATCATCAGCAAAAAAGATGGAGTCTTTGCCGCACATCTTCTTTCCGGCTTACAAGTCTACTGTCCTTGTTTCAGCCATAGTTTGGATCTGGTGGATTCTATACTCCATACTGTCTACATATGTTATCCATGGAAGTCGTGGGACACCTTCACGTCCATGGGATAAATTCCCGTTGTCTAGTTTTATGGCCACAACTGCTGAGACCGCTATCACTTTGTTTGCCATCACCTTTTTGGCAGGCCCAACATCTATCCTGTACAAAAAGTTTTCCAAACAAATACCAAACCTGTTGAAAAATTGGTTAAATCGTCGAAAGCAACTAGGTCTGTCAGCATTCTTCTTTGCCAGTGCCCATGCTATTGCAGGTGCTATATCAGCTAGTCATTTAGACGACGGATGGAAAGGACAATTATACTTTGTTCCGGGTATCATGTAAGTTTTCGTTCCTATCCCTTCTCTGTGTTTAGGGCATGAGCACTTACAGAAGGTATCTCCATTGCGCTGCTTCCATGTATTAAGATCATACGTCATGTTCGCAGTGCTTGCTATATGCAGCTCAGACGCAAGTGCTACTTCTTTATCATGGGCCGAGTTCCGGGCTGTGTTTTCATGGCTCGGCACAATTGCTTTTGCTTTTGGCGTATTTCATCAAGGTCTCTGGGGTTGGGTTCTTCACCAACATCGCCCAGATCCAAGCCACTGGGTGGCAAACGGAGCAATTGTAAGTAGAAACCGAATATCCGTTTTCAAGAATGGAACACTAACCTAACCTGTTTCGCATGTGCGGCGTTTTCCTGAGTAATAGATGCCGATTTACTGGGTTGGAATTCTGCTTCCCCTATTGGCCATATCCTTGCGGATTCTTACATGGTTTCCTTGTTTTGGGAGCACATACAAACCATCAAGAGAACAGTATCCCAGTGCTGGAGAGGAAGTGATTGAGAATCATAAGGAAGCCGTGTAACACATTTATGGTCACAGGTTTCATGATCATTCGGTTAATTGTGATGGTGGACTCTGTTGAATCAGCACTGATTCGGTTCACATGAAGCTGTGTACAAATTCGGAACACTCATAGAATCGCTGAAGAAATCCTTAACGCAGCACTTCTGTAGATAGACAGATACAAGTCATGTTGCTGGAAATAGGCAACATAGTCGGGTTTCGAAAATGATAACAATAAAAATACGTACCGATGTTCTTTTGGGCAAAAAAAATATTAATCCAAGACAAGCACTGCGGTTCGTGTCCAAAGCTTTCTATCTTATGCATACAAACTATTAGGATCGCTACAGGGTCTTTATAGGAAAGTTATTTTTAATCAGAATTCAAATGGTAACAGGCCTAGCAAGGAAATGTATACAAGCTTGATTCTGGACTTTTTCTGAAACAAGTTCATCAGATTCAGAAGATTTTTCCGTCATATGTCTATTATGCTACAAAAACAGTGAAATGTATTCAATGCAATCACAGAAGGCTGATGCAGGCATTCATCGTCGTGGCCAAAATGGTACTTTAGTGGGTAGGAAGCCCAGCTATTGCTGTGCGACAACAGAGCTGATAAAGTGGAAGATGTGTACCAAAAAGATTTGCACGAGGAAGTTTGTTTAGTTCCACGTTACGATTTACTACAGACAGCTTGCTTGATTTGGATAGACGTTGGACCCTCAGATATAAAAGGTAGTCTTTATGTAAGAAGTTTAATACTACACGGGAGCTGCAGAGCTGGATTTTGTGACGCTCTACCAGATTCAATTGCGAGCTCATTCCTAAAATTAGTCGGTGCCTCTCTGTATTATATTTGGTACTACGTCTTCTTTCACTTCCTCCTCTGTAAAAAACAATCGAAAAAAGGTCAACACTGAGGTTGCGGCTTCAATTTGATCACAGAACAACTACAAATCCGGCAAAAGAAAGTCAACTTTAATGCTCTATATTCGTTTGAGCTGATGTGTTAGTTGAAGTCTCGTTTTGGAATCCTTTTGCACGCCAATCGAAAATTCTATGAGGCGCCTGCAGATGCAACGCATGACTAGTCTCTCGAATCGCAACTACCAAAATAAAAAAATTACAAAACTCGCACTCGAAGCATTTGCGTGACAAACAAGCCGGGCAGAATTCTGCATTATCTCTTCGAAACAGGTGGATATGATCGTAGTTTTAACTACCTCGACGCCTCTCATTCGAAATGCCAAGAACTCGACTTCAAACGCAAACCTAGCTTCGGCAGTGCGTGAGACTGGAAAACAGTTTCAGATAAGGATTCAATTCCCAAAGTCTTAGTGTAACCGAACTCTTCTGTTGCCTCAAACGTCTATTAACGTTCTGTTGTCTGTTGCTAGTGTAATAGAAGTATTGCATGACGACCTCTCACATTTGTATTTGAACAAATGGTCCCGAGAGAATGTTTGAATAAGATTCAAACATTCAAGAGCTGACTTTACAAGGTATAAAGGTCGAGTCTTTAGAAGGATCGACCAATCAGGAGGGGAGCCTCCATTATTCAAAGTGAGTAAACGTTTGGTAAAAGCCTACTCTTACACTTGGTAGCTTCTAATGCACGTTCAGAGGAACAGAGAACAGCACTGTTGGAGAACCATGGTTCGTCCGACCCGTAATCAGAATGCGCAAGATGAAAGTAGTGCGATTGAGGCGTCACAGCTACAACAGCTCAGCTAGGAGCTGCAAGCGCCACCAGTTCCTACACTTTCTGAAAAATGTTATGACAGGACGACAGAAAAGGTAACCAGTTTCTTCTACTCTACCTAGAAATACGTGAAACATTGCAGCTATTCAGAGGACAAGATGTTTGACCCTGCAGAGTGTCACTTCTAAGATAGAGCTGCATTATAGATGATGCGTCTAGAAAGGGAAAAAAGTAAGCCTATCAGTTTTGTCGAACTACAGAAATCCATGATCGAAGAATTTGTTCCAGCCAACGAAATGGCTACGGTAAGAGTCAAACTTATGGACGTCCGTCTTAAAGAAAACAGATCCATGAATGATCATATTGCACGATTTGAAGACTATATTACTTTATGTGTAACACAGAAGAATGAAGTTTATATCTATTTCTTCAACAGACTTTCGAAATCATACAATGGTAAGTTCACAGAAAAGTTTTCGAGGATGAAGCCAATTGATCGAAATGTAAATATTTCTATGCAGCCAGCCTATGATTATGGTAGGACACATTATTTGTCTTTAAAAATTGCAGGAGGGTTCCAGTTAAGTCTTTAAAAAAAAAAGGTTTCAAAAAGAACCAAAGTCGGTCTGGGAAAAGTTCACAGAGCTCGAGAGATTCCAAAGAAGAGCACGCCGCTTTGAAAGCCCAAAAGACTGTTAGCTGGGGATCAATGAAGCAAGAAGAGATTGCTTTGTACGGAAGAAACGATAGGTGTTTCAAGTGCGGGAAGAAGGGTTGGAGCGATCCTGGTCAATCTTTCAGACAAGAGCGGGATGAGGACAAGAGCTCCGATCACTCGAAAACGAGTGATGCCGCGCTCAGGTGTGGCTCTGTCAGGAAATTTGCTGGAAGAGTTGCCTCACCTTTCTGAATTGAAGAATGCAGAAAATGGTAACTGGATGTATGATAGAATGATAGCAGGGCATCCAGTGAAAACCGTTGTGGATTTGTACGCATCTCACAACTTCAGGTCAGTAGAGTACGCGAAGAGATTGAACTTGTTGCTGAATGAAGTCAAAGGTGTCGAATGTGAACTTGGAGACTCATTAAAGACGAGAGTACTTGGCAAAGACCGGGGATTGGTTAACATCAATGGCTTTTTGAGCAAGGAACAAGTATTGGTCATCAATATGAAGGAAGACAGTAGTGTTCGGATTATCAGCTTAAGGAGACCTTAGTTACGAGAGCTCGGCCCTGAAATTGATTGGCAGACTAATAAACCCAAGGTTTAACGCAGTAATGTTACTGTAATGAAGATAACTCCAAGAAGCAAGCAGAATGCGATGTCGAAAGGTATTTGTTCTAAGCAGATATCGCTCAAAAAGATGTGCAAAGAAGTCAAATAGGAAGAATGCGAACTGTTCGCAGTCCGATTGTCTAGAAAAAAGAGTCCATAGTGTCCGAAGCAAAGTGCACGCCTAAATTTCGAGAGATGTTAACTGAGTTCGAAGAAATTATTAAGGAAGAGTTGCCGAATGAGTTACTCCGCCACGCGCGATGGAATTTGAAATCAAGCTCACATCAGGTGCGCAACCTCCTGTTCAGCCTGTTATCAGACTTTCCCCTCTTAAGTTACAGGAACTGAATGTCCAATGTGGAGCAAAACCCGGCGACGGGAAGTGCTCTCAAGGTGTTCGAAGCCTTGCTCCCTGGGGGAGGCAGACTCAGAGACAGAGCCCTCCGTTCCACCCGTAGTGTGGGGTGTAACTCCCACGGGGGATTCTGGCAGTACCGACGGAGGTGAGGGGTAGAAACCGTCGGATCGGGAATGGGTATGGGTATCCCAAAGAATGGGGGAAAATCCGGCGAAGAGGAAAAACGGGGCGAGGGTCGGGCACTAACAGGCACCGGACCCGAGAACCAGAAAAGGGGCGAAACAACAAAAGAAACCCAATACAGGGGCGAAAACCTGTCCTCGAAAGGAAACACAAAAAGCACGCAACAAGTAAGCAGAACCCCCACGGGGTATCGTGCACGCAGGTCGTCTGAGCGGTCCCAAGGGGGTGGTTGCACGGAACCCAAACGTGGGCACTCTCCAAGTGGAGTCGTGTCCCTACGCAGGCGTTGCTAACCAGAGCCCGTTCCGGGTTGTAAGGCCGAAACGATGGCGACGAAGAACCTCTAAAGGTATCGAAGACCAACCTTGGTTACCATTTTACTCTGAGCTTCGGACTGTCAGATCTCGTCTCCCTAAGTAGGGCCCACTAACTAAAGTCTACAGTAGTGCACACCTGCTCAGGCCCATACACGTGGAGATCCCACTGTCAGGGCCCAAAAGTCCAACGTTCTAACAAATATCCGAAAATCGGTGCCAAAATTAAGCCACGTGTATCACGGGGCCAATCCAACCATGGGCCATCCGAATTTTCACTTCATAGGCGAACTCTAACCAGAAAACAGTGCCACCTCAGCACACCTTAGAGGGGATCATAGTCATAACCCTCGGAGGGTTCAATCCTCATTCTATGAGTTGCATCTTCAAGTATCCCCTAACTGGGCGTTGCTCTACATCCAATAGCAGAAGTACTTAGAAAAGGGACTCCAGACCTACGTCTTCACCGTATGAAGCTCCCGTATTCTTCATCAGAAAGAAGAATGAAGATCTTCGAATGGTTTGGGATTACAAAGAATTGAAGAGGATCACGATTCCAGACGCGAGTCTTATTAATTTGATCAACGAGACAGTTGATCAGGTAGCAGAAGCCCGGATCTTCCCACAGATTGATTCGTTCCGGGGATACCATCAAATAAAGCTCAAGGAAGAAGACTGTCCCAAAACCGCTATACGCACCCGATATGGATCCTTTGAGTGGAGAGTCTTATGATTTGGATTGACGAACGCCCATGCAGCATTTTCGTGTTTATTGGCACTTTTGGGTCGTGAGCTTCACGGAGAATTTATGTTTTCTTACTTAAATGATATACTCATCTACAGTAAGACCAAAGAGAAGCACAAAAGGCACTTACGAAAGATTTTCGAAACCTTAAGGATACAAAAGCTGTACGTTCGGCCGACCAAGAGCTCCTTTGGTGCAACCGTGGTGAACTACCTTGGCTTCAGGATCAATTCAGAAGGAGTTCATACACACCAAAGGCTCACAGAAGCGGTAGAGAAGTTGTCAGCTCCTACATCACTGAAGAATTTGCAGAAGTTGTTGGGACTAGCTGTAGTATCCGCTTCAACGGAGACAGCAAACACCTGCGACAGTGTTCGGGACTGTCTAATGGGTGCTTGCGGTTTAGGGGAAGATGTGGTAGAGCACAACACTAGCGAGCTAGAATGAGGGTTGTAAGGCCCCACTCGCCACTGAGGGTGGTTGGTACTCTGGAACGGATGACTACTTATTGTAGATCGTCCGGATCTCCATTTAAGGAATCCTGAACAAGGAACAAGATAGTTTGTAAACCCGTTGTTGTCTCCTTTACTTAGGAGTCGGCGCTCCCCTCTGTCCCATCTATACTGTGCACAGGAGTGAGCGCCTCACATAATAATATCTAAATATAAACTTCGTTAGCCAATTGACCCCTCTACAGTACGGGATAAATAGCTCTAAATGGGCTTCCGATTACGAAGGGTAAACTTGGTCGTCATGAAGCTATCAATTATATTGTAAAGCAATGACTGGTGGTTTAGCGTACGGGTCTCGACCGGGGGTAGCGGAGTAGAGTGGGTCGTAAGGTTTGTATCCTTGACGGCGGCACTCCCAGAGTACTTGGTGCATTGGGCTGGCGTATATTACGTACTCCTACAGGTTGGATCTACGGAAACGATGGCTTGAAGACCAATTGGTGGAACTAATGTACCGAAAGGGGTACTCTGGAATCCTAACCGTGCCTACCTTACTCTAAGGGAGAAGCGTCACTCGAGCTAAGTAAATAGTAATGGCTAGGCGCTGGGATCTCCCTGGAATTGTAATGCAAATCTATTACACTAATTAAAATTGATTAATAATCTAAATGAGTCCAGCTGAGGTCAGCCAGTCCACGTGGCGTCTGTAAGATCCCTCAGGCTCCAGAAGCTTACACGGCTCAACAGTTATCATTTCTCCTTCACATATTTCCCTCCTTAGGATTCGACCGTCACGGCGAAGTCAAAATTGCCTCAAACCCTCCTGGGAGTGTGGCTCTAATTGGATCAATGGAAAAACCTCCAATCTTGCGTTCGGGGTCGGGACGTCGTGATCCTCAGCATCCTAATGGCCTGGACACGAGCGGTGCCGTGCCCGACATGTCGGCGTCTTATGACCAATCGAGGGGTTAGTTGCTCTCGTTACCAGTGGGCGCGACGGGGCGTCACATCGCCACCATCCTCGGAGGTACCAGTGCTTAAGAGCTGACACTTGGCGCGAGATTGGAAGTTAATTCACCTAAAGTACTGTACGTGCACCGGGGGGGGTTCCTTGCCGCGTTTTCTATCCTTCGCTATTCCTTTGCCGACCCTACGCGTGTCGTCCGCCGTTAAACACGGTGTGCACTTCGTCCATTCGGGGTCATGTCGGTCATCCTGCCAGATTCGGTTTCACCTTTCCTTCTTCCCGTCGCAGTATTACTCCATTGGTCGCACGCGATGCCGCAGTTGCCTTATAAGCCCGTCGGGTATGCCAATCTCCCTCCGGACTTTTTCGCTTTCGTCTGTTCCGCTATCCATTTCCCGGCGGACCTCTCTGCGGGCAGCGACGCCATGGCTTCGAGCGACCAAGCGGGGAGCTCTTCGGGATACTAAGTGGCTTATGAGCGCCCCGAAGACTGTTATTACCATACCATCGGACCAAACCCTTGGGCAATGCGCCATTCCATTCCGCCGTACCGTTGATATCACTGCCTCGATGGAAATTGCGACATTCCTGAGGGAAGCTTGCTCCTAAGCGCGTTGCTTGGCTCGCTATGCCGCGGTTGTCCAACAGGGTCAAGATCTGAAGACCGCTATGGTCAATCTCCTGCAGCAGACTGCACAAATGATGTCCCAGAGGGTTACTGCATACTTGGATGCTTGGTGTAGTCTAAATCTGAGTGACCGGGAGGCTTCTGACGGTGACAACCATTTTTCACGTAAATCTCCGCCGAAGAAGCGTGCTTGGCTCGCTGGTGCCGATCCTATTGGTACAGTAGGCTCCTCAGGTGATCCTAGCCCCGGTTTCGCTTCTGCAGGTTCGAATGAGGACGACGGGATTACTTCTGCGCCGCTCCAACGAGTCCTATTGGTATTCGGATACTCGGAACGCATTTGTGAACCTTGAGGTCATGGCGACGTCTGTTTGGTCTCCGCTATTTAATCAAATAAAGTTATGCTTGTGCTTTTCCGAAGTTTTTCCTGTGTTACTCAAACGTGCGTGCCCCGGGACGGTATCCAACCTTGAGAGTGTCTCAGGTCTTCCTGAGGTGTCGGCTGAGGACTGACTGACTTCGGTCTCTGATGCGAGAGCTACTACGAACCGTCGTGCTACTGCGAACCGTCGTGTCGGGATGCATTTTGGTATTATTCGCGCCAATGGTTGCCCCCTCCTGAAGGCTGCGCTTCGTGCTGCCGATTCAGCGCCCATAGCGGGCGATAAAATTAGCCGGAATGGTTTGAGGCTCTTGCCAAGTGTCTTCCTCAGGTGTGTAGTCGAATCAACGGACGCAGTAGCGCATAGTTCCATCTTCTCCCCGACCGGAGGAGATGATGCGCTCAATCTCATACTCCGGTTGGTATTCATTCTCCAGCAGGAGAGTTTGGTCCAGAGGGGCGAATCCACCGGAGTCGGTTGGAAGAGATGGGTCATCGTCATTGGTATTGACCATCGGGTCCATGGAGCTGGTTGGGTCTGCAGGAACCGCCTTAAGGGTTTTGGGGATTTTCGCGTCGATCTGAGATCGCCGTGATTCCGATGGGCCAGGGGGCTGGGGTTTTGGTGATTCTGGGGAGCCTGGAGCTCGTGTCACCCAATCAATCGATACGGTGTCCTGTAGGCCGTCAATGAGTAACGGTATGGTGTGTTGATTGTCCTTAAGGACTTTGTATGGTCACATAGAGCGGGGTAAGAGCTTCCGCGTAATATCCTCGAGTTCCTCATTGTCCTTCGGTGGCCGGTCCAGGTAAACGAGTTCTCCTTTCCCAAAGGTCGGTGTGTTCCAAACGGCCTTTTCGAAATTGACAGTGTAACGCCGTTGGGCTTTGGTCAGTATAGTTTTCGCCGATTGGATAATGCGTTCGATGCGTCGGCGTGATTAGTGCTTTTCCTGGGTAGGATTAATTCCTTCGGTTATGTCCTGGGTTCTGATAGACTTCTGAAGGTCCACAGCTATCGGCGGCGCCGCTCTCGTTAGCGGTAAGTCGAAAGCTGTTGTTCCCGAGAAAGCGTGCACCTGCATGTTGTAGGCATAGACCAGTGGCTCAATGTAGTATTCCCAGTCCGATTGGTGCACCGCAACGTAGTGCGCCAATCGGTCCAGAAGGGTGCGGTTGAAGCGTTTGGCTTGACCGTTGGTTTGTGGGTGGTACGACTTGGTGGTCAAACGTTTGATACATAAGGTAGCACAAACGTGTGCAAAGAATTTGGATACAAACTGGCTACCGTTATCCGTAAGGAGGTAGAGTGGCATGCCATATGGGTATACCCGGTGGGACAAGAACGCCGTGGCGACATCCGTGGCTGTTGTGTTCCCTAGAGGTAGGGCTCGCGTAAGTTTTGTAAACCTATCGGTTACAACCAAGACAAACCGTTTCCCATAGGACGACTTAGACAAAGGCCCAAATTATATTCATTGGGACAAATTCCATCGGACCTGCGGCGGGGTAGAGCTTCAATTCGGCATGATGGTTGGCGCGAGGCCCTCGCATTTTTTTTTCCCACGATGTAGTTCCGTGCGGTTTGCCCTAGGTCTTGCGCCATTAGTGGCCAGTAGAAAATTTTTCTTCGGGTCTGGTAAATTCGTCGGCTTCCAAAGTGACCAGCCAAGCGAGGGAAATGGGCGAGGTATAGGAATCGCGTCAATATTGAAATTGGTATTACCCGTTGGAGTGCGCCATCCAGTGGTGAGCGGCGACACAGCAGTCCAAGTCGGTCATAGTCGAATAGGCATCCAGGGGTTTCTATCAATTTGGCTGTTTTCTTGCAATACTCGTCTTCGACCTGCGCCTATAGGAGTTCCTAAATAGTTATAGGGTAGAGCTCTTTTTCCTCCGGGGCTATTGCGTTAACCTGAGTTGGTGTCGAATTGGGCGCTACTGTCTGCTAGTACAGTAAGTAGACTTCATTCTCCTTTACCTCAGGATCATCCCCTTTGGCCGTACCCATAAGGTCATCTGTTTCCGTATAATCCTGAGGTCCATCATCTGTAAAGGGGGTTGGAATTAGGTCGTCCAGTGGAGTTTCATCAGTTCTGAAGGACAATGCCCTTCAAGGGGGTTTCTTCGTAGGACTTAGAAGTTTCGCTCGCTTGAGGAATAGCTTGGGCTATGAAAAGCTATACCGCTATTGCGTGCTGACGGCCGGTTAGGACCGGAAGTGCACACGGGTGAAACACGTAAACTGCACGGATGCCAACGCTCGAGTACGAGGCGTGCCACACGTGGCCCTGATTCTACCTAATGGTTAGTATTATTTAGTAATTTTTAGTATTTATTTGGCTACGCTATCGCTATTTAGTGTCTATTTCCCGGGCGCGCGCCCACTGTCAGGGGCCGCGCACCACACTACTTAGAAGGTTGAGCACTGCTCCCCAGTAAATACCCTCTTGGGAGATCCAAGGAGGGAGTCTTGACTCTGAACTTCTGGCCTTCGGCGCGTCTTCACCGCATACTGTGTGAGCGCTCGTGGCACGTTAGTTCATCCACCCCTCTGTCAACTGGAGTGCTACCACCACCGTGGGTTCATATTTAATTACCGACACTTGTCGTAGTCTCGCCCCTGTATAGGATTTCGCCCGCGTTTTTCTCTCGTCCTCCTTTTTGGCTCTCGTGAGTGGCCACACCAATCACCCCGCTCATCCACCTCATACGAGTGTTTCCTCGCTCCTTTTCCGACAATCGCGGTGATACCGCTCCGCATAGGATTGGTCACACCCCGGACTGTGCCGTGCTCACCTAAACACTCTAGGTATATCCCGCCGGATTGGCCTCGGTCTTCACCCGACTCCGTCGTGCTTTTCCAGAGTGGCTCTGTTTCTGTGCTCCGCTGGGACGCGTCTCCTCCGCCTGAGGCGTGTCTCTCAAGAGAGGAAGATCCCGGACATCTTCGTGGTGTCTCCGCTCCAAGCGTTGTCCTACAAGTTCCGTCGATAATGATTCGCGACAGGGCATCTGCTGCCTAGTGCTTGATGCCTGGCCTATAGGTTATCGCGTAGTCATATCCTGAGAGCCTGAGGTGCCTCCGAGCGAGGCAACTTGATTGATCTGTTATATTGTGTAAGCAGCGGAGTGAATCGTAATCTGTCCTAATGGTAAACCTCGTTCCCCCGAGGTATGGAAAGAGTGTCAATACGGACCATACGATGGCTAGATATTCCTTTTCGGTAGTGCTATAGTTTCGCTCCGCGCTGGTGAGCGTTCTGCTCCAGTATCCGATAGGTCGATAGGTCTTCGTTGACTCTTGTTCCTGTAGCAGTGCACAACCCACTTGGACATCAGAGGCATCTGTGTCCAGGACAGAAGGCCTATAGGGGTTTTGTTAGTCCAATATATGTGGGTTCAGCAATTTGTCCTTTAGGGTCTGAAATGCCTCGTACTGGTCATCGGTAAGGGCTTCGAACTCCGAAGATGTTCCCTTCTTCAGCATCGCGGTGAGACGGGCCGAATTTTTAGCAAACCCTTGGACGATTTGTCGGTAAACATTACACAAGCTCACGAAGGATCGTACTTCTTTGTGGGTTATGGGAGGTTTAGCCTGGCGGATAGTATTCGTGGTCCGTATGGCTACCTTTAGCTTTCCTGGGAGGACGATGTGACCGAGATACTCCACCAATGCCTGGAATAAGGCGCATTTGCGGAGTTTGAGTGTTACTCCAGCGTCCTGTAGGATTATTAGCACCTTCTTCACGTGGCGAAGGTGTTCCTTCACGGTCCGTGAGAAGATTACAACATCATCCATATAGAGCAGGGCGAACTTATATTTGACTCTGGACAGTATAATGTCCATTCCCGTTGGAAAGTGGCTGGTGCATTCTTCAAACGAAAGGGCATGCGAGTAAATCTGAACAGACCTTCATGGGTGGTAAAGGTTGTCAGCGCTCTCGCATCTTCAACCAAAAGGATTTGCCAATATCCCAAGTTAGCGTCCAGTCTGTTAAATACGACAGCTTCGCCTAAGGAATCCAGACAGTCGTCCATGCGGCGTATTGGGTATTAGTCCCTTTTGGCTAGTGCTTTCAGCTTCCTGTAGTCGAAAAAGAACCTGAAGGAGCCATCTTTCTTCGCCACAAGGACAAGGGGACTTGCCGCTTCGGATTGGTTTGGAGGCACCGGCTCTATGACTTGAGCATTGCGCATTTTACCCATCTGGTCGGCGACAATTTCCCTACCCCAAAGGCCGGTACGGTACGCGTGCTGGAATTGTGGTCTAGCATCATCTGAAGTATCCGCTCTAAAGGAGAGAGCAGACACCTGCGACAGCGTTCGGACTGCCGATGGGTCGCTTGCGGAGAAGGAAAAGGGGTGGTAGAGAAGTGGGGTGTAAGGCCGCTACTCGCCAGCGAGGGTGAACAGTGCAACTGTAAAACGTTGATGGGACGTAGGTACGAGACGGCTCGTGAAATGGTTGGGGGCTGACTATCTATTATAGCTCGTCCGGATCTCCCGTTAAAAAATCTTAAGCGAGGAACAGAACAGTCATGATACCCATGTTGTCTTCTTTACTTGGAGTCAGCCCTCACCTCTGGTACACTGTATATTGTGTACCAGGGTGAGTGCCCAAATAAATATATAAATAATACCCAGTGGTCAGCCACTTAGCCAAACCACTGTATGGGTTGGTCCCTAATGGACGTCTAGCTACAAAGGGTAGTAAAAACAGCCTCGTGGATCGCCACTACATGCGCCGTTGCAAGCCACTCCACTCGTGACACCACGTGTTCCAACAATGTACCCTGCCTCCTGGCATCCTACGTGGTGTGTCGCTTCTTATCCTAGCACTGACCAGGCCACTCAGTAATGAGTTCCAAACGCGACTTTGCGATAATGAAACCATCGGAACGGCGAAGTAGTAGAATACATCATCATCCTGAAGGTCAATGCGGTGTGTAGTTGCTCTGATTGTGCGCAATCTATCTGACCACATGGCCTGGTATTCCCTGAGGAGATCAAGTACCTGGGGACTATAGGATTCCAAATCTGCGTCAATGGCGACCGTCCCCTCCCAAAAGTCGAAGCCCTTGTTGGAAGTTGTCGTTGCAAGGCTATCCATTTTGGCCTTCATGATGGCCACGGGCGCGGGTAGAGTGATTCCAATCACTGTGACTTTAGGTATCCGCACGGGTTTATCTCGGAAGCTGCTGATTGTGACCAAAAAGGACCTGTCGGGGTGGATGTCCATTACTCCATTGGCCATCAAGGTAAGGTGCTTCAAAACCGTTTCGGGTGATTCTGAATCGTTACGAGACCGGAGGATTGGAAATAGACCGATACCGTGATTTGGGTCATCGGGGGTATCGTTATGGCCTTTAACAAGCTAACCTTATTCGGCCTCGTGTTTTTGGAGACAACCGCTCGTTTGCGGTTAGCTTCTGGCTCTGGGGCGGAACCAGTTATGGAGATGGAAGTTGCACGGTAGAACGCGACTTTCCTAAGGCCTGGATAAATAGGCAAGATGTATCTATCAATAAAGGAGGTCCCTAGGATTGCCTCAGAGCCCAAGTTAGGACATACAGTAAACCCCGTGCGGACTTAAATCGTCCCAACTGCAGGTAAAGTGGTACTATCCCTTTAATTTTCATTGGTCTACGTGATGCATCGGTAATCCTTAGGGTCTTTTTTGCCTGAACGAAATCTTGCCACCCCAGTGGGAGCAGCTTCGAATGGACCAAGTTGGAACCAGCGCTTGTGGCCAATACGGCTGTGGTCACTTGAGAGTTGATGGAAAAAAGTCCCACGGTTACTCGAACTTTTTAATTCTCTCTCCTGATGATACAGATAGGGTCGTTACCGTGTTCCAATTCCTCTTCATCTTGAGTGGTCCATTGTGGGTGGTTTGTATTGGGAGGTGAGGAGCTCTTTGGCTCATGACAGTCTATTTGGTTGAGGCAGGGGCTCAAAGAGGGAGGATTTGCCTCCAGTCGTCCCTCTAGGAGTATTCCGATGGGGTTTCCGTTTCTTCCTGAAGATAGGATTCTTCCACGGGGTCGTCCGTAGGATCTACAATAGCGTGGACCTGTGAGGCTTTGATCGGAGTATCCGCGGGTGTGGCATAGCGTGAGATTCCAGGGGTCCCTGTGGTTCGTTGCTGTGCCCTGGTAATCATTCCTTCGGATCTCCGCACCCTGTAATTCTCTTCCCTGAGGGCTAGGAGTTTTTCTATTGCGTCTTCAGGTAGATACCTCGTACAGTCACAAGGTTGGGTCACGGAAAGGCAGAGGAAGCAAGCCCTTGGGGAGCGAACAAAAACGTCCTTGCGGGGCGAAAAGGGAGAAGAATTGGGCGACGGTGGTCCAGTGGTCACTGTAGTTCCTTGGGAGGTATATGATGGGTGCCCAGAAGGAGGAGCCCTGAAATTGACGGCGAAGACATCTCCCGAATCGGCGTAATGGAATGATGATTCCATGTCCGATTCCGTGGAGCTAACCAAATGGGCTTTGTGGGGTTTACGCAATGGGGTTGCGTGTCCTCTGGATAAGCCAGCATTCTGCCTGGAAGTCCTGAGGGTTTTGCTATAACCCTCGGCGTAGGTAACGAGCCTTCGGAACAAGTATTGCGGGTTTTCCGTGTTGTAATTGCGCACATGTGTCCGAATGGCAGGTTGAAATCTCGTGATGAAGGGACGTTTAAGCCGTCCTTCGGAGAACACGTTTCCACATCGGTAAGGCTTCTTCCATAGATCGTCTGCGAAAGCCGATTCGGTCATGTGGGAGCTCTGCCTAAACGAGATCACTTCCTGGTGGGCATCCATAATGACTTCATCCGTGGCGTAGGTTTCCAACAGGTAATGAAGAACCTGGGGGGCTGAGCTGAGAAGCTCACGGTCTTGAGCATTCACGAGGTTATTTGTGCCAGATATCTTCGAAACCTCTCGGTCACGCGCCTGTCCTGTAAGGAAGAATTGGAAAAGGTACAGAGCGGCGCCCTCTTGGACACCGTTCTGATCGCAGGCCGTACGGAACAAACTGAGAAACCTAAGAACAGATATGGAATCGCAACCCAAGAACTGGTCCGTAATGATTAGTTGCATCCGTTTGGCCCATTTGGCGACTCTTTGAGCAACTGAACTAGGACATCTCGAGAACCTGTCACCCAGCCGGTAGTTCCGGTAGTCTAGAACCTCTAGAAAAAGTTCGTTTGTCACGGTCAGTGGTTTGAGGCTTCGAACGGCAGCCTCATCCACTTCCGAGTCCGTCATTTTAGTCGAGGCCGATTCGGGATGATCACTCGTGTCCGAATGGTCTCTTCTTTTGCTTCTTTTGTTCTTTTCTTCCTGCGGTTAATTCTTTTCTCTCCAGCGGAATAGGGACATAAAGGATCGATCTCTCTATCAAATCCGATGAAGCCCTGAGGTCGATGTACCTCATATTGTCCTTTTGGTACGGCAATCTGTCTCTCTTTTAGACGCGGAGCCTGTCTTCTGCTCCTACAGTGTCCTTCCATTGGATTTTCCTGATGGTGTTCCCAGCGAGGGGCAGGTAATACCAACACTCATGGGGGTTCGGTAGGCAGTTGCCATATGGAAGCCAGATGGTTGATTTGTGGAGTGGTCCTATAAACCATGTTGCCTGTCTGGCTGGTGACTGCCCCTTGGACGGCTTGAATGAGGGAGTCTAAGAATAGCTCAGACTCCATTACCTTGGGAACTATTCGCGTAACGAGGTAATCCATATGGTCAGCGATCGCCATAGCAAGTCCCATGTCTACAACGGAATCCACGTGGGCTGAGCAGAGCTCACGGAGACGGTGCCAGAGAAGGTCGGCAAACCCGGCGGGAATACTCTTTCTAACTCCTTCGGTCTTACGGGGTTATCTTGGTGGTCTTCCTGGCCTAGAGATGACCCTGGTGAGGCGTTCTCGTAAACTCGCTGCTACCGTGGGCTCTCGGCGAATCCTTTCAGGGTCATACGGGGGAGTAAGCACTCCTTGGGACTGGCTTCTCGTGCTCCTGCGGTCAGTGAAAATATCAATCTGAGGTTCAGGCTACAACGTCGGCGTTGCAGTGGCAGCTGTTCTTGTCGTAGGAGTCCTATGGTCTGGTCGGCTGGGTGTGTTTCCTGCATCTATAATGACGGCGCTTTTGTACGTCTGGTCGTTGGGGAAGTAAACCAAAGGTTAAAATCCGGGTAATTCTTCGTTCCAGTGGTCCGTTCAATTATTCCTAGAAGAGTCTAAGTCGGGAGACCAAAATGTAACTCAATGACGGGTGGGTCAGCGTACGGTTCTCGACCGGTGGTAGAGTGGTAGAGCGCATCTTAAGGTTCGAATCCTTGACGGCGACATTCCCAGAGTACTTGGTGCAATGGCCTGGCGTTTTCTGCGTAGTCCTACAGGTTGAAGCTACGGAAATGATGGCTTGAAGACCAAAGGATAGAACTAATGTACCAAAGGGGGTTATTTAGTATCCTAAAGGTGCCTACCGTACTCTAAGGGAGAAGAGTATCTCGAGCCCAGTAAATAGTACTGGCGAGGCGCTGGGATCTCCCTGGCACTGTAATGCTATTGTAGAACACTAATGAAAATAAATTAATAATCTACATGAGTCCACATGAGGTCCACCAGTCCACGTGGTGTCTATAAGATCCTTCAGTCCAGGCGGCTTTCAGGGCTCAACCGTTATCGTCGCTCCTCCACACACATTGAGCCCTGTCGTGCCATATGGGAACGTGTATAGCTTTGCGGGGGCGACTAATGCAGTGAAAAGTGGCAGTCACCTTCCAGCTCAGCAAGAGGGCGCTCCAGATTAGGGTGCAACCGTTCCAAGCAGGGCAAGTGCCGCCTTGGCGAGTCAGGCAAGCATGGTCTCCCATGTAAAGCACAAGGTGGGGCTGGAGACTAGTGCTGCCATTGGTGACGTTGCCAAGATGCGCGCGGCTTCAATTTCTCGTCTTCAAGGCAACAATTCAGTTGGTAACCATCCCAATTCATAAGGAGGTAATGATCTCTAAAGAGAGGTGTAGTTTCTCGATGTAGGGTAGTTTCCCACTTCTAGGTCCGATATCGATATACTCGAGTGAATACCAAATTGGTTGTGCTATCTTCTCGTATATTATTCCAATGGCTAAAACATACTTTTATCTTGTGTATTCTTTCTTTTTCTCCTTATTCTTCCACCAAAGGGGTTCTACTATCCCACCTGGGCGTTAACGATGGTGGTAGGGATGCCTGTCCGGGTTTGACGGTGGTATGAAACCACTTTGTAACGGGACAGATGCTCAATTGGTATATCCAAGTCGGCCTCGAGACCATAACCGTATCAAAGGTCAAAGTACTGTATGCCACCATCCAAATGGTATGAAAAACGATCCGTTACTATGATTAAAATTTTGTTTCCACGTCGGGTGGTGAGTAGCGCGCCGAGAATGTTGACTGCGACTAACTGGAGAGAAGCCCGTGCAGGGGAATGCTTCAAGTTTGTTGAGTGTTTGTGTAGTTTTACGCGATTTCTACCACATTCGGTGCAAAAACGCACTTTGGCGTAGCAATCCACAGCCATAGCTGCCAATGGGTTTTTGTTCTTTCTTGGGAATTATATGACACAGGGCAGAGTCTACTTTGTAGTCACTGACGTCTGTGTCCAATGCAACCGGTAGTCCTGGTTTTGGAAACGATAGAATCGGTGGTAATGTGACATTCTCAACATGAAGATTAAAGGCATTAATCAGGGCGAACGTGAAGGATTGTAGCATAGGTGGTTGAACTTTTCTCAGAAGCGTATTGAAGTGCTCGGCAATTTCTGCACAGATCAGTTTAACTAGTCGGTAAACAATGACCAATCCTATATAGCAGCGTTGTTGCGTTTGAGTAAGAGATTATTTCGATTGGGGAAGCGATTGCACTCCAGCTTCCTCGATCATTTACTGTCCAGAACGGATAATGTTGCCCAGATACTTGACAGTATCTGTGAAGAAGTTGCCTTTTCCTAGCCTGAGGTTTATTTAAGCTTCGCATAACGTGGTCATAATGTACCTGACATTGGTCAGGTGATTATTCTGTTTATCTGAGAAAACTATGATATCGTCCAGATAGACAAGGCAGGCATACCAATTAATGCGGGCTGGTAGGATGTCCAGAGCACGCTTAAAGGTAGCGAGGGCATTGGTCAGACCAAAAGCCACCCGTTTGAGTCGGTATACTCCCAAACGAGAGACAAAATCATCAGTCTTTTCTTCGTCTTAGTTTTTAACGGGAACTTGCCAGTATCTCCAATCGGCATCCAAAGCCGAAAATTCGCTAGCAGTGCGAACCAAATCGATGTACTCATCCATAATTGTAGTCGGATACAAGTACTTTGCCGTTAAATTGTTCAAGTAACGTTAGTCGATACAGAAATCCCAAGACCCATCGGGTTTCGCAGCCTGTACCTGTAGCTGCCAACGGCGACTGAGATGGTTCGATTCCTAAAGCTTGGAGCATTTTATTCATTCGGAACTGTTGCTCTTAAAGCGTTTAGGGGTCTGCCCTGTAAGGATGTTGAGAAACCGGTTTAGCGTTTGGCAACAAGTCTATCCGGTGTTCCGATACAACAATCTCACCAACAGAGTCATTTCACATTGGTGTCAACTCTCGTATCATGTCATGGAGACGTTCACGAAGCGATTCCGGCAAATTGACGAGGTACAATTCCTCGAGTTCTTTCAAGGCGTCTATTTGGCCATAGATGGTTGGAACGGAGTATTTATCTGCTTCGGCAGGTTGTCTGTCCAGATTACAGCGGGATTGAGTGACCGCGTCCTCCCACTTCTTGTGAATGAGCAACGATTATGGTTGAATCGTGTAAGCCGCAAGGGCCTAAGGTATCTTACAGACACCACGTAAACTGGCCGACCTGAGCCGGACGTATTTAGATAATTTTTTTATTTTATTCAGTGTGATTGAATAGCTTTACAGTTGAAGGTAAATCCTAGCGCCTTGCCATTGATATTTAAATGGCTCGAGTGACGCTTCTATCTTAGAATCAGACAGGCACCGTTAGGACACTAACGTACACCCTAAGGTACATTAGATCCACCAAATCGTCTTAAAGCCGTCTTTTCCGTAGCTCCGACCTGTAGGAGTAAACAGTAAACGCCCGTCCATTGCACCAAGTACTCTCGGAGTGCCGCCGTCAAGGATACGAACATTAAAAGCCGCTCTACCACGCTACTTCAGGTTGAGACCAGCAATCTGACCTACCAGTAATTGAGTTACACTTTTCAGAGTGAACGAGATTGAGTACATCAGCTGCGGTCCACTTAGTAGAAACCTTTGTGGTGAAAACAGACATGGACGATCGAATAACTTGGTTTTCAACCAAAAGTTTTGATGTGGTGCTCATATTGGCAACCCGAACCATACAAGGTTTATTCGTCCCAATATGCGAAACACCATTTGCTACGGCGAGTTAAGTTTTATCGTATGACGATGGAAGTGGTTTAAGAGCATGTAATCTGTGTTAATACAAAGCGAATCTGAAACTGCAAGGGCGGAGGTCATAGCGAATCAACGATAAAGATAGAGCTATTACCTGTATCCAAAATAGGGAGAACTCGCACCGCAAAATATGTAGATATACCAAAATCTGTATACGCCTTGTAATAGGGCTTTGTCTTTACCACGCTTCTATAAGGGAATGGGATTTTTTTACTTCCGTTTTGCGGTCGACGAAGAACACTAAAGTGCTCAGATTTCACGTTTGAGACGGCCTGTTTATTGGTGAGGATTTTAATTGGGAAGCGAGGCGGGGACGCCTCGGGCATCGATAATCTCAATGTAGTTGATGCCTCTCCAAAAGGAGAGACTCTTTTGTTCAGTTTTTCTGGGCCTGTAACGCTCAGGGTAGGGCCTCAGACTACTGAAAAACCGGCATGGAGGTGCTAGCGGCGTTGTCATCATGAGTAGGACGGGAGTCGGTAGTTGGATGTCCAAGGTTAAGCAACGCATTCCGCAAGTTCGTCTCCGAAATACTCCGTTGAAAGTCCTTTTTCGCATGGAGATATGGATCCATAGCAAGGATCTGCTTTGCTGAGCGTCAATTTGTCAGAATTACTGATCACTCGGGCAATCTCCATTACAGAATACAGTTTTGTGAGATGTAACCATGTTCATAACATATTTTACATATGGTTCTAGAGCGTGGAGGCGAGAAACCGGAACGAACGTGCGTGAACTTCATTGCAGGGAGGGTATGCCTCCATCGACCAGGACTATATCCTGTAAGTGACTTCGCATAAGGGATCCAATGTCGTTAAACACAGGGTAGAGCTGCGTAAAGCAGAATTTGTTCCTGAGCCTCTCCGTAAGAGGCATCCGTAGCGGGCGAGAGTTCTGTTGTGGGAACAGACAGGATATTTCTGCGAGCGAATTGGATGTTATCGAAATCTGTTTCAGGATGCCCACACGAGATCAGCGAGAGGGATGATGAATTCGTTTGCATCATCGACGCCATTTCAAAATAAACTTTCTGAAAAGAGATACGAGCTTGGAGGGCATCGCTTTCCGCTTGCAGGGTTCGTAATAATTCCAAGTACGTGGTTCTACTTCGATCTTCTCGATATCGAGCCACCAGAGTACAGATGTCGGGATCCAATACATCGATGCACATGGAAGACTGCACTTGATAGGAGTAAAAGTTAACAAAACGGTGGAAAGCCTTATTCAGATATATCGAGAAATTGGATTAAGTCTCTCCAGGCTTCTGGCAGAAGTCCCGAAGAGCGATAGTAGCCGACTAAATCGCCTGATTAATTGCATAGGACATGTGAAATTCTCCCTACTGAGGCGTAGCGAAATCTGCGAGGAAATAAGTTTCCGCAGAAGTATTTTATTCATCTCCAGTAATGGGTCCTTCGTTAGACGCCTTCGGCGACGAGCTTCGAATGAAAACTCCTGCCTCTGACCTCTGGGTTTAGAGTAAACTTTAATTGTAAATCCAAAGACGAACTTCTTCCGAGAACGAAGATCTGCGTTGGGGTCACATCGGGGACGGAACGGCTTCGTGCTTGGACGGGGTCAGCATCCGACGGCTGTCGTAACACATTAGACAATTTTACGGGTAATTGGGTACCCCAATAATTCAACGAAGGGCTAACTATCTACTAAATAGGGGGCGAATTTCAAAGAAAACTTTCACATAAATGGGAAGATTACATTGTAGACCGAAAATGGTTTTAACTACTTCAAAGTCGAGATACAACTTTGTCGAGAAAAATTAAAAGACCAAGCGACACGTACACGTCCATTTTCTTCACTTCTTGTGAAGTAGCACAGCAATAGTCTCTCCTGGATTTATCGAAAAAGTCGGGGTGTAATTTCTAGGCAAATCGGCATGAAATGCGGGGAGAGTAGAGTGGAAAGAGTAATTACGACAGTATCAGGGCAAAAGAGTGTGATCAGCCACGAGAGTGGGAAGAAGGAAAAAAGAGATCACGCAGTCAGACGAGCAGAACGTCGGGCATGGGAGCGAAAGTAAACGAAATATAGAACCCCTATAGATAGACAAGAATACATAACATAAAAAATGACAAAAGCCAACCCCAGTGGTATGTTTCTTGCATACGCAGGGTGGGTAAGTCTACTGTGTATAACATGGCATAAACTCTGAAAAAAGATTTAGAGCCACAAGAACTCGGTTGGGGAAAATGTTGAGAGCGACAAGGCGAGATGACCGAGCCACTTTATAGTGTAGATTACTACAGTAAACTTCATACCTTCATAAAAATAACGCCGATACTAAAATTAAAAAACCAAGCAGCAGTGCTGGGCGCAAACGTGTACAACTCACGTGCAAGACAATTTTGTCGGAAAATGATGCTCTCTAATAAGAGTAAAACTTAAAAAAACGCGCAAGCGGTAAAAACAACTTAGACATATGATCAAACCTTTGCGATGGTTATAATTCAACAACAGGATTCGTAGGTCCATGCATTGTACTAGGATGCGACGGAGGCACAAACATACGAAGCGGAGCTACAGAACAGGTTGTGTTAGGGTCTTCATGTGTTTCTGGTACGTTTCTTATTTCGTTAAAAGAAATCACGTGCCGCAGAACATCTGTCATTTTTTGGAGAAGTACAGTGCGTTTCAAAAACATATCCTTTCCTATAACGGGCAAAAATGGCGTTTTCTGTACTGTAGAGCCAATTTCTCACCGAATAAAACCTTTTCAAGTCAGAAACTTTGTTTCTTAAACATATCCTTTACACGATATAGAGCTTCATTATGACTGTTGTATCGCATTTATCTCGCCAAAAACATATGAAAAATATTAGATATGACCACAAAGGAATGATCCCAACTAAAATCGCACAAAAACTAATAAGCCCAAAAACTATTATATATTTAAAGAGTTCTGTTTGGTATGAATTCAAGCAATTTTTGAGCCGTATTGCATCTTTTTCTAACACAAAAACGCGTAGAATCAAGCGTTATCTGTGTTGTGATAAAAAAATTGCAACAAAACTGTATTTGAATGCTAAATGTTCTAAAATATAACGCAAAGTAAAAAGTCAAAATTGGTTAAACTATACAAAAATAAAAAAAACTTCTTTTGAAAACGAACTGTAAACTCAAGCGTGCGTTTTATTTTTGACAAAAGGCTCATTAAAAAAGAGTATGAAAAAAGGCATTTTTTGGGACAAAAATGTGAACGTCGACGGACAAGATTTCTACAATATTTATTAACACGATAATTGCAAAGCGAACATGAGTTTTGTAAGAAATGTTTTCGTTTAAACATCTGAGATCGTTTTTGATGGCATACATAAACAAACACCAACTAAAATCCCGTTTTGAAAGCTATTATAGAATAGAAACGTTATGATAAAGTGTTTGAAATACATGTGTTAATTTTTTCTACTTCACGTTTGAATGAAATTAGAGTTTTTAGCATAATATTGCGCTTGTACGAAATTCAAATGGTTCGAAAAACTAGATGAATGGTGTATATATCACTGATATGAATCACCCATGACGAATTTTCGATGTAAAAGTTATTGAAAACACGTAAAAAGTGCTATATATGATGGTTTATGGGCAAATTAGACAATTCAGTACTGTTTTTGATTTAAAAAATTGTATCAGAAATTACTGGGACATAATTATCTCTAATTCAATTCATCTTTTTATTGAGAAAAATGCCGAGACGCTTTGTAAGAGTCATTCGGGGTAAAGAAGCAAAATTCAAATACTTTAAGCGCGCTATAGAGAATAAGATTGATCAAAGAAAATGTTTTTAAAACAGAATTTTCACTTCATATTTTTCATGTGTTTTTTCGTTTGCGTGTACTGTTGTCGAAAAGGCAATTCACGAAATTTCTGTGCGAGGGATATGTTTTTGAAACAGACTTCATATGTCGATTACTTGCCGTGCTTGGTTGTACTGTATCCGCCCGTTTGAAATACCTTGATGACTTTAGCCGTATGTGAGGCGTGTAAATCGCATGAGTGAATCGCGGACCGCTTCGTGTATATGAACGTAAGCGACGCACATCGGTCCTACAGTTCCACTCAACCAATGTAGTAATTTAGCTATTGTTTGGACGCAACGCTGTAGAAAGAAAATTTTTTTAGAGCCTTAAATTTAGTACGAAAGGCAAATGCATTCTGTGTCGAGTAAGGCCTGCAATTAAGACAGACTGGCCTGTACGGGACCGGAAGCCGCACGAACTCCCGCGCAGGCCTTTCTCCAAATTGTCTATATAAGGCCGATCTCGGTCGGCTCCGACCAACTTTGGTCAAGTCAGCTCGAGAAAAGTGGCTCATATCCCCCTCCTTTGGCACCAAAACTATCTCTTAGCACAGTCGGTGCCTCTCTTGCCATCAACTCTCCTTCTTTTCTTTCTTTACTTGGGGGTTGGGTCCGCTCCCTACCGCGACTCCGCCGATCTTTACTGCGAACCCGTCCCTCACGTAGGACTGTTCAGCACCTCTTGTTCTTAACAAGACGGCGTGATACGGCGTAGAGCTCACACTCTACGGCCATTTGGCATTCGTTCAAGAGTAAGTGACTTTTACTTCTCTCTTGGGATTGTGTACAAGTACTGACTTCTGTCTGTCTTGCATATAGTGCAAACGTCTGCATTTCTTCGAGCGAGTATTAAACTGTGCAAGGTTCCGATTCGGAAGTGGAAGCCGCCAGCCCCACCAAGGAAACCACATTCTTCACGTACTCTGCACCTTCTACCGAGCCTCTTAGCAACCCGCACGCCTTCCACATCCATCGAGTCGTTACTCAACGTGAGAAACGTCGCCGCCATCCTCCATCTTGGAAACTCTCCCTGAAGTACTGTGCCTTTTTAAGCATCAACGTGCAGGGCCAGCGCCAATTAGAGTACACCAAGTCTGTCGTATGCACCAAAAAGCACTAAGACGTGCTTATTACAAAAACACCGACGTCTGGTGCCGTGCATGCGATATCAAGTTCTCCGAAGCCTACGATCTCACAGTTCATAATAAAATTCGTCTTCATCGTGCCAGGGGAAGGAAGAAGAACAAAAACAGTTTCCAGAACGTTTTTTATATATACATCCAGTCTTTATACCGTGGTATAGGCCTTTACACAGTTCATCTATTACATCACATCATTATTCATTTGCCTCTGCCTGTCACATATATATCGGTCATTTTATCATTCGCACTCTCTACCCGTTACACTCCTTCTTTCTATTGTCCTGCTTTGGCTTCCTTTCCTTGCCCATTCCTGGGCGGGTACTCCGGGCATTCACAACCGTTGGACCGAATCACAAGAAAAGAGGGCAGATGTAGGTTTGCGATTGGTTGACTAAAAGTCGATGCGTATTGGGCAAGTCTTTTCAAACAGCAAGCCGAATGGGTCTAATGTCCAAAGTCCTTCGGCTCCTAGATGACCCTTGCCATGTTCAGAGACCGTCACCATCCAAACCTTCTCGAATAGATTCAGATTCCTCATCCTCCTCTTCCGACGATTAAACACTCTACCACACGGCACTGTTTTTGCTATCATTCGCAGCAGATAGATAGAAATTCTTGCAAGAAAAACCAAAGAGAGGTGGTTCCAGTCTTGGTCATCGTCCAAACCGACAAATTGGGCCTCAAAAAGGAGCTAAACAAATCGATTTAGAATATATTTGCTGAATCCATATTGACTCTGAACCGCTGTTTTCGGTCTCTGATTTTGAGCGCCGGTTTGCAGTAACACGAACGATATACGAAAAGCTACGATCATCGTTGTGTGAAACAAATTCGTTTTTTCTTGAAACAGCTAGATGCTAGTGGGAAGAAAGGCGCAAGCAGAGATCAAAAACTAACAGCTACTCTGTGGCAATTGAGTTCTGGAATTGATCCCGATCATCTCGTATCATTTATTCGACTTCATGAGTCAATGTTATTGTCCACAATAAAACAGTTTTGCGCCACTGTGGTACAATGTTTTAGAGAACAGTACCTCCCGAGGCCTTCGGAGTACGGTCTACGAAGAATTGGGAGTGATTATGCAAGACTCGGTTTTCCTGAGTGTATTGGAGCGCTGGACTGTTCAGGATGAGAGTGGGGAAAATGTCCGGTGGCAGAGCATGGTCAATATAAGGGTAAAGTAAAAAGCCGACGATGCGAATGGAAGTAGTATGTGATGAAAAGCTGCGTATATGGCATGGGATGTTTGGATCGCCTGGGGCAAAGAATGATATTACTATTATGTCACAGAGCTCTCTCTTCAATGATGTACGAAGTGGAAAATGGCCACCTGTGTCCCCAACAACCAACAAAGCAGGGACTCCTAACGACTGGTTTTATTACCTCTGCGACGGCATATACCCGATATATCGGTTCTTTGCGAAACCACATCCTGACCCGACGAAGAAAAGGAGCAAGCTCTACACTGCAGGACACAGCTCTGCTCCCAAGGAAGTAGAAAGAGTGTTTGCTGCTTTGTATGGTCAGTTTGAAGTACTTGACCGACAAACCAGATTGACAGGGTTAAAATATCTCCATGATATTGTCATTTGCTGCTATATTTTGCACAACATGGTTGCTGAAGAGCGTGGCTATAGTGGAACAGCAAAGTTTCGACTGCTGGAAGCGGAAATGCAGACGAATGATAATCTGCATAGCAAAGTCACCCATCCTAAGTGCAACTATGAGCAGGCTGAGATTTGGAGAACACTGTTGGATCCAACCAAAACTCTTTAACAGGACGTGGTGCTGCAAGAAGCGCTTACGCAGAACTTCTGGAACAGTCATGGCGATATGGAAGATGTGTAGGTGGATGAGACGTATATGTCTCGGGACTAAGTTGTTCTTTACTTAAAATATGAGACGTTCTAGTTTCCATTCTGGTCCACGTTCGACAACGTAAACAGTGCATGCGCAGTTTGATTTTCACCTTTAACTGCATTTTCAATCAAATTAACTGATTCATCTTCTCCGTTCTGTTGTATATTCTTTGTTGGATGTGCCGCAGCGCTATCTTTCTGTCCAAGGCGTTTGACAAGGCGCGATTTTATTAGACGTTGAATCTCGTCCTTCTCCATCTCGGTCACACCCGATGTCGCCGTCATGAGTTTGCCGGCCATCTCCATGTCGAGCCTCTCACGCTGCAGCTCAATCTTTTCCTTCGCCACCTTTGCCTTCTCACGAACTGATTCCGTTAAAATACACTCAATTCTTTCTACAGTAGCAGACATTCTTTCATCCTTAGAGTTTTCTTTATCAAGATGGAGCTTTTTTGCAGAGATTGTTTCCTCTTTCAACTTCTTCGCTCGTTTGGTCCCCATCGGCTGCTCCGATTTGTATTAAACTCTCTGTTCCACCTCCCCAACACCAGCTCTTTGCAAAAGAGTTGTTTCCTTGTTAAAAAATTAAAAGCTTCCTTGAACTTGGAAGGTTTAGCGATGTCCTAGTTAAAATTACGCAGAAAATCATAAACATGAGATATGGACTTATTTCCATCGCTGTAAATAAGGTCTGCGCAACACTGCATTACATTCTCGTTCTACGTTTCCTGTGAGATCCATACCATAAACCCGATCCAAGCACGCTTTAAACCTAATACATTCAGCGTGAATCATGGTCCAGCATTTGCGGAATCTGTCGGTTGAACGACCCTCCTAACGCCTACTGTCGAGTCTGTATCTGGTTCTTGGTAGTGTGCTTGAGATTCCAGGATTGCCGCCATCTTTAATGAATTCCGCCCTGATACGCCGGCAATGCCCTGCACCCGACATTCTGGAGCCTACTGCTGGATCGGTAGAGACAGCAGAAGCGGCACAAACCAGAGCCAATGTTTCTGTTTTGTTCCACTGCAGGTTCTTTCCCTTTCCTGCAGTGCTAGATGTTGCGGTGGCAGTGCCATTCTCTTTTGTATTCCCCGAACTCATGTCAGTGGTGGAAACTGCAGCTTGAGAACAAGGCGATAGAAAACTCTCTCATGAACAAAGTTGGCGTTGTCAGAATTGAGCAGCCGTTTTGTGCAATCTGCAGCACTTTATATGTCTTATCTTTTTGTTAGCTCACGAAATGCGGTTTGGGTTGTCGGAATTTCCGCCAAAACTCCGGGAACCCTCCTTCCTGCGTTTTCGTTGGCGAATGGGTGTGCTCCGCCGATAACGGCGAAGGCACGGCCGAGATCGGCCGAAAAACGACTTACGTCGTCCAACGGCGTCGATGGAGCGTGGCGGTCGCAGGTGCCGCGGCAGCGGGAGGCACGCTGGACTAAAAACGGTTGGATTTGGTGCGGACTAAAAATTTTTGCGCTGCTTTTTGGGAATTGCGCTCGCCGTTGGGGAGGCTTTTGGACGAAAAATTGTACAAATCTTTCGGGTTTGGGCTTTGTTCAAGCGGTTGGGAATGCCCTACCAAGAATGTGCAATACACGATTGCCACCTGGCACAATGCCGCCGGCGCTGCATACTAAACCTCGTCCTTGCTCCACCTCGAGACACTGAGGAGAGAGGAGCAAGGGGGGACAACTTGTGACCGTTCTATCTTCCTCGGTTCCACCGCGCTTTACAAGCGCATACTAGACACTAGACCGACAGCCCTTTTGCATTGCGTACGACTGCTTCCCATAGTTATGTGCCCAGCGTCAGGAGCTGTTATGTATTTCACTCCGCCAGACTCGCCAAAGTTTGATACTACCAAGGATCTACAAGAATGACGCCGCAACGTTTGCCGATGGGTAGATACTATTTTGACTGCTGCCAAGAAGGGCACCGATCGTCGTTACCAAACAATCTTTGCAAATCTAGGTCTACCGCTGTACGACAGAGATTTATCTAGTGCTCAGAAATCCGTCGTCGACGGAGACCAGGAAAAAGGAATTGTTGATTACAAGCAAGAGGACCAAGTGAAAGCGGTATGCGAAATTGTTGAACTTGTCGCAGTGGACCCTCCAATTGCTGTTAATTCTCGTTTGATTTCTTCCTTCAATCGTGTTAGAAACTGCTGTCGTCGCAAGTATTAGCCTCTGGCTATCTTCGTATCAGATATCCGTGGCTTGACTGCCGATCATCTCATGCATGGTGGACTCTCATCCTCGTCTCAGGTTGGAGGATTTCTGGCAATAACGCTACTCAACAATGCATCTTCGAGTGAGGAGACGTTGAAGAATGCCAAACTACAACTCATATCTCTCGCCGAAGCTCGCATGAGAAGCTGAAGTTACACTGGGGATACCCAGCACCACATCAATCTTAAGCGGTTTCAGGAGTCCATAAACAACCTCCATGAAATGTTATCGAGGCCTCACCTTAAGATTTGGAGGCGCGATAATCACAATATGACGGAGGCAAAGCTTTTGGTAACCAAGGGTTAGATCTATGAAGCGGTCGTTTAGCTCGAGGGACATCTTACAGACAGTCACTCAAAGACCATCCCAACTCCTTCCATCAACAAGCTCCTTCAACCTTCCTGCAGATGCCGTTTAAACCTGGATGACGCCGTTACAGTCATAGGGAATATTTGTTTTACCCTTTCGAGCTCTGCTGATCACTATACAAGGGAGGATCTTGAAAACATCGTGGGTCAGAAAGTCCACAAACTGCTTTATATACAAGTTCTTAATCCAACCAGAGCGTACTAACTCGATTGGGAAACAGGAAGGAGGGAAATGCATCAACCGTGTCTTTCAAACCGGGCAATGCGAAGAGGAAACGCACCGATGTTAAGGCCGGGAAAGGTGGAAAGTCGTCTTTCTGTTTCGATTGTGGTGATACCAAGCACATGGCTGACAATGAATTGTGCCCAAGTTCCTCATTTCTGACAAAGAAAAGGAAGCTCTAACGCCATGGCAAGGATTCAGACGGTAGGTCCACATCATGCCTAAAGTCATGGGTTTGGGGCGCCTTTTCATGTGGTTAGTGATATGAGAGATCCTAACCCCATCATTGACATTGGTTGTCGACGTAGTGTGGGAGGCATCGAGTCTGTCGATGCACTATCAATCGCAATGGGCATCCATTTTCACGTTGTAAACCTCGACTGTGACCTCTTTTATGACGGTTCTGGTCCAAAATGTTCGAATCCAAAAGTGGTATATGGAACTTCGAGGTTGAAGATCAAAGGACTCAATGATGTGGAAGCAGACATTAAGTTCTACATTACGGAAGGCGACGGTCCTTTGCTGCTGGGGAACGACATAGTGTCACGTTCGGACTTCATGGGTTCGGACAACACGCTCGTTGTGCCCGTTTCTGCCGGAATCTCTCGGGATGACGCAGTTCTGAAAAAGTACGTCCTAGGAGAAGACAATGACCGCCGAACACACTTTTTCGTCGTTCCTTCGACAACAGCATCGTTCAAATCCTTCTCTTCTCATTATTCCTTTCTCTCTAGGAATCCTCATCCGATCGCCAAACTATCTGGCTAGAACGGCATGGATCAAACCCATGCCCGCCGCTTCGCCACAAAGCTTCACCCTCAGTCCCATCTCTCTACCAAGGACATGAAAAAGCTTTGCAGTCGAGGCGGGATACTAAATCGAACACTTGCTGGTGAGCTCAAACAGGCTTACAATTCTTGCACTTCATACAAAAGGTCTCGCCGCCCATTACATTCTGGAAAAGTATCACTCAAGAGGATACTGGGTGAGTTCAACGAGCACCTTCAAGTGGATTTCCTATTCATTCGCAAGTTCTAAAACCTCTCCATTCTGCATATGAAGATTGTATCAGTCGGTCTCTCCGAGCAAAAATCTCCAGGGTCCGAAGCATTAGAACGCCTACGAAGACATGAGGTTAGTCCCGCGTTCATCCCTTCTACACGAACTGGACAAACAAAAGCTTGGATACTCGTCCTTCCCGGACACTAACGCCCAAGAAGAATCGATCCCAGTCCCTGAAGAACGTAATGATACCGATTGTTCTTCTCTTCCGTTTCTCTTATACGAAGAAGTCACAGACTTCCCTGGGCAGAACATACCCAACCCTTTGAGTTTCGACCCAAACATATCGGACGACCCAAACTTGTGGTCTCTGCATCCGTTCTCTTCATCCTTCTTCGCGGCAGAGGAAGAAAAATCGGCTGTATACGCACCCTCAATGCATGTTGGGAACCCTCAACTCTGCAGAGATGTTGGTGACATCTCGCTTAGGCTTCCTACCATAGGCGAAAATCTATTGTCTTCGGAGCAAAGAATTATCGAGCAGGTCTAGAAGGTCATTGCAGACCAACCAGCCACAGAAGCTAATCTCCAGTTCGTCCCGCGATGGATGGTCGACAAAGCCATCGAAGCAGAGAAGAGAAACTACTCTGCAGCCGAGGCATACAAGCCGATCTCAATCAAATGACTCCCGCGAAATGCAAATATTATCTCCTCCCATCACTCCTCGTGACGAAGTTCGATGGGGAGAGTGGTAAGCTTAAGCTCAAGTGCCGACTGGTACCCCACAGGAATCGGGATTTCAAAAAGGATAACATTCGATCTGACTCCTCTACGGCTCAATTCACCTGCATCAGACTTCTGCTTTCCCTTGCATCTTTACTACACCTCATTCTTGGAAGCATTCACATCTCTAGAGCGTATTTGCATTCAGGCGACCTCAAACGAGATATGTAATTGTGGCCTCCAAAGAGATAGACACAGTTTGTAGACGAAGTATGGAAGCTACTCAAGCCTGTGTATGGCCTTGTAGAGTCCGGTCGTCACTGGCAGCTGTGCATCGACAAATGGCTGTGCGAGTACGGATTCCGTACTGTCCCTGAAATGCCACGGATGTTCATATTGTAGAACATCCTGTAGTATTCTACTATGTCGGGGAATCCGATGGGTTGGTTTTTCGCGAAGTCACGGTTGGAACTCATAAGTGAGTGATGTCATCAAACTTGTGATATGAAACAGCACACTGCGAAGGATGCCAGGAGGCAGGGTACATTAGTGGAACACGTGGTATCACGAGTGGACTGGCTTGCAACGGCGCATGTAGTGGCGATACACGTGGCTGGTTTTAGTACCCTTTGTAGCTAGACGTCCATTAGGAACCATACCCATACAGTGGTTTGGCTAAGTGACTGACCACTGGGTATTATTTATATATTTATTTGGGCACTCACCCTGCACACAGTATATAGTGCACCAGAGGTGAGCGCCGACTCCAAGTAAAGGAGACAACATGGGCATCATGACTATTCTGTTCCTCGCTTAGGATTCCTTAACCGGAGATCCGGACGAGCTATAATAGATAGTCAGCCCCCAACCACTTCACGAGCCGTCTCGTACCTACGTCCCATCAACGTTTTACAGTTGCACTGTTCACCCTCGCTGGCGAGTAGTGGCCTTACACCCCACTTCCAGCTCGCTGGTGTTGTAGCTCTACTACCCCTTTTCCGTCGCCGCAAGCGACCCATCGGCAGTCCGAACGCTGTCGCAGGTGTCTGCTCTCTCCGTTAGAGCGGATACTACAGACCGGCCGGAGAAAAGCTCACGTGAAGCGAAATGAAGTCCTCGTATAGGTCCGAAAGAAACTTGTTCACCCTGAACTGGTACTCGACTTCCGCCTCGCAGCAGATATACGGCACGTCCGCTTGGATGAGGGTGCGACAGCGCGTCGCCGAACACGGATCGACAGGACAATGCAACCACCGTTTATACCACGAGACGCTGCGCGCGTTCTTACTGC
Organism: Agarophyton chilense; assembly: GCA_030374765.1. Classification (NCBI taxonomy): domain Eukaryota; phylum Rhodophyta; class Florideophyceae; order Gracilariales; family Gracilariaceae; genus Agarophyton; species Agarophyton chilense. The sequence continues at coordinate 556,730 of JARGXX010000079.1, forward strand.
CCCTCCGGAAATCAGGGATCTTAGCGAACCTCCGGGCATCGAGATACATATGACAGAATCTTTGGTATTTTTCCACAGAGGTCGGAAGAATGGCATGACGCACTGCTTGCGGATTTCGTCCGGTGGTATGGTCAACCCGGCTTAACCGTGGATGTAGAGGAAGTCCTTACTCGAGTCAACCCTCGTTTAGAACGCCTGGAGGCGGCAGTTCATGTGCAGACTGCTGCTAAGCCAGTCGTGCTGGAAGAGGAAGGAGCTCCTTTGAAGGAAGGTCGTTCGAAGAAGTCGAAGTCACGACGTAAGAAGCGGAAGTCCGCACGTGATTTGAGTGATGATTCCTCAAGTACGGAGGGTTTCAGTTCCAATACTGATTATTCTGATGATTCAGATACGTCAGATGACGACGACAGTGATGATGGTCATCGAAGGTCCCGATCTCGGAAGAAGAACACGTCTTCATTGTTAATGAGAAAAAAAGGCTCACCTTACAGAAGATTGAAGGTGCTCCCGTGCATGAATCCGCTTTATCGGAAGGTCCTGAATTACAGGTACTACCGTTTGAAGGTGAAGAGCAAGAAGCGCTCAGGACGCGAAACCGCGAAGGTGAAGGATCACATCAAACGATTGAAGATCGGCCTTAATGATTTAACATTTGATCGGAAAACCCCCATTCTCGTTATCGAGTTTCTCACTCGATTCGTTGCCGAAGCAGACACTCTAGAGATGAGTGAACCACAGGCATTTGTGTCTTTACCACACTTCCTGAAGGGTTTTGCTTTAGAGCAATATCGTTCCGTATGCGGATCATTGGCAGCCGATGAAGGCGGCGTTACCTCATGGCCAGAGGCGGTGCAGTATTTGCTGCGCAGTTACGCGACTTCAAACGCAATGCGTCAGGCGATCCTTGACCTAAGGGATGTGACCCAGAAGCCTGAGGAGGGCGAAGCTGAGTACAGCTCAAGGCTTAACAAAGCTTCAGTCCGATGTGGAAACGTCCACTCAATGGAGGACAAGATTACCTTGTACATCGACGGGCTGGACCCGAGCATCAAGTCGTTGGTAGCTCGATATCGAGAGAAGCATGGAAGAGTCTCCTTTTTGGAGTTAGTTCAGTTTGCGAAAGCTGAAGGAGACTCGGCCAGAGCGCGTGGTAGCCCCCGTCGTGCAGTGGCTTTTGGAACCTCAATGGGTAAGGAGAAGATCTCCGCCAGAGTTAATCAGGGCAGCAAACTGCTACATCTGAAATCTCCAGATAACTCGCGAGATTCGTCGTTGGCACCCAAAGGGAGTGACTCGCATGAGGAGGCGGTCCATTTAATGGAATATACGGACTCTTCTGTACCTACAGTGGATCTCCCACACTCGGAGTCTCAGGACGAGGAAGCCCTAATGGCTATGGGGGGCCGTCGCCCTATGTACCGTCCCTACACAGTGCCTCCAGAAGGAGGTTTTAAGAACGGGAAACGCGGATGGGTGGATACTCGCACGGCATACCGTTCACAACCTATGTTGACCAACCGTCGTGACAGTTTGATAGGTTATTCATGTTATGGAAAACATCATTTGAGTGCAGAATGCACGCTTCCTACAAAGGATCTGAGTCGTATCATGACGAATTATGAAGCACTCTCAGAAGAGAAAAGGAGCCTCGTACCGTCGGGCATGTATTGGAAAGCCAAAATTTGGTTTTCTCAGACAGCAATGCGCCGGATGGACAAGCGGGTTGCTCAGAATGGTGAAGCGTTACAACCCGGAACCCCGGTAAGAGGAGGCGCCTTTGAGGCGAATAAGCTGGTTCAGCCGAAAAACTAAGTTAGGGAGCCCCTAGGGGGTCGGCACTGGTCGATCCCGTAGTGCTGACCAGGGAGAGCTCGCCTCCCTGCTCCTGCGCTTGGAAACCCAAGATTCTCTTGAGGCCTCAGAAATTTCCGCCGTACGGAATCAATCCGCGGGACGGAAAACGAGTACAGTTTGACTGTGAGTTATATTGTCCTTGGAGACGTTATACTTGTCCGTCAAAACGGGAAAGTTACCTCATGGTAGTGTCTAAAAGAAACTATAAGGTCTATGCCAACATCAGCTCTGACAGGAATCTGTTATCTCATCGATTGACTATTCTGGACACAGGTGCTGGTCCGAACTTTATACGGGAATCGGAGCTCGCTCCTGCTGACTTAGAACGTATTCGATACGGTCCTTTACCGGACATCCGGGATGCCAACAAAAATGCTGTGAAGACACTGGGACCAGTTCGACTCGTGGTGCGTTTGGGACGCTTTGTAGTCCTAGTCGGCTTCATCGTCTGTAAGACGTTAGCTGCACCAGTGGTACTGGGATGTGATTATTGCGACAAGTTTGTCGAAGCCATTCTCCCGCGAAGAAAACTAGTGGAACTAGATGATGGATCAATGGTACCGATTTTTCGCAAGCCAATGCGTCGTTGCTCTGAAGCACCTCCACTTCCACCATCTATGGAATACGGGAAATCCCGAGGACGTGTCACGCCGAGGATTCGAGTAGCGAAGAGTGCCATGCTGAAGGCGCAAACCCCAACTTGGGTTCAAGTAAGAACAGAACGACACGGACTCGTGGTAATTCAACCGAATACTCGGATGTACGAATCACGTGGATTGCTAGTCGCTAACGGTATTGTTCAGGTTGATCCTGGTAGCCCCTTTTGGATACTAGTGAGTACCTTCACCGATAACGATTATCAGATACCGAAGAATCAGGTTGTTGCAACAGCGTTGCCTCATCCCACAGTGGTGGTCCCTACTCATATTTCTACTGCAGAAGTATTGGGATTAACCCATGTCGGTGACACAGACGAAGAACTGCAAACTCCGTCTGGAGATCAATTGCAAACGGCAAAGGAGCCAGAGAGCCTGGTCGAGGAGCTAGACTTAGCACATGTGTCGGAACATTACAGAACGAAGTTCAGGTCTATGCTGAAGAAGTATACATCCACGTGGAGTGGAAAACTAGGAGAGATCTCCGTTACGGAACACCACATTGTTTTGGTCCCAGGGTCACGACCCATCTCCCAACCACCCTACAGAGCAGGACCGCGAACTCGCCAAATCGAGGAGGAGAATGTCCGCAAAATGCTGGAAGAAGGAGTAATCGAAGCAGCTCAATCTGCTTGGGCCTCACCAGTGGTGCTGGTTCCAAAACCTGATGGTTATTTACGATTCTGTATCGATTATCGAAAACTGAACGGAGTTACAGTTCGAGATACATACCCGTTGCCTCTAATGGACGAATGTATTGAAAGCTTAGGAGAAGAAAACGTGTTCACCACGTTGGACGCCAACTCTGGCTATTGGCAGGTGCCTGTAGCGGAAGAAGACCAAGACAAAGCCGCATTTTCGTGTCAAGCCGGTCTCTACCGTTTCAAAATAATGCCCTTTGGCTTAACGAATGCACCGGCTACTTTTCAGCGTACTCTAGACATCTTGCTCTCAAGATACAAGTGGAAGACTTGTTTAGTTTATTTGGACGATGTGATCATCTTTTCCCAGGATGTGGAAAGCCATTTACCGCATGTCGAGGAGATCCTCAAAGCACTACAGAGCGTAGGTATCAGCTTGAAGTTCAAGAAATGCGAATGGTTCGCTGGCACCGTCCGGTACTTAGGACATGTGATCAAGCCGGGACAGCTTGCCATTCAGGAGGCACAAACAGCGGCTCTCCGCGAAGTACAACCTCCGTCGACACAGAAGCAATTGCGTTCTTTCCTCGGCTTGTGCACCGTCTACCGACGATTCGTGCCGCTATACTCGCATATAGCGGCACCGCTCAACGCAAAGCTGCGTAGAAGACAACCAGTACAGCTGGAACAATTTAGACAAGCTGAAGCGGAAGCGTTCGACACGCTGAAGACAAAGATTCTTACAGCCCCAGTCTTGGCGCTGTCCATCCCCAACCTGCCATACTCAGTGGATACCGACTCTAGCGAGTACCAAGTAGGGTGTGCCCTTTTTCAAACACACCCTGATGGTGAACGCAAACCCATTGGTTACTGGTCAAGATCGCTGAACGCAGCTGAGAAGAAGTATTCAGTTTCAGAAAAGGAATGCCTTGCAGTCGTTTGGGCTCTAACCACATTGCGACCGTATCTCCAAGGAGAACGTTTTACCTTCTACACGGATCATTCGTCTCTACGATGGTTACTGTCCATTACAGAGCCGTCTGGTCGTCTCACACGATGGCGCTTACGCCTTTCTGAATTCGATTTCGAACTGAATTATAGGAAGGGATTGGCCAATGTCCAAGCTGACGCGCTATCGCGACTAAAAACACTGGGCGGAACCCAAGGCGAAATCGATGAAGAGATACCTTGCTTCTACATGAAGACCCATTCACTATCTTTTGAAGAAGAAAAACAAGAGACCCTTGATGATTATTCAGATGCAGACCCGTTCCTTGCATTAGCAGACACTGACCCTTCAGTTCAACTCGGGCGAATCTCGTGCACTGAGCTCCTCAATGAGCAACACGCCGATACGTTTTGTGCGTCGATTCGCTCTCGTCTTAACGGGAAGGAGGAGCTCTTCTTTTCACTCGATTCACGAGGAATACTGTTAAGACTTGTCGAAAGCATGATCAAATAGTGATTCTACACGTCTTGAAGAGTCGAGTACTTCATCTGGCACACTACAGCAGGCTGTCTAGTCATCCAGGAGGAGCGAAGTTGTTCATGACTCTAAGAAGAGATTTTTACTGGCCTACTTTGGCAATGGACTGCCATGCTACACTGAGGATGTGCACAACGTGTGCGAAAAATCGCGTGAAGCTTTACAGGAAGCGGAAACCGATGACGTTATTCCAGGCGAAAGGCCTTTACAGTACGTCAGTATCGACATCCTAGGGGAATGGATTCGCTCAAGGCGAGGTTATCGCTACCTATTGGTAATCACCAACCGCTTCTCGAAGCTAGTGCGAACTGTGCCGCTGAAGCGGATAACCGCAACCGTAATCGCACAGGCGTTTATCAAACACTGGGTATTTATAGACGGACCACCAGAAGTTCTGTTATCAGATAATGGGAAGCAATTCCTTGCGAAGTTCTTTCAGAATGTTTGCCGCATTATGGGCATTCGAAACGTGTTTACCACGACCTATCATCCGCAATGCAACGGTCAGGTGGAGCGTTTCAACCGCACGCTGATAGCAGCAATACGACACTACATCGCGGACCACCCGAAAGAATGGGACATGTTTACAGATACTCTGTGCTACGCGTACAATACGCAAGTGAATACATCTACAAATACGGCACTGTTCGACCTCGTGCTCTCACGTAAACCTCCGGCTTTATCGGTTGCGCTCGACGACGAGACAGAATTGGACGCGCCGACCCCGGCTAAGTACCATCTGAAATGGAGGAATGACCTGAAGGCCAGAGCGGAAGAAGCCGCTAAGGAGTTATCAAAGACGCAAGCTCGCTATAAGCAAAACTATGACGCCAGAAGGCGAAGAGGAAATCCGGCAATCCGAGTAGGAGGTCACGTCTTCGTGCGAGTTGAAAGACCGGAGTAACAGGAAGAATCGCGTCATAAGTTGTTGCCGATAGCGGCTGGACCCTTCAAAGTGGTGGACCTTGATGAAGACACAGTGGTCATCAAGACAGGTGAGGACGTTGAATGTGTATCGCGCGATCGCATTGAAGTCGCGCCTGACCCGCAAGTGGAAGTCCAGGTATCTGGTAGAACTAAGGAGGCAAGTGCGACGGAACGTCAAGGCAAAAGCCCAAGTGACTCTGGGGAGAGTGAACCGCCACCAATGGCTCGAGCGGAGGAGAAAGCTCCTGATCCCCCACCGCCGGCAGTTGCGTGCGCCAATCACGGACAGCTTCCGGAATATCGGGATATGCCCCGTGAAACGCGCACACCCGTAAGTACAGAAATTGACCCTGAAAGCAGGAAAGCTGTTTTGGAATTTGGCCCCAAGGACTTGGAAACGAGTGCACGCGAAAACGCGCCTTTGCCGCTTCAGACTGAACCGTCAGATGAAGCGCCACTCGCTGTTCCGCCGATATCGGCTCACATCCCTCGTGGGCAGAAAGAAGAAGAGGTATCGCCTTTTGTCGTGGTGCAAGCACCATCATCCACCGAACAGCGGTCAGAATCGGATAAACCGAATGAAGTTCATCCACGAATGGAATTGAGAAGTAGCAAGAAGTACGCTTCTATGGAACCTGGGAAACAGGATAGCTCTTTATCTGAGAAAGGTTCTCAAGGAATGAGTACACTGCCCCTGCGAGAAGAACGACAGTTAGTCGACGAGCGAATGCTTAGCGACGCTGGGACTGCTAACACAGAGACGCTTGGGTCAGCCCTAAGGCATTTCAAACCTGTTAACAGGAGTCTCGCGCCAACAGCGAAAGCATTGGGAAACGCCCAGGAATATGTTATGGATCGCATATGTGAACATGGCGAGCATGAAGATACCAAAGAATTACTGTATTGAGTCCGTTGGTACGGTTTTCCTCCGAACGCGGATACGTGGGAACCTATAGCTCATATCCCCCGTTCGCAGCTCGTGCGATATCATCGACGCATGCGATTAGCACTCCCCAGGGAGATCGACTCCTCGATAGTCGGGCTCATGGGCACATCCCATTTCTAAGTATGGGCTACAAAGGTAGTAAAAACTCGAAAGGCGAGAAGAAAACAAGAAATAATGAAGAGGAAACGTGAAGACACGCAAGCAAAGGACATTTACTGATTATCACCTATGAAAAACTCGAGAAGCGAGAAGGGAAGTATGAAACTCGAGAAGCGAGAAGAGATGAAGACTAGAAGATAAGAAGGGAACGTGAAGACACGAAGTCAACAAAGTTTTATTGGTATCAAGATACCACAACAGGGGTGTTGACTAGGAGTCTTTTCTAGGATCATCAAAGAGACGTGCGAGCACGTAGGTTCGCAAGAAGCTGTGCGCGATCACCCTCAACTTGGTCCACGGGAAAGCCCGCATCTAAGAGGAACTGCCTCAGCGGATCCAAGCCTGGATCTTCGACCGGCACTGCACTCGGTTGTTGGGTAAACCCATGAAAGTTCTTTTGAGCAACTCCCGCCGCTGCGGAATGATCGACGGAAGTCGCTACGCCTGCCAGCTCTGGCTCGTCCTCGTAACCGAGTTCAGCCTCAGCTCCTGGCGCTTCCTCATACGGTTCCTCTCCGTTCTCGGATGGAGTAGCATCGTACACGTATCCAGTAAGCTGGTTCGGTGGCATGTCACGCCGGTTCTCCCGAAGAAAGCGAGCCTGCTTGGAGGTGATCAACTGGCGCGTGCAGGGGTCGTACCGAAAGAAATCTCCAGCACTTGCTGTTCGTCCAGGAGAATGGTCGTGGTGTCTTGCACGGGTTCCGCGAGCGGATTGATCAGCTGGTACTCCAGACCAATCGACACTGTCGATCAAATCCACAAGATGGAGGAAGTCGGCATGGTTCGCACGGGATCCCAGGACAAGGGAAAGATCAAGTTCTCTCGCATACTTTCGCACTGTGGGCGACATGTACCAAACTCTAAAGGTATCATAAGCATCCCACAGGAGGAAGACGGCCATCTTGGCGATAAACTCGGTATAAACCACCGTCCAATATCCCGAGAACGGGTCGTTAACCAACGCGGACCCGATGTAGGAGATCGCCGGTGGGAGCTCCACAGAGCAACCACGAGAACTCTCGATCGCCGCCCAATGCTCCGGAATACCAATGTAGCGCCCGAAGCGCGCGTTCCGCCGGATACGGTCAATCTCGATCACTTGATACGGCACCAAATAGCCCAAACGTGATCGAGTACGACGTGTCCAACGGGGATAATCCCAATACGGAATGTCCCGCTTTCGAAGGAAGTGGAACTCCGCACGGAGAAGAGGTTGCTGAAAGCAGAGAGCCGCATCACGCACACCGCACACACCGCGCCAACCGCTAACATCGACTTCAACGAGTGTCTCGATATACGAGTAACCTTCACCGTCGGTACGGGCTTTCCAGGTATCTAGTTCCCAGTCCTGCGGGAGGAGAACCGTACTGATAAATCGGTGAAGACGCTGGTAAATCAGCTTGGTGAATCGCGTACGGGCTTCGGACAAGGTTTCCGTTGAATATTGCGCAATTGCGTTGTCTGGCAAAGCAATAAGGCTCGCCCAGTCGTCGCTATAAATCGCGTGTTCCAGAATACTGTCAGGGAAGTACCCAACGTGTACATACTGTTGTATCAACGCGTCATCGCGGATAGCAAATGGATCAAACCAGGGCGCTTGCGCGAAAAGTTCAACGCTGTCGAGAGGATCTGGTCCATAGAAATCCGCAGGGTGCGGATAGCTCCGCTGAGCACGACGAGAAGGAGCTCGAATCACACCCGCAGAGGCGACGTAAGCCGCATTTGGCATCGGAGCCACGGTTGGCTGAGGTATCGGTACCGACCGGAATCCGGTGTACGGTGTGGGGAACGAACGGTATGGACCAAGTTGAGCAGTAGGCTGCGACGCAAAACCAGCAGTGTAGGACGGAGCCCCAGAAGACACATCCTCAGAGGAGGGCTGACACGGGTTAGACCCGGCGTTCGGATCCATCCCGAGAGATCGAGCTGATGAGCGGTGAGGAACAGAATGCTGTTGAGAACTGTAAGAGTTGGTCGTGCGGCGAGGATTTCGTGATGACGATGAGTACCCGGAGCACCGATCCAACTGCGTATAAACGCTTCTTGCGTCCCCCATGGTTCGCGCTTAACGAGGGGGGTATGTAGTATTCTACTATGTCGGGGAATCCGATGGGATGGTTTTTCGCGAAGTCGCGGTTGGAACTCATAAGTGAGTGATGTCATCAAACTTGTGATATGAAACGGCACACCGCGAAAGATGCCAGGAGGCAGGGTACATTAGTGGAACACGTGGTATCACGAGTGGACTGGCTTGCAACGGCGCATGTAGTGGCGATCCACGTGGCTGGTTTTAGTACCCTTTGTAGCTAGACGTCCATTAGGAACCATACCCATACAGTGGTTTGGCTAAGTGGCTGACCACTGGGTATTATTTATATATTTATTTGGGCACTCACCCTGGCACACAGTATATAGTGCACCAGAGGTGAGCGCCGACTCCAAGTAAAGGAGACAACATGGGCATCATGACTATTCTGTTCCTCGCTTAGGATTCCTTAACCGGAGATCCGGACGAGCTATAATAGATAGTCACCCCCCAACCACTTCACGAGCCGTCTCGTACCTACGTCCCATCAACGTTTTACAGTTGCACTGTTCACCCTCGCTGGCGAGTAGTGGCCTTACACCCCACTTCCAGCTCGCTGGTGTTGTAGCTCTACCACCCCTTTTCCTTCGCCGCAAGTGACCCATCGGCAGTCCGAACGCTGTCGCAGGTGTCTGCTCTCTCCGTTAGAGCGGATACTACACATCCACGGCCGTATATCTTTACTCCTGGCCAAATTGGTGGACGATCTTCTCCTTGCCGGATCAAAGAGTGAGATGAACACATTCCCCAAGGCTCTCTCAGCTCGTTTCAAGATTGGCCGAGCACTCGTCGAGAACGAGATTAATCTTCAGCCGCCTTTGGATTCGGCAATAAGAAGACTTCTCGATCGAGATCTCCATGGCAGAGTTTATGGAAAAGTTCGCTCCCATTCCGATCTCTAGAGATAGGAGGAAGCAGTCCGAGGATCTATGCACCCGAGAATGAGTCCGAGAAATTCAGTCTTTTGCTGGGAAACTCAACTACCTCGGCCATGGTGTGCTGCCTGAAGCCGCGTACTCTGCTAGCTTCATACATCAGCTGGTCCTAGAGATGCTCGTTAGGAATATTTTGCAGGCAAACCAGATCCTCAACCTCGTCCTTAAGCTCCGTCCGGTCGTGAAGTACATGGCTCCGAGATCCCCGATGGTATCAGAAAACATGAACGTTTGCCACATAGTGACGTTCTCTGACGCCAGCATTGGAAAATCATCCTACGGTCAAACTGTCTACATCAGTGGCATCGCCTTCTCCCAAGGTGAGAACGTTTCGTATCACATCGTCGACTGGAATAGCGCAATGCAAGGACGCATATCCTCTAGTTCAATTGGTGCCGAGATTCTTGCGGCAGCAGAATCGGCAGATACATCCATACTACTCAGGGAATGCATGGAAGTTCTTGAATCGGATTTCGGTTCGCTCGTTCTTTACGTCGACTCATTTGGTTTATACTCAACGATTACTATCCTTCACGAATGCCGAGACTACCGATTGCGCCCCACCGTGTCACGCCTCCGTGGCTCCTTCGAAGCTAGAGACATATTCTCCATGCGTTGGGTAGCGGGAAGTCTAAACTTAGCCGACGCGTTGACAAATGGAAATCATCATTCATTTACTCAAGTAAACTAAGCTATGATTCAATGCACACTCAGAAAATATATCATATCTACTATGGGCCACCATCTTGGGGCATGGCGCCGTAAGGCTTAGGATCTAATTTGGAAAAGATTTCAAACTCTGTTTGAGGAACCTTCTCGGTGACGACGTTTCTTCCAGAAGCGAGCTCGTTTCGCATCCTTCATCCCTGGGAGCAAGCGAACTACGCGACAGTCCACAATGTGACTGAAAAAACGGTCCGATCCAACATAGGACTCGAGAGCGACCTGCGTAAGATCCATGTGGTACTTCCCCACTAGATCAATAATCATGTTGCGCTCCCCATCTATGCAAATCGCATGCAGATATCCGTCAATCGCTTGAAGACTGGCAAGGAAGACCTTTCCGCTATCGCGGAAGTGATCCAAATCGAAGATTTCTTCTCGGTGTCCGATCCCATCGCGAAGGTATTTGAGGCTAATAAAACACCTCTGAATATCCTTGAGGCCCCGAAACTTCCCTCGGACCTCCTTTTGCGCCTTCCAATTCCAATATTCAAGCTCAAAAATATCACCAAACCCAAGACCTGCAACGGCGTTCAAGTACATCTCATTATCGTCTGCGTTATTTGTAACAGGATGGAAGAGATACGTCCAATAATCAGCAGCCTTCTCGGACCCGATAGTGAGAGCTAATGAATTATTTAAAGAAGCTTCAAGGCACAGAAACCTACCGTCGCGAAACTGCACAAACGTATGACGGAGATGGAAACTTCGGACGCCCGACGATGGCATCAGCCGTTCGGTTCGGTGAGACTATGACCTGGATTTGCGTTGCAAGTAGCCAAAATGCTCTTGATCGCTTCATACCGCTTCTTACCTCCCAAATGAAAGGTTTCTTCTGCTCTTTCGCCATCACATGTCACCATACTTCTCGACACACCACCTCCAACTGCTTGAATATACTCGATTCAGAATTTATGCACATTTATGCGGCATAATACGTCAGTATCATGCACCGGAGCATACAAATGGTTTTCGGTCTCACCATGACTTTCTCTCGACAACCATACCCTCTCGATCATCCAAGTTTTGTTCTCAATTTTGAAATTGGGATCGCCGTCGTCATTCAAGGCCTTTTTGATCACCAATCGAAAAAGAATTAACCCTTCAAGTGCCACGCAACTGCCGTATTAAATGAGTTACACTGCGCCCAAGCAAATCAATGGCTTTGTTTTTGCTAAATCGAACGAGATTGTTGCTGCCTTTAAATGATATTGCGTAGATTGTTTTCACGTTGCGTTACAGTTTCGAACAGAGAAGCTTGAAAATACTCTTGTTAGGGTACTGTTCATGATTTGTCTCACTTGTGATTCTTGCTGCTTTGCTTGCAAGCTGGCGCCACGGGGGTTTTCGGTCAACAGATTTGCGAGTTGTTTGCTTTGTGCAAGCCATAGATGGAAACACCTGAGCGGAAGTCGTCCACGCTGTCCGGAGAGAAATGACACGTCGGGTTCCGCGTCAAGGTTTTGCATTTTTAGATGGAAACAGTGACGTCGTAAATCTGGCGTTTTGGCGCGTGCGCGGTTATCGAAAGGAAAAAGAGGGGTACTCGGAAAACGTTGAGGGGACGCAGGGGAGAATTTTTGAAATAACTGACCCGCGAGGAAGATGTGGAAAAAAATATCGCGCTTAGGGTCAGAAAGCGAGTTGCTGAGAATTTGGCCACCCTCCAAAAAATCAAATTCTATTGTTCCGCGCCAAGGCGGGGTGTGTGCGATACACAATTGCCACCTGGCATAATTGCCGCCGGCGCTGCATACTAAACCTCACCCTTGCTCCAGCTCGAGACACTGAGGAGTGAGGAGCAAGGGGGAGAGCAAGGGAGAACACCTTGTGCCCGTTCCATATTGCTCTGTTCCACCGCGCGTTACAAGCGCATACTAGACATTAGACCGACAGCCCTCTCGCTTTGCGTACGACTGCTTCGCATGGAGAATGCGCTCCCAAGAGCATATCTGCTAATTGCGTCCCCTTGGGTTGTAGCCACCGGCGTTGTGTCCACTAACTAAAATTGAACGGATATGACGTGTACTGCACACTCAGCATGCTGGATGACATTTTTATAATGTGACGAACGACATTCAGTTGTAGTTTGCGTTTTAAGGGCAATTAATGTAAATCTTTGTCCTTTTTTTTTACTGTTGTTGGTGGTAGCAACAGAGTTGGTTCTTTTTCTGTGATGTGTTGATTGTTGTTTGTGTCTTGCTCTGACGTTCCACGGCAGATGCAAACTACGTTATGCTTTTCACAGAAACGATGGTGGTTGCTATACATCGTGGACTTGTGTAGTGCTCAAATAACTGGACTTGTGTAATAGTTTTGGCTACCCGCGTGAGCGAAGGATAAGGCCGAGCTGATGTACATTGACGCAGAAAGATGAATGTGAGCGTGCCACGCGATGACCTGATAGGAGTGGCACGTATCACTACGAACAGATCAAGATGAAATGCGCGGCCACAAACGGTCAGCGCTGCTGTCAAAACATGGAGGCAATTTTAGCGTAGTAAAGACAGCGGATTCGGAGGCAGCAGGACCAGCGCATTCTGTTCTCGGCGTCGTTATCGCAAACCTCTCTCGTTTCTACGCTTAATTTCCCCTAAGCTATTTTTGTGCATCAGACACACCTATACTGTGCGTCTGCGTTTTCGTAAGATCATGTCGCACCGTTCGACGTGATTCTGCACGACTGTTCCACTCGTTTGCGAGCGAACTAGCGTAGACCGTTTCACTCAGGCAAAGCGCTGCACGGATTACATGAACATTTTTTAGTAGATTTGATGTTGTTACGTGTTTTTTTTTAGAGATTTTGAGAGCGCTTTAGACTGTATATCGCGATAGATCATTTTGGCTGTTTTGTACGTTTTTGGATGTTAATGACTACACGTGTCGAACGCTCATTGTTTGGTGCACAGTGGTCAAAGTCGGCTTTTCCTATGTGTTTGTCCTCCTTGGAATGCGATGTGTATTTGGGTAGTGTTTCAAGTCGGAAGTGAGCTACGTTGTATAAGATTGGCGAGGTTGCACGTAGATACACCGGATAGAAAAGTGTTGCGTTGGGTGGAGCGTTGGACGTATCTAGGCATGCGTGCAAATGAATTGTATGTATACACATTATTTACTCGTACGTACGGTGTAACTGAGATTTTGTTTTTGTTCAACTTGGTGGTTGTAATTTAAAGGACGAAGATGTAATTGTTGGTAGACAGGCGACCTAAGTCTTTGTTTACATGATAAACATGATGTGTGGGGGCGTTGGTGCGTGGTGAGACAAGGCACGCGCGACAACAAGGCGGATGACGCAAGAGCGCGCTCAAAGGCTCGCGTGGTGGCACGCCTCGTTGCACGCCTCTTTTGTGCTCGGTTGCAGCGAGTGGCCACCAACACGTCATTCACGTTTGAGGCTAGCAACGTAGCGCACCCATCCCAAGTCGACGTTGCTTAACACACTCTGGCGGACAACGCGTGCGCCCTGCCTGTCGCTCCAGTGTGTCATCCACCAGTTTTGACGCCACACGCACACCACACCAGCTGTCAGCCGCGCTGTCAGCCGCTCCACGCCACACGTATCGCTGCGCACCCGTCTTCGTCCCCCACCCACACGCCCGACCCCCCTAAACGCAACCTCCACCACCGTCCGTCGTGTGTCCGTCGTCGTCGTCGTCCACTTTGTCTTTCGTCTTCGTCTTCGTCTTCGTCTTCGTCTTCGTCTTCGTCTTCGCCGCCCGCCTCCACCGCCACCCACCCACCGTGCATCGCCATGTCGCCGCGCCCGGCGCCGGTGTGCACTTTCTTCGCGCCGGGCGCGCCGCCGCGTCGCCACGCGCGTCGCACAGCAACAGCCGCGCACCCCCACGCGCCGCCGTCGTCACCCGCCGCCGCGCGCAAGTCAAAGCCGCGAGCACGCTCGTCGCCAGCCGCGCTCATGCGGCTGCTTCTTCGCCGCGCCTGGCTCGTGCAGCTGCTGGCGCTTCCCGTGCTCATGCTGTTGTTACTGGAGCTGTCGCCGTTGTCGCAGCTACCGGACGTGATGACTGCGGCGCTGCCTCGGGCGCTGGAGCCGTCCAACGTGACGTTTTCCGCCACGCGCGTCGAGCGCCGCGGCGTGTCGCTCGTCGCCTGTTGCATGAACCGCCATGACACGCTGCGCCGCGTGTTGCGCACTTGGCGCCGTGTGCAGGGCGTTGATGAGATCGTGTTGGTGGACTGGGGCTCTTCGCCGCCGTTGCTGCCTGTGGTGCGCGACGTTATGCACAATGATGCGCGCATTCGGCTGTTGCGCGTGGACGGCGAGCGTGAGTGGGTGCTGTCGCGCGCGTACAACCTTGCCATGCGCGCCGCGTCGTACAGTACGCTGCTGCGCACCGACTGCGACTATGCCATCGACGCCGCGTTTCTGCGAGCGCACCCCATGTCCCCCGACGACCATGATGATGATAATAATGACGGCGTGTTCTACGCCGGCAACTACGCCGCCGCGCGCAACGGCAACGAGGTGCACCTCAACGGCGCCGTGCTGGCGCGTCGTCGCCACGTGCTGCGCGCCGGCGGCTACGACGAGCGCATCCAGACATACGGCTGGGACGACGAGGAACTGTACGCGCGTCTCAGCGCCGGCGGACTGCGCAAGCTCAACGTGAGCTACAACCACATTTCGCACGTGGAGCACGGCGACACGGCGCGCGCGCAGCACGATGTGCGCTTCGTGCAGGTGGAGATCGACCTCAACGCTCTGTTGTTGCAACAGCTTCCGCAGTGGAACGCCTCGGCGCTGCGTCACTTTTCGCACCAATGGGCCGTGGATGCGGTGCCGGCGAGCGCGCCGGCGCGTTACACGCTGCTGCACGCCGTGTCGCGGCCGCGCGCGCTCAAGCATCTGGTGGCGGCGGAGGTGGCACAGCGCGCGTGTGACACGGCGCTCGGGCAGCGGTTGGCGAACGACTACGACGTGCCGTGGGACGTGATGGTGAGCATGGACACGGAGCAGAAGCGGTTATTGTTGCGTCGTCTCAACGCGCGGTCTTGTTCTTCCTCTTCTTCTTCTTCTGGGCGGGCGCGACTGCTGGTGGCACACGTGATGCATGGACTGGGCAACCGGCTGCGCGCGCTGGGCAGCGCGATGGCGTTTGCGAACGGCACGAACCGCGAGGTGGTGGTGGTGTGGGAGAGCGACGCGCACCTGGCGGCAAACATGTCACAGCTGTTCGAGGTGGGGCACATGGTGGTGCTGTCGCAGTTCCGGCCCAAGTGGCCGTTCCGCGGGTACGACAAGTACGACAAGTCGTGGGGGCTGTTCGACAGCTACAACTACATGGAGATGGAGGGCGACGGGGCGGTGAAGGGGCAGGTGGTGCGCGACCGACGCGAGCGGCACGTGTACTTCAAGAGCGCATACGTCATGGAGGTTGGGCGCGAACTGTCGCATGTGACCAACTGGGAGGCGGACAATGGCATGGTGCGGTCGCTACGCCCCGTGCGCGAGGTTGTGGACGTGGTGAGTGGAGTGGAGCGGCAACACGCGCTGAGCGACATGATAGGGGTGCACATCCGCGACCGCACGCTGGAGCGCGACATTGGATCGGTGAAAGCACTGAGCGCCGAGTACGGGGCCGAGGCGACGGCCACGATGCAGAGCTGGCGACAGAAGAGCTCGTTCCGCACGTTTGAGCGCGAGATGGAGCGCATAGTGCACAGAGACAAGCACGCGCGGTTCTTTGTGGCGGCGGATACGGTGGCGGTGCTGGAAAGGCTGCGCGAGCACTTTGGCGCAAGTAAGGTGGTGAGCGTGAGTCGCACGTGTGACGGACGCGACGCACTTTGCGTGCGCTTCGCGTTGGCCGATCTGTTGTGTCTGGGGCGCACTCGCGCGCTGCTGGGCTCCAACTGGAGCTCGTTCACGGAGGCGGCGTCGCGGCTGGGCGGGCGCAAGCCGCGTCTGGCCGGCGTTGACTTTTGAGCGGCGGGGGGGGGGGTGGAGGGGGACGGGAGGGAGAGGGACGGGAGGGAGAAGGAGATAAAGGCGAGAGGAGCGACGACGACGCACAGGGGCGCGCGCACGTGCTTTTTTGCTTTTATGCGACGACGCCACGCTGGCTTTGCGTGCGTGCGTGCGTGCGTGCGTGCGCGCGCGTTTTTAACGGTGGCGCCACGTACTTTTGTATACATGCGCGCGGAGCAGCGTTGGCGTTTACAGCGGGGCGGCGGAGCTCGGGGCGGCGGCGTGCAGCTTGGCGTGCACGTTGAGGTTGGAGCGCTGTGCAAAACGCTTGAGACACACGCCGCATTGCAGCGGGCGTTGCTTGAGGTGCACCGTGTGTCGGTGGATGGCCAACGCGCGCCTGCCGCCAAAGCTCTTGTGGCACACATGGCACTTGTGCGGGCGTCGTTTCAAATGCACCGAGCTCATGTGCATGTTCATGTTGTCCTTTCGTCCAAATGCCTTGCCGCAGGCGGCGCATGAAAACGGGCGCCACTTGAGATGCACGGCCGCTATGTGCCGTTGTAGACTGCCCTTTTGGCCAAAGTGCTGCGCGCAGTGTGCACAGCCGAACGGTCGCGCCTTGTGGTGCGTGCGCACGCGCGGCGGTGGTGGCGGCGGCGGCGGCGGCGGAGCGCTAGTAGGCGGCGCAAGCACACGCACACGCGGCAGCGATGGTAGCGGCGGCGTGGCGGCCAGCGAATGGAGCGATGCGACGGGGCGCAGCGGCGGCAGCAGCAGCAGCGGCGGCGGTAGCAACGGCGGCGGCGACACAGACGGCGGCGGGCGCGGCGAGCAATCGCGCCCGCACACAAGCTTGCCAATATCCATCAAGCGCCATGTGCGCGCGCGGCCAGCACCACGCGCCCCGCGCGCCCTACTAGTAGCGAGCGAGAGGCGGGGGGGGCTGGTGGCGCGTGCCCAAAAAAGACGCGGCGCAAATAAAACGCGCAAGCTTTCCGCTGTATGTTTTTTTTGTTTTTTTGCTGTACAGTAAGCGCGCGCAACGTGGCATGCGCACGCACAAGGCGCGCTTGAACAAACAACGAGCGACGCGGCGACGACCACGACGACGACGTGCGGTGGCGGATGGCTTCGTCGTCGTCGTCGTCGTCGTCGTCACGCACGCGAGTCTCAGCGCGAGCCACTGCCACGCCGCCCGACGCGCTGCGCGAGCGCCGTCTCACGTTGGCGCCGGGCGCCCCCGCGCCGCGCGCCCCTTCTCCCCCTGCCGCCGCCGCCGCCGCTGCCGCCACGCTGCACGCGCGCGCGCGCGCCACGCTGGTCACATACCCGCTGCGCGCCTACGGCGCGTCGTCGTCGTCGTCGTCGTCGTCGCCGTCGCCGCACCAGTCGCACGTGGCGGTGATGACGTTCGTGGCCACCACGCGCGCGCGCCCGAATCATCGTCCAGCTGCCGCAACCAAATCGCCGAGATGGCGCGCGCGCGTGCGTCATCTCGTGGCCGCTGTCATGGCGCGCGTGCGCGCGCGCGTGGCTCGCTGATGCAAAACGCCCCCCATTTTATGCTTTGCTTTGCTTTGCTTGGCTTTGCTTCTCTTCTCTTCTCTTCTCTCCGTCCCGTCGTCATGCGCTGCTTGCTGCTGCACACGGGTCGCGTCGCCTTCGTTGCCGCGCCTGTGCGCTGGTGGTGCGCCCCGCCCCGTCGCTCCGCCGCCGCGCGCCGAGCGCCGCCGCGCTGCTGCCACCGCGCCGCCGATCACCAGCCCGCCGATCACCAGCCCGCCGATCACCAGCGCTTGTTCTCCAACGTGGCGCCGACCGAGCGCGGCGAGCTGCGCCGCGTGCTGCCGCCGCCGCAGCTCGCGTGCACGGCGCTCATTGCGGTACGTCCAATCGCGTCGTCGTCATCATCGTGGTCGTGGTCGTGGTCGTCGCGTGCTGACCGTCGCCACCACAGGGAACCATGACGGGCGCAGGCGTGCTGGCGCTGCCGACCGTGTCCGACGCAGTGGGCTGGGCCCCAGCCACGCTGGCGCTGGCCGCCGTGTGGGCCTACATGGTAGCCACAGCGCTGCTACTGGCCGAGCTCAGCGTCAACACGGCCTGCGTGCTAGGCCGCTCCGACCCCGTGTCCATACTGTCGCTCGCAGCGCGCACGCTACCGCGTCCCGCCGCCGCAGCCGCCGTCGCCTCGTACGCCGCCCTTCACTACGCCATTCTCACCGCGTACAGCGCGCAGGCCGCCGTCGACACCGCCGCGCTTCTCCGCGCGCTGCCGCTGCCCTTGTCGCTGCTGCCATCGCTACCGCCCACGTTGGGCTTCACGGCGCTCATGGCCGCGCTGTGCGCGCTGCCCCCGCGCGCCGCGGCGCGCGTAAACACGCTGCTGGTGGCCGCCGCGCTGGCCGCGCTGGCGCTGCTGTTGGCCGACGCGCTGCCGCTGGCGGACGCCACGCGCCTCATGCGCGCCGAGTGGCACGCGTTGCTACACACCGCCGGCGGCGCCTTGCTTCCCGTGTTGCTCGTGTCTTGCGTGTTTCACAACGTGGTGCCCGTGGTGACCATGCGACTTGAGGGGCATCGCCGACGCGTGCGACGTTGCATCGTGTTGGGCTCCGCCGCCCCGGCACTCTTGTTCGCGGCGTACGACGCAGCCGTGCTGTCGGCGGGCGGCGCCAATGCGTCGCTGTCGGCGTCGGCCAGCGCGGCCGCGCCGCCGGCCGCACTCTTCGGCCTGCTTGCCGTGGCCACCAGCTACGTCGGCTTCGTGCAGGGCCTCACGCCGCTGTGGGCCGACGCACGCCGTGCGGCGGTCGCCGCCGCCGATGCGCCGCACCGCCGCGTCAGCGGCGCCATGCTTGACGTGCTGCTCACCGTGGCGCCGCCCGCGCTGCTTGCTGCGCTGTGGCCGCACGCCGTGCTGCGTGCGCTGGACGCGGCTGGTACGCTTGGCGTGGCCGTGCTCTTCGGCGTGTTGCCGCCCGTCATGGTGTGGCGCGCGCGACGGGCGTCGGACATGACCGACATGCGTCGCTTTGTTGCCGGCGGTGACGCCGCCTTGTTCATGTTGACTTTGCCGCCTTTGTTTGTGCTGCTCACGCGCGCCGCTGCCCTCGTCGCCGACTCCGTCGCTATCCCGTAAAAAAATGAAAAAGCACCCCCGCCAGCACGTGCTACACTAGAGCTAGCTAGAGAGCGGCTAGCTACGTAG
Source organism: Agarophyton chilense (assembly GCA_030374765.1). Lineage (NCBI taxonomy): Eukaryota > Rhodophyta > Florideophyceae > Gracilariales > Gracilariaceae > Agarophyton > Agarophyton chilense. Next base: position 576,292 of record JARGXX010000079.1, read on the forward strand.
CTAGTACAGATACCTACCTAGCTACATAATGTTACTGTTACGCGCGCCTTGCCGCCTGCACCTCGCACCTCGCACCTTCTCCTTCTTCTTCTCCTTCTTCTTCTCCTTCTTCATCATCCGCCATGCCTGCCCGCGCCCGCCGCGGCCCCGTCCCCGGCCCCGTGCCCGACGTCGACGCCGACCAGACCACCGACGACGACGTCATCTTCGTGCCGCCCAAGCCCGCCCCCCCGCCCTGTCTGGCGTGCGCCGCGCGCGACGACGCGCCCAACACCGTGCGCTGCGACGCGTGCGCCGCCGTCTGTCACATCTACTGCATGCGTCCGCCGCGCACGTCGCCACCGCTCGGCGCATGGCAGTGTCCGTCATGTCACATCGTCGCCAAGACGCGTCGCGTCTACCTCCCGCTCATGTCGTTGCTACGCGCCCACCGTCGCTGCTTCCATTGCGTTGTGCGCGCTCCTCTTCCTCTTCCTCTTCCTCTTCCTCTTCCTCCCCCCCCTCCTCCTCCTCCTCCGTCTGCGACGCTTGTCGCGTGTGCGCGATGTCGTCTCGTCTTTCACGCCCGCTGTCTGCGCCGCTTCGATCGCGTCCCCGCCGCCCGCCTGCGCGCCCCCGTCTGGGTCTGTTCGCTGTGTGCTGCCGCCGACGCCGCCGCCACTGCTGCCGCGGCGCGCGCCGTCGCCCCGTCGACGCGTCCTGCTGCCAAGCGCCGCCGTCTGGCCGCTGCGTGCGCCACGCGCACGCCGGCGCCGTCGCGCCGCCCCAACCCCCCGCCTTTGTGGCCACCTCGCCGCCCGCCCCGCCGCCGCCCCACCATTCGAGCCCGGCTTCCACGCACCACGCGCCGCTGCAGCCCGCCGACGCCCGTCGCGCGCTGCGCGCCGCCCCCCACGCGTTCGCCTGCGAGCTACAGTCGCCGATTGCGCGCGCCCCGCCCACCACCGCCACCGCCACCGCCACCGCCACCCCCAAGCCAGTCGTCCCGGACGACGCCATGCCCGCCTTCGCGTACGACGACAACTCGGCTCTTTCTGCGCGCGCGCACCACACGCTGCAGCTCCAAGCACCTCCGTTGGCGCCGCCAGTACCGGTACCGCAGTACCCTCACGGAGCGCCGCACGCTGCCTTCGCCGCGCCGCCTGCCGAGTATGCCACGGCCATTACGCAACCGCTACCCTTCTCCGATGCTCAGCTTCGCTACCAGTGTTCGCACCTTGCGTACCAGCATGCCGCTTGCTCCCTCCAGCCGCCGCCGCACCAAAATGCGCACTACTACTACTGCAAGTCCGCGAGCGAGGTGGCACACGCTCAGCAGCCGGCCTCCCCCGCGCAACCACCTCTGCGCCATGCGCCGCCGCGCACCGCCAACGAGCGCGCGCAGTCTCGCGCCGCCGCCGCCCCGCAGTGTGTCGACACCAAGCACCACGGTGACCAGCTCGCCCTGGTAGCATCGCAACCGCGCCGCGAACAGGGCGCCACCGTACACTCTCTGCCGCCGCGCTCATTCGATGCGAACCACGTAACGCACTCGGTGGGCGCAGATGGGGCCAAACCGCCGTCGCCAAGCCAAAACCACTCCTCTGATGAGGCTGCGCTCATGCGCGCCGCGCTCAACCATGCCGCGTGCAGCGCGACGACGCCCAGCCGGGCGGAACACCGTGCCGCCAACCATGTGAGCGACCCCCCAAACCAGCTCACCTCGGGCAGCGCCACCAAAAGCACCGTCTCCGTTGCCGACAAGCGCGCCGCCAGTGAGCTCGCGTCGGCGTCGGCGGCGCCCTTGTCGCCCGCTCCTCTGCGACAGCGCAGCGCGCTGGATGAGTGCAACAGGCCAAAATTGCCACTGCTGGCTTCCAACTCCGTGGTGCAGCCGCCGCATGAGCAACTGCAGTTTGTGCAGTCCGGCGGCCTGCGCGCGTGGATCATGCTCAACGTTTCGCCCCGCAAACGATTCCACGGATCCATGTTTGTCGATATGCCGTACCGATCCTACTTCTCCGGCGCGGTGCGCGTCATGTATGACGACAGTCGCAGTCTGCGCGTCGTGGCGTTTTCAAAGTTTGAGTGTGTCACATCGCATGATGTGCTCAGGCAGTGGTGGGTGTCCAACCGCAGCCACTTCTCGCTTGCGCCCGAACACTTTCCGGATGAACAGACGCTCACCACTTTGTGTCTGGCAAAACGATGTTGAGCCCACTTTTTTTTGTTGTTGCTTGCGAGGGCCTGCCTTCGTCCGCAACATAAGTACTGTACCAACGGTGCACGCGTGAAATTTGCCCAAACTGTCGCTCTTCCTTTTTTGTTTTTTTCGCAAGTAAACAAAACCAACACAAGCTCTCTGCCAACTAAAGTACTTACGCGGGGTCCGACGCCACACACCATTGGGGTCGTCAATATCGTCGTCAGTCAGATCGAAGAGAGAGAGAGCTGCCTTTCTCGACGAAACCCTCCATTCCTTTTTGTTTTTAATTGTCTACTTGGGTACGAAACACAATTCTTTGTGGCAACACCAACGTCTTTTGCGCACGTCGTTTGATCTTCTCTAACAAACACAATACAAGGGAAAAAAAAACAAGCTTTCACCTCCTTGGGGCTGACCACCTCACCTCGCTCTTCCTTGGCCACCACATTAATTGCAAACATTTTTTTCCATCTAATTACAACCCATGAAAAGTACTGGGCGCGTACGGGCTCTATGCGCTGTCCTATACATTCCTACCACTTACGACTGGGAGATGATTGACCCTGCCCGATTATCCGTCCTTCGCAGCATCGGTTGTGCGAAGAGCGCTACCTCTCAAGGTGGCCGAGCCAAATCGTCGTGCTCAAATTTGACATGCCGCGTGCCAAGAAGAAAGCAAAGGCCGCCGCGTCCAACCAAGACTTTCAAAAGAAGAAGCCAAAAATCGGACGCCAAGCCCGACCCGCCAGTTTCACCAACACCACCGTGAGGCAAAAGCAAGTATTCTTGCCGGACCAGTCACGGTCGCAAGAGCAACTTACATCAACAAAAACAGGGCTTTCGTTCACAGACCTGCTCCCACGCACTCGGCACCACAATGCCAACACCAGAACAGCAGCGCTGAATGGGCTCACCAACGGGCTCAAGCTCGAGAATGCCGTCGCACACGACGCCATTGTTCTCTCCCCGGCCCCCGCAATACACGCAGCCGCAACTGCCATCGCCGACGAGAATGCACCCACGAGAACGGCTGCGCGTAACTTGCTAATCAATGTATGGAGTTTCTTGGATGACGTGCAACCGTTTCGTTCTATTTTCTCTACTGCTTTATTGGCGTGTTTGAGTCACATTCGCCTGGACATTCGCCTGGATGGAGCCCGAACGCTTGTCGCGCTGCTGGAGACGAATCGTATGGCCCCCGAACAATTGTTCGCTGACACTGCCAATCCTTTGGAATCCCTCTGTGACCTACTTGCCGTCACAACGGGTGTGAAGGGAAGGACAGCAGTGTTGGATGCATTGTGTTCCCTTTGCGAACACGTCCCGCGCTCTGATGGCTCTGAACGCGTTCCGTCACATGCAAGCCCCGCTGCATCGCAACAAACGGCAACTGAGAACACGCGAACGCCCTTGCCCTTCTACTACCATCGTTCACCACTTCACGTAAATGAAAAGCACACTGGGCAGCTTTTCACAAAGTTTTCTACGCAGCTCGCGTCCAACCTGATCGCTCGCGTCGCCAACCTGCTCACTGAGTCCTTTCCGCTCATCGAGACCCGCAGGGACAAAAACAAGTACACCATGTTTCTGTCCGCATCGCAAGCGTTGTTCCGACTGGTTACAAACTGTTCACCGGAAGCGAATCACAAGCCAGTTCACAGATGCTTGAAACTATGGTCCGCAGAAGACGGCGCCAGCCAGATCAGCACGGCGGACATCCATTTCGCGGGAACCGCAATTCATCTTGCAAGTTTTGATGCATGTCAAGATTTTCTCGTATCAGCATTAAACGCAAGATCGTATCCCGCAGGCTTGGAATTATGTGTTGCAAACTACATCGAGAGTTGCGATGAAAACTTGGCGGTTTTAGAGTCTTGGTGCAACCGCTTTGAAGCAGCTGCCCACGAAGAAAACGCCAACATTCTGTGCAGATCGTTGAGAATTTGTGAAGTTGTGTTAAAGCGACGGAGCAGAAACGAAACAATAGTGTGGCGACTCTTGAAATGTCTTCCATTTGCAATCCAAGCTTGTGCCCACGGAAAAGGAGACGCTGTGGACAGTGAAACCTCCGTGAACGTATTAATCAAACTATTTTCCAGCTCTTACAGATCGCTTCAAGCTTTAGGGAGCAACGCAGAACAATTGCAGACCACAATGGAGAATCTCGTCGACATTGTTTGCGCTCAGCGCTTGGCCCTGAAGCTGAATCACAGCGAAGTAGATCAAATCGTGGGCGTTCTTGCCGCGGCCAAAATGATTACCGTGGATGAAGTGGTGTCCTTCATTGGCTTTTGCTTCAGGGAAGGGAATTTACATTTGGCGGAACGGTTTCTGATGGGAGTTGAAGCTGCAGCCGTCAATGAAAATGAAGAAAAGTATCGAGCCATTGCCCTGGCAAAGGCGCTCAAACTGGTCAGTTCTGGTTTGAACTCAAACTTAACGGCTCAGCTGGAAAGAATCGAAAGCGTTGTCTGCTAGTTTGTGATCAAAGCTGCCAAAGAAAAGACTGGAAGCAGCGATCGAGTCAGGATTGAAGGGGTCGAATGATAATGTCCAAGCTCACCACATACTTAAAAGCGTCACCGTCGCCCTTTGAAGCAGTGATGGGAAAGCGGAAGGCAGAGATCATTTTGCCACAGTTTTTCAGGGCATCCCCGAATCCGAATCCCCGCCCTCGTCTCAGCTTTTAAAAGAGAGCAAAAACCTATTTTTGTCAGTACCGCCCCTCGCCTATTGAACGACGATGAGCACTGGAGAAGAGGAACGCTTCGAGAACAACGATCAACGTCTTCACTTTAAAGCACATGTGCCCTTATCTTTCTCCGTACAAATCTTGTACAAATCTGAAGAGGGGTCAGCATTCCGCTTTTGTCACCATGACATATCTCGTGCAGTTTGCTGAACTGTTGTTTCTCCAGAACCTTTTACCCTGTTTATCTGATTTCTTGGGATGACACCCTTTGGGTTCTCATTGTAATTTTTTTGCCGGTTGCTGCAGTTCGGCTGAAAATTGGAAAAGAGTTTGGCGCATCTCCCGAGATGCGTCGAGTGCCAATCTATCATTTCCTACAACCCAAAATATGCTCGTACTCCACGGGCGTTGTGGTCCCGTGGAGCATTGCAAGATACACGCGCTTTGGTTTCGTTTGCTTGCCGGCGTTTTTCTCCCACGCTTTTCCAAGTCCTTCTATCGAAACCAAAGATACGCTTTCTTCTCAAAAATTCTTTCCGTTTCCAATGCCTTTTACCGCCGCCAGTGATTAGATACATAGAACAGTTCTTCTGAGCAGCACTCTCGAGAGCAATGTTCTAACGACACAATCCGTGGACGGAAATCAAATTTCACCCCATTCCATTCTAATCTGGAGTGGTTGGAAGATGATCGGTCAGGATGAGAGATGGTGAAAGCGTGAGTGACAGGGGAGATGTACCACATTGCGCTTTTGTGAGCCACACCTCTCTACGGTGTCACGGTAGAAGCCACATGGCATCACCATGACAGCATTTCTTAAAAATTCAAACAAATGGATCAGTGCATACACTTTTTGGATTGCTTCCGCACACACGTGTCGAAAATGCTACCGAGCAGCCAAAACAGGCAGGCGCGAAAACTGAGCAGGCGCGAGCAGACGGATCCGCAACGTCAACATGACCTGCCGCCGCAAAAGACATCCTCTCGCCCAGGAAGCAAGTTCGACTGCCTCATGTGCTGCGCGCAGCGGACTTTCGACCCTTTTAGCAATTATCACATGACAGCACCAGGCTAAACGTACCCGAGGAAAACGAATGGGCATCATTCGTCGGGCCCTTCCTCTCCCGGCGTGGACAACAACTGGGTAATGTCATGTTCTTGGATCGCCAACAAATATTGGGTTACGCACGATTGTGTCATGCAAGCTTTCTCATGCAAACGATCCGTTGCATCTGTCAATTCTTTTCTTTTGCACTATGATCATTAGTCTTGCATGTAAGTAGATCGATAACGACATCATGCTTTTCTCGATCCCATGTGCAGGTTGGGCGCATCGTTCATGCCATTTTCCACACATAGGGAGCATAACGCAAATACGTGGATTTCATCTCGATCCGATCCGAATCGGTCTCATGAACAATCACACACAGGGAGATCTGCGCCTGTTGCCACTCGTCGTAGCCAACTACTCAAGCTTTTAGAAAGTAACTCCTGACGTGTCATCGAGGATCGAGGCACAAGGTAGTGAGTAACAGCGAACACGACCGATGCAGTATGTCGCATCGAAAGCAGTGGTCATAGTATCGCAAAGCTCGTTACCAACAAATCGTTTCTAACCAGCAGCTAGTCCACGCACGAGCTGTACGTCCAAAATTCGAACAAGAGTCGGTAAGATCCGAAACAAAACGCATGATGGGAACTTGGGGCGTGTTGGGCTCATCAGACGCCTCAGGTCGCTGAAAGGCGGAGAACAAAGTGTTCTTTCCTCTACGTGTTGAAATGCAAGATCAAAACTTGGCAGCCATCCGAGCCCGTTATGCTATTTTATGCAAACGGATTGCTGGCTCCACATGCCAAACAAATCTCAATTAAAAAGTGGAATGTCCACCACTTCATCTCCAAAGACATTAGAAACGCAAGTTACAATTCATTCATGACGGTTAAAAATGGCTCACTACGCAATGGTGGCATTGAAAAGTGCGCACGGGTCCGCTGCTGAAATACAAGAAAAGTTTGAAACCCCCAAGCAAGGCAAATAGTCTTTGTTTCGACGCGGCATAACGTTTGCAGTGTATGCCCGGGTTAGCACACTAATTCAAAACCTGATGATTAGCAGAACCATGAGGAAAAAGTCTGTACAACACACGCAGTCATTGGTGACAGAGATTGCGATATATATATATATATATATATGTATATATGTGAAAGGTTCAATAGCTCCGCTAAATAACAAACGAATTTTCTATACACACCAATAGCGGCTAAATGTCGAGAAGCGAGCGGCGAATTGCTTCGTGCATTGCGACGCATTCTTCCTCGAATTCTTCATTAAAATGCAGCGAAGAATTGGTGGCAGATTGTCTGCTGGGGAAACATTGCCGTGACAGGGGATCGGGCGTTTGAGCATTATGATCAGCGGTATGATGAGCGGAATGATTGCTGCCGACATCACTGCTTTCTCCTTGGCCGTTTTGCTGCTGAGCGGTGCGCTGTACAGCAACGGGCGATGGGTGCTTATTTTCGCATGCTGGAGTTGGAACGTAGTTGACATCGTTCACCGCGGTCTCCAGCGCGATGGATTCTGTAGCATTTTGTTGAAAGGAAGAAACAAAAACGGGTGCACGATGTTGCGTACAGGTTTGCGGCTGTTGGTTGTGCTCGGGGGAGGGCTGTGCAGGGTGGTCGGTGGTGGAGGTGGAAGATTCGGAGACAGAGGATGACACGGTAGCCACGAGCGAGGAGGAAGGTACGGATATAAGGTCGCTGACGGGGCTCGACGTGGCGCGCGCGGAGACAGTCCCAGAGGATTCGGTTGTCGGGGAGAAACTAGAAGTAGAAACAGACGGTTGAACAAGGGATGGTGACGAAGCAGAGGACGAAGACGGAACGGCAGGCGTTACTGATGACGACGACACGAGCTGTGAGGAATAAGCGGGCGAGGGCAACGTAGGTGGAGATGGAAGGGCAAGAGCAGAATTGGCACAAAGGGTGTTTGCATTAGCCCGTTTGATGGCCTGCAAAGCGTTGTGCTGTTCCATTTCCTCGCGGTCCAAGTCGGCGGCATCGCGAGGTCCCCTGCACGTGGCGTCCAGACGCTTGTACTTGCAAAAGGGGCAAGGTTCCTTATTGTGGCGTGGAGGGCGTATTTGCAGGTAACATTCGGTGCAAAGGCGCGCCTGGCAGCATTTGGTTTGGTTAAGCACGGGGTACACGAGCATACAAATGGGACATTCTTCACGCACGTTAGGGGAGGGATCGTCCTCGCCTGGATAACGCGGTGCCAAGTCGCCGCGCAGAATGAGGCGGCGCACCAGCTTGTCGTCCCAGTTGCACGTCGGGTACAGCCCGGAGGACTTGAAGGGCAAGTCGAGCGCGGCAGGGTCGTCGATGCGACGGCGACGCAGCCGCAACGACACGCTGGAGGTGTTTCCCATAGCACCAGTCGAAACGAAACTGGGACTTGAACCGAAAGACGACACGAAAGTTAGTCAACACGAAACGCAAGCAGCCAAGCAGCCAAGCAGCCAAGCAGCCACACTAACGAGCGCACGATGGAGCAACGCAGGCGAGAACGCGGCGTAATATGTGCGGCGTGGCGCAAAGCGGTCGAAGGCGCGCGTATTTTGAGCACACAGACCGGCTGGCGCGGAGGGGACGGCGGGCTGCTGTCAACACGAGTGGTGTGAAACACAGCTCCCATACGCGCGCCTCTCGCGCGCGTGACGCTCCCGAATGTAACGCGCGCTGGCAGCGTGCGTCACGCTCAGAGAGCGTAGGTGCTCGTGCTCGCTCGTTCTTGCACGTTCTCGCACACTCTTTCACACACGTTGGCTGCGACACGTGGCACAGTTGGCGCGGCCACCGCTTCCGCCGTTGTAAGCGCTTGCGTGGCCACCACACACGTGCAACCCGTGTGCGGCTGTGTCTGTCGCATTCCCGCACCGGCGCAGTCTCCATGAGCACTGCCGCCGTGCTCCATTGTTCATGGATGCCTGGCACTGTATGTTGCCGCCCCGCCGCCACTGTTTGTGGCTGCCCGCTGCCCGCTGCCGTGCCACTACACGGGAGTGGAAGCTCCTGTTTCTTTCTCCGACTAAGGGTTAGGTTGCTATACCCTTGGAACTTAACCCCTTGTAGCAATAACTGACTGCTCCGTGTTGCACGGGGTGCCATGCTTTTCCAGCCGTCCATCTCTACGGCTTGTTCCTTCGCCTTTGCCTTGAAGCATTCGGATAACTCTCAAGTCTACGCACAGGGATAACGCTTGTGTGTCGGTATTGGGATACTGTACAGTAGTGCTTGCGTCTTAGAATAGGAAATAACATGGACTCCCTTACCGTAACGCTCCCGCCATCTCCATATTCCCCTCTTGTGCAATCGAGACTGACACTGTCTGCGATGGAGTAGCTTGGTGTCCGTCTCTGACGCACTCTATATCTATCCCTCGTAAACGTGGCATGATAGCGTAAGCGTAGCTGGCCACCCGCTGACGGTGTGGTCCATCTGTACCAACAAGTTTACCCTTGCGGCCTACAGCCTAAGCCCGGTCTCGCATGGTGATGAATTTTATGAATTCATCTGAAACTGCGGAGAGGAGGTCGCATTTTATCCTACCAACGTTCACCCTTTCGACAACAGGCGCATGCCCTTCGCTGTGTTAACACGTCTCAAGAGATAAAGAAACTTCTGCTGATGAGATATGAGTTGTTTGCCAAGGTAGTACGAATCACGTACAGCACGAGGAACAACACAATGAACAAATTGCTCATTCCTACCGGCAAAAACCCATGATTGCATCGGATTGCTTTTCCAATTCCACAGTAAAATGTTCAAGTTCCTACAATTGGAATTGGACCCGGCAATGGCAACTCTGTACGGAGCACGATGGTACACAAAAGTGCATGCCCCGACGGCGGGTGGGGGAGCGCATCCGGCAGCTGCAACAGAGGACGGCCGAGCGTGGTGGGGGCATGGCTGTAAGCGGCGGTTCGCGCGAAAACATTTGATTTACATTGGCTTGAATTAACTGTAAAACACAAACTGGATTTTTTAATGTATTTGAAGGGGTGCAAGAGGTAATAGTGGAACAAATACTAAATGAAGCGAGAGCAACATCTCGGTCACTTGCAAAGACACGCCTCACGCAGCTTCGCTACGTGGCAAGCATGCGTCGTGTCCATGCTTTACACGTTTTCAATTGGAAAGATTTCCCATGCACGTCGTTCGGCACCGTTTGGAATGGTGTCGTCGCGCTGGCGAGCTGGCGTCACGGCGCGCCACTCTCTAACTAGCTACAGAAGTGTAGCGCCATGAAAAGTGACCGCTCGAGAGTATCTTTTCTTGTAGAGCCGCTACCGCCACACCCCCATCCGCAACGCGTCCTTCAAGTCAATCTTCGACCTACACGGCCTGCGTCCTCGGCGTTGTCCGGCGCCCCCGTCGCCCCCGCGTTCGACCCCCCCCCCCCCCCTTTCCCTTCTTCGTTCGCTCGCTTCCCCCTCTCTACCCCAAATGTCCACATCGCAGCCGCTCGACTTCGACACCGCCGTGTCTCAACTATGCTCCAAGGAGTGGGCCCCGTCCGGCACGCATGTCGCCACACGTCACAGCGATAACGTACTGCGTGCCCTGCTTCCCGCCTCGCGCACTGACAAGGGCCGTGTCGATTTGGGCGCTTCCCCCAATGCTATTGAGCACCTCGTGTGCGTTTTGCGTGACCCGCTTGCCTTTCATGAGCGCCTCGGCGAGCTGGCCGTGAGGCTGTTGCGAAACCTCTGTGCACGCTCCCCGTCGAATCAGTTGCGTGCCGCCCATTGCGGTGCGCAGGACCTGGTCTTGCAGTGCATTGAGACCCGATTCCAGATAGCTGCAGAGCGTCTATCTGGTGGTGATCCGCTTGCGATGAGACGTGTCTTGGACACCGATCAACCCCCCACCCAGCACTCTAACATGAGGTTGCCGTTTTTCGGCTTTGCTGTCGAGTTCTTGGTCAACTTTGTCACTTGCAATGCGACCAATGCCGAGATGGTTTGGAAGAAGGCCTTCCCGTCCTTGATAGAAAAGCTACTCGAGTGTGAAAACCACGCCGCTGCAGCTGCAGCCGCCGCGCTCGTACACAACTGCATAGCTGTTGTGCCGCATCGCATGGCCGATATTGTCAAAATTTGGGAGAGTGAGGAAGGTTCAGGCAAATCGTTTACCGAGGCGCTGGTGCGTCAGCTTCAGAAAGAAGCTGATAGCAACGACGAAGAAGAACGTTTTTCGTGGTCTTTCATGATCATCAGACGCCTTATCGGCGCGTCTTTGCTACAACACTGCTTCGATGCGTTGGGACCATCACTTTCCGACGTGGCTTCCAAGCCCAAGTCGTTCTCAGCCAGCCAGCTTGTCTTGCTTAAGGTGCTGGACGCTTCTGTCAGCAAATCTGCGGAGACTGCAGCCGAATCGACGTTATCCGGAATCACGATTCCTTCCAGCAGTCTACTCTTCTTCGCGGATCTCATTGAGGCCGCTTTTCTAAAGAGGGAGGGCGATGTGCTGCATATTGCGGCGAGCATAATTGGTTCGGTGGTGATCATAACGGAGGATTCCGATCTGTTGGAGCAACTGCGCGTGCGTTCGGTCAAGGTCGCTGTTCACGTCTTGCAAGCGCTTTCGGCTCGGCAGCAGGCTGGTGCAAACGGTACGACCGAGGGACAAATACCCCAGTTCACAGTAAATGGAGTATCATCCGCTGTCGGGTTGAGAGGTGTCATGATGCGCGTTGTGGCCATATGTTGTGACGAATGCAAACCGGCTCAAGACTCGGTGCGAAAGCTGATGGGTATTCCTGTTGTGCTCAACGCATTGTCGTACGAAGACGATGTTAACAAGAATCCGTACTTGCGTGAGTGGGCCGTTCTCGCGGTGCGGAATTTGACGTGTGGAAACGCTGCCAATGCAAAAGACATCTCCAGTTATGAACTTATGGGACTGCGCAACGACAAAGAACTGCTTGAAAAGACTGGATTGGAGGCATTCATGGGGGAAGACGGGAAGCCAAGATTACGAGTGCGAAAAAAGGCTATTGCAGTGGAGTAAATTGAAAAGTTTTGCGTTGTATTTGTCACGGGTGAGGAATTGGCACTTTGACGGTGATCACAACATTCCAGAGGTACGCAGCAGTTTTACAAGCATCGTTCGACGCTTTTGTGGACTGCTTTGAAGCGCGCGCTTCATAGCGACGAGAGGTGGAAGGTAAGCGCTGAAAGTCAAGAACGAGAAGGGAACAGCATAAGCTGCAAGCTGTCATGTGGCTGAAGGTTTGGAACGGTGCACATGTTGTGAGACACTGAGCAAGAAAGATGTAGAGTTTCCCCGAAAGATGCGAAGTGAGTTTACGAAGAATACAGTCAGCGCAACAAATTATTCAGGAGCAAGCTTCCTGACGGCTGCGGTATGAGTAGCGTTGAATCTGTTACTGGTCGTACGGTATGAAAGTCGTAGCATTGTGGGCATGGACTTGTGCCACGCCGAGGCGGCTTCTGAAGTCATGGCGTTGGTAATGAGCATTAAATGCATTTTCTTGTAATCTGCGCGCCCGTGAGAGTGCATAAATCTGACCAATTTCTTTTCAAGGCGCTTGGCTTCGGCGGGTTGAAATTGTTGCTCAATGAGTTCGGGCAAAGTGTTTTCAACGGTTTCCAAATGTTGCACGATCAGGTGCATGTGGACCAAGGCCTTTATGATGCGCGCAAGGGTCTCATCTGGTGCTCGTCGTGAAAGCTGTTCGTTGGCAGTTCGAAATTCCTTGAACAAGCTCTGAAGCTTGTCTTTGACACCGTGGATGGGTTGTTCACCCAGGGCGTCAGGGAGCTGGGCTCTCGTTGAAACCCAGGGAAACAGAAGCTGAGTATGTGCTTCAAAGGTGGTCTTGAGAAAGGAGGAAAACAGATGCCACCATGTGAAGAAAGAGCGCAGGTCGGCGGAGCCCAATTGATGAACGCGTCTCTTCATGGAGTCGACCATGTTGTACAGGTCGATGAGTTCTCTTCTAGTGGCATTGTGCAAGCGCGCTAGCAGGTCAAGCGCCCAGCTGGAACCGAGGGGCACGGGGTTGATGCCGTCTGGACGGGTGTAATTGAGGAGCGCCGAACTGAGGCGGACGCTCTTTTTTTCGGTGGTCTGTGTGGCGAGAAAGTCAGATGCGGGGTTGAGAATGTCTCCAGAAGGCTCTGGAAAGCGCGACGGCGACTGACTCATGGGAGCGCGGCGAAGAACAAACGGGCAGGGAGCGCAGCACTAACAAACGAAGTCAGAATGGGCAAAGCTCTGCGAGAAAGCAAGAGAGCGTTACTCAGAGCGGGACGCTAACCAAGACGGAAAGTGGCGGTGCGCAGAGCGGCGGACGGGCGCGCAGCGACGCGCCCTCAACGGACGCGTCGCCACGGCGGAACGCGAACTCTGGAAGCAAGCCTTCACCCCCGCCAGTGCAATGAAATCAATCGATCGCGTACGAGCTCGACGCTGAACGCTGTACCTTCGCCCTCGACGTGTCACGGCGCGCGGCGCGCGCGTGCGCTTCGCTTGCCGCGCGCTGATTGGGCCGTACTGGTTTGTGGAGCTTCACCGTCAGGAGCAGCAGCGCCTTTTAACGAGCGCAGGCCGCTTGGCGCTGCCATGCGCAGTAATGTTCCGTCCGGCCGCCGTTTGTTGTTGACGGCGTCTCGTGTGCGCTCCGCATTTGTATTTGCCATCCCTTCTTCCTCGCGAGCCGCCGTTCCGGGCTTACGGTACGCGGCGTCATGATGGCTTCCACTGCTCCCTATGAAATCACTGATACCGACGAGCTAGAGGCGCTTGGTCGCGATGACCCTGCCTTCGATACCAGCGCTGCTCTGCGCGACGATGCACAGCTGGTGCAGTCTGATTATTCGCCGTCTCAGCCGCGTTGGAAAAACCGCTGGTGTTTGCCAGTTGTTCTTACCGTCCTTGCTTTCTCTGCTATTTCTGCCTTTGCAGCCGTTTTCGTTTCAATTCGCCGCGGCGAATTGCCCGGTGCTGCGGATGACAGCTCTCCGACTCCCCCAGATTTACCCCTTAGTACTGGCGACGATTCTCAGAATACCACTACAGGCATTCCACCAGATGGCGATCAAAGTGCTGAAACCGCAAATGTGAAAACCTTCACTGTCAACGTCGTCAAGAAGCACCGCCACGATCCAATGGCCTTCACCCAGGGCTTCGAACACGGAAACGGCGTTTTTTATGAGAGCACGGGCCTGCAGGGACGCTCTTCGCTCCGTAAGGTAGATATCGAAACCGGCAATGTTCTTCAGGTCTATAATTTTACCGACGACACACTTTTCGGGGAGGGTATGACCGTGCACACCACGCATCATATATTCATGATTACATGGAGGGCAGGCCGTGGCTTTATTTTCAATCAGTCCACTTTTGAAATACAAAAGGAATGGTCGTACGAAGGCGAAGGATGGGGATTAACAATGGATCGTGAGAAGGACGAAGTGTATATGAGCGACGGAACCTCGCAAGTACGCGTGCTCGATCCGGAAGACCTCTCGGAGAGGCGCAGGATAAATATCACTATGAATGGTAATCCAGTCGACAAGCTCAACGAATTAGAATGGATTTGTGGTGAACTCTGGTCAAACGTGTGGACCACTTCCAAAATATACAGAATAGATCCAACCACCGGCAAGGTCAAGTCTATTATTGATGCAAATGCCCTACCCCTAGAGAGTGATCTATCGGCGGGCAAACAAATTGACGTCCTGAACGGAATCGCGTTCGATAAGGACACAGGACGCTTATGGCTAACCGGGAAGCTGTGGCCCTACGTTTACCAGGTGTCAATAACGGACGACTCCCTTGACCTTACCAGATGCAAATAGATATTTTGGCCTTCGATTCGAAGTTCTGACTTTCTACTTACAAGATATCGGTCCGGAGCTTTTCGTTTTCCAGTCCAATTGACCGTTCAAGAACAGGTGCAATCCGCAGTGTCGGCCTGGTCGACGTAATCTGAACGAGTGAAGAGTTCTGCGGTGATTGTTTTGTGTGAATATGTTGTTGTGGTAATGGGTTCTGCCTCGTCACAACGATTCTCGAATCACTTTGTCATGGAACATTGCCAAGTTGGAATTGTCTGTACTACCAACAACATACTGTGCCACGGCTGACATGTAGACCTAAGGCATTTGCTGTTTCGCTCTGACGGTCAGGTAAAATGGAATCAGTAGGAGGCGGCGACTGCCATCGCTATGATCGATGGCACTCTGATTGTGGAAGCATGGAAGACGCATTGCCCGGCTTTCTTATTGAAGTTCGTTTTTTTGCACCAGTTTACTCAATAATTTGGTCGTGTGTGTGTGCAGTTTATGTGTCGTTGAGAGCGTGCTCTTCAGACTACCGATCAACGACAACGTGTAATAGAATATGCCCTTTTGCTAACTCTAAAAAGGATGACATATTTTCTTATTTTTATGTTCTACTATGTTCAAGTTCTTGTGGTCCGGAACATATGTTCACCAATGACGTGGCCATGGGAGGACTATGTTTCGTGGTATTAAAATGTCTGCACAAGCTACGTGGGATTCGCTTTTCTGCGTGTTGATGTTCTCTTGGAGGTTATCTGTGGCATCGAATTGAATCCAAACATATGGAACAACCCCTCCATTTCACCCCATAGGAAACTCACTTTCGAATGTCTGCATTGAGACTCATTTCGCAGCAAGGAAAGCCAATAAAAAAAACTGTATAGTTGTTTCTAATATCTAGTTACGTACATGCCCTCATGATACAGCTAGCTATATAGCTAGCTTGCTAGTGTAACTAGCGGGTGCGTTTGATTACATATCACCCAGGTCTGAACGGCATAAACTATTAAATAAAGGAGAACAGCATGCCGAGAATGTACTTGTGCATGCAACACAATAAATCATTAATGAGAAGTTTTTGGGCTCCATCGACTACGACAGTTCCCATTCAGCTATATTTTTGGCAACGAATGTGGCAATGTAACTCAACAGTTCAACGACTGTTTGGGTTCATGCAGTAAGCAACTTTTTTATAGAATATACTTTATGCCCTATTCGATTCCATTTTACTTGAAAGCATATTGCACACTCCGCGGTTAACAATTTCCCGAGGATACCTTGGTCCTTCCCATGGACAACATTACATCTTAATCATTTAACCTTTTTCCTGTTGAAACTTCTTCGAATGAAGCTAATACATTTTCCATTATGTTCTTCTCACTCAAAACCAGAAGCACGGTTTTGTAGAGACCTGGCTCCTAAGATACATCTCATTTTCTGATTGTTCTTAAGATGAAGAGCCGTAGAGCGGCTCGTCAGGGAAAGTTTGCGGTTCATTGGCCTCTCCGCTCTCCATTTTCACGGACTGTTCAGCAAATCGAGTGCGTTCTTTGCGCAGAGTGGTGAATGATGATGAAATCTTGAGTTATGGGGGTGGGTCTGAACAGCTGTCAGACCGGAGCAGGCGCTACATATCGGTTATTTACGGCTTCTGTAGTATGCTGCTCAACGGAAAGCTCCAGCCGAAGCAGGGTCGAGTTTAATTCCCGTGCTGGGTTGGAGCCCTTCAATTTACGGAAAAACTGAGCGAGCTCATGGACAAGGGGTGCTGCCTCCTTGCCCAATAGGAGTGAATGCCATTGGCAAGCGGAACGTGTCGCACTTCGTCTGAAAACGTGAGACATACTTCATCTTTTCACAGCTTCTGCTCTTGTAGCCGCTCTGACAGCTTCTTCTGCAGACTTTTGAAACGAGTGTAACTTGTATTGTTTGGGCTTGGAGTGTTCTAACAGAGATGTCGGTCTTCATTGAACTTGAACCATTAAATAAATAATAATAATTTATATTTAATTCTCCATATGTGTGAGACGTGTGTACACGATTGCAAGCCTTGGGCTCTACGAACGGCGCCGTCTGAGCGCCGACGGTGCTGCTGTCTAATCGTCGTCGATACTTCTCCCTCATTATACCATCGGTACCTCGACCCCATAACCGTCACCCTCCCGCATCGGCAGATCAGAAAAGCGTCGTCACACGTTTTTCCTGAAGTACGCCTTTTTCACAAAGCCTTCCTCTCAAACATGTCGAAGCGTGGAAGAGGTGGCGCGAGCGGAAGCAAATTCCGTGTCGCCCTTGGTCTTCCGGTCTCTGCAATCATGAATTGTGCCGACAACACTGGTGCAAAGAACTTATACGTCATTTCAGTCACAAAGATCAAGGGCCGACTGAATCGACTTCCGTCTGCTAGTGTTGGCGACATGGTAAGCGCTTTCATTCCTCTTTGGAGCATTGATCGGCCCGGATGCGATTCGTGTCAGGTGCGATGCCTATGGGATACGATCGCACTCTCAGCCACTGCCTCACAGCAGGAGCATCGGCTTCTTCCCAGTTTCTAATATTATTGCGTCTGTTTTTGTAGGTTCTCGCCACTGTGAAAAAGGGTAAACCAGAGCTGAAGAAAAAGGTTTCTCCAGCTGTTGTGATTCGTCAACGAAAAGCCTGGCGTCGTAGGGATGGTACCTTCCTCTACTTTGAAGGTAAGATTCATCACTTCTTTGACATCGAAATAGAAACCCCGTCTCGTCCCACCCTGCGCGATGTCATGATGCATAATCAAGAAGCGCTGATCTTCCGTGAAGCTGCTTCCTATCAACCATCTTTCGGGGCTGAACCATAGCACATGAGCGGTCGAACGGTATTGTCCTTGACAGGCGACAGTCTCTGACCTCTTTCTTGTCTGATTACTATTTCGACTGCTTTAGATAACGCTGGCGTCATTGTTAATGTTAAAGGAGAAATGAAGGGGTCAGCGATCACTGGCCCTGTGGCGAAAGAATGTGCTGATCTTTGGCCGCGTATAGCGTCTAACGCTGGTACTATTGTTTGAATTCGCGTTCTATGGAATATTCACGAAGTTAGGTCTGAATGTTGGAACAGTCTGAGAAAAGTAAACGTCTGACGACAGTCAGCACTCGAAACTATATATTCGAGCCATCTATGGATAGTGATTTTATCGGTCAAATCAAAGAGTAGATAGTTTTTGCGCAAAGTGGAAGTCAGTTTATAACGCTCAAGAGGAAAATCTGATTAAGCAAGTGTTAGATTTGGAGTTGAACTATAATGTGTCAAAAGACGTTTCCGTCGAATGTGACAGACGCGTATGACAACGGTAGCAAAATCTGTGGAGTACACGCCATCCCTAAAACCTTAGTACACAGAATGCAACAGTCAGTTTCTATGGTGGACGGTGACCGAGGTCCAAGTCGTTGCGATTCCAGTCTAACGCAGGTGATGAGTTTGGGACACTCACATTGCCTACATATCGGAATACCTGTGTGCATGTATCTAGCTACCTGACCGCCATATGTTGACAGGGGCTTTCCTTATGGGTCCTTTGCACACCGGAGCCTGGCCTCGAGTCTGGCCCTGAACCTGAGCTGGAGCCTGAACCTGTGCCTGGGCTTGGGCCTGAGCCTGAGCCTGGGCCTGAGCCTGAGCCTGAGCCTGACGAGCCTGGGCCTGATGAATATGGCCCTCCTGTCGTCGTTGAAGGAGATCGCTCGTGAGAGATAGAATTGGACGATATCCAGCTTCTTCGTAGTCTCTAGCAGCCTTTCTTGTCAAATACAGACCAACCTCCAGCACAGAGTTATCAACCTGATTGTAAGAGTATTTCTGATAAGTACTATGAAAGCCGAGTGAAAGCTCTTGCAGTAGATGTAATTCTGCCACCCACTCTACATCGTTTGGGGGAGGATCCCAGGCATCGTAGTTTCGACGAGCACGATGAGCACTTTGAGTTTCGTATGGGTTCATAAACCAAGCCAGGTCTACGTTGCCGTTTCTGAAGTTTGCCGTCAACGATGATAGTGCATGTTCATAGCTCCCAAACATTGCTAATCGAGGGGCAATGCGAGCATAAGCAGTGGAGCTGGTACGTTTCGCCCAGATTTCAAGAGTCATATCAGATTTATGATGCTCGTGAGGGGTTTCCAAAAGCCATACCGTTACTTGACGAGCAACAAGTTCCAACACTCGGTAGGCAAAGGCTTCGGCCCTGTTTCGATTCTCAGCATAATTCGCAACAGGTTGTACCGTAGCTGGAATCCCGCTTCGTTGCGCTCTCGTGGAAAGCGCCGAATTTCTTTTCAATGAAGCATTGTTTATCCGATTGCTTTGCATGGGAAAAGGAGTTCCCGAAGATGGAGCTCGGGCGGCTTGAGCTGGAATGCGGCGTTTGCTCGGAGTTCGAGCAGATTGAACTGCAATGTGGCGAGTGGCTTGAGCATGAGTGCCTTGAATCGTAACATGACGTGTGCTTTGAATGGGAACAGAAGATGCTAGACTCTGGAAAGCATTCGTTCTCTGCCCTAAACCGCGTGAAGCTTCAACCGTTGGCGTTGTTCGCGGTTGATACTCCATGGTTGTCTGACCCACGCGCTGTACAGCCGGAGCTGCATAATGATGTACATTGGTATGACTTGGAGCCCTTGGTGGTAGGTGCGCCGTCACAGTCAATGGTCCATTCTGTCTTGAGCTTACTTTGGGAGGCTCGGAAGTTATAGCACCACGAGGATTCTCCAATACAGCCTGTTCGCGACGAGACCGATGATGGGCTTCTTGCCGCAAGAAAGAAACAATACTCGTCATTTCCCTCTTGATTGCTTGGTTTTCATGAAGACTAGTTTTCATATCTTCACGAAGTGTCCCAAGCTGATTGTGCACTAATTCCATTTTCTGGGTAAGCGTGGTCAGCTCGGCTTTGACACCCTTTATATCGGACTCCTTCGTTGCCACCATACCTTGAAACATTTGACGGGCCGAATCGAACCCGCCTTTGACGTGTTCAACTTCACTCGTCAAGTTTGTCAAAAGGGTTTCTATGGGATCAAGTCTTCGACCGAATGCTGTGTCAATACATGTATCGAGCTCTGGTAATCCCGAAACAGGGGATATCAGATCGAGATTCGGAGGCTTCGTCATACTGCTCTTCTGTCTTTCAATATACTGCGCTTGCGCACCTTGATCTGGGACATTAAGCGGACTAGTTGACCTTTTGGAAGTGTTGACGGCCTCCGTACCGATCGTCTTGCTTGCTTGATTTGTTTGCACAGATAAATCTTGCTCATTCCCCACGTGGACTGGTTCAGACCTACGCTCCTCAACCCCTCCGCATTGTTCTGATTCCCCAGTAGTACTGTTTCTGGGCGTGTTCCCCTGTTTCGATTGTGCGTTGGGATGAGAATTGCGTTCGGTTTGCAGGCTATGATCTTTCGACACAGTAAATGAGCGCTTGGTACCTCGCTTCAAACTGACCTTCAGCGGTATAGCGTGTTCCCTTGTCTCCCCGTCGATTGATCGTCTGTCAAAAGCCTTTTCAACATCGATTTCCATTGGGGTTTCTCTGTCAATCTTTATCGCAAGGGAATTCGGAGAATACGAAGAATCAGAGGAATTGTCATCTCGTAAAGGATTGCCTCGCCGCTGTGCCTTCCTGCGCCGCAACGGAGAGGATAGATCGGAAGTTTTTGGTGGGGTTCTGGAGGGAGAAAGATGACGGGCGAGCTTCCCGGCTTGGTTTCCTTCGTGTCCGGCGTCGTGACTCTGGTCCGCATCAGAACCTCGTTGAGTAGCGGGGGTCTCAGATGCGCTATCAGCATTTGAAGATGGTTTTTTATCTTTCCCGCTGAGAGTTGAACTTTCCGGTTGTGGGGATAGTTTGAGTTTCATCCCGCTCGATGGTATACTTCGCAAAATGGGTGGGTCAGACCTTGACCAGTTTGCCTTTGCCTCGGCCGTCTTCACCAATTTCATTCTAATCGGTGCGATTTGCTTGTTAGTGGAGTTGTCTTTGTTTTTGTTGTCTTTGTCTATGTGATCATCAATATCCATATTCCCGTCTTCCATGGTAGACATTTTATCCAATGGAGCTGGGTCGACAAGCTGAACATTACCGACATTGGATTGAAGAGGCTCAGAAGAATTTTGGTGATCTGCAAGTGTGATGGGCTTGGACGTGCTGGAGTGCCTTGCGTTGCTTGTTTTGTCAGCACTCTGTTTTCTTGTGCGGTTGGGCTTTGATTTGCTGCTTCCGAGCGATTCAGACCGAGATTTTGTGGTGCGCACGAAAGAAGTGGCATTGAATTGTGAGTCCTGGGCTGCGTCCGGTTTTAAATTGTTTTGTGAGTTTTCTGCGTCCTTTGAGCGATTGGTGGTATGCTCCTGTGCAACTTCAGCGTCGCGGGATTGATGGGCAGCGACCCCCCTCTGCGAAAGGGTAATATCACCGAATTCTGGATCTGAGTCAGAGGATGGAGGTGGGGAGCGAAATGAATTTTCATCGTCGGCAAACTTCCAAAACTCATCGTGTAGATTGACGTCTTCTGTTTCACCATCGTCATAGAGTATGGTGAACTGCATATCAGCATCGTGTTGCCGAGTGAGTCGCCCTTTGTAGTAGGTCTTGTCAACATCCCACCAAATCTCGACGACATCGTCGACCTTGGGCTGGCGTTCAATTCGGCGTGTTCGTCTGCGCGTGGCAGCTGCCGCCTGTCTCGGACGGGTCTGCCGTGACGACTGAGTCATGACATGAACCAGAACGACGCGGAGATAGACCGGGGGCGCTCACAGTCGAAGAAGAGGGGTGCTTCACTAGACGGTAGCTGATGGAAAGTGAACTGCGCACATCTGACAGCACAGCTACGGGCATGCGCCTTGGACAGAGCAGCGGTCGAGCCGGAGCGTCAGTGCAAATCAGAATGCAGCGCAAGGAAGCGAAGGGTAAAACAAAGGGTTCGCTTGAATATGGATGGTCGGCAGCTCTGCGACGTGACGGCAGACAGTGTACAGGCAACTACTTTTCGTTGCATGGTTGCCGCTGCCTCGCTCCTGACGCTGTAGTTCACCACCTGGAGAGCCAAAGCTCTCAAAACTCGCAAAAAAATGAGATACAGCTCGTTGAGGCCCTAGCTAGCTAGAGACTTGAGGGACACACACCGCAGGATCAATTCGAGCTTTTTATCTCGCTTCTCGCCGATTGGTGAAAGATATCATCATGTCATTGCCGCGATTTGCGCTGGCGAGGCACGTGTACGTGGGGCCGTGTACGTGGGGCCGTGTACGTGAGGGCGACGTCGGGCGACAGGGAGATGGATTCAGATTCGTCTCGTTTTCTGCGCACAAGCGAATCGAATGGAGCGCAAGAATATTAGACATCATCTCGATAAGAATTGGATCGTATGAACTACTCAAGTCGCTCATACTAGCCGTTCTCTGTATCGACACACTCTCAGCTCTTCATCAACGCTGTCGAGTCGTTGTTTGTTGCACCGTCGTGCATGTTCCACGAGGGAACGGAATCTTCGCTTCTAATCAAGAGAGCGTAACAGGTTGCCACACAGCCTTTGAGACGATCTCTGTCTCGCACTCTTTGGACAGCAAAGGGCAACAACACATGCGGTAGTAAACGCTACTCACATTCAAATCAGAATGCCTACCCGTCGTACGTCGCCAATACTCGAGCATCCACATCCATAATCCTCGAGATTACGGAATTGCCTCGATCTGCGGACAATGCAAATGGCTTCTGGTGATCGATCCCTCACAACCGATGCAGCGATTCTTTCGGATGCTCTGAAATGCACATGTTGGGTATCATTAAATTTGCGTCCCAGTTCCCGTCCAGAATACGTTGTATGGAAAGCCCGCATGCCGAATCAATTTTAATTTTTAAAATTAAAAAAATAGTGAGCACCGAGAGATTCACCACTCATCATGCTCTTGCTTGCCAAGCCTCTCCTTACCCCCATGTTTGTAACAAGGGTACACTCTCGACATTCATTGCTCAGCCTAACTTCCCCATGTGGCCCTCGCGAACACCACATAGCTTACGGCTGGTGACCGCCAATAAGCCTGGATGGTCACCGTTGTCTTCCTCAGCTCTACAAACATTGGGATTTCGCAAACAAATCCTACGGATTCACCTGGATTTCAGAACTTTTATGGGTATTTCCGCCAGCAACCTCTCTTTCGCAGAAGGTCATTGCCCAGTGGACCATGAAAACATGTCCGAGAAACAGATCAGTGCTTTCATGCGTTCATCCGAGTCTGATAATGTTCATCCGACAAAACCAGCTGCTGTGTCAGAAAGCAAAGATGAAAAATCCATGTGCCCTGTTGATCATAAGAATATGTCCAAAGAGCAAATTGAAGCGTATATGTCGAAAAACAAACCACCAAACACTTCTCAACAGCGTACCGAAGACACTCCAGGTGCATTGAAGCAAACAGTTTATGATGTCTATGGTCAGGAAATAGATCGAACAAACATGATGCCTGCTACGCCAAACCAACTTCCAGCACCAGGCCAGAAGCAGCTCTTATCCACTGATCGCGAGAAATCCAGCATCCCCAAGTCAGGAGAACGAGGAGACACATGGACCTATCCGTCCCCCCAAATGTTTTATAATTCGCTGAAACGAAAAGGAAAAGGTGATGGCGTTAATGAAGAAGACATGAATGCCGTGGTATCGGTACATAACACCATGAACGAGCGAACTTGGAAGCAGGTCATGGACTGGGAACGCAAATATCATTGCCATCAGTGCCACAATCCTAAATTAAAAAGCTTTATGGGGCGGCCCCATGATCTCTCACCCGCTGCATGGTTCCGCTCTACTTTCAGAGGTTATCCGAAGCCGTTTGATCGGCATGACTGGATCATCGATCGCTGCGGAGAACAAGAGGCTAGGTACATAATAGACTACTACTATCGTTCAGGACCAGATCCCATCGAGATCCATGTGCGCCCTGCACTTGATTCTCCGACTGCCTTGTTCGATCGAATGCGAGACAGTCTACAGAGACTGCGCGATTACAGTCTAGTGGAATCCACTTCCGATCAACATTTGCCTGGAGGAACCAACAAGCGACAGGCCACCGTGATGATGTCTGGTGATCAACTTGACCCCTCCGAATTCGACTTCTTGAGGGGACTTTCATCCAAACGCATACGTGAAATCGCGGATGATGTCCAAAAACGGTGCGAGAAAGTTAGTCGTGCTTTTGCAGAGGCTGGGGATGATCCTGTTAAAATGGAACAGGCCAATGTGTCCGTGAATTTCTGTATGGCTAAAACAATTTGCGAGCGCCAAGCAACCGACTTCATGAGTGCTCTGGAAAGCGGTCATGGTGAAAGCGAATCGTATGAGAAGATGACAGCCTGTTTGGACAGATTCCACATCATGGCGAGAAGAACACTCCTCGAAGAAGCCGGAGTGAAGCAATCCGGACCAGAATTCCCTCGAGGCGAACCAAATTCCGTGGATTCCGACCCGCGGCCTGCTATCGCTTCGAGTGTGGAGCAATAATTGAAGTATGACTAGAGTTTAAACAAAACGAGAAGGCTTTGGAATTGTTGAGATGACAAGTCAACAAAAAGACGTCCGTTTTTACAAAGAAGGCAACTCTTGCAAGATCTTTTTCATGCCATGCTTGATACCCAGTTACCAGAGAAATTATAATCATTCACGCACTTCATCCCCTCTGTCGAGGAAGAGGGCTCCTGTCAAAGATTCATATCCAAACAATTCCGCGTAACGCCCCCATTCAATCGCTATGTCGAGCTGCTTTCTCGCCTTCGCTGGCGAAAAGTGTTTCAAAAGAATAGTATCGAAGATCAGGTCTTCGGGTAGTTCTTGTTTGGCGGATTGCGAAAGCAGACAGTGTATCTGTGCCACTAAACGTGCTTCAGACGCGGAAAGCGCAGCCGTACGAATCATGTGCTTGCGCTCGTCGATGGATGCTCGAAGAAAAAGATGACCCGTAGAGTTCATGCGAACGTCACCTTCATCGACCTCAATGAAGCCCAGAATGCTGGCTGCGTCAATCAGAGGGTAGAGGTCATCAACGTCAAGTTGAAGCCTTTGTCCTAATCGGTAAAGGTCTTCGCTGTCTCCTGCAATAAAGGACAGAAGTCCTGTGACGCTTCCAATCCGCACAGCTGGTAATTGCGGGTAACGCGGAACCGGCTCGTCTCTACGGACAATGTCCTCACTATGGTCAAATCCTTGTGGTTGAACGTGGTGTGCAGATTCGATAGTGTCTGCTGGCTGTGACTCAGATTGCGGGTTGACAATGCTTTGCGGACTCATCAAAATGTGCTTGTCGGATGGATATCGGGAATAACCCCCACGAGTAAGAACAGCAAAATCTTCTTGAGAGACAACATAATCTTTTTCAGAGAGAATGGTGTAAACAAGATCGGTGATCTCTTGAAAGACTGCACTCTTTCGATCACGCGGATGAGAAAGATTGATAGGCAAAATGTTACGTACGTGTCCGGGATCTTTGCCCAGGATAACCACTCTATCGGCCAGACTAACGGCCTCCTCAATTCCATGAGTGACAATTAGAACCGATGTGGTTGGTACATCTCCCGCCTGCCACAATCGCAAAACTTCTGAACGCAAATTCTCAGCTGTGAGAACATCTAACGCCGAGAAAGGCTCGTCCATGCAAAGAATCTCCGGTTCGACGGCGAGAGCCCTCGCAAAACCGACACGCTGTCGCATTCCACCTGAAAGCTCACGTGGGTACGCATTTTCATATCCGTCTAGACCGATGATATCAATGGCCCTCATGGAAACCGCTCGGATATCCTCGCGACTAACACCAGATGCATTGGAGAGCCCAAGTTCTACATTCTCCAGAACGGTGAGCCATGGGTAGAGGGCAAATGTCTGGAACACAATGGAAGCGCCTGGATTAGGACCTTGAAAAGGGCGTCCTTTATAAAGGGCAACTCCTTCAGAGGGACGAGTGAGACCAGCCAAAATCCTCAAAATGGTCGACTTTCCAGAACCAGACGGACCGAGAATGCAGACGATTTCTCCTTCTGAAATATCCAAACTTACGTCCTCCACAACGCGCACACCACTCACATCATAGGAAACATGCTTGAGCGACGAAATGACGGAGCGCGAAGGAGGAGCAGCTGGCATCACAGGGGGGGCGCTGGTGTCGACACGGGGACTGTTTGTAGTCATATAGTGTGCGGTACGTGTGCGACACAACGGCGCCAGTCTGCGCGACCCACTGGAAGCATTATGTAGAAGCGGGACGAACGCGGTCATCGACCTGAATGAATACCCGTAGGACTTGTGGTAAGAGTAACAGAACGATTTGAAAGGAATAGGGTATCGGTATCCTTCGGACGCAATGTAGACGGGGCGATTGAGAGTCTTGGGCGCGAGAAGTTGAGAGACGTGAGGGGCGAAGAAAGTGGCACTTTGCAGCTGCCGCCCATGTCGCGTGCGCGTCGCATGATGTCTTTGATGTGGCACGGGCGTGTGCACCGCACACGGGTAACTTTCGCCTCTGGGACTGTTGTGAGAAATGCTGTACACATTGCGAGCTCGAGTCACGACGTACCCAGTAACCGCTCAGTATCCGCCCAGTAGCCATCCCCTAAACCCTTTGACCGATGCCACTCACGAATGGCTCTGCTTTCCCCCTGCCTACCGTTCGTTCAAGGGTAGACGGCAAACTTTACTCTAGACCAGATACAAATGGCAATAAGATTAGCCATCGAACTAGACGACTCCCCTTGCAGTTAGTCCTCCTTATCAGTCGCTCTGAGATTTGATTCGCTCTGACCAAGTACTAGACTCATCTACACTTCGAAGATGAAGCGTCGCGACAGCTCAGGTCAACAACCAGCCAGACGTCAGCATCAACATGCGACACCGGGCCGAAAAGCAGAGCCGGAACTTCGAGTCCCAATGCTTGTGCTCGGGTTCACCGTTGGCGCATCCTTATTGTTTTTGTGGTATCTCGGCATCTTCTCCTCATCAACCTGGCCACAGACGCCTGCCATAAGTCATGTCAAAACCGCTTTCGATCGCTCAACCTTCCAATTAGCCGTCGATGAAGCCCAAGAGCAGAAGCCCATCTTTGCTATCTTCTACTCAAAGCACTGCGTCGCCTGCATACGAATCAAAACGCCTTTTGTTCGCGTTGCGCAATACTTTCAGCATGCTGCACCATTTTATGCAATCGATGTGATTGATGATGGAAACCGTCACTATGTATCTCAATTTGGAATAAAACACGTTCCATATCTGCTCGCCATAACTGGCAAAGGAGACGAAAGCCACACTTTACACAAAGGAAAATCTTCGTACGCCGCTTTACACAACTTCGTCAAAACTAATCTTCCGGCCGCCTAACTCCCCGAACGCCTCATCACCATGGACACACAAAAGCCCCACTCAAGTAAAACCTTCTCGCCTAGATACCAGTCGCGCATCTTCAGCATTCCGCGCAGCTCGTCCTTTGCCGTTCCCGCTTCCCTCCCTCTATTCCTCTAGCGTATACAATGTAATGCGGTCGACGTCGCTAACTTCGGTTTGATCTTCGTAAAACACATCTCCACACGAAGAGATACAACTCTCATTTGCTTTGACAAATAAACGGCTTCTCTCTTTGGCTTACTATGACCAACGCACTAAGCTGGGAACGCTCAGAGACCTTACCATTAACACATGCCTCTCATCCCCCGTAATCGCGGACCATGCACAAACCAGAACTACCATGTTAATCGCTTTTTCGCATAATACCCCTAGACACTTCCTTGCTAATCGCCCTCATCGCCCGCTTCTCGTTCACTACCTGAGCTTTCCTCAGAAGCTGATTCGCTCCTGTTCCCGTTCATCTTCACATCCCCGTTTTGCCGCGCACCTCCGTTTCCCTCGTAGTGATCACTGTGCTCGCTATCCGAATCACTCATGACACCCGTGTCATCTTCATCTTCACTGCTGGAACTACCATCGCTTTCCTCTTCGCTACTTTCACCCTCACTGTCATCATCCGTCCTTTTTTTCCCTGCACCGTCCGGATCATAGGTGTATTCCACCTGCGCGCGCGCAGAGGACAACTTGAACTGTTGCAATCGCTTTTGTCGCTGAGCCTGTCCCACCACGAGCTCCAATCGTCCCTCCAGTCTAGACAACGCTTCCAAGTTTTGCGTACGCGCGTCGATAATGGCGCCCAAAGCATGCAGTGTTTGGTTCCGTTGCTGACTGATAAACGTTCCAGCGTGCTCAATGAGAATCGTCTTGATCCACTTCAGTAATTGATCCACGCGCTGTGGGAGTCGCTCCAGCCGATCCACAAGCATGTCCAACAAAGCGCCGGTAGCCACCTCCGGCGGTAATTGGTCTACTGTGTTTCGTATTGTGGTCATATCCTGCGTGGTCGCAATAATACGATCAAAGATGCTATCATCCCCCACTCTTACTGCTTGACACAAAATGACAATCCGAGAATCAAGTCGAGTAGCCTCCAAAGCAGGTACGATGGGAACCTTAGACCTCGGTGTATCGGAGGTGACGCCCAAAGCGGCGAGCTTTTCATGTATTGAAGGATCTTCAATAACTTCAACACCATCCTCAGAGCCGCGATCTACTCTTTCATCCTCAGCACCGCGACGTACTCTTTCATCCTCAAGCCTCTGTTTTTGCTTTGATAGAACCGGCGCAGCTGGCACGTTGCTAGCTTGAAGCGCAACAGCCCGCTTCACAAGTTGGACATTAGAGTTCGGCTTCACTTTCACATCAGCAGTAATAAGCGCAAAAGACGCACTAGGAAGCTCAACCAGATTTGTAGAAACTTTGTTCAAATCCACGATGTACACTTCCGGCTTAGCGCCCAGACCGTAAAACACGGTCAACCGCGCCTGCTCCGCAAAAAGCACAGTCAAAACCGGTGAGTCCGGGGCGCGCACAACAAAAGAACACTCAACCGGGCCGGCAGCATTCTCAGGCAAAGTTCGCCATACAAAGACCTCATTTGAGCCCACGACCGCAGCAAAATGCTTCCCATTTGAATGCTTATCAGCGACCATTGCGCGCACCCCCGCCCTCGGTACTGCCAACGAAAGCGATGGTGCAGTTGGGGTGATGCGACGACGTTTCCGCGGGGTTGTGGTTTGTGATTGCAGATGCCACACAAGGAGCACTCGCTCTTGTTCTGCAGCCGATACGAAGGCCTGCGATGATAGACGTGCTAAACATGCGACGGGCGATGCATGCCCTGCAAAACGGGCCACAAGACGTGCGGAGGGGAGCTCGTGCAGGGTTATCTGCTGACTGGCCAATAAAGCTCGCTCCCCATCAACTAGTAGCGCAGCTGAAGGCGGGGAAGCATGAGCATGTGCGACGTTGATATGTTCATTTGGAGAGGCGATAGGAATAATGGTAAGCAAGCGTACCGAGGCAATAAGCGCATGGCGATAGTCATGAACTAAAGTGGACGGTGCGGACGGCAGGCGAAGTAACAGACGATTAGACAGATAAACATGGCCTGCAGCAGTGGAAAAAAGGACAGAGGGTGGATCGGAAGGGGACTCAGCTGCAGCAAGCGAGAGACGTGCAGGAAGTATAGGAAGCGCAACGTGCTCCGGCGAAAAATGAGGCGCGCGGAAGAGCGCGAGCTTTGAGGGGGAGCAGGCATGCGCGACCGCAGAAATGTCAGGGGCGACAGCCCAGAGCCGCGAGTGAGGAGGCGGTGGAATACGGTTGGCACCCATTGCGCAGCGCGTGAGAGAGGAAGAAATTGGGCGGACGGAGGTGAGGGGCGGGCGGAGCGGTTGCGCCGACGGACGATGGCAAGTGCCAAGAACGGCTTGCAAACGACGGCCGGCGGCCCTGTGTGCATTTTAGAAGGATAGACAGAGTGGTGTGTAGAATCCACTGTAGATACACAGCTGCAAGTGCGCGGATCACGCCACAGCGCGCACGTGTCGCGACCGACAAGCAAGCGCTGGCTCACAGCACGCGCGGCGCGGCCAAAACCGTGTGTCATGATATGTGTCACAGGCTGTGCAGCATGCGTTTCATACGCGCCAGTCCTTCGCGCAACACGCGCTCCTCGCCCACGTAGCTCAGTCTCAGGAAGCCTTCTCCGCGCTCACCAAAGTCAGTTCCAGGCAACACGGCGACGAAACCCTCGTGGAGCAACCGTCTGGCAAGCTCGCCCACGGGAACGTTCAACGCGCTCACATCCGCCCACGCATAGAATGCTCCCTGTGGCACCTCGCAGCGCACTCCGTGCATTGCATTCAATCCGTCCACGACCACATCCCTTCTGGCGCGATACACATCCCGAACAGCCTCAACCTCGCGCTCGCCCTCTCGAAGCGCCGTGACGCCCGCCTCTTGAACGAAGGTCGCCGTGCACCCCACAGCATGTGTCAACAGCAGTTCAACGCGTTCTGCCAACGAACGCGGCATGATTCCCCATCCCAATCGCCAGCCCGTCATGCTGTAGCTCTTCGAAAATCCATCCACCACAACCGTTCGTTCCGCCATTCCAGACAAGCTTGCCACAGATTCGTATCGATCTTCATAGCACAACTGCGCGTAAATCTCATCCGAGATGACCCATACATCGTGCAGACGAGCCAGGCGTGCCAATTCGAGCATGTCCTCATGCGGCATGACACCGCCCGTTGGATTTCCCGGCGAATTGACTACGACCACACGCGTGTGTTCATCCATTGCGGCACGTAAAGCATTCATATCGTATCCACGTTGATCGGGGCGCAGTGCAACCGGCACAACGGTGCCGCCAGCCACCTCTACCATGGCGCGATAGGTCGGGAAGCCAGGGTCCGGAATGATAACTCGGTCATTGACGCCACGTATGAGCGCCAGACTTGCAAGAAACAATGCGGGCTTTGCACCAGGTCCGACAACCACATTGTGTGCGTCGCAAGGGATATTACGCGTTTCGCTGGCGAAACGGGCGATTTGCTCGCGGAGCGCGGCTATTCCGGCGGGGGATGAATAGCGCGTGTGGCCGTTTCGCAATGCAGAGATACCAGCCTCGACTATGGGCGTCGGAGTATCGAAACCTGGCTGGCCGATTTCGAGATGGATTACATCTCGACCTGTGCGTTGTTCTAGTTCCTTTGCAGCAGCCATGACGGCGTAGGCGCCTTCATTTTGCAGGGTGAGAACGCCGGGAGCAAAGGGGATCGGTGGGGAGGACGTCATGCGTGTGCACGTGGCTTGTTTGTGACGGAGACATGGTGTGGTACGCGGTAGGAGCGGCTTGAGTGCGATGAAGGCCATGGAATCGACGATGATTGCTGATCAGTAGCGGGCGGTCAGGCACCGGCGGTGGAAACGGAAGAGTGGCTAAAGTCGACCCCGAGAACGAAGGGTTGAGTTACGAAGGTACTTACCTTCAGATTGCGCAGCATCAGAAAGCTCGAGGTGGCGCCCTGGGGGAAGCCGCCACCAATTCGCCCCTTCTCTCGTGCACAACAAACCCGAGAGCACTCGTCAGCGGCATACAGCAATGTCGGCCACGTGCCGCCGCAGGCGCCAATCAATCATCATCATATGACTGTGTGATGCTCGGCTGCCCGCCCGCCCAAGCTCGTCGCTGATCCGACAACGTTGAGCGCGCAACTGCACGCGCAACCGTTCGAATACGCCGCGGTACTGCCATCGCCATCGCAGCACGCGCGTACGGTCGACTTAGAGAAGTCTCCTTGCTACCCACCTCTGCCCTCCGTCAACGCCCGCACCCGCGCGGCTTCCGTACACCCCCCAGCTGTCCCGACAACATGGCCGTCTCCCCACCGCACCCCCACAGCGAGTTTTCCTTCGAAGACCCGTCACAACCAAACAAACGCATCCCCTTCCCCTCCCTCTCCGACCCGCCCACAATCGACCTCTCAGTCGTCATTCCAGCCTACAACGAATCCGTCCGCCTCCCCGACATGCTCGACGAGACCCTCACATATCTCTCGTCGCGCGCCGCTATTCAGAAAAATCCACCCTTCACGTACGAGCTGCTCATCGTCGACGACGGCTCCACCGACGACACTGCTCCCGTCGCCATGCGTTACGTCGCCCGAAGCGGCGTCGAACACGTGCGCCTGCTCCGGTTGCAAAAAAACTGCGGAAAGGGCGGTGCCGTTCGAAGCGGAGCCCTTGCCTCCCGCGGTCGCTTCATTCTCATGGCCGATGCCGATGCCGCCACTGTGTTTTCCGATGTGGAGAAACTGGAACTTGCCATCTCTGATGAACGCGTCGATGTTGCGATCGGATCACGCGCACATCTGTCCCATGGCGGCGGTGACAAGCAAGGCAGGTCGCCCTTGCGCAAGTTTGTGTCTCTTGTCTTCAATTTGGTTGTCAAGATTGTTGGTGGCGTGCGAGGTCTACGCGACACGCAGTGCGGTTTCAAGTTGTACTCACGTAAAGCTGCTCGCATCGCCTTTTCTGGCCAGATGCTTCGCCGCTGGGCGTTTGATGTCGAGAATTTGTATCGCGTACAAAAAGCGGGCATGCACGTTGTCGAGGTGCCTGTCAACTGGACGGAGGTTCCGGGAAGCAAGTTAAGCGTTGTGAAAGCTACGCTCAACATGCTCATGGATATGATCAGAATGAGGTATAGGTATTGGACCGGCGCCTGGCGAGTAACATTACCAGCTCTGCAACCAAATGGTACGCCGGGCTGAACTCATGCAAGCCAAACGATCGCTCCCGTGCCATTTTTGTCAACAAACGAGTATCATTTACACAGATTAAACGGGCAAAGAAGATGTTGATTATGTACTGATTTTGCCGCAATAATAATAACACAGCAACAACAAAAAGAGAAATATTGGAGGCGGCTTGTGGCACACGGACACGCTGCATGTCCGCAATAGAACATGTGCGCTTATCACCATTTCGACGTGAACCACAGCGAGAGTGACTCGGTATAAACCAGCTTGCAAACTGACAGTGGTAGACAATAGCCACCATGATTCAAATAAAAAGCCCAGCAACGATTACTGCTGTTCGGCTTAGGTACCACTCTCACAAGGTGGCAGCTCCCACACCATTCACGCAATCTGCTGTTGCGGGGTCGGTGTTTGGAGGCTGCCTGCATCTCAGACACTTGAGCATCTTCTCCCTGTCCTGGAAATATGCGCCGCACGGGCACTGGAAGGCTCGTTTGGTCATGTGAATGGACCGTCGATGCTTGTCGCGATTAAACTTTTCGGCAAAACCAAAGCCACATATGTCACAGACAAAGTTTCTCATTCTATCGTGAACCGACCTCATGTGCTTGAGCAAATGATCCTGGCGTTTAAATTTGTAAGGACATGAGCGACATGCAAAGCGTCGGCGATCATCATGAACTGAGCGCAAATGTTTGAACAGATTGGAGCGTCTAGCAAATCGTTGTCCACACATTTGACAACGTAATCGGTCGGATGTGGTGTCCGCGGCGACGATAGTTGTAGAGACACCCAGCGGGTGTAACATGGGGCGCTTTGGGATGCAAACGGGCTTTCTCAAGGACGACTCGTCGCTAACGTGCCGATTGCTGGTCGGTTCCGCTCGCGGACGCGTAATCTGCATAGACTGATCACTAATAGAGCTGGTGGTAGGTGGCGCTTGTAGAAAATCAGGAAGCTGTGTGAACGTGCACAACGATTGCGCCACAGCTGGCGACGGAAACAAAGAAGGATCCGGCAGCGACATGGAAGACATCACAGCTGATGCAGGTGCAGGACGATGAGTAGCAGCGCACAAAGATGATGCCGCTTGAGCCGCAGCCACGGCAGCAGCGGTGGTGGTGGCTGCAAAAGCCGAATTGGATGTGGGCTCGGTTTTGGGAATGGACGACGGTATGTTTTGTACTTGGTCATTATCCTTGTTCCACGGATGAAATGCTGGGTTATCGACAGCTGCAGCTATTGCAGCGGCGGTGCTCTGACGAGTGGAAAGACCGAACGGGGAAAGCGCATTCTGGGCGGAGTTCGATGCCGTCACAGCGGCGGCAGAAGCAGCGGCAGTGGCTGAAGAGGTGTCCATCACGAGGGAGGACGACGTGGTAAGCTGGTGCGAGGGCATGGACAGAGAATGCACCTGAGGCGGGGGCGCCGTGAGGGAGGGGTCGATCGGAAGTTGTAGCGACATGGCACTAAACTTTTCCTGTTGAGTGGAGGCATCGGCGGTAGGGACGGTTGACGAGGGACAAGACAGGGGACGGCGCGGAACGCTGTCAAAGATGAAAGCAGCGGCACGCTCGTCGACGGTGCCGATGGGGACGCGTTCGCAAAGCACAGCGGCGTCATCGGCGGAAAACGGCAGGGGCTGACGGTCAGGGGTGACGGGCTCAACGACGCGCGGCGAGGCGGAGGGCGGCAGCGCAGACGGCAGTCGGGGAGAAAGGCCATACGCACGCGGCGAAAGGACGGAGGGGCCATTGGCGGCGGTGGGCGGGGACGGAAGAGGAGGGCGAGGATTCCTGGTTGGGACGGGGTTGTTGGAGGGGAGTGACTGTGAGTATGAAGGAACGCTAAGATGAGGCGGTGATAGTCGCGGCAGGGCGGGGTTGACTTGACGTGATGCATAGGGCTGGAAGGAGTCGTCCAAAAGCGTGAGGGGGTCGTAGGCGGCGAGCGGATCGGGTGGAGAAGCTAACGGGAGCGAAAGCATGTTTGCAGGGTGCGGAGACGAAGAGGAGGCGAAAGTGGTGCTCATGGAGGGGGGGGGGGGGGAGGTTGGGGAGAGGAGGAGGGCGCGGTGTAGAGCACGCTCAGGAGGCGAGCTGGTGATGTTGGTGAGGGCACGCTGTCGGGGGGGGGAGCGGCGGGGTTGCTTGGCGTGTGCACGGCGTGTGGGTCTTTGACGACAGGCGACTCGCGCTGTATAAAGTAATTTTTGGCAGCGCTGAGGCTACCGGCACCGGCGCGTCTAGCGGTAAACGCGCCGGAGGCGCACAGGGGGCGCATGCTCATGGGCACCGGTGGCAGAAACCGCCATGCTAACGCGGCTGCCGCATGCGTGGACAGCGGCGGCCCTCGCTTTACAGTGCGCGCCAAAGACGCGCCGCGGAGCCCCCTGCGCTCGAGCCATGCGCGTACCGCTCGTGCACAACGATGCTTTCCAACAGCGCAATTCGGAGCGAGCTCTGTAAGCCTTGCCGAGGTTGTACTGTCCGCTGTCGACTGTCACCAGTTGTCAATGGCCGCATGTGACTTCGTTTCGGCTCGTCTCCGTGAACAATTGGCTGGTTGTCGCGCTTGCGCTCCGTCCCGGGCCCCACCGGGCTTCTTCATGAGCAATGTAACCACACTATCGCCAGGGCCATGGGAAGGTTGTTATGTACGGTCTCCGTTTATATAAGTATGCCGGGGAGTGAGTTCTCAGCGACTTTCGCCTCCCCCGTCATTCAAGCACCGACTTCTCAATATGCCTCGCTGCGGGTCACTCGTTTTCTCACTGTGCCTAACCATCTTCATCGCCTGTGTCAGCGCGCAGGGCGGATTCCCGTGTCATGTCGGAAAAAATACACTGGCGTCGCCTAAGTGTGAGCAGGTTCGCATGCCGGCCGGTATGTGCTCAGCCTGTGCCTTGAGGAATGTGACACCGAAAGGTGACTTCAAGAACTGTAAATCCATCTACAACTTGGATTCCGCACAGTGCAAATCAAAGCTCCAGGAATATGCTCAGAAGAACCAGTGCGACACGAAAAGGAAATCGCAGGTCAACGAGTGGTCTGCCGCCTCCAAGCAGAAGCTCGATTACTTCGTGTACGCTGTTTGTGAGCAATGCTGTGATTGCATTCCCAAGGGTGCCACCGCTGCACAATACGGCTCTCGTAAGAATCAGAAGAAACTTTTCCATCCTGAGCGTGGAAACTGCCCTGCACATGCGTTCTATGACATTTGCAAGGTTCTGCCAAACATCAAGTACATGGCCTTGGGCAACGCTCCGTTCAAGGGCGGCTGGGGTCACGCATGCGGCCATCTCAGGAAGTGGTTCAATTCACCGGCCGCTACTAACTGGCTCAGCAATCACAATGCGAAGATGATTTTCAACATCAAGCAATTTTTGGGCAACGTCAACGTCGCCAACCAATGTGGTTCCAAGGCCGTGTGGACTCGTTGTGTGGACATGGAAAAGAAGCAGAGACGTATTTAATCTCGGCTGTTTTCGACTCATTATACCTTTGACTTAGCTCATGCCATACTGACTACAATTACTAACGAGCACAAGAGCGACTTGCATGGTTACCAACCCCATGTCATCCAGAGCCACGTCAACAAGAGTCGTATCTTGCAAGCCCACATTAATCACGATAGGTAGCTCATTTCTTAGTCTTCGTACCTTCGTATTAGCTAACTAGTAGTCTCTTCACGGAAATGCATTGCGCCCTCACTTCAACTTGACTATAATCATCCCACGTGCGCACTACTCATACCATTACGCCATCCATGCCTTAAGAACGGTCATATCACGCAAACGAAATGCCCCTGTTGGCTCGCTGTGCGCGCAATGTCCAGCGCGCGCCAAGTGATGGACGTTACCACGACTAGGGTGGCGAACTGCGCCTTCAAGCATCTGAACGTGTTGCATTTGCAAACTTGTCCGCGAGACGGGCCGCAACGGCCCTTTCCGTCAAGTGCCATACAAGCGAAAGCCCACGCATGAATCTCAACATTGCGGCCAACACTCGGTACTGCAGCAACAACTATACATGATAGGTCTTCTTTTTTTAAGAAAGAGAAAGCGCCACCCGCAAGCGTAACTCACAAAGCTCTGACGACAAACAACAAAAAAACAAGCAACAACACAACATGCCTACAAACAGCAAGCCACACGCGTCGCGCGTTACGCCGCAGCACCGTTCGGCGCATGTAAAGGGTTTGGAACCGGTTTCTTCTGCTTGAGCTCAGAAGTGAGCCACTGTACGCCCTTCATGAGCGACTGACGATCACTGGCCGTGCACGGAAATACCTTCGAGCACATGACGTTGAGAGAATCGACTCTGAGAACCTTGTGAACAACCTTGACGGAAGCAGCGTCCGGCAAGTCCTGCTTGTTGGCTAACACCAACAAGGGCCTGTCCTTGATGCTAGCTGCGCCCTTATCCGTCTTGTACAGCTTCTCCAACTCTTCTGCAGCCAGCCTCATCCTGGGCAAATCACTGGTGTCTACGACGAATATGACGGCGTCAGCATCCTTGAAGCACTGTCTCCACAGAGGTCGGACCTTGTCCAAACCGCCCACGTCCCAGCAGTCGAGCTCCAGACCGTCGACCTGCATCTTCTCGTGGTTGACGCCCAGGGTGGGGATGGTGTCCATTCGCTTGCCGAACACGAGCTGGTACAGAATAGTGGTGGCGCCCGAGCCATCCAAGCCGAGAATGAGCACGCCGCGCGATCGTGAGCGCTTGCCCAACTGCGCCGAAAAACAGTTGCCCATGTCGGAGAGACGCGCAAATAGCAAACAGCGGTGCTGATGCAGCTGCTGCGCGCCAATGAAGCAACACGCCGCGCACAGAAGAAGGCGACAGAGAGCGGGAAGAAACGAACAAGCGCGTGGGGGGGGGGGGCAGAAAGCGACGGGAAGGCGGCCACACACGCAACGGCGGGCGGCAAGTAGTGCGTGAGAAGGCGGTAGGCGACGGACGACACACGAACTCAGGCGACAACAGACAAGGCGGCGAAGAGGCGACGAAAAGGCGACGAAAAGGCTGAAGGTAAGCGAAGCGAGCCTACGGAAGGGAGGGGAGAGAGGGAGCACAGTTTGGGGAACGGCGGCTTAAAGCTGGGAACGCGATAATTCGTTGCGTGTGCGGGCGAAGTGGCGTCGGGCGGCGGTTGCGTCAAGACCGTGATGGCGGACGCGCTCCGTAGCTTGCGCGCGCGCTACATAGAGGCCGCTCCAAAAAATCACGTTTTGCTTGGCACATGCACATAGTCGCGAGGCGTGGCGCCGGGGTGGTTTGTGCCCCACGCCAGATTATGGCTTGTATTCATCACACGATACTATGCAATGTAGAGTGTACAATAATTACGATGCCGCTCCGGCACCATCATAGAGACGGGATGCATAACAAACCTACGCTCTGCACCCAACCCTGCTCTCTAGCTAGCCAGCTTTTTTGCATCTCTCTCGTACCAGCCTCCAACCTCTATCCGCCTAACTTCGCCTATTCTGCGGTGCAGCCGACAAATGGCCTTGTCAGGGAGGCGTTTCGTCAAACTCCAACCTTTTTTTTCTGCCTTGCTGTTTTAGTCTCAGACGTATTGTCATCAATCGCCAACAGTCGTCTCACCACTCACACCAGCTGCAAACTGGTACCGTTTGTATACTTGACCTGCGCATTTCATCAACAACGTCGCACTTTTCTCCCCATAGCGCAGCTATCAACTCTGTTTGTATTCCACTGCACACACCTCAACTTTCATACAAACACGTACACCACACCTTCAATGTATTCACTCATGCACACCGTGTACGCAATTTACTATGTTACCGCTGCTCCGCCTCCGGCACCGGAGCACGGCATCCAGCTCATCCTGATGACACCATCCTGTGGCGCAACATCCTCTGCTTCTCGCCTCCAATCACCAATGTAAGTTACCATCCGCCCTCTTTTTGCACTTTACGGAGCGAAATTAATCCTATTCTTAACCAACCGTCACCAATGCCAACCAATCGCGAATATACTATTTCCAACTCCCCATAAAACGACACGTCGCTTCACTTAGCACAACATCTTATTCCTGTCCTACACAACCGAAGTTGCACACTCTATCGCTCACTGCCTTGCCGTTCCGCACCCCCTCCCCGTCTTCTCCAATTCATGCACATCAATCCCGTCTTCGATTTCGCCCGCCGCCTATCATTCCTATTCCTGCCAAACCCTGCATTCATTTCCCAACACATCTTCCACACCTCTTTACACACCTCCATTCCTCTGTTTTTTGCTGTCAACACGTCTCACAGTATTATCTTCGTCGACTTTTCCACGTCTTTAACTACTTGTTTACAGCTCGCATTCCTCATATGTCAACCAAACAGTGTAGCAGGTCAATGTGCCAATCAGTACCATACTATAACTTCCCCCTTGTACAACAGGGTTCCTCTCACCAGTTAACCTTACGAATGTAATCAGTTCATTTGGCAAGTTAACCTGTTCCACACAGGTATAATACTCCTCCGCAAACCCAACTTGCAGTTGACCCTTGCGCTCGCTCGGAACCGGAAATGTCGTTTTAGGAAGTTTCTTCAACTGAAGCAAGTCTTAATGCCAGGCACATCCTTACTGATCCTCTTGCAATTGCCACATCAAGAGAAGACAAGTTGTTCCCATAACATTCTTTTTATGCCCGTTCAATTTGGCCTGAGCACATCTCGACAGCACGAAGTAACCTATTCTCAGGGATTACTCTTTATAGCGCTTGCTTGGAAAACACAGCTCAAGAGGCATTTTCTTCTTGATTCTGGTTGATTACAGCGACATGGGTGGAGAACACTCACAAAATCTCGTCAGTACCAAGAGCGCCTTAAGGGACCAGTCGCCCATTCCCTCTCGTTAACAAGTGTTGAGATTTCAAGGAAAATGTAAAGCAAAGCATGACACGGAGATTAATTATCTGCGTTACAACGAGAGGAAACGCGAGCCACTGGATAGGGGCTGCCAGATCTTTGGTGCTCGGTATGAGACAAAAAAAGCACAAGCTTCGCAAAATTATGTCCTTCATAATAGCCTCCCATTACCTTTGTCCAATATCAGCCGGTACGCCAGCCACCTCATACCAGTCAAAAATGAACATGCACAGCATATAGCATTGACATGGCCCGCAGTACTCAAAACATAAACCACCACAAGGGGCCCGACGGATGAGGCAGAATGGGTTCTAGATTTTGTACTGACTAATATGCAATGCAACACACGGCAATGTCGTGAGGATGTTGCAGCAATAAAGATTGTTCACATGAATCTGAACTTTTCTACTGATACGCAGCAAATATACGAAAAAGAGGGCATAAGGTCAATGGTTGTTTCCGTCATCAACATACGTGCGCTTGCATAACACAAATTCCTTCGATCATAATAAGCATCCCATATGAGTCATTCTGGAGAGCTCTGGAGTTTGCAAACATGAGCCAAACTCAGGCTCAAAACATAGTTCTCACAATCGTATCTTGCGTGGAACGTATGCGTCCCTCAACGCAAGATTGAAAACCATTCGGCGAATCCCTATTAGAAGCTCTAAAGCACAGTCTTGGGCTGGTAATTCTAAGCGTTCTTGAACCCCTATTTCGCGATGCTCTGCCAGTGGAACCAGGATACAGCAAACAGGCAAAAGCCATGTGCGCGCATTGGTGAGAAATCCGATGGCGAAATTCCTCCATTCAGTCAGAAGCGGTGGCTCTTCACGTACGGACACTCCAAGTTCTGTACAAGCCTGAAGCACTAGTCGACGAGTGCTACCCGGTAGAACGACATCGGTTGGTGCCGTGTACACTTGCATGTCTTTCGTGATCACGAAGAAGTTAGACACAAGTCCCTCAAGAAGAGCAATGTTTCCTTTTGAATCTTGTCCTACTAGAATTGTTTCATAGGCCTCTTTAGAACGTAATGATTGCAATGGTTTTCTTTCAAGGTACCATGCCGAGTTCTTTACCTGCGGATCATGACGTGGTTTCCCTCTACATTCAACAGTCACGGGATGAGTACTTTGGTCAAAGGACTTGATACTTGAGACATGAACACGAAGCAAGATTCTCCCATTACCGCCTTGAAGCAAAGCGCTAACGAACTGAAGTTCGAATCCAACTTGTGCGTGGAAGATGAAAGCATCATCAACAATGGAACAAATTAGAGTCATAACTGAAGATCTAGAAGGAATTGCTGCATCAGGGTATAACTCTGAAACTCCCTGCATGATACGATAAACGTGAAAATCGAGTTGAGGAATGCATGCACCATGTACGGATACAAACGTTGTGTACGCTGCTCGAGGTATAGAGTTCATAAATTCGGATAGGGAAACGTTATGAACGGCTTGAAGAGTATTCTCATCATTGCTCGGTACACACTCAACAAAGAACGGCAAATTCCTTAGAGAGCCCATTTCCATGTGTTTCAAGATTTTCAAGCAGTGTGGAACAAGTGCTCTCAACAAGTTTCGGATTGGTACCCGCGGGACTTGGGTCTGTGGGGTCACGACCCACTGCACATGCGACTGCGAGAGTCAAGCTGTTCAAATATAAGTGCTCTCAGATTCTGCTGACCTGTAACAGATCATCTGTTGCGATTCGTGTGCACTGTTTAGTTCAGCAGGAGTCACCTCGACAGTGTGTGTATTTCTGTCGAGTACCGTTGTACAGTATCACGCTAATTTGCTAGATTTTATTATTTATATCATAGACGCACCTCTCCTTTCTTCGATAAGAAACTATTCCAAGAAAGGAGGAGCGCGAACAGTGCGGAACTCAGTCGGTTCAATTCTTCTACTACGCTTCCTTGGTGTCCTTCTCAGTAGACAAAAAAAAGTGCAGCTACTGTAGGTTGCATGCAAACGCTGTATGCTCACATCAAAGAACTTTAAAAGAATACATGGGTGGTCTCAACTCCAGCCAATCGGACCATTTCATAACTTTCGTAGCTACTAGTGGAGCGACGACAAATCCAGAGTCTCTTGCTCTTCCATGTTTGAAAATCTGCAAGTTGCAGAACTGCGATTCAACTTGCTCGATGCGGATGCTCAGGAATAATTGAAAGAAAGCCTCAACTACCATACTGTGGCTTTGTTTTCCGAGTACACGATGATTG
The DNA here is from genome assembly GCA_030374765.1 of Agarophyton chilense. Taxonomy (NCBI): domain Eukaryota; phylum Rhodophyta; class Florideophyceae; order Gracilariales; family Gracilariaceae; genus Agarophyton; species Agarophyton chilense. The sequence continues at coordinate 617,855 of JARGXX010000079.1, forward strand.
CTCCGCAACGCCTAGAATATCGCGTGTACTTCCATGACTATCAGTAGAAAAGCTTCAAGCTTACGTCCTCACTGTCAGTGCGTGTGGGTTGCCTGCCACCGACCCCATCCTTGGTTGTGGTATTCCGGTTTATGGTCCCAAGAACAGCTGATTAGAAAGTCGTGTATCTCAAGAAGCTGATAATAGATGTGTACCCAAGGGTTAGGCTCGTTACAGCCAAATTAAGATTCTGGGATATTCGCCTCAATGCGGGAACCTTGATTCTGTTGTGCGTCTCCCGCAGTAGAACTGCTAGCCACTGGTGCCTTATGAGGATCTGGAACAGCTTCGCTACTGGGGGAGGGAAGCTGTGCCAGGAGCTGAGCCAATTCTTCCTCGGCTTCGTCGGCGAGAGTCTTCTTGGGTAGCTTGTTCACATCTTGTTTGAGTGGCTTTTCTCCTGAGACAAGCTGTTCTAGCTCTTCTTCTAGAACCGCATCGTCCGCTGCAGACTCCTGAGCAAGCTGTTCGAGGGCCAATCGAACATCTGTCTGATCTTCTATCAATTCCTTGAAATCTGAAGCAACGGTATCCACTCTATTCGCAGTAACGCCGTTCTGATTGACAAGCTTGAGTGACTCCATACCAGTTTCAAGCGCTAGGACAGCTTCCTTATTTGATTCGGCCTCATCAACTGCCAATAATACATCAGAAAGTTTCGTGGCAGCAGAACGAGCTCCTATGAGCTTAGCCTCCAATACTTTCTTCTTTCGAAGCCGAGCAAGAGCTTCTGTCTTGTTTCCGGCCTTTGCTGCTTTAGTCGCCGCTTCTATTTCCTTGTAGATTGCTTTTTCTAAATGCGACGATTGTTGTTCCATGTGTTCAAGGGCCGCCTTGGTCCTAAGTACACCTTTATCGCTAGGATTTATCTTTTGTTTTCCAAACTTAACGCCAAGAACAGGCTCAGGATGTTCAGGAGACGGCTCCGTAAACAAGGGTACTGCTTCGTTTCTGGACACAAGATACGATATTATAGCTTCTGCGTCCCGAGTATTTCGCTCTGTCATTGCAGATGCCAGACTCTTGACAGTGTGAATTTCAGTTGAAGCCATTGGACCTTCAGAGTAAGAAGACAGACGGGCGGCTGCCGCCTTGAGCGCTGCAACCGGCACAATGGGGTCGTCTAGACTAGGTGCTTCTGACCTACTCCCGCCCCAAATATAACTTCCTAATGTTTGCTTGAGAGAACTTAAAGTGTAACCCGATCGAGTTGTCGAATCCTTGGACGGAGGCTTCAGCGTATCTGCGCTTATAATATCGCCCTTCTGGAAAAGTTCTCGCATGATGCGAAGACCCGAAGAGGGTTCTCGCCCGTTGTGTTTCAGTTGCTTTAATAGCTCCCTCTGTTAACAAAAAAACAAGTGATAGATTGCAGTGCAGAGTACAACTGACAGTTAGTTCGATATCGATTCAAAGTAACCTTTGTGATCAGGCATGATCAATGGCTTACGTACTGGAGTGACGACAAGCTTTCCAGGACGACTGCATGACGAAACTATAGCGTCTTCAAAAAATCCGATCATTGCATCCCACAATCCCTGTAACATCCGATCATCCTTTCCGTTAGTTAACCATCACGAGAAAGCAGTGAAGCTTGTTAAAGCGAATATGAGTTTTAAACGTACTGGATTTTCATCTCTGTATGACGGCAAATCTGCAGACCAGAGAACATCGATTTCTTCCGCACTCCTCGTCTTAAAGGATGGCAAGATGTTAACGCTCCACAAGTCTGCCGTAACCATTTGAACAGAGAATGTGCCAATTGCACGCAGTTGAATTGCTTGTTGGTCCTCTGGATGCTCGCAGTTTCCGAATAGCGAGAATTTGCTAGAATGGGAAGATGTGAACGGGTGACTCAGACAACTTGGATGATAGAGAAGGTGACAGGAACGACCGCTAGTAGATAGGTGGTGGCGATTGTCGAGCACTGGAAGGAAGTGACTGTGGCAGCCGTTTACGGAAAGCGACCGATTTTTGGTTGTTTCACAACTTTTTCTTTATTTCGTATATTTTGCGCAAAGGCTGTGCAAAGTTCATGGCCATGTCAAAATGAGCATCCCGCCAGAGCCATGTTTGGATATCTTCGCATCTCTATCAAGTCTCGCCCACCAACAGCCGATAGAGTTTAACGTGAAAAGTTTAGCCACCCGTTTCCGTTGAAAGGTCATATAGCTCACCCCGCGAGAAAAGGAAATCAAGCATTTGTCGAGAAGGACGAGCAACTCAGCGCAACCTTTCCCACCTCACACATCACGATGACGAACGCGCCCGAACATTTCGAATCATGGGTTCTACCCGAAGGTATCGAGAAGTATGTTCAAGTGAAGAGCGTTCCAATCCAAAAAAAAGCCGTGCAAGTGCTAACTTTTGTTTCGTATTCGACAGAGTCACCTACACGGCAGACACCAAAATCGAAAACTGCGGCGTGTTCCGACTTGAACGAGAAGACCACACACTTGCAAATCTGCTACGAATGCAATTAATACGAGATCCAGATGTAGTGTTCGTTGGCTACAAACACCCCCATCCTATGGACCATCACATTGAGTTGAGGGTTCAGACGTCCAGCAGCACAAGGGCTGGGAAGTATTTGCCCCCTGAAGCGGTTCGCGTGGCACTCATAGATCTATCATCAGAAGTCTCGCGTTTAACGGAGCTGGCAAAACGCAAGCGGTAGATAGACCTATGGTTGTTGTACCAGCGTGCACGCTACTTTCGGTGGAAAGAAGAGAGGAATTGAACTTCAGAAGAGTAATTGTAATGAGCAAGGGCTCTCATTAAGACTCAATCCACGGACCTGGGTACGGTTTTGTCCGGCTTTGTTGGCGTTGACATTCTGCCGCTTTCGTTGGAGTTATCATCATGATGGTGACATAGGCCCGTCCCCGTCGGACATGAGAAGTACTTCGCTCGTTCTCAACCCCTCCAAAATCAAGTGGAGACGTATTATCATTGTCGAGAGAGCTTCTCCACTCTAGTGTATGCGTTTTGGCCAAATCTGTGCCGATTTTGGAGTGATCAGTTAAGTTCATCGTTGGCCGTTTTCTAATACTGTAAAATCTGGGCCAACCGCAATCGCATCGCGTTCCACATTCGCATCTCAAATTGGATGAGATCAACGTTCTGCCAAGAAACGGGTGACATTGTAGTTTCACACATGCGGCGTGCGTACCTCGCACCTCGCCATCAACAACTCATCCGCGGGCCCCTCATACTTCGTCCCCTCCAAGCAAGTAGAAGCAATCGCTAACTTCCTCTCAACCCGGCGACAGAAGGTCTTCTAGCACCTTAATCAGCCTTCCTCGGAAGACCCTTGAACTATGTCTAATTCTGCCTTCGTCCCAATGTCGACAGCTTTGCTGTCGCCCTCGGCTTTCGAAGGGCAGATGTGTAAAAGGAGAGCCAATGCTCTTTGCATTCGCAAACGTTTTCCGCCAATACTTGCACCTCGCTTGAGCATGTCTACTGGACCAATTTTTACTGATCATGTTCCCGTCGCTGAAAAGCCCGAGACACTTGTTCGTCCAGATGAAAGTTATGGTGACAAATCGATGAGAACGCGATTCGAAAAGATGATCAGGTCTGCTCAAGATGATATATGTGCACAAGTAGAAGCTTTGGATGGCAGCAAGTTCCAAGAAGATTCATGGGTTCGAGAAAATGGAGGCGGTGGCATCTCACGCGTCATGCAAAACGGAAACGTTTTTGAAAAGGCCGGTGTTAATGTATCTGTCGTATATGGCACGATGCCTCCTGAAGCTGTCGCTGCTGCCAGTGCGAGAGGAGTTACCCGGAATGTTGGATACGAGCCTGGTGAGCCAGTCCCATTCTTTGCTGCAGGGGTTTCATCTGTTATGCATCCATGGAACCCAATGGCCCCTACCATGCACTTCAATTATAGATACTTTGAAACAGATCGGGGACTGTGGTGGTTTGGCGGGGGCACAGATCTTACTCCGTCGTATGTTTTTGAGGAAGATGTCAAACATTTCCATTCCACATTGAAGGCCTGTTGTGACCGTCATGACAAGGAGTACTTCCCGAAGTTCAAGAAGTGGTGTGATGACTACTTTCTAATCAAACATCGAGGAGAAAGAAGAGGTCTCGGAGGTATTTTCTTTGACGATCTCAACGATAGAGATGCTAGTGAAATATTGAGATTTAGCGAGGATTGTGCTTCCAACGTTTGCAATGCATATTTACCAATTGTTGAAATGCGGAAGGACTCCGAGTATACAGAGGAGCAAAAGAGATGGCAGCAACTGCGAAGAGCAAGATATGTGGAGTATAATCTGGTATATGATCGAGGCACAGTTTTCGGATTGAAGACTGGCGGCCGTATTGAGAGCATTCTTATGTCTCTTCCCCTGACGGCGAGATGGGAATACAACCATAGCCCAGAGCCAGGATCATGGGAAGCACAAAGTCTGGAGTTCATGAAGAATCCGAAGGATTGGGTATAGCGATAGCAATTTATTTACAAATTAGCCGTAATACCAGTACGTCGTAACGAAAGTCATGTTGTTGGATTCATATTATTACCACTACACTCAAAAGAAAGTCGTATTGTTCGATTCGCGTGATTTCCGTCACTTCACACCCACTGCAGCGGAATGTTGTCTCCATATTAGATTTCCTCACAGAAGTACTTAGGAGCACATACATCGCTTGCAAGCACATGACTTGGTCCGTAGAGCCGAGGGTTTTCTGGTTTGTACGAAGTAGAAGCATTGTTCTTTCAGAGAATCGCAAATGTGGTAAAGTAAGAAGTTCGTACTTGCTCACTTTCGTGACTTGGGAAGCTCAGGAAGAACAAAATTCACGTCATTTCAGTAGACTTTTGTCAAGGTGGTTCCTTCTTCTGCCATAAGATGGCAAACAAGTGGGCGAGCTCGGTGCGTCGAGAGGGCTTACCTCGTTGACCATATGCTCTGAAAGCCTTTCAACACAGTCCATGACAGATGGTTGGGACGGAACCTCGCAAAGCATGAATTCGAGCAACATATCGATATGCCGACATCACGCAATCACGTGCTTGTGTATGTGCTCTACTTGCTCCGGATTCAAAAAAAAAGCGTTGGTGACGTCCGAAATGTTTTCCGCAACGAAGTCACCACTGAGATCAATTGAAAAGAGTTTGGGCCAATACTTGCCTGTGACATAAACGGAGGACGATGCCTCGTCATAGGCAATGCCGTTGAGAACATCAACAGTGTGGCCGTTGGGTATGGTGCTTTCCCGCAGAGTTCCCCTGAGATCAATCCAACTATTCACTTTGCCACTTTCCGGATCAATACGGACAATAAAATCGGACATCCACACATTGGCCCATAATTCGTTTCCAACAACCTCCAACTCGTTGAGCAAGCCGACTTGCTTTGGCCCGTCGAACACAGTAAATTGACGTTTCAAGTTTAACGTGCTTCCTTCCAGATGAAAAACCTTTATGGATGATGTACCATCGCTCATAAATATTTTATTTCGATCTTCGGGAAGAGAAGCCAACCCCCAGGCGTCTCCTTCAAAAGAAAAGCCAAACAGACGATTGAACGAAACTCTATCATAAACATAGCCCTTGCCCACTTTCCACAGTGCTTGCATGAGCAAAGAACCGTCTTTTCCGACAACAGTCAAGCCCTCGCCGAAATCACTGGACTGCAATCGATGAAGATCGAGAAGCTTGCCTGTAGAGACATGTACTCTGCGGAGACTCGAAGCACCGTACAATCCAGTAGATTCATACATATTGTGTTCGAAAAACACCAACCCTTGTGTGAACGCATTGAGATCATGGTCGAATTCTTTGACAACTTTTGCGCTGAAGACAGGTGCCATTTTTGTGTTTCCAGATTGGAAGAAGACAGTGTTCGAGAACCATGAGAATGCAGAAGGAGCACTGCGTCGAGCAGACGCTTTGAGTTTGCTCCAAACGCGCTTCGATTGCAAAACGTATGCGGTGGCGCAGAGTAAAGCAGAAATTCCGAAAAGCAGTATTGCAGTCTTGCTGCGCTGAATTGGAGATAACAGATAGCGTTGTCTGGCGGTGATTATGTTTCGGACGAAAAGCGGCTTCGCTTTAATATGCCTCCTCCTTTTCATAACTGCGGGGCGGTAGACTTGGGTTCGAGGGGATGGTGCGGAACAAAATCTAAGCGAGACATGAATGAACAGCATGATACGTTGTACAACATTATGGAGAGTAGTAGATGCTCCGAAGGCGGTGCAGTGTTTTGCGTGTCCGGACAGAAGAATGACGAGGACTGTACTGGTTTTCTTTTTTTTTTGCAGTTTATTTAAATGTTTACACCAATTTACAGCATTTACATCGGGAAACCCATTTGCGCTTGGTGGAATAGAAGAAACGCATCGGATAAAGAATCGAAGGTAGGATTGCTACCAACGGCACCATCGGTATTGTTAGACGCACACAGGCTGACTACGCGCCCAAGGTGCCTTGAGCGTAGAACGCACCGAGCAGAGAGGCAGCAGCTGCAGTGTCATCCCAAACAGCCCAAACAAAAATACATCCATTGGCGACAGGTACTTTGAACACCCACTTGGTATCGGCCATAAGCTCAGTCACGGCGGTCAGCTTTTCATCCTCTCGCTCCTCGTGATCATCGTCAACAGCAACAATTCGAAATGTGTACCGGGACGCGAGTATTTGACTGTGGTGGTCTGCAGCAGGAGCAGACTGCGCCGCGCGCAAATGAAGAACTTCGGGCCAGTCCGGCGTGGGCGCCTGTGAGGTGAAAATCGCCACCGCGCGCGTGTGGAAAGCAGCGCTGCTGCCGTGCACACGAAGAAACCCGCGCCAGATGGGAGTATGCGGCTGCATGCCAGAAAGCGCGCGACTACGACGAGCATCAGCACCAAACACCATCGATATGTCGCGGGCGTCCCTCGAGCGCGTTGCGGAAGGGCATAGCGAACGCTCTTCACTTGCAGATGCTGTTCGCTCAACTCACGGCGCGACGCGCAATGTGCAGTCACGACATGCTGCCGCACGTGCGCGCTGCAGCCTCACGTGTGCGCTGTGACTAGATAACGAACACAAAAACTCTCCTTTTTTTTATTGCCATCGTCGGAACCGCGCCCGCGCGTCACGCCGTGCCCTTTCTCAGCTCTGGGGTACCGTACGAGCCGGAATAAGGACTGCATCTGCCGCACTGAACGATGCTTCGAAAGACCTTCAAACCAGCGCATATCTTCACTTTGTTAAGTCTACGTCTTGTCGATAGTGAATCGCACCATTCCATTGACTTTTGACGATTGATTCAGTCAATTGAAAGAGAACTAACAAAAATCGTTTCTAATTACAGTGACACACTCGTATTCTCCCCTTTTTCGCTCAACTGGGGAAAACCCGAGCGACTTCTCCCTCGATTTTGTTGTTTTGTGTTTGTGACGGACACATTTGAGCCCTCGCCACTTTTTTCATCCCTTGAGCTCTATCTAATCTCTCCCTCACACCCAGGCCATCACCCCTACATGAGTTACTGTCACACGGCATCGAACACACTTGCCGTGATGAAAACATAACATATTTCATCGTTTGTCTGTAAGCGTGAGAAACGTTTCGAGAGAGGTAGTACAATTTGTAGTCGGAAACAACACATCAGGTAAACATTAGTACTTGAAAACTTATCGTGTATCATATTCACTCATTTATGGGGAGTGTGCCAGCCCATTACAGTAGACCACCGGCCCGTCCTCGTGGCTGTATCCCCCCATTCCTACATAATGCAACCAAGTCCGCCGCGCGCAGCCGAATGCAATGAATTCGTCGTATGAAACTGTAATGTTTGTCACGCGCAGAATCTATTCAGCATTCGCGTCTTGCCGCCAGCTGCAGCAATTCATGTCACAACCATGAAAAAAGTCCATGCATCCTTTCCTGGCTGCATCAAAGCAGCGTACTGCTCACGTCTGCCTCATAAGCAATATAATTTCCAGGTAAATCACCAGGCAAATCACTCTCACCTAACTTGAACCAACGCCGAGCGTCTTTCCCCTTCGTCTCCAGCACGTTTTTGGCGAACCAACACACCCATCTTCCCGATGGTCGACAATTCGTTCCGTTTTTGTCACAGATACCGCTACGTGTCCAGTATCTACTTGTTGTTGTATCACCCGCACCAGATGGCACAACTTCACATAGCAGCTTCGGAACAGAGATACTTCCAACCCCATATTGTGCCGCCAACAGTGAGAAAACTTATTTCCAACATCATACTTTGTTCTCGTAGTGTTCCACTTCGGCTGCACTTCTACATGTTCAAATACAAAAAAAAACCATGACCGCTCCTGATAGTCATCATATTTCTCTTCCGTACCATCGCATTCTATTTTTGCTGCACCTATATTTTCTTGACCCATCATTATTCATCAGCGCCGCGCGCTGCACTACCTGGACATGAATACAGTACCACCTCACGATTCATCAGTGTATGACTCCGTTCTGCATTCTATCCACCGAAGTCCCACAAAAACCGTTTCTGTGCGACCTCTTTTCTCTGGTACCCTTTCTTGCCAATGGCTATTCTGCATAATCTCGTGAGTACCTTGAGAAAATGTCCACCTGTGCTCGGAAGGCTTTCTACGGCCACAGCAAATGAATGACTTCAGTATAGCACAAAACCCATCATTCGGAGCATGACACATGGCCATTTTGTGGAAGCAACATTTTAGCTGAATCCGAATCATTCTACTTTTCTGATGGCTCCACTATGGAATACCGGAATTGATTCATGTAATTCGTTCACTCTGTCCTCCATCACATATGTTTACTGATTTGTTAGAGGAAATGAATTCATTTCCACTTGTGTTGAGTCACTATAACAACCGCCGAGAGCTTTCGGTGTTGTTTATGAAAAGATTAAGTCCGATACCCGCTTTACTCGGCGCTCTGCGCCGTCGCTCAAGTCTAAATACTACAACCGCTTACGGGCGCTGTAAATTGAACTACATTAAAATAAACCGAGTGAATGGGAATGCATATGCCTCCCAGCAGGAGGAGCAAGAATACCGAGAATCGGATTCATTCCCCTCTTAAAGAGCAAGAATGCTTTGAGCTTTCTCGGCAAGATCAGTTGGAATATTCTTGCGGGAAAGTAGACGCTGCAGCATTTTGAGAACGTCCTCATAGACCTTGGCAATAGGGTCGAGAGAATCTTCCCAGTTTTGTAGGCCCTACCGCCGGACAACAACATAAAGACCATCTTCATGCTTCTTCAACCTCATAAATCGGCTAACGATCATACCGGTTTTGAAAAAAAGGACGTGAAATAATACTGTTTCCGTATCTAACAACGGATCGTGATAACCCTTCAGCATACAAGCATGACCATCTTCCGATAATCTGGTTCTTAAATCCTCGACCGCAAAGACAAAGTCGTTGATCGCCTTGGTAATTGTCCTTGGACAGTGCCATCAGAGAGCTAGTTTTTCACCTGCAAATAACTCATCACGTGCTACGAGAACGAACTCGCCTCCTCCGAAATTCGGCAGTTTCCCTTTCTGGGCTTGAATGGGGAACCGCGCACTGCTTGCATTAACTGTATCCCGAACAGTCGGTTGTGGTTCAGCCAAGTAGCTCTTGAGCGATGCAACGTTTAAATTTGATCCATTCTAGCCTCATTCACCAAAATCAGTTCCATGACCAAAGATCAAAAGAAAGTTGAGATTTGTTAAGCAGGTTCTCGACGTAGAAATGCCTTGATCGGAGAAATGTTGCCTTTTGTGGTGATAGTGCGTTGTTCAGCGCGCTCTGAACTAATGGAAACAAATCTGGCCACTCGTTAAATGACCTTTGAAACTCCGATACGACGGCACGAAAAACTCCAAGGAGTTCTCTCCAGAGTCGCTTTACTGCCCCATTTTTCGAGCGGCAGTATAGTACCCTGAAATGATGCGGTACTTTTAGAAATTTATCTTTCAACCTAAGTGTCTCATTTCGGAAATGCGTTGGTCCATCCGATATTAGGCAAAGTGTGACAACAAGTACGACACATCAGTCTATCATCACCACCGCTACGTTCTGAACCGAAGTATCGGAAAATGGAAAGAAACAATGATATTCAGAATGGTCGTCCCTCAACATGAGCACATACTTGACATCATCCACACTCGGTCCCACCTCAATATAATCAGAATGAAGAAGATCAATTGGTTCAGTACCGGGAACGAAAGGACCGAACGGACAGGGAACTTTCCTTCCTTCAATTGTGGATAGATAATGAAGTCAAGCTTGGCAGAAGGTCCGAACGTCTGTTTTCAAGGTAGTCCAGAAAAAAACCTTAAGCAGTAAGCACTTTGTAGAATCGATAGCAAGATGTCTGGAGGGACCGGTATGGGCGACGACGCATAACCAAAGCTGCAAATCAAAAGCACCATCCGGAATCCAAACAACGCCATCTACATTAAACCACAAACCTTTGATGTAAACAACTTTGGGTGGATGATCCCACTAAGCGGTTTTTTGTGCACCAGCGATGCCAGCTGCAGAAGGCCACTCAAATTCATCCGCGGAAAAAGAAAGCAGCACTCGTACTCGGACAAGACGACGAATGGTCGGAGGGTCGAACTAATGCCCGAGAAGGACGGCCCGAACATTATCTTGTCCGTTGATATGGCAACAAATATAATTGTTAATACCAAAACGTACTCAATATCGCATAATATTACGTAGAGTAGTCTGAGAGAGATCAGAAACTACCTAGTTCAGATCAAACACAAAGATAAGGTTCTTTTATCTGTGTAGAGATCAAAACCATTCCATGTAGCGGCACTCACATCGGTGTCTTCTAGCCTAGCAAAGGTAGCATACGCTTCTTTTTCAAGGATAGACCAGCCAAAATGGTCGGAGGTGAAAATAACAGAATTCAATTTCTTTACTTCACGACGCTGTTCCGATTGCGGTACTGGGAGGTCCATACAGAAAACCTGTGCGGTACTAACAGACCAGACGTCATATGCAGCATAAATGTAGTAGATCAGACGCTTCTTTGCATGTAAATGCAATAAGGTGACATGATTGGCGATTGCTAGCTTACAATAGTCGAAATCCAGAAGTTTGGTATCTCTCCATCTAAACATGGACAATTTGTAGCGTGAAACAGGTAGTGATGTCCTTTTTCCGGTTATTGATAAACCTTTTCCGTAAGGTCATGTATCGGCATGATGAGGTCCCCATCATTCGATATACCGTTTTTAAGTATGGTATTTTACTAAAGACTTTGACGCACTCCATATAAGTAGGTATCAGTATTCGGGTACTAGGAGTGATCTGAGGCGGCTAAGGGATGCGATCAGCTGCGATCTGTAGTCAGATGACTACCATTACCAGCAGGTGGTGTTTATATACTGTATATGTCAACTGCATTGTAATACAACCATTACAACTGCCATCTGAACGGATGCAATGTAGTATCTATTCTCGCGTGCATACTCGCGTGCACATTACAAGTGCTATCGACATTCATATTCATTCTTTTTTCTGCTAACCAAAGTGCTTCTCAGAACTCTTGGTTTCCGAGACTTCATCAAAGTCTATGTGGAGCCTGTCTGTGTACAGGGATAACTGCAATGCTTCAGTCAGACAGCTATCCCTCTTTGTCAATGGGTCGGCCAAGTTAACAGAGCCGGGTATCCAGGAGAATGATTCGACACAGACTGTTTCGAACTTAAATCTGATGCTGCTGATGTCTTCTCTGGTCGATTTGTCGATTGAATTCTTCTGCGTAGAAATCGAAGTAAACAAATCTTTAGAATCTACCAGTATTCGTAGCTTGATTTCCATATTGAACAGCTCCTTGTAGGCATTTCTGATAGTTTTCTCTTCATTTATACGTTCTCTAGCAGCAAATATTTCTGCCGCCGGAACGGTTTTAACTGGACGTTTAGCTTTATACAATATCCATGAGATGACATGATAGAGTGCACCTTTCGCCATTTGGCCAACCAAAAGTGTCGTATAGTGGAAAAAGGTTTGACCTTTGAGGTTGTCAATATACTACACTGAACCTGTAGGTGATGGATGCGAGGAATCATCTCCCATGCAGCTCCGGGCGAGCTACCATCTAGGTGTTGTCATCCACGTGTAGTGTTGACGTGTACCTTCTGGTTGAGTAATTGTTAGTACTTGTAATTGTAATTATATTTATTTTAGTACAGTAGTGGAGTGGCCACCTGGCACTGTAGCCAGTGCTGGCCAGGTCTCTGACACTAGGTCAGAGACCGTGCCTTGCTGGCACCTCCCGGATGATCTGGAGAGTGCAGTCCACTGCATATAGGTAACTGCACCTCCCCCATCCTAACCTGATAAAAACAGGCATCACTTGGGTCACGACTGTACCTTTTGGTTCATCGTTTCTCAACTACCACACAGGCTTTCCCGCGCGTCGACGCCTACCATCGTTCACCTACAAGTTATAGGCTAGTCGCCCCGCCGTTTGCCCCTGCGGGTTTTCAAGGTGCCCTGTTACCATCGAGGTTTATTACGTCTACCTTCTAAGGTTGAGCGTCAACACGCTCCCTACGGTTGAGCGTCACCACGCTCCCGAGACAAGACAGTAGCATACCCCAGAGGTGATTGTACGCCAAAAAGTCCCGTAACTACTCCGAGCTGGCCAACATCGTCAGTTCTGGATGCATCAGAGAACACTAATATGCTCAGTTCGTAGTCTTGCCTGTTAACGGGGCGTGGGTAAGCAGTCGTACAATCACCTCTGGGTTATGCTACTGTCTTGTCTCGGGAGCGTGGTGACGCTCAACCTTAGAAGGTAGACGTAGTAGACCTCGATGGTAACAGGGCACCTTGAAAAGCCGCAGGGGCAAACGGCGGGGCGACTAGCCTATACCTTGTAGGTGAACGATGGTAGGCGTCGACGCGCGGGAAAGCCTGTGTGGTAGTTGAGAAACGATGAACCAAAAGGTACAGTCGTGACCCAAGTGATGGCTGTCTTTATCAGGTTAGGATGGGGGAGGTGCAGTTACCTATATGCAGTGGACTGCACTCTCCAGATCATCCGGGAGGTGCCAGCAAGGCACGGTCTCTGACCTAGTGTCAGAGACCTGGCCAGCACTGGCTACAGTGCCAGGTGGCCACTCCACTACTGTACTAAAATAAATATAATTACAATTACAAGTACTAACAATTACTCAACCAGAAGGTACACGTCAACACTACACGTGGATGACAACACCTAGATGGTAGCTCGCCCGGAGCTGCATGGGCGATGATCCCTCGCATCCATCACCTACAGGTTCAGTGTAGTATATTGACAACCTCAAAGGTTAGACGTTCTGCCACTATACGACAGAGCCCCTTCCTACCCGTGAGGCACGCCCTGTGTCTCCTTCCATCAGTCCATAGAGGTGTAGCGAGCGACATCGGCGCGGGCATCGGAGTGGTGTCTGCGTACGGCGCGCGATCCCTTGAGGTTCAGAACTCGGCGCCAGAATCGGTTGGGGAGGGCGCGCGGCGACGTCGGCGCACGAATTGAGCGACAACCATTCAGTTAGGGACTGTCATGACGGCGATGCAGTGTAACTAGCGCGCTCGCGGACACCGTTTCGGTAGTGGCCCTGCTTGCTTGCGATTCTGCTTCCTCATAGCCCCCCTGTCTAACCAAGTTGGTGTCTCACCTTTTCCCGGTTACTCAAACTTCAGTTCTCCTAGGTCCCTGCGCAGCGCCGTCCAGCCTGGTCGTTCCCACTCGACAACCTTTCAGGTAGTGCTGCCCTTAATTGGCGGCGTCGCGACCGTAACTGTGCTGTCCGGCTTTTCCCTGAAGGTTTCCTGGCTTGTCGACCTTTCAGATTTCGTCTACCTTGTAAGGATTGACTCATGGCGCCGGTGGGACCTGAACCTGCGTCGATACAACCATTGAGGTGTTGGTCTGCGTCCGTGGTGGAAGCTTCCGGTTGTGAGACCTTATTGGTGTTGAGCGGCCCCGTCGGTAAATACGCGACCTTTTTCCGGTTTTGCATTCCGGTTTACCCTAAAGGCAATGACATGATCGCGCCGTCTCCGCGCACGCGTTCGAACCCATTCGGTACCACGTCGGTGCACCTCGCGCCGCATCGTGGATTCGTCACCGATACCTCGAGGGGTGGGTCATCCCCACAAGCAGCACCAGCGCTCGGGAGACGTGAGATGCCGGTTACCATTGAGGTTGAAGAAGTCGGAGATTTCGAGGGGATTGATACCCCTGCAGTTATGCCTTTGAGGTCGGATTGGTGCCGTTCCACGATACCTCAAAGGTCTGGACCCGCTCGCAACCGCACGCCGGCCACTGTTGTACCCGAAAGGTCAGTGTCGGTACCACCGGAAAGGTTGGATCTGTTGGTCGTCTCCTCAGAACGGACCGAGGGGGCTTTACTTCAGAAGGATGAATACCCGCTGGTGTTCACCGCGGCGGTGGAGGTCGAGTCATCACCTCGTTCGTCGGGTCGAGCTACGGCATTCCCAACCATGTCAGACAGCGGCCCATCTCGTGGCCGTGGACGCGGTGGTATTACCAAGAGGGTGACTCGCTCGACTTCGCGAACGCCTACCAACATTGGGTTTCGCAGCATGCCTGTCCCTGCGACTCAGTTCTCCCCTGGGACTCCGGCTGACCAATACCAACGCAGTGATGTACTTCCTTCGACGACCCAAACCAATTGGGCTCACAATCTCGCGTTCGGTGCGGCGAACCGGAAGACGAGTCAATATGGACCTTTTGGTATTACCTTCGACCATGTGACGAATAATGAACTGTTGAAGCACGATTGGCCTGTGGCGGTGGGGAATTCGTCACTGCTGGCAGCTCTTACCAGACCACAATTGGATACCTACTTGGGTTTATCCCGTTGGGACTGCGAGCGCCTTCGCTCCGTTCCATTGCTTTTGAAGAAACTGGACCAAGAGTCTCAACCTCTTCAGGGTCGACTGGAATGTTACCAGAGTTGGCAGCGTCATACACCTTTGAGGTATTTCATCCCGCCGATATATCCGAGCGACTTGCCGTATGTGCGCATCGAACCGAAGCTGGATTATTACCGTCGATTGGTTGTGCAAGTGTGCCAATACCCGTCTATTCCGGAGACTTACCTTCCGGTTTCACCTGACTTGGTTTCCCTGAATCGGCCTTCCACCACTATCAATTGGGCTGACCGTAGTAGGTGGGGCGAGGATGCAGCGACGGAGAGTCGCGTTCGCACTCGCAACTCTTACACTCGCGTCATGCATATGTTTCATAACGTCGAGTACTTCTCACAACCTACGAAGGACAGACGCGATTGGTACGTGCTTCGACCAGAGTGGTGGGAGTCCTACGAGGTTCCGTTATCACTGAGCGTGCCCACTCCGCCGGTCTTGGCGTACTTCGGGAGTCAGATTTCCCGGAACCTAGAGCGGTATTACCTCATTTGGTCGATTGCCCTCTCGGAGTGGACCGTATTGGTTGCCATCCTGGCTCTGGAGGCCGCCCGTTACGGTATCGATTGGTATTATCGCAATCCCGAATCTGACATATACCGAGATGGTGTTCAACATGTAGGTCGCATCTTCTTCATACCTCCAAGGGTTGCCAAGGATATTTCCCGATTTGGTTACGAGGACATCGTGGAGGGGACCGATTATATCGTGAAGGATTTGGACTCGTATCTAGAGCAGAGCAAAAATTACCATTGGGATTCCCATCAAGGTTGGGAGGTTTGCGATCCCGCAACTTGGGAGATTGTGCCTCGCCACGCCCAATATTATCCCGGGGAGCCTCCTGTTTATGGAGCTCCCGCGAGCCCCGAACCTTATCAAGGTACTATGGAGACACCAGTTGGTCGTTATGCTGGTCTCTTTCCGTCCGAGCCGTTACCTCAAGGTCGTAAGTCGCCTATCCCTACGGGTGTGATTCCTACTCAACCAAGCTCCTCGCGGGTTTCTGGTCCGGTTCGACCTCTGTTGGTGGGTATTGCTCGTCCACCACCTCAACCTATGATGGATTCTCCGGCCGTGGTCAGTTTGCTGGCTCGAATTCGCCAGTCTTGCGTCCCCACCTTTCAGAGGGGTGGGCCTACCTCCGTGGTTGTTGCACTAACGCTCCTTGAAGGTTTACTGCCGCGCCATGCGAAATACATGAAGGCGCTGAACCAACTTGGGGTGTTCCGGAATCAGTTCCAGTTGGACATGTATCAACTGGCCACCCGTCAGGTTGCCAATCTGACATGTGTCTCTGCTGCTGCGCCATCTGATCATTTGACAGATCTCCTTCTAGGTGCTAACTTGAACCCTGCGGTGTTGCAACCTGCTCCGGCGGTTCCTTTTGTTCACCCTCTTTTGGTTTGGACTCCTCTCCCCAGTGGCGGGGCTACCGCTCCTTTGCTACCTCTTAGGTCGATGGCTCCTAGCATTTCCGCAGGTTTTCCTCCATGGGTGGTCAATAACACGGGTCCTCCTGATTCTATTGTTTTTAAACAGACAGGTCCTTCTTAAAGTGAATTGTTGTCTCTTCTTGTCTCCTCTACTGTTACATTTGGTTGTTTTTTCGTGCCCTCCCTTGTAGGTAATCTGACACGCCTATGCGTCCGCCTTCTGCGGAAACGACGTATTTTATCCCCCTTCCTTAGGCCTGAGTACCACGAGGGTCTAAGGTTAGCCGTCTGCAGGCATCGGCTCCTTGTGACGGCGCCAATACCTGATACGGAAGTGTGGGGGTATTGCGGCTGGGGGTTCGAGGGTGTCCCTTTCTGGGCCCCAGCCGTACCACCTGACGGTGTACTTCAGACCATTGCAGGTTTGCGTGTTGCCCACAACACGGTCAACGGGAAATTCCTCTGAGGTTTGGTCCTGATCTTTCGGGGGAAAGCCACCTCGAGGGTTGATATGTTCCGAGTTGGGTGCATCGTTTGTGGGAGCCGGGTCGGGAGCTCCCGCTGTTACCGTGTGAGGTTCCACTTCCGTCCCTCTTAGAGGGTTGTAATCCGGATCATCCCGTTGTAGTTCATCATTCACCTCAATTGGGGTGGGGTCCTCCGAGGGTCGAGTGCGCAGAGCTACCGCTCTGGGCTCTCGGGCTGAGGTTCCCGCCTCCATGCGATGTTGAACCGTTTCAGGTGCTACCGTAATACGGTCAATTGATATCGTATTCGGTATTCCATCTTGGTCAACCGTAACGGTGTGGTCTGATGCGTTCAATACCTTATAAGGTCCCACTGGTTTGGGTAGAAGGTTCGAATTTATATCTCTGTCAATAGCTTCATCGTCTGCTTCATCACCCGGTCGTGGTCTTTTACCTGAATGTGGGTTGTCTATATAGACATATTGTCCCGAGGATACAGATACCACTTAGGTTACCCTACGGTCGTAGTCGGCCTTGTACCGCTTCCGGGCTGCAGTGAGGCGGCTCTCTGCATGTTTGAGAGCCCTCCTCAACCTCATAAGGGTACTCCGCTTGATCTGGGCAGCGGTCAGTGCGCCAGCTGCAGTGCTGGTTGTATGATCTCCCTTCACTACAATACCTGGGGGGTGTCGCGAAAGAACCAAATCAAAGGGAGTGGTCTGCGTTGACCGGTGTACCTGAAGGTTACAGGAGTAGTTGATCGGTTGCACCAACTCATCCCACCCAGTTTGGTGCTCTTCCGTATAGTGTCGTAGCCTTGATACCAATGTGTGGTTACAGCGACCGACCTGTCCGTTTGTCTGCGGGTGGTAGGCAGTAGTGAAATAGTGCTTGATACCCAAGAGGTTACAGACTGCTTCGAAGAACTTCGATGCCAAGTTTGAACCATTATTGGTAAGTAGGTACAGTGGTACACCATACGGGTAGACCCAATTGTTGAGGAACGCGATCGCCAGCGTGGTTGACTTCGTCTCCTCTAAAGGTATCGCTCTCGTGAGCTTCGAGAACCTGTCGGTGATCACTAGAATGTGCTGATACCCATTCTTGGTTCTGGGAAGTGGTCCTAGCATGTCTATCCGAACAAACTCAAGCGGACTCGCTGCTGGGAACAGCTTGAGGTACTTTCGATGCTTTCGAATACCACCGATACAACCGTTGCCTCAAGGTGTAATACATCTTGATGGAACCGAGGTGTCCCGATAGACGCGGGTAGTGTGCGAGATACAAGACTCTCGGACGCAGTGCCTTCGGAACCACCTTTTGAAGGCTACCATCCAAGGTTGACCTTCTCACGATGTACCCATTGTGGTCCACATCGAACGGTGATCCTTTCAAACCAATTTGGTCAGCCAGGGTTCTGCAGTACGCATCGTGGGCCTGTTCTCGTAGAAATTCCTCTCGGGTTACGGGCATGACGTTTGTTTCCTCTAGGGCCAGTATCTGCGTTGCCATGTCGGTGTTCCGCAAAGCGCCTTCTTCAGGTAAGTCCTAACATCCTTCTAGGTGTTCGGCAGTACCATTTTGGTTTGATGACACCAAAAAGCAAGGGATATCATCGTCCACCGGTTCCGTCTCTAACCCTGAGGTGTTTAAGTTTGACATAGCGTCAGCTATTTTGTGCTTGATACCTGGACGGTACTGTACGTCGTATTCAAAATCCGAGAGTCTCAACCTCCAACTGGCAAGTCTACCAGACGCATCTGCGAGTCCAAGGATCCACCTTAAGGCGTCGTGGTCCGTGCGCAACATAAAGCGCTCACCATAAAGGTATGGACGGATCATCAACATGCTCCACACTACTGCTAGACATTCCTTCTCGGTTACCGTGTAATTCTGCTCCGCCTCATTCATAGCGCCGCTCCAGTACCCTATAGGTAATTTGTCTCCGTTGTGCTGCTCCTGCCTGAGACAAGAACCAATTTGGGCATGGGATGAATCTGTATCCATTGTGTATGGTAGACCTGTTTTCGATAACGCTAAGATTGGCGGCGACAACAGCGCTTGTTTCAATTCCTCAAAGGTATCCATTTCGTCGTTCGATAGATTCTCAAACCGTTCAGGTTCACCTACTGGAGCTTCTTGTTGAGGGGAGCCGCTATTTTCGCGAATCCCTTCACGAAGCGACGATAGACGTTACATAAACCTATAAAGGATCGTACGCCTGTCTGGGATCGTGGCAACTTGACCTCCTGTACTGCTCTAATGTTGCTCGGCGCAACCTCTAGGGTTCCAGGGCCTATGATGTGGCCCAGGTATTCAACCGTTCTGGTAAAGAAGACGAATTTGCGTAGCTTCAGTGTCACCCCCGCCTCAGCTAGAAGGATTAGTACGGTTCGTACGTGTGAAAAATGCTCTTCTACCGATCTGGAATAGATGATTACATCATCGATGTATACCAAGGCGGTTGTCCATTTAACCTTCGAAAGGATGATGTCCAGCGCCCTTTGAAAGGTTGCTGGAGCATTGCGCAACCCGAAAGGCATCCGCGTGAAGCGAAACAAACCTGCATGGTACGTGAAGGTCATTTTGTCTCTATCTTCCTCGCCTATGGGTACCTGCCAATAACCACAATTGGCATCCAACGTGGTAAATATCTGCGCATCTCCCAAAGAGTCGATGCACTCATCCATTCTAGGTATTGCGTACGAATCCCTGATGGTCACTCTATTGAGCCTCCTGTAATCCACACAAAACCTCACACGGTTATCCCCTTTCTTCTGAACCAGAACCACGGGACTACAGAGTTCTTTCCCGATACAGTGAAGAAATCGGGGGCATGTCAATAGCGGTGCCAACTTCCCTATAACGAACACTTTACTATAGCAGGTTGCTCCCTGTCCACTTTGCACCTTTCCTAGAGCATAGAAAGTGATATCCCTCGCCGTTGTAGACAGAGTAGTCGTAACGTATAGAGTATCTCAAAACTGTAAATGTCGGGATGGAAACACCTGTTGCTTTATACCTAGACAAATGTTCAATCACGTATATATAGGTATTAATAAACTGTCTCATACACATACCACTTTGTGACGCTTTTGCACCCCGAACACCAGCCATGACTAGAAACAACGTCACAATTGAGACAAAACAAGAAGCACTACGCTTCCTTGGGGCCAATGAGGACGAACAGCTTGGTGCTTCTCTGCTAAATGACCAAACACAAAAGGCATGGAGTAAAAAAGAGGTAGCTGCACGGTACGGCGTTTCACAGCTAACAGTAACCGCTTGGTGCAAATTAGCACCCAAATATATGGGTGTCGCCACAACGAGTCGAAAACTGAAGAATTCTTGTCGTCTTCGAGAAGGCCACTTCCCAGAATTGGAGAAAGCGTTAGCTCGCTATATGAGGGAGAGGATTGTTTACATGAAATCAGAGTCTATGTTCCGTGAAGACACAATACGAGATGCCAAATTAATAATTAGGTCTGATATGAACACAAATCTGAACGATAAAATAGGATCACCAGATACTACAGAAGCTCAAAAAGCGAATCTCCGACACAAAATTGCAGTGTTGACATCATTTAAAGCCAGCTCCCATTGGTTTACTAATTACATGAAGAGAAACCGCTTGAGCAGTAAGAAGGGAGTTGGCCAAAACGGACACTTCTCAACAGCCTGCATAGAAGAAGCAGGATTAGATCTTAGAAAGAAACTGGCTGTGTACAGTGTGTCAAATACCTGTAACACAGATGAGGTTGCTGTGCTTTACAGATCATTCCCAAGCCGTGCGGTTCGCTTCACAGACATGCCTGCCTCCTACACCAGAGTGAAGGACCGTGTCACAGCAGTTCTAACCGTTTTTGCCGACGGCTCAAAAGCTCCACTTACCATAATTGGCCATGCGAGAAGGCTTCGCAGCTTTCCGAGGCATTTCGATGCATTGAGGGATCTCGGAGTGTTTTATTACCACCAGACGAACGCCTGGAACACACAATGCTTATGTAACAGGATGGCGAGATGGTTCGACAAAACGGCGTCTCTTCAAGGCCGCAAAACCTTTGGCGTATTGGACAACTGTTCTGCACATTTAATTGATTACGACATCTTCTCTAACTATTCTGCCTTGTTTTTACCCCCAACATGACCTCATGCTTGCAGCCTGTAGATGCTTCTATAGGAAGGTCTTTCAAATGTGCATTCAGTAGACTATTGGTTCGACATATTCTTCAGCATGTTGACACCGAAATGGGCAAACCAGCCTCAGGCCGTCGTGTTTTTAAGATTAATGAGGCGGTAACTACATATGATGCAGTCCTTATGATGTCTCGAGCATGGAACATGGTACCTACAAAGGTGGTAATGAACGGTTGGTTGAGCACATCTATATTGGCTCCACACCAAATTGAGGAGCTCAGAGTGCTGAAGGATGCCTTATCGGAAAATATCATTCCTGCCCAGCGTCCTCTTCGTGGGAGTGCGACAATCACTGAGAAAGAGATTCAAAAGAGATTTGCATCTATTGCAATGCAGCGGGGTAAAGCGTGGCTACAAAGCACGGCTACAGACATAGTGAACGCTTTCGACGTGTTTGAAGAAGATAGTTTAGACCGCCGGGGTACAGATGGACTAAGGGAAGAACTACAGGAACTGTCGGATTTGGACGTTGTACAGCCCTTCTCTGATGCTGATTGGGAATGCTTTAACAGCATTGAGGACCGACTAGATGTTTGTGCTCCAGTTACAGAGCAGAATGCAGTCGCTGTTGCCGTTAAGGACGCATTAGGTATCAACGAAGACGCGCAGGAAACAGAGCTCACAGAACATGTCGAGAGCGAGGTAGAAAGTGATATGGTGCTTCCCAAACCATCGCTGGCCAGATACGAGAAGTCTATGGAGGACATGAAGAGATAGCTAGGTTTGATGGTGAAGAATGAACACTTCTTTATGACAGTCTTCGACATGGGAAGGCTGCAGTTCTGCATTGATTCAGAATTGGATAGGATTTTCGCGCATCGAAGGAGCAAGAAAAAACAGACGAGAATAAGTGACTTTTTCAGCAAAATGTGTCTTTTTGTTTACACAAGCAATATGAATAGGACAGCCTTTCAATTTTAATACAAAATTTGCATTTCATATAGTGAACTGGGCCGTTTTTGACTTCACTTTACCGATTTCTTCACTGTATTGTATGCATTTCCCTATTCAAAATGAAAACGTCCAATACGGCCTGGAAATGCATATGTGGCGGAGCCCAAGGCTGGCATACTTCACTGCAGCGGTTTGATTCACTATGTGAGGGGTTCACTCTATCGGGAAAGAACTCCGTAGCCCAATCTGAGTTGGCTGGTTCAATTACACCTTCTTGGAGCATTCGCTCCACTTCTTTGAGTTCTACCTCTCTCGCCTTCGGACCTGCACGGTATAGTTGCTGATAAATCGGATGCGGGTCAGGGAAGAACTCGATGCGATGCTGTGTGGCCTTAATTTGGCTCAGATGGCCTGACCACATGGTTTCGAACTCCTCCAGAAGGTCGATAATGAGGCCCCGCAGTCGGCCGTTTTCTTCACTGATCTGGACTGTGTCTTTCCATTGCCTCTCAGGGTCAGGTTCTTCTTCTTTGTCTACCGATGCCTTATCGGTTAGCTTTGATTCCAAGTTGGTATTTATCGATACCTTTGTGGTTGTGGACGCATTTGCGCACCCCCCTTCCTTATCGAAGGTGACGTCGCCGAGATCAGTGTGAGCTACGGTGAAGACCCCTTGTGGTGCTGGTAGTGCGATGCCAACATTGGTATTTTTCGGCAACTTCACGTCATGACCGCTGAAGTTGCTGAGACACACCTTAAAGAGTTGATTTGGGATGTTGTCGACAATCCCGTTGGCCATCAAGGTGAGGTGTCGATGTGCTAACCTCGGATGGTTTTGTAGTATGAACAGCCCGGGGGTCGCGCACGACACCGGTACCAATATTTGGTGCATTGGCGGGATAACAACCTGTTTAGTAATGCGCACTTTGCTGGAGACCATTTGGGTGGATATCGTCTTTTTCGATTTGACGAACCATCCCCGTTTGGTTTCCGTATTACCTAAAATGGAAATTCGTCCCCCGTGACGTAGGGCGACGGTACGGGAACCAGAAAGGATTGCTTTAACATGTCTGTCAATGAAATTCGTACCTAGTAGGTAGTCTGTTGGTATCCGGTCGACCACAAAGAATTGCAGTCTGACCTTGAGGTGTCCGAGCTGCACCACAGTGGTGAGCATAACTCTAAGGTTTAATGCGTGCTTATTTTCATCCACCAGCGGGTTGTTGTCGGGAGGTCGGCTCAAGTTCCGAAGTACCGCCTCAGGTATGACGCGGGAGTTCAGATCGTTTGAGCCGGCTCCCGTACCGAACACGCAGGTGACCAGAACCGCAAGGCGATCCGAGAAACACATTGAAGCACGTACTTTATAGTTATTGTACTTCATATGACAAACCGGAACTGGTTGTGACGTGTTATCTTCCACCTTCAAGGTTCTGGGTATCGATTGGCCTTCCAATTGCAGGTTGGGTTCGGCCATTACGCCAACCATTCGGTGTTTTCCTCCTGTACCGGAGGGTTTGAGTCCAAGTTTGGTGTTTCCTCGATGAAATTGACCTGTACCGGTGTACGGGGTTGCAACCTATTCGGGGCTTGCGTTGAAGACCCACAGAGACGTTGGTGATTCTGCATGCGAGCCTGAATCAACTGGTCTCTTATCTCTGGAGGTAAGTTAGCGCAATTGTTTGCCAAATTGTCTGTCGCGAGACAGAACCAGCAAACGAGGCCTCCAGTTTGGGTGTCTCGCGTTACCATTGAGCGGGGCCTCGAAACCTGGTTGGTAGGAGCAGTGGCGTAGGATGTGGGTGGCGAGTTATGGGAGCTCGCTCCCTGCGTCCTATGCGATCTCACCGCACTTGGCGGCGATTGTACCGAGTGTGGCGTACGCGTTGACGACCAATTTCCTACTATCGAAGCTTTCGAGAACCGCCCCTGGGTCGCTACCAAGTTGATAGCGGTCCCTGTAGGTACTTTGAGGTGCGAGCTACCCTCTGAGGTTCTGGTATCTTCAATTTCCAAGACCGACCTTTTCGGTTTATCCTTCGAGGTTGGAGGCACGGCTGATCTCTTTCCCAGCCGAAGAGTATCTCCAAGGCCCTGGGAGTATCGAGCCAGCCCATTGTAGTCTACCTCTCGGTTAGTGGCCAGGTAATTGCGTACCTGGGAACGGATCGCTTTGTCGACATTGTCGGCAAATAGCGACTTTAACTTAGAGATAGTGAACACATTACCACAACGGGTTGCCAGATTCCAAAGCGCGAGCGAAAATTACGATTCGGTTTGCCCAGAACTTTGATGGTAAGCGAGGACTTCCGAGTAAGCCTCTTGGATAACCTCATCGGTGGCGTATGTTTCCAAAAAGAAATTGACCACCTCTGGGTATGACTCCAATATCTCCGTGCCATCCTCATCCATCCGTAAGTTATTGCCGCGGAGCCTACCCTGCAGCAATTAGTATGATTGTCCTTTAAAGAAAAACTGAAATAGCCACATAGCAGCGCCCTCGGAAAAACCATTTTGGTCACATGCAATCTTGAACTTCTGTAGAAACTCAATCACCGCAATAGGATCCGTACCTGTGAAGGTTGTGTCACCCATTTGGAAGCTGAGCTTCTTGTGGTGCTTAGTAATCTTCTGAGCGACCTCTTGGGTGTATTCATAAGATTTATTGATCAACCGATAAGTCCCGTAATCAACCGCTTTAGTGAACATATCGTTCAACGGTTGGTGCACCTCCAGGTCCATTTCGGTGTCCGACTAAGAGTCGGGCGACTCATTATATCGCTTTTTACCCTTTCGGGTCTTTTTCGACGACTTCTTCGTCGACCTGTTTGGTTTCTTCTTCTCCTTACCTTTACGGTCTTCATCCGACGTTGAACTCATATCGGAACTGGAGTCTGACGATTCGGGGTCTGAATCATCCTCTCGATTCTTTCCTCTTTCCGTTTTCCGCTTCTTCCCTTTTCGGTTTCTTCGTCGCTCATCCAACGAGTCAGACGAATCGTCCTTGGGACCACCTCCATGGGTATCCTTTTGAACGAAACCAGTAATTGGTGGCAGATAAGTGTCTTGAGGATCTACCTTCCCCGGGACCTCTTAACTCGGCCTTGGAATTTGTAGGTACTTACTATCAGTAGGTAAGTGTTTGGAATAGGTGGAATGACCCATTTGGAACCTTTGTGGTATGCGCTTTGCGATGTTCACCTGTATAGGCCGGGATTCTGCGAATCCCTCGGAAACCCAAAGGTCCTGCACAGCGCGGTAAACATGCTCCCTAGCATCTGTAAAGAGATACTGTTTCACAATTTAAGGTATCTTTTCCGGCAGCTCTTGAGCTGCTCGGTCAACCACAATACGGGTAAATGAATCGACGTCCATTGAGGGCGGAACCATCCGGGTATTCGACTTCTCCTTTAAGGTTAATGCATCCTCGACCGAGAGGGTGACGAGCGCTTTCGCTCGCTCTTTGATCTGAGGCCATAGCTCCTCCGCTGCAACCTCAATTGGCAATTTTCTTTGAGGTTCCGTTTCCATATGCGGCGGACCATGTACCTTTACGGTTTTGTCCCGAGGGTGCCGGAGCAGCTCCTCGGGGTTCTCCAGACTCGGTTGAGCCAATGGGGCTCCTTGAAAACCTTCATGGCTTGGCGGGGCGCTTGCACCACGCGTATTCCTTTTAGGTCGTTCCATTTGTGACCAATAGTGGTATCCTGTATTGCTTTGCGGGATTTCCTGAAACCAAATAGGTGTACGAGCGTCCAATTCTTCTCAGAATCTCGTGTGAACCGTGAAGGTACGACGAAACCTAAAAATTCTTTCTAATTCCGGAGACCAAAATGTCGTACAATCACCTCTGGGGTATGCTACTGTCTTGTCTCGGGAACGTGGTGACGCTCAACCGTAGGGAGCGTGTTGACGCTCAACCTTAGAAGGTGGACGTAGTAAACCTCGATGGTAACAAGGCACCGTGAAAACCCACAGGGGCAAACAGCTGGGGAACTAGCCTATACCGTGTAGGTGAACGATGGTAGGCGTCGACGCGCGGGAAAGCCTGTGTGGTAGTTGAGAAACGATGAACCAAAATATACAGTCGTGGACCAAGTGGTGCCTGTCTTTATCAGATTAGGATGGGGGAGGTGCAGTTCCCTATATGCAGTGGACTGGACTCTCCAGATCATCCGGGAGGTGCCAGCAAGGCACGGTCTCCGACCTAGTGTCAGAGACCTGGCCAGCACTGGCTACAGTGCCAGGTGGCCACTCCACTACTGTACTAAAATAAATATAATTACAATTACAAGTACTAACAATTACTCAACCAAAAGGTACATGTGAACACTACTGTAACGCAATGCGCTACTCGGGAGACCAGCCGCGGGCGGCGAGAGCTACACACGGGCAGAGCCTGGAAAGCCGGGGTCGGCTATCTGGCCCTAGAGTCCTCCACGACTCAAGAGAGGCGTCGTCTCACAGGCGGGGAGTGTCGACTAGACACAGACTCCTATCGTTCCACAGGAGCTCTTGGCGTCCGGAAGACGTGCTCGGAGTGGTGTCGATCCGACACGAACCGAAGTGATCGGCCTGGATATACGCCGCGTATGACGAGTAGCCGGGGCGAGCCCCGGGATTGTACCAGAGCCCGGACGAGCGCCACAACCCTAACGTTGGCAACGACGCACCAACCACTTCACCCAACGGGTGGCGATAACAAAGCAGGGCAAGCCCTGAGATTGTACCAGCGCTCAGACGAGAGCGTCTGCTTGGCTATGCCGACTGGCGCCACAAAGTGGTAATCACTCACACCCAACGGGTGACGATAAAAAAGCAGGGCAAGCCCTGGGATTGAACCAGCGCCCAGACGAATGCGCCTGCCTGGCTTTACCAGCTGCACCTGGAAGTGATACTCACTTATCCGAGGCTCCCAATCCACACCTCGGTATCCAACGGATACGGGTCTACAATCTGCTCGGGCAGTAGAACTGCCAGCGGTCCAATAGACCGAGCGAAAGTGCAATGCGCCACGCGGCGACCGATGGCCGTGAGGGCAAGGACTGGACGGGGAATTCTCGATAGGCTAAAACGCGAGAGATACCTCTGCAGCAGTTGATCAGACTGCTGCCTGTCTTGTCGGCGTCGACTGGGAACGAAGGTCTTATAACCCTATAGTCTCAAGACACGACCTAGTAGTTCGGAGGCGTCTCTCCCGTCTTCGACTTTACTTCGGTCTAGCCCCCGGCGACCCGGCGCTCAAGTACCGCCGGCCGCTTAGCAGTTAGCCATTACGATAGATTACAACTAATAAATACAATTAAAAATTACAAGGCAGCAGTGCAGAGCACTGTATGGTGCCAACCACACGAACTAGCTGTCGGCCATTGCCACACGTATGACACCTGGCGCCATGCACGGTATTCCATCCTGGCAGTGTGCCAGCTATTACGGCGTCGTCACTGCTTAGTGTAAGGAGGTCGGAGGAGGGTGGCTACTTGTCCTCAATAAGGGCCCGGCGCGTTGCGTCACATCACCCCCTTCTCAGGTTGTAGCGTCCCCGCTACAGCCAAGAGTGATCCCGATCACAAGACAGCACAGCATCGCTGATATTGCTTCAACTGTGCCACGCACAGTATGATAAGAACGGATCCCTGCAAGCGCCGCCGCGATGGCCACCGTGAACCGCTCTTCGATCGATCGCTTCAACGGGTTCGCTGGGCCTCCGAGACAACCTTGGCTCGTCCTGAAGTCCCAATACGACTCGCGAAAGTAGCCACATGGCTACGAGATGTCGCAGACATCGAAGAGTGCTTCCGCTCATACACCTTCAGAGAGATGGCTAGCCATCCTTCATCGGACCTGACCGTGTGGGGTCGCCGTCACTTCTTGCGGCTGCTAATCGAACGACGAGCGCGTCTTGCCGCGTTCAGCCGCTTAATTTCCGATGACTTCATCGGCCGGGTAGACATCGAGTTTTACCGACGTCCGGCGGATGAGCCGTACGTAGCGAGGACGCTACGCGAAAGCTTCCTGAACATGGTTGAAAGTTGGGCGGACGACCGCCCTCTGGTTCACAAGCTTTGCTTGCCTTTCCCGTACCTCTGCGAGGATGCTGAGGGGATTCCCTGGCTGACCACCTTCGAGAAAGTCCACAACGGCATGGGTGCCGAGGAGATTGAGCGCATCCTACGGAATCCGAAAATACTCCGGGTGCTGCCTCCGACGGTCATCCGTGACAACGGAGCCAATTGGGTCCTCGACCCCTGTAGGCGCGATGCGTCAGGCGACTTTGTCGCAAGGGTACTACCTCCGATGGACGCTTGGCTCGACCAAATCATGACGTACACGCCACATTCTTGGCGACAATTCGAGCGCATGCGCCGCCGTAAGTACCAGGTTCTGGTAGCCTACCACCAAGTCGAGGTCGACTGCTTCCAGAAAGATGTCATCCGCGACATATCATGGCCTTTGCCATCGTGGTGGGAGGAAGTTGAAGTCCCCTACGGGTTCTTCAACGAAATTCCGCCGGTAGTCGTCTACCGTGGCTCATACTTCACCACGTATCCTGGATACCAAACAGTGCTCCGCACTGAATGGGCCTGCTCGGTGGCACGCCATCTCATCTATGAGGCCCGCGCGGGTCGCTTATGGTGGATCCCTCCACCGGTACGCAAGGACATAAGAGATTTTAATCTCACTGGCGTCGAGCCCGATCTGGCTGATGACGAGCGACGCAACGCCGAAGCGAAGAGTCTGGAGACTCTACTCGAATTTATCGACAAGACCTGGTGGTCTTCTCTTCCAAAAGACGGGGTGTTTCCTGACTTCCCTGCGACGCCACGCGTCCGAATGTGTGGCGCAATGCGCCCTGCCCACAACGATGGAGCAACTCCAGTGCATCGCGGCTGTGATTGGGTTGTCTTCAACCCAATCCTTTGGACTTTGGACATTCCAGAACAATACCTAGTCATCCATGACCAAGGAGGCAACCTCGTTGTGGAGAATCCGCGGGCGGACTTCATCGCTCCTCTCTCTGTAGGCCAGGTATCTACCTCGTCGAACTCGACGAAATCGGTACGCCTTGCAGAATGGCGTCGCCAACAACTAGCGAAGCTAGCCTCCGAACCGAAGGATGTCGACATGGTCGACCAACCGTTGGTTAAACGGCCAAAACTTGGATTGGTGCCCGCACCGCCAAGTGAGCTTGCAAAAGAGAACTCCGCTGCAGCTCTACTGGATGCCCTCAAGGCCTACGGGGTGACGAGACTTGCTCAACTCCAGGCCAGGATGGCCAACAACCCTTCGTCAACGCCGGGACCTGCTGCAGTAGCCGCACCAACCACTTCGACTACGGGGGCTATCCCTGATATCAGCAGCACTGCCGTGCCTGCAGGGCCGTCGACGGCCCCTGGGGACGAACTCCTAGATAGTGAGGAGGAATTATCTCAAGTGTAGCTGTCCAAACCTTCTTTTCATAAAACAAATGCGTTCCCTTGAACACCTGCTGGCCTCCTTTGCTCTATCATTCCAGTAGGTTAGCCATCTAGCGAATATGTTGGGATTGGTACGGGCTCTGCTCCAGCCGCAATAGCGGGGAGCCCGCACAGGTCCAACAGTTTCAGTGTTGTGTTTACACTTGCGAGTTTGCCTCAACGGGTTCCACTAGGTCATGAGTGGAGCCATGGTTAGCTCGCAGAAGTATCTCATCCCGGTCGGGGACGCTGATCTTCCGTCGTCGGCAGTAGCGAGCCACGAGGTTCCACGGCAGGCTATCAGCGGTGTGGAAGGTGTCTTCCTCTGCTGTATATCCGAGCCACCAAACTTTGTACTCGCGGTTCTCCGCCGCTCCCTGGGTATGACCCACTATCTTGTCTATGACGCTTTCGTCATCTCCCGTCACCGCGGGCGGCTTAGACGCCCCAATGACCACGTGGTCCAAGTTATGACGCTCCTCGAGTCCTTCGTTCTCAATAAGAACCGTGTGGTTTTCCTCGTCACCGCTGATGACCTTGTAAGGTCCAACGACTTTTCGTCTCAATTTACGGGAGATCTTCTCCCCTGGAACCTCTGGCTCCCTAGGGTCTAAGTGCCTCCGCAGGTACACATACGTACCGGGTTCCGGCATTCGCTTCTCAACGACGCGAGCATCGTACCGCTGCTTGTAGCGTTGCTGCGCTTTAGTTAAGGCACCGGTCGCGCGCGACAGCAGTTGACGCAGCTGTGTCAAAAACTGCATCTTAATCTCGCGAGGAGCCTTCCCCTTTGGGGTTCCGAGTCTCTGTAGAGCCAGCGGCTCCGGGGCGTTAGAGTGTACCAACTCGAACGGGGAATGGCCGGTGCTAGAATGGACTTGTGTATTGTACCCAAAGGTCAGCGCATCGCTGTAAAGGTCCCAGTTGTGCTGATGCTCAGCAACATAATGCCTCAACGCAGACAACATGGTTCGGTTGAACCTCTCGACTTGACCGTTGGTCTGCGGATGGTACGTGGACGTGAAGAGGTTCTTGATGCCAAGGATTTGGCAAGCGCTCTGAAAGAACTTCGAGGCGAAGTTAGATCCATTGTCCGACAGGACAGTGACGGGTGGTCCGTAGACAAACACCCAATGGGTGCAGAACGCCCTTTCAATTGCGAACGCATCGGTGTTCGACAAGAGGATGGTCTTTGTCAACTTTGTGAAGCGGTCACAGATCACCAGCAAGTAACGATTACCTCTACTCGTAGTCTGAAGTGGCCCCAGGATGTCGATCGCGACACTTTCCAGCGGTGCGGTCGCCGGGAACAGCTTCAATCGGGAGTTTTTTCTCACAAGAGAAATCCTCTCCTTCACACACGAGTCACACTCGTTGACCAAACGGTACACATCGGCGGCCATGCTTGGCCAATAATAGCGTCGACGCATCGTGGCGTAAATCCTTCGTCCTCCCGGGTGTCCTGCGACACGGAGGTAATGATTCCTATGCATCACGCGCTCCCTTAGCGATTTTGGTGTGAGCACCTGCTCGCTTTGATCTATTCTAGCTTTGCAGACTAATAGTCCATCGTGGTCCGTGTACACACGGCATTTGGGGTCATGGAGAGATCGTTCTCTCATGTCCTCACAGAACAAGTCCGTGGCTTGCTCGGCGAGCAATTCTTCTAACGAAACCGCCGTCAGCTCATGTTCTTCACCGTCGAGGGCGGCATCCCAAGGATGCGAGGCATTGCAGAACGTGATGCTCGGGCCTGTAGCCCCCGGCTCACACACAAAACAGGGTATGTCCTCTGAAGGTCTCATAGCGGTCTCGCCATCTGTGGGCATGCGCGACAACGCATCGGCCGCTTGGTTTTCCGAGCCCTTCTTGTAAACGACTTCGTAATCATACTCTGCGAGGCGTAACCTCCATCTAGTTAGGCGGCTATTCGCGTCGGAGTCCGACAATCCGAGAAGCCATCTCAAGGACTGGTGGTCGCTGATCACTGTGAAGTGCGTGCGCTCTAAGTAAGGCCGTAATATGGTCAGCGCCCACACAACTGCGAGACATTCTCGCTCCGTAGTGGAGTATCTCCTCTCAGTGGCGGACAAGGTCCGGCTCCAATACTCAACTGGATGACGGATTTCGTTATGAACTTGCGTCAAGACGCAACCAATCTGGCCAGCGCTGGCATCGGTCTCCACCGTAAACGGGCGGTCTGCGCTTGGTAGCTTTAACACTGGCGCGTGCGTCAGTGCTTGCTTAAGCGTTTCGAACGCTTCTAACTGTTCAGCTGTGAGCTGCGGCAATCGAGGTGAAACCTCTTTCTTCGTAAGCTCCGTCAGCGGTGCAGCAACTTTCGCGAAATTTCGCACAAAACGTCGGTAGACGTTGCACATTCCGAGAAAGGATCGAACTCCAGTCTGCGTCGCAGGTGGTCGCGCCTTCTGGAGAGCCTCAAGGTTCTTCGTGGCAACTTCCAGCAGGCCCGGTTTGATTACGTGGCCAAGGTAATCTACTGACCTCCGAAAGAAGTGACACTTCTTCAACTTCAGGGTTAACCCTGCGTTTCTGAGAACAGTGAGTATCTCGTCCACATGTCGTATGTGCTCGTCCGCATTTTTGGAGAAGATGATGACATCATCAATATACACCAGGCAACATTGCCATTTAAATCCTGCTAGCAGGATATCCACGATTCTCTGGAACGTTGCTGGGGCATTGCAAAGCCCAAAGGGCATACGAGTGAACCTATAGGTCCCTGCGTGACACGTGAACGTGGTTTTGTCCTGATCTTCAGGCGCGATGGACAGTTGCCAATACTCGCTATTGCAATCTAGCGTGGTAAAGAACTGGGCCTCGCCCAAGCTGTCAAGACATTCGTCTATGCAGGGTAGGGGATAGGTATCCTTCACCGTAAAGGCGTTGAGGCGCCTATAATCTACGCAGAAGCGTAGGCTTCCGTCGGGTTTCGGAACAAAGACAACTGGGCTTGCCCACTCTGACCTGGCCGGTTCGATGACACCTGCATCAAGCATACGCTTAACTTCGGCGAACTCGTGGTCTCTAATCTTCGGTCCAGCTCGATAAGGCTGCGAGTGAACAGGGGTTGCCCCTGGCATCAACTTGATCCGATGAGGAGGTCCTCGAATCTCTCCAAGCTTACCGCTCCACATGTCTTCATGCTTACCAAGCATCTCTTTCACGCCACGCTGCATCTTTGGCGAGATCTCCGAGAGATCTATCGAGTCCAAGAGGCTCGTTGGAGGTTCGGTCGTCCGTGACTCTCTAGTGTCACATGCCGGGTGTGGCCTGAGGTTTCCGGGTTCCGGTTCCTCGGGTTGTCGATCGTGCAGGATTGCGTAGATGTCTGACGGGCGCTGCGGAACAGCACGACCAAGGACTTGTCCTTTACAAAGCGTCACTTCGTGACGAGCGAAGTTGGCGACAATAACTCTGAACGGTCTGTTGCTGCGAACGTTCGCGACGCCATTCGCCAGACGAACGCGATATTTGTCGAAGAGCTTCTCTTCTGGCTGGAGGAAGAAACTTCCTCCATCGGCGCACCTCGCCAAGACGATGGTTTCAGAGCTAGGAGAAAGGGCTATCTTCCGTGCAACGTGAATACGTCTGCAATGGTAGAAGGGGTCCTTCTTTAGCTTCTTTCCCTCACCCTTCGGTGGCGTGTGACGCCAATCAGATGCCGGTCGTCGGTATATTGGAACAGATGAGTAGTTACTCATATATAGGGTCCCCCTCTTAGGGTGGATAGCGTCAACAGGCTTATCGATGAAATCACATCCTAGGATCACGTCTGTACTCAGACGTTCGGCGACCAGGAATGGCACGCGTGCCAGATAATCCGCGATGCGGACGGTTAGCACGGTGGTGCCGCGTATTTTGAGGGCATGCCCTCCTGCGTCGTTAAGTCCGAGGGTCTTCTGAGCGGGTGCCAATGGGGTTATCCTCAACCCCGGAACTGCATCATGGTGGATGAGGTTAGGAGCGGCCCCTGTATCCAATACGGATAAAACCTCCATGGCATCGTATTTGGTAAGGCCCACACGGGCTACAACTTTGTAGTTGAAGCGTCCTATTTCGAGGACGGGGTCCTGTTGCGGCGTAACAACTTCCGCACACTTGTCTAATAGACACTTGGCAACGATTTCGTCACCTTCGTCTCTGATATCCGGAGTCTTAGAAGAGGAGACTTGGGCCTCTAAGTCCGGGGGACGTTTCTCTCAGCTTGGGGCTCGGCGTTGTCCTTGCGAAGGACCTGGGGTTGCGCGGACACCGCGCTAGGTCGTAGGGCCTGGTATCCTCTTCGTGGAGGCGTGAGTCCTGCCACGAAGTACACCATCGCTGGCATCCTTGCCGCTATCTCTGGAGAGGCCTCCATTATACGCTGTCGAGCCTGCGCTCGCATGGCCGGAGTGATCCACTCGCAATCAGCGACCATGTGGTCGGGATTGGCGCATAAGTAACAAGCTCTGTAAGCTTCGCGTCGCGTTGCATGCTGGCTCCGCTGGAGCCTTCGATCAACCCACCCAACGCGCTTGGGCTGCGCCCACTCCTCCATACGGGTGTTATAGTTTGACACTACCGGAAGCGCGGGGTCACTCTGTCCCAACGGGTCAGATTGCAGAAGGGTTTCCGCCTCTGTTGTGCTACAGCTGTAGCTTGGGTCCGTAGGCGGACCCTCTACATCGGTGCCGATATGCAGTATGGCGTTGTCGCCAAGATTACGGCCTGTCAGAGCTGTATCGGTGGAAAGGGTCGTACCCTCCAGTGACATCACCGGTGCCTTAGCCTGATACGGCTTAACATTCAACGGATGCCTGAGCGGTCGCGTCAGCCGTGACGTATGTCCATGAGACATAGCCAGTTCAACCACAGCGTCCAAGGTAGTGAATCGATCGCGGTGGAGCTGGCGGTCTCGTGTCACACACGAAGCGACGCTGGGCAAGAGCCCTTCGATAAAGGAAGCAATTTGCTCTTCCTGTGAATAAACCCCACCAAGTCTCGAGAACTTCAGGCGGACACGCTGTCCGAAAGACTGCTCAGTCTCACCAGCCCTCTGGCGTAGTAATCGGAGATCACGTACTAGATCCTGGATATACTCATTCTTCGCGTAGCTGCGTAGCAGCCATTGGATAGCCTCTGGCCATGACTTGATTCCCGTGGAGGAATCGTCAATCGCGTCCACGTTCAAAGCACTGTCGTACGCTATACGGGCATTACCCGTCAGGAAGTACGGGAGTACTAACTTTGCCATACCTTCGGAGATTCCGTTGTTATTGGCCTCGCGTTTGAACGCCGCTAAAAAGGTCAGGACTGACATAGGATCTGCTCCGTCGAACCGACGGTTCGCCATGGTGGTATTGAACCGCTTGACCAAAAAAGCGACACGTCGCTTAACTTTCGAGCTCCCGCTTGTTGCTCGATTATCTAACCGATATGTCTTGTACGACAAGACTTTCTTGAAGCGGCTATTAGCAGGGTTAATCTCTGCGAGATTATGCTTCCGCAAGTCCGCACCGGACTCTGAGCTCGAGGATGATATATCATCCGTGGACGAAGATTCCGAACCGGATTTGCGCTTCACCTTAGAGCGTTTGCGCTCCTGCTTGGCTCTGGGAGCCCTGGGCTTGTGTGAGGGAACCTCACCTTCTGATGGAGAAGTACCATGCTTCATAAGGAATGCCACCTGGCCTTGCAGGGCAGCTCGTTGGAACTCTAGGTCTTTGACCTTCTTGTCCAGGTTGACAATTCGAGTCTCCAGGCCCTGGAGCTCCTGTCCATTAGAAGTGACACCTCCTCGTTGTGTGGCATGCAACACCTGGCGGGGGATCACGACCGCAAGAAAAGATTGAAGGCGTTGTTGCAGCGCAGCTTGCACTTCACCTACAACCGTTACAGTTAGTTCGGCGAGTCGAGCTTCGAGGGATTCCCTCCAACTCCGCTCAGCCTCGTTAACCTGCTGGGTCACGAGCCTGGGCACGAGGTCTACGACCTCAGCAACGACGAGCTGTCAGACTTGCACCGGTACTACGTCCATTGGAAGTCTTGGGGATGGAGTTTCATCCACGTTGATGGGAATTCCTCCCGTGGGTGGGGCATGAAGACCTTTTTCAGGGGGAAACACCTTACTGGGACGAACTATCAGTCGTCGTAGACTGTTTCGCTGGGGGGTCCAGCCTCGGTAAGGGAAGGGGAGTGAACTCCACCCTAGGTGAGGTAGCAAGAGCTACCGATGGTGTTTTCACTGGCACACTAGGACCTGCAGGTCCGGAGGAAGAAGGTTCTTCCACGACTGGGGAGGGTGAGGAGGCGGCATCTCTCGCAGTCGCTGACTGCACCTCCCCGGGCGTCGGGCCATGGGCTAACTGGGCAACTCGGAAAAGTTTCGGGGGTTTGCTTTCGCTGAGTGCTGAGGCGTTGTTCTTTGTAGAACTAGCCTCTCGACCACTGACCGAAACAGACTGATTGTCGTTCGAAGTCGAACGCCTGAAGGAAGCACCTGATCAGGTGCTCATGACTGGGTCCGGGTGACGACCTGGGCAAAAAGACGAGTATCTCCTTCGTCTGTGTTTTCGGAAAGCTAGTATTGACTGCTAGTTTTCTAGTTTGGGTGTGCTAGAATGTCTATGGTTAGCATTCAAAAATTCGCAGTATTTTGATGCTAGAATATCTAGCGCAAAATAAGAGTTCAAGTGAATGTTGAGGTGAATGTAGAAAACTAGCAAACGTCCACAATAGCATCGGAATACTACCAATAATGGAAGAGAACTTGGGCGATATCTTTCAGAAATCATTCATCCTAGATCACGAATTCTACCGAAAATGAAAGGTATATCGAATGTTACCTAGCGCGAGATATTTCATATCGCACAAGTATCCTGGCTAGTATGAACCGTTCAACTGCACCGCCCATTCACTTAAATGCCCTTCAATCACCCTAATCGTTGGTGCGTAATACAGAGATAGCGTCAGCACTCCGAACGCTCGAGCGACTCGACCGAAAGCGGGTCTCCGGATGTGAAATATGAAGACACCATTTCATATCTGGAGACTGGTTTCCCGACCTGTCGCCCGCCCGATTGCCGATCACTGCGCCTCGCCCGATCGCTGATCGCTTCTCCTCGGCCGATCGTCGCGCTTCACTTAACTTCTCGCCAAGCGCGACGCAAACTGATCTACGCCTCCATTCTCCCGGGACCGACGGTTCAGGCAGGAATGCTGTCCATAGAGAACTCGACAAGTACCTTTCAAAGCCCTTCCTCTTCGTCCATCACATTTCCCTACATAAATAGATAGACAGCATGAAAATAACACAAGTTAGATCCCTATTCCTCGCTTCATGTAAAATGCCTTCCATAGCATCGAACTTAATTGTTCCAAACTTCTGCTCGCTGTTTGGCCTCCACGCGTCTCCATTCGAATCAATAAACAGAAAAAGTCAGATCTCCGTCAAAAAAAAAACAAAACTACATCAACACCTCACTCACCACTGCAGCAACCAATTCTCCCACTTGTCGTCCAATCTTGCCTCCCTGTCCCCAAGCAGCAGCAAACAACGGCAAATGTAATCTCCCTCCCTAACCAATACCTGATACAATTGGAAGTCGCACTTACTCGTACTTCCATCATTTCCTATTCACTAAATGTCGGCCGCACTGTCGTAATAATAAACAAATACAAGTCAGATTTTCATCAAAAAAACGAACCCAAATTGCTTCACTGAAGACTTGGCCACCACGCACCACTGATTAGATGCATCGATGCCAGGCAACAGCTCCGGCTCCAAGTCTTTCAGTTGTCCTTGACTACTTGGCGACCACAAATGTAAAGACTTATTACGATGCCTCTAGGCCAGCTCCCTATCATCCCATAAAGTCGACAAGAAAGCCATGACATGAAAGGGGAACCGTTGGTACTAAGGAAAGTACTTCCTTGTTCTCCATTCAATGAAATTTGTTTTCTTCCTGAAAGCCGACACCTGAAGTGCCGCCTGCACAATAGCATGTGACCCGACATCTTCATCACACTCCAGGTTCCCGGCCCTTAGCGTGTTGTCGACAATCATCCTGTCCAAATGCACTACTGCGTTGTGTTTCGCGTGCTTGAAGCACTCACGGTACTTCTCACCACCGATGAACTTTCGGTGAAAAACAATTTCCATGCATGCAAATGCGGTTGTAAATGTTCCCTACAAGAAGTCCAAGACCATGTCTCCAGGCTGAGAAAAGCGAGCAATGAGTTCCTTCATCAATTCCCTCGACTCCTGCTCGGGGCGAATCTGACGGTGCACAAAACCATCGTTTTGTCGAATCCTCCAGTACATTCTTTCTCCCGGGGCCAGATGGGGAACCTGGTACGATTGCTCCACCATGCCCGAGGAATCTGTTGGCCATATGGTTGAACTTACTGTAGTTCACCATGGTCTTCTGTTCGGAATACGGGATGCCGTTCCGAAGAGCTCGCACAGCCTGCTCCGTTCCCAGAAAGAGACTGATGTTGTACCGTCTTGAGAACGCCATCGGGTTTTGAGCGATGGCATAGGAACCACATCGTCGTATTTTCCACGGTAAAATACTTCTGCATCCTCCTCTCCCTGTAGACGTACTAGCCAAGAAATATCTCCAAGAATGCAGCGACGGAAGCGTTGGTGCGACAGTTCTGTAGCAGGTTCTCCACGAAATTGTCTGACGACGCGGTTCGGATCCCCGGGGCCTCTGGAATCGGCGTATGCATCGCGGACTGCCATGAACACCCTCCATACGGTAGTAAAACTTTCAGCGTTCATGACGGGGGCTGGGCATCCACCAGCTTGACACCATGAACTTGAGGAAGTTGTAGAACTCCCTTCCCGGGAAATGTCCTCTATTAGCACGAGCGAACACGGTTTGTTTCAAGAAGGATTGAAAGATAACGGCACGGCATAGCGTTTTCAGTTTCAATGGGTGCAGAAGCGAAGATGGGGGGGGGGGGGGGTCATCGCGAGAGATGTTTCGTGGCGTTACGAACGCCACGAAACATCTCTCGTGACGTCACTTCCCTCAAATAGGTTTCCCTCCCCACCCATTCTTTCCTCTCCGTCGCTTCGTAGCAGCAAAAAAGAACATGTCAGATATCCTTCCTAAATCTATACGAGACACCAGTCGCACTCGCACTCACCTTAAACTCAACGAGTCCTGCCCGCTCATTCCAATTTTGTGTCGCTTCGCAACCATAGCCAAAAATATTTCGGGTCTTCGTCCAGATTGCAGAGCAGAAAATGTTGCAAACTTACCTGTTCACCGTCATGAGGGCCGTTGAAATAGGTTTCCCATTTTAGCCACCAGACTCTGAAATAACAATATACCACGTGTGTACAACTCGATTTTCTGCTCGCAGATCGAGAGAACGGGCATGCGACGCGGTAGAGAGCTTAACTCTGCGTGTTGCAGAAAGTGCGGAAGAATGTACTTGTTCGAATTGTGTAACATGTATTGCTTGGTTGTATAGAAGTGGTCGGTGACAGGGAGCAGCACAGCCACCTGCGCGCGCGATACCACCTGCCTCAAGTGCGAGTAGCCGTCTCGCATGAAGCGCCGCTTGTCGTCGTTGCTCAGCAGCATGTCTTTCTTTCGCTTTGGCTTCGGAAATTATTGCGAGTGGAAGCCATCAAGCAGGTTCTTCTATATAGTAGCCACGAGGAGAATTGCCATCGAAAATCTCCACAAACTCGGCCTTGTTGACCGCGATTTAAAGTTGCGACATGGGCAAGGCCGGAGGAAAGCGAATGGATGAAGGCGACCATTGGGAGTTGCCGTGGGACCGCAAGATGCAACGCGACCAGGCCCGTGGCGAATATATGCAGGAGTGGGGGGGGGAAAGTGCAGCGATCGTGACTGTTAGACGATCTGGACAGAATCAGGAGCGCACTGCATTAGGCCATCGGAAAAGAGGATGACGATTCGACAGACGGGGGTAGTCTAGATATTGGTATGGACGACGGGCTGGACTCTGAACGTGCGACTTTTGACGATGCCACGCTGGCCAGAGGTGAAGCATATTCACGTCGAAAGCGACTCTCCAACTCGTTAGAAACAGCCAAAAAGGAAAGTCGGACATAGTTGGTTTCAATTCGGCGCAGACGGCGAGCCCCCGAAAAGGGGGACTTCCTTCTTTGCTCCGCAACGCACAGACATCTTCATCGTGCAGCGCACTGGATGCCGTCCCCACATGTCCTCACGGTGGGTAATGAAGTGATACAGGGGATTGGTCGTGTCCTTTTTAAACCAGACAGGTAGATGCTGGACTGGAGGTACTCGGTTCGATCCCAAGGGCCGTGCAGTAGATCGGTACCGTAGTACGGTTTGCATCCTCTCGTGAATGGATTACCGACGCAACATCCTCTCTATGGATTCTCTCTTGATTCGCTCTCGTGCTGTCACGGGCAGCAGCCAAAGCACTGGCGCGCACATCTTCAAAAACGGTCGTATGATTCTTCGCCATCAGTCTGGCTTTTTTGCGAGACTCCTCGGCGATGCACTGTTCTCTTTTAACCGCTTCGGTAATGCCCCTCAAATGGGTTTCTCTCTCTTTCGATATTTCCTTCTGAAGCCCGTCGGCTCGCTTCATAACGTCGTCAAGCTTGGCGGTCATTAACTCACTTGTGTCAAGCTTTGCATTTAGTAGCACAATCTCAATCTTCTGAGCTCTCTCGACAACCTTTGACGTACGCATTTTCCCTTCCAGAGATTTCCAAGACCGCCCCAGATTTTCCATATGTTCGGCATCGCTGCCGATGTAGCTAGCATTTGTGGTGGCGATCTGTTGACTGGGCCGTGAGAGGACACCGGGTTGTTCAGAAGCGGAGAGGGATGGCTGGCGGTGGATCTCTGCCTCGCTGCTGCTTCCCAAGAAAGGACCTTTCGTGCCTTCAACGGCATTAATATCATACCAGGCATCCATGACCCCAATCACGCATTCGACAATATCAGTCCATGTTATGCCAAGAAGCGAATCTTTGAACAAGATATCACATGCATGTTATTTGACGAGCTAGTCGGACATCGGCACAGTTGTCGTCGCAGTGGTCTGATCAGTGGTAGTCTGGGCGACGCCCATAAACTTTGGAATCCTTACCGACGCAGACATGCCTGCCGAAGCACGATTGATTAAACTATCTCTCGATGTCGTTTGCGCGGACTGCATGAGAAATGCGGCCAACTGTTGATTGGCAGCCTACATACTTGTCTTCAACCACAAGTTTTCACTCTTTAGCGTTTTGATCTCACCGTCCTTCTTCTCCATCTTAGCTGTGACGTTTTCAGCCAACTTGGCAAACTGGGTACTGCGGGTGTTGCTGTACGTAAGTTGCGACTCGAGGTAATCGGTGTGCTTGGACAGTCTTTCTTCTGTCTCCCTAAACGCAGATAGTTGTGCCTCGAGGACTTCAGTCGCCCTCCGCATGTCAGAAACCTCTTCCAGCCTCACGCTGGTTCCTTTGAGGCTTGATTCCAACTGTTCGGCAGAAGCTGCCTTTGCGCGCAAAATATCGACTTCTTCTGCAGCAACGTGAGCTCTGCGCAGTGCAGTCTTGGCTTCAATGATCGCTTTTGACTTGTTCAACACTTCTGTAGCACTTTCTTCGTGCGTTGTTTCCAGCAAGCGAATCTTGTCGGAAGCCTCTTCCAGGTTGATTTTCAAGCGTTGGGATAGCTCCAATGCCTTGTTCTTCTCGAATTCACAAGCGGCAAGCTTTCTCCTGAGGTTGTCTCGTTCTACAGAG
The DNA here is from genome assembly GCA_030374765.1 of Agarophyton chilense. Taxonomy (NCBI): domain Eukaryota; phylum Rhodophyta; class Florideophyceae; order Gracilariales; family Gracilariaceae; genus Agarophyton; species Agarophyton chilense. The sequence goes on from JARGXX010000079.1 coordinate 659,026, forward strand.
AGCGCCTTTCAGTCTTCCAGCAGAATGCTGCGTGGGGCAGAAAGAGGACTATGTGACTTTTCTGTGAAGGTTGTTTTTGTGGAAGGTGAAAGGGTGGTGACGTGGAGGTTCTCGTCGTTGACACGGATCTGACCGAGCACGCGTATTTCCTTTGGCTTTTCGACGGTCACGTGGCAAATAGACGTAGCCAGTGCATCTTGGTGGTGCGGTGGTAGTGTGAGTACTGCTTGAATAAAAGGATCCCTCTTCTCACTGTGTACAGCTTCACAAAGCACAACCTCCGCCAGAGACCGCATGAAAGGCAGCGGATCTACGTCTTCTGAGGTTGCCCCGTCTGACAGAGATAGAATGGTGTGTTTGGCACTTTGTCGAAGCTGCTCATGAGGTTGAGGCGATTGGACACCGTAAGCGAGATGCTGGGGTCCGGGGGCGTTAGGTGGAAGTGGCGCAAAACGCAGCGAGCCAAGCAGCGAGTGTTGTAGTGGCGACGACGAGAGAGGTTGGCCTCGGAATTGGAAAAAGGGAGGAAAAAGTCGCGTTCTGAGAGAAGGTGCAGGGCGAAATGGCTGAAGAGTCGGCACAGCGAAATCCACTGGTGCGTGGCTTGTTCGAACGAGAGATAATGGTCGATCAAGCTGATGGCGCAAAGCCAGGCGGATATGTTTGCGATTTGCGTGCGCCACACGTGGCACGTTTGCAGCGCACTCGTCGCTTTTGTGCCATTCACTTTCGAAATGGGGCGCGAGCTGTTGTTAGAAAACGGAACCAATGCCAGAGTATCACTGCATACGCCCATGGCTCTGTGAATGTCCAAAACACCTGGCAGCCACGATGCCTCCACTCCTGATGCGCTCCCCGAACGTCCAGCCTCTTCGCCGCCCCCACCGTTCCTTCTTCCCGCACGGAAGGTAAAAGGTTCAGTGTTGCTATGTTCTTACGCGATGTATCTACGAAGACAATCCGCTCTACGATATTTGAGCGCTGAGCTACCGTGTACACAGGCCTACCTCACAAGCTTATCGCTGATCAAGGTTTTGCTTTCAATGAGCTCTTCGTTAGTATCGGCGCTGTTAGTAAGGTCGAAGTGCAACGTACAGGAGTTGAGGCGCATTCAAGCTTAGGAATCGGTGAGCGCTACCATCAGCCCCTCTGGTCTACTTTCCGCAAGCTCAAGGTGGACTATCCGAATGCGTCGAAAGAGCCACTGCTTGCTATGTCCGTGAATGCTCTTAACGACACCCTTGGATCTGAAGAAATTGTTATTTCTGCGTTAGTCTTTGCTGAGTATCCGTCTATTCGTGTTTACAAGGACGGTGCTGCGCAACCGAGAGCGTCGTTAGAGAGTCGGGCTAATGTGGCTACTGCTGTCCGTAAGGAGATGGTGCATGAAATGGCAATTGTACGTGTAAAGCGTGCTCTTCGACATGCAATACCTCGTGCTGCTGAGGCTGTTTAGCATGTCGGTCAAAAGGTTCTTGTTCGGAGGGAGAAGCAGGTCGAGCATCTAATTGGAAAATGGATTGGGCCGTTCTTCGTTCAAGCTGTGAACCACGAGAAGAAGCTCGTATTAGTTCAGGATTCCCAAGTCGGTACAGCTTGTCTGTTTGGCATCACGCGGATAAAACCCTACATGCCACCTTCTAATATTTCTGCTATGCTTATCGGGGATGTTCGAGATATTTTCTCTTCGCAGTATGCTCGGGATACCTTCCTGACAGAATCTATCTGTGCTAATGACCCTCGTGCTTCTGCACCGCAAATAACTGCTGCAAAGTGGAAGGAGATTCAGAACCTGACCGCGAGACTTTTAAGGTGAACATGAAGGAGGATATACCCTGTCATGGAAACGTTCTACCTGCTCGTTTCGTTCTCTCGATCAAGTCAACCGACGATGGCCAGACTAAGTGGAAGGCTCGATATGTTATTGGAGTTCACGGAGACAAGCTCAAGAAGTACCTTGTTTACACCTCGAACACTGTCCAGTCCTCTTCTGTTCGACTCATCTTGAGCATGACTGTACTACACAGATTCGATGTGTGGATGTCTGATGTCAGCCAAATCTACTTAAGATCCTCTGAAGGGCTCCAGAGAGATGTCTACATTCGAGATCCTGCCCCTGAGTTCGAACTTAAACCTCATGAAGCTCTTCAGCTATTGCAAGCACTCTATGGTCTTGGAGAATCTGGCATCTTATGGCACGAAACCTTGGATAGTCATCACAAGAAGGAACTTGGAATGTCAATTCTTTCTTCGGATCGGGCGTGCTACTATGTCATGGCGAAGGGTAAACTCCAAGGAATGTCTGGGTCATATGAGGATGACATGGTACGAACAGGCCTCCGTGATTTCAAGGAGTTATGTCATATTACGTCTCGACGGTTCGACATGTCAGAGAATGACTATTGGCCGTGTAACTTTGCTCGGTTTGCGCTTCACCACTCATCTAATAGGACTTTTTCTTTGGACCAAGACCGGTACAATTTAGGACTTCGTTCTCTCCGTTAAGATGGTGCCTTTCCACAATTCGCATGTATTCGTATGAATCTGATGTGGATCGTACATACCCGTCTTGATTGCATATTCGAAGTCTCTCAGCTAACGCAGATACCCCGAACCCGCTTTGATGATAACTCTGGAGATGTTATTCAGCGCGTTAACCGTGTCGTACACTGCGTCGTTGACAACTCTGTTTCAGCTCGTTTCTTGCGTTTTGACTGTTCTACTATGAGAGTTTTTGGCTACTCTGATGCATCGTTTGCCTTAATTGCAGACTACTCATCTCAGCTTGGTTTTGTTGTCTTCTTAGCAGACGCAAGTGGTCAGGCTATCCCTATAATGTATCGTTCCTACAAAGCCCGCCGTGTTACTAGGTCTTTGATGACCGCTGAGCTTACTGCGGTTCGTGACATATCAAATTGGAGGGCGCCTTCAGCTCATGCGCAAGTGCCGCAACCACCATGAGGCTTGGAATAGAAAAGGCCCTAAGACCAGCTTTCGAAACTCAGCTCAACGAGGTGGTGGCCATCGACACGCAGATTGCTACAGATGGTTTATCCACCGAAGTTTACGAAAGAGGTTTAGGTGCTATAAAGGAAACACTAGGAAGCCCTGTTGCTGACATTTCTGTGAGTGAAATCGATAAGGGCGAAGTTGTGGTGTCGTTTATTGGACCTAATTGCTTGAGATACGGCGTAGAAAAGACGCTTATGGACAAGGTGCCTGGAATTGACGCTCTGACCTTTGAGCAGAGCGCGATGCCATTGTCACAGCCCTGAACGGAAGCAAAGTTTCGATTGGACGTGCAACTACAACTGCACGTACCAAGACGCTTGACGTCTACAAGATGTATCAGCAATGCAGAGTTGGCCATCGAGATTTGGAACAGGTGCAGGCAGTTCAGACTTGGCAGTAGTGGTCGGTGAAGCGGTTGGTGGCGGAGTGGACTGGTGCATTGTCATCATCTAGGACATATCTCCACCCGGACTTCTGCCACGTTCTGACTCGCCTTTCTTCTTTAGGACCTTCAACGCTCTTCCACGTGAGACGATCATATTATCGTAAACGACCCTCATTTTTCTCCAAGACCTTTGATATTGTCCAATACGAAATTTCGTATCTAATTCGAATCCACATAAGGCTTGTAAATTTTGCACCGAACCCGCGCTGTGGAAGATAGGAGGCGACTTGAAGCACATTATTGCGGCGATATCGTGCCATGATAGGCTCCTCGGAAGCCTCCGAACAGAAGCTTCTGAAAGGCGACGACGCACGCACTACCGCTCGCACACGCTGCATGGCTGCTGGCGATTGTGACGAAGCAGGAAGAACTGAGATGAAAGCTGCGTGAGGCAGGTGGATATGCGATCGTAGGAAGATCACAGCTGCTGGTGCGGTAAAGGTGGTGGTACAGTATCCACTCTAGTGCGCTCGGTTGGTCTGCAAGCAACACATTTCACATTTGTGTTTCATTTATTTTGGCGCCGCCAGATTTGCTCCGTATACAAAAACTATCCCTTGTTCTGCGTTTCGGCATTCTACTCCTCCGTCCGTGCCGCCATGCTTCTTTTATTCGCTTCCGCTCTCTACTTACGCTCTCTGCACCCTTTCTCCTTCTCCGCTGCCACCGGAAGAGACGCGTTCCGCAAAGGGTAAGAAATGGCGCTTCGAGCCGTTCTGGACCGACTCGCCATGCTTTTCTTCTACGTGCTGCTCCACGGCACCGCTCTATCGTGCGTGCCACTGGTGCCGACTCTGCGCATGCGGCTCGAAATGGCCGCCGAAGCCGAAAGAGTAAGTGCTTTCAATGCGCGTCCTTTCCACAACAAGTGCGTGACAAGTTTTTCACCCCGTTTTGTGAAACGAACGCTTACAAACAAACAAACCTCATGTTATGAAATCGGCCCGCCAAAACGCGTAGCTGGGCTTGCTTAAGCCTCGAAACTTCACCAGCGAGCTGCAAGAGGAGTGAGCCCGAGCGCGAGTGCGAATTTGCGGGCGTGCTGCGACTGCGCGGCGCTCAACAGTACTATGGCGTGGGCGTGTCGGACGTTCGTGCCAAGTCACGAATTGGGACGCTGCTCGCTGCACCAAAGCAGCAGATCATGGGCGCGATCGGCGAAGATCGATGGCGCGGTTGTTCCAATGTTGACGATTTGCGTGGTGCAACGCGGCATCGGTCGAGCAATTTCGGCGAAATGATCACACAACGGCGAGCGTACAGTGGAAAAGCGCGCGCATAACACGATTTGGGACGAGTAACACTCAAAGCAATTACAAACGTAGTGACAATGCGAGAAATGGGGAGTGCATTGGCGCTCACTTGAGGGGCAACAAACGAAGGACTTAAAGGCAAGTTTTAGGAGGCAAAAAGATAACAAGCGGATACAATTCGGGCGCTTCCATGGTCTGCTAGCCGGCGTCGATGCATAACACCTGCCCGGTGATTCCGGAAGAGGCAGGGGAGAGCAAGAAGGTGGCAGCGTTGCCACTCTCGGCCTGGCTGACAGTGCCTCGCAGCGGGGCGGTGTTTTCGACATGCTCGATCATTTTGAGACTGCCGACGATGGCGGAGTTGGCCAGCGTGCGGATAGGACCTGCGGGGATTGCGTAACAACGAGTGTTTTGCGGACCGAGCTCGGGGGCTAAGTAGCGCACGGATGACTCGAGGACGGGCTTTGCCATGCCTATGATGTTATAATTGGGCACAACCTTTTCGGAGCCCAGGCAGGTGAGCGTGATGATGGATGCGGCCGGATTAAAGTGCAGACGCAGTGTTCTCACCCACTTCAAAACAACTTCCCAGGTTTCGTAGTACCCTCCACAAACTCTTCCCCTTCCCTTCTCTTCTTCCTCATCAACATTTCCTTACCCACGTCCAACAATTGTTGTGGACGTGGGAGAAAGACGTTGAAGAAGAGAGAAGAGAGTGTACTGGACGACTTCTAGGAGTTGCCATTTTCGGAAAGGGAAACACCACCTTCGCTCAGATGATCATTGTTGTAGGAGGTATCGTTGTGATATCAGTTGATGCTGGGGGGTTTGAGCCACCCCCCCGTTTTTCACATCTAGCGCCTGTCATCCAAACATCCATAATAAACTAGCAGCGTCTCGCGCATTCGTTTTCCATTCATAATGTACAAGGTGTTGTTCTAGAATCGAAAGCCAGGTCTAGCTGGCACTCTAAAAAATTAACAGAAATTACTTCTGCATCCGCGATCCGTCATTTTTCGCAGATTTCTCGCCGGATATCTTCCGGCATACTAAACTAGCGGCTAATACTAGCTTTCCGAGAACACAGACGTTGAATTTGAAGAAGTGAGACTGCGTAGTCTCTTGTGTTTCTAAGTCGGGAGACCAGCCGCGGGCGGCGAGAGCTACACACGGGCAGAGCCTGGAAAGCCGGGGTCGGCTATCTGGCCCTAGAGTCCGCCACGACTCAAGAGAGGCGTCGTCTCACAGGCGGGGAGTGTCGACTAGACACAGACTCCTATCGTTCCACAGGAGCTCTTGGCGTCCGGAAGACGTGCTCGGAGTGGTGTCGATCCGACACGAACCGAAGTGATCGGCCTGGATATACGCCGCGTATGACGAGTAGCCGGGGCGAGCCCCGGGATTGTACCAGAGCCCGGACGAGCGCCACGACCCTAACGTTGGCAACGACGCACCAACCACTTCACCCAACGGGTGGCGATAACAAAGCAAGGCAAGCCCTGAGATTGTACCAGCGCTCAGACGAGAGCGTCTGCTTGGCTATGCCGACTGGCGCCACAAAGTGGTAATCACTCACACCCAACGGGTGACGATAAAAAAGCAGGGCAAGCCCTGGGATTGAACCAGCGCCCAGACGAATGCGCCTGCCTGGCTTTACCAGCTGCAACTGAAAGTGATACTCACTTATCCGAGGCTCCCAATCCACACCTCGGTATCCAACGGATACGGGTCTACAATCTGCTCGGGCAGTAGAACTGCCAGCGGTCCAATAGACCGAGCGAAAGTGCAATGCGCCACGCGGCGACCGATGGCCGTGAGGGCAAGGACTGGACGGGGAATTCTCGATAGGCTAAAACGCGAGAAATACCTCTGCAGCAGTGGATCAGACTGCTGCCTGTCTTGTCGGCGTCGACTGGGAACGAAGGTCTTATAACCCTATAGTCTCAAGGCACGAACTAGTAGTTCGGAGGCGTCCCTTCCGTCTTCCACTTTACTTCCGTCTAGCCCCCGGCGACCCGGCGCTCAAGTACCGCCGGCCGCTTAGCAGTTAGCCATTACGATAGATTACAACTAATAAATACAATTAAAAATTACAAGGCAGCAGTGCAGAGCACTGTATGGTGCCAACCACACGAACCAGCTGCCGGCCATTGCCACACGTATGACACCTGGCGCCATGCACGGTATTCCATCCTGGCAGTGTGCCAGCTATTACGGCGTCGTCACTGCTTAGTGTAAGGAGGTCGGAGGAGGGTGGCTACTTGTCCTCAATAAGGGCCCGGCGCGTTGGGTCACAACTACACGTGGTTGACAACACCTAGATGGTAGCTCGCTCGGAGCTGCATTGCCGATGATCCCTCGCATCCATCACCTACAGGGTCATTGTAGTGTATTGACAACCTCAAAGGTCAGACCTTCTGCCACTAGACGACATAAACAATCTGAGTGCCAAGTTTCTTGAGCTTCCTTACTGTGTTAACTTGTTCAACGAGGTGCGATACACAGATATCCGGGGCTTTCTGCTGTAAATAACTGCTGTAGAATTAGCAGAGTGGAGAGGCTGCTGTTCCGATCCAACTGATAGTGCTGTTGATGGACGCAAATGCTGATTTTTCAATCTTGTTTACAGCTTGGTCAAATTCTTTCCTGCTTGTTCTAGAAATAGGATATTCCATGATACCTTTTACCTTATCTTTTGCATTTTTCTCTATCGTAAAGTCTTCATTCTGAATGGTATTAATTCCGAAGAATCTCAGCTTCCCTGGTCCATGATTTATGACACCGAATTTGAACTTGTCGTTGAATGCCTCCAGAAATTTCTTAGCTCGTGGTCCTTCTCCTGCCACTTTCAGATCTTCAACTATCTTGGCTGCAATGATCACTAACCTGCCATTCTCCTTCTGATAGAACAGCTGTGGCACGTATGCTGATTGAACAAGGCCGATTCCTTTCATGAAAGTGTCTGAGGCATGTTTCCATTTGGCATTAGCATTTACCAACCCGTATGCTGCGGAGAGCAGGAGCCAGACATGTGTGGATTTCATGCGGCTTTCCTTCGTGGGTCTTACATACACCTCTCGCTGCGCTTTTCCAGTCTGGAGAAACGCTGCAGTGACATCTGCCTTGTACAGTGTCCACCCATGAAGTGATGCTATGTTTTCTACGATTCTCAATCCTGTATGAGGACAAGTTGCACAGTCCTTGCTGAGCATATCCTTCAAGTTGTCCTCATTGCCATATGGTGCTATCCTGGCTTTTAGCTTTAGGGACCCATCGTCATTGTGTTTGACTTTGTATATGGTGTGACTGCTGATTATGTTGACACCATGAGGAACCACTCTACGAAGCACAGGTTGTGCAGTCTTGGGAAAGCTAACCTCCTCCTTGGTGTAGGCGTTGTACACAGGATACTGATCAAAGCCTTGGGCTTGATGTTAGAGGAAAGGCTTGTTCCCAAAGTGCTTGAGCATCTGCTGCAGTACAGAAGCTTCTTGACTGACAACTGTGAGGGGCTTGACAATTTTGCTGGAGCTGGCAGGGAGACTTTCTGTAAAGTTCCCTACTTCTTTTGACATGTCTAACACTTCTGTGCATCCGTCATCGTAGTTTAGATTGACCTGACCATTTTCTGCTTCTGAGTGCACACTACCAGGGTAGAAAGTGTCGTCAAGCGGCCAGTATATCTCGACCCTGTCACCAGTTTCTGCATTGTTTCCTGCAGATTCGTCTTCAAAGTCGGTTTCAAAATTGCTGACATCTGCTGGAGTGTTATTGTCAATCGCCGTCGGTGAAAATAGAATGTCAGTGCCAGTGTCAGTCATCAGTGATGGTGTCAATGCCATCTTGGATTAATTGAGAAAAGCTGGTGTCAGGTACCGACATCCTTGTGTCTTCATACGATGCTGACATCTCTCTTCCACTTATGCCTGGAACAGTGACAGTACGACTCATTGTATCCACCGATGTGACTAGCTTTGGTGCAGACCAATGGCCTCTCTTCTCTTTATCCAGCTTGACGTAGATCTCAAATGAATCACCTGGTGCGAAGGGCACTTATCTGATCGACTTGGATTTCGTAATCCGATTCAGTTTTTCACGCGTGACAAACAACGCTCTTGCCTCAATGATCTCGTCGGGGATTGCATTGTTGAGTGGTTCGTTTGTGAGAGGCTTCGTGAATCCTTTGGCCATTTGAAATGCTGACATCTGGTCGTTGCCATAGAGGTCATTTGAGATCGTTATTGCAATGTAGGCAGCTCTAGTTGCATCAAAGGAGTCGCCTGCGTCCGTCTTGAGGCGGAGAAATACACTCCTGATGATGGTATGCTTAGATTCAATGGCATTCTTCGCATGGCGGCGTGGTGCTACCGCATGTAGAGGTGTGAAAGAGCGATAATAACGGTTGAGCCTGGTAAGCCGCCGGGCCCTGAAGGATCTTGCAGGTGAAACGTGTACGGGTCGATCTCAGGTGGAGTCATGTAGATTATTAATTTAATTAGTGTAATAGATTAAATCTACAGTTCCAGGGAGATCTCAGCGCCTCGCCAGTACTATTTACTTGGCTCGAGTGACGCTTCTCCCTTAGAGTACGATAGGCACCGCTAGGATACTAAATAACCCCCTTTGGTATATTAGTTCCACCCTTTGGTCTTCAAGCCATCGTTTCCGGAGCTCCAACCTGTAGGACTACGCAGTAAACGCCAGCCCATTGCAACGAGTACTCTGGGAGTGCCACCGTCAAGTATTCGAACCTTAGGACCAGCTCTACAACGCTACCACCAGTTGAGACCCGTACGATGACCCAACAGTCATTGTGTTAAATTTGGGTCTCCCGACTTAGAAACCTCAAGGATTAATTGAACGGACCACTGGAACGAAGAATTATCAGGATTCTGACCTTTGGTTTAGTTCCCAAACGGACCAGAAGTACAGAAGCAACCGCCATTATGGATGCAGGAAACACACCCAACCGACCCGACCGTAGGACTCCTACGGCAGAACGAAGTGCGACTACAACGCCAGCGATGTCCCCTGACCCTGAGGTTGATACCGCTAGCGACTGCAAGAGCACAATGAGCCAACCGCAAGAAGTACTGACCCCACTGGATAACCCTGAAAGGATTCACCGAGAACCCACGGTGGCAGCGCGTTTACGAGAACGCTTCACCAGGACCACCTCTGGGCCAGTAACAACTCAAGGGGAAACCCTCCAGACCGAAGGAATTCGAGAGAACCTGCCCGCAGGTCTTCCCGACCTTCTCTGGCCCCGTCTCTGTGAGCTCTGCTCAACCCACGTGGATTCCATTATGGACGTGCGAATCGCTACGGAGATCGCTCACCATACGGATTACCTCATCGCGCGAATCGTCCATAAGGTATTGGAGTCTGACTTATACATAGACTCCCTCCTACAGGACGTTCAAGGAGCCGTCACCCACCAGGCAGGCAATTTGGTCCCTAGGACCACCCCACCACAAATTAACCATCCGGTCTCCATATGACAACCCCCTACCGAACCTCCCGGAGCGGAGGAATTATCCGCTCCTCGCCAGGAATACCATCAGGAAAACCGCATGGTGGGACAATATAGGAACAGAAGAGAAGCTCCGCGTCTAGATGAGACACACGTTGCCCATCAGGAAAATCCAAGGGAGGGACAAGCGAGGAGCAGAAGAGAAGCTCCGCGTCTAGATGAGAGACCGACCTCAGGGCTCCATCGGATCTGATAGAGAGATCGATCCTTTAGGTCCTTACTCCGCTGGAAAGAAGAAAAGAAGCAACCGTAGGAGAAACAAAAACAAAAGAAATAAAAGAAGAGAACATTTGGACACGAGTGATTCCGAATCGTTCTCGACCGAAACGACCAACTCGGAAGTAGATGAGGCTGCCGTTAGAGGCCTCAGACCACTGAACATCACAAACAAACTTTTCCTTAAAGTTCTAGACTACCGGAATTACCGGCTGGCCGACAGGTCCGCGACATATTCTGGTTCGGTGGCTCGCAGAGTCGTCAAATGGGCCAAACGGATGCAACTAACCATTACGGACAAGTTCTCGGGTTCCGATCCCAATGCTGTCCTTAGGCTTCTCAGTTTGTTCCGTACGGCCTGCGATCAGAACGGTGTCCACGAGGGCGCCGCTCTGTACTTTTTCCAATTCTTCCTTACAGGACAGGCGCGTGACCGAGTGGTTTCGAAGATATCCGGCACAACTGACCTCGTGGATGCTCAAGACCGTGAGCTCCTCAGGTCATACCCTCAGGTTGTTCATTACGTCTTGGAAACTTACGCCACGGATGACGTTATAATGGATGCCCACCAGGAAGTAATATCCTTTAAGCAGAGCTCCATCATGACCGAATCGGTTTTCGCAGACGACCTATGGAAGACGGCTTACCGATGTGGAAATGTGTTCTCCGAAGGACGGCTTAAACGTCACTTCATCACGGGATTGTTCCCTGCCCTTCGGACACATGTGCGCAATTACCATACGAAAAACACGTAATACTCCTTCCGAAGGCTCGTTACCTACGCCGAGGGTTATGGCAAAACCTACAGGACCTCCAGGCGCAACGCTGATATAACCAGAGGACACGCAATTCTATTGCGTAAACCCGACCAAGCCCATTTGGTTAGCTCCACGGAGTCGGACATGGATGCTTCACTCCATTACGCCGATTCGGGAGACGTCCTTGCGGTCATTTTCAGTTCTCCTCCGTCCGGACCCCCATCGTATACCTCCCCGGGAACTACAGCGACCACTGAACCACCCACACCCAAGTATTCTCCCGTTCCGCCCCGCAAGGACGTTTTTGTTCGCTTCCCAAGGGCTTGCTTCCTCTGCCTGTCACTGACCCAACCTTGTGACTGTACGAGGTATCTGCCTGAGGACGCACGAAAAACCCTCCTATCCCTAAGGGAAGAGAATAACCGGGTGCGGAGATCCGAAGGAATGTATAACAGGGCAACGCAGCGAACCACAGGGACCCCTGGAAGCTCACGCTATGCCACGCCTCCGGACACTCCGATCAAAGCCCCCCAGGTCCACGCCATTGTAGATCCTACGGACGACCCCGTGGAAGAACCCTATACTAAGGAAGAAACAGAAACCCCATCGGAAAACTCCTAGAGGGACGACTCGAGGCAAATCCTCCCTCTTTAAGCCCCTGACTCAACCAATTGGACGGTCATGAGCCAAAGAGCTCCTCCCCTCCCAATACAAACCACCCACAATGGACCACTCAGGATGAACCACACTTGGAACACAGTAACGACCCCGTCTGTATCCTCTGGAAAGAGAACTATAAAGTTCGAGTAACCGTAGGACTTCGTTCCAACAACTCTCGAGTGACCACAGCTGTATTGGACTCAGGCGCGGGTCCCAACTTGGTCCATCCTAAGCTGCTCCCACTGGGCTGGCAAAATTTCGTTCAGGGAAGGAAGACCCGAAGGATTACCGATGCGTCTCGTAGACAAGTGGACATTAAAGTGATAGTACCACTTTACCTCCAGGCAGGACAATTCAAAGTCCGCACGTGGTTTCTTGTGTATCCTAACTTGGGCGCCGAGGCAATCCTAGGGACCTCCTTTACCGACCGATACATTAAGCCCATTTATCCAGCCCTTAGGAAAGTCGCATTCTACTGCGCACCTTCCATCTCCATAACTGCTTCAACCCCAGGGCTAGAAGCTAACCGCAAACGAGCGGCTGTCTCCGAAAACATGAAGTCCAATAAGGTTCGCCTGTCAAAGACCATAACGATATCGCCGATGACCCAAATCGCTATATAGGTCCATTCCCAGTCCTCCGGTCTCGTAATAATTCAGAACCACCCGAAAACGGTTCTGAAGAACCTAACCTTGATGGCCAATGGAGTAATGGACATCCAACCCAAGAGCTCCTTTTTGGTCACAATCAGCAACTTCCGAGATAAACCCGTGCGGTTACCTAAAAGTACAGTGATTGATTGGTTTCACTCTACCCGCGCCCGTGGCTATTATGAAAGCCCAAATGGATAATCTTGCGACGCAAACTCCCGACGAGGACGTCGACTCTTGGGAGGGGACGGTCGCCATCGGCGAAGACTTCGAATCCTATAGGCCCCAGGTACTTGATCTCCTCAGGGAATACCAGGCCATGTGGTCAGGTAGATTGGGCACAATCAGAGCCACTACATACCGCATTGACCTTCAACATGATGCTAGACCACAGTTCCAGCACCCATACCGTACCGGCCTAAAGGGTAGCGAAATTGTCGCCGATCGGATGGACCAGATGCGCAAAGCGCAAGTCATAGAGCCGGCGCCTCCAAACCAATCCGAATGGGCAAGTCCCCTTGCCCTCGTGGCGAAGAAAGATGGCTCCGTCAGGTTCTGTGTCGACTACAGGAAGCTGAACGCAGTAACCAAGAGGGGCTCATACCCGATACCCCGCATGGACGACTGTCTGGATTCCTTAGGCGAAGCTGTCGTATTTACCACACTGGACGCTAACTCCAGATATTGGCAAATCCCTTTGGACGAAGATGCGAGAGCGCTGACAACCTTTATCACCCATGAAGGTCTGTTCAGATTTATTCGTATGCCCTTTGGTTTAAAAAATGCACCAGCCACGTTCCAACGGGTTGTGTACATTATACTGTCCAGAGCCAAATGGAAGTTCGCTCTGGTCTATTTGGATGACGTTACAATCTTCTCACGGACCGTAAAGGAACACTTTCACCACGTGAAGAAGGTGCTAACAATCCTACAGGACGCTGGAGTAACACTGAAACTCCGCAAATGCGCTTTCTACCAGGCCTGGGTGGAATATCTCGGTCACGTCGTCCTCCCAGGAAAGCTAAAGGTGGCCACACGGACAACGAATGCGATTCGCCAGGCTAAGCCTCCTAGGACCCACACTTAACTACGATCCTTCGTGGGCTTGTGCAACGTTTCTCGACGGTTTGTCCAAGGGTTTGCCAAGATCTCAGCACCTCTCAACGCGATGCTGAAGAAAGGAACACCTTCGGAGTTCGAAGCCCTTACGGACGACCAGTACGAAGCATTTCAGACCCTAAAGGACAAATTGCTGAACCCACCCACATTGGCCTTCCCAAAGCCCAATAGGCCTTTCGTCCTGGACACAGATGCGTCTGATGTCCAAGTGGGTTGTGCCCTTCTACAGGATCAGGAGTCACCGGAGGACTATCGACCTATTGGCTACTGGAGCAGAACGCTCACCAGCGTGGAGCGAAACTACAGTACGACCGAAAAGGAATGTCTAGCCCTCGTATGGTCCGTATTGACACTCCGTCCGTACCTCGAGGGAACCAGGTTTACCATTAGAACAGACCATGACTCACTCCGCTGGCTAGTCAATATGACCGATGCATCGAGTCGACTCGCTAGGTGGCGCCTCAGTCTGTCAGAATATGACTACGAGATAACCTATAGGCCAGGCATCAAGCACCAGGCAGCAGATGCCCTGTCGCGAATCATCACCGACGGAACTGATGACATTAAAGTGGACGACCTAATTCCCACCCCCTTTACAGATGATGGACCTCAGGACTACACGGAAACAGATGACCTTATGGGTAAGGTGCAATCTGAGGATCCTGAGGTAAAGAAGAACGAAGTATACCTATGGGACTGGGAGACCGTACCGCCCAATTCGGCACGACCTCAGGTTAATGCGATAACCCCAGAGGAAAAAGAGCTGCTCCCTATAACTATTGAGGAACTCCTACAGGCGCAGGTCGAAGACGAATCCTGCAAGGAAACAGCCCAATTGGTAGGAACCCCAGGATGCCTGTTCGACTATGAACGATTTGGACTACTATGTCGCCGCTCACCGCTGGATGGCGCACTACAACGGGTAATACCAACTTCGCTAAGGGCGCGATTCGTATACCTCGCCCATTTCCCCCACTTGGGTGGCCATCCTGGAGGCCGACGAATGTACCAGACCCTAAGGAAGTTCTTCTACTGGCCACTAATGGCACGGGACCTATGGCAAACCGCACGGAACTGTGCATTGTGCGCACAGATCCGAGGGTCTCGCGCCAACCATCAGGCCAAACTGAAGCTCTTCCCCGCCGCAGGTCCAATGGAATTTGTCACGATGGATATACTTGGGCCTTTGCCTAAGTCTTCCTACGGGTAACGGTTTGTTTTGCTTACACCCGATAGGTTTACCAAACTTACCCGAGCCCTACCCCTAGGAAATACAACGGCCACGGATGTCGCCACGGCCTTCCTGTCCCACTGGGTATATCCATATGGCATGCCACTCTACCTCCTTACCGATAACGGCAGCCAGGTTGTATCCAAATTCTTCTCGCATGTCTGTGCCACCTTAGGTACCAAACATGTGACCACCACGGCGTACCACCCGCAAACCAATGGCCAAGCCGAAAGCTTCAACCGCACCCTTCTGGAACGATTGGCGCACTACGTTTCGGAGCACCAATTGGACTGGGACGAATACGTTGAGCCACTGGTTTATGCCTACAACACGCACGTGCACTCTTCCACAGGGACAACACCTTTCGACTTAACGCTAACTAGAGCGCCGCCGCCGATAGCTGTTGACCTTCAGGAGTCTATCATACCCCAGGACATAACCGAAAGGATGACTCCTACCCAGGCGACGCGCTACTCGCGCCGACGCATTGACCGCATTCTCCAATCTGCCAGAACTGTACTAACCAAAGCCCAACGGCGCTACCAGTCCAACTTCGACAAATCCATTTGGAACAAACCGACCTTTGGGGAAAGGAGATCTGGTTTACCTGTACCGGCCACCGATGGATAGTGACGAACTATAGGACACTACGTGGAAGCTCTTACCCCGCTCTATGGGACTATAAAAAGTCCTTAAGGCCAATGATCACACCATCACTTTACTCATTCACGGCCTACAGGACACTGTGTCTATGGACCGCGTGACACGAGCTCCCAGTTCCTCCGGACCACGAACGTCCCAGCCCCCTAGCCCAACGGAATCACCACGACCTCAGGTCCACACTCAAGTCTCCACACCCCCTAAGGCAGTTCCCGAGGAATCGACTAGCCCCTTGGACACGATGGTCAATGCCAACTACTATGACCCATCGCTCCCAACCAACTCCGATAGATTCGCTCTTATGGACCACACTCTCCTTCCGGAGGATAAATACCACCGGAATATTTGATTGAGCGCATCATCTCCGCCGGTACGGGAGAAGACGGAACTATGCGCTATCGCGTCCGTTGCTTCTGCTACACACCCGAGGAAGATACTTGGCAAGAACCTCAAACCATTCCCGTTACTTTTATCGCCCACTATTGGCGTAGAATCAGCCACTCGGAGCGCGGCCTTCAGGAGGGGGCAACCATTGGTACGATTAATCTAACCATTGGCCCGAATAATCCCAAAACGCCTCCCAAACCGGCTCCGGACACGACGGTTCGACGGAGCACGACGGTTTGTCGTAGCTCCTGCATCAGGGAACAAAGTCAGTCCTTCGGAGACACCTGAGGGTGACCCGGGACGCTCTCAAGATAGGACGCCGTCCCGGGGCACGCACATTTGAGATACAAGAAAGACCTTGGGAAAGCACAAGGACTACTTTATTAACCTTACTCGAGTAACTAACAGAGACCTAACAGCCCTCGGTAAAACCTCAAGATCCACGGAAGCGCTTCGAACACCAACAGGAGTCACTGGGGCGGCGCAGAAGTAACTCCCTCGTCGTCATTGGAACCTGCAGGAGCGAAACCGGGATTAGGGTCACCCGAGGAGCCCACTGGACCACCCGAATCGACCCCAGCGAGCCGAGCACGCTTCTTCGGCGGGGATTCTCCTGAGGAACTATTGTCACAATCGGAAACCTCCCGGTCACTCAAATTGAGACCATATCGGGCATCCAAATCGGCAGTAATCCTCTGGGACATCGCCTGCGCATTCTGCTTCAGGATATTGACCATGGCGGTCTTCAGGTCCTGACACTGTTGGACAACCGCGGCGTAGCGAGCCGAGCTACGCGCCCAGGAGCAATCATTCCCTCAGGACTGTCGCAATGTCCATCGAGGCCGTGACACCAACGGTACGGCAGACATGGCGGAGATCCGCGGCGACAGCCGTGACTGAAGCAGAAAAGTGGACCAACGGAGAGGACGGAGCGATGTCGACGCCCCCGGTGGACGTCTGAGCAAGTGCCTTGCCTACAGGACTTTCGGTGTCGACAGTAACCTCGCCAGGAGGAATAATCACTTGGGCGACGGGGGGTTGTTACGAGAGCTCATCCTGAGGAGCAGCGCCCGGAGGAGCTGAAGGGGGACAACCGGTCGGCAATACAACGGCGGACTCAACCGGAGGATGAACGCCCTCCACGGGTAAGACGAAGGGATCTTCACCAAAGGATTCTCCGTCGGACATACCATTAGGAACCAACGGCGCGGCTTCCACATCAGGTTCGAAGCAAAGAGGATCCAAACCAATGGCCTTCGGGTAATAGTCGGGCACATGACGCCTCGGAATGTCCGATGGTTGATTCCTCAAGGGCTTGGCGGGATAGGCACGGGCGTCGTCCCGACCCTACAAATGCAGCGAAATCGGCGTGAATGAGTCGGTATCCCAGTCATACCAAAGGTACCCGGGAGTCTTGCCCCACTCCACCTGTAGGACATGAACCAAAAGGACCTTTGTCTCCTCGACATCGAACTGGGTCCCACGGACGATGTTCTGTATGCCCAGGTTCCTTAGGAAACGGATCATGATGTTCGGGTGCGGGATTAGGCGACCTCGAGGACCGGCTATGTTCTCATCGTACCACACCCTGCAATCCTCCGAACGGACATTACCATGGATTCCTTATTTAGCGGTATCAAGAAAGGCCATAAGGGATATCACGCCGAACTCGACGAAGAGCACATGCCAGGACAACCAAGACCTTCGGTCATGGTCAGCGCCCATGAGTTGGGACGAGTGGTACACCAACACGGGCGGCGTGGGACCCAGAAGGAGCGGCGAGACACGCCAATACACGGCCCATTGGTTCTCATCATCATGGGGTAGGGAAAGGTACGACGGAAGGCGTTTGTCCGCGCTCATGTCGTGGAACTCCACTTGGTGCCAACAAAAGAAGAACCCCAAGGATTGAAGCAGACGACCATCGGGCTCGTGCATCTCGTTCCAACAGACCCGGTTGGACATCCAGAGTAATTGGTCGTACGGTGGCCGGAAGCAAATAAGCGCCAAGAGGTTATGACCAGCCGGAGGAAAGCGCACATGAGGTGAGATGAAGTACGTGTATAGGTCCACAAGGAGTTTGTTCACGCTGAACTGGTAGTAGGCTTCTTCCTCGCAGCGGACGTACGGCATGTCCGTTTGGGCGAGTGTGCGACATCGCGTCGCCGAACGCGGATCCACAGGACAATGCTACCATCGGTTATACCCCGAGACGCTGCGCGCGTTCTTGCTGCCCCTCCGGAAGTCGGGTATCTTGGCAAACCTTCGGGCGTCGAGATACATGTTGCCAAACCTTTGGTATTCTTCCACTGAGGACGGAAGAACGGCATGACGCACTGCCCGCGGGTTTCATCCGATGGTATGGTCATAGCAGTCCCCCGGTCGCTCGTAGGCCACTTTATATCCCGAAAAGCTCCTCCCTGGGTTGTTTGAGGTCATGGTAGCGTTCGCCCCAGGGTGGTCCGCCGGTAAATAGATGGGAGAGCCGGTGGAGGCGACATAGTCCGAAGGAAGTACGGCGTATTCGGTGGGCTTATAAGGTGATTTCGGCATCGCGCGCAACCAATGGAAAGGTACCACGAGGAAAAGGCGAAGTAACGGAGTTGACCCGAACGGACTGACAGGCGTAAACCACGTGGACGAAGCGCGGAGGGTCGCCAAGGGAAGAACGAAGACGAAGGAAGAACCCAATGGACCGTCTGGGCAACGCCATGCGAGTAATATGCCGGCGATGCACCTATAGCCAGCCCTCACGGCGCGTGGCAGTTTCAATCCTTAGGTAAATTTATTGCTTTTCGGCGCTAATGGTCAGCTCACGCATCCCCGCATCCCCACAGGCGGTTACAACGCGACATACCGTCGCACCCAATGGTACCGGGAGCAATGAAATGCACGCGTCCCCTGGGGCAGTTATGAAACCATCTGCAGTTCTCCGGGACGGTCGAATCCTAGGGAGGGAGATATGAAAAGGAGCGATAATAACGGTTGAGCCCGGTAAGCTGCCGGGCCTTGAAGGATCTTGCAAGTGACACGTGTAGGGGTCGACCTCAGGTGGACTCATGTAGATAATTATTTCAATTTAATTAGTGTAATAGATTAACACTACAGCGCCAGGGAGATGTCAGCGCCTCACCAGTACTATTTACTTGGCTCGAGTGACGCTTCTCCCTTAGAGTACGGTAGGCACCGCTAGGATACTAAATAACCCCTTTGGTATATTAGTTCCACCCTTTGTTCTTCAAGCCATCGTTTCCGGAGCTCCAACCTGTAGGACTACGCAGTAAACGCCAGCCCATTGCACCAAGTACTCTGGCAGTGCCGCCGTCAAGGATTCGAACCTTAGTACCCGCTCTACCACGCTACCATCGGTCGAGACCCGTGCGCTGACTTAACCCGTCATTGCGTTCTGATGATGGTATGCTTGGATTCAATGGCATTTTTCGCATGGCGGCGGTTTCCAAAGGAACCTGGGCATACAGAACATCGTCCGTGGGACCCAGTTCGATGTCGAGGAGACAAAGGTCCTTTTGGTTCATTTCCTACAGGTGGAGTGGGGCAAGACTCCCGGGTACCTTTGGTATGACTGGGATACCGACTCATTCACGCCGATTTCGCTGCATTTGTAGGGTCGGGACGACGCCCGTGCCTATCCCGCCAAGCCCTTGAGGAATCAACCATCGGACATTCCGAGGCGTCATGTGCCCGACTATTACCCGAAGGCCATTGGTTTGGATCCTCTTTGCTTCGAACCTGATGTGGAAGCCGCGCCGTTGGTTCCTAATGGTATGTCCGACGGAGAATCCTTTGGTGAAGATCCCTTCGTCTTACCCGTGGAGGGCGTTCATCCTCCGGTTGAGTCCGCCGTTGTATTGCCGACCGGTTGTCCCCCTTCAGCTCCTCCGGGCGCTGCTCCTCAGGATGAGCTCTCGTAACAACCCCCCGTCGCCCAAGTGATTATTCCTCCTGGCGAGGTTACTGTCGACACCGAAAGTCCTGTAGGCAAGGCACTTGCTCAGACGTCCACCGGGGGCGTCGACATCGCTCCGTCCTCTCCGTTGGTCCACTTTTCTGCTTCAGTCACGGCTGTCGCCGCGGATCTCCGCCATGTCTGCCGTACCGTTGGTGTCACGGCCTCGATGGACATTGCGACAGTCCTGAGGGAATGCTTGCTCCTGGGCGCGTAGCTCGGCTTGCTACGCCGCGGTTGTCCAACAGTGTCAGGACCTGAAGACCGCCATGGTCAATATCCTGAAGCAGAATGCGCAGGCGATGTCCCAGAGGATTACTGCCGATTTGGATGCCCGATATGGTCTCAATTTGAGTGACCGGGAGGTTTCCGATTGTGACAATAGTTCCTCAGGAGAATCCCCGCCGAAGAAGCGTGCTCGGCTCGCTGGGGTCGATTCGGGTGGTCCAGTGGGCTCCTCGGGTGACCCTAATCCCGGTTTCGCTCCTGCAGGTTCCAATGACGACGAGGGAGTTACTTCTGCGCCGCCCCAGTGACTCCTGTTGGTGTTCGAAGCGCTTCCGTGGATCTTGAGGTTTTACCGAGGGCTGTTAGGTCTCTGTTAGTTACTCGAGTAAGGTTAATAAAGTAGTCCTTGTGCTTTCCCAAGGTCTTTCTTGTATCTCAAATGTGCGTGCCCCGGGACGGCGTCCTATCTTGAGAGCGTCCCGGGTCACCCTCAGGTGTCTCCGAAGGACTGACTTTGTTCCCTGATGCAGGAGCTACGACAAACCGTCGTGCTCCGTCGAACCGTCGTGTCCGGAGCCGGTTTGGGAGGCGTTTTGGGATTATTCGGGCCAATGGTTAGATTAATCGTACCAATGGTTGCCCCCTCCTGAAGGCCGCGCTCCGAGTGGCTGATTCTACGCCAATAGTGGGCGATAAAAGTAACGGGAATGGTTTGAGGTTCTTGCCAAGTATCTTCCTCGGGTGTGTAGCAGAAGCAACGGACGCGATAGCGCATAGTTCCGTCTTCTCCCGTACCGGCGGAGATGATGCGCTCAATCAAATATTCCGGTGGTATTTATCCTCCGGAAGGAGAGTGTGGTCCATAAGAGCGAATCTATCGGAGTTGGTTGGGAGCGATGGGTCATAGTAGTTGGCATTGACCATCGTGTCCAAGGGGCTAGTCGATTCCTCGGGAACTGCCTTAGGGGGTGTGGAGACTTGAGTGTGGACCTGAGGTCGTGGTGATTCCGTTGGGCTAGGGGGCTGGGACGTTCGTGGTCCGGAGGAACTGGGAGCTCGTGTCACGCGGTCCATAGACACAGTGTCCTGTAGGCCGTGAATGAGTAAAGTGATGGTGTGATCATTGGCCTTAAGGACTTTTTATAGTCCCGTAGAGCGGGGTAAGAGCTTCTGCGTAGTGTCCTATAGTTCGTCACTATCCATCGGTAGCCGGTCCAGGTAAACCAGATCTCCTTTCCCCAAAGGTCGGTTTGTTCCAAATGGCTTTGTCGAAGTTGGACTGGTAGCGCCGTTGGGCTTTGGTTAGTACAGTTCTGGCAGATTGGAGAATGCGGTCAATGCGTCGGCGCGAGTAGCGCTTCGCCTGGGTAGGAGTCATCCCTTCGGTTATGTCCTGGGGTATGATAGACTCCTGAAGGTCAACAGCTATCGGCGGCGGCGCTCTAGTTAGCGTTAAGTCGAAAGGTGTTGTCCCTGTGGAAGAGTGCACGTGCGTGTTGTAGACATAAACCAGTGGCTCAACGTATTCGTCCCAGTCCAATTGGTGCTCCGAAACGTAGTGCGCCAATCGTTCCAGAAGGGTGCGGTTGAAGCGTTTGGCTTGGCCATTGGTTTGCGGGTGGTACGCCGTGGTGGTCACATGTTTGGTACCTAAGGTGGCACAGACATGCGAGAAGAATTTGGATACAACCTGGCTGCCGTTATCGGTAAGGAGGTAGAGTGGCATGCCATATGGATATACCCAGTGGGACAAGAAGGCCGTGGCGATATCCGTGGCCGTTGTATTTCCTAGGGGTAGGGCTCGGGTAAGTTTGGTAAACCTATCGGGTGTAACCAAAACAAACTGTTACCCGTAGGAAGACTTAGGCAAAGGCCCAAGTATATCCATCGCGACAAATTCCATTGGACCTGCGGCGGGGAAGAGCTTCAGTTTGGCCTGATGGTTGGCGCGAGACCCTCGGATCTGTGCGCACAATGCACAGTTCCGTGCGGTTTGCCATAGGTCCCGCGCCATTAGTGGCCAGTAGAAGAACTTCCTTAGGGTCTGGTACATTCGTCGGCCTCCAGGATGGCCACCCAAGTGGGGGAAATGGGCGAGGTATACGAATCGCGCCCTTAGCGAAGTTGGTATTACCCGTTGTAGTGCGCCATCCAGCGGTGAGCGGCGACATAGTAGTCCAAATCGTTCATAGTCGAACAGGCATCCTGGGGTTCCTACCAATTAGGCTGTTTCCTTGCAGGATTCGTCTTCGACCTGCGCCTGTAGGAGTTCCTCAATAGTTATAGGGAGCAGCTCTTTTTCCTCTGGGGTTATCGCATTAACCTGAGGTCGTGCCGAATTGGGCGGTACGGTCTCCCAGTCCAATAGGTATACTTCGTTCTTCTTTACCTCAGGATCCTCAGATTGCACCTTACCCATAAGGTCATCTGTTTCCGTGTAGTCCTGAGGTCCATCATCTGTAAAGGGGGTGGGAATTAGGTCGTCCAATTTAATGTCATCAGTTCCGTCGGTGATGATTCGCGACAGGGCATCTGCTGCCTGGTGCTTGATGCCTGGCCTATAGGTTATCTCGTAGTCATATTCTGACAGACTGAGGCGCCACCTAGCGAGTCGACTCGATGCATCGGTCATATTGAGTAGCCAGCGGAGTGAGTCATGGTCTGTTCTAATGGTAAACCTGGTTCCCTCGAGGTACGGACGGAGTGTCAATACGGACCATACGAGGGCTAGACATTCCTTTTCGGTCGTACTGTAGTTTCGCTCCACGCTGGTGAGCGTTCTGCTCCAGTAGCCAATAGGTCGATAGTCCTCCGGTGACTCCTGATCCTGTAGAAGGGCACAACCCACTTGGACATCAGACGCATCTGTGTCCAGGACGAAAGGCCTATTGGGCTTTGGGAAGGCCAATGTGGGTGGGTTCAGCAATTTGTCCTTTAGGGTCTGAAATGCTTCGTACTGGTCGTCCGTAAGGGCTTCGAACTCCGAAGGTGTTCCTTTCTTCAGCATCGCGTTGAGAGGGGCTGAGATCTTGGCAAACCCTTGGACAAACCGTCGAGAAACGTTGCACAAGCCCACGAAGGATCGTAGTTAGGTGTGGGTCCTAGGAGGCTTAGCCTGGCGAATCGCATTCGTTGTCCGTGTGGCCACCTTTAGCTTTCCTGGGAGGACGACGTGACCGAGATATTCCACCCAGGCCTGGTAGAAAGCGCATTTGCGGAGTTTCAGTGTTACTCCAGCGTCCTGTAGGATTGTTAGCACCTTCTTCACGTGGTGAAAGTGTTCCTTTACGGTCCGTGAGAAGATTGTAACGTCATCCAAATAGACCAGAGCGAACTTCCATTTGGCTCTGGACAGTATAATGTACACAACCCGTTGGAACGTGGCTGGTGCATTTTTTAAACCAAAGGGCATACGAATAAATCTGAACAGACCTTCATGGGTGATAAAGGTTGTCAGCGCTCTCGCATCTTCGTCCAAAGGGATTTGCCAATATCTGGAGTTAGCGTCCAGTGTGGTAAATACGACAGCTTCGCCTAAGGAATCCAGGCAGTCGTCCATGCGGGGTATCGGGTATGAGCCCCTCTTGGTTACTGCGTTCAGCTTCCTGTAGTCGACACAGAACCTGACGGAGCCATCTTTCTTCGCCACGAGGGCAAGGGGACTTGCCCATTCGGATTGGTTTGGAGGCGCCGGCTCTATGACTTGCGCTTTGCGCATCTGGTCCATCCGATCGGCGACAATTTCGCTACCCTTTAGGCCGGTACGGTATGGGTGCTGGAACTGTGGTCTAGCATCATGTTGAAGGTCAATGCGGTATGTAGTGGCTCTGATTGTGCCCAATCTACCTGACCACATGGCCTGGTATTCCCTGAGGAGATCAAGTACCTGGGGCCTATAGGATTCGAAGTCTTCGCCGATGGCGACCGTCCCCTCCCAAGAGTCGACGTCCTCGTCGGGAGTTTGCGTCGCAAGATTATCCATTTGGGCTTTCATAATAGCCACGGGCGCGGGTAGAGTGAAACCAATCAATCACTGTACTTTTAGGTAACCGCACGGGTTTATCTCGGAAGTTGCTGATTGTGACCAAAAAGGAGCTCTTGGGTTGGATGTCCATTACTCCATTGGCCATCAAGGTTAGGTTCTTCAGAACCGTTTTCGGGTGGTTCTGAATTATTACGAGACCGGAGGACTGGGAATGGACCTATATAGCGATTTGGGTCATCGGCGATATCGTTATGGTCTTTGACAGACGAACCTTATTGGACTTCATGTTTTCGGAGACAGCCGCTCGTTTGCGGTTAGCTTCTAGCCCTGGGGTTGAAGCAGTTATGGAGATGGAAGGTGCGCAGTAGAATGCGACTTTCCTAAGGGCTGGATAAATGGGCTTAATGTATCGGTCGGTAAAGGAGGTCCCTAGGATTGCCTCGGCGCCCAAGTTAGGATACACAAGAAACCACGTGCGGACTTTGAATTGTCCTGCCTGGAGGTAAAGTGGTACTATCACTTTAATGTCCACTTGTCTACGAGACGCATCGGTAATCCTTCGGGTCTTCCTTCCCTGAACGAAATCTTGCCAGCCCAGTGGGAGCAGCTTAGGATGGACCAAGTTGGGACCCGCGCCTGAGTCCAATACAGCTGTGGTCACTCGAGAGTTGTTGGAACGAAGTCCTACGGTTACTCGAACTTTATAGTTCTCTTTCCAGAGGATACAGACGGGGTCGTTACTGTGTTCCAAGTGTGGTTCATCCTGAGTGGTCCATTGTGGGTGGTTTGTATTGGGAGGGGAGGAGCTCTTTGGCTCATGACCGTCCAATTGGTTGAGTCAGGGGCTTAAAGAGGGAGGATTTGCCTGGAGTCGTCCCTCTAGGAGTTTTCCGATGGGGTTTCTGTTTCTTCCTGAGTATAGGGTTCTTCCACGGGGTCGTCCGTAGGATCTACAATGGCGTGGACCTGGGGGGCTTTGATCGGAGTGTCCGGAGGCGTGGCATAGCGTGAGCTTCCAGGGGTCCCTGTGGTTCGCTGCGTTGCCCTGTTATACATTCCTTCGGATCTCCGCACCCGGTTATTCTCTTCCCTTAGGGATAGGAGGGGTTTTCGTGCGTCCTCAGGCAGATACCTCGTACAGTCACAAGGTTGGGTCAGTGACAGGCAGAGGAAGCAAGCCCTTGGGAAGCGAACAAAAACGTCCTTGCGGGGCGGAACGGGAGAATACTTGGGTGTGGGTGGTTCAGTGGTCGCTGTAGTTCCCGGGGAGGTATACGATGGGGGTCCGGACGGAGGAGAACTGAAAATGACCGCAAGGACGTCTCCCGAATCGGCGTAATGGAGTGAAGCATCCATGTCCGACTCCGTGGAGCTAACCAAATGGGCTTGGTCGGGTTTACGCAATAGAATTGCGTGTCCTCTGGTTATATCAGCGTTACGCCTGGAGGTCCTGTAGGTTTTGCCATAACCCTCGGCGTAGGTAACGAGCCTTCGGAAGGAGTATTACGTGTTTTTCGTATGGTAATTGCGCACATGTGTCCGAAGGGCAGGGAACAATCCCGTGATGAAGTGACGTTTAAGCCGTCCTTCGGAGAACACATTTCCACATCGGTAAGCCGTCTTCCATAGGTCGTCTGCGAAAACCGATTCGGTCATGATGGAGCTCTGCTTAAAGGATATTACTTCCTGGTGGGCATCCATTATAACGTCATCCGTGGCGTAAGTTTCCAAGACGTAATGAACAACCTGAGGGTATGACCTGAGGAGCTCACGGTCTTGAGCATCCACGAGGTCAGTTGTGCCGGATATCTTCGAAACCACTCGGTCACGCGCCTGTCCTGTAAGGAAGAATTGGAAAAAGTACAGAGCGGCGCCCTCGTGGACACCGTTCTGATCGCAGGCCGTACGGAACAAACTGAGAAGCCTAAGGACAGCATTGGGATCGGAACCCGAGAACTTGTCCGTAATGGTTAGTTGCATCCGTTTGGCCCATTTGACGACTCTGCGAGCCACCGAACCAGAATATGTCGCGGACCTGTCGGCCAGCCGGTAATTCCGGTAGTCTAGAACTTTAAGGAAAAGTTTGTTTGTGATGTTCAGTGGTCTGAGGCCTCTAACGGCAGCCTCATCTACTTCCGAGTTGGTCGTTTCGGTCGAGACCGATTCGGAATCACTCGTGTCCAAATGTTCTCTTCTTTTATTTCTTTTGTTTTTGTTTCTCCTACGGTTGCTTCTTTTCTTCTTTCGAGCGGAGTAAGGACCTAAAGGATCGATCTCTCTATCAGATCCGATGGAGCCCTGAGGTCGGTCTCTCATCTAGACGCGGAGCTTCTCTTCTGCTCCTCGCTTGTCCCTCCCTTGGATTTTCTTGATGGGCAACCTGTGTCTCATCTAGACGCGGAGCTTCTCTTCTGTTCCTAGATTGTCCCACCATGCGGTTTTCCTGATGGTATTCCTGGCGAGGAGCGGATAATTCCTCCGCTCCGGGAGGTTCGGTAGGGGGTTGTTATATGGAGATCGGATGGTTAATTTGTGGTGGGGTGGTCCTAGGGACCAAATTGCCTGCCTGGTGGGTGACGGCTCCTTGAACGTCCTGTAGGAGGGAGTCTATGTATAAGTCAGACTCCAATACCTTATGGACGATTCGCGCGATGAGGTAATCCGTATGGTGAGCGATCTCCGTAGCGATTCGCACGTCCATAATGGAATCCACGTGGGTTGAGCAGAGCTCACGGAGACGGGGCCAGAGAAGGTCGGGAAGACCTGCGGGCAGGTTCTCTCGAATTCCTTCGGTCTGGAGGGTTTCCCCTTGAGTTTTTACTGGCCTAGAGATGGCCCTGGTGAAGCGTTCTCGTAAACGCGCTGCCACCGTGGGTTCTCGGTGAATCCTTTCAGGGTTATCCAGTGGGGTCAGTACTTCTTGCGGTTGGCTCATTGTGCTCTTGCAGTCACTAGCGGTATCAACCTCAGGGTCAGGGGACATCGCTGGCGTTGTAGTCGCACTTCGTTCTGCCGTAGGAGTCCTATGGTCGGGTCGGTTGGGTTTGTTTCCTGCATCCATAATGGCGGTTGCTTTTGTACTTCTGTTCCGTTTGGGAACTAAACCAAAGGTCAGAATCCTGGTAATTCTTCGTTCCAGTGGTCCGTTCAAATATTCCTTGAGGTTTCTAAGTCGGGAGACCCAAATTTAACACAATGACTGTTGGGTCATCGTATGGGTCTCAACTGGTGGTAGCGTGGTAGAGCGGGTCCTAAGGTTCGAAGTCTTGACGGTGGCACTCCCAGAGTACTCGTTGCAATGGGCTGGCGTTTACTGCGTAGTCCTACAGGTTGGAGCTCCGGAAACGATGGCTTGAAGACCAAAGGGTGGAACTAATATACCAAAGGGGGTTATTTAGTATCCTAGCGGTGCCTACCGTACTCTAAGGGAGAAGCGTCACTCGAGCCAAGTAAATAGTACTGGCGAGGCGCTGAGATCTCCCTGGCACTGTAGTGTTAATCTATTACACTAATTATATTAATAATCTACATGAGTCCACCTGAGGTCGGCCCGTCCACGTGTCGTCTGTAAGATACCCCTGGGGGCGGCGGCTTACAAGGCTAAACCGTTATCATCGCTCCTTCACAGTACGAAGGCTTTGCAACTCTTCGCACAAGCAAGATCAACTGGTGGCCTTGACGGAATGCACGTTCCTACATGAAAGTCTCTGCGAGACAGGTTCAAGAAGATCTGCAGCAATCGACGTGAAGGGAAAAGCGTCAATTTTGGAGCCTCTGGGATCACCGAATTGTAGGGAGAGCGAAAAAATCTGTTAGATGCCTCATACTGGCCATAAATGAACATAAAGAGGTAAAAATGGCAGAGAGAGACGAGATGACCGAGCAAGAGAAGCGACTTCCCGAAACTGGCCAGAAGATTCGGTTGCATGCTTTGGGAAGACTGACAGTACAGGAACCGGGTGCTAGCGAACATGTTTTGAGTCGCACTGAAGACCCCTCGCAAGGATCAAAACGTCCTTCACCGTCTCCAAGAGGTAAGAAGCGCGGTGTCTCTTACGATTCGGATTTGGGAGACAAACGGGTTCTTATGGAAGACATAAAAAATCGTCGGGAACTCGAGCAAAAGCGGCTACGTATGAAGGAATCTCTGCTTGAGTTGGAGAAGGGGCGTGACAGACGAATGGCTTTTCGAGATGCGAAGGTGCAGGATCGAGAGAAAAGGAAGCTCGTACTGGCGGTAAGGAAGGCTTAGGTCAAGATTATAGAGCGAAGGAAGGCGTTAGAAGAGCGTAAGCGAATGGGAGAGATACTCGAATCTCTGTCGGGCTAGCTGAAGTGAGCGCAAAGGGTTCGAAGTTTGTGGGCAAAAGACATGAAGTTTTTACGCCGAAGACGACCTGCGCTGCAGACTTGGCCCTCACCGCTCAAACGCGCTCGGTAAGTGTAGGTATAAGTTCCGTTTATTTTAAAGTGAGGTATCTGTCCAGTGACGGCGCAGTGCAACTGAAGTAGGACTCCATTTGCCTGCCGTGCCCGAGGCAGACCTTGAAGTTCCACAGCAAAGCTGCTATGGTATCCAATAAAGCCATTAGAACTTTTTCGACCTTTAGATTTATCTTGAAGTCCTGCAACGACCGCATCTGTTCAATATCTTTGTACGACTATCCTACACTTTCACGAACTGCGCGCATTTTTTGTTTTACAAAGTCTGTGCAGCTGTCGCAATGAGTCGCTGGAAGTCAGTCTGAAGCCAAGGGCGCAAAATATAGGCCGCATCTTCGTAGATGCAATACTACTTCTCTTTCACCATCATTTAGTGAGGCAGAAAATCAACTCTACCGTTGTTACGTACTAGAGTTTGATCATGCCTTCGGCCAGGCTCCGGGCCGAGCAGATGTATTATTAAACCGTCGGGTGCAGTTATCGTTTGATACAGAAGGCAGTGCATTCTCTTGTGCTCAGAGTAACAACTTTACTCCAACATTCCATTTCCTTCAGATCTAGTCATGTGGAACTCATGCTATCTATGAATCCTATACAGCTGTTAAGTCGAGCAACCTTTTGTTCAATTGTTTTAGCGTATTTTACAGCTCGTTCTTGTATCAGAACAATGCTAAGATTGGTCATAACAAGACGTTTTCTATGTATAAAACTTCAATCGTTTTCCGAAATACTTAACTCATCCTTAAATACCGCATAACAAACATGCATTCAAGGTTATACCATCTGTTTGTTGTGGATAGCTTTCGTAGCCCTATACAACATGTTGTTACTCTATCGAAAAAGTATCGCGATCGCTTTGTAAGTCCACCATTCCAACCCATGACTTCTGCTGCATGTTCTATTTCTTTGGTTTTGAATCAAAACTATGAAAGAGCGACATGGTCACTATACGCGTTCAAATTAAAACATGATAAAGAAACGTAAAAAGATCATAGCGTGATGTTTTTTACATAATTTTGGGATGAATGGAAATTATTCAAAGAGTTGTACTGAATTATAGCGCAAACTTCATAAAGAATTGCCGCTTCAAATGTGCGATTACGGTGCCGTTTTTTTTCCCAAGCGCAGCTTCGATTCTGCAGTCTGTCTGCCTCATCACACGATATTTGGATGATCAGGTGACTGGACAGGGACAAGGTCTGCTCTAATATTCACAAGTACAGTCCCATCTTGAAGTTCTGGTTTCGTTCCGAAATTTTGTTTTGTTGTCTGAAGATTTTGGCTGCATGTTAATTTTTGAATGGTGTAAGCACTCAAAGTTTTGAATGGGGTCAAGTTACGGTTAAGGCGTACCTTGACTGCATCGGAAGTCAAAAGGAGTCAAAACTCGAAGCAGTCATTTTATCGTTGAAGTCTTTCATGATAGGAACAAAGATTATGGAATATGATTCGCTCCGTGAGATGTTGTGCACGCTGCGTGCTGGTTCGTGGCGTGTATCCTACGTTCGGTAGGCTACACCATAGTTTTCGATAAATTGCTGGGTGCTAGTAGTTGGAGCACAGTCTGCAGCTGATGGCCGGTGCAGAATATTCAGCTATTTTATTACTCTGTTGAAGTTGCGAATAGTGGTGGGTTTAGTGGACAGTATGTGTCCCAGAATCGGTGTGAGTACGGCATGCTTTTTGAGTTCTGAGATGATATAGTCGATTGTGCTCTTCACTGATTTTAGGGTATCGAGGAGCGACTATTGATTGGCCTACTACAAGATGCTTGCTGAAGAATCTTCGGTTTTATGGTGTCTTCTAGCTCGATGCTCCCGGCTTCTGTATTGAGATATGTATAATCGTCTTTGATGGATTTTGTTGATGCGGGTGATTAATTTTTGAATGAAGTCATATGGAGTAGGGCCTTCGTCTGATACTGTTAGAAGTTCGAGTTTGTCGATAGATACGCTGCTTTTCACTGCGGATGGTATGAGATTTTTTTATCTCGTAATTTTCTTTTCTGCTTCTGTATAGAGGGGCAGAGGATTTCCTTGAAGTGCTTTTATTATGGCTGCATATGTTTTCAATGGGAGGTACCAAAGAGCGTAATTTGGGGTATCTAGCTCTAGTTTTTTGTGTGTTCCATCGAGGTGCATCGAATGGAAAATGGTTGTTTGTGGTGTGGTGTGGGTGTTGTCTTGTGGAGTGTGCTTGTCGTTGAGTGTGCAGCATGGGCTATAACCTGTGAGTGAAAGGCCCTGCCTATCATCTTTTTTTTCTTTGTCGTCGTCGCTACGCTTCCTGTACTTTTTTTTCACTGTAATGCTGTTTGACAGCTTAAACATAAAAAAACTCGGAAGCATGCTTCGGTCATCCTTCTTACCTGCAGTCGTCCTATATAGCTTCATGATTTTCTGTTGGATATCATCGTCATTGATTCCAGAGATCGAGTCAAAATGGCGTTTTGGAGACGGAATAGAGATGCCTGACTCTAGAAGTTTGTCTTTATATCAAATATTAGAGATAAAATAGATATGCTCTCAGACAAGAAGATCTTGACTTTTTTTGGGAGAGAACTATCTCTAGAATAATTATCCCTCACTTTTGAAAAAGATTATGTCTGTTAAGAAGAAGAAAACCATTTTTCATGATTTCCCTTTTCGAATGTGCAACCTCAAAAGCATCTCCCACGTCCGTTTTTGAAATCATCGCGAGCTTTCGAATTGACGATGTGCTTTCCACGAACATCCAGCATCTACATGCCTTCTGTTCTCCCGTTCTATATTTCTCTTCAAGATCTTCTTCTTTTGCCTTGATTTTTGCCTACGTTGGAGATCCTGTTGCTTACTCAATGCACTTCGATCCTTTTTGTCGGAAGACAGGTACACTGCGTAAAGGTGAATAGATGGTACCCCTCTTCATGATATCCAAAGCCTGAAATTGTTTATGGAAAACATAATTTGTGTCTCTTTTAACTGATTTCCGAAGTTGTTTCTTCTTATTCTTCTTCATTATAACGGAAGCTATGTTCTAATTCCTCATTCAACAAGTTGTCTCGTGGCACCGGGAAGAAGCAGAACGCTATCTTTGCAGAACATTCCGTCTGATTATCAATCTGCCTCTATGATGTTATTTTCCGCTATCGCTGCGAGAGCGGCATAGATGCCGTCAGGGATTGGTATAACGGTGATGTGATGTAGCGGTGTGGAACCATCGAGCAGCTGACGATTTAGTCCTCTTCGCATTTCACACCAAGTAGACAAACTTTTTTGCCATAGTTTCTCTGGACCTCAACACACGAAGGAACACCCGGAGTAAGGAGGTCTTGTTTCGAAGAGGCGCAATCGTTAGAAAATCAAGCAACCACATCATTCTTCGCTCATCACCGCAAAAGTACAAGTCAAGGAAGAAATCTGGTGGAACTCTCAGCGAGCAATTTGTGTTAGATTTACTTCTAAGCATGAAGTCCTTTTATATCATTTAGTTTAAACGGGAAGACTTCTGTAAGGCTCGCTGGGCCTCTGAATAACTACCCCCAGTTACTTGGACATAGAGATTGAGCAGACAGTTGGAGGCATACTAACTCCTATAGATACGATGCGTATCCCATTCTATGAGTGACGTCTAGATACACCTACGATAATATGCGCACACATACTGTAAGCTTCGCAATTATCCGGTGGCATTTAAACTCACGTACGACTCGATGCCCACAGCAGCGATTTAACATTTTCTTTCTCTTTCGTTTCTTCGTGATGGTTGGCTGTATAGAAAATTATCATCTACCAATGCGGGGGAGTAGGAGCCCATTTTTGCAGGTCACCTATGGAATGTGACTACCCGGCTCGTTGTCCCGGTCCACTCGTGCTTTGCGCATACATGCACTTCTCCATTCGCTTAGCATTCATAAATGAGGCACAAATATGCCAGCTTGAATTCGTGAACGAATTTTGAGAGTTCCCTGAAGAAGCGGCTAAGTCTTCGAAAGCATGAAGCTGTTTCAAGTGACAATTTCTTCATTTAGAAGCCAGTTGTAAGAATTTTCACCCGTTTCAGCCCATGGTGGTGGCCATGGTTGGCATAGGAACGAACAAGGGATCGTTAAGTGGTAGAGCTAGATCAGAGTCACCCGAAGTGGATGTGTTTCTTTCCTCCATGCCGAACAAAGTTCCTTCGACAATGGCATCATCCGCGTCCTTTATATGAGCTGAGCGTCTATCCGAACTGAAAGAAATACTCAATCCGGTGGCTGAGGAACCAACCTTGGTATCTACGTCTTGAGGATCGTTGGGGCAGTCTGCCTCATGACTAGTGCGCTCTTCATCGTTATACGATTCAGTTTCAGCTGCAGTTGGGCCCGTAGAGATCGCGGCAACGTCAGTATAGCGGCGGAGGGTATGACTAAAGTTTGCAGGGTCCATTCTCGCATACATGTGCGCGATGGCAATGCTATAGGGATTGTAGACTGCTTGCGGTGCGGATTCATTGTCAAAATGATAGTCATCATCATCATCATCATCATCATCATCATCATCGCTCTGTGCGAGCTGCGCTTGTTTGGAAGACGGAAGCATGGGTGCGTAATGACCAACACCGTACATAGTGTGCTGACTAATTCGTTGCCAGTAATCTGCAGCTATGAGAGCAGCAGAGTGATAGATGCCGTGAGAAAGTGCATTTGGGGTGATTGGGTTGTAGGTGGGGGGTGCAAACGGCGGGGAAGTTAGAATTTCCGGTGTGACGGGAGGGAACTCGGAGAGCGGCACGGTTGGAGGTGGAGACTGAGTCGATGGCTGTGGCGAAACGGGTTGCTGTGCAGACTGTTCTTCATCCGCAGCTGTTTCGTTACTAGTATGCGGTACAGAAAGCGGACTAGGACTGTCGGGCTGCGGCGAAGGCCTAGTAGGGGGTGTGGCGGGAGGGTCGGGATCAGGCGGTGACTCGCCGGCAAGAACGGCGGCGCGCACGGGGGAGGTGAGATTACGCCATTTGTCCTTGAGATCGACGGAGGTCCTGACGCCGTTAAAGACGGGAGAGTGGCGTAGGATGCGCGCCCACTTGCCGACGCCATGAGTGCGAACGCCGGCAAGAAGTGCATCGACCTCGCGCGTCGACCAGCGTACGGTCTTGCGGCGCGTGGAAACGCGCGCCCTCCTGCGCGTGCGCGCGGGCTTGGAGTGCATGGCAGGCACAGCTGCGGGAGAATCGGGCGGAGGGGAGCAGAGAGAGAGGGGGGAAGGGGGATGAGCCGAGGCGCGACTGGCAGGGACGAGGGCGAGGGTGTTGCTACGAACGATGCTGCACTGGTGATGGCTGATCGCCGGCAGCGATCGTGCGGACTCCAGGCGGCTGCAGTCGCGTGCGAAATCTGACAAAGGATATATCTCGCAGCGGAAGCGGCCAATGGGAGAGGCACACGTGCACACGAAACAAATATCCAAACTGAATTGGCATCTGAGTTCATTCCGCGAGGGAGCTCCCAGCGCAAATCGTATCTCAGAGCGCAGCTGACTGTCAATTTGCAACTGTGCGCAGTAATTAATGTTGGGCAGGTGCCAGTGATGCATGTTGTGTGCACGGCAAGCGGCGTGCGCTGCCTACAAGGCGATGCTGCCAACGGCGCGGATTGGTCATTTGTCGGCGCAGGGCAATCCACTACGCCCGCATCGCCGAGCACAATCGCGCTGGCGGCTTTGTTGACGAAGAGCCGCGTGGGAAATGATGCCCATCTTCTCCCGTCCCCGCCCGCCTAGCTTCTCCGGCACCCCCTGTGCGCATTCCCATTTGAGAATCCGTCTACCCATGCCTGTCCGCCGTGAGCCGCAACATCCCCCACCTTCACCATGTGATTTCGCAGTCAATTCATCGCTCAGAGTTATTCCATTCAAACTGTGCCTTGCCCACAGACGCAACCACCTCCCCCACCCACATATAATTCATCCTGCACACGGATCAGCACCTCCAATCCCCTTCCGGTGTCGCCATGGCGTGTAGCAGACCGCTTGCCTGTCTTCTGTCTTCCTTAAAGCACGCCCCGTCGACTAGTTCGTTGCGTAGGACACAGTCTTTGTCGTCTATCTTGCTCGGGAAAATCCTCATCGGCAGAAGATATGTGCTCCACCCCAAGCCATAAAGATGGTCCGCTGCCGGAGCCTATTCGTGTTCGTTCAGTCCCTCCATACGGCAGGCCCACAGCTGAAGAGTATGCATACATGTTTAACAACTACGCCGGGGGCGTCAACCCACTCGGTTACAAGGGTCACGAATTCGCTCCAGACGGCTCGTACGGCTACCGATACCGCGAACCTCCGAGGCGCCCAGCGAAGCCCGCGCGCAGGCCCACCACAAGTTTACCGCCACAGCCGAGGCCGTCCACCTTTGATGTAGGCTTTGATGACGAGGCTGTTTTGAGCATGCCTATTCCTGAGGAAATGCGCAATGAACTCCAACGCTCATTCCACCACCCTCAAGATCTCGATGATAGCTGCTGTCCGCTTATCACTAGCTCCTCCGGAGCCATTACTTTGCCATGGGCCTGTGTGACGCAGAGCACTGTTTTGAACCGATACCTGTTTGTAACCTGGCGATGTATCCTTTTAGCCTTGTCTGTGACGTCGCTTGTTATTTCTTTTGTCTACGGGATAACAACAGCGTCTATGATAGTGGCTAGTGCCTTCACGGTCACTGTCATGAAAGAGATTGCAATTTCGTTTGCTTTGATATCATACTACATGAAGAGATGCCCAATGTGGAAAGAAAGCGATGTCTTATGGTATGTTTTTCTCGCGTACGTGCCTTCTCCCTGCTCATTGTTACTGACCACATTCGTAGGATTGTGGGAGCCATGTTTCAGATTGCAACGCATGTAACTCTTGCGTCACCGATCGTGTTATTCAACAATTATTTGCTTGGAACTTCTCGTAGTGAGGCCGTTACCGAGTTGATTAGATCTCCAACCGCTTACTTTCTTGGAGTACAGTTCTTTGTTGTTCTTTTGGATATTTTCTTTACCCCATTGCCTCCTGGACTGTACAGCATTTTGGTTGGGTCCCTTGTAATTGGTTTCTCCGGTGTCGCTTCAGGTAAGTTTTTCTCTCTCAAATATGTTCGACGGAAAGGTAAGTTTCTGACCATATTTTCAGTGATCGACACTTCGGCTGCAGGCTTTTTCGTGGCCCTTGGCATCCTTGCTGCCAGTAGCTTTGGGCTAGGGCTTCTCGTGCATATTGCAATTGCAGCGGTTTACTTCTATTTTCATGCGTCGCGCGTTACCCGGATGCTGAACTCCTCGAGGGTAAAAGAAGCCACCGACGAGACATTTTCGGATCTCGGGTATTCCTGAGATTCTCTGTTTTGTGCGGCGATGGGGTTCGTTGTGCCGGCTACATCGTTGCAACTTGGGCTTACCACTCTCGACTGTTTGAACCAAACTGTACGACTGCTAGCGTAAAAACGAAATGCGCCTTAAATGAGTAGTATCGCACTGTGAAAAGCGCATTGCCTCGTAAAGATCCTTGCGACTCCTGCATTCCTTTCTTTTCTCGGTTTCGTAGTGCACCCAGAGGCAAACGTTCGAGAGTCAAAAACGGCCGGTATTGTGGACAATGGAAAACATGGCATGTTCAAATTTAACAAGTGTCTCTGTTTCGACGTTGACTCTGCGATCACGCCATGCGGTGGCAGTCGAAGGTTATCGTTTTCATGTTTTTGTATGGTCCGGTGCTTGAAGCTTCGAGTTTGCGACTTCCAGGAGGTCCCATGAATGCTTCTTGGATTGCGATATCTTGGATCGTTTGGCTTCTGGTTGGGGTTTCGCCGAAGTTGCGGGCTCGGAAATTTTCTCACGAGCGCCATCATCTGCAGCCGTCGATAGGCGGTAATCGTTGATGCTTTGTTGACGTTGACGCTTTCGGTTTCCTCTACCCCAGTTGATGAATATTTGAGACCCGTTCAGCAGGTGTTTTCCGTACATTGCATCAATTGCCTGTTCTGCGGCTGTTCGGGATTCAAACTCGGCGAATGCAAACCCTTTTTCGGTCACCATAGAGATATTTGATAGCCCCTTGCACTCGGCGAAGAGAAGTTTCAAATCACCCTCCTTGATAGCAGCGTTGAGCCCGCCGATAAAAAGTGTTTGTATTGTAGGATCGTCCGGAGGCGAGGGCCCTCCCGGCGCGCCTCGTCGACCAGCAGCTGCGACGCCTAGTTTGCGGAAAATCTTGGATGCCACCGGGTCATTGACGCCATAATACCTGTCGCGAAGATTTTGCTCTTCCATGGCTTCGTCTAGATCGTCCTCGGTGTGTTTTGGCTTTTCATGTCGATAAGGACAATACAAACCCCTTGTACACGTTCCCTTCAAAAAGAAGGAGCAAATTCGCGAGCGGTTCCTTTCGTAACGCGGTGTGATTCGCTTTGCCTTTTCGGCAATATCGTTTACTTTGGGAGCGTTATAGACTGCATCTACTTGCCCGGTGGCTATGGCTCTCTCAGACTGTGCCACTGCGTATTCCCTAGTGCCATCACTCTTTGGTACAACGGCTCTCTGACGGTCGGCGGCAGCCATTGATGCATCTCGAACCTGGACAGGGAGACCGTACTCGAGGTCGAGCAGACATGTCTGGCAAACGTTCTTGGCTCGGGCGCAGGTTTGGCAAACTTCTGTCTTCTTGGGGCGTGTGGCTTGGCCAGCGGGTCGCCAGCGAAATGATGTGAATGGGCGCTCGCACACCTTGCATGCTGAACCCCACGGCTGCTTTTGCATGCGCACGTACGGGTTGGGACCCAGGCATGTTTCGCATAGGATAGGAAACTCATCCCCTTTTGGATTTCCGGCAGACATTGTGCAGAAGGCTGCAACTCGGGGCAGGCGCTGGGCGTGTGTGTTCTGCTGTGCTTGGGCTCGCTTTGGTACACAGTGTAGACTCTCTGTAGCCTCTAGCTAGCGACGTTGGTAGAGGGTTAGGATTGCTAGCTAGCTTGGTGTGTAGCGAAAGTGGTTTCGAAGAGGGCGAGGAATGCAGTGATGGCGTTGAGCAAGGCGACTTGGCAGGCGCCTGCCTCCGTGGTAGATACGTTTGCACAGGGTTTCCGTAAGGAATTGGTACCGTCGGTACGTGCCTCGCCAATCAAAAGTGAGCACACTACACAACAAATGAAAAGTTTGCATGCTTTTTTTTACGAGTTTGGCGAAAAATCAATTTGTCGGCGTCGGCGCCGACGGTGTGTGTGCGCAAAGCGCGGATCGCACGCCCCCCGTCGCGCCGTTCAACCATCGTTGGGAAGCAGTGTCCGCACGCACGTGTGCTCGGGTTGGTGTGGTATTCTGGAATAGAGACAAGCAAACATGGGAGCGTACAAGTATCTGGAAGAGTTGTGGCGTCACAAGCAAAGCGACGTGATGCGTTTCTTGCTGCGCGTGCGCGCGTGGGAGTATCGTCAGCTTCCGTCGGTGCACAGGGCGTCGAAACCAACGCGACCCGATAAGGCGCGACGTCTCGGGTACAAGGCCAAGCAGGGATTCAGTGTGTACAGAGGTAAGTGAGTGCGATTGAAGAGCGTGAAGAGATGTGTGTTGTTATTGTTTTTTCTAACGCAAACGAGTTGAATGAATGAATGAATGAATGAATGAATGAATGAATGAATGAATGAATGAAATGTGGTGCAGTGCGCGTTCGCCGTGGAGGTCGCAAGAGGCCGGTGAAGAAGGGTATTCAGTACGGAAAGCCCAAGCACCAGGGTATCACGGAGCTCAAGTTCAAGCGCAACAAGCGCTCTGTGGCGGAAGAGCGGGCTGGACGAAAGTGCGGCAACTTGCGCGTGTTGAATTCGTACTGGATTAACGAGGACGCTGTGTACAAGTACTACGAAGTGATCATGGTGGATCCGAGCCACAACGCGATTCGCAACGACGCGCGACTGAACTGGTTGGCGAAGGCGACCATGAAGCACCGCGAACTGCGCGGACTGACCAGTGCTGGGCGCAAGCACCGCGGGTTGCGCGTTCGCGGCCACCGTGCAACGAAGGCGCGCCCGTCTGTGCGCAGCACATGGAAGAGTCACAACACACTGAGGCTGCTTCGCTACCGCTAGAGGGGTGGGTGTTGGCATTGTTCGACGCCTTTTTGATTGTGAAGCGAGCGCTCAATGGCGCGGCAGCGTGTGCCTGAGCAGCTAGACATTTGAAATGGCAATAAAGAAAGGAGTGAGTGAGTGAGTCAAGTGAGAAAACAAGAGCCTACTAGCTACCCTTCGTAGATGTGTGGGCAGCACGAAGAAAGCGCGGCGCATGCTCAACTCGAGACGAGGCGCGCAGCGGCGCAGCGCGCGCCTCGAGACGGGTGCGAAAAAAGCGCGGCGCCGTGAGAAAAGGCACGCCGCGCAAGCTGTCAAAGGGCGGCGAGCGGCCACGCACGTGGACACGTGCGACGACCGCATGAAAGCCATTGCTGCGCTAGCACCAGTCGCGACGCCGACTCGTCTTCCCCCCCCCCCCGCTTCCGCGCTATCTCAACTTACGAAGGTAGCTCCTCATGAAGCGGGTGCTGTTGTTGTTTGCGCCGCCGCTGCGGCTGCGCGCCTCATCCGCCGCCGCGCGCGCGACGACGCCGGCCACCACGACCACGACCACGACCAGGCGCGGGCGCGACCAACCACATGCTGCACGCGTCACGCGCGCCCTTGCGCGCCCCGACGCCTCGCACACCGAGCGCGAGCGCGAGCGCGACTGCGACGACGCAGTGATCCTGCCGCACGTCAAGGACGCGGCCGAGCTGCGCGCGCAGGGCGAGTGGCTGGCGACGCAGCTAGCGCAGCGGCTGGCAGGCGGCGACGCGAGCTCGAGAAGCTCGAGCGCGCGCGTGGCACGCGAGGCAGCCACAACATACGTACGCGAGCGCGAAAACGGCGTGCACCATCTCACGCAGCTCGTGGTGGCCATGGGCGACGCGCTGGCGCGTCGGTCAGACGTGACGGCGCCGTGGGACGCGGCGCGCTCCGCCGCGGAGCTATTGTTACATCGCTTTGCTCGCGCGCGACTGCGCAACGCCGCGCCGCTACGTGGACCCGGCGCGGGCGCGTGGGCGTCGCACATGGCGCGCGCGCGCAGCGCGGAACAGCAGCGCGTGCACGCGCGCGCGCGCGGGGAGCGCGGTGCAACGGTGGTGGCGGTGGCGCCGTTGCTACGCGACCGCTTCGAGCGCATGAGGTTTTTGCAGGCCGTGTTGGACGGCAGCGCAAGCAAGGCGCTGGTGAACGGCGCGGTGGCGGTGACGCTACGCTTCCGCTACGACGCGCAGCGCGGAACGTGGGACGCAAGCGACGTACGCGACGAGTTCTTTGCGCGCAACGGCGACACACCGCCAGACGTGCTCGGCGACGAGACGTGCGGCGACATACCGGGCGCGCTGGCGCGTCTACAGGCGCAGCTGCGCGTGGACGACGGCGACGAGACGGAGCAGGAGGCGCTGCGCTCGGCGCTGGACGTGCTGGTGGAAACGCTGCACGGCAGCGAACTGACTCGTGTGCAAAGCGGCGACGCGCGCGACCACGCGTTCCACAAGCGCGTGGTGGTGGCAAAGTGGCTTCATCTTCGCGGCGCGTTTTAGCAGCCGAAACACGCGCGCGTGCCGCACACGCGTCGTGCCACCGCGCGCGCGCCGTGCCACGCGCCATGGCGCGCGTGCGCCTCACCACGTGCTGCAACGTGGCACCGCCGCCGCTCCACAAAAGACGCGCGCGCCTCAAACGCCCCCCCACGCCACTACTCTCTGCTACTATTACTACTACTACTACTACACACATGGTCCAAACTTTTCTTTTTTTTTTTTTTCTTCCAAGTCGTCGAAAAAACCGCGTAGCGCGCAGTACACACTCTCAACAAGAGAGAGAGAGAGGGGAGAGCAGAAAGAGAGGAGCGAGACAAAAGAGGGCGCGCGAGTCACTTTGCCACGGCGGCAGCCGCAACGGCGGTGGCGCCGCCGCGCGCGCAGTGCGCCACGTGCTTTGCGCAGTTGGGCGGCCACACTGGCGCCAGGCAGCGCGTGCACACCACCCACCCCTTCTTGTCACGGTGCTTGACGAACGCCCCGCCGCCGCCACCGCCACCGCCACCGCCACCGCCACCGCCACCGCCGCTTCCAGCAGCGCGCCAGCCCTCACACGCGCCATCGCACCCCACCCCCACCGCCGAGCAGCTACTCATGCCGCCCTCGGTCTGCGAGTCGCCGCCGCCGCCGCCGCCGCCGCCGCCTCCGCCGCCAGCGCCAGCGCACCCGCCGCCCGCCGGTAGCGCGCCAGCGCCAGCGTCCCCGCCGCTGCCGCTGCCGCTGCCGTACATGTGCGCGAGATCGTCCACGATGTCGGCGGGCGACAGCACAAGAGCGGCAACCGTCTTGTGGTAGCGGGGGTCCGAGAAGGGGATTTCGCGCAGTCCAGAGACAGCGCTAACGGCGGCGCCCTTTCTCTTTGCCACGCGCACTTTTTTTCGACTTCTCTCCGCAACACACTGTCTAAAGCGACACCAGCACGCGGCGCCGCCGCCGCCGCCGACGCCGTCGCCCATCTCAGCCATGCGCTGCTGCTGCAGCTTCATCTGACGGTCGCTTTTGCGTCGCAGATACCGCCGCAGATACAGCGCGTAGTCATCGTCCTCCTCATCATCATCGTCATCATCGTCGTCGTCTTCTTGTTGTTGTTGTGGTTCCTCGGCGCCCTCCCGCCGCTGCGACGCCGTCGCGGCCGCCTGCACGGCCACGTCGACGCGCGCACGCAGCAGCGACAGCGCGTCAGCGCGCGCAGCGGCGGCGGCGGCGGCCACAGCGGCGGCAGCGGCAGTAGCAGCAGCAGTAGCAGCGGCAGAGGCAGAGGCAGAGGACGACGACGACGACGATAAGGCGGGGCGCGCGGCTGCGCGCGGCGCCCACAGCGCGCGGTGCGCGTGCGAGTGCGCAGAGGCGGCAGCAGCAGCAGCGTCCATGACGGAGAGA
Source organism: Agarophyton chilense (assembly GCA_030374765.1). Taxonomy (NCBI): domain Eukaryota; phylum Rhodophyta; class Florideophyceae; order Gracilariales; family Gracilariaceae; genus Agarophyton; species Agarophyton chilense. Next base: position 700,544 of record JARGXX010000079.1, read on the forward strand.
GGAGGGACACGGACACACACACACACACAGAGCAACACCAACGTCGGGGCAGCGTCAAGATGGCAGCGACAGACGCGGCGTCGAGCGGCAGCGCGGCGCACCGTTAAACACTCAAAAAGGCGGGCGCGGCAGCACGCGCCGAAAACGCATCGCCCGCAACGCGCCCAAAAAAGCACGCGCGCTGCTTACCGCCCACCGCCGCTGCTGCTGCTGCTGCTGCTGCAAGCCGCAGCGTAGCGCAGCGCCGCGCAGCGCAGCGCCAAACCGCCAATTCAAATTGAAAAGCGCAACTCCAAATAAAATAAAAAAGCACGCGCACATGCTTGCATACCTCCGCTACATACACATACAAATCCCAACACCACCAGAGCTACTCTGATTGCTACCAATCCTACCCTCATATTTACGCCGCGCGCCCCCTGTCCGCCTCCCGACGCGTTCCAATTCCAACCCCTGCATCTCCCGCACCACGCCGCCACGCTGGCGCCTCCATCCCAAAACCCTTGACATCTACATATCTGTCTATACTTGTTACACACACCCACTCCCTCAATACACTCTCATTTTTACTAGACTTGAGAATCTGTATATATGTATACTGTATTATCATTCGCTTCTTATACAGGCAGCTGCGCAGCGTCCTCGGCAAACGGATCGCTACGCCGGCTGCGCAGCTTCATAAGCAGAGACCGTTTCTTCGCGCGTCGCTGCGACGCCGATCCCGCGTCGCTCAGTCGCGTCGCCTCCTCCCCGTCAATCCCGTCGAGGTGCCCCATCTCAGCCTCCGTGCGGAAGTACCGTCCCAGCTTGCGCCGTCTCTCGCGTCCCGACTCCTCATCCTCCACCTCCGTGTCATCTCCAGACGCCTCACTGTCGTCAAACGAGGACACCACCGGCCCCTTGCGCGTCGCAGTGTGGATTGCCTTGATCGCCACCGCCTCCGGCACAAGGCTCGCGTTGTGGATGATAAAGATGTACTTCTTGATGATCCCCGCAATGCGCAGCAGCACAAACGCCAGAGTGATCGGCGGCAGCACAAATGATGCAATGTTCACTCCAGTAATCACACGATCGTACAGCAGCAGCAGCGACAACGACGCAAACGCTGCCGCCACCAGCACCGTAGAAAAGAACAGAGTGAATTCCACACAGTACAAGTAAAACTGGTGCGATCCAAACCAAAACAGTTTTTCCACTGGGCTCGCCACCCGCCCCAGTCTTGGAATCAGTTTGCGAATAATCCACGGATAATACGCCGGCTCCGTATTGCGCGCTTGCTCCTGAACTTCCAGGTTCGACAGAATAGTTGCGTTAAGCTTGGCAAGCGGTTTCGCCCGAAGGAAAGAGTTTTGCTGCCTCGAAGACTGCGTCCCACTCCCATCGTCGTCCTCATCCACCTTCTTGCCCTGGCTGCGCTTGTCCACGCTCGACAAAGTCACCCTGTCCCAATCGCCCTTCTCTCCGTCCAAGGAGCCTCCGCGTCTCAACTGCACCATTCCGGTCCTGCCATCAATGTCGCTAACGTCCGGCGACGTCGCATGATGTCTCTCGTGCAGTTCGTCGTGAGGCATCGCTCTCGCCAACTCAATCGACCGCCGTCTGCTCCCAGAGTCCAAAGAGTTTCTAAATCCAAGAGACACTCGTGAGTTCTCATCGTCCACAGACCGTCTCGACGACAATTGAGACAGCACGCGCGTGTTGTTCAAAGACCGGCGTCGGTTGCTATCGTCCCGGTCTATTTCCAAGCTCGAGCGTGAGCCGCCACCGCGCCCCGTTTCAACCATGGCGCCCTGTGCGAGCGGATTACCTTCCAGGCTTCGTCGTCGAGCAGCATGCACTGCAGCGTGTGCCACCGACGTAGGTCGCATATTTGAAGCCAGTGCCACAGGTGCCACCACAGCCGGCGCTCGGGTCAGGTCCAGCGAATGACGACGTGCTGTCTCGTGAAGCTCCAGCGGCAGTCCATGTGGGCCCCCATGGCTTCCATCGTCCCCACTGTCATCTCTCGAGCGCATCAGAGGCGGCTGCTCCAACGACACTCTCGACTCTCCGTCCGAAATGGCGTTGGCACTGAGATCGCTGCGAACCGTTCGCCGATATTCGATGGAGCTGCGCGATGGAGGCTTCGCCTGGCGGTCCACAGAGGAGCTAATGTCGCCAGAAGGCGACGCTTGGGTCTTGCTCAACACTTCCGTACGCCTGGCTGATGCGTATCGCAACGCACCACGGTCGGATGCAAAAGTGTCTGCAGCCGATATCTCCGAGATGGCCCCGTCGCGGTCGTTCGGCTTTCCCTCGGTGCTATCTTTTCCTTTTGCAACGGCGCCTGTGCTAATGGGTCCAGACACCGGCTCATGATTCATTGGCGCTAGCATTTCCCACTGCGGAGACAAGTTTCCTCCAAAGTCCGTATCCTCATCATCGGCCAGGGCGCCATTCTCGTACGACTGGTCGCCCTTACCATTCGGACGAGAGCGCACTGAGCGGCGTTGTTCCACGGCGGCACTGAGTTCCTCATCAAGAATGTGCGGCTCAACGTTGTTGTAGTACACCCGCGGGTGTTTGGTCAATTCCCAGTAGATGTGACGAATTTTGGTTGAAAGAACCTGACAGAAAATTAGAAGGATGAGGGCGCCGGCAATGATGAAGCCCGACTCTACGGGGTCTGGTTTATACGGCGGGTAATCTTTCTTTTTCGCATCGGCTCCTGCGCGGAGAATGAACTTGGTCGTCTCCAAAATTTCGTCGCCGGATCGGGTGATATAGCGGCGCACAATATCGGCTAGAACCAGTACAAGCAAAATGACCCACAAAGACCAATGGGTTTCCACAAGCTCAAGGAAGGTGGAAGCCTTGATGCGGCGAAGGAAAGAGGCAAAGCGGAAGTGCTCCGGCAAGTTGCGGTAGTAGATGACCTGGAAACGGATGTCGTGAAAGGCCATGAGCTCATGCAAGTCCCAGTATTGGAAGAGCTTCTTAAAGTTGGGGAACCACCATTGAAACAGCTGCCAGTACGAACCTTTGTGACGGTGGATCTTCGTACGGAAGCGGCTGTACTTGTCCTTGAGGTGCAGGTAGCGCACAAGATCAATACGCTCCATTTCCTTCCATCTCTTGGACATGCGCAAACTGGCTATCATGGAACACACCAGCACGACGGTGTAGAAGATGGCGAGGAGAAAGATGAAGACATGAGCAAATTCGAAGGATAGGATGGTGCTACCCTCGGGTTTTTTGATGGTTTCATAAAGAATGAATGTGAAAGAGACCAAGCCGAGGATCATGAGCTCTCGGTAGAGCACCCACGTGACGGCTTTGAGATGTTGATGTTTGTGGTTGATCCAGTGTTCAATGCGGTGGAGGATGGCCTCGAATATGAGAGAGACTACAATGAGAGCGACGAGAAGCCACTCGGCGAGCCTGGTGGAAATCACACCCGCCGCCATGGTGAGGGGCAAAGGTGGTTTAACGGGTGGGGTTCACGTGGGGATGCGTGATGTACCAGAGAAGTAGATCGAGCAGGGCGGAGCGGGAGCGAAGGGAAACGCAGTGATGCGAGTGGTCTAGTTGGACGCCAAGCAAGGTGACGTGTCAATGAAGGGCGCGGCGACGGCGACAATGTTCAGAGGCCGCGAGGGAGGGGTGCGGTCGGGGGACGCGGAGGAGGCGAGCGAAGGTCAGGTGGTGGCGTTGCTTGAGAGTGGTGAGGAAAAGGGAGGTTCGGATGGAATAACGAAAAGGCTTTATACAGCGCAAGTAACGTGCGCCAGGGGGGGGCGCGGCGCGGAACGCGCGGAGGAAGAAGCAGCGCACGCGATAGACAGCGTGCGATATCGACTGGGGGGCGCGACAGTGCGCCGTTGCGCCAAGTGCGTCAAAGACAGGCGACGCTTTGAAAGCGCGCGCGACGTGCGGCTGAGCGAAGCGACGCAATTGGCACGCGCGCTGCACCGGTGCCACGGAAGCGCGCTGCGTTTGTGTGTTTTTTGTGGCTGCGTGGCGTGTCGGTTTGCTGCCGATATTTTGTGGAGATGCGCAGCACTGCGCGCGTGTGCGCGACGGCACACTTTTGTGGCTGTGTTTGCGCGTGCGCTTTTTGCGCCCTGCGTTGGGCGCATTGCGCGCTGTGCCCCTCACGTCGTGACGTGTGCCGCGCATTGCTTCCCTCTTGCCGGCGTGTGATCCTTTTCTGACGTCGTGCGATCGATACGTCAACGCCGCCGCGCCCTGCCGCGCTTAGCTAAGACGCGTCTCTTGAGACTTGTGTGCTTGCAACGATGTCCTCGTCATTCCCAATCTTTTCCCACCACCTTCCCTGCGCGCAACGTGCTGTAGCCTTCCTTCAACCAAGATCCTTCTCTTCTCTCATCATGTCCACCCCCATGAGCCACCTACGTTGCTCCTTCGCATTCCGGCCTCCTACACCTCCTCCAATCTCAGCCACACGTTCGCCCAATGTGTCCCTTCCAGGCGCCGTCATCCCGCCCCTCACATTAGTATGGCTCCTCACCCCTGCACGTGCCTCATGCAACTCATTGGCCGCTCTAACTTGCATGCCGCTGCCATCATCAGTTTGTGTGGCCATCGTCGTCCGCTCCATGCAAAAGGCACCACCCCCTCTATCTCCCCGTCATCACACTACAGACAAAACCTTCACAACGTTACACACACACACACACACACACGTGATTGTGCAATGCCACTGCCACACCAGTGCCGCCTCCCGCCCTCCTCAAACCACACAATCATCGTACGCTCGATTCTCTCTTGGTCACGCACGTCGACACAAATGTGTGATCAAACGTTTCTCCGCCGCATTCGGCCTTCATCACCACCCATCCTCGCCATTCTCCGATATCACCCACCCGTTTGCTCCGTACACACACCTTCCTGAATCCACACTTCCACTTGACCCTTATCGAAGCTTTAACACAACTACTATGCTTTCAACCACGCCCAATCACTTGTTTCAACCGTTCATTTCTTTTCTCTACGAGGGAAAACCACACATAGCACACATGGCACGCCGAACTTGTGCCAGAAAAAAAAGTCTAATACACTTTCAAAAACTTAGATATTGTACCAACCGAAATCACCGCTGCATCCATCCCCATGAACACCTAGTATTTTGGCGAGTACAGGATCGGCTCGTGTACATCCAAAACTATGCCGTCCACTCCTCCCCTTACAAATGTTCTTGCCCTTCCCGTTACCGCAGGTACCTATATCTCGCATCAAGCCGTTTCGGCAACCATCCCTCGTTATATTTAGTTGGTCGTCAGGACTGCAAACATCATCTCGATTCAGATTCACGTATCTCAGTCAAGCTCCGAAGCAATCAGAGCCATTGAGCTTACCAGCAGCGTTCAATTACATCCTCGTTACTCATTATCTCTTGTGACCACTACTATTACGTCTTCATCACGTGCTTTGTATTGCACCGCCGGCTCACAGTCACACGATCCAGCCGCCTACTGCCTAGGTTGCTGCCGCCAATTCTCAGCTTCCCCTTGAACGCGCCCTTGCTTGACAAGTTGGTTTGGACAACTCGAGTAAAACCACACCCTTCTCTCGCCGGTCACTGTGTCCGCCTTCCATTCCATCCACTTACCAATAAACTTTCTTTCTACCGTTTACATACAAGAGAGATAAACAAGTTGCATAGCTGTTGGTCGCTCCACTTTGGAAAAAAAATACTGGTATCACAAAACGCTCAGAACCTAATTTGTAAACGATTGCCCAGTGGTCGAGACCGTCGGCTTCAAAACGCCGTTGCTCTAGGCTGACTCCATCGATCCCAGAAACGTTTGCATCTTTTGAGCGCCAAGACGTTCAGCTTCAGAAGAAGAAAAATATAAAGAGTAGAGCAGAAACAGTTGAAAACAACGTTGTTCATAGCCCTGTCTTATTTTGCGATTCGTGTGCGACACATTCCCAATTCTTACACATGAACAGAATGTAATATTTCCGCAGACATGTGATGCTGTATCAACCCATGAGTGGCTCTTTTCCAAACTTCACATGGTATGGTTCAACGAACTTTTCGGTGCACCTCACAAACAGTCAATGCAACAATCGTGACGGAAAGAGTATCCAGCTCTTCTTCGAGTCACCTCAGTCTTTTCATGTCGCCCCTAACAAACCAAGAACACAACTAACATCTGTCCGCGCCCTGCCAAACCTGCAATTAATGGCGCTACGCTTTTTTGCGTCTTCCTTGTATTTCGCTATTGCCCCTCTCGTCGTACTCGCTTACTACACGCCCCAGCCTGTTCTTCAGGCTCTTTCTACACTAGAACGTTTCACGTCGTTTGATGTTCAATAAACCCTGCTTTCTAGGGCTTCATCATCTTCCAGACCATGTATGATCTGCCCATATTCCTCTATATTTTGGGGTCGCTTTTCAAGCAACCGCAAACATTGACCCACCACAACGCTGGTACATAACAATTGCTCTCATCATCCTTTTTACATCGAATGACCACGATCTCGACGCCATTGTACAGTTGTTTCCAACCAGAAAAATGTCAGAGCCACAATGATTGACAACGACAATCGCCGCCGCATATCTGGAAGAATTTGAAGACGAGCTTGGAACTCTCAGACGTATTTTCACACTTTGTATCATCTCTATCTCGGTGCTGTATGTTTCGAAATTCTTGCGCTCTTTTCAAGCGCATCGCAAATGAACTTCATCCTTAAACTGGACGAAACACCACGAAGTTGTGTAAAGCTCTTCCAGATGATATCAAAGTCGCTTGTTTGTTGCTCTACGCCGGAGGTTGGACTTGAGAAAAAAACAGCCTCTCAACAAGTGGTACGAAAAAGAACTGTCTTCGCATAGACATCACATATATCTGCGGAAACATGCAGTATATTCAAATATTGCGTAAAATTCCCAACTACTGAAGAACATGTACAGTGCGTTTCAAAAACATATCCCTTTACAAAAACTGCGCCAAAAAGGCATTTCCCGTACTGTAGAGCACATTTCACAACAAATAAAAACCACAAAGTCAATAACACTGTTTCAAAAGGATATCCTTTATACAATCATTCGCTCAATTATGGCTCGTGGCGCACCTCTGACACGCTCTGAACAGCTGGAAATCATGGAATTAGTAGGTCAGGGTATGATTCCAGCAGATATAGCCCGAAAACTCAAGCGCAGCCCAAAAACAATCAGCAACTTCGTCAAAAACCCCGCTACATATGGAACAAAGCGTTCAACCGGCCGTCATACGGCACTATCCTCGGCCGATAAGCGTGGAATTAAGCGAGAATTATGCCGCAACACTTCATCTTGCGGGAAAATTGTCAAAAACCTAAATTGGCCTCTATCAAGATCTACAATATGGTGTGAAGTCAACCGTCAAAATTTGTTCAAGTACACAAAAATGAGGAAAACTTTTTTTTTAAAAGATAATCACAAGAAAAATCGAGTTGAATGGTGTGCTGAAAAGGCTTATTAGAAAAGGAAATGGAATAATGTTATCTTTTCCGACGAGAAAAAGTTTAACCTTGATGGTCCAGATTGCTATAAATTTTATTGGCATGATCTATGAAAAGAAAAGAAAGAATTTGTGACTAGGCATTGAGGAGGCGCATCAGTAATGGTTTGGGCTGGAATCTCCACGAAAGGAGCAACTGATATGGCTTTTGTTGAAACTACAATGAACTCTGAGAAGTACGCTGAGGTTCTAGAAAACTATCTTTTACCTTTTTCATACTGTATGCACGGAGAAGAATTCAATTTTCAGCAAGATAATGCACCTGTGCATAAGTCTAATTCTTTGAAACAGTGGTTCAATAGTCTAAATATGTCGGTTATGGAATGGCCTGCGCGCTCTCCTGACCTCAGCCCTATCGAAAACATTTGGGGAATGTTGGCCCGAATGGTTTATGGGCATGGAAGGCAATTTGAGACAGTTTTTGATCTGAAAAATTGTATCAAAGATTGCTGGGAAAAGATTGACTGTAATGCTATCAATCCTTTTATAGAATCAATACCAAAGCGTTGTATAAGTGTTATACAGGCTAGAGGAGCAAAAACAAACTACTGAACTCGCGTTAGAATAAAAAGGATGCAATAAAGGTTATGTTTTTGAAACAGTTTTTTTACTTGAAAATTTTTTCACACTGATTTTGTTAGTTTTACTGTAGCCAAAACGTCGATTTTTGGAAAATTTGCGCGAGGGATATGATTTTGAAACAGAATTTACCAGCGGTAATAGAGAATTTACGCCAAACCAATGGTCGTACAGAAGTGTTTAAAATCAGAGCCTGCCTAGGAATTATTATTTCCGGAGACTTGACGAAATATTGACGCCTCTGCATTTGGTCGACTAAAGCTTTACTCCACATCCTCTTGGTGTTGACTGGGCAGCGTAAGCTGGCTAACGGAGTAAGTCAGGGAGGGATCCCTGTTGGATAGGGAAGGGATCAGGCCTCCGTAGGTCAGTGATCCCTATTATGTTGGTGTGTTTTTTCAGAATTTTTGGGAATTGTTTCAACTTTCTGAAAAAAATTAAATTATCAATACATGAAGACCGGAAGTTGCAGTATGATGGTTAGAAATATTTTTAAAGGCTAGATTCGACAAATTCAGAGCTTAAGTGAGTTTACGTATGGGTTGTTGTCCATTGCGCGTTATTGGCGTTTTTTGTGTTAGGCGCAAAAAACACAATGATGTAGGGTCTTCTCTTAATTAGATGACCCGAGTTTTTTTTTAATATGCCCAATTGTATCGTCAATAAAACCTGGGAGGTCGTCTGAAGGTAGTATCCAGCTGGAATAGCTACGTCTTTTTCTATCGAGTGTCATGACGTTTTTTTGAAGTTGCATATCGTAATTAACGGGTTTCGAGATATAAGTGTTTATTTTTTGAAAGTTCTTCTGAAATAAAACTGTTCGAATTTCTGTATCATGTGCCTTGCGTAATGAAGCAGAACAGCGGTTTTTAAAGCACCAAAGTCATTCCAGTAGTTTCTATGGCTAGTGTTGTAGAGGCACGAATCTCAGGAACCTATCGAATACAAGGTCCAGACCTAGTTCTACTAGTATGGGGGTCGGGTGAAGGCTGGATTTATTTTGGTTGCGTTCTGAGCAAAGTACAGCCCTCTCAAACGCGCAAGCCTGCAATACGGGTTAAAGTAGTTCCGATAACGGAATGGGTTGACCGTTCTTCGATTTTATGGACCTGCTTCAAAACAAATTCAAACTGCAAGGCCCTCGGGCAGAGAATCCAGGGAGTGGGAAAGGATGCCGTGGGCATCATTAGAAAAACTTTTCGGGGTAAAACTTCAGATTACCTCGAAGAATGTCGTACAATCACCTCTGGGGTATGCTACTGTCTTGTCTCGAGAGCGTGGTGACGCTCAACCTTAGAAGGTGGACGTAGTAAACCTCGATGGTAACAAGGCGCCGTGAAAACCCATAGGGGCAAACGGCTGGGGAACTAGCCTATACCGTGTAGGTGAACAATGGTAGGCGTCGACGCGCGGGAAAGCCTGCGTGTTAGTTGAGAAACGATGAACCAAAAGGTTTAGTCGTAACCCAAGTGGTGCCTATCTTTATCAGATTAGGATGGGGGAGGTGCAGTTCCCTATATGCAGTGGACTGCACTCTCCAGATCACCCGGGAGGTGCCAGCAAGGCACGGTCTCTGACCTAGTGTCAGAGACCTGGCCAGCACTGGCTACAGTGCCAGGTGGCCACTCCACTTCTGTAGTAAAATAAATACAATTACAATTACAAGTACTAACAATTACTCAACCAAAAGGTACATGTCAACACTACACGTGGCTGATAACACCTAGATGGTAGCTTGCCCGGAGCTGCATGGGCGATGATCCCTCGCACCCATCACCTACAGGGTCAGTGTAGTATATTGACAACCTCAAAGGTCAGACCTTCTGCCACTATACGACAACGAAATGTCACAGACCAAAAATTCTCTCCTTCGTGTGATTAGAAATGAGATACCGGGGATCTCTATAGAGGATAAAGCGGATATCTTATTCTATTGGATTGAAGATAAAAGATACCCAAAAAGTGCCGGAGGAAGTGCGTCGAAAGCGGGGTCTTCTAAGGAAGTAGCGAGTACTCGAGTTGTAACCGTCTCGGATCGAAAACCTCTAGGGCGTTCTAAACGCGTGACGGGAGGAAAAGGGGGTAGATCCTCGATTGAATACGAGTTCTGGTCCGCTTGGGATTAGGATTGCGAGGAAGAGGCTACTACAAGTCCCAGTAAAATGGAGAAAATTCTTTTTTCATGGAGAGGTTGGAGAAGGCGCGGAAGCGCATGAATAAAGACATTTAGGAATTGAAGAAGTCGCGGAAGAGTTCGAAGAAAAAAATCAAAGGGGTAGGAGTTTCTTGTCGACATCAGACAGGCAATGGAAGGGGTTGTTGTAGATTCCGTAACTGACTCTGGCTCAGAGTCCGACGATGGAGATAAGGGAATGTTGAATCTTGCAAGGAAGACTTTGAATTAGAAGCGAGAGAAGGCGAACAAGAAGTTCTGGGTTTTTTTCGCTAGCCAACAGTTTCCTGAATAATATATTTCGGTTGACACTCTTTAAGAGAAAAATATGCTTTGCAACGCCCTTACGAATTATCCGACGGTCTCTGTGTGGGTTAAAGCTCGTCATTTGACGGGCATTCGGAACCGCCGGGAAGCTGTTACACTAGCTCGGGTTCTCCACTGACTCATCAGCTCGTTAGGCGTTATGCACGCTAAAATTGAGTTGGCGGTGTAGTTGGAAATTGGTATATTGGCGGCAGTGACCATGGTTGATAACAATTGAAACTGGGAAGCGGGCAGAGAATTGGAAGAAAATCAAGACGATTTGATAAGCGAGTCAATGAAGCGTAAGTTTCATAAGTCGGCGAAAGTTTGAAGAAAGTTTAAAAAAAACAAGTATACCTTGCGCAATCAAGGAGACGGGAACAAAAACTAATATAAAAACAACAAAAACGACAATTTTTAGATCGATGGACATGCGAAACGTGCTTCCTATTGCAAGGGCGTCCTATATACAGGACGGGGATACAAGGAAAACAAGCACACGCAAACAATAAAAGTGGACACGCAACAAGAAATGTCAAAGTATACTTGAGGGACTTCGAAGTGGGCTTCATTGCTTATATGTCGGGCTTGTCTACCACTTTCTACCAGTAAAAGATGGAAACTCTGTCCAGACTCTGGTGAACAATGTCTTGAAAAGCATCAGGGAGGAATTCTTTCGCCGAAGTTATTTCGTTGCGGAGGAGTCCGTAGGAGATGTTGATTCTACATTCGAATAGAGTGATCCACATCAAAAGGTCTGGCTGAATCCGGACCGAGTAACATTGCCAAAAAAAAGGTCCGGAAGCCTCGGCTGATATTATCTCATTACTACCGGGGGATATAGAGCCACTATACATGACTAGAAAAATTACTCGATAATATGTGAAGATGTGTAGGGAGCTAAGAAGCCTTTTTGCGGAGTGAAGGCGAAAGACTACAGTGCAATGATTAGGAAATTAATTGAAGGCGGGTTAGTAGATCTGAAGGGAAAGAAAACTGAAAGTTTTGAATAGGGTTTTTGCCGTCCTCAAATAAGAGCGAAAACAAAGGCTCATAATCGACGCCCGGAACGCTAATCTTCAGTTTATTGATCCACCAAAGATCGAGCTTCATAACCCAGGACATCAAGCGAGATTACACATCCCGGCAGGATGAACGCTTTATGTTGGAAAGTCAGATATGGACAACCAATATCACTGAATGAAACTACCGAGGTGGATGAATACGTATTTTGGTTTGCCACCAATCGAAGTCGGACGGAAAAAATTATTCCCCGTTATTCTTTTAATGCCACTGGGGTGGTCACACTCTGTCTTAGTGGCTCAGAAAATCCATTTACAAATCTTAGCTAGGGCTAAGCTTTCCATTGACGACTGCGTTGCTGATTCAATTTCCGTTTGCGAATATAAATTTGGAGCTTATGTGGATGATTTTTTTTCGTTTGGAACGAGCAATGACATGTCGGAAATAAATTTGCGGGCCGTAATAAAGGAGTCTGAGCGTAGCTCTTTGCCTTGGCAGACGATAAAAGTATCATGGCCTGCGGAAGAAGGGAGTGCAGAAGTCTTGGGCATTGAAGTCGGAAAAAAATGGCATATTGATGCCAAAGCGGGAAAAAGTGAGAACGCTGATAACAAGGACAGAAAACCTGTTGAAAAAAAGGTATGGAAGGTGCAAGAAGTACAAAGCATATAAGAAAAATGGGGGTGGTTTATGCTCTTAAGGAGGCCTATTCTTTCAGTTTTTGAAAGGATATATACCGTTACGTCCTCGACCAATGAATATGTTGGCGGCAATGTGGTGAGCCGGAAGGAGCTGGAATTCATTTTTAAAACTAGAACCGTTGATCCAGATTAATTATGTCTACGCCTTCCAACAAGACGATCATTTGTACAGACGCAAGCTTAATTGGTGGAGTAGTTTATACCGAGCGCCAAGATCTGTAGTATCCACTCTACGGAGAGAGTAGACACCTGCGACAGTGTTCGGGACTCCCGAATGGGTGCTTGCGGCTAAGGAGAGGGTGTGGTAGAGCAAAACACTAGCGAGCTAGAATGGGGGTTGTAAAGGCCCACTCACCAATGAGGGTGGTTGGTACTATAGAACGGACAACTACTTTTTGTAGCTTGTCCGGACTCCAGTTAAGGAATCCTGAACAAGGAACAAGTGAGTTCTGAACTCGTTTTTTGTCTTCTCTACTTTTGGAGTCGGCGCTCCCCTCTGTGTCTTGAGTACGGTGCACAGGGGGGAGCGCTGCACATAATAATATCTAGATATAAACTTGGTTAGCCGATTAACCCCTCTACAGTTCGGGATAACTAGCTCTAAATGGGCGTCTGCCTACGAAGGGTAGGCCTGAATGCCACGTGGCTCCCCACTATATGCGCCGTTGCCAATCCGGTATTTCCCTACAAAGGGTCAAATCGGATGCGCCGTGGCAGGCCAAGATCCCACGTGCAAAATTTCACCTCACGGATTACCTGCGGGGTGCCGCTACATAACTTCATCCTAGCCGTTGCACTCACTTATGAGTATCATCATACCTAGCCAAAAAACATTCCCATCTGTATTCCGACAGTGCAGAATACTACACATCCTTCTCGTTAAGCGCAAAGCACCGGCCACGCAATACGTCCTTATATACCGGAGCATGCATCGGTATTCCGAAACTTCCTCGTCTCCACGAAAGTAGCATCTGTTTCGACTTGATCGGCGATGAACCCATACGCGCCGCACAACTCCAACAAGGGAGAAGTACACAAAGAGGGTCTTTACGCCAGCAGTGGCTTCAATTCGCAAGCTGCGGCGCTTTCGGCCTTCCGATCAATGCAGTCTTCTCGCGTGGGATTCCACTCCTTGCCCTTACAGCCTTCAGCTTCGGGTGTGATGTCGACTGCGGCTTGTGTATCCTCCGCTGGGATCATTCGAGCGCCATCTCTTCGGTCTCAACGCAACGATCCACATCCCGCCGATTTGGTTGGACAAGACCCTCTCGATGATGCTGACCTCTTCGCGCAGGCTCCCTGGTTTGACCCAGTCGCTCTTCGCGATGACGCGTTGATTAACCGATACATCTTCAGCGGCTACTTTCTCAATGGCATTTCGTATGCAGCTATTTGCAGCCACGACTGTTTTACTCACTGTGCTTTGCCAGATAACGCGATTGCTCGGTATACCAATGAATGTATGGACGAAGCACGAATTCGGTTCACCAAGCTTAAATACCATCGTCTGCACTGGCTCATGAGCACGGTCGTTTTCAAAGGAAATTGGAATCTGGTTCTTTCGATGGCTTGCACGAATGGCGAAGGATACTCGTACATCGAGACCTTATACGAAGTCGACGTCGACGAATGGCGCCGCTTACGCGATGTACGCAACGCGGCACTCTGCTTTCGCCGGCCCTTGCTCCGTGCGGACTTCTGCTTCGTCCAAAAGAGAGACATTCCTTACTGGGATTATTCTCGTTGAGAACGATGTATGAGATCCCGCTTAGGGTACCTGTTTCCATACCAAATGATCGAAATTGATCGAATTAGGCGGAATGCTCGCGTCCGACTCTATGTCGCGGTGCCAGAACACTGGGCAGAGATCGAGAGCCCTGGTGGATGTACGGTGGAGCTTCTTCCTGCCATAACCTATATCGGTTCCGCTTTGATCAACGACCCGTTCTCGGGATACTTGACGGTCGTGTTCTCCGAGTTTATTGCCAAGATGGAAGCGTTTATCCTATGGGATGCATATGATACCTATCGGGTTTGGTACATATCGCCAACAGCTCGGAGATATGCGAGACAACTGGATCTTTCCCTTGTGTTGAGGTCCCATGCCAATTATGACGAATTCCTACTCCTGGTAGACTTGATCGACAGTATCGACTGGAATGGGGTTCCATTGGAGCAATCAGCTAGAGGCACAAGGGTGCGCCATCGGGATCATTTGCCGGGACGCACAGATAATGCTGGAGATTTTGTTTGGTACAATCCCTGAACCAGCCAGACAATCACGTCTGATCAGGCTCATGATTTCGTGCGAATCCTAGGAAGTGCCCTCCAAATCAACGTACTGGATATGTGTACGAGTCTGTAACGCAATAACTGTTGGGTCAGCGTACGGGTGTCGACCGGTGGTAGCGTGGTAGAGCGTGGCCTAAGGTTTGAATCCTTGACGGCGGCCCTCCCAGAATACTTGGTGCAATGGGCTGGCGTTTACTGCGTAGTCCTACAGGTTGGAGCTACGGAAACGATGGCTTGAAGACCAAAGGGTGGAATTAATACACCAAAGGGGGTTATTTAGTATCCTTACGGTGCCTACCGTACTCTAAGGGGGAAGCGTCACTCGAGCCAAGTAAATAGTACTGGCGAGGCGCTGGGATCTCCCTGGCACTGTAATGCTAATCTATTACACTAACTAAAATAAATGAATAATCTACATGAGTCCACCTGAGGTCGAGACGTCCACGTGTCACCTGTAAGAGACCTCAGGGCCCGGCGGTGTACAGGGCTCAACCGTTATCATCGCTCCTTGACATACCTCCCTCCTTAGGATTCGGCCGTCATGGCGAAGTCCGAATTGCCTCACACCTTCCTGGGGGTCTGGCTCTAACTGAACCTATGGGTGAACCTCCCATCTTGTCTTTGGGGTGACAACGTCGTGATCCTAAGCGTGCTAATGGCCTGGACATGAGCGGTGCCGTGCCCGACATGTCGGCGTCTTATGACTATCCCGGGAACTAGTTTCTCTCGTTACCAGTGGGTGCGACGGGGTGTCGCATCGCCACCATCCTCAGGGGTACCAGTGCGTAAGAGCTGACTCTTGGCGCCTGGTTGGCAACTACATCACCTAAGGTACTGTACGCGCATCGGAGGGGAGGTTCCTTGTTGCTTTTCCTATCCTTGGGTATTCCTTTGGCGACCCTACGCGCGTTGTCCGCCGTGAACCACGGTGCCCGCTTCGTCCATTCGGGGTCACGTCGGTCATCCTTCCCGATTCGGTTTCATTCTCGTTCCTTCCCATCGCCGTATTCCTCAATTGGTCACGCGCAATGCTGCCATCGCCTTATAAGCCCGTTGGATATGGCACTCTCCCTCCGGACTTTGTCGCTTCCGTCGGTTTTTCTATTCATTTCCTGGGGGAACAGCCTGTGGGCAGCACCACCATGGCTTCGAACAACCAAGCGGAGAGCTCCTCGGAATACCAAGTGGCTTATGAGCGCCCCGGGTGCCGCTATGAAAAAACCATCGGACGAAATCGCGGGCAGTGAGTCATGCCCTTCTGCCGTCCTGTTGGTATTACGGTCTCGATGGACACTGCGACAGTTCTGAGAGAAGCTTGCTCCTGAGCGCGTCGCTCGGTGCGCTACGCCCCAGTTGTCCAACAGGGTCAATATCAGAATACCGCCGTGGTCTATGTACTGCAGCAGAATGCCCACTTGATGTCCCAGAGGGTTACTGCCGACTTAGATGCCCGGTATGGTCCAAATGTGAGGGAGCGGGAGTCTTTCGATGGTGACAATAGTTCCTCAGGTGAATCTCCGCCGAAGAAGCGTGCTCGGCTCGCTGGGGCCTGTTCAGGTGGTCTTGTTGGTTCCTCGGGAAACCCTAGCCTCGGTTTCGCTCCTGCAGGTTCCAATGAGGACGACGGAGTTACTCCTGCGTCGCCCCCGTGATTCCTGTTGGTGTTCCGAGCGCTTCCGCGAACCTCGAGGTCATGGTGAGGGCTGTTCTACCTCTGTTAGTTGTCAAATAAATTAAATGATTGTGCTTTCCCAAGGTCGTTCTTGTATCTCAAACATGCGTGCCCGGGGGCGGCGTCCAATCTTGAAAGCGTCTCGGGTCTTCTTCAGGTGTCTCCGAAGGACTGACCTTGTTCCGTGATGCGGGAGCTACGACGATCGGTCGTGTTCCGGCGAACAATCGTGTCGCGAGGCGGTTTGGGAGGCGTTTCGGGATTATTCGCGCCATTGGTTGCCCCCTCCTGAAGGCTTCGCTCCGTGTGGCTGACTCTGCGCCAATAGCGGGCGATAAAATTAGGCGGAATGGTTTGAGGCTCTTGCCAAGTGTCTTCCTCATGTGTGTAGCCGAACCAAAGGACGTGAGAGCGCATAGTTCCATCGTCTCCCCGACCGGCGGAACTTATGCGCTCAACCACATATTCCGGTTGGTATTCATTCTTCAGAAGGAGAGTGTGGTCCAGAGGTGCGAATTCATCGGAGTCGGTTGGAAGAAATGGGTCGCAGTTGTTGGCATTGACCATTGGGTCCGTGGGGCTAGTTGAGTTTGCGGGAACTTCCTAAGGGGGTGTGGAGACTTGCGCGTCGACCTGAGGTAGTGGTGCTTGCGTTGGGTTAGGGGGCTGGGACTTTGGTGGTCCGCAGGAACTGGGAGCTCGGGTCACGCGGGTAATAGACACGGTGTCCTGTAGGCCGTCAATCAGTAACATGATGGTGTGTTAATTGGCCTTTAGGACTTTGTATGGTCCCGTAGAGCGAAGTAAGAGCTTCCGTGTAGTGTCCTCGAGTTCCTCACTGTCCTTCGGTTGCCGGTCCAGGTAAATCAGGTCTCCTTTCCCAAAGGTCGGTGTGTTCCAAACAGCTTTGTCGAAATTGAACTTGTAGCGCCGCTCGGCTTTGGTTAGTACAGTACTGGCCGATTGGATCGTGGTGGTCCCATGTTTGGTACCTAAGGTAGCACAGACATGCGAGAAGAATTTGGATACAAACTGGCTGCCGTTATCGGTAAGGAGGTAGAGTGGCATGCCATATGGATATACCCAGTGGGACAAGAAGGCCGTGGCGACATCCGTGGCCGTTGTATTTCCTAGGGGTAGGGCTCGGGTAAGTTTGGTAAACCTATCAGGTGTAACCAAAACAAACTGTTACCCGTAGGACGACTTAGGCAAAGGCCCAAGTATATCCATCGCGACAAATTCCATTGGACCTGCGGCGGGGAAGAGCTTCAGTTTGGCTTGATGGTTGGCGCAAGACCCTCGGATCTGTGCGCACAATGCACAGTTCCGTGCGGTTTGCCATAGGTCCTGCGCCATTACTGGCCAGTAGAAGAACTTCCTTAGGGTCTGGTACATTCGTCGGCCTCCAGGATGGCCACCCAAGCGGGGAAAATGGGTGAGGTATAGGAATCGCGCCCTTAGCAAATCGTTCATAGTCGAACAGGCATCCTGGGGTTCCTACCAATTGGGCTGTTTCCTTGCAGGATTCGTCTTCGACCTGCGCCTGTAGAAGTTCCTCAATAGTTATAGAAAGCAGCTCTTTTTCCTCCGGGCTTATCGCATTAACCTGAGGTCGTGCCGAATTGGGCGGTACTGTCTCCCAATCCAATAGGTATACTTCGTTCTTCTTTACCTCAGGATCCTCAGATTGCACCTTACCCAAAATGTCATCTGTTTCCGTGTAGTTCTGAGGTCCATCATCTGTAAAGGGGGTGAGAATTAGGTCTTCCAATAGGGTGTCATCAGTTCCGTCGGTGATTATTCGCGACAGGGCATCTGCTGCCTGGTGCTTGATGCCTGGCCTGTAGGTTATCTCGTAGTCATATTCTGAAAGCCTTAGGCGCCACCTAGCGAGGCGACTCGTTGCATCGGTCATATTGAGTAGCCAGCGGAGTGAGTCATGGTCTGTCCTAATGGTAAACCTGGTTCCCTCAAGGTACGGACGGAGTGTCAATACGGACCATACGAGGGCTAGACATTCCTTTTCGGTCGTACTGTAGTTTCGCTCCACGCTGGTGAGCGTTCTGCTCCAGTAGCCAACAAGTCGATAGTCCTCCGGTGACTCCTGATCCTGTAGAAGTGCACAACCCACTTGGACATCAGACGCATCTGTGTCCAGGACGAAAAGCCTATTGGGCTTTGGGAAGGCCAATGTGGGTGGGTTCAACAATTTGTCCTTTAGGGTCTGAAATGCTTCGTACTGGTCGTCCGTAAGGGCTTCGAACTCCGAAGGTGTTCCTTTCTTCAGCATCGCGTTGAAAGGGGCTGAGATCTTGGCAAACCCTTGGACAAACCGTCTAGAAACGTTGCACAAGCCCACGAAGGATCGTAGTTAGGTGTGGGTCCTAGGAGGCTTAGCCTGGCGAATCGAATTTGTGGTCCGTGTGGCCATCTTTAGCTTTCCTGGGAGGACGACGTGACCGAGATATTCTACCGAGGCCTGGTAGAAAGCGCATTTGCGGAGTTTCAGTGTTACTTCAGCGTCCTGTAGGATTGCTAGCACCTTCTTCACGTGGCGAAAGTGTTCCTTCACGGTCCGTTAGAAGATTATATTGTCATCCAAATAGACCAGGGCGAACTTCCATTTGACTCTGGACAGTATTATGTCCATTACCCGTTGGAACGTGGCTGGGGCATTCCTCAAACAAAAGAGCATGCGAGTAAATCTGAAAAGACCTTCATGGGTGGTAAAGGTTGTCAGCGCTCTCGTGTTTTCGGCCAAAGAGATTTGCCAATATCCCGAGTTAGCGTCCAGTGTGGAAAAAACGACAGCTTCGCCTAAGGAATCAAAACAGTCTTCCATGTGGGGTAGTGGGTATGAGTCCCTCTTGGTTACTGCGTTCAGCTTCCTGTAGTCGACACAGAACCTGACGGAGCCACCTTTCTTCGCCACGAGAACAAGGAGACTTGCCTATTCGGACTGGTTTGGAGGCGCCGGCTCTATGACTTGAGCTTTGTGCTTCTTGTCCATCTGGTCGGCTACAATTTCCCTTCCGTTAAGGCCGGTACGGTATGGACGCTGGAACTGTGGTCTAGCATCATCCTGAAGGTCAATGCGGTGTGTAGTGCCTCTGATTGTGCCCAATCTACATGACCACATGGCCTGGTATTCCCTGAGGAGATCAAGTACCTGGGGCCTATAGGATTCGAATTCCGCGCCGATGGCGACCGTCCCCTCCCAAGAGTCGACGTCTTCGTCGAAAGTTGGCGTCGCAAGTGTACCCATTTGGGCTTTCACAATGCCCACGGGCGCGGGTAGAGTGATTCCAATCACTGTAACTTTAGGTAACCACACGGGTTTATCTCGTAAGTTGCTGAATGTGACCAAAAAGGACCTGTTGGGGTGGATGTCTATTACTCCATTGGCCATCAAGGTAAGGTGCTTCAGAACCGTTTTCGGGTGGTTCTCAATCGATACGAGACCTGAAGACTGGAAATGGACCGATACAGCGATTTGGGTCATCGGGGAATCGTTATGGCCTTTGAAAGGCGAACCTTATTGGACTTCGTGTTTTCGGAGACAACCGCTCGTTTGCGGTTAGCTTCTGGCCTTGGGGCGGAACCAGTTATGGAGACGGAAGGTGCGCGGTAGAAAGCAAATTTCCTAAGGCCTGGATAAATGGCCTTAATGCATCGATCGATAAAGGAGGTCCCTAGGATTGCCTCAGCGCCCAAGTTAGGACATAAAAGCAACCATGTGCGGACTTCGAGTTGTCCTACCTGGAGGTAAAGTGGTACTATCCCTTTAATGTCGATTGGTCTACGTGATGCATCGGTACACCTTGGGGTTTTCCTTGTCTGAACGAAATCTTTCGAACCCAGTGCGAGTAGTTTAGGATGTACCAAGTTCGGACCAGCGCCTGTGTCCAATACAGCTGTGATCACTCGAGAGATGTTGGAACGAATTCCTACGTTTACTCGAACTTTATAGTTCTCTTTCCTGAGGATACAGACCGGGTCGTCACTGTCTTCCAATTGGCGGTCATCCTGAGTGGTCCATTGTGGGTGGTTCGTATTGGGAGGTGAGGAGCTCTTTGGCTCATGACCTTTCAATTGGTTGAGGCAAGGGCTTAAAGAGGGAGGATTTGCCTAGGGTCGTCCCTCTAGGAGTTTTCCGATGGGGTTTCCGTTTCTCCCTGAGGATAGGGTTCTTCCACGGGGTCTTCCGTAGGATCTACAATGGCGTGGAGCTGTGGCGCTTTGATCGGAGTATCCGGAGGCGTGGCATAGCGGGAGCTTGAAGGGGTCAGTATGGTTCGTTGCTCTGCCCTGTTATACATTCCTTCGGATCTCCGCACTCGGTAATTCTCTTCCCATAGGGCTAGGAGGTTTTTGCGTGCGTCTTCAGACAGATACTTCGTACATTCACAAGATTGGGTCACTGAAAGGCAGAGGAAGCAAGCCCTTGGGAAGCGAACAAAAAAGTCCTTGCGGGGCGGAAAGGGAGAATACTTGGATGTGGGTAGTGCAGTGGTCGCTGTAGTTCCCTGGGAGGTATATAACGGGGGCCCGGATGGAGGAGCACTGAAATTGACCGCGAGGACATCTCCCGAATCAGCGTAATAGAGTGATGCATCCATGTCCGACTCCGTGGAGCTAACCAAATAGGCTTGGTCGGGTTTAAGCATTAGAATTGCGTGTCCTCTGGTTATATCAGCGTTGCGCCTGGAGGTCCTGTAGGTTTTGCCATAACCCTCGGCATAGGTAACGAGCCTTCGGAAGGAGTATTGCGTGTTTTCCGTATGGTAATTGCGCACATGTGTCCGAATGGCAGCGAACAATCCCGTAATGAAGTGACGTTTAAGCCGTCCTTCGGAAAACACGTTTCCGCATCGGTAAGCCGTCTTCCTTAGGTCGTCTGCGAAAGCCGATTCGGTCATGTTGGAGCTCTGTCCAAAGGAGATGAGTTCCTGGTGGGCATCCATTATGACGTCATCCGTGGCGTAGGTTTCCAATAGGTAATGAACAACCTGGGGGTATGACCTGAGGAGCTCACGGTCTTGAGCATCCACGAGGTCATTTGTGCCAGATATCTTCGAAACAACTTGGTCACGCGCCTGTCCTGTAAGGAAGAATTGGAAAACGTACAGAGCGGCGCCCTCGTGGACACCGTCCTGATCGCTGGCCGGACGGAATAAACTGAGAAACCTAAGGACAGAAACTGGATCGGAACCCGAGAACTTGTCCGTAATGGTTAGTTGTATCCGTTTGGCCCATTTGGCGATTCTATGAGTTATCGAACCAGAATATTTCGCGGACCTGTCGGCCAGCCGGTAATTCCGGTAGTCTAGAACCTTAAGGAAAAATTCGTTGGTTGTTTTCAGTGGTCTGAGGCGTCCAACGGCAGCCTCATCCACTTCTGAGTAAGTCGTTTCGGTCGAGGCCGATTCGGAATCACTCGTGCCCGAATGGTCTCTTCTTTTGCTACTTCTTTTCTTCTTTCCCCTGCGGATGCTTCTTTTCTTTCCAGCGGAATAGGTATCTAAAGGATCGATCTCTTCATCAGATCCGATGGAGCCCTGAGGTCGCTCTACCTCATACAATCTGTCGGGTATGACAACCTGTCTCTTATCTAGACGCGAAGCTTCTCTTCTGCTCCTCGCTTTTTTCACCCTCGTATTTTCCTGATGGGCAACCTGTCTCTCATCTAGACGCGAATCTTCTCTTCTGCTCCTAGATTGTCCCACTATGGGGTTTTCCTGATGGTATTCCCGGTGAGCGGCGGATAATGCCACCACTCCTGGGGGTTCGGTAGGGGGTTTCCATATGGAAGCCGGATGGTTGACTTGTGGAGTGGTCCAAGTGACCGTGTTGCCTGACTGGCTGGTGACTTCTCCTTGAACGGCCTGAATGAGGAAGTCTAAGAATAGCTCAGGATCCATGACCTTGGGAACGATTCGTGTAACGAGGTAATCCGTATGGTCAGCGATCGCCGTGGCGAGTCGCACGTCCACAATGGAATCCACATGGGCTGAGCAGTGCTCACGGAGACGGGGCCAGAGAAGTTCGGCAAGCCTTGCAAGCATGTTTTCTATAATAACTTCGGTCTTACGGGGCTATCCGCGTGGTGTTCCTTGCCTAGAGGTGGCCCTGGTGAGGCGTTCTCGTAAACGCGCTGCCACCGTGGGATCTTGGCGAATCCTTCCAGGGTTATCCAGTGTGGTCAGTACTTCTTGGGGCTCGCTCCTCGTGCTCCTGTGGTCGCTACCGGTATCAACCTGAGGGTCAGGCGACATCGCCGGCGTTGTAGTCGCACATCGTCCTGCCATAGCAGTCCTATGGTCTGGTCAGGTGGGTGTGTTTCCTGCATCCATAATGGCGGTTGCTTCTGTACTTGTGGTCCGTTGGGGAATAAAACAAAAGGTTAGAATCCAGATAATTCTTCGTTCCAGTGTTCCGCTCAACTATTTCAAAGGGTTCTAAGTCGGGAGACCAAAATGTAACGCAATGACTGGTGGGTCAGCGTATGGTTCTCAACCGGGGTAGCGTGGTAGAGCGAATGAAAAGGTTCGAATCCTTGACGGAGGCACTCCCAGAGTACTTGGTGCAATGGGCTGGCGTTTACTGCGTAGTACTACAGGTTGGAGCTACGGAAACGATGGCTTGAAGACCAAAGGGTGGAACTAATACACAAAAGGGGGTTATTTAGTATCCTAACGGTTCCTACCGTACTCTAAGGAAGAAACGTCACTCGAGCCACGTAAGTAGTACTGGCGAGGCGCTGGGATCTCCCTGGCACTGTAATGCTAATCTATTACACTAATTAAAAAAAATGAATAATCAACATGAGTCCACCTGAGGTCGACACGTCCACGTGTCACCTGCAAGATCCTTCGGGGCCCGGTGGCTTACAGGGCTCAATCGTTATCATCGCTCCTTCACAGAGTCCACACCTCCTGAGGTTGCAGATCGGAAGTATAAAGAAGCTGTAGGTGCTGACGCAGAACTCGATTTCGAGGATGAACCCGAACTATCCGGTACTGCGCCTCTGACGGCTGCTTCGCCACCAATGGCTATGGCATCGGGTGTCAACCCGTCGATGGGGTACCATCATGGGTTCGCGCAAAAACCGAGCGATGCGGAGGATCCCTTTTTGGCACCGTTGAGACAATTCCTCTTTGTCGCGGGCTTCCCCGAAGAACAGCTGCAAGGAGATCGTGCTGATCTTACCGCCATGCTGAATAATCATATCCGCTGGTAAGTACCTTCACGGACTTTAGATGTCGTCAACACTTTTGAGGCGAGAACATTAGCCAAATTCTTCTATTTCCATGATTTCAGGTGTTCCTAAGTACTTTTTCTTCTTCGTCTCGAATCTTCTCGTCTTCTTCTTCTTCTGAGGGGAAAGGTAAATAGCAGTCGCCACGCGAAATCGCCTCTAGAAAGCCCATCATCGCGGTGTCGACATCTGCAGGAAGTGGTAATCGATTGCGACGATGATAACTCACAACCTGTGAGCGCGGGATATGAGTTATAGGCTCCCACGTATCCGCTTCCGGAGGAAAAAGGTACCAACGAATACGATACAGTAGTCTGTGGGTGTCTTCGTTTTCGTCGTGATCGATTATGCGATCCATGACGTATTCCTGGGAATTTCCCAATGTTTCGGAGGATAGCGCGAGGTTTCGGCTCACTGGCTTATACAGTATGACAAACGAACGCGATGAATCCTGACTGGATATGACAACGTACGTTGTCGTTTCTTTGATCCATTCGAGAGGGGGCTTGGGACCTCCCTATACCTTCAGGTTGAACCTGCGTAGTCTGTTCGGACAACTGAGGACCTTCTTGGGCCTCTGTAGCGTCGTTCTCTGCTGCTGACTGCACAGTCGTCGGGTCTATGGTTATCCGTTTTTCTTCACGTTTTTTGTTCTGTCTGTCCTTCTGAGGGTTCTGAGCCAAACTGGTTTTCTTCACCGAGGGTTCAGCTGGGGGTGCATCCACCACCAATGGAAATTTAGCATCATCTTCGCCTTCTTCTCTTTGGTCGGCTGCCAAGAGCGATCGCTCAGTGAGTGGCGTTCTACTTGACGGTTCAACTTGAACGGGTGATGGCGTGTGTGCAGCCGCTTCTGGACCGGATCTAATTGGACCAAATTTGAAAATATTTTTCCTGTCTTCAGATACTGTGGTCGTATTAGAGTGCTGGCTCTTGCCACGGGTCTTCTTCAGATTTTTCGGAGAATTGTCTTGGGATGCCACTTTACTCCCGCGCAGCGGGAGATCACCAGCCGTGTCAGCGCCGTATGTTACGGGTGGCGGATCGTCTGATTCGACGGGTAGCTCCCTTTCCTGCTAATAAACAGTGCTTTCTTTCTCAGTTTCCTGGGGTTCCGGGTTGTATGGTGCGGTTTCAACACGATCGCGCGAAAATCGTTCAACGTCCTCTCCTTTCTTAAGGACTACCATTTCATCGGTGAGCTCCACTACCTTGAAAGGTCCGGATGCTACCTGTGGCAATTTGCGACGTGTTCCATCCTGCTTTTCATGTCGTTCCACGCGAACAAACGCTTAGCCTTCTACATTCAAATCTGAAAACTGTCTTCGACGTCTGGCGTCCGAATTACATTTGTAACGCGCTTGCGTGTTCGCCAATTCTCGAGCCGTTTGCTCTGTTCTTAACGTCAGGTCGTCTTTTCACCTCAGATGGTTCTTCGCCGGTGTCGGTTTGTCTTCCTCGACTTCATCCAACATCATAAGCAGTGACGGTGGGGTACGTGATATCACGAGATCAAAAGGAACCTCCTTGGTAGACGTATGCACTTGCGTGTTGTACGCTTAACAGAGTGTGTCTGTGTACATATCCCACTCCTTTGGGTGATCCGCGATGTAATTCCAAAGAGCGGCTAATAACGTACGGTTGTATCGTTCCACCTGACCATAACACCGTGGATGGTAGGTCGTGGTAAACACGTTCTTGATGCCTATTATTCGGCATACGTTCTGAAAGAACTTAGCGACAAACTGTTTTCCATTATCTAATAGCAGCACTTCGGGCGGTTCGTGCACATACACCCAGTCTTTGATGAACTGAGCTACTACCGAGGCTGTAATCCTCGTCAACGGTACAGTCCGTACAAGTTTTGAGAATCGATCCGTAATTACCAGTAGGTAGCGATATCTTTGTGTAGTATTCTACTATTTCGGGGAATCCGATAGGTTGGTTTTTCGTGAAGTGACGGTTGGAACTCAAAAGTGAGTGTTATCATCAGCATTGTGATATGAAGCGGCATCCCGCATAGGATGCCTAGAGGCAGAATGTCCTAGTGGAACACGTGGCGTCATGGGTCGAGTGGCTTACCACGGCGCGCGCATAGTTGCGACCCTTCCTAGGGGAATTCCATATTGGCAACGGCGCATGTAGTGGCGATCCACGTGGAGGGCTTTGCTACCCTTTGTAGCCAGACGTCCATTAGGGACCATACCCATACAGTGGTTTGGCTAAGTGGCTGACCACTTGGTATTATTTATATATTTATTTGGGCACTCACCCTGGTACACAGTATATAGTGTACCAGAGGTGAGCGCCGACTCCAAGTAAAGGAGACAACATAGGCATCATGACTAGTCTGTTCTCCGCTTAGGATTCTTTAACCGGAGATCCAGACGAGCTATAATAGATAGTCAGCCCCCAACCACTTCACGAGCCGTCTCGTACCTACATTCCATCAACGTTTTACAGTTGCACTGTTCACCCTCGCTGGCGAGTAATGGCCTTACACCCCACTTCTAGCTCGCTGGTGTTGTAGCTCTACCACCTCTTTTCCTTTGCCGCAAGCGACCCATCGGCAGTCCGAACGCTGTTGCAGGTGTCTGCTCTCTCCGTTAGAGCGGATACTACAATTTGAATGGAACGAATTAACTCGCCAAGTATGTCGATGCTGACGAATTGTAGAGGCGCCTTCGCCGGGATTAGGGTTATCTTTCTCCTCTTCTTATGTAATATCACGCGATTCATCGCACACGTTTGGCATAGCTTTACGGTAGCATGGCAGTCCATAGCCATCCTTGGCCCATAGAAGTCCCTTCTTAGGGTCATAAACAACCTTTTTCCTTCTAGGTGTCCGGATAGCTTCGCATAAGTGGCCAAGTAGAGTACAAGACTCTTCAAATCGTGCGGAACCACGATCTGGTCATGCTTCTCGACATTTTTGAGCAATATACCTCGTGAATCCAGCGAAAAGGGCAAATCCTCCCCCCCGTTAAGACGAGAGCGTATCGCTGTACAGAAGTTATCGGTGAGTCGCTCCTCGAGGAGCTCAGTGATAGAGATACGCTCGAGTTGATCAGGAGGTTCCGTTCCATGGGTTGCCATGGGAGGGTCCAATTGGGAGTAATTACCTTCATCTTCTTGATCTTTATGTTTCGTTTCATCGTTGTCCATCTCCATTGAGAAACACGGTAAATCGTCATCGATTTCTTCTTGGGCTTCCCCTAAAGTTTCCAATCGCGATAAAGCGTCGGCCTGTATGTTAGCTAGTCTCTTCTTATATTTAATTCGAAATCGAATTCAGACAGTCGTAAGCGCCAACGTGTTAATCTCCCGGAGGGGTCTGTTATTGAAAAAACCATCGTAGGGACGAATGATCCGTATGGATGGTAAACGTTTCTCTGTGGAGATAGGGTCATAAAGTAATCAGCGCCCACACTACCGCAAGGTATTCCTTTTCTGAAACGGAGTAATTCTTCTCTGAAGCGTTCAGCGTTCGTGACCAGTAACCGATTGGTTTCCTCTGACCGTCCGGATGAGTCTAAAAAAGAACTCACCCTACCTGATACTCACTGGACTCAGTATCCAAAGAATAGGGTAGGTTCGGTTTGGACAGTGCCAAGATTGGGGCTGGGATGAGTTTTGTCTTCAAAGTCTTGAAGGCTTCGTGTTCGGCGGGTCCGAATTCCTCGGGCTTAACAGGCTGTTTTTTACGCAATAATGCGTTCAATGGATCTGCAATGTGCGAGTAGGGCGGTATAAATAGTCTTTAGACGTTACAAAATCCGAGGGCGGATCGCACTTCGGTCTATGTGAACGGTGGTTGCAATGAACGGACTGCCACTGTCTGAGCTTCATGAATTGCAAGCTGACCAGGCCTAATTATGTGGCCTAAATACTTCACAGTATTAGCGAACCATTCGCATTTCTTGAACTTCAAACTTATACCTGCTGTCTGCAACGCTTTGAGGATCTCCTCCACATGTCGCACATGGCTTTCCATATCTTGAGAGAATATAATGACTTTGTCCAAATAGAGTAAACATATTTTCAATTTATACATCGAGAGTAATATGTCAAGGGCGCGCTGGAAAGTTGCCGGAGCATTGGTGAGTCCAAATTGCGTCCGCTTGAAACGATATAGTCCAGCGTATGACACAAATTCAGTCTTATCCTGATCTTTTTCGGCTACAGGAACCTGCCAATGGCCAGTGTTAGCGTCAAGCGTGATGAACACGTTCGCATCGCCTAAGCTGTCTATACACTCGTCTATGCGAGGCAGGGGATAGATATCTTGTATTGTAACTGCGTTGAGTTTCCGGTAGTTGACACAGAATCGTAAAGAACCATCAGGTTTTGAGACTAACACCACGGGTGAAGCTCAAGCAGATTGTGCTGCTTCTATTACTCCTGATTCGAGCATCTTGGCAACATTGTCCTCCTCGATCTGACGAGTTTACGGTCCTGCTCTATAAGGTGGCTGAGAAATGGGACGAGATCTCTGAATAAAATCGATATGATGTTCTGTGGCGGAGATCTCTCGTAGTTTTCCACTCCACATAGAGGCCTACTTTTTCAAAATTTGTTTGATTCTTTCCTTATATCCTTCAGAAACATTCCCGAGAACTAGTTCTTTGACCAGCTTGTCTGGGTCCTTCTGTTCTTCTGTCGGTTTCGACTGCTCTCTGGGACCTTCACATACGTTAGTTGATTCGTCTGACACATCAGCAAACCCTAGCACTTCTGCGGTAGAGACATCAGTCGGAACCACTGCTATTGGGTGCAACAGAGCAGCTGCAACGATCTGATTCTTCGGTAAACGATAATCCTTATCGGTAAAGTTACTGATGAGTATTCCGAAGGGTTTGTCCAGTTCAAATTGAATAATTCCATTCGCTTCGAGAAGTCTTCGATGCTCGTACATAGCTGCATTAGGCTAGACTACCATGAGTCCGTATCGTTCTGTTATCACTTGTACCCAGGTTTGGGATTGAGACTTTAACACTGTAGATTTCGACACACGAATCTTTGGTGATTTACGACCACGAGCCAGCTTTTATTCCATTGAGGGTGAAAGTGGAGCAGCTGTAGGGACTCTTCGTAGTGGTCTTTTCACTATAGGCACTGTCGAGCCATCGTCCAACGTGACTAGTGGACTCCGGGGGCAGATTGCCTCGACAAATCTGTCACAATAATCACACCCCAGAACGACTGGTGCGGCCAGGGACTTGCAGACAATAAACGTCACATTCACTAAAAAGTGTCCGAGTCGGACTAGGAAATTCACTGTTCCAAGTGTTCTCACAGCATTCCTATCAGCATCACGGATATCCGACAACGGACCGTAACGAATTTGTTCCTGATCGGTGAGTCCTAGTTCGGAGATCCGAATAAAGTTCGGTCCGGCACCTGTGTCAAGAACTGTCAGGCGGCGGTTCAATAAATCCTTTTCCGAGCTGATGTCGGCATAAACTTTATAGTTCCTCTTCTGCATTACCATAATAAATTTTTCCCGTTTCGACGGACACTTATAACGTCTCCAAAGAAGTTTGAGTTCACAGTCAAACTATACTCGCTTTCCAACGGACGGATTCAATCCGCTTGACGGAATATGATGAGTCCTCATCAGGACCTTGAATCTTCAAGCACGGGAACATGGAGGGGAGTACTCCCTGGTAGGCTCTACGCGATGGAATAGGGCCGACCCCCTAGGGGTTCCCTCACTTAGTTTCCCGACTGAGTCGGGTCGTTCGCCCTTGGGGCGTTGCTTCCAAGTTGCGAATTAGCCTGTGGTGCTTCAGTGTTCTGAATCACTGGAGCTCCAGATTGACGTCCAGGATGGTAGCTAAGCCATCCTTTGACCTTCCAGTAGGTACCAGCCGGCACTCGGGTTCTTTCCTCCTTTGAGAGAGTCTTGTAATTCGTGAGGACGCGAACTAAATCCTTTGCAGGAAGGGTACATTCTGAACACAGTTGATTACGGCTATAGCACAGATAGCATACTAACGCTTTACGGCGTGCTGCCGACCTCGGTTGTGATCGAGACGCTATCCGCGTGTCCACCCATCCAAGTTTTCCATTCTTGAGTCTTCCGTCCGCGGGACTCATGTATGCACGGTATTCTGGGCGTCTGCCCTCCAAAGCCATTAGAGCTTCTTCCTCTTGGGATTGTGAGTGAGGTAGATCTTCTGTGGGCACCGATGAGTGCCAATAATCCATAAGGTGAATAGCATCGTGTTGCGATTAGTTATCGTGTATAGCAAACGACGACTCTCGAGAGTCCACTGGATATTCCAGGTGGAACAACGTTCGAGTGGACTTCGCGGCTTGTTTGTGCCTTTCCTCTGATTTGGATGCACCAAGCGTTGGGGTAATCCGCGTAACTCCGCGAGATCTTACCGCGTCGCCTTCAGCTTGCGCAAACTGAACCAACTCCAGAAATGGGGTTCTTTTATGCTTTTCTCGAAATCGAGCCACTAGAGATTTGATGTTGGGATCGAGTCCATCGATGAAAAAGGTAATCTTGGATTCTGTTGGGTGAACGTTTCCACAGCGCGTGGCCATTCTGTTCAGCCTCGAGCTGTGATCTTCTTCTACCTCACCAGGTTTCTGGGTCATATCACGAAGATCCAGGATAGCCTGTCGGATTTCGTTCGATGTCGCATAGCTTCGCAGTAAGTACTGTACAGCCTCCGGCCAGGATGTTACACCTTCTTCGTCAGCAATCAGGGATCCGCAGACGGAACGATATTGCTCGCACGCAAAACCCGTCAAGAAATGTGGTAATGAAACCCAAGCTTGAGGTTCAATCATTTCTCAGGTGTCTGCCTCTGCAACAAAACGAATAAGGAACTCCATAACGAGAATGGGCCTTTTTCCATCAAAGACTAGATCATTCAGTCCAATCTTCAACCGCCTAATGTGGTCCTTAATCTTTGGGGTTTTGCGACCCCGATCGCTTCTTTCCTCCTCTCTTCAGCCGATAATACCGGTAGTCCAGGACTTTCTGATACAACGGATTAGTACAAAGACGTGGCCTGAGATGCTTGTACTTAGGACCTTTCTTCCATAAGAGCCAAGAAGACTTGTTCCTCTTCCTAGAACGAAAACTACGGTGGTCCTCATCACTGGCGTCGTCAGTGGACGTATCCGACGAGTCAGACTCGTCAGCAGTGAAGTCCTCATGCTCCGATCCTGATGAATAATCACTAGTGTCCGGCTGGGACTTTCTCTTCTTGCCACGTCTTGACTTCGATTTCCTCGATCGCTCTTCCCTTAAGGGGTCTTCATTTTCGTCATTCACGACTTGGCTAGCAGTAGTCTACGCACTCACCTCTGCCTCCAGGTGTTCCAGACGAAGGTTAACTCGAGTGAAGATTTCCTCCACTTCAACGGTTAGGCCCGGTAAGGCCTCCAAAGCATTACCATGGCTTTCCATTACTTCCTTCAAATCCTCTCGCAGGGTTCTCACAACCGCGGGCATCGGGTCCCTTTCTTCTCTACGAGCGAGTACGACTTGTTCTCGGCGCAAGCGCTCGACTTCTTCGGTAATGATCGCCATTTGCGATTCCAATCCAATGATTTGCTCAAGATAGGCGTTTGACTCAAATTTGAGACTAAGAACCTGAGCGCGTAAATCATTTTCTCCAACATGGGTTACGAACTGTTAGTCTCTAGGGTCATTATGGGAACAATCGGCCTCCGTGGCTGGCTCAATAGCCAACTCCACGGGTATAGGTACATCCGAGAGATCTCGTCTATCGGTTACCGATCGAGAGCGCGTCATCGCCTGACGGTATAGTCGCTACCCGGATTCTGTAGACGAGGCGGGCCTCGATCGCAGACGTGGGTCTGACGAACCTAGGGCACCAGTACTAGACTGGGTCTTCTTTTTCGGCATTCCGAACAAATCCAATGTTCGGAGACGAAATAATTGAGGTCTTCAATTGAATACGACAGCGTAGTTAACTACAGAACTCCGTAATAGCTGGACGTGGTCGGAAACCACTCCCGAGATCGTTTTCTATTCGAATAAAAGATCGGTATCGATTCCACGTTCCAGGTGCGAAATAGTTGGGGTAGCCAACCACAGTGTTTCTAAGTCGAAAGAACACTTGTAATATCCGCTATACGGAGAGATCAGACACCTGCGACAGTGTTTGTGACTGCGGAATGGGTGCTTGCGGCTAAGGGGAAGGTGTGGTAAAGCACAACACTAGCGAGCTAGAATGGGGGCTGTAAGGCCCCACTCGCCAATGAGGGTGGTTGGTACTATGGAACAGACAAGTACTTGTTGTAGCTTGTCCGGATCTCTGGTTGAGGAATCCTGAACAAAGAAAAAGTGATTAGTGAACCCATTTATTGTCTCTTTTACTTTTGGCGTCGGCGCCCCCTTTTGTGCCTTAAGTATGGTGGACAGGGGTGAGCGCAGCACATAATAATATCTAGATATAAACTTGGTTAGCCGATTAGCCCCTCTACAGTATGGGATAATGGTTGCCACGTGGCTACCCACTACAGTATATGCGCCGTTGCCAATCCGGTATTTCCCTGCAAAGGGTCGAATCGGATGCGCCGTGGCAGACCGAGATCCCATGTGTAGCATACCACCTCACGGGCTATCTACGGGGTGCCGCTTCATAACTTCATCCTAGCCGTTGCACTCACTTATGAGTATCAACATACTTAGCCAAAAATAATCTTCCCTCGGCGTTCCGACTGTGCATCATACTACATTCTCACTTCATTCGTACGAAAAACGTTGATTTGAATCTACGTCATTAAGAAAAGAGAATAAACATCCGTGGAGTCTACAGAATGGTTATTAAACCGAACAGAAATTCCTATACACAATGATTTTCTCGTCGCCTTTGCATCCAATCATGCCTTTCATAGCTTAAATCTTGTCCCTTTTCATAGATAATTGCATCTTTCGTCATCTTGAAGAAGCACCACAACACGTGAATTTCGTTAATGGAGAGGTTTGGTTACCCCGCGTTGTCTACAATGCTTTGTTTGGCCTTCAGAACTTTTTTGATCGCACAAAGGATTTGCAAGTGCTCGGAAAGATCCACATTACTAAGATAGTAATGCATTTTTGAATGAGCATACCATGTCAAAAATCCCTTAATCGCTTCTTAATCTCAAAACAAAAAGCTCTTCAGCTCTTCATTTTGCTCAATAAATGTAGAAAGAAGAACAATTTTAGCATTTTCAAGGTACATTTACAGTAAAAGTACAAACTGTGAGTCCCTGCTTTGATTTGTTTCTCGGTCACAACTTCCAATGTTTGCTGACTTTTTGCAGATCTCTGGTTCTCTGATATTTTAGATAGGTATAAAGACGACTCAAGCGATCGAATGCTTCTCAGAAACACCCGGATAGTTGTTAACCATCATTTAAAGACAATTTAGCCTCTAAAGTTGTTTTGTGCTCTGACTTAGACGTTCTCGGGCCATCGTTCGTCGACGGAAGCAAAAAATGTGGTTGTACGATACCTGGGTCATATCAAAAAATTTTGAGCCGCAGTTGGTGCTCGAATGGACTTGAAAGCGGCGCAAACGGAACGTAAAACACAAAGAAATGGTTCGACACGATCATGGAAGTGTCTAAGAACTTATCAAATTGCTCAGGTAAGTTGGGACTGTTTTTTGAATTTTCATTGATGAAATAGGTGTTTGCATTGATTGGTGGGTTAAGAACTCTGTTATGTAACAAACACGCTATGAGCGTAGTCAGGAAAGAGTGTGGCTGTTTTAGGCGCTCGGGGAATTTGGAATGGGTTTTTTATCCATAAGAGGTTCGTGGCGTTATATGAACGCAGAGAAATCGAGTACTCGAAAAATGCAGGTGGAGATTAAAGAGTACTATGGCGGCCGACGCAGCTGCTAACCCTTTTTTATCCTTCATCTGCATTGCATACTTTGCGGCCTAGATTTCTGGGGCTTGGGCAGAGCAGACCAGGAGCAGATCTTGTCGTTCAGCAATATATTGGGTTGCAACAAACACCCCAGACGGGTCCCTTAAGAAAAGCGTGGGGTCTCTGTAGACGCCCAATGACAATGCCACACGTGTTTTCACGGTGGCATTCACGCGTGAATCACGTCTAGTTGAGAACGGGCCTGAGTAAACTTTTCACTTGCATAAAAACTGTTTGAAAAAACGTTAGTGACTGTTTTCTTTGTAAAAGTATCCTAATTAAAGAAATGGTGGACTCGTCATTAAGTTTTGACGAACGACTGCCATCGGCGACCAACCGAGGAAGGCGGGTTAGTCTCAGAGCAGCGGCGGGCAGATCCAGACGATTGCTACCATGTAGGAAGAGGAGGGGTCGGAGCCCCGCGATGCACGCCTTGTCCGCCCGGTGGGTGACACCACCGACTGCGGCTGTGCAATTTATTTGTTAAAGTGCAAACTACGGCGCAAGGCGCAGGCACCACGAATATCAACAACCTCTAAATGACCCCTAATCTACGTAGATGCCCCTCCGGTAAAAGGGGTCAAACAGCCAAATAATTCCACATTAATAATAATAAACGTTTCCATCTCGAGATATTCGTTGTTTGCCTGGTTCGTACCCAGGGTATACTTCTAGCCCTCACACCTGCACTTGTAATTCGATTATGAAACGCATATGGTTCTGCTGAATGAGTGGTTAATCTCCTCTGAGAATCTCGTCACGAAGAGAAACCGATTTGATATCATTCGCGAGCTGCGCTTGCAGACATCGTGACGATGACTGACGGCTCAAAACTCGACGGTGGTCATGCCGCTTCGAATAATTTCTTCGAGCACTAGCCACAGTCTCCACACATGCTCAGATTTCTGTTCCTGAGCATAATTTTCCATATCCCAAGCTGTTCTTTCGTTGATTACGCCCATATCACTACAGACAGCTTTGAGTCCTAATCGTTACAGACTGAGGTGTTTGACTGACAATTTTGCAATGGCAGCCTTCGTCAGCTCAACAAGTTTCATCGGTCGACCAGCCACAAATATGTTTGGCAGAGCCCCGAGCTCAAGGGCTTCAACTTCGTATAATGTGGGCAGAAAAACGGTGCGATGCACGCTATCTGTAGATAGGATCGTCAACAAGCCATATCAACTAGAGGAGGATGAGGACGCAGTATCTACTACATCAGCGGTTTTCCTGTCGTCGGATGGTACCTTGTCTATTGGGAAAACAGATGGACCGACCCCTGAGAAGGTCGATGCAACTTGGAAATACTCAGATTCTGATGGTGAGCTTCTGGTGGAGATTGAAAGGTTTTATGAGGAGGGAAACACGAAGTTTTCTGTCAAACGAATTTTGCGTGGTCATCTTGATGATAGTGGAAAGTATCTTGTAGACCTACCTGTTTTCTCAGGAGGAATGTATCAGCACCCTGCCGATTTCAGTTCTAACTCTGAGATAGGATGGTTTAACATGATCCTTGCCATTGACGATCTTCCCTCTGCTGACTTTGACATTTCTTCTCAGTGACGGTCTGTGCCGCACGGCATCAATAGCGCGGCGCTTGTCTGTGAAGGCGAAGGAGTTATCGCTATCCGAAAGAAGCACATCAGTTGTTAACAGTTAGATTGCGAGTCTAGTTTATAGTAAGCTAAATAACGAGAGACATAACCTCCAACAGTTGAGGTCCATCTTCTTCTCTACTGGTTGTATGTGTACAGCTTTGAATCATTATCATCCCTGGCTATGTACTCCTGGTCAATTAAGCGTTCCAACCTTTTCTTGATTTGTTTGGGATCCGGCATAAAGTGTTGCTTTGATAGCACTGATATGACCGCAGTACAGAGCTCACCGTAGTTGGCTTGTTTTCGAGATTTCATGACGCGTACGAGCACGGCATCTATTTGGGTGTTCCTATCCATTATCTCATTGTTGCGGGGTACCTTCGCTTCTGCGCCTATTATTCTTGATATCTCTAATGGGAAAATTATCTTTCGGTGTCGGGATTCGAAATAATTGTTCATGTGTATGTACAAATCCTCCCCTTCTGCATATGTGGGTTTGTGGCAATTTGAACCCGTGCTTGGTGGGAGATGTGGCCGTGAAAGGGGATACACAACTGGTAGAGGACACGGGATGGAAGCAGAAGCGAGGATTTGGCGAACAGAAGGAAGTTGAAGTTTGACCTTTCCGTTTCGATTTGGTGGCGTACTGAGCATGTCAAAGTTGGAGTTTAAGCGCGGCGAACTCAAGGAGAACTTTTGTCTCTTCCATAAAGAAGCTTGTGACAAACAAAGGCTTGGTATTTTTCTCTTTTTCATATCCCCGAGAACGGTGGAACCGGAAAGACCTTGATTTGAAGCGGGTGTCGAATGTTCCTGCGAATGATTTAAACCAAAGGGAGCAATACCAGATGCTGTGTTCAGCGGTGGCCGTAAAGGACGAAGTGGTTCGAAACGACTTGGAAAAATACTGTTGTTGATGGTCAACAGTCTATGTGTCTTTGAGGAAGTTATTGGTTCAAGATGTTCAAGCAAATCATGCGTGCTTATATTCAAATATCGCGCTGCGTCCTTAACTGATATGGAATCCCTATTGTTCAAAAGCAAGAGAAGGCAAGCTTGCGGCACCGACACCACGAACGTATACTCACAGGATCTAATCCTTGCGGTAAGATGTATTGTCGACGAGGAGTGGACCCAAGTCAACTTCCTTGGCTTTTTGTTGCGCAGATAGAACTGAGAAAACAATTGTTGACACTTCGTAAGTACCGCTGGTATCCTAAGGTTCAGCTTCTTTTCAGGTGGCCAGTGCAAAGCGTTGAAGACATATCCATTGAAATCGATTCGTAATGCCCGGGCAATATTGTTCTCTTCTACGTTTGAGCCATGTAGGGGTGTGTGTGTAGACAAAGCCGACATCCACATTCTGTTTTCGTTATGAGGACTTGGGAGATCGACCGGACTCTTTCCTAATCTTGGTATGTATTCCCTTAACTTTTGAAGTATGGAGCGTCCATGTCTATCCAAAATTGCATTTCCTCCAAAAACATTTTCCTTTAACCAATCTTGAATATCTGAGGGCATACTGCCAAGTTTTTCTGCCTCTTGCAGGAGAATCTCTTGTGCCTCCAGAAGACCCAGTTTGTGTACATTTCCCATTTTAATTGTGTTAGTCTGTTCCAATCGTTCTCTTTGTGCTTCCCAGAACTGTACTCGTAATGCACCAACGTAGTTAAGGAACTGACCCCTCAATTTCTTACCTAAAATGACATCATGAAGCATACCAGTTAATCGTTGAGTGTAAGTGTGACCGGCCTTTTGCTTTAACTTCCCAATAAAGACATTTTCCACCTCTTCTTTTGATCCATATAACAATCTCTTCGCAAAAAGTCTCCGATGAGTTTCAAAGAACATGTCTTTGTCATCAATATATCCGAAAAGTCTCACGATTTCATTCATTAGCTTTTCTCTTTGAAAATCTTCTCGAACCGATGGGGGCCCGTGATTGCCATCAGAAGTTTCGGGCGTCAAACACTTGAGCTTTTGCATCTGAAGAACAGCCCCAGTTTGGGTATGGACATTCTCTGATACATTCTGACCGTATTCATCATATTCATCTGCCAGATAGACCCCGTCCACGGTCCTTGGTCTCAGCAATCGATCAATGTAATGGGCAAGTAGACTGGCCAGACATATCCGACCCAGAAAGCGGTTCATGAATCCACGGAAAGCGTTGTCAATAGCTATCATGATCATATTGGAACCTCCAAAACATCGTTCAGCCATTCTTGAATGTTTCCAATAAAGGCTTATGAGGCATTCCACAAGTGCCAAGTTTTGAACAATGCTCTC
The DNA here is from genome assembly GCA_030374765.1 of Agarophyton chilense. NCBI lineage: Eukaryota > Rhodophyta > Florideophyceae > Gracilariales > Gracilariaceae > Agarophyton > Agarophyton chilense. Next base: position 737,856 of record JARGXX010000079.1, read on the forward strand.
CTTTTCACATATGCTATCTATGTGTTTGACGACAATGGAATTCCCTTCATCACGAACGAAATTCAAGAAAAAGTTCCCAATTGGAATCAGGCCATCTTCAACACGTTCTAGTAGTTTGAAAACTACGGGCAATTCACTCGTGCGGCCCTCTTGAATCATGTTGGTCGCTTCTTTTTGGAGATACTCTTTGTGTTTTCCTATGAGTTCTGCCTCAGCAGCTTGACGAACACGCAAGGTGGAATCTTCGTGCAGAAGATTACGCACACGCATTTCCTCAGCATCAAGATAGTTCCGTATCTGCTGAACAAACGTTTTTATATTTCCGTCTCGAGCTATGCGGGCGCCTTCCTCCTTGTAAAACTTCCGAGTACGAGACAGAAATCGTTCTTCAAAGACATGAACGTACAAATGAAGTGTAGAAACATGGTCAGGCGCATAATTCTCGATGCATCCAATAGGTTCATAAAACTCGTCCTCACAAACATCTGCGGCGCCAATCTCTACGAAGTTTTCAATAACACCGCGGATGGCCTCGCGATTTATCGGAATGCCTCGACGGTCGTCATCTACCAAATTTAGCGTAATGTCAACGATAGATGGCAAACTGCTCAGAAGATCTTCCCTCCAATAGAACATCAGAAGCTTATCAAGAGGTCGCACAGGGTCATGCTTCAGCGTGTTCATGTTAACATTTATCCAAAATCGTTGAAGATGGTGTAGAACTCGCTTCATGAACATAATGTACTTCCAAGCGACTTTCCATCGCCGAACATACTCCGACAGAAGCGTTGTACCGCCCAAAAGCTGCAGATGATGTAATTGTACATTTACCAGATCACGTACAAACTGCCGAACATGAACATACATCCTTCGCATTCGCATTGTATCGTTTTCATCGTAAAGGTTCCCAACATCTGTAAATATGTTACTCCATTCCTCCGGAGAAGTTTTGACTGGAGTATCTTGCATATTTCGCAGTATGGCAGAGAGCCGGGCTTTTACATTCCGCCAGCGGGAGTCAAGGTCGTTGTCAAACGAGCTTTCATGTATCGTCATCATGTGTTGTTATCCACCGCCGACAAAAACCTTGTGGGCAAGGATGCCCCGTATACGGAACAATAAGAACCTTCCTTACCTGGGACACAGAGAATGGCGTCCGCAAAGTCGACCAGGCGACACGGGAGGCTCCTTGTATTTCGCCGTGTATACTGAAAAGCGGCGGCAAGCAAGTTGTTCACGATTCTGGTGTGATTTAGGCCCCAGATACTGTACAGGGGGGTACTTCGAAAATCTTGTGCCGTGGATGACCTCTAGAGAAGCAAACCTCGTGTGGTACGACGCGTACCAAAGTGCGTGAACGATTAGCGCCAAGTTGGTCGAGGGCGAGAACGCCTGATGGTTTTGACGAAACACCGCACCCCACACGATGGGAAACGCAATGGGAGCGGTAAAGAAAAAAGCAATTTCCAATAAGCTTTATTTCATTTGGCTTGCACATTTAATGCCCTTCTCGCGTCGCTAAATTTGCACTGCAAACTTTGCAATGTCGTTTGCTTGAAGACTACAGTACTCATCTCTCAAACCCTTAGCCGTACACTTGGTATAATTCGAGAAAACCGTAAGAGCAGATAGAGGCTGTCGATGACCCGCCCGGTAGAATTCTGGAAAGATGTTGATGACCATGGTGGTCTGCTGCTAGAGAAGCTCTCGAATTGCTGGAAGGTGTGCAACTGCTATATACCCTATCACATGGTAAGACGCGAACATGCTGTTTCTTTGTGCAGTTTGGATAGACATTTGGACATCTTGATGAGCACGGACGAGGGGTTATGAGGTACCTGCGGACGTCGAAGAGCCAGATTTCTTCAAAAAGAACTTGTACAACTTACCGCGGCTGCTGGCAGGTAATGTTTCCCCTGCCTTGGAGAAACTCAAATTTAGGACAACTAAGTTTGGGCCGGTTGAAAAATTTTTGGTCGTGATCGTCTACTTTTGATCATAGATTTAAGCATTGCCATCAACGTTATTTCCGAGTATCAGATGCCCCACATCACCCAACTTAGCTTTCGCGCTTGCTCCATGAGTAGAAAAGACGCGCGTTGGAAACATCGTTCAATCCGCCTATCATCTGTCCTATCATCTGTGCGGTTTGTGTAAATTTTGTGCTCCAGGTAGAATTGATGATTGTTGCTGATATGGCTCCAAGTTTTGTTCAGGATTAGGGTGCGTTGGTCTAATATTTCCTGATGGATAGTTCGAAAACTCCGTATGACGGTATTGGCTCACTCCATATGCTCCCATTTGAAAGCTTGGTCTCTCATACCCATACTGTTCACCCATCGATCTCCCGTACAATAATTCGCCCTGATTGACTTCTACACTATTCCTTTGAGGGTAAACATGAGGCTGAACACGTCCTTGCCAATATGAATTTGGAACCTGGTCGAAATGTTCCTGAGAACTGCTTGCTTTCTGGCTGTGATGAAGTCGTTGTATCTCATCATAGTTGAGTGCCCTTGCATTCGTGTAAGGTGGTCCACTAGCCATGGTATGATAAGAATTGGGAACAGTCGGAAATGATTGCGAAAGACCTAGATGACGATAAAACTGTTGCGCTTGAGCATTGGGAGCAAGATGAGCTCCGATGTGTGCATGAGTATCTCCGGTGCGTCCTCCATGTGTTTGCATGGTTTGCGGAAGTGCTTGTCTGGCTTGGGTGAAGAACTGGGAATATGTGACTGCATTCCCGCTGTGTATGCCCGGTGCTCCATTTGAGCCACTTCGCCACGAATTCTCAGCGTGAGAATCACGTTTCGTAGCAGCAAAAGCGCGACCAGTGCTTAATCTGATCGAATCGGAAGGAGAATTCCTGTGCCTGAAACTCTGGTCCATTCCTTGCCTGGAGCTCGATCGCCCCTGATGTATACTGCCGCGATGTTGAGCGCCTATTCTCCGGCGTTTCAGGACGTTCGCACTATTTATATCACATTCCCTTTTTTTGGCTCGCGCCCTCTTTTCCGCTTGCTTCGCAGCTCGCTCTTCCTCATCATCTGAATAGTCATTCGGAACATTGCACTCTTCATCATCCCAGTTGCTAGTATCGTAGCCTTTAGTGATCACATCACTCCCTCTGACCCACGTGCTCTTTTGCTTGACTATATAAACCGTTCGGCCCATTGCAGCCCCGGTGGATTCACGCTCCTCACTTGAATTAAATCGAATAAGATAGAAAGGCCGTTCCACGGGGCCGAAAGTCTCATCGACCAATCCCAAAAGCTTTCGATCTTCAAAACAGAGAGCGGAGCCGTGATCCAGTGCCCTGACTGACTTCAGATCAGGGCCGAAAGGAGAAATCTTCGGGCGCGTTCGCCCATCCGGATTGCTTCCGTCATTGGGACGCCAATCTGCCGAAGAAACCACAATTACGGAATCCATAGCTGAAACTATTTTACCGACAGGGCATATTTCATCATCTCCGTTGATTATGACATTAGGAGTTGGGATCGCTTCTCTTTCAGGGTCAATTTCATGCTTTGATCGCAAGTGCTTTGCTTCTCCATCTGCTTTAGTTTCTTGAACAATAAGAGCCAGCTCGGCTTTTTTGGCATGGTGACTGTATCTGTGTTTCAAACTTGATGTGGAGGAAGATGAAGAGGTGGTGGAAGAAGAGACGGATGAAGATTCATACTTGGAATCCGATGATTCCGTGGCCGTATGTGGAGCATTTGAGGTCTTGCTAGCCGTGACTGCGTCAAGCAATCCTTCAATCAAGGGAGTTATGGGAGTTGTTGTAGCCTTAGAAAATATGTCGTTAACAATTTCAAACACTGGAGAATATTCGTCGACATTAAGAGGGCTTGACTTGGTTTCAGGTGTCACAGCCATGGAACAAGAGTTCGAGCTTATGAACGGGCGAAACAGCCGCGAATGCTAAGAAAACAAGCCTTCACCGTTACTAGTAAGAACAGAGTTGGGGTCAATACTGCTAATCACACGGTACTAACGGGAACCAGTTCCATGTGCATAAATGAGTATCGACTGTACGTGCCGTCGAGGGTTTGATTGCTACTGTGCAACGACGGCGGGGGATATGCAGTACAGGGTTAGGATTGCTACCCTTAGTAGCAATGCTATCAATTGCAAATCGGTTAGATCGCTACACTCTCGCCGGCAGCTTCATACTGTGAGACGTTCACAGGTGCCTCCATGGTGTCGCAACTCAAAATGTTACCTGTTATGAGCTCTCCGACCAGTCTGCGCCTTTTGTACAAACATGGTGAACACAAAAAAAATCAAAAAGTGACCAAAGAGGAACCGTGAATGTCGCCAAAAAATTTTACGGATTCCTGTAGGTGTCATCCGTTTCTACTGCTGGCCCAGCTCCCCACACAATCATCGTATTTTAGCACCAAGTTCGCACTGTGCGGTGTCCTGCATTTATCTACAAGGATGAACGGTGTGAGGGTTTACACTCGAGTAGCTGAAGCCGCGTACATCTACGCTCGCCGGTCCACTTTTGAGGCTGACCTTCACACGTCAACACCTTCAACCTTCGATCTGAAACGGTTTTTGGTCAATAGGGTTACTACGTGCACAGGAAATGGGCCTACATCTTAGCGTGAGCATCGGGTTCAGCTTTCTCGTTTTTGTTCTCGTCATCGCCGTCCTTGTCTTTTGGTACTGGAGAAGTCGCAAGAGGCAAGGGAAGCCTTTCTGGCCCCGTCAAATTCATACGCGACCTATTGTCATTCCAGTTCCGAAATTTCCGCAGAAGCCACCCCGAGCGGCAAGAAGTGCGAGTAGAAAGCAAAAAGATCGCCGGTCAACACGAGGACGCCAACCATCAAATCGTCGCGACCAAAGGTAACGTGGTTGTTCGGGATGCTACAATAGCTCATCTTCTGTGATATCAGACAGAACATCATCATTCAGCCCCTCAGTGAACATTTCATCAAAGTCCAGTTCAGAGTTCAACACACTTTCTGCTCGCACTTCTCCTGTTCTTGGATTCACAACGGGTACTCTTACACATAAAGATGCTCCTAATTTTGTTCTACGAGGGACAGTCGCTACCAGCTGGAACCCATAATCTTCAAAATGAACAACGCCCAGGCGACTATCGTCTCTGAGACTTTTCACGAAGGTTACACCGTGTGTTACATTTGGACCCATTCGCCTCAAGAACTCTAGCTGCCAGTACTTATTCGTCTTGTTTTCTAGCGCCCTTGCATCGCGCCAAAGCTCTTGAGTCCGGCCTATTTCACGCAGGATGTCGTCAATTGAGTAGGGAGCTTCTTCGCCTCTGATGAGGGATTTCAGCTGAAAGTGTGCTATCAGATCAAGGCTACGTCGAATTGGAGAGGTCACCTGCGAATAATAATCTAAGCCCAAGGATGCGTGTTCCTTTGGCTCTATGGATATCACCGAAGCATTAGCGTTTTTGAAAACCATTGCCGCCCGGGCTGGACCGTTTGGAATCGCCTCGATGACGTCATCGTCAGGATAGTCAAATGGTTCTTGACTTCGATAAGGAAACGGAAGGCTAGCTTCTTTGGCGACATAAGCGCCAACAGTGCAGGCAGTTATCATCAGCTCGGAAACAAGTTTCTGTGAAGCTGTATCTGATCGTCCCGTTCGGATATTGACTTCTGGATGATCATTGCCTGTGTCTGTCACTTCGATGCACGAAAAGGGAGTGTCGACATTGATTGCACCTCCTTCCATTTCACGCCACTTTCTGCGTCGCACTGCGAGTTTATGAAGCTGATTTAGAAGCGAATGATGTCTGTTTGTGTCATCTTCGATCGCCTTTTCTGCTTGTTCATAGGTAAGTCGAAAAGGTTTAGGAATAAGCGTGGGTTGCACGCGCATGGAATGCTCGTCGACAACTCCGTCTTCATTAATGCCAAACGAAAAGCTCAACGCAGTCCCATCCCACAATTCTCCCGTTAATGAAAAAAGCTCGGTCGCAAGTTTTTCAGGGAACATAATCAGCTTTTCATTTGGCAAGTAGATGGTCCTAGTGCGTCGAAGTGCTTCCTGGAGAACATCATCTTTGGTGCATTCAAAGTACCGAGATGGATCTGCGACATGCACGTAAACCAGGTTAGATTCAGGGTCGAAACCGATGGCGTCATCAACTTCTGTAGTGTCCGCGCTATCAATTGCAAATGCAAGATGATGACGCAGATCTGTTCTTCTGTCCCGATCGATGTCTGATGGGGGACTCGAAATGATATTTTCCGCAGCATCTACTATTGGCGCCGGAAACATTCGTCTCTGATCCAAGCCAGTTCGAAGCATTGTAAGATTTTCATGTTTTGACAGTATTTTCCATGCGACGAGAATGTCGAAGGCGGATAGCGGGGAAACGGACTTCGAAAGAGCGGACATTGTCATTTGAACAAGAGTTCTTGCCTCCTTGTCGAACAAAGAGAAGTTGTTATTAGCCGTAAATGCGTATCTGGTGTCCCCCTCGTATTTGCCGTTATCAAGCTCAATGGCCATGTCTCGCAGTGACATTACTAATGTCTGCATTTCATCTTCGGAAAAAGAATTCCGTAAATGTTCTAAACTGCAGATTGCATAAGCCTTTTGAAGAGTATGTTTTCTAAATTGATCCCTTTCAGATTTCCTTGCCTGTTCTACTTTCTGTGCTTTGATATCCTCAACGATCTTAGGCGATCGTGCTTCGTACATAACAGAGCCCTTAATGTTTCGGCTTTTGAAGAAGACATCGTCGTTTTCCAACAGTAAATGTGTGGTCAGAACTGATAGCGCACTTTCGTCGCTGAATAATAGGGAGCAAATTCGATGAATGTCTACTAGATCCTCCTCAGAACTAAATTCTTCCCACGATAATTCCAACAATTCTTCATATTCCTCTGCTCGAGTTTGAATCCAATTCTCTACGATTCTAAGATCTTCTGGGAGGGTAGTCACGGAATTAGATCTGAGCGCGAGGAGTATCTGCTTAGGATTGACGGAAAACTCGGAGCCAGAGGAATCTTGCACTATCCAGTTCCGTTTTCCGTCTGGTCGCACTGCGCGAGTTAAACGGATATTCGAACCGCTACGCACGTGCAGGTAGGAACCAGCCTCGATTGCGAGCGAATTGGTAACAGCCGCCATGATTACGTATAGTTGTTTAAAAACTGGCTTTACGCCCATTCGGTTGGCTGCAGGCAGAACCGGTAAAAGTGGGCGATCCTGATGACGGTGATGTGGCCGTCTTAATACAAATGATGAGAAGCACGTCTCAACGAAGGCAGGACGTTTCATTTTGCTGCCGAATCTCTTCGAGTGCATGACCATGCGTCCTGAATCGAATGACTGCCTGCGCGGGCGTGAAAAAACGAGTTATGAATCAAGTGCGTGGTAATTTCACCATGCATATACTTCGTCAAGCAGCCAATTTGTGACAGTTCCTGATTCACTGAAGAGTAGTGCTGGAAAAGCCCGAGTTTATCAAATGTGGCTGTCAAAAGATCATCTCGTATCTTTAAGTGCTACGTGAAAGCAATTCGACTGCCGCGTGGGCTTCAGCTTTCTTGTCGTAGTGATTCTTGCACGATTGTTGTGACAAACGGGAGATCCGAGGGCTGTTTTCTAAGGAGAAGGAGAGCGCGCATGCCCACAAACCAGGATCTCTATGAACGGCCCCACCATTGCAAGGAATCACGATCTGATCCAAACTTCATATTTATTGTAACCGAGCTTGTACCGGACTGGCTCCGAAATTTTAATCCAAAGTTTAAAATTGGATCGGACCAAAATCCTGGAGAACAGAATTTCGATTAAAAAAATGTCGATTTGGATCGAATTCACACGATCCAAAAGAATGGCGTTGGGTCGCTCCTGTTCAAAATGCGCCCCCCCCTGCGCAAATCGCAAAATACGATCGAGTCTACTGCCAAAACATTGGTCACTGATATCCCTATATCATCGGCAACTACATTCTATACGTGCACAGCACTACAAGTTTCCAACAACGACCGTTCTGGAAACAGATAGGCGCAGCGCAAGTGTAGGCTCTGGGTTCGGAGTCCTTACCATAACCGCTTGCAAGTATTGTCATAAACTCTGAAACAGTACCGCTGTGGTTGCTAATCAAACACAGTCCTAAAAAGGGGTCCTAGCGAAAACGTTTCGTTCTTGCAGAACCATGTAAGCACCAAAGGCACTTCGTCATTCATTACCAATTACAAAATACTTTCAAAATTAGAAACACGTTTTACTGAATAGTGACTCTACAACCTTCAGATCAAAACACGAAAACGACGTAGAGCTTCGTCACTTTTTTTAAGCTGCTATCGTCGTGCCATGAATCATTTATCATCACGACAGGAACGTTTAACAGTGTTTTTATCCATTATGTTGAGCGGAAACGTTGCCGCTTTCAATATTTGGTGCTGTCGTTCACAATATTTTAGTGGGTGCCCAGAAGAAAGAAGAAAAATACTCGAAGAAAAAACTCCCAATCGTCATTCTATTATTTTGGTAATCTAACACCTCACCAACTCCGACTTCGCCAAATCTTTCTGGATATTGCGTACTGCGATTCAAACTTTTCGTGAGCTTCTAAGGCCGTTTATTCGTCGCTATAACGACGATAAATACCATAAAAATCGAAAATCCATATGAAAAAGCATAACGTCTAGACGGCGACGAAAAAGGCAATCATTTTAAGAATTATGGCCGGGCCAGCTACTTGGTTTTCTTATGTTTAGCTTAGAAAAGGCAACATTATATATTCTTTTAAATAGTTTGTTGATTGCAGAACTACATTTTGGGAAGTTTGAGCTAGAAAAAGACCACACTTCCTATTTTAAGCATTCAATAGATTTATCTTTGTCTATAAAGCATTTATATTCTCTGCCGGAGTGTATTGGTGCTGTGGGTAGAACTATCATATATTTAGAGAAACTTTCGGAACAACAAATGGTCAACAGTTCTACCCCTGAAGAGGAGGGTTCAGTGCCCCTTCGCAGGCGATTGTGGACTCCAGATATCGCTCTGTTTCTATCTTTGCAATCTACGCTGGATCTACTGAGGACTCAGTGGCGTTCGCCTATTCTAATATTTCAAAGTTTTTAGACGATATTGGGCTACTACTGGGTTTTTGGACTGCTATACATGAAGCGTTTATCTACGGTGTCTAGCTCTGAAGCTGACGAATTTGATCAGGGTTTGTAAAATGCTTTTTTCGTCGCACAGGGTGCACGTCGAGCAGGCATTTGAACGATTTAAGGATTGATGGAGAATTCTACGGCGATGGTTGAAGTATGATTTACAGCGATCATCATTTATACTAAATAAGGCTATAAAGCTGCGAAACTCTTGCACTGTCGTAGACTCAGGCGAAGAACACGAATATCATGGAATTGAAAACATGACCGTGGCTTAATACTGTTTAGATAGGTGGTTAGAGTATAATAGGTCTTGCTTCGATTCTTTCTATGCTCCTGATTCTAAGGAAGGTGTGGAGAAAGAAGGAAATATATTAGAGGTGATAGTTTATAATTACTCAGAAACGTGGCAATAACTAGGACTTATTGCATTAGGGCTGCGCATAACTGTAACGCAATGACTGGTGGGTCAGCGTACTGGTCTCAACCAGTGGTAGCGTTGTTAAGCGGTTCCTGAGGTTAGAATCCTTGCTGGCGGTACTTCCAGAGTACTTTGTTCAATGGGCTGGCGTTTATGGCGAAGTGCTACAGGTTGGAGCTACGAAAACGATGGCTTGAAGACCAATTGGTGGAACTAATGCACCAAAGGGGGTATTCTAGTATCGTAACGACGCCTATTTTACTCTAAGGGAGGAGCGTCACTAGAGCCAAGTAAATAGTAATGGCGAGGCGCTGGAATCTCCCTGGCGCTGTAATGCTAATCAATTACACTAATTAACATAAATTAATCATCTACATGAGTCTAGCTAAGGTCTGCCAGTCCACGTGGCGTCTGTAAGATCCCTCAGGGCCCGGCGACTTTCAGGGCTCAACCGTTATCGATGCTTCTTCACATATCTCCCTCCTTCGGATTCGACCGTCACGGCGAAGTCCAGATTGCCTCATTACTGACCCACGGGACGTGAGCGCTTAGTCGCTTTCAGAACCATTGGGCGCGACGGGACGCCGCATCGTCATCACCTGTGGGGGTACGAGGCAGCGTGAGCTGACCATTGGCGACAGGGTGGCTATTAATTTGCATAAGGACTGAAACTCCCGCGCGCCGTGGACACTGGCCATAAGTACATCGCCGGCGTATTCCTCTCGGCGCGGTATCGCGATGGTCTCTTGGCTTATCCCCCCTGACGGACATTGGGGCCGTCCTTGGTCTGCGCTCTTCCTTTGGCGACCCTTTGCCCTTCGTCCACCGTAATTTAAGCCTGTCAGTCCGCTCAGGTCGATTCCGCACGTCTTCTCATCCTGGTACTTTTCCATTGTTCGTGTGCGATGCCAAACTCGTCTTATAAGCCCGTCGGATATGCCGTTCTCCCTCCGGACTATGTCGCCTCCGTCGGCTTCCCCATCCTTTTCCCGCCGGACCATACTGTGGAAAGCGGTACCATGGCTTCGAACAACCAAGCGGGAGCTCCTCGGGATACCAAGTGGCCTAAGAACGTCTCGGGGACCACTATGACCAAAATATCGGACGAAACCCGTGGGCAGTGCGTCATGCCATTCTTCCGTCCTCTGTGGAAGAATACCAAACGTTCTTTCATGTGTATCTCGACTCCCAAAGGTTTGCCAAGATACCCGATTTCCGGAGAGGCAGCAAGAACGCGCGCAACGTCTCGTTGTATAACCGATGATTGAATTTGTCCTATGTATCCGTGTTCGGCGACGCGATGTCGCACCCTCATCCAAGCGGACATGCCATGCGTCCGCTGCGAGGAGGAAGCCAAATACCAGTTCTGGGTGAATAAAGTCCTTTCAGACCTACACACGGACTTCACCTCGCCTCATGTGCGATTTCCTCCTGCGAGTCTCAACCACTTGGCGCTTTTGTGCTTCCGGCGGCCGTATGACCGCCTGTTTTGGAGGTCCAATTGGGTCTGTTGGAACGAGATGCACAAGCCCGATGGTAGTTTTCGTCAATCCTTCGGGTTCTTCTTTTGTTGGCACCAGGTGTAGTTCCACGACATGAGCGCAGACAAACGTCTTTCGTTATATCTTTCGCTTCCCCACGAAGATGAGAACCAATGGGCCCTAAATTGGCGTGTCTCGCCGCTCCTTATGGTTCTCAAGCCGTCTGTGGTGGCGTACCACTCGTCCCAACTCATTAGCGATGACAATGACCGAAGGTCTTGGCTGTCCTGGCAGGTACTCTTCGTCGAGTTCGGCGTAATGTCCCTTATGGCCTCGCTGGATACCGCGAAGTACGTAATCCGTATTAATGTCCGTTCGAAAGATTGGAGGGTATAAGACGACGAGAACATACCTGGTCGTCGAGGTTGCCTAATCCCGCTCCCGGAAATCATGATCCGCTTCCTAAGGAACCATAGCATCCAGAATATCGTCTGTGGGACCCAGTTCGACGTCGAAAAGCCCGAGGTCCTTTTGAATCATGTCCTACCAGGGGAGTGGGGCAAGACTCTTGGGTTCCTTTGGTATGACTGGAATACGGACTCACTCACGCCGATTCCGCTGCATCCACAGGGTTGGGACGACGCTCGTGCCTATCCCGCCAAGCTTTTGAGGAATCAACCATCAGACATTCTGAGGCATCATGTGCCCGACTATTATCCGAAAGCCATTGGATTCGATCCCCTGTGCTTTGAGTCTGATGTGGAAGCCACGCCGTTGGTTCCTGCTGTTATGTCCGATGGCGAATCCTTCGTTGAAGATCCCTACCTCCTACCCGTAGAGGGCGTTAGTCCTTCGTTCGAGTCCGCTGTTGGGTTGCCGAAGGCTTCCCCTCCTCCATCTCTCCCGGGCACTGCTCCTCAGGATGAGCTCTCATATGAGCCGCCCGTCGCCCAAGTGTACATCCCTCCTGGCGAGGTTACTGCCGAAACCGAAAGTCTTGTAGGTGATGCGCTGGCTCAAACGTGTACCGGGGGCGTCTACATCGCTCCGTCATCTCTGTTGTCACACTTTCCCGATTCGGTCACGGCTGCGGCTTCGGATCTCCATCATGTCTGCCATACCGTTGTTCTTACGGCCTCGATGGACTCTGCGAACGTCCTGAGGGAAGCCTGCTCCTGGGCGCGCCGCTCGGCGCTCTACGCCGCGGTTGTCCAACATGGTCAGGATCTAAAGACCGCTATGGTCAATCTCCTGCAGCAGAATGCGCAGGCGATGTCCCAGAAGGTTACTGCCGACTTGGATGCCCGGTATGGTCTAAATTTGAGTGACCAAGAGGCTTCTGATGGTGACAATAGTTCTTCAAGTGAATCTCCGACTAAGAAAAGTGCTCGGCTCGCTGGGTCCGGTTCTAATGGCCCAGTTGGCTCCTCGGGTGACCCTAGTCCCGGTTTCGCACCTGAAGGTTCCAATGAAGACGACGGAGCTACTCCTGCACCGCCCCCGTGAGTCCTGTTGCTGTTCCGAGCGCTTCCGCGAAGCTTTAAGTGATGATGAGGGCTCTTAAACCTCTGTTAGTTAGTAAAATAATTAATGCTTGTGCTTCCTCAAGGTCGTTCTTGTATCTCAAACGTGCGGGCCCCGAGACGTCGTCCAACCTTGAGAGCGTCTCAGGTCTTCCTTAGGTGTTGCCGAAGGAATGACCTTGTTCCCTGATGCGGGACCTACGACGAACCGTCGTGCTCCGGCGAACCGTTGTGTCGGGAGCCGGTTTGGGATTCTTCAGGCCAATGGTAGCCCTTTCTTGAAGGCTGCGCTCCGTGGTGCCGATTTGGCGCCAATAGCGGGCGATAAATTAGCCGGAATGGTTTGAGGCTCTTGCCAAGTGTCTTCTTCAGGTGTGTAGCCGAACGAACGGACGCGATAGCGCATAGTTTTATCTTCTCCCCGACCGGCGGAGATGTTGCGCTTAATTACATATTCCGGTCGGTATGCATTCTCCGGCAGGTGAGTGTGGTCCATATTGCCAAATCCATCGGAGTCGGTTGGAAGAGATGGGTCATCGTCATTGGTATTGACCATCAGGTCAATGGGGCTGGTCGGGTTCGGGGGAACTGCCTTAGGGAGTATGGGTCTTTGAGCTTCGACTTGAGGTCGTAGTGATTCCGTTGGGCCAGGGGACTGGGACTTTGGTGACTCGGTGGAACTGGGAGCTCTTGTCACCCGATCAATCGATACGGTGTCCTGTAGGCCGTCAATTAGTAACGTTATGGTATGTTGATTGGTCTTAATGACTTTGTATGGTCCCGTAGAGCGAAATAAGAGCTTCCGCTTAATGTCCTTGAGGTCCTCACTCTCTCTTGGTGGCCGGTCCAAGTTAACAAGTTCTCCTTTCCCAAAGGTCGGTGTGTTTCAAACGGCCTTGTGGAAATTGGCCTTGTAACGCCGCTGGGCTTTGGTCAGTACATTTTAAGCCGATTGAATAATGCGGTCGATGCGTCTGCGCGATTAGCACTTCGCCTGGATAGAATTCATCCCTTCGGTTGTGTCCTAGGATATGATAGACTCCTGAAGGTCAACATCTATCGGCGGTGGCGCTCTCGTTAGCGTTAAGTCGAAAGGGGTTGTCCCTGTGGAAGCGTGCACCTGTATGTTGTATGCACAAACCCGTGGCTCAACGTATTCGTCTGAGTCCAGTTGGTGCTCCGAAACGTAGTGCGTTAATCGGACCAGAAGGGTGCGTTTGAAGCCTTTGGCTTGGCCATTGGTTTGCGGGTGGTACGCCATGGTGGTCACATGTTTGATACCTAAGGTAGCACAGACATGCGAGAAGAATTTGGATACAAACTGGCTGCCGTTATCCGTAAGGAGGTAGAGTGTCATGCCATATGAATATACCTAGTGGGACAAGAAGGCCGTGGCGACATCCATGGCCGTTGTCTTCCCTAGGGGTAGAGCTCGGGTAAGTTTGGTAAACCTATCGGTTATAACCAAAACAAACCGTTTCTCATGGGACGACTTAGGCCAAGGCCCAATTATATCCATCGCGACAAATTCCATCGGCCCTGAGGTGGGTAAGAGCTTCAATTTGGCCTGATGGTTGGCACAAGACCCTCGGATTTGTGTACACGATGTACAGTTCCGTGTGGTTTGCCATAGGCCCTGCGCCAATAGTGGCCAGTAGAAGAACTTCTTTAGGGTCGGGCACATTCGTCGGCCTCTAGGGTGACCGGCCAATCGAGGGAAATGGGCGAGGTATAGTAATCGCGCCTTTAGTGAACTTGGTATTACCCGTTGGAGTGCGCCATCCAGCGGTGAGCGGCGACATAGTAGTCCAAATCGGTCGTAGTCGAATAGGCATCCAGGGGTTCCTACCAATTGGGCTGTTTCCTTGCAGTACTCGTCTTCGACCTGCGCCTATAAGAGTTCCTCAATAGTTATAGGGAGGAACTCTTTTTCCTCCGGGGTTATCGCATTAACCTGAGGTGGTGTCGAATTAGGTGGTACTGTCTCCCAGTCCAATATGTATACTTCGTTCTCCTATACCTCAGGATCATCCGATTGGACCTTATTCATAAGGTCATCCGTTTCCGTATAACCCTGAGGTCCATCATCTGTAAAGGGGGTAGGAATTAGTTCGTCCAATAGAGTGTCATCAGTTCCGTCGGTAATGATTCGCGACAGGGCATCTGCTGCCTGGTGGTTAATGCCCGGCGTATAGTTTATCTTTTAGTCATATTCTGACAGCCTGAGGCGCCACCTACCCTGGCGACTTGATGCATCGGTCATATTGAGTAGCCAGCGGAGTGAAACATGGTCTGTCCCAATGGTAAACCTGGTTCCCTCGAGGTACGGACGGAGTGTCAATACGGACCATACGATGACTGGACATTCCTTTTCGGTAGTACTATAGTTTCGCTCCGCGCTGGTGAGCTTTCTGCTTTAATATCCAATAGGTTGATAGTCCTTCGCTGACATTTGTTCTTGTAGCAGTGCACATCCCACTTGGACATCAGAGGTTTCTGTATCCAGGACAAAGGGCCTATCGGGTTTTGGTAAAGCCAATATGGGTGGGTTCAGCAATTTGACGTTTAGGGTCTGAAATGCATAGTACTGGTCGTCGGTGAGGGCTTCGAATTCCGAAGGTGTTTCCTTCTTCAGCATCGCGTGGAGAAGGGCCGAGATCTTGGGAAACCCTTTGACGAACCGTCGGTAAACGTTGCATAAGCCCACGAAGGATCCTAGTTCCGTGTCGGTCCTAGGAGGCTTAGCCTGGCGAACCGAATTTGTGGTCCGTGTGGCTACCTTTAGCTTTCCTGAGAGGACGAAGTGCCCGAGATAGTCCACTGAGGCCTGGAGGAAGGCGCATTTGCGGAGTTTCAGTGTTACTCCAGCGTCCTGTAGGATTATAAGCACCTTCTTCATGTGGCAAAGGTGTTCCCTTACAGTCCGTGAGAAGATTATAACGTCATCCAAATAGACCAGGGCGAACTTGAATTTTTCTCTGGACAGTATGATGTCCATTGCCCGTTGGAAAGTGGCTTGTGCCTTTTTTAAACCAAAAGGGCATACGAGTAAATCTGAACAGACCTTCATAGGTGGTAAAAATTGTCAACGCTCTCGCATCTTCGGCCAGTGGTATTTGCCAATATCCGGAGTTAGCGCCCAGTGTGGTAAATACGACAGCTTCGCCTAAGGAATCAAAACAGTCATCCATGCGGGGTATCGGATATGAGTCCCTCTTGGATAGTGCGTTCAGCTTTCTGTAGTCGACAAAGAACCTGACGGAACCATCTTTCTTCGCTACGAGGACAAGGGAACTTGCCCATTCGGACTGGTTTGGAGGCGCCGGCTCTATGACTAGAGCTTTCGTCAGTGTTCTCGGAATGCTAGTTCAGTGGTCAAAAAAGGACGAATTGAAATGACCGAAAAACCCATGAATTTATTCAAATTTGGAGGTGTTAATTTCCGAAAATATTTTCATTCGTTCATTAGTGATAGTTTGTATGGGAAGGAAAACTAGCACATATCTGCAGTTTTTCTAGTTTTGATGGAGGTAAAACTAGCGTGAATCTTTCTGTCGCCGCAGTTTAGGTCCATTGGTTTCGCCCCCTCCACCATCTTCGATCCCCATAAACGCTTCTCCGCAACCCTCTTCCAGAAAGACGCAATCCATGTCCTCAAACAACAGCCCGCCCTCGCACACTTCAAGAACACCTTTTTCCACCCCATCTCCCAAACATCCGCCTCCGGCTCCCCCGCCTTCGCATACCCCATGGCAGCCACCCTCGGCTCAAAAGTCGTCCCCGCACTCAAGACCGCCATCATGCAGTCCACAAAAGATAACATCGTCTGGCATCTCCCTCACTCCACCGGTATCGACTCCTTCATCGGCCTCGTCCAAATCTACTCCGACAAGTCCTCTACCTCTCTCAAATCTTCTTCCATCACCTCTTACACCCTTCACATCACCCTTCTCAACTTCTCCGACTCCTTTCGCCGCAAATGCATCTCCGACAATCTCACACTCCTCGGCTATCTTCCCACCTCCTTCACCCCCAATCACTCCTTCTCCAGATGCAGATATCATCACTCATTCCTCCTCCATCCCCCGCCAAACAAAAATGGAACTCATACAGCAGACCATCTCCTCCCTCCTTCAACCTCTCTTCTCTTCCGCCCTCCCCGGTTTCCCCTTCCGCGACGCAGACGGCGTTCTTCGTCAATGCCACCCCATCATCGCCAGCTACTGCGCAGACATTCCCGAGGCAAAGGATATTCTCGCCATCTCCCACTGCACCCGCCCCCAGCACCCCTGCCACAGATGTTCTGTCCCTCGCTCACAACTCCACCAACACTCTCACGCCCATCCCCCTCGATCTCTTCCCCTCACCCTTGTAGCCCGCAACAAACACTTCTCCCTCCTCAAGGACTCCGAAGCAGCTCTCCTCGCCCGCAAGCCAAGAGTCTCGCGCAACTTCTAGGAACAAGCTCTCCAAGCACTCCACTCCCTCTCCCTCGCAAAATACCCCTCCCTCTTCGAGTCTTACCCCTTTTTCAACATCACCCCCCTCCTCACCACATACAACATCTTCCCCTTCGAACCCCTCCACAACTTCCACCTCGGCGTTTCCAAATTCATCAAGCTCGCCGCCATCGAACGTCTCAGATCAGAACACCTCTTCACCACCATCAGCTCCACAAACTCCCGCCGTTCCTTCCACTCCGTCCGCACCTCCATCCTCAAGCACTCCAACTTCATCCTCCCCGCCATCAAAAATCATTCCCCAGCTACCGGCCTCCACATCGACTTCTCTACTTCCGAAAGCGGGCAGTCCCTCAACGGCTTCTTCACAACTGACGGCGTCCGCGGCATGCTAGAAGCAAAAGACTACCGCGCCCTCGACATGGTCTTCCCCTTCATCGGCGCCTTCTTCAACCGCTGCTGTGACGAAGCCAATTCCGCTCCCATCACAACCGTCTTCTCCAAGTACACAGACCTCCTCCTCACCTCCATGTGCTACAACTCCATCCCCGAATGAACCACTTCTCGTCTTGCCAAACTCGCCTCCCAAATCCATACCTTCAAGCACAGAGCTGTCGATGTTCTCGGTCCATACCATACCTACAACCTTGGCACCCTCAATTTCCACCTCCTCGATCACATCGTTGACGACATTCGACGCTTTGGGGGTCTCCACTTCAACGATGCAGGCATCTTCGAACAAACCCATACCCTCTTCAAAGCACATTACTCCCGAACCTCCAAGCGCAGACCCACCGCGCACAACGAAACCATCCGTGTCATCGAACGCTCCGATGCCGTCAACAATTGGATTTCTCTCTCCGCTGATCCTTCCGTCACCTCATCCTCCCATGCCCCTCCTCCTCCCTTCCAAGCCCGCAAACCAGGTTTCGTCCGTGATGGCAAGCACACCTCCTTTTCCGATCTCATCACCGCTCACAAATTCCTTCGAGCAAACCCCCACGCAACAATCTCTTCCCTTCAGGACCTCTTCTCCCAAGACACTATCGCCATCATCTCACAGATTGGAACCCTCGCACTCCCCTCCTTCGTCACATTCACACTCAAAACACTAGCTGTCAACCAGGACTCCCCCATTCTCCGCCAAACCCGTCTCACATTCGTCAATTCCGCATACGTCGTCGGCGGCTTCACCCCAACCCTAGACGACTACATCGCCGACCGAAACGGCTCCAATCCGTGCTTTGCACGGTGTTGTCTGTGAAAACATGCATTTGTAGCGTTATATTCGTGTTGCACTGCACACATCTACCTTGACCGCGCGAGTGCACACGTGTCGCTTGCACGAATACTCCTCCGCCTGCGGGGAGAGCTACGGCATGCCATGGGCCAACTTTCCTACACGTGTCGACATCCTCCAAACACGTGCCGTGGCACTCTTGGTTCCGCCGCCCGCGCGAGTGTCACGGCACGCCATTGGCGAGCGCGAGTACACGTGTCTCCGTCCTTGAATCCTGCGACGTGGCACTCCTGTTCCGCCGCCCATCCTAGTGCCACGGCACGCTATTGGTCATCTGTTACACGTGTGTCACCGTTGACTAATCCCGTGCCGTGGCAATCTTCCTCCGCGGCCAAGTGGCCCATTCGTATCACACGCAGCGACACACACACACACAAACTGTGCTTTAGAACTCTGACGGCCGACAGAGGTGCGCTCTGACTTCATCGGGGGTCCCGATGAAGTCCCCGCGCACCTCTGTCGGCCGACAGAATGCACTGTGTACACCTGAGCGTCCTAAAAATTACAAAATTATATGTATTATGTCGGCCGACAGACATGCGCGGGGACTTTATCGGGACCCCCGATGAAGTCGGAGCGCACCTCTCTCGGCTGTCAGAGTGCGCCGTGTACACTTGGGCGTTCCAAAATTATATGTATTATGTCGACCGACAGCGGTGTGCTGTAACTTCATCTTTGGACCGATAAAGTCGCAGGGCACCCCCGTCGGCCGACATATACGCCATAACATCACGCATGATGCATTTCTGAGATGTTGGTCGACTGTCGGTCGACAGAGGTGCGCTTCGACTTCATGGGGGGTCCCGATGAAGTCCCCGCCCACCTCTGTCGGCCGACATAATACATATAATTTTGTAATTTTTAGGACGCCTAGATGTACACGGTGCATTCTGTCGGCCGACAGAGGTGCGCGGGGACTTCATCGGGACACCCGATGAAGTCGGAGCGCACCTCTGTCGGCCGACAGTCGACCAACATCTCAGAAACGCATCATGCGTGATGCTATGCCGTATTTGTCGGCCGACAATTCACCAACATGTTGTAGGGACACCATTCGGGCCATTTGTGGGACGCCAGGGGTGTGCTGCGACTCGATGGGGCTGGAGATGGGGAAGCTGTGGAGGGCGAATGAGGAACTGAAGAGGCGTGTGAAGGTGTCGAAAATGCACATGGAAGGGGCGGGGAGATTTTAGGTGCGCGGAAGGTGTTGAAGGAGGTGGGAGAGGAGAGGGGCAGAGCAAAAGGGTCGCCGGTGACGCCAGGGAGACGCGGGGAGCCGGCTGGGATGAAGAAGGGGAGAGAGAAATGGAAAGGGGGAGGAGTTGGAGAGAGTCGGCTGAAGAAGAGGAGGGTTGGTAAGGATGTGGAGAAGAAGGGTGGGAATGTGTGTGTGGTGGGGCAGCCGGGTGTGAGGAACTTGAGCAGTGGGGAGGTGGACGAGGTTGAGAATGCGGTGGTGGACTTCTTCAACCTCAAATACCCTCCCGGTGGAACGCTGGAGCCTAGTATGCAAATGGTCCAGTAAGGAGGTAGAAAGAACTGACGACTGCCTTGGTATGGATCTCCACCTAGAGCGGTCAAAAGTGACCAGTAAACTGCAAATGCAGATTAAACTGCATTAAATGGTCAAAACACTAAGATGCATGGAGTTCTTATTTCCAAAAATTTTTTTTTCAGGTGCCGAACTAGCGCAATCTGCAAAATTCTTAGATTTTTTGGCTTTTTATTTACAAAACTAGCTATCTAGCACACTTATCTAGCATTCCGAGAACACAGACGTTGCGCATCTTGTCCATCTGGTCGGCGACAATTTCTCTACCCTCAAGGCCGGTAGGGTATGGGTGCTGGAACTGTGGTATAGCATCATCCTGAAGATCAGTGCGGCGTGTAGTGGCTCTGATTCTGCCCAATCTACCTGACTGCATATTCTGGTATTCTCTGAGGAGATCAAGTACCTTGGGCTGTGGAGCAAAACCCGGCGACGGGAAGTGCTCTCAAGGTGTTCGAAGCCTTGCTCCCTGGGGGAGGCAGACTCAGAGACAGAGCCCTCCGTTCCACCCGTAGTGTGGGGTGTAACTCCCACGGGGGATTCCGGCAGTACCGACGGAGGTGAGGGGTAGAAACCGTGGATCGGAAATGGGTATGGGTATCCCAAAGAATGGGGGAAAATCCGGCGAAGAGGAAAAACGGGGCGAGGGTCGGGCACTAACAGGCACCGGACCCGAGAACCAGAAAAGGGGCGAAACAACAAAAGAAACCCAATACAGGGGCGAAAGCCTGTCCTCGAAAGGAAACACAAAAAGCACGCAACAAGTAAGCAGAACCCCTACGGGGTATCGTGCACGCAGGTCGTCTGAGCGGTCCCAAGGGGGTGGTTGCACGGAACCCAAACGTGGGCACTCTCCAAGTGGAGTCGTGTCCCTACGCAGGCGTTGCTAACCAGAGCCCGTTCCGGGTTGTAAGGCCGAAACGATGGCGACGAAGAACCTCTAAAGGTATCGAAGACCAACCTTGGTTGTCATTTACTCTGAGCTCGGACTGTCAGATCTCGCCTCCCTAAGTAGGGCCCACTAACTAAACTCTACAGTAGTGCACACCTGCTCAGGGCCATACACGTGGAGATCCCACTGCCGATGCCCAAAAGTCCAACGTTCTACAAATATCCGAAAATCGGTGCCAAAATTAAGCCACGTGTATCACGGGGCCAATCCAACCATGGGCCATCCGAATTTTCCCTTATAGGCGAAATATAACCAGAAAACAGTGCCACCTCAGCACACCTTAGAGGGGATCATAATCATAACCCTCGGAGGGTTCAATCCTCATTCTATGAGTTGCATCTTCAAGTATCCCCTGACTGGGCGTTGCTCTACATGAGCCCATAGGATTCGAATTCTGCGCCGATAGCGACTGTCCCCTCCCGATAGTCGACGTCCTCGTCGGGAGTTGGCGTCGCAAGATTATCCATTTGGGACTCCATGATGGCCACGGGCGGGGGTAGAGTGATACCAGTCACTGTACCTTTAGGTAACCACACGGGTTTATCTCGGAAGTTGCTGATTGTGACCAAAAAGGACCTGTTGGGGTGGATCTCCATTAATCCATTGGCCATCCGGGTAAGGTGCTTCAGAACCGTTTTGGGGGGGTTCTGAATCGTTACGAGACCTTAAGACTGGGAATGGACCGATACGGCGATATAGATCATTGGGGTCTCGTTATGGCCTTTGAAAGGCGAACCTTATTGGACTTCGTGTTTTCGGAGACAACCGCTCGTTTGCGATTAGCTTCTGGCCATGGGGCGGAACCAGTGTTGGAGATGAAAGGTGCGCAGTAAAATGTGACTTTTCTAAGGCCTGGATAAATGGCCTTAATGTATCGATCGATAAAGGAGGTCCATAGGATTATCTCAGCGCCCAAGTGAGGACATACAAGGAACCACGTGCGGACATTGAATTGTCCTAACTAGTGGTACAGTAGTACTATTTCTTTAATGTCCTTTGGTCTACGTGATGCATCGGTAATCCTGCGGGTCTTCCTTGCCTGAACGAAATCTTGCCAACCCAGTGGGAGTAGCCTTGGATGAACCAAGTTCGGACCAGCGCCTGTGTCCAATACGGCTGTAGTCCCTCGAAAGTTGTTGGAACGAAGTCCCACGGCTACTCGAACTTTGCAATTCTCTTTCCTGAGGATACAGACCGGGTTGTTACTGTGTTTCATTTATGGTTCAACCTGAGTCGTCCATTCTGGGTGGTTGTTGTTGGGAGGTGAAGAGCTCTTTGGCTTATGACCGTCCAATTCGGTGAGGCAGGGGCTTAAGGAGGGAGGATTTGCCTCGCGTCGACCCTCTAAGCGTTTTCCGATGGGGTTTCCGTTTTTTCTGTAGGACAATGCCCCCAAGGGGGAAAACCTAGGAAGACGTCCGGATCTTCCTCTCACGAGGTAACCGGCGCGGTAGAGCACTCCCAGGGATCGGCGCGCAATGCTGGGTGAAAGCCGGAGCCGAACCGTCGCGACGGGCGCAGGGAGGCTGAAAGAAGCCGAGAATATCCGCCGAAGCGGTGCTTGCGTATCCTCTGAGGAGGCAAAACCCACGAGAGTGGCGAGCACGACAGGTGTCAGTGCGAGCCGCAAGAGCGGGAATTGCCCAATGAAGGGGAGTAAAAGGGAAGGAAAATGGGAACGGAGACAAGAGGGCGAGGTTGACCACGAGTCGCAAGAGGGGACTCGGGAATAGCCGGAACTGCCGGGTGTAGCAAACCGTATACACGGGTGGAACCACGAAAGTGGGAATAGATACCCAACATACGAAGGCTGCTTGAACGTCCAAGGGGGTTGGGAAGCCGTGCACCACGGGAAATCCCTCCGTAAGGAGCTGTATATCCGCGCAGGCGGTTCGACCCAGAGCCAAGATCTGGAAGACCAAGATCACCCTTGTTGGGGAGACTTTACTGGACCGGCGGCCGCGAGGCCGGCGGCCTAAGTACTGTAGTCAACGTAGAATAGAATAAATAAAGTCTATCCTAAATAGCTAAATGTCCGTCTAACAAAGGGGCCAATCTGGCGGCCACGTGTCGCGCGGGCGCTGCAGCCACGTGTATGGCACCCGGTCCCGCCGGTGCATCACCGGCGTTCGGGCCATCGCCGTGAAAACGGATTACTCCTACTCATAACCAAGTTGCACGCCGGAGGCTCCGGAAAAAACTTAAGTCTCCAAAAACCTCCCTAGAGGACGTTGCTCTTCATATCCCCCTTCTCAGACGGAGCGACAACCTCGACGAGGGAAGTCGATGCCGTCGGGAATACATCCGCTGTGCACTTCCACATTTCGGTTACCGGTAGACACCTTCGCCTGGAGCGAATCCACTCCGATTTTATCGGCTCATCCTCATGAGAGCGAAATTCTATCTGCGATCGCAGTGCGCCCCGTGAGTTGCGGTTGTGATCCTCAGCAAGAGTGAAGCGCAATCACCAAGTTTCACGACCATTCCTTGTCGGGTTCCCTTGTTGTGGATACTGTAGTCCGCCATCCCGATTGTTCGGTTGTGTTGCACCTCTGCTTGCGCGGTATATCCCTCCATGAGGTGTTTTTGTCAGCTTCATAGCCTTCACATTCCTCCCTGAGGCGTTCCGATTCCTCCCTGAGAGAGTACGCGGCCACCGAATCATCGGACCACCTCCCCCCCGCGAGGGTAGGAGCGCACGAGCTTCGTCAACACGGCTAGTGCCCGGTGTCGTGGGTCTTGACTTCCAGTGTCCTTCCCGTGCTGTCTACTAACTCCCAAGGGAGATCGTGTCTCGAACCGAGTTCCAGCTTTCCGCGGACGGGCGGTTTTTCCACCGGTCCAAACCAGGATTACCGGGTTCAAAGCGGTCCACAACGCAAAACGCGGATAACTTCAGATGCAAAAGTCCTGGCACCAACCCGACTAGTCGGCGT
The DNA here is from genome assembly GCA_030374765.1 of Agarophyton chilense. Lineage (NCBI taxonomy): Eukaryota > Rhodophyta > Florideophyceae > Gracilariales > Gracilariaceae > Agarophyton > Agarophyton chilense. The sequence goes on from JARGXX010000079.1 coordinate 761,606, forward strand.
ACTTACAAGCAGCAGAACTTTCAATTGCACCCAAGAATGAGAGGATTGAACACCATTAAGTGGGAAGTCGCGACCTGTTTCAGTTCAGGATAAGAATAGAGCGGCAAACTGAAAAGATGTCATATCTCTGACGTTTTCCGAGATAATTGGGTTCCGTCTTCGCCAAAGCGCTTGTATATCTCCAGAATAGTCTGCGTCCAAGTCTCATCCGAATCAGAGTAGTATTCCTGGAGTAACGGGGTTTTCGCAACTGGAATCCAGGTATTACTGTAGAGATGAAACATCCGATTCCGGAGGAAGCAACCGTAAGCAAACGGGGAGCCGAATCGTTCTGAATGATTAATAAACAAACGAGGAAGGTCTCCAGGTGACCTGAAGTGTACAGTAGCACTCGCGCAGCGGTAATAGACCAAGTCCACATCCCAAGTATGGGGCTTCACCACCACGACTCGTGGGCGACCAGCGGCAACAAAACTGATCAAGAAACGATGCAATCGGGTGTTGCACACCATAACGAATGGGGAAAACCCGTGATTACGGATCACAGAAGCAATCTTGAACCAGCAAGCTGGATGAAAAACCCATCAAGTGTAAACAACCGAAAACGAAAGGGGCGATCAGACACGACAACAGTCGGGACCCGACCGCTAAGAGCGAGCATTGTTGTGACCTCACAACAAGTGAGAGCCACTCCCGTATGAACGGCATGAATAATAAAGCCAACCATACTCCTTCTTCTCCATTTCCGACCAAACAACCATAGTTCTCCTTCTCTCCACCCAGGGTGGGCTACTATCCCACTTGGGCTTTCACCACCGATGTCGGGATTCCCGTCCGCGTCCTGCGGTGATATGAAACCACTTTAGAACGTGGGAGGTGCTGCATTGGCTCAATGCCATCCCATTCGGGACCCAACCCGTGCCAACGGACGCGATACTGTATGTAACCATCCCGATGGTAAGAATGCTCCACGACGTGGTCGATAACGAACTGGTCGTAGAATTTCCGGCCCTGCCGTGCCTGTGTCACAGTGCCATACTGGCAGCTTTCCGCCATCGCATGTGGGCTACTGTGTCTGTCCCCGCAGGGGTCCACGGCTTGGTACGGCCTTTCCCTGACCTGGGTACGGATACGAACCGGTTTCTGGGAGGCTTTGACCGCTTGGCGTGGTACTTCCGCCATGGCGTCGTGACGAGAATCGTCATATCGACGGCTTCGGCTGACGGCCTTCCCATAGGGCAATTGTCCCAGTTTTCGGGTCGGGGAGCTTACCAAGACTTCTCGTGCAGAAACCACCCTTCGGTGGAACGCGGACTAATCCCAAAGCTGGGTTTCTGGATCGTGCTCCGCGAGTTTCCTTAGTGGAATCCGTCGCGACGGTGATGAACTTGACGCAGGAGGCGGTTTTGCCACGGGGCGTCGTCTCTTGACGGTTGAATCGCCTCGAGCGCCTATTGGTGCATCTCCCCTGTCGGGTGCCACTTGGTCACGTGACGGGACCAGCTGATGGCTGGGAGCGCTCCGCGCCGTGCTGCGTTCCGCCTCCTCACGTGAGGGCGTGTGCAACGGCGTTGCCGGTGTGTCGGCTAGCTTCGGCGACAAAGTACCACGTCGGGCGTGCATCTCCGGCTCAACCGTGTCTCCATCACGAACGTGCTGTGACGTTTCCTGCGAATTGTCCCTCTGGGAAGCAAGGTCGTCACAAACTATCCCTCTGGAGGGTCCAACTTCACTTGGCGACGAGGTGCTTCCGTCATCGACGTGTCCGTTCTCCGGAGTGACCGGTGCGACTTCGACAATACTGTCGGGGACAACCGAGACAATCGGAGTGTATCCGCGACTGCGCGAGCGTCCTGAACCAGTGTCAAGCGTTCTGGGTGTGTTTCTCCCCTCCTGTACGGTTTGCTTGCCCGGCCTAGCCGGTGTGTCCTGCCGTGCAGTTGGTGTCCACACTTCCGGTGTAGTCGGCTCAGAGGATCCCGAGAGGGCCTGCTCTGTAGTATCCAGCGTAGCTAGTGTCGACGAACCGTGACCCACGGGCTCCGGATCAACGCTCGACGGCCCAGCCCGTTCAGTGTCGCAAGCGCGAAAATAATCCTTCGACAAGATCGCTTCGGCGAGAGATTTTCCACTTTGTGGCAAGACAACAGATGTTGAATCCCATTGGTGGGCACCATCCGAAACAAAAGCGGTAGACCTTCCCCAAAAGGGCAAAAGATCCAGAGTGGATGTTATGACTAGCGTAGTACCATCATAATCCGGAATGTCCGGCTCCCCTCTGTCATCTTCGACGTGTAAAGCATCCCGAATGACCCGTGCGTCCACGACGACAGTTTTGGTAACAACCGAGATATTCGGGTTTCTCTCGCACATTTGCGGTTGATCGACATCAGATTCCAGTGTCCTGGGTTGGGTTTCCTCGCGAGGTACGGTGTGCTTGCCCGGTATAACCGGTATGTCCTTCCGTACTATACGAGTTGAGCCGTCGGACGAGATCGGCTTAAGGGAGTCCGCGAGGGCATTCCTTTCAGTACCCAGCAATGCTGTCGAAAGAGAACCGTGATTCACGGGATACAAATGCAAAGAACCATGAATGTCTTCCAACGGCGGTGCCGGTGATGTTTCGCGAGCGCGACTAACATTCAGCAACGACTTCCCTTCGGCGGGAGACTTTCCATTGCGTGGCGCTTTCTGCAAACCAGAGTCCCCGTGGGGAGTGCCATCGTGCACAGATACGGTAGAACTTCCTTGAGAGGACTCAGCATCAGTGGCACGGTGCAGATGAGTGCAGGGCACGTCCGTCGACGAAGCTTTCCGTCCACCAATATCCCTTTCGATGTGTCCAGAGCTCCGTGTACCACCGTTATCATGACGCGACGAAGCGGTAACAGTCTCTCGACGAGAGTCAACATCCTCTTCCCCTTCCTTAGACGGAGCGGCATAGAGAGTGGTAGAAACGCCCAACTGGCGGGGATAGACACCGCGCAGTGGCGTGAGAGAAGAAAGGCCATTCAGGCCAGCGTCCGATTGAATCGGTATATCAGAAAGTCACACGTGTGGGTTGTAGAGCGGGAATCGCTTATTGGCGGGTAAAGCAACCATCTGGATGGGATAGATTAGCCCTACCGTAGAAACGGGAACTTCCGCAATATGCGAGGGATTCTGAGAACCTTCCTCGTTGCGAGGGGCTGAAGCATCCAGAGTTCTGTTAAATGGCCCTCCTCTGCGCCTTGGGCGTATGCAGGCCATCGAACGTTGAACAGCGGAAGGCATTACTGAAAGCCACGAGTTCCAGCAACTCTCATGATCCGAACAATTCGGTAGCCCATCCATCAATGGCTGGGCTTTGAAATTCACCAACTCAGGTGGTATCTTTCCGACGTCAGTCGTGCAGAACCGACGGTAGTCGATGACAACAATCCAAGAACCATTGGATAACTTAACCAGTACTGCTGGTGGCGACACACACGGCAGTGTGGATAAGTTCAGCGTAGACTGGGGACCTCCGACGAGATTATCCCCCTCCTCAGAGTGACCCATTCCGGTTGAACCGGTACGATCCCCTTGAAGGGTAAAGATAGACATGGGGTGAGGAGCAACTCTTCCAATGACTTGGTTCCTAACCAGACACTGGTGTTTCTCTCCAGAGTTGGAAACACATACACAAAACGATTTGTCGGGCTCAATGTGAACCATTCCATCCGCGAAAGCGAGTTGATGCCTGTTCGACAGTGATGGTATCGGTCGAACGATTCGAGTACCGTGCTGACGAGAACTGACACGCACCCAAGAGTGGGACTTTGGCGGAATGCAAATCGACTCGTCGACACGAAGCTTTGTAGACTCGCGAAAAGCGGCGGGGAATTCCTGTGCAGCAGGAAGAGGAACATCCTTCTTCGATGCACGCTTCGGCGGACGGCGGACGATGGGGACAGAGGATCCATCGTCCAATTCCACACGCTTTAAGCGGGGTACAATTGCTTCGACGAAACGGTCGCAAAAATCACAACCCAAGATGAGAGGGGCGGGGAGTGACCGACAGACAATAAAGTGCAGCTTCACGACGCAGGGTCCTAAGCGTACCACCAAATCGATCACTCCAACCGTTTCTAACGGGTTATTACCAGCGTCAGCGGCGTCTAATGCTACGCCACGGCGGATTTGCGACTGCAAAGCAGGTGGTAGGATAGATTCCACGACGAAGTTCGGTTCTGTACCTGTATCCAACACAGTGAGAAAACGCACCATGAACTTGGTAGTAAAGCCTAGGTCAGCGTAAACTTTAAAGTTTCGCTTTGCCATGACCATGACTCTATCCGGGATCCGGTTATTTCTAATCCGTATCCACGGTCGACGCAAAACACCGAGGTGCTTAGAGTCCGCGTCTGCGGTGTCCTTCCTTGTCAGGATTTTCACCGGGGAGCGAGGCATCGGCGCCTCGGGCGTCGTCAGCCTCAACTCTGAGGACGCCTCTCCCGAAGGGGAGACTCCCTCTATTCTTTTCCCTGTACAGGGTCCTGGTCGGGCGAAGGCCCGACTTCCTCGGCAACGAGTGCATGATTCCGTTGCACGGTAGCTACCGCAGGAGCGGGTTGAGATCCACCAGCGTGGTCTGGCGTATGTGCGGCGCGTGCCGGCTGAGCCGGTTTGTACCGAGAATTCGGAGTGTGAGCCAATGCGTTGGGGAAGTCCGTCTTCGCGCGGAGATATGACGTGAGTGGCACGGAGCCCTTCTCCTGCGGGGAGAGGGCTTCGTAATTATCCACCACTCGCGCCATATCGCGTAGCGATAAAAGGCATTGCGAGGAGGTGTGCCCGCGCTCGTAGCACAAGTGGCACACCAACGTCACTCCCGCGTTTCGCGGTACGGCATTCCGAGCGTCAGTGTATCTTCCGGGTTCCCGGTTTCCAACCCATCCAGGGCGCTGACTTCGTGTCATTCCGTTCGAGAACGGCATACAGGGGGCCGGAGTGCGGTGTTCACTAAGATAAAAGACCTGCCCGTTCTCCGTGTCTCTTGCGGTTGAGTCAACCGAGCCATCCGTCGTAGACGGTAATTCCGTTGTCGGAATAGATAAACCATCGTGATGGATTACATTCATATTGTCACAACCCTGTTTGGGGATGCCATCCGTCGCAAATGACGGTGAAGAAGAGTCTGACTCAAGCAGCAATGCTTTAGCGGCCTTCGACCGGGTTCCTGGATTGCGTGCACGTAGTGCATCTCCCTCTGCGCGGGCAAACTGTACGAGTTCAAGGTAGGTCACCTTCGGCTCTTGTTCCCTGTAACAGGCGACAAGAGTCTTGATGGCTGGATCCAAGCCATCAATGAACATCGTACAGCGTTCTCCAGCGGGGTATACATTACCACAACGGTGTAAAGCCTTATTCAGGCGTACCGAGTAATCGGTCTCGAGCTCGCCGGAGTGTTGTCGAGTGTATCGCAAAGCGAGTATCGCCGCTTGTATCGCGGAGTTGGTTGCGTAGGAACGCAGGAGGTACTGCACGGCCTCGAGCCAGCAGTTCACACCTCCTTCGGAGGCTCGCGACGAGCCCCGAACCGACAAAAACTGATCTTCAGCGACACCCCGTAGAAAGTAGGGTAGGGCCGCGTAGGCTTGTCCTTCGTTCATTCCGAGTATATCGGCTTCCGCTACAAGGCGGTGTAGGAAATCCAAGACCAGAATGGGATCATACCCAGTAAACGACTGGTTACGAAGTGAAAGCTGCATCCGCTTGATGCAGTCTTTCACTTTACCCGTGTCACGCGGTGTCCAACCTAAAGAGGAATCTTCTAGCCGGTAATACCGGTAGGACAGGAGTGTCCGGTACAGAGGGTTGGTGGGCTTCAAGGGTTTGAGGCCCGGATGTCGCCGACCCTTGGGGCGCGACCGGATGGTTCCGTAGGTGGCAGAGGACTGCTTTGAGCGGGAAGAGCGCCCATCCTGTGGGTCATCGCTCACCGACGAATCGGAACTCTCCGAGTCACTCGGTTTACCGTCCGACTCAGATGATGAGTCGGACGAGTGTCCGTGCTTACGGTTAGAATCCCGGTTCTTCCGGCTCTTCCGGTTCCGCGACTGGATCTCTCGATGAGAGACAACCGGTCTAGCCGCGTTCGCGGGCGAGGTTAACGTCCTCTCGACCGACTCAAGTCGGCTTCGGAGACGCTCGAAGCGATTCCCCATACCTTCTGCGAAGGAAGACGGAGCGCCAAAACACTCGAGTAGTGTATTGACGTCCGACCGCAATACGCGGATATCCTCGGCTAACTCACTTGGACGGGGGTTAGCGAGGCTTCCTCGAAAAGAGGTGAACTCCCTCGAGAGGGTATTTTGAGCAGCCCGCAGGGAGCGGAGCTGCTCTTCCAAGCGTACAATCCGCGCTTGGTCGACCAACCGCGGAGGCGGAGAAACCACCGTTGCGACGGTCGTTAACCCGGAATCGGGCTGCGGGTCTTCAGTGCCGGTGATCGGTATCTTCCGGGAATCCGGTGTTGGAGCCAGGGCCTGTGGAACATCAGTGCCCCTGGCATCACCGCTTTGGCGGGAACGGCTGCGTGTTGCAGGAGGCTCCATGCTAGGCGGTTTCCTTGGCATTGGCCACACCGTCTCGACGGAAGAATAGAAAGAAAACCGGTGAGACCGGAGAAAACTCGTTAAACGGAAAACAACCTCAGAGAGGACACAAGCAGTCTTGACTTCTAAGTCGGGAGACCAATTTGTAGGACAATGCCACCAAGGGGGAAAACCTACGAAGACGTCTGGATCTTCCTCTCACGAGGTAACCGGCGCGGTAGAGCCCTCCCAGGGATCGGCGCGGCCGGGTGTGAGCCGGAGCCGAACTGTCGCGACGGGCGCAGGGAGGCTGAAAGAAGCCGAGAATATCCGCCGAAGCGGTGCTTGCGTATCCTCTGAGGAGGCAAAACCCACGAGAGTGGCGAGCACGACAGGTGTCAGTGCGAGCCGCAAGAGCGGGAATTGCCCAATGAAGGGGAGGAAAAGGGAAGGAAAATGGGAACGGAGGCAAGAGGGCGAGGTTGACCACGAGTCGCAAGAGGGGACTCGGGAATAGCCGGAACTGCCGGGTGTAGCAAACCGTATACACGGGTGGAACCACGAAAGTGGGAATAGATACCCAACATACGAAGGCTGCTTGAACGTCCAAGGGGGTTGGGAAGCCGTGCACCACGGGAAATCCCTCCGTAAGGAGCTGTATATCCGCGCAGGCGGTTCGACCCAGAGCCAAGATCTGGAAGACCAAGATCATCCTTGTTGGGGAGACTTTACTGGACCGGCGGCCGCGAGGCCGGTGGCCTAAGTACTGTAGTCACCGTAGAATAGAATAAATAAAGTCTATCCTAAATAGCTAAATGTCCGCCTAACAAAGGGGCCAATCTGGCGGCCATGTGTCGCGCGGGCGCTGCGGCCACGTGTATGGCACCCGGTCCCGCCGGTGCATCACCGACGTTCCGGCCATCGACGTGAAAACGGATTACTCCTACTCAAAACGAGGTTGCACGCCGGAGGCTCCGGAAAAAACTTAAGTCCCCAACAACCTCCCTGGAGGACGTTGCTCTTCACCATCAGAGGTTTCGACGCCGATACCATGGCGTTCAAGACAGGCATGACGGCCTGGTTGTTCTCGTGGAGGAGCAGACGACGAGTCCGTCGACTTGAGACGAATGGCGCGAACGAACGCGCCAGCAGGAGGCGGACGGCGCGGCGTTCCCAAAGCGTGATAGATTGTTGGCGGTCCATCCCCGTCCAGAAACCTTGCCCTTCCAACGAACCCGGCGCACCAGCGTCCATGTTGTAGCCCAACGTCGGAGGCGTCACTGTGCATGGCAATCTGGGCCGGCTCCCGACACAGCTCGCGCCCCTCTCCCCTTGTGAGTTACCGCCAGAACTGCAAGTCCCGCAAAGATTGTCGTGACAGGCGTACGCGAGACGTGCGGTAAGCGTGGAGGGAGGGGCGAGCCCGAATTTTCGGCCGGGGCTCCAGCCCGGCCCACTTCGTGCGGTATTCGCGTTCGTCCTCCGCTGCTGCTCGTAGAGCTCGCCTTCGCTGCGGACTTTGCCCTCGCTCCTCCCGCTCCTCTCTCTCTATCTTCACCATGTCGAAATACAGAGAGCGCGTGTAGAACCAAGCGAGAGGCAACGCCAGCGACAAAGAAACACACACACCGCAGAAGTGTCACAGCAGAGCCAGCGGAACAAGCCAACGATTCTTCTGCGCATGTAGCAGCACTCGACAAGACAGCGAGCGGATGCGCGCCACTTTCTTGTCCGAAACAAACAACCGCATTGCGACAGTTTCCAGATGCATACCGTGGTGCTCTAGCTGTTGCGCACCATCCTAGCAGCCTTTCATCGGATGTCGATGCAATTCCAGGCGCCTGAAAAGGCGACTCAGCCGTTCCTTCGTGAAGAGCAACGTCCTCCAGGGAGGTTTTTGGGGACTTAAGTTTTTTCCGGAGCCTCCGGCGTGCAACCTCGTTATGAGTAGGAGTAATCCGTTTTCACGGCGATGGCCGGAACGTCGGTGATGCACCGGCGGGACCGGGTGCCATACACGTGGCCGCAGCGCCCGCGCGACACGTGGCCGCCAGATTGGCCCCTTTGTTAGGCGGACATTTAGCTATTTAGGATAGACTTTATTTATTCTATTCTACGGTGACTACAGTACTTAGGCCGCCGGCCTCGCGGCCGCCGGTCCAGTAAAGTCTCCCCAACAAGGATGATCTTGGTCTTCCAGATCTTGGCTCTGGGTCGAACCGCCTGCGCGGATATACAGCTCCTTACGGAGGGATTTCCCGTGGTGCACGGCTTCCCAACCCCCTTGGACGTTCAAGCAGCCTTCGTATGTTGGGTATCTATTCCCACTTTCGTGGTTCCACCCGTGTATACGGTTTGCTACACCCGGCAGTTCCGGCTATTCCCGAGTCCCCTCTTGCGACTCGTGGTCAACCTCGCCCTCTTGCCTCCGTTCCCATTTTCCTTCCATTTTCCTCCCCTTCATTGGGCAATTCCCGCTCTTGCGGCTCGCACTAACACCTGTCGTGTTCGCCACTCTCGTGGGTTCTGCCTCCTCAGAGGATACGCAAGCACCGCTTCGGCGGATATTCTCGGCTTCTTTCAGCCTCCCTGCGCCCGTCGCGACGGTTCGGCTCCGGCTTACACCCGGCATTGCGCGCCGATCCCTGGGAGGGCTCTACCGCGCCGGTTACCTCGTGAGAGGAAGATCCGGACGTCTTCGTAGGTTTTCCCCCCTTGGGGGCTTTGTCCTACACTTCGCGCAGGCGCAGTCCGGGCGGCGACGGCGCCGGCAAGAAGTCGTCCAGGTACGGAAGGACGCGCCAGGAACACTTTTCCCTTATGAACCGCACTACCGGTCGCATAAACCTGGTGACCCAGAGTGCCAACGGCCCCCACCCGAAAGGCAGCGCTATGCATCTGTAGAATCGGCCTTCGTACTGGAACAGAAACATATCTCGCATTTCCGGGTGCAGACGGAGATGCCGGTAGCCACTCCGTATATCCCACAACATCAGGTAGTCGCGGGCCTCCACCTCCGTTGCCAATGAAGACAGAGTCTTCATCTTGACCCCTAGGTGCGGCCAGTGCTTGCTCTGACGATGGAGGTTGATTACAAACCTCTCCTTCTGATCTTCGCTATCTCCCTGCCACACCACGAAAGAAGACGAAACGATACGTCCGATCGACACTTCCCTCCGAGCAAATGCCTCCGTCACTTCCTCGTTTGCTCCATTTTTCTTTCCTAAAAGTAGATCGACGCGGGAAAAGCACTGGTCTTCTTCTGTCTGGGGGATTGCAGGCAATCCTAAACCCTCCGTGAACAGCACGCTCGGCATGTCGCGGAAACCGTAGCGAATTGCCCGGGTCAAGTATCCTAAGGCGCCAAGAACCGGCGACCAGGATTCTGCCCTCAATGCCATCTCTCTCCACAAAAAGCTTCCTCCCTCGTCCTTCGCCGCAGGTGGCGTCAACGCCACCATCGGGGAGCCAGTCACTCTGACTGGTCACTGTCGACAGCGGCCTTACCGACTTCCTTCTTCTTCCGCTTATTGGCAGCTTCTAAACGATCCTTATTCATAGTCTTAGAAGCCTCGGTCTCAACCTTGGAAATCAAGGTGTCTCGCGCTGATTAATGAGCCTCGGAGAAAACGCCATTGTTACTTTTCTCCAATAAGAAAAAAATTTTCCTAGCCATGTCAATGTCGTACTCCGTAACGTCCTTGAAGTACTGTGCGCGCATCTTTCGCATTTAAAGCACAGCCTTCATCGCTTTTTCGGCGAGGGTGAGGCGTCCAGAAAGATCTTATAGATTTCCGCCTTAAACCTTTGCCATTGTCAGCGCCGTAATAGACATGTCATTCCATACAGCTGCGGCGTTGATATACTCCCTTTCCTTAGCAGATCGTTGGTCCCTACTCTTATGGGTCGCATAGAAGGCATCAACCGGCGGCTTGAAGAACGCCATGTGGGTCGCAGGGACATGCCGTCATCGATCGAAGATGCTTTCTTCACCCACCAACGACATGATGATGATCTCTCAAACAACACCCGCGTATTGCTTTTGATGCGGTTTGGCTGTCGCTCACGACGTCTGAACGGAGTCGGAGGTGGGCGGATCTTGAACCGGCGCTTGTCCGGCACCGGCAGCGCCGACTGGTGGCAGGGGTTGGTTGTCGCGCTCTATTTTACTCTGGAGTACTCGGGTTGTACACGGTAGAAGATGTGACCGCCTTGTCGTAGGAGAATTTCACTGTGAGCAGAGAAATAGACATACCGAGGAAGGAGGACGCGAGCGGCAGCGCCGCAGCATATTTGTATCCCACCGCCGCTGTCGAGACGGCCGGGACACTTCCAGAAAGTTACAGCTTCGGCCTACTCCCCGTGTGTCTTCACTCATATACACCAGTGTACATAAAACATACACGAAGCGGCGCGCGTTTCGCTCATGCGTTCCACACGCCTCAGTAATTTTATTGGTTTTTATGTAGTCTGTTTCATACGTACTATACGCCGTGTATATTCGACATGAACAGTCTGATTGCTACCAGCAGTACAAGGGGTAGATACAGATCCTCCACTACAATGGATCATTGGAATTCCTGTTGATCACCATGAAATGAGCTCACATGTTATCAAAGCGGTGAATTCGTTGCAAGAAGATATACTGTGATGATACCTTTCGTTTCTGCTTATCCATGATGCCTCGTTTGAATCTGTCTTTCGTCACACCCCTCCGAGTTCCAAAACAAAAATTTAGGCACAAAACTAAAATCTGTCTCATCAAGGCGTCTTTATCAAAGTCATCACAGTTGAGCGAATTCGTCAATCTAGTTCGCAATACCCAGCAACGGCTTTGTAAAACGCTTGAATCTATCGATGGCGTGTCCAAGTTCAGTGTTGACGAATGGAATAGTGAAAGAGGTTCCGGACTAACTAGGGGTATGTCTTGTTGAAAACGAAATACGAAAAAGCATTAGGTGTGCAGTGCCTTACTAACGCATTGCAGTTCTACAAAGTGGTCATATTTTCGAAAAGGCTGGCGTTAATGTGTCAGTTGTGCAAGGGACGCTGTCTCCTGTTCGAGCAGAAGCCCTCCGTACTCGTGGAAAACCCGCGGCTGCGGGAGAAAAATACTGTGCCGCTGCTCTCAGCCTCGTGCTTCATGCACATTCCCCGCATGTGCCCACGTTGCGAGGGGACGTACGAATCTTTGCAACGAATCAGGGTCTTTCGGTTGGCGGAGGAGTTGACCTCACTGTCTTTTACATAAATAGCCAGCAAGTTTGCGGTTTTCATCGGCATTGGAAAGCAGTTTGTGATGCGTATGATACCAGCCTGTACGACAAGGTAAGCTTGGTTTTCTATTCAGGAATGTGGTTGTCTCTAACCATATTGTTTTCAAAAGCTTAAAAAGCAATGTGATGAATATTTCTACATCCCTTCACGGGCGGAATATCGTGGTGTGGGCGGTTTATTCTACGATGAACTGGAACTTGAACCGTCCCAACAAATACCGTTCACGATCAGCATGCTGGAAAACTTTCTCCCAAGCTACCTCCCAATTCTGCAAACTAATTCCATACTGCCGTACAGTGCTCTACAGAAAAAGTGGCAGAGAATTCGGAGAGGACGATATTTGGAATTCAACCTCCTCAATGATCGTGGAGTTCGGTTTGGCCTTTCCGGGGCGCACCATTCGAGAACGGAAGCCATAATGATTTCCGCTCCACCCTCCGTAGAGTGGCCTTATCGTTACGAGGTTGAAAGCCAATCCCCAGAATGGAAGACGTTACAGTTTCTCCGAGGGAAACCAATTGACTGGGCTACTGTTAAGGAAAACCAAATACCTACCTAGAACATTAAAGCTATGGCCATTGTTCAACGGGCAAGCGAAGCCTTCGGCCTCGGAATAGTATTGCACGAAGGCAGGCGGGCCTAACTTTTGTCGTTGGGCGGTGTGAAACTGCTGCCCGTTATTGTGATGTGCCTTACACAAAGCCCAGCACTCTACTAGATGACCGCCGGCGCCTTAAGAGCGTTAGCACAACGTCCAAGTAAAAGAAAATTCAGCGCTGCTTCACCATCACAGTTATCTCGAGTCATATTTCACGGAGTAAATCAGCTTATTTCGTGTCACGTAGCAGATCTGGCTACGGAGCTAGAAGTATAAACTTTTCATCACCAGTGGTAAGCGATGAATAGTTACCCCTGAACCCATTTCGGAGCCCAACGCTTTTCTTTCTAGGCCGCAACAGCGAGACAGTGAATCTTGCTGCAGTTCATCTGCATGAATGATTGATCTTGAGAATGGGCGTTCTGTAGTAAATCAATTATGTTAAAGGCAAGGCTTCCCCTCAAATCAAACCTTTGAAACCCAGTTCTTTTTGAATTGCACTAACCATACACAGAATAGCTGTTTGACGCTGAATCATCTTGTCATACGCTGTCTTCTGCGCAGCAAGATAGAGTCTTTTTGTTACTCCAAAGCACAAGATGATTGCCCAGGAATGACTACGAGTGAAACATTTCGAAAACTCCCCACGGAGTGGCTTGACGTGAACGATACAAGCTTAGGACTAGGGAATCCATCCGAGGCCCCCGATTTTTGTCCCTTCGTAAAACGGGAGCTCACTATTGATTTGGATACCGTCGCTGTCGTGGGATCTAACGAATCAACAACTCACTCTGAAGGAAGTCTGGACAAAAATTCAAGAAGACCCCCCTTTCCCCTTCAAAACAGGTCTTTCTTCGAACCTTCTTTCCGAAAGGCCAACATGACGGAAAGAAAGGACCAAGAGGCAGGTTTAAAACCTCACTCCGCTGATTGTGGCGTCTCAAAGGTGTGGTTCACAAGGTTGACGTATCAACATATAGGCTCTGCTCGGTACATCGGAGACCTAGCCTTGCTCTTTTTCCGCGTCGTTTTCTTCTTCATTTTTGCTATCTCAGGTGGTACAGTGTTCGGCCATCGTCATGAGATTGATCTTATCGCCATTCATTCAGAACTGTTTCTGTGGTTGCACTATTGGTTCTTTATACTGTATCCATTTCTCCTTTGGAGTTCTCTTCTAAATTTGCGCACGTTAAATCCAGATGCTATTGATCCCCGACGCATATGGACTTTCACTTCAGCACTTTCACACATTCTTACAACATTTGCGCAGGTAGAACTGTTCCGTCTACTACTTCTTAATCTGGTACATCAACTTCAGCCGTCATATACTTCTGGAACATCGATATACTCCCTTTCATCATCTTTTGCGGGGCAGCGATACATCATGTTCGTCGCATCATTGGTCGAATTTTACTTTTCGACAAACCCCTGTCTAATAGAATACGTGTTTGTTACCGTATTTCTATCTGCTGCATGGGAAACTGGGAGTGTATTCACGAAAGACATAGAACCCATTTGGGTCAAGATTGTTTTTTCTATTGGAGTGTTTTCTTTGGCTAGCATGCTCGCAATCATCAACCTTTTAATCGCGAACAGGCTACCTAGCAACCGAAAGCTGCCCTCTCTAGAGTAGATTACGCTAATTATTGATTCATTTACCAACCCATTGTACATTGACCCGCATTGTTTCATGCTCTTTTATTAGTGTCTAAAGGATAGACGCATGTGGTGAAGAAAAGCATCTGTGCTCTTTAATGTTCCCTTCTCTCTTTCTAGCAAAGCCTTTTTTCAACTAATTCTAGTGGTTTTGCTTCCTATCGCTTCAGAACACCCATCAAAACCAGGCGATCTCGTAAGAGAGCGGCCGTCTCAAAGTCTTCTGATGCGGCGGCTGTTAGCATCTTCTCTCGAATTGCTTCCGCATCCAACTCAGAGCTGGATTCTTCTTTTGCTGTCGAACGTGCTCGTGAGTCTTTTGATAGAGCAGATGGGTGATATGATTGAGACGTGGAGTGGCGTGCTTTATCCTTCATCTTTCTGATACGTTCTAAGAGAGGGGCAGCTTGTTCACTATTGATTGGGTTGGGCCCTCTGACGGGAGAGGGATTCACACCATGTAAAGAGTTGTAGGCAATCTGTAATTTCCTTCGCCTTGCGGTCTCATCCATGGCCCGTCGCATTGCGAAAGTTATAGTGTCGGCGTACATTATGACATGACCTTGGACGTTGCGAGCTGCTCTGCCCATCATCTGAATTAGGGCAGTTTCTCCCCTCAAAAAACCTTCCGAGTCAGCGTCCAAAATTGCAACGAGCTGAACTGCAGGAAAGTCAATCCCTTCGCGTAGTAAATTTACACCAACTACGACATCAAGAGGATGCCGATTCTCACCGGAATTAGAATGGAGACCATGAGAAAACTCTTCGGGGGAACTCGCCCTCATGGCTTCCAGGACGTGCATGCGACTGACGGAGTCGATTCCAGAATGCAAGAAAGCGACGTTTAAGGGTCTTCCAAGAATGGGTTTAACGGGCGGTTTGCTAGCTAGACAATGAGCCAAATCTTCAGCAAAGCGTTTTGTTATAGTGGTAACAATAGCTTTCCCGCCATCAGAAGCAGCCTTGGCTAGCTGACATGTGAGATGTTCAATTTGACATTTTGTTCCAACTACTTCAACAGTAGGATCCAGTACACCAGTAGGGCGGATAACAGCCTCTATCATCCCCTCAGATCCGCTTCTTTTTCGCTCAAAGTAGCCAGGAGTGGCGGAAACAAAGATTGTCTGATGAGCCTTTTTCCAGAACTCTCGAGAGCTTAACGGACGGTTTTCCAATGCAGATGGAAGTCGGAAGCCATGTTGTACAAGTTTCTTCTTTCTTGCTGCATTTCCAGCATACATGCCACCCAGTTGAGGAACCGTAACGTGACTTTCATCTATGAACAACAGCCATTTTCCATCTCTTGGCATGTAGTCAAGAAGAGTCTCTGGAGGTTGACTACAATCCCGCCCTGAGAGATACATGGAGTAATTCTCAATACCCTGGCAAAAGCCAACGTTTCGCAACATTTTCATGTCCACTTCAACCCTTTCCTGGAGACGAGTGGCCTCCAATATTTTGCCATTTTCAATAAAAACCTGTACTGACGAACGAGTTTCTTCTTCAATCATCTCAATCGCTTTTTCTAAACGATGCTTGGGAGTTACAAAATGCTTTGCGGGATACAATACCAATTGTTCACCCAAATCTTCCGTGGTACTTAAGTTGATATTCACACGCTGCAATGCTGTCAGTTTAGAATCATCAAAACTGAATCGGTAAAGAATTCCAGGTTGCTCCCATGGGGGTGAGACATCGATGACTTGCTGGGCTTGACGAAATAGCCCTCTTGTCGTTTCTATTTTCATTGCGTCATCAACATAGTTGATGCTCTTTAATATGTCTACAAAACCTTGTGGTGTCAAGGAGTCACCTTTTCGAGCAGGGAAGGCGGCTTGAAGGTATTCGGTGGGCAAACCCAAACCATAAATGGAACTAACGCTGGCTATGACAATGGTATCATTTCTTTCGAATAGACTCTTTGTGGCAGCGTGCCGGAGCTGATCCAACTCGTGGTCAATTGAGCTGGTCTTCGCAATATACTTGTCACAGGAAGGCAAGTAAGCTTCGGGCTGGTAGTGCTTGAAGTTGGACACAAAAAACTCAACCCGGTTTCGCGGGAAAAATAATTTGAACTGGTTGTACAGCTGAGCAGCGAGTGTCTTGTTAGGTGCCAAGATAAGAGTGGGAACCTGAGCTGCCGTGATGACACTGGCCATCATATAACTTTTACCGGACCCAGTCACCCCAGCGAGGGTCTGAAAAACCTTACCCTGCTGCAACAGACCGTCCGCCAAGCATTGCACAGCATGAGACTGGCTGCCAGCAAGTGCGTACGGAGCGTGTAATTCGAATCGGTGTTTGCGGACGGCAGGGCGCCCGCGATATAATGGTTGCAAAAACGTTGTGCGAGCTCGTCGAGGCGGGCCAGACAAAACGGAGCGGCGAACAAGACGAACGCCCAGGCTGGCTAGCGCCTCGGACGGGCCGCGTGGCAGAGTGACATGTGGAGCGACAGCAAGAAGCACGCGCGGGCGCTCGCGCACGAATGCGAGCAGCTGTGGCAGGTTCGAGGGGGTGATGGGGGAGTCGGCGCGAGAGTACAGGACAGTAAGACCCGGTGGCGAGCGTGAAACCTCGCGGAACGGTGGCGGGAGAGAGGGGGACGAAGGAGGCAATGTTGGTGTTGGAGGCTTATGAGCGGCGCGATTGCATCGCACAGAGCTGCGAGGAATCGATCGATGTGACGAGGGTAGGGCTGGTGGGAAGACGAAGAGCAGAGCCATGCTTGTGGGAGAAGAAGATTAGCGCCCCAGGTGGTCGACGAATGGAAGCGGTGTCACAGATCAAACGAGAGCACTGGCGAAACACCTGCATGGCGGGCCTGCCATGCCAATGAAGCGCAACTGACAGAACCATACATGTGATTGGCTGCTACTGCTGGCATATGGCCAATCATGACGGACCGAATTGTGGGAACCGACATACGTGTTGGAGATCTTTCTTGCTGACAGCTCGACTCCCTGTCATTAAACTACAGCGGCCATTCCGTTCGCCGGAAACTGACGCGGGGAAGTACGTAGGGCCTTTGGATTGCGGTTTCCACGTCGGTCCGCATTGGGGATGGCCGTGCTATACGCCTGGTGCCTTTCAGTGTTCCTCAACCGATCGCATTATGAATGCTGCCAGTTTCGAAATGTGCAACACCGCCCCATCATGGTCACGACTGCAGTCTGACTGCGTCTTCATCATCGAGGCAGGGAAAACAAAAAGCCTCTTAAAAATGTGGTACGAAGGGTACCGCTACCCTTCGTTATAAATATACCTGCGTGTACAGTAGTATCATCTGTCCCAGAGGGCATCCACTCGTCTCGGATTTACAGCCCGACGCCAGCTTGACTTGCACATAAGTCGCTGGCCAATCAGTGCATCGAATTTTGTCACTTCACCCCCACTTCCATGCAGAGGAGACAACGTCAGCGCGCGACGAATCGAGCCCTCAGCTCGACGCGCCATGCCAATCTCCGCAGCACCCCACTTTCACCGCTACGTGTCCGCCCTCAGCCAGAATTGCGATCCGTCGGCGAACGCTGCTACTCCGACGTGGCGATGCCTCATCTCTGCGTAACGCTCCATGCTCGCAAATGTTGACCGCTGCTGCTTGCCATGCCCGCTCTTGTGTAAGACGAGCGCCTGCGCGCTCAGAATTGACGTAGTGTTTCAGCGCGCCCTCTCCTCTCTCAGCACTTAGTTTGCGAGGCTGGTCGTTAAGCAGAGCGCTTCTTTCTCTCCAGGCTCACGTTGACTCTTTTGCTTCCGGGAAAGCGCGCCCATAGTCTCTCTTCCGACAAACGAGCCCTTTCAATCGCTGTTCGTAAAATGGGATGCTTTGGTTCGCCTGTAGAGCCAACCTCTACTTCATCTACTTCAAGCACTCGCGTTCGTCGCAATGGTAATATTCTTCGTCGCTTGTTGCGCACTTCACATCGCTCCGATTTGTCAGGTAATTCTGATTATCCTCTGTCGCAAGGAACAGCGAAACTGAGCAATTGTTCTAAGTACAGTGGCGATCGCGAGTTCTCCGCTTCATCATGCACCAAATCCAGTTCCCCATCACCGACCAAGCCTAGCAGCAACTCAAGCAGTCCATCGCTTGATAATGACGACTTTGTGCACACCTTCACCGACGAAGTTGACCTCTCACTGGCCGAAGAAATCAAGCGAAGGGAGGCTTCCCACGTTAGACAATGCGTTATTGCGTACGATCTAATGCAGGCCAAATCTACCTTTGGACCCCCTCTCATCAAAGTCAGAGGTCCACGTGTTGACAAGAATAGCAATATATACCAAAGAGTGCAGAGTTTTGAATCGCTGGAGAGAGAGAGTCGAAGAAGGTTCGGGCCATCCCTTTCTGAACTCAGGAGAGTGCGGAACGCAAATGGTTTCGTTTTGATCGAACGAAACGGCCCATTAATGGAGTATACTCTGTAACTTAGTGTGCGTGTAAACAATCCACTGTGTACAAACTATTTTCGTGAACCTGTTTTGAAAAGCAAGCTCTTCAAGAATGCCCTTCCGATGTGTTCTTGCTTACTTAAAGAGTATCACTCTGGTCTCTAGCCAGACCAGGCTCCTCCCAAATGCTTCCTTGGCTTTTCCCTTTCAAAGTTCAGTCATATTGTCCAGGTTCATGACCTTGTGCCCTTGATACAGTGCTTGGTACAGTACTCACCAAGAGCCCCAGTGAGACCAATTTTGTGCGAAGCGGATCACAGTAACACAAATACTATCCTAAAATGCAGACCGCGCCTTCGAGCGTCAATCTCGCGACAACATTCCTCACCGCATGGTTTTGCACTGTTGCCGAAGATAGGGCCTTGCTTCCACCCGACTCTTTTAGAAGGGTCCGCTTCGGTGTCGGTAGCGTTCCAGCACTCGTACAAGCCGACTGGCGCGAATGCAGTTTGCAGCACTACGGTCTTTTCGCATGGCTTCGGGATTTGAGAGAAAGATGTTCTATTAGAGAGGGGAGCGTGCAAATGCTCATTGTGGAACAAGGAGAACTGATCGAAGTATATCAGCTAACGTTTACAAAGGCTGTCTCTCATCTCTCCGTTGACAGCATTCAGCAACAGGCTGAATGTATGTTGCGGAAGCTTTTGCTCTGCGTTGCAGGCTTGTCACGAAAGCACACGGTTTCACGCGTTCTCATTCGCACTAGTTACTCACCGGCTCACCAGTTGGTCAAAATACCCAAACAGGGGGTGGGAAGAGACGTGGGACGTCTTGACTTGGGTTCATGGCAAGTTGGAGGATACGTTTGGCATCTGTGATATGTCTAGAGTTTCCGTCGTTTAAAAGTCATATCAACCGAGCCGTGCATTCTTCGACGTTGTAATCACGGTTTTGATTCATTTGTTCTCTTCCCGAACTCATTTATGTACAATGATTGTCATCCAACCAATAGAAGACTAAGATACCCAACCCGTCCCATGCTCCCTCTAAAGGCTATTCTACTCTAACCCTATCCCCACATCATCTCCCTCACGTGACATGTTGAGCGAATTCATCCGCTTCAAAGTGTACGTGTTTGGCATCCCTTGAGCGCGATTTTTTCTTTCTTTCGCGAGTTGCCCCATCTTTCTTTCTTTTGGGTTTCGGACCATTGCAGCTCATGGCACGCAGAAGGTCTATCCGCAAACGCAAGCCAGATTTCCGCAGCGGCGTTTGCCAAGGCCGGAGAAACCCTTTGTATCGTTTTAGCCGATCTTCTGCGCTAGCCCCCACGCCTCCAATTTCCTCAAGATCATCAAGCAAATCGAGTAGCATGATTGGATCGTGCCTTCGAACCAACACCGAATTGTGTCCCTTTTTATCGCAGACCCTAGAGAACCCAAAATGCTCTGGGCATCGAGCTTCTTCACCTCCTTCGCAACATCCACAGACTGCAGCGTAAAAATGACATGCGTGCCCACAGAGCGTGCATACAATTCCAGCCCCAGGCCCGTACTCGGGACCTACTTGGCAATTCTTCACGACCACACTAATATCATTAAGCATTTTGATCCGGAGGTTTTTCTCTTCGGCATATTGCGATATTGTCTTTTCCCCTTCAATCATGACGCGTCGTAACTCTCGAGCAACGATTGCGGCGTGAGTTCGCATCCGTTGCAACAGTTTACCCTCGCGAGCATACGGAAGCAACGATGCTTGCATTGATCTCGCCTCATGATATAGGAGATATTCCCAGGGGATGCATAAGGGTTTCAGTAGTCTTCTTGCGAATTTCGAAGCCTCCCTTCCCAATGGAAACCAAGATGGATGAGCAAAATTAACTGCTTCGGCAATATTGAAACCACAATTGAATCCTGCGTGGTAAGCCCGTGGTCCTGTTACAACAATCGTTCTTGGTCGGTGTGTGACGCGGTATACGGGTATCCCATGGCGTGCGATCTCCTTCGGATCAAACATTGTTGTTTTGTTCATCAGCAACGCTTGACCTGATACATTCTCATCCACAAGTGAAGGGGAAAACATCTTCATGGCCGCATATTCTTCAAATTTCGGTGCGTGTTGGGGGGGAATGGCATACCAAATCTTTTCCGCACTGCCTTCGTGCAAATATGAAATGGAATTCAAGAAGCCATCCTCTGTGTGCCAACAAAAACGGGTGAAAAGCTGACCCACGTAGTACATGGAGTGGTTAATGCCTGGCATGTTGGGGAGATGTCGCAAGAGACTATCTTCGTTGACATTGCCTACGTGACGACTGGCGACGAGACGACTATCTTCCGTCGGGCGGCGAACGAATTGGGGATCCGGGTTCGCTCTTTTCTGTGGCACTGTAGGCACCTGCTTACCTAGACTACCATACCACTCCGCGTATGACATATCTTGAGTGTCAAAAGCTCCCTCAGCTTCAACATCAACACCGTAATCAACGCATAGAGGTTTACCATCAAGGCCCTTTCGCATCGAATGCCAGAAAATCTTCTCTAGATGCTTTATGTCTTTTCTCCACCCGTTACCAGTTTCGACAATCTCCGAGCACCATTTCTCATCCAGGCTCAACTTGCGGTGTAGGTCGTTGATGTTCGTTTGCGCTCTCTCTTTGAATGTCTGAAGCGAAATTGGAGTTTCAGAGTAACTGAACGTAATGGGCTTAGTTAGCCGCCCCTCGCTATCCTGGTTAAACACAAATACATTAGACTGAATTGATTTTCGCTTTCGTGACGATCGCGCTGGTTTCTTGATCGACGGCTTCTGTAGTCCCGCATCCTCCACGTCTTCCACAATAACCTCCTCTTCAATCGCCTCCGCTCCTGGGATGTATCTCGATGCGCAGTCATCATTGTTAGCAATAGCGACGGAATGCTTTGAATCGCTTCTCCGCTCAACGGGATGTATTCCCTCGATGCGCGGAGCAGTGACTACGTTGTCGCTATTCAAGTTAGTGATTGGTTTTATGTCTTTTTGTTGATAGCCAGTGTGCGTCGCGTCGGTTTTCGGGTCGGTGGAGCGTTCGTCCGGAAATGATGTGCACGTCATTCTGTCACACTCTTTTCGAGACGGTGACGGAATTTTCGGAGCAAACTTGGAAGTGAGGGACCGCTCGCACGACACCTGCTGCGTTTCCGTTTGGAGCGGAGACGGTTTCTCATGTTGATTATAGGATGGGCGTCTTCGCCGCTTGGTTTCACGATGGCTGGTTGTAGATAGATTGCGAAGGAACTCTGGATCAACGAATGGGGCTTCTGGAAGAACTTGTGTGCGCACAAAAAAGCGAGAAGATGGACGCATCCTCATAGGAGGAGGACACCATTCTGGGGGCGGGTTGATAAGTACAGCCCCGTGTCGCATGGCCATATCCGAAGCTCGCGCTGTGAGCTCTGCAAAGTTGCCCATCTCCTCCAAGGTGGGATGGATGATAGGCGCGTCTTGAACGGTTGAGTAATTCATATGGGTATGGGGAGCGGGACAAAAGGACAAGGGTTGTAACGACGGTGCTGGAACGAAGAGCACTGACTGACTTTGCGAAATACCAATTGTGCAAGATAACAAGGCATATAAGCTGGCAACTACACCAATGCTAAAGAACATGCAAGTTAGAATGTTTTCTGTCCGGGCATTCGCTCTTTCTTGGTGACTACTGGTCAGTTCGTCGGCCACTATTCTGTAATGCGATTGCATCTGACAGAAAACTTGCATTTCAATTATTTCGGCCTGCCAGTCAGCCCGAAGCTGACCTCGTCAGTGGTGGTGAAGAGATCGGCTCGGCGCGCTCTTTCGGGGGGAAGTTTTGAGCAGTGAGCTGTGAGAGAAAGAACGCTTGTGCTTCTCGCTGACATTCGCCGTGGCAGTTTAAATGCAGAGAGAAACTGACACAGCAGATGCGACATGTACAGTATGAATAGGAGTATAATTAAGAACGAAGGGGTAAAGGGTTTGCAATCCCAAGCTTGGTGACCCACCCCTCCACTCATAAATGCTGTAGATACCACAATAACTTGTGACAACGAACAGCAGATATGATATGGTTTCGCATCGACTATGAATGATCCGTGCAGCGGACATAGACAAATAAATCAATAGAGAAGCTTGTTTAAAGATTAAAGTTGAAGGTGAATGGGGACGAACCTGCTGCTACAACTTGAAGGCTTGCCTCGGAGACATCGCAATCGAGGTAGTCATCTATGAGAACGTCATCACTATCAGAAGACGAGGCTGGCGACTGGAAGGTCAGATTCAAGAGCTCGTGAGTGATTGCCGGTAGGGAGGCAATTAAGATTAGCAGGGCGAATGGCTCGCGATGTGTCGGCGAAATCGTGGCTCTTGGCAGGTGATGATGATAACGGGCTACTGATAGCACCGAGGTAGGCGACCGTTCCAACAACGACGCTTTGCAACAAGAGGCACCGGAGCAACGCCGTGCCAGCAAGGAGCAGAGTAAAAACAACCGCAACGCATCGACAAAGGCAAATGATTCTCGCCCAATTAAGCGAGAAACAGCTACACACTGCCAACAACGAGCCCCGACAGACAACACGTGGCAAGCTTACCCCTTTGAGCTTCGGAATCCGAACCTTTGGCACAGAACAAACGCCTTGTAAGGGACAGGCTGTCGCTCGAATAGCAATGAGATACCAAGCGAAGATTGATTGCTATAATATGGCCGGCAACTGCTGTACAGCGCTGTCAGACTTCCGACTACGCTGCCCAACCGACTCGCTCATCCCTTCCCCCAAGTCGGGAGCCATCTTTTCAGGTTTCCCCGCCCCCTCCGCCGACTCATCTCAAAGCGAACTGCAGTTCATAGTTGTGTGACTCGCCCGTCATTTACTTCCCTTGAACTGTCCGCTTCGACTCCGCCTTTCACGACTCTGCCTTTTACCACTCTGCCTCTCACGACCCTGCCGCCCCCGAGCTTCGCTTCGTCGCTACCTCGTGCCCTACTTTTCACTCGTTCTTCGTTTCGCCTTCCGCCACAACCTGTGCGCTCCACACGAAGCCACTATTGAATAATCCCGTTCCCTTCTTCGTTCTTTTCGCTGTTACTCTCATCGTAGCTTCGCACAGCGCCTCATCATGGGGTCAAGGGTAGGACCGTATATCGTGACTTCCACGCTCGGACAGGGAACCTTTGGAAAGGTCAAGCTCGCTCAACACCAAGAAACTGGAAAAGAGTATGCCATAAAAATCCTCGACAAGTCCGACATAAAGGCAAATGAGCTCACCGTCAACGTCCGTCGCGAAATCGCCATCATGAAAGCTCTTAACCACAAGAACATTGTCAATCTTCGTGAAGTCCTCAGCTCCAAGTCCAAGCTTTACATTGTTATGGACCTTGTTCGGGGTGGAGAGCTTTTTGAGCAAATTGAACGAAAGGGCGAACTAGATGAACCAACTGCTCGCAAATATTTCCAACAGCTTATTGATGGCATCGATTACTGTCATCGTCGGGGTGTCTGCCACAGGGATCTCAAGCCAGAAAATCTTCTTGTTGACAGCAATGGAACTCTGAAGATTACTGATTTCGGTGTTTCTTCCATGAAAGGAGTCAGTGGCAGCGACCTTCTGTACACTGCCTGCGGAACCCCGTACTACTGCGCTCCGGAGATTATTAACGGAGCCGAAGACGGATACTCTGGTGTGAAGATTGATGCATGGTCATGTGGCATTATTCTGTATTTGCTCTTAACTGGGCAGTTACCATTTCAGAATGAGGACATGACAGTTCTCTACGAGCAAATTAACCGTTGTAAGGTGGATTACCCCCATTGGATGCCGGCTGAGGCGAAGGACTTGATCTCAAGGTTACTCGAAAAAGACCCCGAGAAGCGCTTTTCACTAGAGGACGTAAAGAAACATCCTTGGTTCCTTGTGGATTATGAACCTGCAGATAGTGACCTTAACAGGCGTCTTCCTGATCATAATCGTGCTGGAAGTCATTCGTCTTCATCGTCGCGGGGCAGCGGAAAGGCTTCCAGGGGAAACTCACGCGGTTCCAAATCGCGTGAGAAGCTAGAGCGCGGTCGTCGTTCGAACGAGCCGGTAGCACCACCTCCAGCATCCGCCCCAGCCCCGGAGCCGGAACCTATTCCTGTCGTCCGTGATGTCGTAGCAGAGTTCGAAGGTAAGGACTTAGAAGAAGTGGTGAGAGCAGCTTTGCCCGGGAAGCCCCGAAAAAGAATCGACGACGTAGTTACAAAGCTCGCTGATTTGGATATCGATTGTACGGAAGATATTCAATTCCTTGCGAAGACCTTCAAGACACCAAAGGTATTGACCGAATGGTTGGAGACCAACAGCAAACTTCCTGCTGTCACATGTATGCGTATCTCCGGGTTTTTTTTCCAATCGGAGTAATTCTGCGTAGATATCGATAAATAGCTTATGTGCTGAGCGGACTAACTATGATATGCTTTGAACAGGAAGGTATCTTCGTCTTTCTCCCATCTATATAACGTCTTTCGCTGAGTTCCGAAGCCGTTTTGTGACGAACGGGACTGGCGTCGGCGATGTTTGCTTATCTTGCAGTGATTTTCCTTTTGGCTCTCAAATATTTCGGGCATTCCAGCAGTTCTACATGATATCCTTGTAACTCACAAGCAAAACAAAATTTTTCTCCTTTCGGGGGCTAAAATAACTGCTGATGAACTTAGAGTAGATATTCCCTCCGAAGTGACGTCGCCAGAATTTGTTTCCACGGTCAAGAGCACTTTTTCCATGTTTTCTGCATGGTCTTCTAACAAAAGTGCGTTTTCGTTGCGTTATACTCGTCGCTTGTCCTTTTTAACTGTTAAGGAACAGGAATTGGAACAGGCCAAACTGTATAAAACGTTAGATGATTCCAATGTTTATTCTTTTCTTTACCTCTGAGGTTCTCAGTTGCTGAAAAGCATGGGCTAGCTAAACTAATGATTTTACCAGTAGTTCTAGATATACGGGTTGGTTAGGCCGTCGACTACGAACTGCGGATGTTGAAGTACCTCATGACTAATGGATTGCGAACAAAGAAACTCAAGAGTGATGGGCGACTTCCCAGCATATCCAGAAGTCTTATGGGAGCCATCAACGCGTGAGCAATCCGGGGTTCAATTGCGGAAGTGTACGAGCTCACTTTAAAGCCATCAATGATAATGTCTCCATGTGATGTGTGGGGATTGAAGAGACCACGATCAAAAATCTGAATCTTGGCCGTGACAAGAGCTAGAGTCCCATTTGAAAGGGTCAAGAAGTCTGAAGCTGAAACATCTCGAGCAGGTAGTAAACCTCTTTGGGTGTAGATATAATGTGAGGATGTAACGGTAAGGCTCTTTCCGCCCTCAGTGATGAACTGACTGAAGGGGAAAACAATTGCCTTTTCAGCATGGCTGAAATCGATGACGGGAGATAATATACCATCTGCGACCATCACTCTATTGCCGACCCGCAAGTCTTCAACTCTGATTAAGTTTCCGTTCCCCCCAACTGTTAAAGCACCAGCAGGGAAACAAGAAGAACCATCATTCTGAGGAGCCTCTGAAGTGGACGGCGATGGGGTGCTTGAATTTTCGCTGCTTGGTATTGCAGATTGCGATGCATCTGATTTACTCATCTGTGGATCACTCAGAGCGACTGGGCTTTCCTGCACAGAGGGTGTAGAAACTTCAAAGCTTGGCAAAATTGAAGCCGATGGAATGTGACCGAAGACAAGATGAGGATTCGCTTTTGACGGCTCTGCCGTTGGCGAATGAGTTCCCCTTAATATGATACCTTGTTCTAGTAATGGGTTTCCCTCTTTTCCCTTGGTGGTAGACTGCTCCGGACGTCCTCCTGTGGAAGCAAAATCCACGATTTTGGGTGCCTTCGAAGAGTCCGGGTAAATGGAAGGTGTCGGAGATCCCGTAGCAGAAACGACATTGATAGGAGACACTGCCTTCGTAGCAGTCGGGGGCTTGATGTTTTGTTTTCTTGATGCTGAGGGCGATGTTGAAGGCTTTGATATGCTTGGTCGTGGCTGCTTGGAAACTTGACTTGATGAAAACACTGTAGTTGCGTTGGGTGCTAGCGTCTTAAAACCTCTCGATTTCGTTGATGGAGACGGATACTGTGATGCTTTCGGTGTAGCCTGGTTAGACATCTCTTTCGGGGGGGCTGTTTCATAGGATGGTATGTCCAAAGCCTTCCCAGTGGTCGATGGAGATGGGTGCTGTATCTGTATTGTACTCTTTTCGGGAGAACTTGGCGTAATGGATTGCGTTTTCGAGTCCTTCTGATCAGTCGCTGGAGATGGAGAAGCTGTAGTGTATGGTATTTTAGTTTGGTTTGGAGAGGTTGGCGAGACGGATTCTGTCGCAAGAGTTGAAGGTCGCCCTTCTGTTGCGGTTGCTGTGCTTGTGTGAGTTTCCGTGGGTGCTTTGGGTGACGTTTTCCCCGGTGTTGGTCCATATTCCTGACTTTCAGCGTCCTTTGACGGTTTAGATGAAGCATCAATGCTTGGTAATTCCCGGTTATATATTGGAGATGACTGTGGTGAAGGCACCATATCTTCTGTGTCCGCTTTGGATGAAGGGCGAGGAGTAGAAGAAGGCATCACTGTAGATTTCGTTGGTTCAGTAGAGGACATAGGCGACTTGAAATTGCTTGGGTTTGGCGACAAAGAGATAGTCACCGATACAGGCCCATATCGGGATTCCTTTGTTTCGGTTGGCTGCACAGGAATTGGCGATGGTGAGCCCCACGTGCTGGTAAACGCACAAGCTTTGTGTTTGTCATTTATGAGCATGACTTTCGGATGGCCGTGGAAGGGGATGTGAAACTCATTCCCGAAAGGCTCACTGTCAGATGTGATAAGCACCGCAGCCCCCTTTGTCAACGATGAGCCAACACAGGATCTAGTTTGGTTCTCTTTTCCTATGTAAAAACCGTCCAGGCTCAACAACACTTTGCGAATAGAACGTTTAAATCCCGTCACGTCTTTTTGAAGCCCGAATATATCAGCGATAGCATCAGAGGAGAGCTTCTTTTCATACTTCAACATGAGCAGTCCGCCATCGTTACAAATTGACCCATCATGCGTGATCTCTTCGTGAGGTAAAGAAATAGCAGTCGTATCATGGTTTCCATTGGTTAAGTGCGTGATCGTCCTCGGACATAGGTTTCCTTTGCCAGAGAGTTCCATAAATCGGGAGTAATGGCCATGAATGTCTTTTGAATTCAGAGAAAGTCGCTGCTCAGTAGAATCAAACACGGCCTCGAGAGTGACGACTCGCTTGGTTGGAGCTGCCAGTGAAGAGGTCGGCACTGAAAGCAATACCACGATGAAGGCGAGGATCCTGAGCATCGCTTCTTAAAAACAGCTTCGAAATGAATGTGTACAGCTCTCTGCGCTCTTCGAAAGATAACAGTGGTAATCAAGTTTCTTAGATTTCCCTGTTCAACGGAACTGATGGGTGAAGATGGTTGGCTGGGTGTTGTGAATTCGTGCTGGGAACGTTCAACAGCTCCGCAGGCCTTTAAGGTGTTGGATGGCGCTTGAAATTGCACTTAGCATTTGACGTTCGCTCGAACTGTTCAAAGGAGAGGGTATTAATTCTCAATGCTATGAAGAAGTTGCATTTCCAGCCTCACGGCGTTCTAATAACATGTACAAGTTTGCACTAAAAAACTATGGCTAGAACGACAGTATTCTTCGGTTTTCTTTTGTCCCGCAGAAGTCAAAGACCTCGTTGATTATCCCCTCTCATTTTACGCGATTGGGTCAACTCTTCTGTTCGATTAACATGAATTTCGGGGGTGAGCTTCAGTTTTCAAAAAAAGTTCGGCATTCAAGCGTTTCCATGATCTTGCAGATGGCACAGACTCACATTTCAAACGACTGCCTCTTTTCTGAAAGCCCAGGGGCATGCCTTCGTTCAATATTTGGACGTGTGACGTACACTCTCGTGTTTTCAGAAGAGTTGTTGTCCAGGCCCCCTCTCCGTAATAATGGATCCAAAGATGTGATTTAGCATTCTCTTTTGGAACTTGCAGCGGGGGTTCTTTATTTCGCGGTTATTAAGAAGAATTGTTCCGGCTAACGTCTTCGCTGGACTCGGCGTCAGATGCAGAAAGAAAGAAAGAAGCAGGGGAGAGAGATTCGGAAGAAACATTTTCTTTTATAATACCGTTCAACCTACCATCGCTCCAATGAAATGAATAAAGTAGGAGTTGGTTGGCAAGGAATGTAAAGACAGTGATATGCGGTGGTCAAAGCATTAACATACGTTCCGTTGATGAAGTTCTCGGCCGTAAAGCAGAATCCACAGATTCAATCGTCACATGACGGGGTCCCACACCTTTCAACGCGGCATGACAAAGGCATAGTATCGAAGCATCAGAGTCTGCATTGATCGTATACTTCATTTGGTCTGCATTTCTTTTTCATCTTGGTGCCCCGCGAATACTGAACACGCCACGTATTCTAAATTTAGGTTTGGTATGGGCTCGCAACATCAGGGGATGATGGTTGCGCTTTTGGAGATAATGTATCAAGGCTAACGCTCAACAGTTCACCAAGCGATTTGCACACGAATGTCTATCGCATGTCTCGCGCAACCATGCATCCATGAGCGGTACACCTGAGGTTCGTTCCAGTAGTAGCATGTAATAACTGCATGAATACAACCATCGAACGAACGGGGACATCAACGGTAGATTTGTTTTAACTCGCAGGCCCTTGCGTTGCATTGTGTGCGCATGGTGGAGCTTCTGAATGTAAAAGGGTTACTCACCAATCCTGCTACGTACAGCGCACTTTTTTTGGTTTTTGTTCTCCTTTCAAGTGGATAATTAACGTATTTACGCGACCGTCTCACTTTTGCGGCTTTTGTTGAGCAAGGGCTTGTTTGGTGCACCGAGAAAATGCGCTTTGGG
Organism: Agarophyton chilense; assembly: GCA_030374765.1. Classification (NCBI taxonomy): domain Eukaryota; phylum Rhodophyta; class Florideophyceae; order Gracilariales; family Gracilariaceae; genus Agarophyton; species Agarophyton chilense. The sequence goes on from JARGXX010000079.1 coordinate 791,030, forward strand.
CGCACTATCAGGAAAGCAGACTTGGATCGACAGTTTTATTGCTTCGCTATTTTGAACTGTTGTCAAGATTCGAACACAATCAGGAAGAAGCGATCGAGTCGGTCACATGATGCAAACCGCTGGCAACATCTTCCGATCTGTACAATGCGCTCGCTGGCAGAACAAACTTCGATTTCTCGCGAACGCTGTACAAACCTTACCAGAAGTCAGCAGCAGACGAGATATTGTTATTGATGACATAAATTTGCTCGATTCGTCAGATCCAAATCTTTTTCATAGAACTTTAACCGGAAGACTTAGAGAAGGAAATAAAAGAGCTACCGGAAAAATTCGCAAGGAAGGCTCCTGGTAAGTTACTGGGTTTATTTGTGTTTGTTTCACTACTTGAGCTGAAGAACTAACAAAAGAATTCACATTGATGAAGGATCGTGGCATGTGTCGAGGGTCGCAACAAGTTTCCTGACCTCATCTTACAAGTTCCAAAAGCCCCTCTTCTTGAAGATATGCTTGCGGGTAGATTTGCTTTACAGAAGAGAGGAAAGACTCGCTTTGTGGGACCATTGTATGAATTGGCGATTGAGGAACATGCAGTGGGCGAATATGGCAAACTCCTTGACACTGCGAGTCTGCCCTTTGAACGGATACGGGTTCTTGCCCATAATATTCGAATACACCCAGTCGGGGAGTACCCATTAGGCGTCTCGTTTCGGTATTCTCCCGAGAACGAGCCTGTTAGAGTCCGAGTACCCATGGTATGTATCAATCAGGAGAAAAGCCCCGGGATACGAGACGGAGGATGGCTCAATCGTCTCCAGAAGTATATCGATATTAACGTTGCGCCGTTTACTCCAGCACCTCAGTTTGTGACAATGGATGTTTCGGGAATGGGAATGAAAGAGAAACGATTCGTTAGAGACTTGCAGTTTGAAAAAAAGGGCGATGGATGCCGAACTGTCTTGGGAGATGATGAACCAGCCGTAGTCATTTCTAAGTAAGTGCTCGAACCCAGAGGGATCCATGTAAAGATTTAAGTGCACTGAAAGGACTTTCGATTTGAATTTGTGGAACATATCCGCCGGAGCGTTTACTGTCGCAACCTACGCAGTCGTACCAGAACGAAGTCGACCACGTGATAGATTAGATGGGGCTCCAGTACCGTCCTCATCACCGGCAGCGACCGGATCTTCGCGTACAGAGAGGAACAGCTCAACGTGACACGGCTGGCTCATGAATGCGTTGATTCGACCATGCGCCCTGAAAGTTCGACGTCGTCCGCGAACAGCCTTGTTCACCTGCATGTGAGATACCACAAGGTTCTCCGAGTCGATTCCGCGTCCTTCGGCATTGCTTTCCGCGTTCTTCAAAAGCCCAAGGAGGAATTGTGCGGATTTCTTCGGCCACCTTCCGACAGGTACCTTCCAATTGTTGCACTGTGGCTTTCCCTTGACGCCAATCTTGAACCGTCGAAATGGGACAATCTCCTTCTTGTCAATGACATTCTGAAGGTATTTCTGCGCTCTTTCGAGCTTCATTCCTTTTATTGCCTGACCAGCTTCATGAGTATTCTTAAAATGAACACGCAAATCACTGCCACGCGCTCTAACGGCTGTTTCCAGAACAATACAAGGTGTTGAAGTGGATCGTTAGAAGAATACGTCTCAAATCTTATTAGAGTTACAAAAGAAATCCATGCAAAGAGTCTCAATGGACTCTGTCGCGGAAAGTAGTTACGGTGTTCAAACTTACATTTCGTGGGATTCGGCGGCTCTCTCGAGTAAGTTGCCTTTCCCATTGTTCTTTACTGACAATATCCTATTCAAACGTACGCGTAACTGAACAGGATGTATGCTTGATGGTAACACGCTCAACAATCAGCGCAGGATGACGAAGAATATACAGAATTTCGCGACGGTCGGGTTTCTTTGCCTGCACACCCTACAAGCCTTGTCCCGGATCGGCGTCCGTCGGCCACCGGCGGCGGACCTGTGACACGTTTTACTTTGGGAATAGACATACGAAGGTTTAGCAAAATTTTTCCAGGTTCGGAGTCGGTTTTTTGTAATCAGTATTCTGTGTCCACCGCCAATCTACTGCATTTACGAAGGTAACAATATTTGCCATTTTTAATGAAGGATGACGAAAGGTATTTTGGTCTGCCGTTGAGCACGACAGAGATAACGAAAAGTGATTCTATGTCATCACGGACGTGGTCTGTGGGGTGCTCTTATATTTATGCACACTACTCTACCTTTCACATTTCATACCAGCCTTGTGCGCCTGGAGAACATTCTATTCGGCAATAGTATCCCCCGTATTTGGTTTCTCTCCCCAAGGAGTTTGTTTCATCTTCTGAAACGGGATATTTGAGTCGATTTGTTTCTCCGTAATTCTCGATATCCACAGAGACAAGAGTCTTGAAAAGGTGTGATCGTAGCCGCGAATCTTTACCAACGGAAAATGCTGTAGAGATTCTCCATAGAATTTTCAATGAACAAAGTGTTTGAGTTGGGTGGTGGGATATAATTTGTCCACTAATCTACAGAGACAGTCCTAACGGTCCAGCAGACATTCGCAGGATACGGCGAATTGTTAAGCTGGTGAAGATATTTGATTCGGTTGCAAGAATCTTCTCGCAACATGGAAAAGCAAAAGAATCGGAAAATCAATATTAGATTGCAATGGTGGCGCAAATTGGTGCTTCCCAGAAGAGGGAAGAAGGATTCCATGCTCTCACCAGCGCCGTTATCAACTGCACAAAAGCTTAAGTTAGCCGAACGTCAAGCTTCTTTACAGAAAGCGGTACAAGCTCCAAGAGTGACTCGTCAGAAGCATCTCGCTAAAGCCGAATGGGATCGAACGAAGCATGAGGCTGTCGTAATCGTGGGCCGTGGAAACGCTATGCACAGCATGGGATACTTTAGTCAAGGAAAGCAGTGTCTCTATCCAGAAGAAGCACTGTTTCTAGTAGATAGAGGGAGTATGGACTTGTGCATTAATGGCTTGCCTGCTAGCGTTCAACGAGCGTGGGCTACGGTTATGTCTACCCCAAACAGCCTGAGTCTAAATGAATATCTCGTGTTCGCGCATCTTCGGCGCGCTGGGTATGTGGTTCGTAGATATGACGCACACGAATACGGAACATTTAAGGGGCTAAGCCCTTCATTTTCTGTGTGGCGTGTGGGTTCGTTTAAGAGGAAGGATGGCTCCCGTCCACTTTTTCACTTGGCTGTCTTTCATTACGAGGAAGCACCGCCACCCATTTCGGCCGCTAGCCGTGTCTTGGAAGAAATGGGGAAGACGAGATTGAAATTTGCTCTGATTGACCGCGGCGTTGTGGTTTTGAGTGATGTGGCTTCAAATGCCACGCCTCTTTCGGAAAGATATGTTAAGAGACTATCGCAGAAAGAAGAGGCCTTCGTGAAACATCTAGAATCCGGCAGCTGCTCACAACTTTTTCGTACAACTTCACTTGACGAAGAAGGTCAACAACTACTAAATTGTGACTGAAGCTTGGCAGTTTAATTGTGTTGCAAAATAATAGCATGAAGAAGTGAACAATGTCTCTCTTTTAACACGGAAGGGAAAGTACACGGTCTTCGAAGAGAAGAGGCTGAGCTTTGTGAGTGCATTCCCAGCCAGAAACGAAGGATATCGTCAAAAACAAAGCAAAAATGGAGCGAGACTATCACGATGCGGAGAGGAACACAAACGGACTGTCGCTACTGGTCAAAATGATGGTTGACGTAGCGTGCATTGGCGAAATGCATTGGTGGTTGACGAAGAAGAACGTTAGCATTCCAACTCATTCTATTATAATAGTAAGCTCACGTTGTCCAAGACTCCTCCACTATATGTTGCACTCTTTTATCGTACTCGCGGCGGTTTTCCTGAAAGAGCCTAGCAGCTTCTGAGTTGGCCGGGGAATTCGGGTTGGGGTCACACAAGAGACTTTGTATCGAAGTAAGCACCGCAGATATATCGTATATTGGACTCCAATTGCTTTGCAAGATGTCGAGGCAAATTCCTCCATCATTGTAAACATTGGGGTGAAATAGCTTCGACACGAATTTGACAACTGGTGGCTTGTTAGGGTAGTCTTCGGTGAATTGTAAAGTAAGCTTGAACGTTCCGCCTTCCCATGGAGTGTCATCAGGTCTGTTTTCTTAATAGTTAGTTAAGCTTTTGTTTCAGACGAAAAGAGTCGTGGGAAGACGTACCCGAAGATTACAGCGTTCCACTTCATGATATTGTTGTCACAGGGAGCGCCGCTGATGCCAGACGGGGGGTCCTATGTGTGGATTTTAGCACAAGAACAAGCATGTGAGATAAAGATGAAATGCGCGAAGTGAATGCCCGAGAACTTACATTTTGCAGCTTCTTGAAGTCACGAATGAGACGCTTTCGAGCTGGTGTGGACATAACACCTAAACATCAGTTTCCAAATGAGTTATATTATTGCCGGGCAAACAGAGACAGAGAAGATGAAAGTGTTCAGTGATAGTGCACACACTAGAACTAGTGCGGGTCTGATGCTATGCGCCTGATGAGTGAAGTCAAGCGCGACAGTGGAAGGAGTGCAGTTAGCGTTGAGCAGTCGAAGCTGAACTGATGTGACGACGTTCCAGATTGATTAGTGGCCCCGTAGTAACTCAAATGTGGCGGACTGGTCCTGAAAACAAGAAGTGCACGTATAGATTAATAAAGTAAATATATAAATATCGTGTTCGACTAAAAATCGTCATCAGTTCCACGCCGGTGGTATAGTGGTAGCATACGCCCCTGCCACGGGCGAGACCCGGGTTCAATTCCCGGCCGGCGTAAATCAGGTTACTTTTTGTGGCTTTCTGAGGGCCTGTTTTAACAAGGGTTGACCTTCACAAAAACGAAAAGCGTGAACAAGTTCTCCTTGTTTCTCAAAAGATAAAGACACTGTAATTTGACACTGGTGCCCCGTGTTGCGGATCGGGGCATTCTTCTTTGTATTCTATGCACCCCACCGTCGGAGTACAGGGTGATGCTCCATCTTGGTTTGCACAGAGAATGCGGTCTGTAAGAGCAAAAATTCCAGTCCTCAAAAATGGAGCGCTGAATTATAGAAATAAATACGCCATTGTTTCAAAATGTTTGTTGCAACAATACCAGCCAAGTCCTCATTGTAAAGTAGGCGAGCGATTCTTGGCGCGAATACATCTCTTTTGGAGATGAGATAAAGCTTCTGTCCGATTGGCTACAGTACATGTGAACACTGCAATTAGTGTGGGCCACACTAATTTTGAACCCACAATAAAAAGACGTGCATTCAATAAATAGTGTGGGCCACAGCAGCACCTCCTACCAGCTCACCATTAAAGTTTGAACGAGTCTTTCAAACGATCCCTTGCAGTTCTGGAAACAACTAACGCACTTTACATCGGCCATTCCAATTAAGCCCTAACTTTCACTAAATCATAGAGATTTTGTGTGGAATACACCATCCGTATCACGCTTAAAATATGGGCAGCATTTTTGGATGTGACGATGTATGCTATGAAAGGATCGCAGACGAACGCCGGCTTGACTCGAGACGAGTCGGGCAGTGCAAACCGCCGGCCGCGGCTTTATTGTGCGTGCGGTGCTCAGTGGGTGGCCACTGTGCACCGCACTCAACTACTGTAACTACCGCTATCACCGTCCCTCTCAAACATGCTATCAAGCAATGTCTTGCTTATGAGCTAATCTAAGAACCTAAACGTAGTGCCTACCGTTAAAAACCTTTTGCTACGATAAAAACCCTGTTGGAGAAAACTCGTAAGCTAAGTAAAAGGTATAGCACTCTTTCTACCACAGTCGATCACACTTAAACACTTCAACTCCTGCAAACATTTGAAGAAAACCAAGACATTCAAAACAAGAAAGACGCAAGAGTTAGTAAGATTATTTTGATCCTAGTTTCTGGGACCGCAAAGTAGTCGCATTTTTTCAAGATCATCTCGTCTGGATGACTTTTGTCATCATATCTGCAGGCTGAGCTTTGCTCCTTATCTGCATAACGTTCACAATTCCTTCGCTCAACATCTCTTTCACATGATGATACTTCAGAGCTATATGCTTGTTCTTTTCCGACACTTTGGGGTTTTTAACTATAGAGGAAGCAGTCGAACTGTCTGTGTAGATCGCGATCGCGTACATCTTCGGTTCTTCTTTTAGAACCCATTCCTCTCGGAACTCCCAGAACAGTCTCCTTAGCCATTTCCGCGTCTTTCCACAGTATGAAAGCGCAGTATATTCTGCTTCTCCGGACGACAGAGCCGTGAGTGTCTGCTTCTTCGTCGTCCACATGATCGGTGCTTCGTTCACCTTGATCATCAATCCAGTCGTATATTTCCTTGTCTCACGACATCCGGCCCAATCTGCATCGCAAAATGCTTCCATTGGCGCCGCAGTACTCGCGGGGAAGAACAAGTAAAGACCCGCTGTACCCTTGAGGTACCGGAGTACTCTCTTCGCAAGTCCCACATGCCTCATGCATGGATCATGGACCTGTCTTGTTAGCATTGATGCTGCAAACATGATGTCTGGCCTTGAAGACACAGCCAATTACATCAAATGTCCTACCATCTTTCGGTAGCGACCGTGAAGCGCAGGCGTTAAGCCTTTCTCATCATCACTGCGACTCGTAAGGTCGCAAAGGGAAGGCAATGGCGTCCGTGCTACGTTGCAATGTAGTAACCCATATTCTCTTAGTATTCTTTCCACATATCTTCTTTGGCGGACTTTGATGCCATTCCTATCCCTCTCTATATCTATTCCTATGAAGGACTTTGCTTCACCGAGAAGTTTCACCTGAAACAACTTTTGCATCTCTGCTTTGAAGTCTTCCAGCAGAGAACGTGAGTCCGACAGCATCAAAATGTCGTCTACTACAACAATTACATTCAGCATACCGCTTTGAGATTTATACAGATAGAAACGGCTGTCTGCACTGGACTGATTGAATCCATGTCGCAGTAGTTCATCGTGAAGAAGTGATCCCCACACTTGTCCTGCTTGGCGTGCTCCGTAGATTGACTTCTTAAGCAAGCACACCTTTCCAGGTACATAAGAAGATCCGGAAAAGTTCTCTGGTTGTTCCATAATCAGGGGTTCCTCTAAGTCTCCGTACAGATAAGCGTTGCTAATGTCCATTGTTTCGAGAAGAAGTCCTTGTGCTGCAGCCTTGGCAATTCCTAGCCGAATTGTTTCTAGTCTAGCCACAGGCGCGTACAAGTTATCTGGATCGAAGTCCAGGTATGGCCTTTGTTTGTCGCCGCGTACCACGCAGCGTGCTTTGGCTAGGACTTCAGGCGGATTAGTACTTAGGTGTTTGCTAATGAATGTCCATAAGAATGGAAGGGGCTTCATGTTTGGTTTGCGATCCACAAGCATCCATGTTTCGCGATCGACAAGCGCGTTGTACTCCCTATCAATAGCTTCTGCCCAGTTTGGCATACGTCGCGCTTCTTCGAAGTTGTTGGGCGTCTTGTCGGTAGTTGCTTGATCTTGGGCTCGAGAGCGTGCTAACAAGAAATGGGCTAAGGATGCGTCCATATGTTCTTCATCGTCTTCATGAGATTGCCGTTCTGCTTCGATTCTGCGAAGAGATGAGAAGTCGATGAGCTCATTGATCGATGGAAGCTGTTCCTTCTTCGCCGTAAAGTCCCGCTCGCGGCACTTTATCACTTTAGCCAGCGAGGGTACGAAGATTCGGAGTAATGTACGTGGGCTATGCATTCCCACGAAGTGACCTAATACAGCGCGAGGTAGAAGTTTTTTGTTCGCTACTGTATCGGACCTGTAGATAAATGCGTGTCCTTTTTGTCCGAACTTCAGGATGTTCGAGAAGTCAGGCTTCTTTCCAAACCATAGCGTAAGTGGGATCTTCATATTGATCCTTGAGTTCGGAAAGCGGTTGCGCAGGTAGTTTGCGTGTGATATTGCTTCTTCCCATAGTTGGTGTGGAAGCTGTGACTCATAGAAAAAAGTTCTTGCCATTTTCCATAAGTCTTGTATGAGTATTTCAGCTACACCATTGGATTGATGGGCGTGAGCTGGTGTGTACTCAAGTACCATACCGTTTTCTAACGCGTATGTTATGGACTCATCGGACCTGTTCTCACCCACCCCGTCAAGGCGAACGCGGTACGTTCTATTTGGAGGCGCTTCGTTTTCCGCGCGAGCCTTGTACCAACGTACGGACTGGAAAAACTGTGTCTATTCACTTAGGTAGTAGACAGAACTTGATCGTGTGTTGTCGTCGATCAGCACCTGCATATATCTGGAACCCTGAAGTGATGGAGGGTTTATCGGTCCTGTGAGATCCGTGTGGGTGAGTTCTAGAGGGCGAGTTGCCACTGATGCGGAGTGTCTTAGTGGCGCTCGCTTGCTTCCAGCTTCGATGCATGGTGAGAAGTAGATGTTGTTGACGTCTGTTTCGGTTAAGTGGGGAATTCCTTGGCATTGCTCCACGCAAGAGAGAAGCCTTTCCCGTCCTGGATGTCCCAACTTTTCGTGCCAGTCCTTTGCCGTGTTACCCGGCGATGGCAGAGTTCCTTGTGCTCGAGTTGGGGGCACAGGATTGGGTAAAGGGTAAAGTCCGTCCCTCGGAGTAGAACGATACAACGTCTCTCCTGTTTTTCGATCGTTGAGGTCGAAGCTGAGTGAAAGGTTATGACGAGTTAGTTGCAAGTCAACATGGCGTGAGAGCGTGTCGAGAGAAACCAAGTTAGCATCGAACGATGGCGTGTGCTTGGCAGGGAGTGTGATGCCGTTGCCTATGGGTAGTTTTATTTTCCCGTTGCCAACTATTGCTTAAGAACGATCGCATGTTCGCACGGTTTGTGGAGTAGTTGCATGGTACTCCCAGAAGAGGTATCGATCTTTGACAAACACATGCGTGGCTCCAGAATCCAACCAAGTCTGTGAGGAGCCTTTCAAGTAGTGGCTGGCTTGGGAAATGGCCACAAAGCCTCTGGCAGGACTATGCTCCCCGTTGGCGTTATTGTTGTTACTGTGGGAATTGTTTCGTCCACTGTTGTGTGATCCGTTGCTAGAATCCCAGTTTCTATTCGGATGTTGGTTCCTGTTATGGTCGTTTCCGTTATGTACCCGATCTCTAGAGTTCCGTCTGCCGTGGCCTGATGACCTACGGCTGTTTTTGTTAGAGATCTTGCGGGACCAACATTCTGATCGGATGTGACCTATTCTTCCGCAGTTCCAGCACTCTAGTCCCTTGGTGGTTCTCCTTGGGCGCTGGTTGCGAGGTGCTGAGGATTTTTGAGCGGCTGGATACGGGTGTCTGATCTCTGCCTTCGTATCCGATGTTTTCGGGCCTGACAAGTTCGACGCGCGATGGTTGCGACGATCCATCTCTGAGCGAACAAGTGAAACGACTTGGTCATATTCCATGTTATTTGCATCCGCAAGAAGCGTTTTCGCCATCAGTGAGTCGGGAAGTGTGCGCAGTAAGGTGGCAGTGCGTTCACGAGCGGTCAGTTGGTCACCAACGCGGGCCAGTTCAAGGAAGGTCGTTTCCAGCTCCAGAAGGTGCTTCTGGATATCTTCACCGTCCTTAAAGAAGATGGTGCTCAACTTCTGGCGAAGGTTCAACTTAGACTGGATGTCGTCCTTCTTGTAAGCCGTTTCAAGTTTTGTCCAAACTTCCAAGGCGGAGCATTCATCTCTCTCGAGAAGTTCGGAGACGGCGACGATGGGTTGAGTCCCCAGGTTTTGCACAATGGCGGATCGTGCCTTCCTGTCCGCATCGTCCCATCTTCTTCGGGCTTGTGCAGTGCCATCCTCAGGGCGGGGTTCAGTGAGCACGAAAAGGGATTGCAAGTTGTGCATCAAATCCCTTACGTAGATCCGCCAAGTGTAGTAGTCGGCATTGCCTTTGAGGCGCGGAATACGCTTCATCTCAGGCTCTCTGTCAAGGTCCATCGCGGAGTACGCTCAACGCGAGATGCTTTGACAATGAATGAAAATATTCTTCACCGGTCCCCTACCGGGAAAGGTAACCTTCTTAGTCTTCTTCTTCTCCCTGTGTAATAGCAAAATGAGAGTGAGTAATCTTCGCACGTCCTCTACGTGTTGAGACGGCCGATTTACTTCACATAGAACACACACTGCAGCCCACAGCAGTATGCGGTTTTGAGATGCGTTCGGGTAATACACAATAGGCGGCAAGGCCAACCTGTACTTCAGTATCGTTCCCCTACAACAAATAGTACCTTGAGCTTGATGCGCTTTTCCCCAAAACGGGGGAGCAGCCAGATTTTAGGTAGTGATTGTGTGAGCCCAGATGGGTGTATGGGCCGATTCTTCCTATGGTGGGGGTGAGTGGGATTATGCGGTGCGGGCGAGTGAAGCAGAAAACGCAAGACGCAAGAACCTGTGACGTTGAGAGCAGTCAAAGCACAGAAAAAGAATTCTGTAGACGAATAACAAAGGACTCCAAGGCAGCAAAAATAAGCTTTCGCATCAAACGAAAGTAGAAACGTAGTGTCAAAAGTGCCTTGACGAGACCAGTAGTCTCGACTTGCTCTTCTTGTTGAGGAAGGCAGCCGCAATGAAACTTTTGCTTCACGAGCCGCACAGACCGAAACATTTTAGAAGGCTAATACCAAAGAGATGAGCCACAATTCCGTCTATAGACTAATGAGCCCTCTACAATGGGGCGCCGAGACCGAATGCGCTAGTAGAACTCGTGCGCGTTGAGCAAGAGGCTCAAGTAAGGTTAAGCTGTTGTGAGCGCTTGCGACGCGCGAGCTTTCAGAGCGTTAGAGAAGGCGCGAGGGTGAGATCGGTGTGCGGGAAGCGGTCGGAGGGTTCGATCAGCGATGGTACCATGAAAGGATCGCAGAGGAACGCCGGCTTGACTCGCGACGAGTCGGGCAGTGCAAACCGCCGGCCGCCGCTTTATTGTGCGTGCGGTACTCAGTGGGTGGCCACTGTGCACCGCACTCAACTACTGTAACTACCGCTATCAGGCTAGGCATTACAGTAAGCTTTGGCAATATAAAGCCGTTTCCGTTATTGGATGGCCTAGATTGATGAAATGAAATATAAGTATTCCGGTATAAACATCTTCTTTTTAATCTTCTAAAAACAAGGCAAAAAAAGACTTATGTCAAAAGATCCTAGGAATCAGACACACTGGCTTATTTTCAGATACCGTGGATGTGTAATAATTTCTTCATATTTCCCACGTCTGCATTAACCAAAGGCAGGGGTGTAAAATCTCTACAAAGCTTTCTAAAGAAGGGTACTAACAATAGTATATGTTACCAATCTATACCGGAAGCTTCCTTTTTGCATAAAAGGTTATGAAGCATTACTCACGGAAGCATTACATTCAGCACCAAATCTTAAATTTCCAAATATTCCTTACGATCTTAACAAGATTTTCACTTTTTGAGGGCTTTCTAGACAGATGGAGTATCGTTGGTACACGCAGACCGTGTCCCTTCTACGTCAAGGGCGCTACGACCGGTGCAGTGGGCTGACAAGGGGTGCTCCACCCAGCGACTAACGCCTCACTGGACCCCTATTAAGTATTGAACAGTATTCGGGTACTATGACAGTCCTAGGTCGAGCTAGTGAAAGTGTTGCAGTGGGTGCGTGGTAGTCAGGTGACTTCCGGCAGCAGAGGCTGTCTTTATATAGAGTTCAGTGTTCAGTCTACAGACCAATACTTTGTGATACATCTCAATAGACGTAAGCGGTTGCAATGTAATATCTATTCTCTCGTGCATATTACCTGTAGTCCATGAAATTTATATTCCTCTCTTTTCGGCTAACCAAAATACTTATCTGAACTCTTCGTCCCAGACACATCGCTACAATCGATGTTCAATATTCCGGTAAACAATGTTAGCTGTAGTGCATCTGTTAAACAGCTATCCTTCTTATTCAGGGGATCAGCTGGATTTACAGAGCCGGGAATCCATGAGATCGAGTCTACAGTTCCAGTTTCAAACTCAAATCTAATGCTGCTGACATCACCTCTGATTGACTTGTCGATGGAATTTTTCTGCGTAGACATCGACGTGAACAAGTCTTTGGAATCCACTAGAATTCTCAGCTTAAGTTCCATGTCCATTAGTTCTCGATAGGCGTTCCTGACATTCTTCCCTTCATCTATCCCTTCTTCTGCCGTAAAAATCTCTGCAGCTGGCACACTTTTCACTGGGCGCTTTGCCTTGTGTGACATCCAGGAGACAACATGGTAGATTGCATTCTTATGCATCTTGCCTATCAATAGGCCAGTTATAATTCCCAGTTGCCCAACATCATCGATACGAGATGCATCAGAGAATACGACAATACTGAGCTCGTAGTCAGCTTTGTCACTTGGCCTTGGATAAAGGATAACGGTGCATAGCTTCTTAAGCTTTCTGACAGTGTTGATTTTTTCAATCAAGTGACTCACGCAGATTTCAGGTGCTTTCTGTTGAATGTAACTGCTATAGAATGAGCACAGCGGTGAAGCAGCAGTCCCTATCCAGCTTAATGAGCTGTTGATTGATGCAAATGCAGACTTCTCAATCTTGTTGAGGCTTGCTGAAGACCCTTTTCGTCGTGGACGCGAGATAGGATATTCCATGACACCTTCAAGCTTTTCTTTGGCGTTTGTCTCGATGGTGAAGTCACTGTTTTGGATGGTATTAATTCCAAAGAACCGTAGTTTTCCTGGGCCATTGTTGATGACGCCAAACTTCAACTTATCATTGAAGGCTTCTAGGAACCTTTTTGCACGGTCTCCTTCGCCAGCCACCGTGAGATCATCTACGATTTTGGCTACTATCAGAATTCTCTTTCTGGTAGAAGAGCTGCGGTATGTATGCAGACTGTGAGAGGCCAATTTGTCGCATCACGGTGTCAGACGCATTCTGCCACTTCGCGTTGGCATTCACCAATCCATAGGCAGCATCCAAGAGTAGCTAAACATGAGTAGACTTCATTCTACTTTATTTGGGTGGCCTTACGTATACATCCCTCTGTGTCTCTCCCGTTTGTAGAAAAGCAGCTGGTACGTCGGCCTTGTGTAGCGTCCAGCCATGAAGCGACGCTATCGATTCCAGGATGCGCAGACCGGTAGGAGGACAAGTTGCACAGTCTTTGCTAAGCTTATCTTTCATGTCATTCTCATTGCCATGCGGTGCGATACTTGCTTTAAGTTTCAGGGACCCGTCGTCATTATGTTTGATCTTATATAGGGTATGACTACTTATTATGTTGGAGCCGGGCGGAACGACCCGGCGAAACACTGGCTTAACAGTTGTGAGGAAGCTGTCTTCTTCTTTGGTGTACGCATTGTGCATTGAATACTGATCAAACCCTTGCGCCTGATGCTGAAGGAAAGGCTTGTTTCCGAAGTTATCAAGCATTGATTTGAGTACTTTGTCTTCTTTGCTTTCCACTTCCAGTGGCACAACCACTTGGCTTGAGCTGGCAGACAAGCTATCAGTGTAGTTCCTAACTTCCTTTGTCATATCCAGCACTTCAGTTTCACCATCGTCGTAGTATAGATTGACATGCCCTTCCGTAGCTTCAGAGTGTACAGTCCCCGGGTAATAGGTTTTGTCAAGAGGCCAGAAGACCTCGACCCTATCTCCAACGTTGGAATTGTTCCCATAGTCATCACCATCAAAGTTGGCATCGAAGCCATGAGAGTCAGCATCATCTCGGCTGTGCTCGGTCTCATTGATGATTGGTAGTACTGGCTCAATGTCATTAGTTTTGCTGATGGCATCCAGGCCATCTTGTACGAGCTTTGAGAAGCTAATATCTGAAAGTGACAACCGAGTGTCTTCAAAGGCAGCTGTCATCTCTCTGCTATTTTTACCTGGCACCGTGATGGAGCGTGCCAGTGTGTCGACCGATGTCACTGTCTTCGGGGTGGATCAATGACCCTTTTTCTCTTTGTCCTTCTAGATGAAGACCTCTACAGTGTCTCCAGTCGATATGGGTACTTCGGTGATCGACTTTGAACTGAGAATCCGTGCTAAGTTTCTTCGAGCAATGAACTGGTCTCTTGCTTCAATTATTTCAGCAGGAATGGAGGTGTCAATTGGCTTATTTCCCACATGTTTCGTGAACCCTTTTGCCGATATGAATGCAGAGAGTTGGTCGTTACCGAAGAGATCGTTGGAGATGGTCACAGATTTGTAGGCCGATAGAATAGGATCAAAATTGTCGCCAGCCTCGATTCTATTGCGTTTTTAGCTTGGCGGCGGGGTGCAACCGGGTGCAGGGGTATTCAGAGCGAGTCACAATAATTTCGAAATGCGCCTAACATGAGGGCTTTGTCGCCGCGTATGGCATCGGGTTACCAGAAAGCCGACACCCAACTTGCTTCAAATGCTATGACCGCTTCTTGAGGAGCAGTTGTTGACACAACGTAGGCTGTGGAGTATCTTGACACCAGATCCATAATGTGCAAAAGACACAATTGATCTAAGAACAAGTGATCGACGCACACTACGTCATTGAATGACTTCGAGAGAGTGCTTATTGACACTTTCCGAGTTGGTGGAGGAACTGCAGTTGATCGACAGGCTGTGCAGCTAGCCACGATGTCAGCAACATACATTGCAACCGGATGGTTCCATAGACCATTGCGTTGCAACAGCAGCTTGAAGTCACTGAAACATGCATGTTCGCAGACATGTTTGTGGACTTTATCCAGAATGACCTTGACATCAGACTAAGGTGACTTTTCAAGGGTCACAGCCAATAGACAGTACAAAGTAGAATCTAGGTACTTTGTCGAAGAGGTGAACTTCTCAACCGGAATGTAACTGAGGAAGCCTACGTCGATCATGGATATCGAATCAGGCTCTCCAGCAATGTTGAAACACAGTGCATTGCGTCCGAGATGCACGATGTTGGCCTTACGGGTGACATTTCTACCGATCACCCATTGCGAGGATCCTTCCAAAACTAGATGGGTGATCTCGATGACGGCCCAATTGTCTGATGTGGCCGTAAGGATTACTGAGCCAAGGATTCTTCGTTGTGGGCTCGCATATTGGCCAGTGCCATACTGCCATCTGGTATGTCCTTCTAAGGAGTAATAAGTCCGGTCCAGCGTGTCATCAGCAGGAACGCCGAGTTATTGCGACAGTAGTCGAAATTCCACTTGGCCGATTGCCTAGTATGGTGCGCCGTCGTCTACAAGAGGACCAAGTTTTTCGGGTACAGAACCAACATTAACAGTGGCTGTAGAGTAGACGAGGGAGGCTGAATTAAATGACATCGTATTGTTGCCATATCTTGTGGCCTTGGTGTCACCGTCAGCGCCAGAACGACCTTGTGTCGATGATACAGAAGCATCGAAACTTCTTTCATGGGGTGGTAAGGACCCGTCGGGGTTACAGTTTCTCTTCCAGTGACCATACTTGCCGCAATTGTCGCAGGGATACTTCATCGTAGGTGACAGTCCCTTTGAGCGATTACGGTCATTGATTCTATAGTTGCGAGGCGGAATCCGAGCAGCACTCGCAGACAGAGGTTGAACATTGGACGAAGTAGTCAGTACGGGATTGTGAACATCATCACACTGGCGCAACACCGACGCTATGTTTTCGTACTAAACGGTATTCAGGAAGTCCGTTGTGGTGGCCTCCTGTGTCAACGTTGTGTCTGTTGATGTAGCCGCCAATACGGAGACACGTTGTCCGTTCTCAACCGCCGAGTTTGCCAGGAGCATGAACGCGGTGAGGGCTTTGGGGAGTTTGGCCGTTTTTGATTGGGCATTGAACTTGGATGCCTGGGCGTCGAATCTTAGTTCGAAATTCCTGACGGATTCATTCGTGGCCCGCTTAACTTGAAGCAGACGAATAAAGTTAGCATAGACTTCACTGACAACCGAGAGAGAATCTCGTTTGTAAATAGCTTTAACTATCGATTCTGCACCAGTATCCGAGGCCAAGTCGGTATCTGGGATTGCAGAGCACAAGTCTCTCGCCCTGCCGTACAGTTGAGACTTCAACATAATCCCTCGCAAGGCTACAGAGATCTTATTATGTAGAGCAACGCCCAGTCAGGGGATACTTGAAGATGCAACTCATAGAATGAGGATTGAACCCTCCGAGGGTTATGATTATGATCCCCTCTAAGGTGTGCTGAGGTGGCACTGTTTTCTGGTTATATTTTGCCTATAAGCGAAAATTCGGATGGCCCATGGTTGGATTGGCCCCGTGATACACGTGGCTTAATTTTGGCACCGATTTTCGGATATTTGTAGAACGTTGGACTTTTGGGCCCTGACAGTTGGATCTCCACGTGTATGGCCCTGAGCAGGTGTGCACTACTGTAGAGTTTAGTTAGTGGGCCCTACTTAGGGAGATGAGATCTGACAGTCCGAAGCTCAGAGTAAATGGTAACCAAGGTTGGTCTTCGATACCTCTAGAGGTTCTTCGTCGCCATCGTTTCGGCCTTACAACCCGGAACGGGCCCTGGTTAGCAACGCCTGCGTAGGGACACGACTCCACTTGGAGAGTGCCCACGTTTGGGTTCCGTGCAACCACCCTCTTGGGACCGCTCAGACGACCTGCGTGCACGATACCCCGTGGGGGTTCTGCTTACTTGTTGCGTGCTTTTTGTGTTTCCTTTCGAGGACAGGTTTTCGCCCCTGTATTGGGTTTCTTTTGTTGTTTAGCCCCTTTTCTGGTTCTCGGGTCCGGTGCCTGTTAGTGCCCGACCCTCGCCCCGTTTTTCCTCTTCGCCGGATTTTCCCCCATTCTTTGGGATACCCATACCCATTCCCGATCCAACGGTTTCTACCCCTCCCCTCCGTCGGTACTGCCGGAATCCCCCGTGGGAGTTACACCCCACACTACGGGTGGAACGGAGGGCTCTGTCTCTGAGTCTGCCTCCCCCAGGGAGCAAGGCTTCGAACACCTTGAGAGCACTTCCCGTCGCCGGGTTTTGCTCCACAAGTGGTCTCCCGACTTAGAATCCGTTCTCGGACTTTTGGGTTGGTCATCCACGTGTTGGAATATCTCTTGGAAGAGGAAGCACCGTCGTGAAGATTTGTTGTAGTGGTTCCCTTTGGAAAGGGTGGAATTGATTTTTATTTTTGTTTTGTGTTACGTCATCCGTTCTCCGGGAATCTCGTGATCGAATTTCATTGTTACCCCGAATCGTCGGTGTCGTGTCTGCAGCATGTCGCCGCCTACCCGTGGTTCCAGGACTGGATCGAACCGTCAAGCAGATTCAGTGCCCCCGGCCCCGCCTAGGTCGAGGAGCTCAATTCCCGAAGGTCGGAACGATTCCGGTATCGATCCGGACACTCGGAGAGCACCCTCAGTGGTTTCAGGTCCTCGAGAGGTCGTGGCTGTGGGCCCAGCTCCAGTGGTGGAGACCCCCTCAGCAGCACCCCGAAGTCGGGCCGACCCTGAACTACAGCGCCTGGAGACTCGAATCGATATCGCCAACGCGGCTCACATCGAGCTCCTTCAGGAGGTTACTACCCTCCGCCTCAAGGTGGAGGACGCCCAGGTGCGGGGAGTCGCCGATGACCTTCGTACCCTGAGGAGGGATGTGAACTCCCTTTTGGAAAGCTTTGGTACCCCTGGGGTCTTTATCCAGGAGTACCGGAGCCTCGTGGAGGAACACCGCGTGCAAGCGGAACGCTTCCGAGCTCGGCTGGACACCCTCGAGGCCATTATCCGTATGGACGGAGACGCAGAAGCCTCGAAGAATAAACCCGACGTTTCGGAAGACGAAGAACACCGCTCCGCTAAACGGGACCGCCGCAAGTCCAAGAAGAGGGTTCACCTCCAAGAGGATTTATCGGATTCCGATCCCAATCGCTCGTCATCGAGTTCCTCCTCCGAATCTTCGGATAGTGAAGATGGACGCCGGTCATCCCGGGCGACTCGGTCGAAGGCTACTTACACCTCTCAAGGGGCAATCCGTACCCAGAAGAAGGGTAGAAAACACCTTGGATTAAGGGAACTGAAGCCGACGAATCCTCTCTATCGGAAGCTGCTATCGTACCGCTATTACCGGTTGGATAACCCTTCGGGAGATCGAACATCCCGCGGAACGGGTAAGGTCAAGGACTACATCAAAAGGCTGAGCATCACCCTACAGAAGAGGGAGTTCACAGGAACAGACCCAATTCTGGTGCTCAATTTCCTTGCGAGGTTCGTCCAGGAGGCTGACATCCTCGGTATGAGTGAAGCGCAAGCGTATCTTGCATTACCCTATTTCTTAAAGGGGATGGCTGAAGACCAGTTCAACTCCGTCCGTGGATCATCCCGAGCCTCAAAAGGGGGAGTCACGTGCTGGCCCGAAGCGGTGCAGTACCTCTTGAGGTCATACGCTACTGGAAATGCGATTCAGGAAGCAACCCTTGCATTAAGGGATACGCGGCAGAAGCCGATGGAAACCGAAACGGTGTATTCAACTCGCTTGAATAAAGCGTTTCACCGATGCAGGAATTTATTCCCCGCCTACGAGAGATGCTCCATGTTTGTGGATGGTTTGGACCCCTCGATAAGGGCATTGGTTGCCCAACATCGGGAAGAGAAGCGCAAGCTGACCTACTTGGAACTGGTTCAGTACGCCCAGGCTGAGGGGGATACTCTCCGTGCCCGGCAGAACCGAAAGAGTCGGCCGACACGTGCACTCCTCGCCGATGGAGGTAACTCGTCTTTGTCACTCGCAGGAGGCTCTGCCCCTGTGGGGGTCAATGATAACATTCACTTCATGGGAAGTAACCCCGAATCTATGGGTACGTCTGAGTTGCCGTCGACATCCGCTCCGACTACGAATGAAGACCTTGCGCTCTATACCCACGGACGGAGGGTGCCAGCCGCATCGCTACCTTTTGCGAATACCGCTGCTCGGGTCTCTCGCCCCGGATGGAGGGATACAGCACCACGTCGCGTGGATTCACGTCCACAACCGAACCCGGCAGAGCTGATTTGCTATTTGTGTTACCTCCGTGGTCACAAAGCACCAGACTGCACATTTCCCCTGCGGGAGGGTTCACGAATTATCGCTCAGTACGAGGCTCTGACCCCTGATGAGAAAGCTCGAGTCCTGAGTAGGTCCTATGAAGAACAAAGGATACTCCGAGCTCACCTTGCTGATAGGGATACAGAACTTGTACCCGCGAACGGGGAACACCCGGTCCCCTTCGAGGCAGCTGCACCGAATTCGGTGGGGTCCACTTCGAAAAACTAAACTTCGGATACTCCCGAACCTGGGCCCGCTCCCTCAAGGGCCCAGTCAACGAACTCTTACAGAGTTACTGCCCCACCGGAGGTAATCAAGCCTCCTGGCTCTCCGCCTAAGGAGGGGGAGGAGGACTTAGTTCCTTCGCAGGACGATGTTTCGGCGTCAGCCAGTCGCCTTAACAGGGAATCTAGTTCTCACAGTGAGATGGCCAGCCCGACCGAGCCGGCGACAGAGAAGTCACAACCCTAGCGTATGGGTAGCAACATCACCGCCGACCCAGCCGAGCACGACGTCAGAAAAGATGACGAAAACCCGCCTAGGGAGAGTCGTGTGGAGAACTCCGCACCCGGAACGCCTATGGAGCCAACGATCACCCGCGGCCGCGGAAGAGACACTGAGGTGCCGCACACTCAAACCCCGCTTTCTCGGGAACGAGTTGTGTCAGCGGAACCGCACGGGGAAGATCTCGACGACGAGGCTGACCAAATTTGGCTCTCCGTCATGGGATGGGAATAGGAACTCCTATGGAGACACTGGAACCCTCAGGAATGGGAAAGAAATGAGTGAGACCCGTCGGGGACAGCTCAGGAGAGTGCTAGCGCGTGCCGAAAGCGCCACCTCACATCCGCTTGCGGAGTGGCAACCGGCGCCCGCGCATTTATGTGGCACACGTCGAATGGCACCGAGCCAATCAAAAGGCTCTGACGACCAACCGTCGTGCAAACCGCCTCACTGAGCCAATCAAAAGGCTCTGACGACCAACTGTCGCGCTAACCGCCTCCGTCGCACGGCGCGTTGCACAAGGGCAACCTTCGTCCCCGTAGCTCGGGTTGACGTTGAAGTCTTACCCCCCTGAGATTGGAGACACTAAGGCGTCGCGGTTTCTCAACCGTCACGGAATCTAAGAACACTGTTGTTATTGGGAAGATCTCAGCTTTAAGAAAAACCCAAAACTGGGCAGTTTTGACTCCGTAGACGGAAGTTACAACGTAGCCCACGCGCCACTCGGCGCCGTTTGGACGAAGTGCTGAGACCCGCTCGCAACACGGAAAAGAACCCACCGGGGTGTGTCTAGACCCTACGTTGACACCCTCAAGGGAACTAGAGCGTTCCAAGATGGAAGAGAAGCCCGAACAGGGAAAAGTGTACCCGCAGGGATTCGTTATCGATCGCATCGTGCGTCACATCTACACCCCCGAGGGAGAAGTTTGCTATCAAGTCCGATGGTACGGATTCTCGCCTGATGAGGATACAGTGGAACCCATTGAGCACCTTCCGAGGTCTAAGGTTTTATCCTATCACCGACGCGCTCGGGTAACCTTGCCTCCAAGTCTGGATCGTGCCCAAGTCGGGTAAGCCACCACGGGAACTGGTGTGGATGCGACCTCGAAGTGAGGAAGATGTTGGACCTCTGAAGAGGAATTGAGGAGAGTATCCCGAAGAACACGTATTGAGAGGGAATGTCTACTGGCCCTCGGCCTAGCGCCGTTAACCGGGGAACACAACACCGGTTATCGGGACAGTTTATAATGAAAAAGGAAAAGAAGACCCACGAAGTGGAGAAGAAGATTAAAAAGAAGATTGGACCCTAGGAAGGGCAGAAGATGAAGAAGATCCTAAGAAGGAATGAAGAAGATGAAGAAGATCCTAGGAAGGAAGAAGAAAAGAAGTTATGCAAATATCAGAAGTTTACTATTGTCACCAAGCTATGGACTCTACAATTGCCCGAAGGCGGAACTACGGAAAGCCCGAGGAGGGACCCGCCCCACCGCTGGGATTCTGACCCTGATGGTACGCCGAGGCGAAAGCCAACATCTGGCTCACATCCGTCATACCCGGGGGAATCGGAATGCGTGCGTTCACGAGGCCTTGTCGCACACTATCCGCTTGCGGAGTGGCAACCGGCGCCTGCGCAAGGGTGTTCACACCCCACCCGGGGGGAGCAGATGGACCGCCACCGGATGCATTCGCCGCCGCAGCTGATGTCGTTCCCACTGGTTGGAAGGGTGCAGATGGCTCCACAGGGAGTACTCCACTAGGAGCTGGCACTTCGTTATCCAACGCTGGATCGTCCAGGTCTACTGGAGGCTCGTACTCGTAATCGTCGGTATAAATGAACCCCGTCGGGTGTCCCACCGGCATCGGTCGAGGCGAGTCAATCAGCGCCCGTGCTTGCGCCGCGCTGATGCGAACCCCTTCGAAGGGATTGTAATAGACCCAGTTACCGGAGCCCGGATCGTACCGGCCAGGAGACTTGTCTCGTGCGGATCCTTCCCCTGCGGGCTGATTTGCCACTGGAACTCGATCCCATTGGGTGTTGTCGATCACGTCCAAGATTGGATACAGGTCCTGCACGTTGCTGGCCGAACCCAACGCTGGGACAAGGTCGATCTGACGCATGATGGCCCGTAGCATCGGAGAAATCTCCACCCTGCTGGGGAGCTTCGTTGTCCGCCGGCGCGGAGGCCGATGGCCCCGAGAGTGTGTTGATGAAGTATGGGTTCATTCCCTTCAGAGGGCTGGTTGAGACCGCTGTTGCGAGAAGTTGCTTATCGCCGAAAGTCGGAGGAGTAGAAGAAAGTTGTACCGATGTGCCGGTTTTGTGGCGATCCTCAGAAGTGGTGAAGGACCCCATTGGGAAAGAAGTATGTATAGTGATCGGAAAGCTAGACACCCGCGCCTCGGAATGTTCTTCCTCGTCTTAAGGAGGGGGAGATGTAGAGCAACGCCCAGTCAGGGGATACTTGAAGATGCAACTCATAGAATGAGGATTGAACCCTCCGAGGGTTATGATTATGATCCCCTCTAAGGTGTGCTGAGGTGGCACTGTTTTCTGGTTATATTTTGCCTATAAGCGAAAATTCGGATGGCCCATGGTTGGATTGGCCCCGTGATACACGTGGCTTAATTTTGGCACCGATTTTCGGATATTTGTAGAACGTTGGACTTTTGGGCCCTGACAGTTGGATCTCCACGTGTATGGCCCTGAGCAGGTGTGCACTACTGTAGAGTTTAGTTAGTGGGCCCTACTTAGGGAGATGAGATCTGACAGTCCGAAGCTCAGAGTAAATGGTAACCAAGGTTGGTCTTCGATACCTCTAGAGGTTCTTCGTCGCCATCGTTTCGGCCTTACAACCCGGAACGGGCCCTGGTTAGCAACGCCTGCGTAGGGACACGACTCCACTTGGAGAGTGCCCACGTTTGGGTTCCGTGCAACCACCCTCTTGGGACCGCTCAGACGACCTGCGTGCACGATACCCCGTGGGGGTTCTGCTTACTTGTTGCGTGCTTTTTGTGTTTCCTTTCGAGGACAGGTTTTCGCCCCTGTATTGGGTTTCTTTTGTTGTTTAGCCCCTTTTCTGGTTCTCGGGTCCGGTGCCTGTTAGTGCCCGACCCTCGCCCCGTTTTTCCTCTTCGCCGGATTTTCCCCCATTCTTTGGGATACCCATACCCATTCCCGATCCAACGGTTTCTACCCCTCCCCTCCGTCGGTACTGCCGGAATCCCCCGTGGGAGTTACACCCCACACTACGGGTGGAACGGAGGGCTCTGTCTCTGAGTCTGCCTCCCCCAGGGAGCAAGGCTTCGAACACCTTGAGAGCACTTACCGTCGCCGGGTTTTGCTCCACAGATATGGGGGAAGGTGATGCTGGAGAAATGGATAATTATTGTCTGATCGGGCTGATGTTTCGGACGGCGAGGACGAAGCAGATGATGAGCCTCCAACTCATCAACCGTCATTGCACCCGACATGCAGCACACCGTTCCCTGCTTCCACAATTCCTTTGGTGCATAAGAAGAGCCGCGCTGGCTCTCTCGGTGGTGAAGACTCCATTATGGAGCTTTTTAAATCATCTATGCTACAGGAGAGGGAATTCAGGGTGCAGGAAAGAGAAAGAAGGGCACATAAACTAGAAGACGATCGGGCAAGAAGATCAGAAGCAGCACGAATCTGTGCAGAAATTAGAGAGGAGGAGCGAAAGGAAAGGGAGAGGGAAAGCACAGAAGCTAAATTATAGAGGGAAAAAGACCGGAAATCGAGTGAATCATACATGGAGATGATGATGATGCTGTTCACCAAAGAGGACGGAAGTAGCTCTAGGGTACGGAATGGTTTATTAAGTTTTTAAAAGGGATGGTAACAGTGCCCATAGAAGGAGAGAGTAAGATTCGATGCTTAAATGAGGCATGAAAGTTGTAAAGATCTGGTTGAATCCTACGAGACGAGTTCGCAGATTGAAAAGTAGGACGACCAGATGTAATACCAATCGACTTTTTCCCCTCTCTTCGTACACAAGCCTGTCTTTGAGACGTAGGAAGGAGCCCCAAAAGGCTCTCATTCCTCACTCTGAGCCTTGACGTGCCGAGGTAGCTTGTTTAACACAATACAAACCTGCCCGCTCAGCAGTAGCAAGACGCGATTGAGCAGAATTCACTAGAAAAGGGTAATCTCCCCTGCTAAAAGCAGATTCCACCACACAAGTTCTACTAGTTTTTTCATATAGCTCCTTCAACTTAGAATAGATAAATCCCTACTCAGCAATAGCAGAGTCGTGCCTCGACCCAGGTGAATTAAATGCACATGCTTTGACTGCACCCGCGGGGGAGAAGACAAATACATTACCAACATAGTGATCATGAGTCCATCCATTATAAAATGTGTTCTGCATCATGGCGTTGCTTGACTTTTGGAGGTAAAGCTTTAGACCATCAGCTACAGCATAAATATCAGGCAGAATAGATTATTCAGAGCTGATTGCCTCTATATAGGAGG
The DNA here is from genome assembly GCA_030374765.1 of Agarophyton chilense. NCBI lineage: Eukaryota > Rhodophyta > Florideophyceae > Gracilariales > Gracilariaceae > Agarophyton > Agarophyton chilense. The sequence continues at coordinate 815,013 of JARGXX010000079.1, forward strand.
CTACTTCAGAGTCAGATGGAATTCTAATAGAGGCTTTTGGGTGTTACAAAAGGGCTTTTAGAAGTGGAAGCCTGCCAAATCCTAGAAAAGAAGAGCAAACTGAAGCTAAGACCCACAAAATAGTACATAGAACCATCGTAGAACCACTAATGCGATACCATGCTATCGAAAGAGCAAGAAATTGAACAGATTTCATTGACCGGGGCCGTCCTCGACTAAATAGTCTAGTCGGTATAAGCTTTATATTTCTGGCAATTCTGTAGGGGAAAAAGCGATCATAAAGAGGGACGAAAATTTCAAAAAGAGACTAAATTGATCGATGGTCAAAACTGCATAGAGTTTGAAGAGCCTGATCCAAATTGGATCCATACAGAAAACTCAAAGACGCTGGGCTACATTGAAGTACAACGCGAGATGCGTTGATCTCTCCGCCGACGGGCATCTCTCGAAATAGTGTTGCGAAAAAACACCCGCCTCCTCGTCCTTGAGGCTTCGATTAGCAAGAAAAAGCGTATTGGAAACATGAAGATGGCTCTGCCAGGAAGATATGGTGTGAACAGATATACGTACTATACAGAAATCCAAATATTTTCGGTGCGAACGCACAACTTGTGTAATGTATCTTTGGACTAAAGTGCCAGTAGTTGTGCATACATAAATTGAGGTTTTAGGAGTCTCCCACTATTTAATTTTTTGTTTGTCCTTCACATTTTTTTTTCTTCTTCTATAGAGAGCGCCTAATTTTTTTTCACAGTCTTATATGCATTCTAAGTTTTTGACTTGAATGGTGTAAATGGAATGTTTCTGTCATGTGGAAACTACGTGAGGCAATTGTTATGTTTTTGTTTTCTGAATTAATGATCACCACGCCTCTCACTTCTGACAGATGCTGTGCAGGGACGAGACGATTCTCGACAGGAAATATCTTTCAAATTGTCTTGTTAATTGTAGTCGGATTGATCCTGAGTGCGATCTCCGAAGTGGTGTATATTAAAGCGCAGTCGCTTCGCCTTGAGGGACGGTGTTGATATCCGTGCGCCTCATGCAAGGCGAAGGCGTACTATGACACACGCAGTATTACGTGTGCCTCCCATGCACCGTAGTTTGGACTGAAACAAATAAATTGCAACAGCCGACAGCGGTGTTGTCACCCGCCGTGCGGACAAGGCGTGCATCTTGGGGCACCGTCCCCTCCGTTTCTTACAATGCCGGTGGAGATGCCCTTACCACATCCCTGATACGTAGATCAGGTTCATACGTAAAAAAGATTCTCGTGGCATGGGAAGCAATCAAAAAGACTCGCCACCCTTGCATTTACCGAATGTGGAATAGACAGTAACAACCCTATGCTCTTTTAACCATTTCCGAGCCCTGAGCAGATGATTTACGCTGTCACAGTCTGAACAGGGGTATTTTGAGAGACTGTCGTTGTTTTGGCAGAATCAGACGCTTCATCTTCAGCTTTTCTTTCGATCAGACGCGCTCGGTGCTGGATCATCATGTCTTCCGATGATATCTTCACCCACCCATCTTCCTTTACGTGATAGCAGTTAATGACACCGCCGGAAGCGGCATCACGATGCGTTGCATGATATATAGACTTTTGGCCAAGCTTGATGGCGTCCTCCACGGACATTTCGTATGAATATCCTTGGTCCAACACACCATACGCAAACGTCGACCCCGAGCCTACAGAGAAGATGTGACCTTTGAATCTCGTCCCGTCAGAATCAACGTAGAAAATATTGGGGCCTGTCTTATCCCATCCACAGATCATTGTTCTGATTTGAAAAGAGTGAGTAAGGTTAGTAATTTGTATACTTGAACTAAATCGAAGTGGCCACTTACCCCATTGAAAGACCCATGCCTCGGTAGTAGTATACAGTATTCGCTAGTAGCTTCGATGCGGCTGCAACAGATATACGTTCTTTGTTTCGAAGTTCTGTTCCGTTTCGATTCAACCCAATTGATATCCTTCAAGTTAGCGGATCACGGACAACAATACTTTGTTGAACTTAGACATAAACTGAAGTAAAATATGACATACCGTATAGCCTGCATCGCTTTCCGAGATCGCGCTCCCAGAAACTGCAGTCTGCCGCGCCGCCTGCCATAGTACCCAACAGGTACGGGTTAATCTCTATGATCTTCTTCACAGTTCCACTTCCAATATACTGTCCCATGCTAGCACGGGAGTCAACAGCAACGATAATTCCCCCCTGAAAAGAAAATGCGAGTGTGGTTGTACCGTGCGCGAACTTGAGCCTATCTTTCTCAGGCACGTTTACAAAAGCGTCGCGAAGAAAATGGGATGGTCGTTCGACTGTCGGAAGTCGTAATTCATTTCCGAGTGAGTAAGATAATTCTTCAAGATCTAGATCAGGACCATTTCTTCCGCTGCCATTGATAGACAGGTCTTCATCGAGGAAATCCAAGCTGGGCATTGTGAAAACAAATGGATCTGATACTCGACGACGCTTTACCACTTCCCGTGGAACAAACTGAAAAAGTTGGAAAGCGACGGCGATACAAAAATCGATTTGTTCAGCAGGATGTTCGTCGTCGCATTCGCAAAGACAGCTAATCCTTGAACAAAGAAGGACGTCACACGAGGATATTAGTGAAAACGAAGGTGGAAGGGAGCAGCTCTGCTTCGTTAAAATGTACATCGTGTGGAGGGTCGGAACCTTTAACAAATGGACACAAGATCGAAAACGATACAGTGTATTTCTTTACAGTGTAAGTCAAGTGTTGACGTGACCCATCAGGACTCGTCATTGTGCCTCCAAGAAATTTGGAACCTGCGCAAGGCGGAAGTTCGTAATGCCTACTGAGATCACTTGCTAACTTCTTGGTACTTTCGGAGTCGAAGTAATCCTCTGCGAAGATAAGGAGCTAGGAACATTATTAGAACGCTGCCTTCCCACAATAAGCTGCAGTGTGATTTTGTGGATCTCGCGAGTTGGAAAGGCCTGATCAACGGAGCATTCTGTGGTTGCGAATGGAAACTGTTCAAACATGAACAATCCTCCAGTTGCTGATTTTTATCAATCGAGCTTTGGACCGCGTCCAGGGGCTTCCAATGGCGGACTTAATGGCAGCGCCAATGTCAGTACCGACCAGCAACAGTACTACATGCCCCCTCATCAATCAACTACATCGTTTGAAGATGAGCCTCCTCTTTTGGAGGAGCTGGGAATCAATGTACCAGCGATGATAGCCAAGGCAAAGGCGGTTGCGAATCCGTTCTCTAACATCGATTCTACGTTTGCGGATGAAGCAGATATGACAGGCCCGATCTTGCTATGGCTCCTGCTTGGGTGCTTGCTTCTTCTTCAGGGCAAGATTCAGTTCAGCTTCATATACGGCCAAGCCACAGTTGGATGCCTTGCAGTATACTTTGTATTCAACCTAATGTCTCAGCGAGGCATCGATCTTTATCGCTCCATCAGTGTACTAGGGTATTCAATGTTACCAATGGTGATCCTTTCTTTCTTTGCTATCTTCCGACCCCTTCGAACTCTTCGCGTCGCGCAGATTGTACTTGGCGGTGGATGCATTTTCTGGTCCACCACCACCGCAACGAAGATCTTTGTCGCCGTTCTTGCTATGCATGATCAATTCTGGCTAGTATGGTACCCTCTGGCATTGCTCTACACCTCGTTTGCGTTTATCACAGTGTTTTGACTGGCTGGCATCAGATATCCTCTAGGCACTCTTTCTTTTTTCTTCCGTTTCACAACCGCAATTTCCAGAAGCCCCTCTGGAGGATCTAACACAATAACAGCATTACTGACGTCAACTACTGGCACAATTTGGTCAACAAATGGCACTAAAACCCTATTTGCTTCATCTGGCGGTGGTTCGTGATGGAATCCGTCGTCAATATCCTGTTCTGGGAGATCAAATAGAGCGATTTCAATGAGGTCTGATGCCGCTAAGGCTCCGCTCGTGCCACTACCCGACGCCTCACACAGATCTTGGCGTGTGATGACGCTATCCACGATCCCAATCGGATGTCCGGCTCGTATTGCTACATCATGTTCGATTGCCTCGCTGGTGTACCAAGGGTCATCGTCATCTGCAGCTAACAGTAGTGACACTCGAGAGCCAACCAGATCAGCGACCATAAATTCTCCTCGTTCCAGAGTAGGCCTGTCAGACTGGCGTACATATAGCCGCGCCCCTCGGAGTTTACTAATGCTTTCCCTCGTTAGAAATGCGTCAAGTTTGAGGATCCATGCATTCGGCTGTGACGCCTGACGTCCCGCAGTCAGACTTATTGGTCTAGGGTATCGGCGCCCTGGGAGTAAGATGTATCTTTGTTGTGCATTCTTCTTAACTGAGAGACGAATACGATTAAAATCTCCTTCCGTTCGAGCTTTGAGTTCCCCTTTCACACCATGTGCTCCAGTAATGGTCGCCACGTGAAGAAACCCGAAGTTTTCAGGAGCCCACTGATATAGCCGAGGGTCAGTTGGTGGAGTCCGTTCCCGCAACTTACATGTGGTCAACCTTCGTTGAAATCGGCATAAATTTGTTCTTGCGCTCAAACTTGATTTCCTGGTACCCTTCGTACAACGCAAGCATCCGCTCGGTCCGAAAGCACAGCTTTGGAAATGAGCCGCGAATGAGAAAGCGGAGGGCATCGACTCAGCAACCCTGCGAGAGGGTAAGCGCTTTGAAGACAACCGTGTAGCACTCGGAGAAAATGAAAATCAGCGTTGAATGCGTACTTAGTGCTATCTACGAAGGTAGTACAAACGGCCGTACCAGTCGGAAGTCAAATTTTCTTTAGGAGGCGATACAGTACAGTAGATTGCTAGCCCTTTATACCATTCTGTACTATGCGGCAGGCAAAATTTGGGGCACATGTACAGTACTACGTTTTACGAAGGTAGTATTATCATTTGGGTTAGAAATTGCTAGCAATCGCTCTCTACTGGCTCTAAAGCTGTGGACTTCCTCTGAAAATGGTTTTTTTGTAACGGCAGGCAAGAATTGGACGACGACGAGCTGTATCAGAATACACTCTTCTTCAGTCGGGAACAACATATGATCGTCGGATCGTTCTGGAAGCACTCACGCACAAGAACCTTTCCTCCGCTTGGGTTCTCCCGACGTTGAGCATCAAAGCCTTTCCTCCGCCTTGAGTCTCTCAAATCCGTCCGTCCAACTCTGGCCTGCGTTTCTGGTCTCGCGTTTAAACATAAAAGTTACCTTTCCGAGCAATCGATTGTTAAAAATCTATGTTACGCGATTTCTGACTTGTTCTGTGTCAAATCCACAACTGCACAGTACCCGCATGTTGGATAGCTAGAGAATTCTCTCTTTCTTGAAAAACAAAATATTTTTCAAGCAACCTCTCTCGCTAGAAGGTTTATTTGCCGACTTTGCGGGATGTACTTTTGTTGTCGATCATGCACTAGCTTGCAAGCGTAGCACGAGTGTCCAACAGATGCTCGGAGCTTTCTTTAAGCCTTTAGTTGCCCAGCGTTTCTAAGGTTAAGAATCTCAACCTTAGAAAAGCTGAGCGAGGAGGAGCTCGCGCTGGAGTGGGAAAGCCCCGGACTCTTTCCACACATAAGCCACAAGAAGGCCTCTGCACGCAACACATTCTTCGCCATAGAAATGATCAACAAAGTCTTATCCACCGAAGCCTCGTGTCATCCGCAAGAGTAGTTGGACGAGCCGGCGTGTAATCTTATCATTACATCCATTCGTGATTCCTGCAGACTACATCCTTCAAATCCCTTACCCGTGGGCTACATCGATGCTTTCACTTGCGTGGAAAACTCACGGATAAGGGTGACGGGATCACCTTCCGACGACATCAGCGGCCTACCGTTTTAGTGGTGCGCGTGGGAGCGACTTCTCGACATATCACCCAGATCTCCTACAGCCATCGGCAAGGAAGTGACCGCTTGCACAAAACCGGCTGACATGTTGGTTCCATGGCCTTTAAAAAACAGCCATCCCGAACGAATTGTCACCTGTGCTTATCTTTCATCCTTAACCTTTCACTTAAAGATTAAGCACCTTATGTAACCACCGATTGTACCGTCTCAAACAAAGCGAGTACCGCAAGAAATAAAAACGACGGAGCACAGACCAGTTCTTCTCGATCTGATACAGTATCACTGACAAAAACAATAAGTATGGCCGGAGCCTGAATGGCGTTTTGAGCTATCCTTGACGAGTTCATGAGGATCTTCTGTCACCTCAATTCCCATATCTTCGAGGCGCATTACATGGGTCATGACTGGCGATGGTCGATGATCCTCCACGCCTTCCGAGCATTTCAAAATCCTTTTATGCAGTAAGCTCTTACCATCTTCGGTCTCGATTCGCCTAGAATGGCACAGAGCCTCATTGTTTGTCGAATTCTCACAGACGTCTTTGTTCGTTCGCAGTTCTACTTGAAAGCCCGCAGAAACAGATATAGAAGATTCCACGTTGCGTTGATTATGGTTTTGACATACTGCCGAAGCCCGCCTTTGGGGAGAGACATTCTGAATAATCAGAATAGGAACGTTGTTGATATGTATTAAATTGTTTCTTCTTCGAGGTCGTCGGGAGTGACACGATTGTAAACGATTATTTCGTACCAATTTCGATCTATCAGAAGTCGCAATCTCGAGCTGTCGATCAGCTACTAGAACATCCCCTCGAGATATTCCTGGGTTTCTTTTGTTCTGTCGTTCTGCCAGTTGGTCAAAGCAGCTGCAAAGAGCACCCATTTTTAATTATCAATTTTACTTACGACGTACGTGATATTGAACATCAACTTAGTGTTTGATCTTGCGTTTTCTCCGTTTGGGATTTTTCCGGTATCACCAAGACAGCAACTAACGTCGGTAATTTTCCAGAATAGACTCGAAAATGACAGGCCTGAGCCTATGCACTGGATCTGTTCAACTCCACGGGGCGAGCTAAACATTCGGTGTAAATATAAGCTTGGAAGTAGGGCGATAAATTTCAAGCTGTCACGTCACTTGACATCCTCGAACTTTGGACAAAAAAGAAGAACATTTGTAGAAAACGATCCTATGACGATACCAAGATCAAGATCATGGATGAAAAACATATAAAGCCAAGGCTTTACATGATATTGCCACACGAGGCGTCTGTTTCGAGTCCTCAGGTGAAAATTCTACGGACAGTTCCATTAAGAGCAAAAACATATATTGCGGTTGGGATAGAGTTTCCGCTTACAAAATGATTGTACTGAAATGTATATATACATCACAACTAATGGAAGGAGAAGGCAAAATTGCTCGTGGTAGAGTGCTTTCAGTGGAATGAAATACGACGCCCCTAAAAAAATGGTTCAAATATGAAAAATGTGCCCAACATGCTGACAAACAGAGAATATGGACAAGTCGAAGAGAAAGCTGGCTATTGTCGTCGCTTGTGTAAAGTTTGTACTAAAAAATTTCGAGAGCACCATCACATCCTCCTGCAGTTATATTTGCCATGAGCAGCTGTGCAAGCACTTTCCCATCTTTTTGATTGACCTCAAGAGGAGGGTCATGGTGCCGTTTCCAAATAATCGTTTCGTTTGGCCATCTCTACCGGGTATTTCTATATATATTGTTTCATTGCACACTGTTGTGCAAACGTCGATTTGGTGTAAACGGCGTAATCGGCGGCGGTGCGGCGGAATCGATGTAAACAGCGTAAACGGCGGAGGTGCGGCGGAATCGATGTAAACGGCGTAAACGGCGGCGCGAGAGCAAGACGAACGAGAAGGACGTTGACGGTCAAGAAGAAGTTGTAGTAGAGGAGGTTGAGGGTTGATATCTTTTAAATGATGATAATATCGGACAAGAGAAGTAGTTCTCTTGTTCCGAGCTCTTTTGTAGTGGCTGGGAGCATGGCGTGGGTCTCTACCGTGCCAAGTAAGCAGTGTCATTTTAATTCAACTTCTCCTACTAATTCAAAGTAAAGATTCAATTTTGTGTCTATCTATCGTTCGCTACTTAGAATTATAGTGCAATCTACGATGCTACCTACAATAGATTGCTTGTTTGTAATTCTTCACTACCCTCTCGCGAGACGTCTTCAACATTTGTAATTTTTCTTTTAAGCGAAACAATCGTTCAAGCATATTGACGTATTATCCATTGTTCAATATCGTGATCACACTGGTTGTTTTCGTAAATATTTCTGTATTCTTTGTTAATTGTTTTCTTTGTAAACATTGCAGCAGGAATGTTCTCAGATTTTACGAATCGAATGTCAGATATTTCATTTCTTTCATAAGCTTCACGGGCTGCCGAGATATCGATTAATAGTCGTTTTTCAGCTGTAGATGAAGCTTTTGTGATGACATCGAAAAGGCTCTCGGAATCCGTGAACATTCTAATTGGAATTACTTGTTCAAGTAAAGATTCTAAGTCAAATTTAAGCGTGTACGCAAAATCAAAAGCATCTGCAAAAGCATAAACTTCACCTCCTAATACAGACTTCACAACTCGACGGCTCTTGTAACTCTTGTAATGAATAATGTTACACTGATTGGAACGATCAGCCAATAGAATGAAGAAACCAAGTTGGGAAGTACTGTCTTTATTATTCGCAAATGAAGAATCACTGTATGCTCGTATACAGAGAGAGTTTGGATCTATATTTACAAACTCCAAAGTATTTGTTTGTTCTTGAATTTCCTTAATGACCTTATTCATTCTTCGTCCAATGGATTTCGTAAACATTTTCTTTGTGACTTGAGCAGTTTTGTTCAAGAAGAAAGATATGTGTGGAATTGTGTTTACAAGTCAGGCAAGTTAAGCTCTTTTGGATCTGAACTCTGTATAGTCATTGTTGTTTTCCAATGGCATCATTCTATTCTTGAAATCTTTTTGATGAATTTCGTACTGTTTTTGGTTGGCCGTAACTTGAGTACCACCTAATTTGAAAGATCCAACAACTCTGTCTCGTGATTCGAAACGTTCTAGAGTTTTGTTTGTGAACTTCATAAATCATCTTCACCAGTAATAATTGAGTCTTCAACATATGATCCAATGATTCCAAAGAGATTACCTTCAGATTTCTTGGAAAACAGGAAATGTCACCTTTCATTGCGGTCATTTCCAGTTCTTCTCGTAGATGTGACATAATGGTCAAATTCCAATAATCACAGGCACCTGCTAAACCATACAGTGGTTTGATAAGAAGGAGGAGACAATCATTGGATATATCCATTTCCTTGGGAGGTCGTATGTATACCTTTCGAGTAAGGACTTGATTACTCTGAATGAAGGCTTGGTGTAGTGCAATGCCCGCGTGCGGGAAAACACCACGAAGACGCTCGGGATCTTCCTCCACGGAGGTAGCTGAGCGGAAAAGAGCCCTCCCAGAGGTGACACGACTTAGCCGGGTTGTAAGGCCGGGGTCACCCGTCGCGACTTGCGCAGGGAGGTGAAGAAGGGCTCCTCTTGTGCGTGTGCCTCGGATTGAGGAAAAGGTCCACACGGTGGCCGTGATCCGACGTGTCGGTACAGCCGCGGATAGCGGGATGCTACCCGTAATCGGAGAACGAGGAAAAGGAAAAAGGGAAAAAGGGAGAAGGAGGGGGACGAGGGGCGATGGCACCGAGTCACGCGAGTGGCTCTGTATGATACGGCACAGCCGGAGACAAACCCTTAACAAGGCGAAACACAACAACAGTTGGAAAAACACTCCCAGCGATGGGTCTCTTTAGGCGGGCAAGGGAAATTGTCAACCCGAGTGCTACGCGCTACTCGTCGTGAGAGGTGATTAGCCCGCGTAGGCGGTAGAGACCAGAGCCAAACCTAGATCGGCAACCTTGGGGAAGATTGAGATCGGGACCCTTGATGGGGGAGTTTACTGGTGCGGCGGCCACTGCCGTCGCACTAAGTACTGTAGCTCCCCTAGTGTAATAACTAAATAAATAAATAGATAAATAAATAGATAGGGAGTTCCTATCCACCCACCTACTGTGGTCATAACTACACCTGCCAACCGTCCCACACGTGTAGACATTCCGGCATTCCGGTGAACGGTCATAGACTGTACTCATATAATGAGCAAGTGCCGGATGTTCCGGAAAAATACAAATTCCAAGAAAACCCCCTTCAGAAGGCGTGCACTTCACTTGGGTAACATCGTGACTCCATACCTTGTAGTCAAACATTGCAGCGATTGTCATCATAAGCCGAACTGTACTCTTGCGAACGGTAGTAACATTATGCACTAAGTAGTTCTGTTCCTTATCGGAAAACCCTTGGGCCACAAGTCTCGCCTTATGAATTTTTTCCTTAGTTCCTGGATTCTTGATTGCTAATACAAATCTAGATCCTATAATGTTAGCACCTTTTGGAATTTCACTACGTCTGACAACTTTCCAAGTATCTCTAGGTTTTAAACCATCAATTTCTTTCTTTTTGGCTTCTGAGAACTTTGGGGAATTACAACGAGGATCACTTGGTTTCAGGGTTTCAGTAATATATATTGATTCTTCATCGTTGCCCGTGATTTTTTCACTTCCGTCTGAGATCTCTTTTAACACGTTGTTAAGGATATTATCGAAACCATGAGGAATCGGTATTTCAGAATTGACTTCAGATTTTTCGGAAATATGAGGTTTGGTTTGAGTAATACTATGTTGTACTTCCTGGCCATTTTTTCTTTTTCACGAAAATTTGTTTGCCTGTACCTCTGATTTCTTCAAATGGTCCAGTCCATCGAGGTAGCTCTTTTTCCCGATAGATCAAAACTTTTTGTCCTGCTTCGAACGCGTGGTGAAGGACTTCTGGAAGACGTGATTGGAGGGCCCGTTTCTGTCTTATTTCATTGGCGATTATTTCCATTTCAGAACGACCAGTCAAGAGAGCTTGCATACGATCCTCTTGATCATGTAGCTTTGTATGGATGCCAGGAAATCTGGGCAATTTGCCGAAGACTAGGAGCGATGGAACTAGACCTTCCGGGTTCATGGTGTCATTCATAGCTTTCACAGCTGTGGCGAGAATTAAGTTTTCGTTTAAAATGTTGGCATCGAACTTGATTTTGTAATATATTCGCCTTAAAGGATCATAATATCGTTCGCCAGCACCAATGGATTTATGACTTTCCACTCCAGACAGAGTAAAATCGATGCAAAATTCATTCATAGGTTGCTTCCATCGAGAAGACGTGAAAGCTGAGCCTTGATCACAATGGGTAGAGTCGGGGTACCAAGTGTATACTGTTGCCCAGCATTCCAAGAAGGTGTTCCAAATATCTTCAATGGATTGTCCATCTAAAACGCGGGCGGCTCCAAAATGGGTATGTATATCAACCACATGCAACACCGGTTTTTTGTCTATGAAAAATAGATCAATAGCGAGATCTTTGTTAAAAACAACTCCTTGAGGAAAGGAAACCCGAAATCGTTGTGGTTTTGGGGTAAAACGTTGACACGTTTGACGAGCCTTAGATATTTCTTTTAGCAAGTTTCGTGTTTCAGCATTGGCTTCTTCTGGTTTTGCTCGTTTCAGGAGGTTAAACAGGTTCTGTACGGAGGGGTGATAAAAATGTAGGTGCAATTTTCTGAGTTCTGCCTTTGTGAAATGGGCTGTGTATTCGTTTTAGTTGATATATAGATGACCAAGTTTTCGAATCACGGTCATTTCCCATCCATTCTTACAAATCCGAAGGTTCTCTACATTGTCAACATAGATTCTTTCTCTGTCAAGAAAATCTAGTCCCAGCAGTTATGGAACATTGCAGTTGATCACGTCTACGGTGACTTTGAGTACTCTACAGTCCGGGGAACAGATTCGAATGGGTATATGGCCAATACTGCAGAAGGTGGAACTGCCAAGTCGAAAACGGATTTTCGAAGGCTTTTTCATAAACTTTAAGCCATAATGCTTTCAATAAGCCTTGGCTTGTTCCTTGCCAATAACAGAATGTTGTGCTCCGATATATAGACATCCACCATTGAATTCGTGGGTGGTTTCAAAATCGGTATCCACATTTGTAACCTTAAAACATTTAAACTTGCGTTGAAATTGTTTTTGGATTTTATGCGCTGAGCCTTTGAGAACTTCTCGAATTTTGTGCAAAAATCCACGCATAGGAGAGTTCTTCATTACAAATCCAGTCTCGGGGTTGAAGTCTCTGCGTCAATGCTGGTAAAAATGTTTCCAAAGCATCATCGGTTGAGTCTTCTGAACTTGTGCTTCTGTTGTCTTCTGTTTTTTCTTCCATGTTGAAGAATGTGTCGACATCCTCGGTTTCTGAATCATCTTCAACCTGTTCGCATAACTCGTAAAGTACCCGTTTCAAAGCACGGTTCTGAGCAGAGTATTGCTTGGATTTCTGATCAAGCTGTACTTTTCTTGCAGCGATAGCGGCTTAGTCCTTTGGATGCCGACAATATCGCAAGATATGTCCCTTTTCACCACAATTGAAGCAAGTTCTCTCATTCATTTTAGGTTTCGTATTGTTCTTGTGGCGGCCATATCTAGCAGGAGGAAGATGGCGTTTCGATGAAGACTGATAGAGAACATCTGCGGGTTTTTTAGAGAACTTGAATACATTAATGGACTTTCATGCGTTTGCCTCTTCCTTTTCGCGCTGAATAGCGCATTCCAGCTGTGTGTAAAATTCTTGGTAGGAAAGGGTTTCTGAGTCCAATCGGCTAATTGGATTACTAGCCCACGAATGTCCGATAACTGTTCTTATAAGATAAGATACCTTGTTTGCCTCAGTACGACAATGTGGTGGACCTTGAGGAGCTAATTTCGATATCTCTGAATCTAATTTTTCAATGGCCTGGGCTGCCGTAGATTCCTCTGATTGGAAGATGTCAATTCGTATGTTCATCAAACGAATCTCAATGCGCTTCTGTTTAGAGGTGGAATGAAAATGTGCTTCAATGAGGTTTATAGCGTCAAAGAGAGATTGAGCTTTTTGAACGACATGGTCATTAAAGAAACGCTTTGCATTATCCCTTAGAATGTTATGCATAAGCTGAACATGTTTGTAATCGGGCACCATGTAATCTTCTAGTGCGATACGATATTCGTTATAAAAATCCATCCAAGATTCTCCAATGGCTCCGGAAAACTTAGAGTTTTTGTCTTTTAAACGCATTGTCAGGTTGTTTGAGATCTTGAAAAGATCTACGTTATTAGAGTCCACTCTAATTGTTTGCGAAGGCATGTTAGAGTGATTATTCATAGTTGGAATGGGGGTTTCGACTTCCTGGTGGATTTGAGAGACGGGTATTCGCTCGGAGTATGGAGCGAAGGTTAAAGACGCTTTTGAAGCCTGAATAGCTTCTTCAGCAACGGCTCGGTCTTCGTTCTTAACGTAGATCGTAAATGCTAGACGGTTCATAGTTCTTCCAGAAGGATGATGGGCCAATTCGACGCCCAGCTTCTGTAGATGACGAGCAATTGAGCTGAACAAAGCCACATTGGACGAAACTTGGTGATTGAATAATATATCAGGTGAATAGTCTCCTCTAATGAGATTCACGAGCTGATTCCCAGTGATATCGGGTAGGTCGGCCGAGTAACTCCGAATAGTGTCCAACAGACTCTTCTGAGATGAATGACGGATCACCAGTGAACTTCCAAACACATTACCTGCACCACCGGACATGTTGCGAACAGTTGGAGACGTCGCAAAATTAACAACCGGAATTGGAGAAGGAATCGAGGATCCTGTGGGTGGAAACGGAAGCCTACTGTTGGCTGGTGTCTGGAATGGTGTGTTAGAAGAAGACGGTTGATCCCCAGATGTATTCGGTTGGTCCCTTGCGGATTCTTGAGATCTAGTAATAAACATGAGCAAAAATATATTTTTTCTTTATAACAAAGCACTGTTTACTCAAATAGGGGTTTTCTTATTCCTAAGAGTAGAACGATGACTGCGGCTATGAAGATGAACCCTGAGGGCGTGAGCTTCAGTAAATGAAATGTTGCAAACGCGGCAGTGAATATCTTCACGCGTATAGTTGGTCCGGCGAAGCTTGCGTTGGTGACCTTTTCCTTTCTGATGCGATTCCAGCTGCTGAATACTGCGAACAGAAATATTACAAACAGCACAACGCTTAAACGCACGTTTCCTCGGAGGGGGGTTTTTCTTACGACGCTCTGCTTGATTAGAGACGCGGAGAATGTGTCGCGATCGCCTCTCAGAGAAAACTTCTTTAGAAGGGAAAAGAGAGATGGAAGGCGTATGTGTAGTAATAGGAAGGCTTTCGGTGTTGCTGGTTTGTTTCGAACTTCCGTCACTTGAGCTTTCGTTAGCTTCAACCGCTTCGTGTTCGATAACACTCGGTACGCGCGCGGAATAGCTATTTCGTTTGCTATTTTTATTTCGGTTGTTATCGCGCACGTGCTCGACTCCAGAATCAGGCGAATATTCGGAAGATGATTGTGACCTTGGCACTGTGTGTAAGAAAAAAAAATCGGTTAGAATATATTACACACAATACCAAAAAGTAGTTCTAAAAAAACTTATTTATTACTGCGACACTCTTGGCTTAATAAACTTTTTTTTTTAATTTATCAACTGTATCACCTCCGACTACTAGCAACGACGGGTGCAGAGTAGTTAGATGTGAGTGACAGAACAGTACCACCAAAGGAAAAATCCAGAATATATTCCACGTTTTCACTTCAAAGGCACTTCTCGGGTGTTCAAGCTTGAAAGATCGGGGTTAAAAAAATAACGTCTGAAAAAATTCCAGAAAAACAATTCCAAAAAATATCTTCAAAACGCGCACATAAATTTCGGAATGTTGTGCAAACGTCGATTTGGTGTAAACGGCGTAAACGGCGGCGCGAGAGCAAGACGAACGAGAAGGACGTTGACGGTCAAGAAGAAGTTGTAGTAGAGGAGGTTGAGGGTTGATATCTTTTAAATGATGATAATATCGGACAAGAGAAGTAGTTCTCTTGTTCCGAGCTCTTTTGTAGTGGCTGGGAGCATGGCGTGGGTCTCTACCGTGCCAAGTAAGCAGTGTCATTTTAATTCAACTTCTCCTACTAATTCAAAGTAAAGATTCAATTTTGTGTCTATCTATCGTTCGCTACTTAGAATCACAGTGCAACCTACGATGCTACTTACAATAGATTGCTTGTTTGTAGTTCTACACTACCCTCTCGCGAGACGTCTTCAACACACACATATATATCTATCATTGGATCACTATTTTGTTGGGAACCGTTACCCTACGATAGATATGCCAAACTCTACTCGGTGTTTCTTAAATTGTCTCGTAATCAACACTCCTTCTGGAATTCTTCAATTAAACCTTCAAAAACAGATATACCGGTTTTGGCAAAAGCTTCATTTTCGTTTTTATCACAGATTATGTCATGACCCATGATGAGAATTTTGGATAGACGGATGATTCTCCCAGGAGTCTATACGTCCAGAGAGTTAACCATATATTGGGCCGGCTTGGCCTTATATAAGGAGTCTTTTTCCCCAGAAGTAGTTTAAAACGCTGGTTTTAATTCTTTAGCGCAGCATTCTATTTTCTAAGTAAAAAGGTTTTCTGACCATGTCTTACCTCCTTTAAATTACATTTTTGGCCTGTTTTCTTCAAAAACACCAGCACAGTAGTTTTATGACTACTCATATACTTATTTAAACATTGTTCAAACATTGTTGACTTAATTGTAACTCTAGAACTCCTTCAAAGCTAGACTACTTATAATAATTATTATGTTTCAAAAATGAATTTGCATGTTCCTCAAAAGCAGAGCAAAAATGATGACATATGCTAAAAGAATAGTTCTGAAAAAACCATAGTGAATATAGCAAGTTGAATATCGT
Source organism: Agarophyton chilense (assembly GCA_030374765.1). NCBI lineage: Eukaryota > Rhodophyta > Florideophyceae > Gracilariales > Gracilariaceae > Agarophyton > Agarophyton chilense. The sequence continues at coordinate 830,817 of JARGXX010000079.1, forward strand.
GGATGATATTAGTAGAGCGTTTAGTTTCACATGAGTTTTTTCTTATATTTTGAAAACGTGAATTTAGAAGGCCTTTAACTGCATGATATCAAACGAACATCACTGTTGATGACTAAATAGTTCATCAAGTATTATGAATGTTACACAGGTGATCTTTAAAATCGACGAGAGTACTCATACTGTGAGATGTTTAAATATTCATATCATCGTGTTTTCATTCTGTTTCAACTTATTTTGATTTCTGTGTTTTTTTTCTTCTTTTGCATCGACCTTCCTATGTTGAATTTGTGAGAGTATAATGTAATTTTTGCGTTTTTGGCCTGGCTTTTTCAAATAAATTTTATTTCCAGCCACCTGTGGACTACCTACTTGTCGTCTTCTGCAGAAATTATGTTCATAGTTCCACTAGTCGTCCAGGTGCTACCTTTGAACCAGTTTGGAAGGTTTCAATAGAAAATCTGCGGTATAAGACTCACTTTGATCTCATATGCACCTTTGTATTGTATAGTGAGCCACACCAATGAAGGAGTTATGACACGTGGTGGAACTAGATGGTTGCCGGCATGTGCCGTGTACTAAAGTTTTTCTAGTTAGCAACTACCTTAGCTTTTCCCTAATATAGTATTATTTAGATACGAGTTATTAAATAGGGAGACGCACCTCAAGGGCATCTCTTCGTGGCCACATGGCAAGGATCACCACCATAGGTCGGATGGTTGGAGATATATATCTTCACCAAGCATGGCTACCCCGGTCTATATTGTAAAGGAAAGCGCCTATTTGGCTACTTTTACCCCTTTTGATTTCTACAGTCGACCATAAGGCAATCTTAGTATTCTTACTGTTTTTCGGACCGGCGTGCGCTGTGCATCATCCTCTACCAGCGTGGTCTCAGTAAGGCCGCCGTTCCTGTTGCACCCTTCATTGGCCGGGTCTGGCATGTAGTGAAACGCCCTCGGAGATATTCCGGTGTCGAATACTCATATGTTAACATTGATACTTCCGTAAGAGATGCTCTACTCATGAGAGAAAAGTTGTAGAATTTTGGCACTATGGTAACGTGGTATATTTAGAAGGCAGGGATCCCCACTATAACGGGTCCCCATATGAGAAAAACAATAATTAGAAATGTAGTAATATAATAAGTGGCACTAGATTAGTTTTTTTTAATTAATTAGTCTAGTGGCCACAGTATAACAGTACTTGGGCTGCGGCGATATCACCGTCGCCATCGTTATCCGCATTGCCATTGGTTCAGTTATCGCACCGGCATCTCTTCACAAAAGATCCTTACTACACTTTGTGTGTTTTCCTATTTCCTTTATTCCTATATTTTACTGTGTGCTATAGGTTTCTTCTTCGCATCAGTAATGGGTTGTTTCTTGGTTTTTTGATATTTGTACTACTCTGTTGGAGTTTCTCCCTTTATTTATCGCTTTATATCTCCTGTTCCAAGGGTTATCGGCATTGTCATCGTACACTTCATACTCGATTCTATCTCCACTTCCGTGGTATATCCTGAAGTCTCCTTGGAGTTACGCCCACAGCTGAGAGATACGGAAGGCTCTACGCTGAGTTCTCCTAAGAAGGTAGCAAGGCTTCGCACACCTTGAGTGTCTTCTCCCCTCGCGGGGTATTGCACTACATGCCACACCCCAGGTATCCTCAATCTCCCCCTCCTATGCGAGCCCATCGCGTGCTCCCTAGCACTGTCAGGTATTGAACGCCCTCGCTACCGTTTTAGATTATACCACACTTTGGTCCCCCGACTTGGAAATTTATTTTCACCACGTTTGGAATTGAAAAGGAAGATTTGGAGTTGAATCCGTACCGTTGGGTGAGGAAGTCACTGAAACAGTAACTGTTGACCCTTCCGTTTACCTCAATGAACTAATCATTGAAAAACGCGCCGAGGCGCATCAGTAGGGCGCCTAATGCACCAGTGGGTGGTCTTTTCTCACGTGGAGGACTTTGACAACCAATTCTGGACAACCTATAGAAACTTTTTCCGAAGACGAAAACCACTGAGGTCGATACATCAGGTCCAGAGACAAAAGATCCTTCGATAGAAGCCCGAGATATCAATTTTGTTGCACAATGGGAAGAAGTCCCTGGCCTCCTACTGGATATGGATGAAATTTCCCGTGAGGTGGTTGAGCGTGCCTATCAGGAAGTGCTGAATCGTTTGTCGCTATTTATCATCAACTACACCTAGAACCAGGTTAGAGGACAAATCGACCACTTGGTGATGCTACCCTTACAGAATCATGGTGTTTTCCAAACCTAAGTGAAGGCTAAAGCAAATGTCATCAAGGTGTAGGCCCAAGCCCGTTTTCAAAAACCTCATGGTGATTTCGGTGATCTCCAAACCAACCTTCCAACTTCCCTAAATATTGAGAAGCTGCATAACAGGATTCGAAGAAGGGCAGAGCCTCCAGCGATTGAAGGCCCCAGGGTATAATTACCTACCTAAACATGTTGGTAGAGCTGTGCAGGGAATCATTGGAGGAGACCCTGGTGATAAATATGTGTTGTCGATCTCGGAAGAGAAGCGACACCGACGACCATCTGGTAAGAATAAGAAGAAAACCAAAAGGACAAAGAGAAGGGGGCACCGGTCGGACCCTGAGTCTTCGAGCTTGGAATCCGACTCCGGTTGGTCAACGGATGACAACCGAAAAAGGTCACAAAAACGCAGGAAGTATTTCCATCGTGAGGAGGGGGAAATTAACCGCAAGGGTATGACCAAAAGGTATGACTCGTCAGAGTCAGATTCCAACTGCGATCTCGACCTAGAGATGATCGTTCTTTTTAAAGACCTTTTACAAAGGCGGTTGACTTTCACATCTATAAGTTGGAGGAAAAGAGCTATCAGTATACCAAAGGGGTTTCTGAGAAGATAACTAAACATCACCGGAAGCCTAGTTTCGAGACAGAAGACACCAGTTTTCCGGGAGACAACCCCATCGCTATCATCGACTTCCTTAAAGGTTTAAGATAGATTGTGACAAAAATGGGTTTTCAAAAAGGTGTCGCGACGTAGTTATTTCGGTTCTACCTCAAAAATCAGGCCGGCGACATGTTACAAAGTCTTACCGGGCAATACCGTGGCAGGGGATGATAAACCGACAGAATATTTGGACTAAATACCCACGGGTGGTGAATTATCTTTTGGAAACCTATGTGACCGACTAGGTGATTTAGGAGCCCTACTCCAAGGTGCTCACACACCGTCAACGAGCTGTACAAACCGAACTGGGTTAAGCACTCTCGCTTAGGGTGACGGCGTCCCGATGCGGTAGCGTTTTTACTACCTCAAGGTTGATGTCAATGCACTCTGATATCATCGACAAACCAATAAGGTCTCAGGTAAGGAAATATCTTTGCTAATTCCGTAAAGGGGATTACAACGCACTGGCGCGTTAGGCGCAAGGCCTAGGAGATACGATACGAATGAGAAAGAGGAAAGTGGCCCCCACACCGAAAGGGACAAACGATAAACCGAAACGGTCAGTCTTCGGCATCGAAGAAGCATCCACTACTGAGGACGAATCAGCTGAACACACACCTCACGAGCAGACTGTTCTTCTGATCAACACCTCTTAGGTTGGAAAACATCCGCCTCCCAGCTCCAACTGATCAAGTTCAGTATCTGGTCGGTCACGCTCGGAACCACCGTCGACTCCCTCAACGATAGTATCCACCCCCCACCACCTGCGTCAGTGTTCTCGGAATGCTAGTTCAGTGGTCAAAAAAGGACGAATTGAAATGACCGAAAAACCCGTGAATTTATCCAAATTTGGAGGTGTTAATTTCCGAAAATATTTTCATTCGTTCATTAGTGCTAGTTTGTATGGGAAGGAAAACTAGCACATATCTGCAGTTTTTCTAGTTTTGATGGAGGTAAAACTAGCGTGAATCTTTCTGTCGCCGCAGTTTAGGTCCATTTTTTTCGCCCCCTCCACCATCTTCGATCCCCACAAACGCTTCTCCGCAACCCTCTTCCAGAAAGACGAAATCCATGTCCTCAAACAACAGCTCGCCCTCGCACACTTCAAGAACACCTTTTTCCACCCCATCTCCCAAACATCCGCCTCCGGCTCCCCCGCCTTCGCACACCCCATGGCAGCCACCCTCGGTTCAAAGGTCGTCCCCGCACTCAAGACCGCCATCATGCAGTCCACAAAAGATAACATCGTCTGGCATCTCCCTCACTCCACCGGTATCGACTCCTTCATCGGCCTCGTCCAAATCTACTCCGACAAGTCCTCTACCTCTCTCAAATCTTCTTCCATCACCTCCTACCCCCTCCACATCACCCTTCTCAACTTCTCCGACTTTTTTCGGCGCAAATGCATCTCCGACAATCTCACACTCCTCGGCTATCTTCCCACCTCCTTCACCCCAATCACTCCTTCTCCAGATGCAGATATTATCACTCATTCCTCCTCCATCCCCCGCCAAACAAAAATGGAACTCATACAGCAGACCATCTCCTCCCTCCTTCAACCTCTCTTCTCTTCCGCCCTCCCCGCTTTCCCCTTCCGCGACGCAGACGGCGTTCTTCGTCAATGCCACTTCATCATCGCCAGCTACTGCGCAGACATTCCCGAGGCAAAGGATATTCTCGCCATCTCCCACGGCACCCGCCCCCAGCACCCCTGCCACAGATGCTCTGTCCCTCGCTCACAACTCCACCAACACTCTCACGCCCATCCCCCTCGATCTCTTCCCCTCACCCTTGCAGCCCACAAACACTTCTCCCTCCTCAAGGACTCCGAAGCAGCTCTCCTCGCCCGCAAGCCAAGAGTCTCGCGCAACTTCAAGGAACAAGCTCTCCAAGCACTCCACTCTCTCTCCCTCGCAAAATACCCCTCCCTCTTCGAGTCTTACCCCTTTTTCAACATCACCCCCCTCCTCACCACATACAACATCTTCCCCTTCGAACCCCTCCACAATTTCCACCTCGGCGTTTCCAAACTCATCAAGCTCGCCGCCATCGAACGTCTCAGATCAGAACACCTCTTCACCACCATCAGCTCCATAAACTCCCGCCGTTCCTTCCACTCCGTCCGCACCTCCATCCTCAAGCACTCCAACTTCATCCTCACCGCCATCGAAAATCATTCCCCAGCTACCGGCCTCCACATCGACTTCTCTACTTCCGAAAGCGGGCAGTCCCTCAACGGCTTCTTCACAACTGACGGCGTCCGCGGCATGCTAGAAGCAAAAGACTACCGCGCCCTCGACATGGTCTTCCCCTTCATCGGCGCCTTCTTCGACCGCTGCTGTGACGAAGCCAATTCCGCTCTCGTCACAACCGTCTTCTCCAAGTACACAGATCTCCTCCTCACCTGCATGTGCTACAACTCCGTCCCCGAATGGACCACTTCTCGTCTTGGCAAACTCACCTCCCAAATCCATTCCTTCAAGCACAGAGCTGTCGATGTTCTCGGTCCATACCATACCTCCAACCTTGGCACCCTCAAATTCCACCTCCTCGATCACATCTTACACGACATTCACGCATTGGGGGTCTCCACTTCAACGATGCAGGTATCTTTGAACAAGCCCATACCTTCTTCAAAGCAAATTACTCCCGAACCTCCGAGCGCAGACCCACCGCGCACAACGAAACCATCCGTGCCATCGAACGCTCCGATGCCGTCAACAATTGGATTTCTCTCTCCGCTGATCCTTCCGTCACCTCATCCTCCCATGCCCCTCCTCCTCCCTTCCAAGCCCGCAAACCAGGTTTCGTCCGTGATGGCAAGCACACCTCCTTTTCCGATCTCATCACCGCTCACAAATTTCTTCGAGCAAACCCCTAATCAACAATCTTTTCCCTTCAGGACCTCTTCTCCCCAGACACTATCGCCATCATCTCACAGATTGGAACCCTCGCACTCCCCTCCTTCGTCACACTCACACTCGAAACACTAGCTCTCAACCGGGACTGCCCCACTCTCCGCCAAACCCGTCTCACATTCGTCAATTCCGCATACGTCGTCGGCGGCTTCACCCCAACCCTAGACGACTACATCGCCGATCGAAACGGCTCCGATCCGTGCTTTGCACGGTGTTGTCTGTGAAAACATGCATTTGTAGCGTTATATTCGTGTTGCACTGCACACATCTACCTTGACCGCACGAATGCACACGTGTCGCTTGCACGAATATTCCTCCGCCTGCGGGGAGTGCTACGGCATGCCATTGGCCAACTTTCCTACACGTGTCGACATCCTCCAATCACGTGCCGTGGCACTCTTGGTTCCGCCGCCCGCGCGAGTGCCACGGCACGCCATTGGCGAGCGCGAGTACACGTGTCTCCGTCCTTGAATCCTGCGACGTGGGACTCCTGTTCCGCCGCCCAGCCTAGTGCCACGGCATGCTTTTGGTCATCTGTTACACGTGTGTCGCCGTTGACTAATCCCGTGCCGTGGCAATCTTCCTCCGCGGCCAAGTGGCCCATTCGTATCACACGCAGCGACACACATACACACAAACTGTGCTTTAGAACTCTGACGGCCGACAGAGGTGCGCTCTGACTTCATCGGGGGTGCCGATGAAGTCCCCGCGCACCTCTGTCGGCCGACAGAATGCACCGTGTACACCTGGGCGTTCTAAAAATTACAAAATTATATGTATTAGGTCGGCCGACAGAAATGTGCGGGGACTTCATCGGGACCCCCGATAAAGTCATAGCGCACCTCTTTCGGCCGTCAGAGTGCCCCGTGTACACCTGGGCGTTCCAAAATTATATGTATTATGTCGACCGACACAAGTGTGCTGCGACTTCATCGGTGGACCGATGAAGTGGCAGAGAACCCCTGTTGGCCGACAAATACGGCATAACATCACGCATGATGCGTTTTTGAGATGTTTTTCGACTGTCATTCGACCGAGGTGCGCTCCGACTTCATCGGGGGTCCCGATGAAGTCTCTGCGCACCTTTTACGGCCGATAGAATGCACCGTCTACATCTGGGCGTCCTAAAAATTACAATATTATACGTATTATGTCAGCCGACAGAGGTGCGTGGGGACTTCATCGGGACCCCCGATGCAGTCGGAGCGCACCTCTGTCGGCCGTCAGAGTGCACCTTGTACACCTGGGCGTTCTAAAATTATATGTGTTATGTCGACCGAAAAATACGCCATAAAATCACGCATGATGCGTTTCTGAGATATTTATCGACTGACGGCCAACAGAGGTGCGCTCCGACTTCATCGGGGGTCCCGATGAAGTCCCCGCGCACCTCTGTCGGCCGACATAATACATATAATTTTGAAAATTTTAGGACGCCCAGGTGTACACGGTGCATTTTGTCAGCCGACAGAGGTGCGCGGGGACTTCATCGGGACCCCCGATGAAGTCGGAGCGCACCTATGTCGGCCGACAGTCGACCAACATCTCAGAAACGCATCATGCGTGGTGTTATGCCGTATTTGTCGGCCGACAGGGGTTCCCTGCCACTTCATCGGTCCCCCGATGAAGTCGCAGCACACCCTTGTCGGCCAACAATTCACCAACATGTTTTTGGGACACCATTCGGGCCATTTGTTGGCCGCCAGGGGTGTGCTGCGACTCGATGGGGCTGGAGATGGGGAAGCTGTGGAGGGCGAATGAGGAACTGAAGAGGCGTGTGAAGGTGTTGGAAGTGCACATGGAAGGGGTGGGGGAGATTTGGGGTGCGCGAAAGGTGTTGAAGGAGGTGGGAGAGGAGAGGGGTAGAGCGAAAGGGTCGCCGATGACGCCAGGGAGACGCGGGGAGCCGGCTGGGATGAAGAAGGGGAGAGAGGAATGGAAAGGGGGAGGAGTTGGAGAGAGTCGGCTGAAGAAGAGGAGGGTTGGTAAGGATATGGAGAAGAAGGGTGGGAATGTGTGTGTGGTGGGGCAGCCGGGTGTGAGGAACTTGAGCAGTGGGGAGGTGGACGAGGTTGAGAATGCGGTGGTGGACTTCTTCAACCTCAAATACCCTCCCGGTGGAACGCTCGAGCATAGTAAGCAAAAGGGCCAGTAAGGAGGTAGAAGGTACTGACGACTGCCTTGGTATGGATCTCCACCTAGAGCGGTCAAAAGTGACCAGTAAACTGTAAATGCAGATTAAACTGCATTAAGTGGTCAAAACACTAAGATGTATGGAGTTCTTATTTCCGAAAAATTGTTTTTTGAGGTGCCGAACTAGCGCAATCTGTAAAATTCTTAGATTTTTTGGCTTTTTATTTACAAAACTAGCTATCTAGCACACTTATCTAGCATTCCGAGAACACAGACGTGGTTCTTGCAGTAATATATGCTAACCAAGTTGGTGGGCGGCCTTCATACAGAACGGCAATGCCATTCCCTGATAAGGTCCAACGAAGACTAACTACAATGGCACAAAGAGATCCCGAATTAGGGAACTTCCTTTGCTTGTTTTGTTGATCTCCCCACCACTTGACGACGCAGAGCACCAGAGTGTGAAGAAGCGATGAGAACGGTTGAGCCCTGTAAGCCACCGGACCCTGAGGTATCTTACAGGCGACAAGTGGACGGGCCGCTTTCAGGTGAACTCATATAGATTATTAATTTATTTAATTAGTGCAAGAGATTAGCATTACAGTGCCAGGGAGATCTCCCCGCCTCGCCTGTACAATTTACTTAGCTAGAGTGACGCTTCTCCCTTAGAGTACGGTAGGCACCGTGACGATACTAAAAAACCCCCTTTGGTATATTAGTTACACCCTTTGGTCTTCAAGCCATCGTTTCCGTAGTTCCAACCTGTAGGACTACGCAGTAAACGCCAGTTCATTGCACCAAGTACTCTGGGAGTGCCGCCGTCAAGGATTCGAACCTTAGGACCCGCTCTACCACGCTACCACCGGTCAAGACCCGTACGATGACCCAACAGTCATTGCGTTACATTTTGTTCTCCCGACTTGGAAACCTTTGGAGTATTTGAACCTACCACTGGAACGAAGAATTATCCGGATTCTAACGTTTGGTTTAATTCCCCAACGGACCAGAAGTACAGAAGAAACGCCCATTATAAATGCAGGAAACACACCCAACCGACCCGACCATAGAACTCTCACGGCAGGAACAGCTGCCAGTGCAACGCCGAAGATGTCGCCTGAACCTCAGGGCCATATTGTTAGCGACCGCCGTAGCACGAGAAGCTAGCCGCAAGAAGTACTGACCCCATTCGATAACCCTAAAAGGATTCGCCAAGAACCCACGGTAGCGGCTCGTTTTCGAGAAAGCCTCACCAGGGCCACCCCTAGGCCAGGAACACCACAAGGCGAACCCCGTATGACCGAAGGAATTAGAGAGAATACGCCCGTCGGACTTGCCGACGTTCTCTGGCCCCGTCTCCATGAGCTCTGCCCAGTCCATGTGGATTCGATTATGAACGTGCGACTCGCTACGGCGATTGCTGACCATAAAGATTACCTCATCACTCAAATCGTCCCTAAGATCATGGTCTGAGCTATTCTTAGACTCCCTCATTCAGGCCGTTCAAGGAGCAGTCACCAGCTAGTCATGCAACACGGTTGCTAGGACCACTCCACAAGTCAACCATCCGGCTTTCATATGGAAAACCCCTACTGAACCCCCAGGAGTGGCGGCGTTATCCACCCCTCGCCGGTAATTCCATCAGAAAAACCCCATGGTGGGACAATCTAGGGGAAGAAGAGAAGCTCCGCGTCTAGATGAGAGACAGGTTGCCCATTAGGAGAATCCAAGGGAGAGACAAGCGGGGGCAAAAAGAAACGCTCCGCGTCTAGAAGAGAGACTGCTTGCCCCACACGACGGATTATATGAGGTACAGCAACCTCAGGGCTCCATCGGATCTGATAGAGAGATCGACCTTTTAGGTTCCTATTCCACTGGAAAGAAAAGAAGTAACCGCAGAAGAAAGAAGAAAAGAAGTAGCAAAAGAAGAGACGATTCCGACACGAGTGATTCCAAATCGGCCTCGACCGAAACGACCGACTCGGAAGTAAACGAAGCTGTCGTTCGAGGCCTTAGACCATTAACAACCGCAGAAGAACTTTTCGTCAAGGTTTTAGACTACCGAAAGTACCGGCTGGCTGACAGGTCCGCCTAATATTCTGGTTCGGTGGCTCGCAGAATCGCCAAATGGGCCAAACGGATGCAACTAACCATTACGGACAAGTTCTCGGTTTCCGATCCCATTGCTGTCCTTAGGTTTCTCAGTTTGTTCGGTGCGGCCTGCGATCAGAACGGTGTCTACGAGGGGGCCGCTCTGTACCTTTTTTAAGTCTTCCTTACAGGACAGGTGCGTGACCGAGTGGTTTCGAAGATATCTGGCACAAATGACCTCGTGGATGCTCAAGAACCTGAGCTCCTCAGGTCATACCCTCTGGTTGTTCATTACCTCTTGGAAACTTACGCCACGGATGAAGTTATAATGGATGCCCACCAGGAACTAATATCCTTTACACAGAGCTCCAACATGACCTAATCGGCTTTAGCAGATGATCTATGGAAGAAGGCTTACCGATGTGGAAACTTGTTCTCTGAGTGACGGCTTAAACGTCACTTCATCACGGGATTTCTACTTGCCATTCGGACACATGTGCGCAATTACCACACGGAAAACTCGCAATACTCCTTGCGAAGGCTCGTTACCTACGCCGAGGGTTATGGAAAAACCTACAGGACCTCCATGCGCATCGCTGATATAGCCAGAGGACACGCAACTCCATTGCGCAAACCCAACCAAGCCCATTTGGTTAGCTCCACAGAGTCGGACATGGATACATCAATTCATTACGCCGATTCGGGAGATATTTTCGCGGTAGATTTCAGTGCCCCTCCGTCCGGGTCCGCATCATATACCTATCAGGGAACTACAGCGACCACTGAACAACTCACACCCAAGTATTCTCCCTTTCCGCCCCGTAAGGACGTTTTTGTTCGATCACCAAGGGCTTGCTCCCTCTCCCTTTCAGTGACCCAACCTTGTGACTGTACGAGGTATCTTCCTGAGAACGCACGTGAAAATTTCCTATCTTTAAGGGAAGAGAATTACCGGGTGCGGAGATCCGAAGGAATGTATAACAGGGCACAGCAAAGAACCACAAGGACCCCTGGAAGCTCACGCCATGCCACGCCTCCGGATACTCCAATCATAGCCCCCCAGGTCCCTGACATTGTAAATTCTATGGACGATCCCGTAGAAGAACCCTATCCTCAGGGAGAACCGGAACCCCCATCGGAAAACTCCAGGAGGGACGACTCGAGGCAAATCCTGCCTCATTAAGCCCCTGCCTCAACCAATTGGACGGTCATGAGCCAAACAGCGCCTCACCTCCCAATACGAACCACCCACAATGGACCACTTAGGATGAATCACTGTTGGAACACAGTAGCGACCCCGTCTATGTCCTCAGGAAAGAGAACTTTAAAGTTCGAGTAACCATACGGCTTCGTCCAACAACTATCGAGTGACCACAGCTGTATTGGACACAGGCGCTGGTCCCAACTTGGTCCATCCTAAGCTGCTCCCACTGGGTGGGCAAGATTTCGTTCAGGGAAGGAAGACCCCAAGGATTACCGATGCGTCTCGTAGAACAATGTACATTAAAGAGATAGTACCACTTTACCTCCAGGCAGGACAATTCAAAGTCGGCACTTGGTTTCTTGTATGTTGTAACTTGGTCGCCGAGGCAATCCAAGGGACCTCCTTTACCGACCGATACATTAAGCCCATTTATCCAGCCCTTAGGAAAGTCGCATTCTACCGCGCACCTTCCATCTCCATAGCTTGTTCAATCCCAGGGCCAGAAGTTAACCGCAAACGAGCGGTTGTCTCCAAAAACACGAAGTCCAATAAGGTTCGCCCGTCAAAGGCCATAACGATACCGCCGATGACCCAAATCGCTGTATCGGTCCATTCCCAGTCTTCAGGTCTCGTAACGATTCAGAACCACCCGAAAATGGTTCTGAAGCACCTTACCTTGATTGTCAATGGAGTAATAGACATCCACTCCAGCAGGTCTATCTTGGTCACTATCAGCAACTTCCGAGATAAACCCGTGAGGTTACCTGAAAGTACAGTGATTGGTATGACTCTACCCGCGCCCGTGGCCATTATGGAGGCCGAAATGGATAACCTTGCGGTACCAACTCCCGACGAGGACGTCGACTCCGGGGAGGGGACGGTCGCCATCGGCGAAGAATTCAAATCCTATACGCCTCAGATACTTGATCTCCTCAGGTGATACCAGGCCATGTGGTCAGGTAGATTTGGCACAATCAGAGCCACTGTAACCTGCATTGACCTTCAGGATATTGCTAGACCACAGTTCCAGCACCCATACCGTACCGGCCTCAAAGGTAGGGAAATCGTCGCCGACCAGATGGACAAGATGCGCAAAGCTCAATTCATAGAGCCCGCACTTCCAAACCAATCTGAATGGGCAAGTCCCCTTGTCCTTGTGGCGAAGAAAGATGGATCCGTCAGGTTCTGTGTCGACCACATGAATCTGAATGCAGTAACCAAGAGGGACTCATACCCGATACCCCACTTGGACGACTGTCTGGATTCTTTAGGCGAATCTGTCGTATTTACCACACTGGACGCTAATTCGGGATATTGGAAGATTCCTTTGGCCGAAGACGCGAGAGCGCTGACAACCTTTACCATCCATGAAGGTCAGTTCAGATTTACTCGAATGCCCTTTGGTTTGAAGAATGCACCAGCCTCTTTCCAACAGGTAATGGACATTATACTGTCCAGATTCAAATGTAACATCGCCCTTGTCTATGTGGATGACGTTATAATCTTCTCACGGACCGTAAAGGAGCACTTTCGCCACGATAAGAAGGTGCTAACAATCCTACAGAACGCTGGAGTAACACTGAAACTTTGCAAATGCGCTTTCTTCCAGGCCTCAGTGGACTATCTCGGTCACGTCGACCTCCCAGGAAAGCTAGAGGTAGCTACACGGACAACGAATGCGATTTGCCAGGCTAAGACTCCTAGGACCCAAACGGAACTACGATCCTTCGTCGGATTGTGCAACGTTTACTGAGGGTTTGTCCAAGGGTTTGCCAAGATCTCGGCTTTTCTCAACGCGATGCTGAAGAAGGGAACACCTTCGGAGTTTGAAGCCCTTAAAGACGACCAGTACGAAGCATTTCAGACCCTAAAGGACAAATTGCTGAAACCACCCATTCTGGCCCTACCAAAGCCCTATAGGCCTTTCGCCCTTGACACAGATGCCTCTGATGTCCAAGGAGGTTGTGCACTGCTACAGGAACAGGAGTCACCGAAGGACTATCCACCCATTGGCTACAGGAGGAGAACGCTCACCAGCGCGGAGCGTAACTATGGTACTACCGAAAATGAATGTCTATCAATCGTATGGTCCGTATTGACACTACGTCCGTACCTCGACGGAACCAGGTTTACCATTAGGACAGACCATCATTCACTCTGCTGGTTACTCAATATGACCGATGCATCGAGTCACCTCGCTAGGTGGCGCCTCAGGCTGTCAGAATATGACTACGAGATAACTTACAGGCCAGGCATCAAGCACCAGGCAGCAGATGCCCTGTCGCGAATCATCACCGACGGAACTGATGATACCCCATTGGACGAGCTAGTTCACACCAGATTTACAGATGATGGACCTCAAGACTACACGGAAACATATGACTTTATGAGTATTATGCAATCGGAGGATTCTGAGGTAAAGAGGAACTAAGTATACCTATTGGACTGGGAGACAGTACCGCCCAATTCGTCACCACCTCAGGTTAATGCGATAGCCCCGGAGGAAAAAGAACTCCTCCCTATAACTATTGAGTAACTCCTACAGGCGCAGGTCAAAGACGAGTACTGCAAAGAAACAGGCCAATTGGTTGGAACCCCAGGATGCATGTTCGACTATGACCGATTTGGAGTACTATGTCGCCGCTCAACGCTGGATGGCGCACTCCAACGGGTAATACCAACTTCGCTAAGGGCATGATTCCTATACCTCGCCCATTTTCCCCGCTTGGCTGGACATCCTGGAGGCTGACGAATGTATTAGACCCTAAAATAGTTCTTCTACTGGCCACTAATGGTGCAAGACTTGTGGCAAACCGCACGGAACTGTGCATCGTGCGCACTGATCCGAGGGTCTCGTGCCAAGCATCAAACCAAACTGAAGCTCTTACACGCCGCAGGTCCAATAGAATTTGTCGCAATGGATATACGTGGGCCTTTGCCGAAGTCGTCCCATGGGAAACGGTTTGTTTTGGTTACAACCGATAGGTTTACCAAACTTCCCCGAGCTTTACCCCTAGGAAAGACAACGGCCACGGATGTCGTCACGGCCTTCTTGTCCCACTAGGTATATCCCTATGGCATGCCACTCTATCTCCTTACGGATAACCGCAGCCAGGTTGTATCCGAATTCTTCTTGCATTTCTGTGCTACCTTAGGTGTCAAACATGTGACCAACACGGCGTACCACCTGCAAAACAATGTCCAAGCCGAACGCTTCAACCGCACCCTTCTGGACCGATTGGCTAACTACGTTTCGGGGCACCAATTGGACTGGGACGAATAAGATGAGCCACTGATTTATGAATACAACACGCAGGTCCACGCTTTCACGGGGAACACACCTTTTGACTTAACTCTAATGAGAGCGCCACCGCCGATAGCTGTTGATCTTTTAGAGTCTATCATACTCCAGGACATAGCCGAAGAAATGACTCCTACCCAGGCGAATTGCTACCCGTGCCGACGCATCGACCGCATTATCCAATCCGCCAGAAATGTACTAACCAAAGCCCAACAGCGCTACAAGTTCAATTTCGACAAGGCCGTTTGGAACACAACGACCTTTGGAAAAGGAGACCTGGTTTACTTGGACCGGCCACCGAAGGACAGTGAAGAACTTGAGTACACTACGCGAAAGCTCTTACCCCTCTCTACGAGACCATACAAAGTGCTTAAGTCCAATGAACACACCATCACGTTACTCATTGACGGCC
Source organism: Agarophyton chilense (assembly GCA_030374765.1). Lineage (NCBI taxonomy): Eukaryota > Rhodophyta > Florideophyceae > Gracilariales > Gracilariaceae > Agarophyton > Agarophyton chilense. The sequence continues at coordinate 845,823 of JARGXX010000079.1, forward strand.
TACAAAACACCGTGTCTATTGACGGCGTGACACGAGCTCCCCGTTTCTGCGGACCACGAACGTCCAAGACCCCTGGCCCAACGAAAGCAGCCTGACCTCACGTAGACACTCAAGTCCCCACACCCCCTAAGGCCGTTCCCGAGGACTCGATTAGCTCCACGGACACGATGGTCAAGGCCAACGACTCTGACCCATCGCTCCCAACCGACTCCGATGGATTTGCCTCTCTGGACAACACTCTCCTTCCAAAGGGTGAATATCAACCGAAATATGTGATCGAGCGCATCATCTCTGCCGGTCCGGGAGAAGATGGAGCTATGCGCTATCGCGGCCAGTGGTTCATATACACACGTGAGAAAGATACTTGGCAAGAGCCTCAAACCATTCCGGCTACTTTTGTCGCCCGTTATTGGCACAGACTCGGCCGCACGGATCGCATTCTTCAGGAGAGGGCAACCATTGGCCCGCATAATATCAAGAAGCCTCTCAAAAAGCCTCCCGATACGACGATTCGCCGGAGAACGACGGTTAGTCGTAGCTCCCTCATCACGGGACAAGGTCATTCCCTCGGGGACACCTGTGGAAGTACCGAGACTCTCTCAAGATTGGACGCCGTCCCGGAGCACGCACATTTGAGATACAACAAACACCTTGAGAATGCACAAGCACTACTTTACTTAACTTATTCGAGTAACTTTCAGAAGCCCAGCAGCCCTTGGTATGACCTAAAGGTTCGCGGAAGCGCTCCGAACACCAACAAGACTCACTGGGGCGGCGCATGAGTAACTCCGTCGTCTTCATTGAAACCTGCGGGAGCGAAACAGGGACTAGGGTCACCCGAGGAGCCAAGTGGAACACCTGAACTGGCTCCAGCGAGCCGAGCACGCTTCATCGGCTGAGCTTCTCCCGAGGAACTATTGTCAGCATCTGAAGCCTCCAGGTCACTTAAATTTAGGCCATACCTAACATCCAGGTCGGCAGTAACCCTCTGGGACACCGCCTGCGCATTCTGCTGCAGAAGATTGACAATGGCAGTCTTCAGTTCCTGACCCTTTTTGACAACCGCGGCGTAGCGAGTAGAGCGACGCGCTTAGGATCAGGCTTCCCTCAGGATTGTCGCAATGTCCATCGTGGCCGTATTACCAACGGTACGGCAGACATGATGGAGATCTACGGCTGCAGGCGTGACCGAAGCAGAAAAGTGAACCAACGGAGAAGACGAAGCGATGTCGACGCCCTCGGTGGACGTCTGAGCAAGTGCCTCGCCTACAAGACTTTCGATTTCGACGGTAGCCTCGCCAGGAGAAAAATTCACTTGGGCGACGGGCGGCTCATACGAGAGCTCTTCCTGAGGTACAGCGCCCGAAGGAGCTTGAGGAGAGCAAGTGGTCTGCAACACCACAGCGGACTCGTCCGGAGGATGAACGACGTCCACGGGTGGGACGAAGGGATCTTCACCGAAGGATTCTCCGTCGGACATACCATCAGTAACTGACGGCGCGGCTTCCACATTAGGCTCGAAGCACAGAGGATCGAAATCGATGGCCTTTGGATAATATTCAGGTAGATGGCGCCTCGCAATGTCCGATGGTTGATTCCTCAAAGGCTTGGTGGGATAGGTACAGGCGTTGTCCCAACCCTGCAGATGCAGCGGAATCGGCCTGAATGAATCGGTATCCCAGTCATACCATAAGAACCCGAGAGTATAGCTCCACTTCATCTGCATGACATGATCCAAAAGGATCTCGGTCTTTTCGAAGTCCAAGTCGGTTTCACGGACGATATTCTGGATGCCCAGGTTCCTTAAGAAACGGATCATGATTTCCGGGAGTGGGATTAGGCGACCTCGAGGACCGGGTATGTTTTCATCGTACCAAACCCTTCCATCCTCCTAACGGACATTACCACGGATTCCGTACTTTGCGGTATCCAGAAAGGCCATACGGGACACCAAGCCGAACTCAACGAAGAGTATTAGCCAGGACAGCCACGACCTCAGGTCATTCTCAGCTCCCATGAGTTGGGACGAGTGGTATGTCATCACGGACGGCGTGGGAGCCAGAAGAAGCTGCGAGGCACTCCAATACATGGCTAATTGGTTCTCATCCTCATGTAGAATCAAAAGATAAAGCCGAAGACTTTTGCCTACGCTCATTTCTTGGAACTCCACCTGGTGCCAACAAAAGAAGAACCCCAGGGATTGTTGTAAATGACCATTGGGCTCATGCATCTCGTTCCAATAGACCCTATTGAACATCCATAACAGACAGTCATACGGCGGCCAAAAGCACATAAGCACCAAGAGCTTGTGACCAGCTAGAGGGAATCGCATATGAGGCAAGATGAAGTCCGTATATAGGTCCGAAAGGAGTTTGATCACCCTGAACTGGTAGTCGGCTTCTTCCCCGCAGCGGACGTAGGGCATGTCCGCTTGGACGAGGGTGCGACATCGTGTCGCCGAACGCGCATCCACATGACAATGCAAACATCGGTTATACCACGAAACGCTGCGCGCGTTCTTGATGCCCCTCCCGAAATTTGGTATCTTGGCAAACCTACGAGCTTCAAAATACATATGGCAAAACCTTTGGTATTCTTTCACAGAGGACAGAAGAATGGCATGACGCACTTCCCTCGGGTTCCGTCCGATGGTATGGTCATAACGCTCTCCAGGACGTTCGTAGGCCACTTTTTATCCCGGGGAGCTTCCTACATAGTTGTTCGAAGCCAGGGTGCCACTGCCCACAGGCTGGTTCACCAGGAAGTGAAAAGGACGACCAACGAAAGCGACAAATTCCGGAGGGAGAACGGCGTATCCGACGGGCTTATAAGGCGGTTCCAGCATCGCACGCGACCAATGGAACAGTACCACGATAGTGAAGAAAAGTGACGGAATCGACCCGGACGGACTGACAAGCATGAACCACGGTAGACGAAGCGCGGAGGGTCGCCAATGGAAGAACCAAGACTAAGGAAGAAGCCAATGGACGCTCTCGACAACGCGACACGAGGATAACGCCGGAGATGCCCCAATGGCCAGCGCTCACGGCTTGTGAGAGTTGCAGTCCTTAGGGAAATTAATCACCCTTCGGCGCCAATGGTCAGCTCACGCTTCTCCGCATCCCCGCAAGTGGTGAAGAAATCATGCACCGTCGCACCCAATGGTACCGGAAGCAACGAAGTGCTCGCGTCCCCTGGGTCAATTATGAAACCATCTGGACTTCGCCGTGACGGCCGACTCCTAAGAAGAGAGATATGTCAAGGAACGATGATCACGGTTCGTCTGTGTTCTTGGAATGCTAGATAAGTGTGCTAGATAGCTAGTTTTGTAAATAAAAAGCCAAAAAATCTAAGATTTTTGCAGATTGCGCTAGTTCGGCCCCTCAAAAAAAAAAATTTTGGAAATAAGAACTCCATGCATCTTAGTGTTTTGACCACTTAATGCAGTTTAATCTGCATTTGCAGTTTACTGGTCACTTTTGACCGCTCTAGGTGGAGATCCATACCAAGGCAGTCGTCAGTACCTTCTACCTCCTTACTGGCCCTTTGGCTTACTAGGCTCCAGCGTTCCGCCGGGAGGGTATTTGAGGTTGAAGAAGTCCACCACCGCATTCTCAACCTCGTCCACCTCCCCACTGCTCAAGTTCCTCACACCCGGCTGCCCCACCACACACGCATTCCCACCCTTCTTCTCCACATCTTTACCAACCCTCCTCTTCTTCAGCCGACTCTCTCCAACTCCTCCCCTTTTCCATTCTTCTCTCCCCTTCTTCATCCCAGCCGGCTCCCCGCGTCTCCCTGGCGTCACCGGCGACCCTTTCGCTTTCCCCCTCTCCTCTCTCACCTCCTTCAGATACTCTGAAACAACTGTTCAAAGAGCGGTATCATATCGTTACCTATGTGCAGCGTACAAGGAAGACTAGCAAACAGGAACGCCTTTACTAACATGTTCAGTTAGCAAACACTCTTCACATCGACCTTAACGTTCACAATCACACTAACTACACTCTTCGGAGTTATAGACCCAGCTCTGCAATATACGCTTCTATTCAGTTTCAACTATCTCCTTCGGTGCATTCTCATAACGCTATTGAGGTGTCCTATCCAAAGCCTGCTACACATTCTCATAATCGAAGGAGGCGTACAATGTATAAACGCGTTATACGGGTCTCTACAAACTACGCTGTTCAATCCAAACCAGCGATATACCTGGAAGAAACGAGCCTTTCTGGAATTCGGGGCTCTACTCCTTACTCTACTCATCCCCCTCAACGCCATACTTTTCCTCGTTCACCGCTTCATTCCAGTCAGCGGTACCCTTTCATCAGACGTGAAGACAAATTGTATCGCCTTCTCCACAGGAGGGGCCGCAGTTGGCGCTTTGGCATATCTTCTCCAGCTTGTTTCTATATCCTTCTTTCCAGAGTCCTATCTTAACACAAAGTTCACAATGACCCCGGAACCACGGAGAACCTCTTTTATGAACCTCGTGCTTGGCGCCCTCTCCCACTCTTTTCAACAGGCTTTATTCATATCCAGTCCGGCTGTAACCTTCCGACTACTCGGTATGAGGCTGTCGGCATGCACTTTCGCTGCACTCTCTTCAACCGCCTTCTCCACCTCTGGCATTGAGGGCCCTGGTGTTTCTATACTGCTTGGTAACACAGTTGATTTCGTAATCTTGATATCTTCGATAGTTGTCATTCACTATGAGAAAGTGAAAGCAAGTGCTGCTCTCACGCGTTTCAATCCAGTTGTTCAGGAGTTTCTACTGAAAGACGACTGATCACTATTACAAGAAAAGGGGACTACTCCACATATTACCTCAAATTGTACTCTTTATTGTTCAATAGGTAACAGATACTATGTAGTCGTCGTCGTCATCCATTATCATACCGCCGTCTTCATAGTCTCCATCTGTGTTAGCCGAGTTGAGACCCATCCCAGGTTCATCATCCTCTTCTTCATACTCCTCTTCCCCACTTTCAACAACTTCCATTTTATAATCTTCATCCAACTCCTCGTCCTCATCTACCTGGACGTCTTCATCATCACCCTTGTTGGAATCATCCTCTTCGAACTTAGGCCGAAATGCTGGTGGCCTATGCACTGCGTCCGGTAGCTTGTACCCATCCGGTACCAAGTACATGTGATACCTCATGCAAACTTCCTTAACCAATGCATCTTCGAATCCAGCTCCAGCATGAAACACATCTCCTCTTCCAATAAAAATGGAGTACGGCGGAATCCTGAACTTTCTCACTACCATCGTCCGAGACAGCCGCTTTAAGATCCTGTCGTCGGGCACGTACATGTTATGTGACCTCTCACAAACCCAAAGCATAAACGAACTCGCTCCCGACTCCATCATGAAGAACCCTGGAACCTCTCCGACGTTCCTCTCGGCATCGGTCAGTCCTCGAAAGTCCGTATGTCACACCTGCCTTGGACAGCCCTCCGCCGTACACAGCACTCGCCCCCATGTTTCAGGGGCATACATCCTCTTCTTCCCCGACCAGTTGTTGCACAACCGAAGAGCGGCCGCAATCTGTCCAAACCTCGCATCCAACAATGCCCTTTTCCTCACCATTAAAACGTTGTTCTCGTCCCCCTCCACAGAATCCACAATCTCCACCTTCGTCGTAATGTACCGCCCAACTCCTTTCATTCTATCTCCAGCGTCTCTCCCCTCACCAGCGTTGATTATAGGGTCCCATTTCTTTCTATTTACTTCAATCTTCAAGTCCGGCTGGTTCAAGAAATCCGTCTGGAAGAACTCTAGCAAAGTCCCAGTCTCATCCCATCGATGTTTACCCCCCTCTTCTTCGCCTCATCCGCCATCCCCTCGTCTGTGGCAAACTCTTCCAGCACACAAAATCCTTTCTCCATCAGCTCACTTCTCTTAGTCGCGAAGTACTCGCCGGCCAAGTCATCCCTCTCCATTGCTACCATCCATATCGCCTGCTCTTCATTCACAGGGTGGTCCTTCGTCGGTAGAATCATCCCAAGAACCGGTTCTTTCGTGGAACCCAGTTTTTTGTGCCTGTTATGAGCAGCACGCGAATAAACCGCATGGTGCACACTTTTCAAGTCTTCTACCCTCAAGCACTCCGCCCTGTGCTTGTTCCGTAGGTAAATCATCTGCATCCAGAGGTGCTGATGCTTCACTCCATTTTCTCCCGCCGTCCACTCGCTCGGAAGTGCATTCACCAAGTACACCCACGACATACCCGACCCCCCTGCATACGGTCCCGCCCTCTCCAGCCCCTTCGGAACACCCTCCGGATTATTGTCTTCGAAGCCACGCATTTGCACACCTTCCTTCTCTTCGTCCCCTACAAATGCACCCTGCCCCCCGTCATTATCCAGTTAATTCTCACTCGATGAGAAAACATTGAGTACATGTTCCTTCAAGAAGCGCTTCAGCTCTTTCCTGCTCATCTTCTTGAACACATCCACCACGTCAGCCGGTATTTGAGCCGCAGATGTGCCCACCGTCTTTCTCCTCTTCCTCTTCCGCTTTAAAGGCTGTTCATACTCGCTTTCATCATCACTAATGACCACAGCCTTTCTCTTCCCCTTTCTCTGTCTAGGTTCCATCACCCTCTCACCGGCAGAATCCAGCCCGCGCTCAGTACCTTTTCTAGTTCGTGTGATGCGTCTGGGAACCACGGTTTCCTGGTGTGGTACAGACTCCCCAGCACTAGACGAAGGAACATTCATAGAAGGTGGCACCTCCACCACATCCTTCTCCGCACTTGGGGACGCCAGATTCACTTTCAGATCGCCTTCAATCCGCCTTTGTGCGATTTTCATCCTCTTCGACACCAACCCCGGCCACGTCCGCTTCGGACCACTGAGCTCCATCTTCGCCGTTTGCATGCAAAGGTACTCCCTTAAACACACCTCGTTCTTTCCCATCACAATTGTGCTGTCTAGAACCTTCCCCGCCGTCAGACCCTTCTCCTTTCCCGCCTTTTCGCATAGTTGGAACATTCCTATGGCGCATTTGAAGAACTGCTTTCGCTTCTCCTGGAAACGTCTCATATTCCCCGTAGAACCCATCCTCACCCTCACATGTAGCTGCAAACAACGGATTGCGAAACGGAATATTTCGTCCTCGAGTCCTAACCACAAGTCACTCGACACATGCGCAAGCGTTAGCACTGGACCCTCCTTGCATACGTTCTCAAAGAACTCCAGGAGACCTTCGCTCCTGACGAATTTCAACCCAAGAGTCGCATAGCAATTCAAGTGGCGCAAGCTGTAGATTCCTATAGCTTCGCTCGTCTTCAGCGCCCCAGCTATTCGTGTCGGAGTAAGGTCAGCCAACTTGGTTCTCTTATCGTCAATCAAGTTGCAAATGAAGGACACTGTCGAATGAACCTTGTCGGCGAGACTCATCTTCAACACATTTGAACTCATTTCATTGAGTACATTACCAAGACCGAGCACTTCGTTCAGCGATAAAGGCTTACGGTCCTTGCGTCTCCAAAGAACGACATCAAGAGACCGCACAATTTCCAACCACTTTCTCCCTTCAGAGGGATTATTCTTCAGATCTCGCAGAACCAAGACGCGGTGATGACCGTCAATGAGTATGACAGGCACCACTACCCTCCCATTGTGAACAATTTCACTGAAATCTAATTCCATTCCCCCGACGATGGCAACAGCAATCGACCCTGCCGACGCAAGCCAGCCAAACTTTTTGCACTTTGCCATCGTCGCCACCTTGTGTTCCGCATTCACACTTCTGACAGTCTTCTCGGGGATTTGTATGTCATCTATGTCCACAATCAAGCGGCACTGGTCATAGTGTGAAACAGAGATCTTCTTTTCCACGAGAGTCCTATCCCCTTCCTGCGAAGGGGCGGCATCGCCGTCATCGAACAACTCCAACTCGGGACCGGTGTGCGAATCCCTGCGTACATTCACCGCTGACCCCACCTCCACAACATCTTCATCAGAATCATCCACTATCGTCACCCTCTTTTTCGGCATAATATATATAATTTTGTAATTTTTGGAACGCTCAGGTGTACACGGTGCACTCTGTCGGCCGACAGAAGTGCGTGGGGACTTCATCGGGACCTCCGATGAAGTCAAAGCGCTCCTCTGACGGCCGACAGAATGCAACCAGGATAGCTGCGAAGTCGTTCCGCAACAACCGTTCTTCCGTGCGCGCTCCTCAACCGTACTCACAATCTTTCCGTACCCACCCGCACCAACCCGCACCCGCTGCTCTCTTTCACTCAGGCTCTCGTGACGACCGCCCGTGAGGTTGTTGGAACACGTACATAAATGGCTCCAGAACCCACGAGAACTTCTTCATCGCCTGCGGCAGACACCTTCCAAATGGGTAAACTGTTTGGTACGGGGGATGAAGCTATCAGGGCGTGTCTGGATTTGCGTGATCGTTACGCATCAACGAGGCGGGAGGAAGATGAGCCGCGAAAAGTGGGGCACACTGCATTCATCGATTTCGCAATTGCCAATCGCCACATCCTACCGGAGACCGCGAAGTTTTTTTATACTCTCCTAGGTCCCGACCACACTAATTACACAGAAGATGAGCTCCGGGTTGTAGGAATGAGGGGCTCGAACTGTCAGAATTGTTCCTAAGCGAGGTTGCTGGATATAAGGGATGGGGACCCAGATAGGCGCGTGAGGGACTTTTGGAACGCGTACGAGGCGGTGGAGTTCAAGGGCATCCCGAAGAATGTCACTTTGACAGAGTTCTTCAAAGGTCTGGATACAACCCGAAAGAAGGCGAGCAAAAGCCGGGCTCCATTCGCGACCGACTTCCCGACAATGTTCCAGAGGTTGCTGTTCCTCATTTGTATTCAGTCGGTCTCTATGGAGAAGAGAAGAGTCTCCCGTAAGCGAAGAAAGCGGGACAGAACCTACGATACGCCATTTTCGAAGGTGGCGATTTATGACAAACCAGTAGCTCAGCGTGTGGGCTTTGGTGTGCAGCTCGTCAATAACGCGTGGGACAGCTTTGCCCAGTATTTGGGATTCCCTGTCGTGGAATTCATGGTTTTGCCCTTTATCCATCTACGGTATTCTGATATGCAGAGGGGATGCGGAGGGCGGGAGGTACAAGGGGCGTAGGCTCCAGGGCGCGAGTGGAGAGCAGGGAGGCGTGCGCCTGAGAGGTAGATCAAGGCAAGATGGTGGGGAAGGAGAGGGGAGTGGGGGCAAAGGAAAGGCTGTTCGCGCAAAGGAGACGGTGACGGAGGAGAGTGCGGAGCAAATCACGTCGCGTACGCAGCAAATCTCGTCACCTACGGGAGAGATGGTGCGGAGCGGCGATGGAAAACGGGATGGCGTGCGAAGCAACCGCACGCCTGTACCTAGAAGTGGATTGCGGGGGAGGGCGAGCAGAGCTCCAGGGAGGACAAGGAGAGGGGATGCATCCGAGCGGACTCTTAGTGCTGTACACACGTATTCAGCTGATGTGGAGCCGGTAAATCCATGCTCTGCACCTGAAGGAGGTGAAGAGATTCCGAATGAGAGCATGAAGGGGCGTAAGGGGGGAGAGAGAATGATCGGAGAACGTGGACCCCGCCTCAGAGGCGTTGAAGAAGCAGGGGCATCGTTTACGGGTATGAGGGAAGAGGACGGTGATGATGAGATACAGAAAGGGAGAATAGAGAGTAGCCGTGGTGGGGAAGGTAGAATAGGTGGACCCAGTAGTGGTCTAATCGCGGGCGCAAGAGTCGTTCGAGAGAGAACAGAAGGAGAGAGTGTTGGAGTTACCGCGGGGGAACAGGTGGAAAGATGGGAGGGGGCGAACTTGGATTACGTGGAAGAAAGGAGAGAGCGTGCAAGGGAAAGAATGGGGAGTGTTCGAGTTACAGGAAGAAGAGCGATAGACGAAAGGGAAAGCAGAGAAGTGCATGTGAGTGAGGGGGGGAGAAGGGGGTTTGCTGGAGGGAGAACACGTGGTTCAGGGGAGGAAGGCGATGGAAGAGCAGCAGTTCTTTCTCATCAGGGAGAAGATGTCGAGCGTTTGCCACCGAGAAGAGGGGTGGGTTTGGGAGTTGAAGGGTTTGAGGTGAACGCAAGGCGAAGGACGCCGGAAGGTATGCGAGTAAGGAGAAACATTGTATTCACAAGGAATAATGATAATGGGGAGAATGCGAATTTAAATGTCGTGGAGAACGCCGTCCGTATAGTGGAAGATGAAGCAAATGATGATGACATAGGTTTTTTGCCGCGGTCGATGCTAATTGAGAAGATGAATGTGTTGAAGGGACAAATGGGACGTATGAAGGAAGACAGCTACAGTGTGATGGTGAGTTTGAAAATGACCCAAACGGAGCTGGATCAGGCGAGGGAGGAAATGAAGCAGCAGTATGTGCTGATTGAGAGTTTGAGGGAGGCGTTGAAAGGTAGAATCGCTGGGGAAGGGAGGGGGGAGGGAGGCGTGACGCGGCGACGAAAGTATGACATTGGAGTGCAGGAATGCTTTTATGGATTTGCACGTCGTGTGTATGATAGGATTCTTCATTGTGCAAAACTGGAGGCATCGGAACTTTGCTTGGACACCGAGAATGTGGGTCGAAGCTGGAAGAATAGAAGTGAGGCGGTTGGGGAGAGTAGGGAGGAAAGTATGTTTGTGGTGGGAGAGAAGGAAATGGTTCCGAGATGTCCAATTGAGGTTGCATATGAGATGAGACCGTATACGCCGTCGATAGAGGGCGAGAGCCATTTGTTGTTGAAGCACGTGGTAGAGACTGAGTTAATGGGAGAGAAATGGGAGTCGATAAGGGAAGCGGGGAGGAGAGAGGAGTGCGTGGAAAGTGTAAGTGCGGATAGGTGCTTGAGACAGAGGATGAAGCAGACATTGAGCGATGTGGTTAGGGTGCGGAAGCGAGCAGCGCGTAATAAGCTGTTTTCCATGCTTGGAAATGATTTGATCGCGAAACGAGCTAAGGTGACTGAAGGGACGGAGCTTTGGGCGGAGTTGAAGAAGCAGATTGAGGAGGCGCAGGAGAAGTTGATGGGGTCGGGGGAGGATGGGAGATGTAAGCTGTGTGCGTAGAGAACGAGTGCGATTGAAGATATTACTTATTCTGGATCGAAGGTGTCTGAGAACTTGGAGGACTTTGGTGAGGCAGATATGTATTTTCAAAATCAGGTGTCGTTGAAAGTGTTGGAGGAGTTTATGGGCTACACGGTAGAGAGTCACAGAAATGGAGAAAGGCAGTATGTGGATGGGACGGTGATGCATCTTGCGCGACTTGATGCATGGATTGGATGTGTGGTGACCACGATGGATAGAGACGTTGGGCGGGGAGGCCAAAGGCAACTTTTGTTCTCGACTCTGTTTGGGAGGTTTCTGCTACTGGCTGTTGAGGACATATTGAGGGTTGCCTGGAAAATGGTGAAGGATGAGTATGCTGAGGAGTTTGAGAATGATGGATTCTGTGGAGGGAATCGTAGAGATGTGAGTGGGAATAAGGAGAGAATCGCGACGGTTGGGCTATGGATACCGTCGAGAGAGAAAAACTATCTGGCGATAAGGGAGAAGTTTTTCATGGAGAATCTCACGAGAAGACTTTGGAGCGGTGTTAGATTGCTATATAGCGTCATGTGGACCAGAAGAACCACGGTTAAAGCGCTTAGCGTTGGGGAGTAGGCAAGGAGTGGGAGAGTGATAAGGTACGGGGGGATAAGGGGGTAAGGAGGTGGAGCAAGATGGGGGTCGGCTGTGGAAGAAAAGCAGCGGTGACTTTTTTATTGGATCATGTGCCTTGGGAGGTATTATTATGGGTACCACCCAGTGGTGGTGTTGTGCCACCAGTGGTGGTTTTGGAGAAGTAGGGCTTGGCAGTTGGGTCTCGGTAGAATCTGTTGAGGTAAAATCGATGGAAGCGCCAGTGCAATCGAGGGATGAAGGGGGGTGCGGGGTAGTTTTGGCGAAGTACATGAACGGGGCCGAGAATGGAAGAGGATGGTACGAGGCCGAACCAGGGGGAGACGTTCTCGGAGTTGGAAGTGTTTGAGATAGGAAGGGGGTGGGCGGTGTGGTTTTGTTCGTCGTCTGTTGCCCATCGGAGGCAGATGCAATTGAGAGAGACATCGACTTGATCCTGGGGTGGAACGAGTTCGAGGAACTGAACGAAGGCGAACTCGTTATGAGTGGAAGGGGAAAAAGGGGTGGTGAAGCGAAGAAGAGAGTTGAGCTTGCAGACCCAGGCGGTGGGAGTGGGGTTGGAGAAGCTGGAACCGGCAACGAGGATGTGGGAGAACTTTGGGATTTTAGAGGGAGCGAAGGAGGGAGCAGCGAAGATACGTTGAATGAGTGGGAGAGGGGGATCTTTGACGGCGAGCTCGTTTCGATCGGCGATGTAGTCGTCTAGGGTTGGGGTGAAGCCGCCGACGACGTATGCGGAATTGACGAATGTGAGACGGGTTTGGCGGAGAGTGGGGCAGTCCCGGTTGAGAGCTAGTGTTTCGAGTGTGAGTGTGACGAAGGAGGGGAGTGCGAGGGTTCCAATCTGTGAGATGATGGCGATAGTGTCTGGGGAGAAGAGGTCCTGAAGGGAAGAGATTGTTGAGTGGGGGTTTGCTCGAAGGAATTTGTGAGCGGTGATGAGATCGGAAAAGGAGGTGTGCTTGCCATCACGGACGAAACCTGGTTTGCGGGCTTGGAAGGGAGGAGGAGGGGCATGGGAGGATGAGGTGACGGAAGGATCAGCGGAGAGAGAAATCCATTTGTTGACGGCATCGGAGCGTTCGATGGCACGGATGGTTTCGTTGTGCGCGGTGGGTCTGCGCTCGGAGGTTCGGGAGTAATGTGCTTTGAAGAGGGTATGGGCTTGTTCGAAGATGCCTGCATCGTTGAAGTGGAGACCCCCAAAGCGTCGAATGTCGTCTACGATGTGATCGAGGAGGTGGAATTTGAGGGTGCCAAGGTTGGAGGTATTGTATGGACCGAGAACATCGACAGCTCTGTGCTTGAAGGAATGGATTTGGGAGGCGAGTTTGGCAAGACGAAAAGTGGTCCATTCGGGGACGGAGTTGTAGCACATGGAGGTGAGGAGGAGGTCTGTGTACTTGGAGAAGACGGTTGTGATGGGAGCGGAATTGGCTTCGTCACAGCAGCGGTCGAAGAAGGCGCCGATGAAGGGGAAGACCATGTCAAGGGCGCGGTAGTCTTTTGCTTCTAGCATGTCGCGGACGCCGTCAGTTGTGAAGAAGCCGTTGAGGGACTGCCGCTTTAGGAAGTAGAGAAGTCGATGTGGAGGCCGGTAGCTGGGGAATGATTTTCGATGGCGGTGAGGATGAAGTTGGAGTGCTTGAGGATGGAGGTGCGGACGGAGTGGAAGGAACGGCGGGAGTTTGTGGAGCTGATGGTGGTGAAGAGGTGTTCTGATCTGAGACGTTCGATGGCGGCGAGCTTGATGAGTTTGGAAACGCCGAGGTGGAAGTTGTGGAGGGGTTCGAAGGGGAAGATGTTGTATGGGGTGAGGAGGGGGGTGATGTTGAAAAGGGGGTAAGACTCGAAGAGGGAGGGGTATTTTGAGAGGGAGAGGGAGTGGAGTGCTTGGAGAGCTTGTTCCTTGAAGTTGCGCGAGACTCTTGGCTTGCGGGCGAGGAGAGCTGCTTCGGAGTCCTTGAGGAGGGAGAAGTGTTTGTTGCGGGCTGCAAGGGTGAGGGGAAGAGATCGAGGGGGATGGGCGTGAGAGTGTTGGTGGAGTTGTGAGCGAGGGACAGAGCAACTGTGGCAGGGGTGCTGGGGGCGGGTGCCGTGGGAGATGGCGAGAATATCCTTTGCCTCGGGAATGTCTGCGCAGTAGCTGGCGATGATGGTGTGGCATTGACGAAGAACGCCGTCTGCGTCGCGGAAGGGGAAACCGGAGAGGGCGGAAGAGAAGAGAGGTTGAAGGAGGGAGGAGATGGTCTGCTGTATGAGTTCCATTTTTGTTTAGCGGGAGATGGAGGAGGAATGAGTGATAATATCTGCATCTGGAGAAGGAGTGATTGGGGTGAAGGAGGTGGGAAGATAGCCGAGGAGTGTGAGATTGTCGGAGATGCATTTGCGGCGAAAGGAGTCGGAGAAGTTGAGAAGGGTGATGTGGAGGGGGTAGGAGGTGATGGAAGAAGATTTGAGAGAGGTAGAGGACTTGTCGGAGTGGATTTGGACGAGGCCGATGAAGAAGTCGATACCGGTGGAATGAGGGAGATGCCAGATGATGTTATCTTTTGTGGACTGCATGATGGCGGTCTTGAGTGCGGGGACGACTTTTGAGCCGAGGGTGGCTGCCATGGGGTGTGCGAAGGCGGGGGAGCCGGAGGCGGATGTTTGGGAGATGGGGTGGAAAAAGGTGTTCTTGAAGTGTGCGAGGGCGAGCTGTTGTTTGAGGACATGGATTGCGTCTTTCTGGAAGAGGGTTGCGGAGAAGCGTTTGTGGGGATCGAAGATGGTGGAGGGGGCGAAACCAATGGACCTGATTCTCTGGTGGAAGAGGTCTGCCTGGAGCTCGAGGCATTGCTTTGTGGAGGAGACTGAGTTCTGGAATGTTGATTCGGAGAAGTGGGGATCATTAAGGAGAGTGATGAGTTCGTCAGCCTTTCGTTGTCCAAGCTTGGAGGCGATGGAGGAGATGTAGAGGACCATTTTCTCCAGGTGGTGGTTGTCGAGGGGGGGAGTGGAAGGAGGGAGGGGGGAGAGAGCGAGAGAGGAGGGGGAACCGAGTGGGGCAGTGGCGACGTGGATGGCGTCCTGGGTGTGGAGGGAGAGAGAGAGCTGGTCTTGGAGGTAGGAGTCATGGTGTGCGAGAGGGACGTTGTCGGAAGGGCGATATGAGGGAGGAGGATGAGGGGGGAGTTGTGAGGTGGACTTGTGGCGTTTTGTGCGGGGGGGGAAGTTGGGTTCATTTCCGCCAGGGGAGAGGAAGCGCTTGTTGGCGGAGAGGCGATGAGGGCACCTTCTCTGGTGCCGCTGGAGGGCGGGGATTTTTCGGGCGAAGAAGGATCAACCGTTGAAGCAGCAGGAAGGCATGGTGGGTGGAGGAGAGGTGGTGGGAAAGAAGTTGGTAGGGGGCGTAGACCGAGAGAGAGTATGGCGCACACAGGGCACGTGACAGGGGAGGGCGGTGGAGAATAATGTAGAATGCAAGGCACGTGAGGTCTGCCAGGTCGGGCTGCGATTCTATTGCGATTGATATGGATGGTACTAAATGTTCAATTTCTATTTTGAGGTCCATTTTGGGACCGTTTGTTTGTACTAATCTGTCAATCTAGAGCGCACAAAGATTGAATCTGCTCCTGCACCACTTCTCTACTTTTACCTTTAAACTGCGGCGACAGAAAGATTCACGCTAGTTTTACCTCCATCAAAACTGGAAAAACTGCAGATATGTGCTAGTTTTCCTTCCCATACAAACTAGCACTAATGAACGAATGAAAATATTTTCGGAAATTAACACCTCCAAATTTGTATAAATTCACGGGTTTTTCGGTCATTTCAATTCGTCCTTTTTTGACCACTGAACTAGCATTCTGAGAACACTGACGTGGTATTACCTGAGGAGATTAAGTATCTGGGGCCTATAGGATTTGAATTCTTCGCCGATGGCGACCGTCCCCTCCCCGGAGTCGACGTCCTCGTCGGTAGTTGGCACCGCAAGGATATCCATTTCGGCCTCCATAATGGCCACGGGCGCGGGTATAGTGATACCAATCACTGTACCTTCAGGTAACCGCACGGGTTTATCTCGGAAGTTTCTGATGGTGACCAAGATAGACCTGCTGGGGTGGATGTCTATTACTCCATTGGCAATCAAGGTAAGGTGGTTCAGAACCATTTTCGGGTGGTTCTGAATCGTTACGAGACCTGAGGACTAGAAACGGACCGATACAGCGATTTGGGTCATCGGGGAATCGTTATGGCCTTTGAAAGGCGAACCTTATTGGACTTCGTGTTTTCGGAGACAACCGATTGTTTGCGGTTAGCTTCTGGCCCTAAAGCGGAACCAGTTATGGAGACGGAACGTGCGCGGTAGAACGCGACTTTCCTGAGGCCTGGATAAATGGCCTTAATGGATCGATCGATAAAGGAGGTCCCTAGGATTGCCTCAGCGCCCGAGTTAGGACAAACAAGCAACCATGTGCGAACTCTGAATTGTCCTACCTGTAGGTAAAGTGGTACTATCCCTTTAATGTCGATTGGTCTACGTGACGCATCGGTACTTCTTGCGGGTTTTGTTGTCTGAACGAAATCTTGCGAACCCAGTGCGTGTAGTTTAGGATGTACCAAGTTCGGACCAGCGCTTGTGTCCAATACAGCTGTGATCACTCGAGAGTTGTTGGAACGAATTTCTAAGTTTACTCGAACTTTATAGTTCTCTTTCCTGAGGATACAGACCGGGTCGTCACTGTCTCCCAATTGGGGGTCATCCTGAGTGGTCCATTGTGGGTGGTTCGTATTGGGAGGTAAGGAGCTCTTTGGCTCATGACCTCCCAATTGGTTGAGGCAGGGGCTTAAAGAGGGAGGATTTGCCTCGCGTCGTCCCTCTAGGAGTTTTCTGATGGGGTTTTCGCTTCTCCCTGAGGATAGGGTTTTTCCACGGGGTCTTCTGTAGGATCTACAATGGCGTAAATCTGTGGCGCTTTGATCGGAGTATCCGGAGGCGTGGCATACCGTGTCTTTGCAGGGGTCCCTGTGGTTCGTTGCTCTGCCTTGTTATACATTCCTTCGGATCTCCGCACTCGGTAATGCTCTTCCCACAGGGCTAGGAGGTTTTTGCGTGCGTCCTCTGGCAGATACTTTGTACAGTCACAAGGTTGGGTCACTGAAAGGCAGAGGAAGCAAGCCTTTGGGGAGGGAACAAAAACCTCCTTACGGGGCGGAAATGGAGAATACTTGGGTGTGGGTGGTCCAGTGGTCGCCGTAGCTCCCCAGGAGGTATATAATGGGGGCCCGGATGGAGGAGCACTGAAATTGACCAAGAAAATATCTCCCGAATCAGCGTAATAGAGTGATGCATCCATGTCCGACTCCGTGGAGCTAACCAAATAGGCTTGGTCGGGTTTACGCATTGGAAATGCGTTTCCTCTGGTTATGTCAGCGTTGCGCCTGGAGGTCCTGTAGGTTTTGCCATAACTCTCGGCGTAGGTAACGAGCCTTCGGAAGGAGTATTGCGTGTTGTCCGTATGGTATTTGCGCACATGTGTCCGAATGGCAGGGAGCAATCCCGTGATGAAGTGACGTTAAAGCCGTCCTTCGGAGAACGCGTTTCCACAGCTTTAAGCCGCCTTCTGTAGGTCGTCTGCGAAAGCCGATTCGGTCATATTGGAGCTCTGTCCAAAGGAGATGAGTTCTTGGTAGGCATCCATTATGACGTCGTCCGTGGCGTAGGTTTCCAATAGGTAATGAACAACCGGGGGGTATGACCTGAGGAGCTCACGGTCTTGAGCATCCACGAGGTCAGTTGTACCACATATCTTCGAAACAACTTGGTCACGCGCCTGTCCTGTAAGGAAGAATTGGAAAAGGTACAGAGCGGCGCCCTCGTGGACACCGTTCTGATCGCAGGCCGTACGGAACAAAATGAGAAACCTAAGGACAGCAATGTGATTGGAACCCGAGAACTTGTCCGTAATGGTTAGTTGCATCCGTTTGGCCCATTTCGTGATTCTGGGAGCCACCGAACCAAAATACTTCGCGGACCTGTCGGGCAGCCGGTAATTCTGGTAGTCTAGAACCTAAAGGAAAAATTAGTTGGTTGTTTTCAGTGGTCTGAGGCGTCGAACGGCAGCCTCATTTACTTCCGAGTCGGTCGTTTCGTTCGAGGCCGATTCGTAATCACTCGTGCCCGAATGGTCTCTTCTTTTGCTACTTCTTTTCTTCTTTTCCCTGCAGATGCTTCTTTTCTTTCCATCGGAATAGGGATCTAATGGATCGATCTCTTCATCAGATCCGATGGAGCCCTAAGGTCGCTGTACCTCATATAATCTGGCGGTTATGGAAACCTGTCTCTCATCTAGACGCGAAGCTTGTCTTCTGCTCCTCGCTTTTTTCACCCTTGGATTTTCCGGATGGGCAACCTGTCTCTCACCTAGACGCAAAGCTTCTCTTCTGCTCCTAGATTGTCCCACCATGGGGTTTTCCTGATGGTATTCCCGGCGAGCGGCGGATAATGCCGCCAATCTTGGGGGTTCGGTAGGGGGTTGCCATATGGAAGCCGGATGGTTGACTTGTGGAGTGGTCCTAGTGACCGTGTTGCCTGACTGGCTGGTGACTGCTCCTTGAACGGCCTGAATGAAGAAGTCTAAGAATAGCTCAGACTCCATGACCTTGGGGACGATTCGCGTAACGAGGGAGTCCGTATGGTCAGCGATCGCCGTGGCTAGTCGCACGTTTACAATGGAATCCACATGGGCTGAGCAGAGCTCACGGAGACGGGGCCAGAGAAGGTCGGCAAGCCTTGCAAGCATGTTTTCTCTAATTAATTCGGTCTTACGGGGTTATCCGTGTGGTGTTCCTAGCCCAGAGGTGGCCCTGGTGAGGCGTTCTCGTAAACGCGCTACCACCGTGGGATCTTGCCGAATGCTTTCAGGGTTCTCCAGTGGGGTCAGTACTTCTTGCGGCTGGCTCCTCGTGGTCTTGTGGTCGCTAGCGGTATCAACCTGAGGGTCAGGCGACATCGCCGGCGTTGTAGTCGCACATCGTTCTGCCATAGCAGTCCTATGGTCTGGTCGGGTGGGTGTGTTTCCTGCATCCATAATAGCGGTGGCTTCTGTACTTGTGGTCCGTTGGGGAATTAAACAAAATGTTAGAATTCAGATAACTCTTCGTTCCAGTGTTCCGTTCAATTATTTCAAAGGGTTCTAAGTCGGGAGACCAAAATGTAACGCACTGACTGGTGGGTCAGCGTATGGTTCTCAACCGGGGTAGCGTGATAGAGCGAATCCAAAGGTTCGAATCTTTGACAGTGGCACTCCCAGAGTACTTGGTGCAATGGGCTGGCATTTACTGCGTATTACTACAGGTTGGAGCTACGGAAACGACGGCTTGAAGACGAAAGGGTGGAACTAATATACCAAAGGTTATTTAGTATCCTAACGGTTCCTACCGTACTCTAAAGAAGAAATGTCACTCGAGCCATGTAAATAGTACTGGCGAGGCGCTGGGATCTCTCTGGCACCGTAATGCTAATCTATTACACCAATTAAAAAAAAAAGAATAATCAACATGATTCCAGCTGAGGTCGACCCGTCCACGTGTCACCTGCAAGATCCTTCGGGGCCCAGCGGCTTACAGGGCTCAACCGTTATCATCGCTCCTTCACAGAGTCCACACCTTCTGAGGTTGCAGATCAAGAGTATGAAGAAGCTATAGGTGCTGACGCGGAACTCGATTTCGAGGATGAACCCGAACCATCCGGTACAGCGCCTCTGACGGCTGCTTCGCCACCAATGGCTATGGCATCGGGTGTCAACCCGTCGATGGGGTACCATCATGGGTTCGCCCAACAACCGAACGATGCGGAGAATCCTTTTTTGGCACCGTTGAGACAATTACTCTTAGTCACGGGCTTCCCCGAAGAACAGCTGCAAGGAGATCGTGCTGATCTTACCGCCATACTGAATAATCATATTCGCTGGTAAGTACCTTAACGGACTTTAGATGTCGTCAACACTTTTGAGGCGAGAACATAAGCCAAATTCTTCTATTTCCATGACTTCAGGTTCTCCAAAGTACTTTTCCTTCTTTATCTCGAGTCTTCTCGTGTTCTTCTTCTTCTGAGGGGAAAGGTAATTAGCAGTCCCCCCTCGAAATTGCCTCTAGAAAGCCCATCATCGCGGTGTCAATCTCTGAAGGGAGTGTTAATCGATTGCGACGATGATAACTCACAACGTGTGAGCGCGGGGTATGATTTATAGGCTCCTTCGTATCCGCTTCCGGAGGAAAAACGTACCAACGAATACGATACAGTAGGCTGTGGGTGTCTTCGTCTTCGCCGTGATCGATGATGCGATCAATGACGTATTCCTGGGGATTTCCCAACGTTTCAGAGGATGGCGCGAGGTTTCGGTTCACCGGCTTATACATTCTGACAAACAAACACGATGAATCCTGACGGGATATGACACCGTTGTCGTTTCCTTGAACCTTTCGAAAGGGGGCTTGGGAACTCCCTATACCTTCAGGTTGAACCTGCGTAGTCTGTTCGGACAGCTGAGGACCTTCTTGCGCCTCTGTAGCGTCGTTCTCGGCTTCTGACTGCACAGTTGTTGGGTCTACGGTTATCCGTTTTTCTTCACGTTTCTTGTTCTGTCTGTCCTTCTGAGAGTTCTGAGCCAAACTGGTCTTATTCACCGAGGGTTCGGCTGGGGGTGCATCCACCACCAATGGAGATTTAGCATCATCTTCGCCTTCTTCTCTTTGGTCGGCTGCCAAGCGCTATCGCTCAGTGAGTGGCGTTCCACTTGACGGTTCAACTTCAACAGGTGATGGCGTGTGTGCAGCCGCTTCTGGACCGGATCTAATTGGAACAAATTTGAAAATATATTTCCTGTCTTCAGATACTGTGGTCGTACCAGAGTTCTGGCTCTTGCCACGGGGCTTCTTCAGATTTTTCGGAGAATTGTCTTGGGATGCCACTTTACTCCCGCGCAGCGGGAGATCACCAGCCGTGTCAGCGCCGTATGTTACGGGTGGCGGATCGTCTGATTCGACGGGTATCTCCCTTTCCTACTAATAAACAGTGCTTTCTTTCTCAGTTTCCTGGGGTTCCGGGTTGTATGGTGCGGTTTCAACACGATCGCGCGAAAATCGTTCAACTTCCTCTCTTTTCTTAAGGACTACCGTTTCATCGGTGAGCTCCACTACCTTGAAAGGTCCGGATGCTACCTGTAGCAATTTGAGACGTGGTCCATCCTGCTTTTCATGTCGTTCCACGCGAACAAACGCTTAGCCTTCTACCTTGAGATCTGGAAACTGTCTTTGACGTCGGGCTTCCGACTTACGTTTGTAACGCGCTTGCGTGTTTGCCAATTCTCGAGCCTTTTGATCTGTTCTTAAGCTCAGGTCGTCTCTTCACCTCAGATGTTTCTTCGCCGGTGTCGGTTTGTCTTCCTCGACTTCATCCAACCTCATAGGCAGTGACGGTGGGATACGTGCTATCACGAGATGAAAAGGAACCGCCTTTGTAGACGTATTCACTTGCGTGTTGTACGCTTAACAGAGTGTGTCTGTGTACGTGTCCCATTTCTTGGGATGATCCACGTTGTAATTCCAAAGAGCGGCTAATAACGTACGGTTGTATCGTTCCACCTGAACATTACACCGTGGATGGTAGGTCGTGGTAAACAAGTTCTTGATGCCTATTATTTGGCATACGTTCTGAAAGAACTTAGCGACAAACTGTTTTCCATTCTCTGATAGTAGCACTTCGGGCGGTCCGTGCACATATACCCAGTCTTTGATGAAATCCTGAGCTACTACCGAGGCGGTAATTCTCTTCAACGGTACAGTCCGTACAAGTTTTGATAATCGATCCGTAATTACCAGTAGGTAGCGATATCTTTGTATGGAACTAATTAACTCGCCAAGTATGTCGATGCTGACGAATTGTAGAGGCGCCTTCGCTGGGATTAGGGTTATCTTTTTCCTCTTCTTATATAGTATCACGCGATTCATTGCACACGTTTGGCATAGCTATACGGTAGCATGGCAGTCCATTGCCAACCTTGGCCCATAGAAGTCCCTTCTCAGGGTCATAAACAACCTTGTTCCTTCTAGGTGTCCAGATAGCTTCGCATAATGGGCAAAGTAGAGTACACGACTCTTCAAAGCGTGCGGAACCACGATCTGATCATGCTCCTCGACATGTCTGAGCAATATACCTCGTGAATCCAGCGAAAAGGGCAAATCCTCTCCCCGGTAAAGACGAGAGCGTATCGCTGTACAGAAGTAATCGGTGAGTCGCTCCTCGAGGAGCTCAGTGATAGAGTTACGCTCGAGTTGATCAGAAGGTTCTGTTCCATGGGTTGCCATAGGAGGGTCCAATTGGCAGTAATTAACTTCATCTTTTTGATCTTTATGTTTTGTTTCAGAGAAGATACGGGAGAAGAAGCTGATCGCAGTCATGGAACTCTAGAGAGGCTTCGAAGCTATTCCATGCGTGGCACACCATCTGAACGCCGTACGCCAAACGCTGAGCGTGAGTATGGTTGGACATGACGTTCTTATCGAGGATTTTGAAGGCCTTCGCTTTGGATCCCTTTACATTCTGCTTCTTATTCGCCGAGTTCGACCTTTCCGAAATGATTTTCTTCACCATCGCCATGTACACGAACTGCTGGAAGCGGATGTTATCAAGGGATTTGAGGGAACGTCTTTTGAAACAGCGTAATTCATCGAACTTCTTTTTTGAACAGTTCGTTCTCGAAGATGCGAGTGACGAAACAGTTTCCAGGCCCTCTCGCAGGAGTCATGCTTCACTCGAAGAAATGGCATAATTTTTGATCCTAGGAAATATCGCATAGGCCCTAACACGCTTGAAGCATCCTGCTTGTGGCACGCTTCCAGAATTTGGTCGAAATAAACGTGTTTACGAACATTACTCTACGATAATATATTGTAAACGTAGATCATAATCAGGTATCCATGCCGAGAGATGCCACTTTTTCCATAGTGCTGCTGGGTCGTTTCACGAAAGTACTTGGGCAGCCACTTCATCTTCCAATCAATGAAACAACTGCTCTCAATGTCTCCTTCAACCTCTCAGGTTCCGCCTACAGTTGTTGAGGGACAAGATCGATCGCGATTTGTTGGTTGCTTGTCTACTCTCCGCCGATAAGCACGATACAGCCTCAACTTCTGACGAATGTATACCAGGACCTTCAAGGCATCTGCTTGAGAGCTCGATTGCTGCTGAGCGCCCACCAACTCTTCCAGCTCTTCGACACGGAAACTCGGAAAATAACATGCTTCACAGCATCCGGTTTTTGTTTTTCTGTCGCCCAGGAATGAAAGCAAGCCGTACTCGATATCGTGTGTGCATGCTTAGTTCTTGATAATGCAGTGCTTGTCATACTGTGACTTCAAAAAATTCCTGGCGAGTTTGATATGTAAGAGCAATTGGTCTCGTATGGATTGAAGAACTGCAAAGTCACATGAAATGCACCTAAGAACTTTGCATGGAACGTCTATAAGCTTCCCTGTGTCACAAAAACACACGGTGTCAGATTTTTCAATCGAAAAAGTGAGATCCCGACCCCAAAAACAACATACCGGTCACATATCCCACAGCGGCCAACAACTTTTGGTTTCTTTTGTTCACTTTGCCAAGAATCTCGTATCAGCTTGTATGTTGAAGAGAACCACACCTCTGATGACAAAAACTGGCATTTTCTACATCATTTTTGTTCCCATATCCATCCCAAATCCGCTTTTCCAAATAACCTCGCGTCAGACTTGGCAAGACGACTACATCTCCTTTTCCAAGTGTCAAATGTTTCGTACCCAATGACAGGACACCAACGTTTTCTCGGGAAAGTATGAATCGGAGAGCATCGTCAACAATTGCCCGGTCGAAGCGTACCGCCGTCCGCTTCAAGACTTTAATACGACCTTTGGTAATTAAACGACGGTAGTTTAGCCTGCTGTAACGCAATGAATGTTTGGTCAGCGCACGGTCTCGACCGGTGGTAGTGTGGTAGAGCGGGTCCTAAGGTTTGAATCCTTGACGGCGGAACTCCCAGAGTACTTAGGGCAAGGGGCTGGCGTTTTCTGCGTAGTCTTACAGGGTGGAGCTACGGAAACGATGGCTTGAAAACCAAAGGGTGAAACTAATATACCAAAGGGGGTTATTTAGTATCCTAACGGTTTCTACCGTACTCTACGGGAAAAGCGTCACTCGAGCCAAGTAAATAGTACTGGCGAGGCGCTGAGAACTCCCTGGCACTGTACTGCTAATCTATTACACTAATTAAAATAAATGAATAATCTACATGAGTCCACCTGAGGTCGACCCGTACACGTGTCACCGGCCAGATCCTTCGGTGCCCAGCAGCTAACAGGGCTCAACCGTTATCATCGCTCTTTCGCATATCTCCCTCCTTCAGATTCGGCCATCACGGCGAAGTCCAGATTGCCTCAGGCTTGATCCAGGGGACTCGAGCACTTCGTTGCTCCCGGTATCATTGTGCGCGACGAAACGTCGCGCTGTCACCGCCTGCGGGGATGCGGGGAAGTGTGAACTGACCATTGGGGCCGAGGGGAATTTAGTTTGCCTAAGGACGGAAACTCCCACGCCCCTTGAGAGCTGGCCATAAGAGCATCGCCGTCGTATTCCTTGCGTCGCGTTGCCGAGGCTGTCCATTGGCTTCTTCCTTAGTCTCAGTTCTTCCTTTAGCGACCCTCCGCGCTTCGTCCACCGTGGTTCACGCCTGTCAGTCCGTCCGCCTCGATTCCGTCATCTCGTTTCACCATGGTGGTACTTTCCCATTGGTCGCGTACGATGGCGGACCCGTCTCATAACCCCCTCGGATACGCCGTACTTCTTTCGGAATATGTCGCCTCCGTCGGCTCTCTCATCTATTTACCGGCGGATCAACCTGGGGCCAGCGGTACCATGACTTCGAACAACCCAGCGAGGAGCTCCTCGGGTTACCAAGAGGCCTACGAACGTCCTGGGGACCGCAATGACCATACCATCGGACAAAACCCTCGGGCAGTGCGTCATGCCCTTGATTCCTGCTGGTATGTCCAACGGAGAACCCTTCGGTGAAGATCCTTTCGTCCTACCCGTGGACGGCGTTCATCTTTCGGAAGAGTCCGCTGTGGTGCTGCCAACCGCTTCCCCTCTTTCGGCTCCTCCGGGCGCTGCTCCTTAGGATGAGCTCTCATATGAGCCGCCGGTCGCCCCAGTGAATATTCTTCCTGGCGATGTTACTGTCAAAACCAAAAGTCATGTAGGCGAGGCACTTGCTCAAACATCCACCGGGAGCGTCTACATCGCTCCGTCCTCTCCGTTGGTACACCTTCGTGCTTCGGTCCCGGCTGCAGCCGCGGATCTCCGTCATTTCTGCCGTACCGTTGGTATCACGGCCTCGATGGACATTGCCACAGTTTTGAGGGAAGCCTGCTCCTGGGCGCGTCGCTCGGCTCACTACGCCGCGGTTGTCCAACACGGTCAGAACCTCAAGACCACCATGGTCAATATCCTGCAGTATAATGCGCAGGCAATTTCCCAGAGAGATTCTGCCGACTTGGATGCCCGATACTGTCTCAATTTGAGTAACCGGGACGTTTCCGATGGTGACAATAGTTCTTCAGGAGAATCCCCGTCGAAGAAGCGTTCCAGGCTCGCGGGGTCCGGTTCTGGTGGTCTAGTTTGCTGCTCGGATGACCCTAGTCCCGGTTTCACTGCTGCCGGTTCCAATAAGGACGACGGAGTCACTCACGTGGCGCCCCAATGAGTACTGTTTGTGTTCGCAGCGCTTTCGCAAAGCTTGAGGTCATACCGAGGGCTGTCAGGCCTCTGGTATTTACTCGAATAAGTTAAATAAAGTAGTGCTTGTGCTTTCTCAAGGTCTTTGTCGTATCTCAAATGTGCGTGCCCCGGAACGGCGTCCAATCTTGAGAGCGTCTCAGGCCTTTTTGAGGTGTCTTCGAAGGACTTGCCTTCTTCCCTGATACGAGAGCTACGACGAACCGCCGTGCTCCGGCGAACCATTGTGACGGGAGGCTGTTTGGGAGACGTTTTGGGATTATTTGGACCAATGGTTCCCCTCTACTGAAGGGCGCGCTCTGAGTGGCTGATTCTGCGCCAATAGTGGGCGATAAATTTTCCAGAATGGCTTGGGGCTCTTTCCAAGTATCTTCCTCAGGTGTGTAGCCGAACTAATGGACGCCATAGCACATAGTTCCACCTTCTCCCAGACCGGCGGAGATTATGCGCTCAATCCCATATTTCGGTTGATGTTCATCCTTTGGAAGGAGAGTGTGGTCCAGAGGGGCGAATCCATCGAAGTTGGTTTGGTGCGATGGGTCATAGTAGTTGCCATTGACCATTGTGTCCCTGGGGCTAGTCGAGTCCTCAGGAACTGCCTTAGGGGGTGTAGAGACTTGATCGTCGACCTGAGGTCGTGATGCTTCCATTGCGCCAGGGGGCTGGGACTTTGATGGTGCGGAGAAACTGGGAGCTCGTGCCCCGCGATCAATAAACACGGTGTCCTGTAGGCCGTCAATGAGTAACGTGATGGTGTGTTCATTGGCCTTAAGGACTTTGTATGGTCCCGTAGAGCAGGGCAAGAGCTTCCGCGTAGTGTCGTCAAGTTCTTCACTGTCCTTCGGTGGCCGGTCCAGGTAAACCAGGTCTCCTTTCCCATAGGTCAGTGTGTTCCAAACGGCTTTGTCGAAATTGACCTTGTAGCGTCGTTGGGCTTTGGTTAGTACAGTTCTGGCCGATTGGAGAATGCGGTCAATGCGTCGGCGCGAGTAGTGCTTCGCCTGGGTAGGATTCATCCCTTCGGTTATGTCCTGGAGTATGATAGACTCCTGAAGGTCAACAACTATCGGCGGCGGCGCTCTCGTCGGCTTTAAGTCGAAAGGTGTTGTCTCTGTGGAAGCGTGCACCTGCGTGTTGTAAGTATAAACCAGTGGCTCAATGTAGTCGTCCCAGTTAAATTGGTGCTCCGAAACTTAGTGCTCCAATCGGTCCAGAAGGGTACGGTTGAAGCGTTCGGCTTGGCCATCTGTTTGCGGGTGGTACGCCGTGGTGGTCACATGTTTGATTCCTAAGGTAGCACAAACGTGTGAGAAGAATTTGGATACAAACTGGCTGCCGTTATCCGTAAGGAGATAGAGTGGCATTCCATATGGATATACCCAGTGGGACAAGAAGGCCGTAGTGACATCCGTGGCCGTTTTCTTTCCTAGCGGTAGGGCTCGGGTAAGTTTGGTAAACCTATCGGTTACATCCAAAACAAACCGTTTCTCATGGAACGACTTCGGCAAAGACCCAAGTATATCCATTGAGACAAATTCTATTGGACCTGCGGCGTGGAAAAGCTTCAGTTTGGTTTGATGGTTGGCGCGAGACCCTCGGATCTGTGCACACGATGCACAGTTCCGTGCGGTTTGCCATAGGTCCTGCGCCATCTGTGGCCAGTACAAGAACTTACTTAGGGTCTGGTACATTCGTCGGCCTCCAGGGTGACCAGCCAAGCGGGGGAAATGGGCGAGGTATAGTAATCGTGCCCTTACCGAAGTTGGTATTACCTGTTGGAGTGGGCCATCCAACGGTGAGCGGCGACAAAGTAGTCCAAATCAGTCAGAGTCGAATAAACATCCTGGGGTTTCTACCAATTGGACTGTTTCCTTGCATTACTCGTCTTCGACCTGCGCCTGTGGGAGTTCCTCAATAGTTACAGGGAGGAGTTCTTTTCCCTCCGGGGCTATCGCATTAACCTGAGGTGGTGCCGAATTGGGAGATACTGTCTCCCAGTCCAATAGGTATAATTCATTCTTCTTTACCTCAGGGTCCTCTGATTGCACGTTACCCATAAGGTCGTCTGTTTCCGTATAGTCCTGAGGTCCATCGTCTGTAAAGGGGGTGGGAATTAGGTCGTCCAATGGAGTGTCATCAGTTCTGTCGGAAATGATTCGCGACAGGAAATCTGCTGCCTGGTGCTTGCTGTCTGGCTTATAGGTTATCTCGTAGTCATATTTTGACAGCCTGAGGCGTCACCTAGCGAGTCGACTCGATGCATCGGTCATATTTAGTAAACAGCGGAGTGAATCATGGTCTGTCATAATGGTAAACCTGGTTCCCCCGAGGCACGAATGGAGTGTCAATACAGAAAATACGATGGCTAGACATTCCTTTTCGGTCGTATTGCAGTTCCACTCCGCGCTGGTGAGCGTTCTGCTCCAGTAGCCAATGGGTCGGTATTCCTTCGGTGACTCCTGTTCCTGTAGCAGTGCCCAACCCACTTGGACATCAGAGTCATCTGTGTAAAGGACGAAAGGCCTATTGGGCTTTGGTAAAGCCAAAATGGGTGGGTTCAGAAATTTGTCCTTTTGAGTCTGAAATGCCTCGTACTGGTCGTCGGTAAGGGCTTCGAACCCCGAAGCTGTTCCCTTCTTCAGAATCGCGCTGAGAGGGGCCGAGATCTTGGCAAACCCTTGGACGAACCGTCGGTAAATGTTACACAAGCCCACGAAGGATCGTAGTTCCGGGTGGGTCCTAGGAGGCTTAGCCTGGCGAATCGCATTTGTGGTCCATGTGGCCATCTTTAGCTTTCCTGGGCGGACGACGTGACCGAGATAGTGCTCTGAGACCTGGAAGAAAGCGCATTTGTGGGGTTTCAGTGTTACTCCAGCGTCCTGTAGGATTGTTAGCACCTTCTTCACGTGGCGAAAGTGTTTCTTTACGGTCCGTGAGAAGATTATAACGTCATCCAAATAGACCAGGGTGAACTTCCATTTGACTCTGGACAGTAAAATGTCCATTATCCGTAGGAAAGTGGCTGGTGCATTCTCCAAACCAAAGAGCATGTGAGTAAATCTGAACAGACCTTCATAGGTGGTAAAGGTTGTCAGCACCCTCTCATCTTCAGCCAAAGGGATTTTCCACTATCCCGACTTATCGTCCAGTGTGGTAAATACGACAGCTTCGCCTATGGAATCCAGACGGTCTCCCATGCGGGGTGTCGGGTATGAGTCCCTCTTGGTTACTGCGTTCAGCTTCCTGTAGTCGAGACAGAACCTGAAGGAGCCATCTTTCTTCGCCACGAGGACAAGGGGACCTGCCCATTCGGATTTGTTTGGAGGCGCCGTCTCTATGACTTTAGCTTTGAGAATCTTGTCCATCTGGTCGGCGACAATTTACCTACCTTTAAGGCCGGTACGGTATGGGTGCTGGAACTGTGGTCTGGCATCATCCTGAAGATCAATGCGGTGGGTAGTGGCACTGATTGTGCCCAATCTACTTGACCACATGGCCTGGTATTCTCTGAGGAGATCAAGTACCTGGGGCCTACAGGATTCGAATTCTTCGCCGATGGCGACCGTCCTCTCCCAAAAGTCGACGTCTTCGTCGGGCATTGGCGTCGCAAGATTATCCATTTGGGTCTCCATAATGGCCACGGACGTGGGTAGAGTGATATCAATCACTGTACCTTTACGTAATCGCACTGGTTTATCTCGGAAGTTTCTGATTGTGACCAAACAGGACCTGTTGGGGTGGATGTCGATTAATCCATTGGGCATCAAGGTAAGGTGCATCAGAACCGTTTACGGGTTGTTCTGAATCATTACGAGACCTGAAGTCTGGGAATGGACCGATACAGCGATTTGGGTAGTCGGGAGTATCGCTATGGCCTTTGTCAAGCGAACCTTATTGGACTTTGTGTTTTCGGAGACAACCGCTCGTTCGCGGCTCGCTTCTGGCCCTGGGGCGGAACCAGATATGGAAATGGAAGGTGTGCATTAAAAGCGACTTTCCTAAGGCTTGGATAAATGGCTTTAATGTATCGGTCGATAAAGGAGGTCCCTAGGATTTCCTCAGCGCCCAAGTTAGGAAATACAAGGAACCACTTGCGGACTTTGAATTGTCCTACATCGTGGTAAAGTGGTACTATCCCTTTAATGGCCATCGGTCTACGTGATGCATCGGTTGTCTTTAGGGTCTTCCTTGCCTGAACGAAATCTTGCAAGCCCAGTCGGGGTAGCTTAAAATTGACGAAATTGGGACCAGCGCCTGTGTCCAGCACAGCTGTGGTCACTCGAGAGTTGTTGGAACGAAGTCCTACGGTTACTCTAACTTTAGAGTTCTCTTTCCTGAGGATACAGACGGGATTGTTACTGTGTTCCAGTTGTGGTTCATCCTGAATTGTCCATTGTGGGTGGTTCGTATTGGGAGGTGGGGAGCTGTTTGGCTCACGACCGTCCAATTGGTTCAGGCAGGGACTTAAAGAGGGAGGATTCGTCTCGCGTCGTCCCTCCAGGAGTTTTCCGATGGGGTTTCCGTTTCTTTCTGAAGATAAGGTTAATCCACGGGGTTTTCAGTAGGATCTACAATGTCATGGATCTGTAGAGCTTTGATCGGAGTATCCGGCGGCGTGGCAAAGCGTGAGCTTCCAGGGGTCCCTGTGGTTCGTTGATGTGCCTTGTGATACATTCCTTCGGATTTCCGCACCCGGGATTTCTCTCCCCATAAATCTAGGAGGTTTTTATGTGCATCCTCAGGCTGATACGTCGTACAGTCACGAGGTTAGTTCACCGAAAGGCAGAGGAAGAAAGCCCTTGGGGAGCAAACATAAACTTCCTTTCTGGGCGGAAAGGGGGAATACTTGGGAGTGGCTGGTTCAGTGGTCGCTGTAGTTCCTTGAGAGGTATATGATGGGGACCCGGACGGAGGAGCACTGAAATTGATCGCGAGGACACCTCCCGAACCGACGTAATGGAGTGATACATCCATGTACGATTCCAAGGAGCTAACCAAATGGGCTTGGTTAGGTTTACGCAATGGAGTTGTGTGTCCTCTGGTTTTATCAGCGTTGCGCCTGCAGATCCTGTACGTTCTGCCATAACCCTCAGCGTAGGTAACGAGCCTTCGGAAGAAGTATTGTGGGTTTTCCGTGTGGTAACTGCGCACATGTGTCCGAATGGCAGGGAGCAATCCCGTGATGAAGTGACGTTTAAGCGTTCCTTCGGAGAACATATTTCCACATCGGTAAGCCCTCTTCCATAGATCGTCTGCCAAAGCCGATTCGGTCATGTTGAAGCTCTGCCTAAGGATATTACTTCCTGGTGGGCATCCATTATAACGTCATCCGTGGCGTAAGTTTCCAAGAGGTAATGAACAACCTGAGGGTATGACCTAAGGAGCTCACGGTCTTGAGCATCCAAGAGGTCATTTGTGCCAGATATCTTCGAAACCACTCGGTCACGCGCCTATCCTGTAAGGAAGAATTGGAAAAGGTACAGAGCGGCGTACTCGTAGACACCGTTCTGATCGCAGGTCGTACGGAACAAACTGAGAAACATAAGGACAGCAATGGAATCAGAACCCGAGAACTTTTCCATAATGGTTAATTGCATCCATTTGGCCCATTCGGCGACTCTGGGAGCCACCGAACCAGATTATTTCGCGGACCTGTCGCCCAGCCGGAAATTACGGTAGTTTAGAACCCTAAGGAAAAGGTTGTTGGTTGTTATCAGTGGTCTGAGGCCTCGAACGACAGCCTCATCCACTTCAGAGTCGGTCGTTTCGGTTGAGGTCGATTCAGAATCACCCTTGTCCGAATGTTCTCTTCTCTTACTTCTTCTATTCTTTTTTCTCCGGCGGTTACTTCTTTTCTTTCCATCGGAGTAGATACCTAAAAGATTGATCTCTTTATCAGATCAGATGGAGCCCTGGGGTCTCTGTACCTCATGTAATCCGTCGGGTGGGGCCAGCGGTCTGTATTCTAGACGCGGAGCTTCTCTTCTACTTTTCGCTTTTCCCTCCCTCGGATTCTCCTGATAGGCAATCTGTCTCTCATCTAGACGCGGAGCTTCTCTTATGCTCCTAGATTGTCCCACCATGGGGTTTTCATGATGGTGATCCCGGCGAGGGGCGGATAACGCCGCCACTCCTGGGGGTTTGGTAGAGGGTTGCCATATGGAGACCGGATGGTTAATATGTGGTGGAGTGGTCCTAGGGACCAAATTGCTTGCCTGGCGGGTGACTGCTCCTTGAACGGCCTGTAGGAAGGAGTCTATGAATAAATCAGACTCCATTACCTTAGGGACTATTCGCACGATGAGGTAATCCGTATGGTCAGCAATTGCCGTAGCGAATCGCACGTTCATAATGGAATCCACGTAGGTTGAGCAGAGCTCACGGAGACGGGACCAGAGAAGGTCGGCAAGCCCTGCGGGCATGTTTTCTCTAATTCCTTCGGTCTGGGGGGTTTCTGCTTGAGGTGTCCCTGGCCTAGAGGCGGTCCTGGTGAGCCGTTCTCGTAAACAAGCTGCCACTGTGGGTTCTCGGCGAATCCTTTCAGGGTTATCCAGTGGGGTCAGTACTTCTAGCGGCTGGCTCCTCGTGCTCCTGCGGTCGCTAGTGATATCAACCTGATGTTCAGGCGACATCGTCGACGTTGTAGTCGCACTTCGTCCTGCCGTAGGAGTCCTATGGTCGCCTCGGTTGGGTTTCTTTCCTGCATCCATAATGGCGGTTGCTTCTGTACGTCTGGTCCGTTGGGGAATTAAACCAAAGTTTAGAATCTGGATAATTCTTCGTTCCAGTGGTCCGTTCAATTATTCCAAATGTTTCTAGGCCGGCAGACCAAAATTTAACGCAATGACTGTTGGGACAGCGTACGGGTCTCGACCAGTGGTAGCGTGGTAGAGCGGGTCCTAAGGTTCGAATCCTTGACGGCGGCACTCCCAGAGTGCTTGGGGCAATGGGCTGGCGTTTACTTCGTAGTTCTACATATTGAAGCTAGGTTACTTAGTATCCTAAGGGTGCCTACCGTACTCTAAGGGAAAAGCGTCACTGGAGCCAAGTAAATGGTACTGGCGAGGCGCTGAGATCTCCCTGGCACTGTACTGCTAATGTATTACAATAATTAAAATAGATGAATAATCTACATGAGTCCACCTGAGGTCGACCCGTACACGTGTCACCAGCAAGATCCTTCGAGGCCCGGCAGCTTACAGGGCTCAACCGTTATCATCTCTCCTTCACACCTGCTCCGAGAATAGGCATCGCCACCAAGCCTTATACTGTCATCAGCCTTCAAAGAAACCAGCCGTGGCCTGGTCCAGGCCTTGCACAAAATTGCTGTGGCTTTTCGTCATTCCACCAAGGACTTTTTTTAGCTTTTGTTGTCACTTTAACAACAACTTTGAGTAGTCGATCTTCCTCAGGGGAACTCACAGTACCAAAAAAGCTCCCAAACACGGCGTCTTTGAGATCTTGAGGATCCGCAAGATACATCAATCCAGCAACTCTTGTCATGGAGGAACGGACACTTTGAACCATAGTCGCCCATCTCCCCGAAGATATTCTATGTCGATGGTGAGCAAATGTACGAAAAATGATGGACGGTACGTTGCGAAACTGATCTTGAGACCACCCAAATGCTGTCCATACATCGCTGGCAGTAGCCATTTGAGACCAAAGAGCAACGGCTGTCCTCTGTTTCCTCTTACTCAGACGTAGCACACCGTAATCGTCGACCTTTTGATCAAGTTTTTTCTTCTCACGCAGTTCTTTTGAGACAGCATTAGTTGCGCTTCGTTGTTCAACGTGATTGTGAGGCAGAACCACGGCCGCAGCACGTCTACCGCCGCGCTTCCATGCCAGCTTCTCTCCGACCCTCTTTCCAGCATGGTCGAATCTGCAGCGGCTTGATTCGCCGCATTGGCCATATAAGGGCCGCTTGCAGCTACGACGCACCATGTGAAATGTGAATGGGTGGGAGAGAGAGGGTGAGCTTGTTTTTGCAAATGCACTTTTGACGGCTTCAAAAGCACCTGATTACAGTATACATGTCATTTCGCAGAGAGTGCCGACACCACCCCGATCTCAGCTGCCGGTTGCTGTACGACCCAAAAACCCTGCCAAAATGAGTTTTTCAGCAATTACAGATCGGTCGATGTCCCAAGTCTAGACGTGTACAAATACCGCAATAAAAAAGAAGCCGATTTCATAATTTAAATAACCAGTTGAAATGTAGACGGGGTGTGGATTGGATTTTGAGAACCGTAGGTGTGTTGTTGCGTTTCCATTTTCGGGGACTGTATTGCAGAATTTCGATTGCGACATTGAAGAATTTTTGTACAGTAAGATCCCTGGTTGACTTGATATGAGGCCATTGGTCCTATAGAAACTAGTGTCTACACGCTCGGAGGATTGGCCTCATATGAGGTCAGTTCTATTTTCCAAATTATTAGTAAAAAAAGCTGGTTTCGATACTGCAGCGGCGTATTCTACGACCACTCGGAGATTGATAAACACAGGGTTCAAACCTCGCTGAGTTCAGTGGAACTCAAAAACTTCTCCGGGAGCTCGACTAATTCTAAAAATTATTATGGTTTAAGAACGCATTTGTGTCCTCTTGAACAGCAGACAGAATAGGGTGACATCTGCTAAAGGGATAGTTTAGTCAGAGATCATAATACATCTGGCAAGTTGTATTACGTGGATTGAATTAGTAGGAGGCTTAAGTTATTTTTAAATTTTGCTTTATAATTCCAAAAAATGCCTCCAAAACAGCCTAAAAACGCATGTGGGCACATGAACATCAATGGGGTTGACTAAATGTTGTTCGAAATATGATGAATGTCATGCAGATGATCTAAAAAAGAATCACGACCTATTACACTGTGACATATATAGAAATCAATATTATTATAAGTTTTGCATTCTGAAAAAACAAATTTTGATTTGTAGGTTGTTTTGCAGACTTTGCATCGTCCTTGATATGTTCGAGACGTCAAAGAACCATATAATTTTGCTTCGTTTCCGTGTTATCTCCATTAAATGAATGTCGGTACCAATCACGTATGGGTTTTCTATTTCATCTTCTTCCTTACATTTTCTTTTCATAGTTTGAGTAGCATCCCAGTTGTTATCTATTAGTCCGTCTGCAAGGATACAATAGAAACTATGCGGTGTGAAATGAAATGTGTTACCTTATGCATCCCTGTACAGATTCAAAGCATCAACCACTCACATTGCAAGCAAAGAAGTATTCACTCAAAAAGACCATTATTTCACTTCGAACTTCTTTTTCACATTCAGATCATTTTGACGTGACCTATTATGCCTCTAAATTCTTGAACAACAAGAATAGTACTCCTAGAAAACCTCTACGATAACAATAGAAAGCGGAACTTTCTTTGTTATTACATCAGTTGATTTCCATCTTTCACGAGAAATGAGAGTTTCTGGTGGGGTATAGCTGCAAATGCTTATGAAATATTACCTTACACGGCCAACCCAGAACACGGACATCATATTTCGATCCAATTCAGGCAGTTTCGCGACCAATGACCAGTGTTGAGCTCGTGCCGTCATCGTAAATTCGGAAATATACTGGATAGAAAACCTTCTGGTTGCTGTTTTGACAACTCTAATGAATCGATTTCCTCTTTTTAAGATTTCCTCGGCTGTTTCAACAGATGAAAAATATGAATCGGCACAAACAGTTCGATCAGCGGCGATCCAATTTTCAAAGACAAAAGGCTGCCCATTTGATTGCGTAGCTTTCATTGTGATTTCTATTCTGAGAATAATTCCACTCCTTCCACAAGACAATGTCTTCAATGAACAACCATTTTCAGGTTTCCTATCAAAAGCACTGTGATGTGAGAGTCCAATTTTAATCCAGTTTATCCTGAGTCAATACCAATTTGACAAACTTTCGTTCATGCACAAAGAGTGTGACGGAGTTACGAAAGCTTTTCGATGGTCATTTAAAGCTTTCAAAATGTCAGGAGCGCATGAACACCTGGAGTTTTTGAGTTTTGATCGTTTTCAAAGCCAATGAAAACGATAAATTGCGATATATGCTCAAAACGATTGCTTGACTTGATCTTTTCGATCTTAGGAGATTCATTATGTTTTGAAGAAGTATCTTTAGACCAAATTGATCTTCTTTGTGAAAATTCAAGGCGGTTCATTAACAATATCAAACCGAAAAGCTTTAAAAATTCATCCCCTGTAGTCTGCTTTAAGCATGTTGCTTTTAGCTAAGAGTTCGTTGATCGAACTATGTTTTTCAAATGAGCTACAGAAAACATCTACATGAATAAATAATATGGAAAGAGTCCCGAAGACACATGAATGGAGGAGATAAAATATCCAAAATGGTCCCGTGACTTTGCATTGATGCACTTTTCTAGACCATTCAGAGTGGAAGATACATTTTTCGTTGTCCATTTTGTTGAATGAACTTCTAAAGAGCTTTCTTGCATGTCACTGTTTGTTTTAGTAAACAGAACCGACAGATTCATTGCGTAACCGTCATGGTCATCCGTGACAGTACTATTTTCAAAAGATTTCAATTTTGGTAGTAATAGCAGCACAATTTATCTTTATGTTCGAAATAACGATATTTTAAGCTTTTTAATGAATCATGACATGATTTGCTGGGTCACATTACAAACTGTGAGAGTGCAAAACTTCTCTCGAGCAGAAATATCGAATTTTATGTTGACGAAAGTGTGTCTTTGATTATTTATGAACAAAAATATCCAGATTTGTATCACTTACACTTACGAGTTTTGTTTTTCATTGCGTGAAAAAGAAGCGTATAGAATCAATCTTTGATGTAAATAGACTTGCATGGCTGTTCACGTTGTTTGCCACTACACGTCGGTTATTCATATATGATGACATGTTTGGTAAATTATGAAAGAATGTAGTAAAAATGATGTTTTTTACATGTTGTGGACAATCGTTACTGATAGAGACGAAGAGAGTGTTTAACACGTCTAGGCACAAAATTTTAACGAAATGGACAAAGTCTACAAGAATTATCCATGTTGTAATTTTGGCCTCATACGAGACCATTTTTTATTTCTTTGTAATTAAGCAATAAATTCGGTCTTCAAGCTTTGCTACACAACTGGAACATATTGCCAAACACTTTTCCTATGATGGTCTCAAGATTCGAAGTATGCATTAATAGATGATTGAAATAGAGATTTCTTTTCGACATGGGTTTTTTGGATATTTTGAGGCCAAAAATATTTGGTCGTTGTTTTTTTGCGACTATTTAAGTTTGCTACACCAAAAGTATATTGTTTTAAAGAAGATTGAAGCTCTGTTTGACTAGATTCCCGAAGCATTTCCTCAACAATAAAGATGTATGGTTTTTATTTTTGTGTTCTTCCTTTCTGCTCTAAATTTGAAAATTCATATCTTGAATTAATTTCAGTTACTTTTTAAGAGAAATTTTGGCCTCACATGAGGCCAAGCTGGCCTCACGTGAGGCCAATCCACCGGGCGTGTAGACACTAGGCCCAAGAATGCACTCCACGCCATCTCAAGTCTTCAACGGATGTAGAGTTTATTCGCCCGTAGCAAGGTTTGGGAAGAATTGGTAGGGGGTGGTTCCTGTAAACAATCCTTCGTTTTGATTCTCACGCAGAACATGATAATACTGTCTGGCGCTTTCTTTTTTGAGTGTAGCCGTTTGTCGTTTGTGCTCATAGCACGAGAAGCTCCCCATTTTTCAAAGCAATAGCGCTCTCGATTCGAGAGCAGTCCTCGAAAGCATTGGGCGCAGCTGACAACGGACTCTGTATCGTACTCTTTTCTTTTTCGTGGTTGCATTCAGCAGAATTATTCTTAAGATATTTGTCTCGCTTGAAAAAGAAATACATAGGTCGTTTTGCGGCGCTTGCAGTTTTCGATCTCTCTCTAAGAGCTAGATGACTGTGGCACCCAGCTCCATTCGGGTCTGACGTTGCCAACCAGTGGGGGCGTTTTCACGGGTTTTTCATTCTTGGGTTGCTGCCAGTGAAGATCGTCACTTCAAACGGCAGTCTCGTGCCATTCAACATCAGGAGGCC
Source organism: Agarophyton chilense (assembly GCA_030374765.1). Lineage (NCBI taxonomy): Eukaryota > Rhodophyta > Florideophyceae > Gracilariales > Gracilariaceae > Agarophyton > Agarophyton chilense. The sequence goes on from JARGXX010000079.1 coordinate 883,372, forward strand.
GCTTTGCTTTGCTGCATCGTAAAACACAAAAAAGAGTCGTGCTCCAAATTTCACGCTGTCATATTTCAGACATCCACCTCAAAACCGTGGCCATCCGAGCCTTCAATTCCCGCTCTCAGGAATTCGTGGTTAAGCCACGGAGAGTTCTGTTGCATTCGCCTCAAAATCCATGGACTTGGCTGAGCCCAAAAACGATTTGCTTTGGAGGTTCATTGGGCGTTCTCTGTATCTCGGTCTGATAACGTTTGGAGTCACGGCTTTCGTCGCATTCCTGCTTGACTATTGTCGCCGTTACATTATCAATTATGGACCGCGAAATCTTCATCGCTCCCTTCGTCGCTTGCCAAAACTAGAAGGCTTTTTCATGAAATACCGTGGTGGGAATTTACACTTGTTTTTTTTTCTTGAAGTTATCAGATTCGCCCTTAACTTGCTGGTATGTTTTGTGTACGTACATGGCACATACTTGCAGAATGTCAGTACGTACATGAAAGTTGTGTACGGAATATCTTCGAGGCTACTTGTTATCGATGCTGTACTGCGTTTACTATCAACTGAGTCAGCTTTCTCATCCGTTTTCTCCCTACAAATTCTGGTTGATTCCTTCTCATACCCATCGATGTGGATTGCTGATGGTCCGAATGCATATCTGAACTTAGCTTTCCTTCGCGCGGTTTCGCTATATCTTTCCTATTTGATCTTGGAAAGACTACTTTTTATTCGAATGATGAGCTCCAAAAGGCTTCTTTTAAAGCTACTTGTTCAGAATCTAGTGCTGTTTTACACGCTTGCTGGTGCCATCCAGCTTCTCGAAATTCCAGGTGATCTTCTCCCTACAGCTTTTCGCGAAAGGTGGTTCAATTTTGGAGAATGGACGTTTTTGAATTCATGCTACTTCATTATTGTCACTTTGTCGACCGTAGGATATGGCGATTTCTCTCCCTCGACTTTGCAAGGACGCATCTTCACTTTGTTCATCATTATCATAGGTATTGTTATATTTGCTTCCATCGTTTCGGAGCTCGTGACGCATGCCCGTCGTCGTCGTGGGAGCGGATGGTTCGTTAAGAACAAGAACACTCGCCACGTCATTATAACCGGATCTCCAAACCGTACGGACCTCATCCAATTCATTTCAGAGTTTTTTTCAGACTCCCGCGGTTCAAACAAGAATGCCAGGATTGTTGTACTCGTAGGCGAAGTACAATGGTCTGACTCTGATTGGTATCAGTATATTGCGAAGAATTACTTCTTGCAGAACAGGGTGCAGTACATGCATGGTTCTGTTGGGAACTCCTTAGATCTCAGTCGTGCCGGGATTGAGACTGCTGATGCTGTGTTTATTTTGAGCTCGTTTAGGAACGGTGAAGAACCGTCAATCCAAGACACCGAAACCGTTATGAGCGCCTTGGCGATCAGAAACATTCGGACAGATATTCCCATTTACGCTCAGACTATCCTAGAAAATTCTAATCTACAGACATACACTGCTCTCATCACACCATCTACTTTTTCGAAAGAGGAGACATATTTCAGAGGAAAGGAAATGAGTAGAAACGCAGCATATACCGGATTATATTTTAAAGTCCTAGAGCTCGAATACGAAACTATTCCAGAGCTACAACGCAAAGGCAGTGTTCTGAGGAGATTTGAAGAACATGTGCATAGATACCTCGACACTCAAGAGGATACTAGAAGAAATTATGAAACAGGTCGTGGGAAAGATGATCTTGCGCGTTCACAACTCGTTTGTCTTCAAGAAATTCAAATGGCGTTGATATCTGGAAATGTAAGAGCGAATGGGGTAGGTACTTTACTGTCAAATATGTACCTTGACGTGCAAACTCCAGAATTCTCAGAAAACGAGCCACCGTGGCTATCGGAATACCACATGGGAGCATCGTGCGAGCTCGCTTATGCAATTGTTCCGAAAGAGCTCGACGGCGTTGCGATAAAGGATTTAGCAACAGAGCTGTGTCAACTAGGGCTTATCATCGTGGCTATCAGTGATGTCAGTAATCCTGTTCCAAGACTTGTCCTTAACACCGATGCATTGCTTTCCCGTGGTGATTTAGTGATGGTGTTGACGTATCATGAACTGGGAGCAGTTGCTGCCGTTCTAAACATTGTAGCACTGCGCTATGCAAAGCTACGTCGAGAAAAATTGGTTTCAACCACTCATCCGCCTCTGGAGTCAATGGGACAGTCGCAAACGGCGAGAGAGAATGCCCCACCCAATGTTCATGAGCTGGAGGCAAGTCAGATTCTAGAACTGGGTGAAATATCTCCATCATTCTGTGCTCTTTTACAAAATCGCCGAAACCAGTCAGGGGATGATCTTGACGCGCTCTTTGATGAGGAAGATTCGGAGAGAATTGCACAGCAAGCAGAGAGGACAGAATGGCTTCTCACAAAAGCCAAAGCTCATCGCGTCCCAGAAGACTTGAAAGACCACGTCATCATTGCGCCCAAGGGTGAGGGGGCGTTGGACACACTTACGTTGCTGCTTGCAAACCTGTGGAAAAAAGATGTACGTATGTCAGTCAGAGGAACACACAAAGCAAAGGTTGTCGTCGTTCATCCCTGCATATCGTCGGAATTTAGCGACAGGTTGTCTCGCGTTGTTGGACAATCCCTCTTCTTTGTAGAAGGACCTTCTACATCGAGGGCCACATGGAGAAAGGCTAGGATAGACCATGCAAAGGCAGTAGTAACCACAGCTGACTACAGGCAAAAAGGAAATGGCACTGACGCTCAAACCTTACTCACTCTTCTCGCTTTGGATGTCGTTACCAAAGATGATCAGAATCTTTTTATTTGTTCAGAGCTTGTAGAAGAACGGTCATTAGAGTACTTGCGAGAACCATTGCATCCACGTAGAAAGGTTGCAGATCTCGGTGACGAAGTTAGTCAGGGCCCTTTAGCTGCTGAAAATCGCAATACATGTTCCACTGAAGGAGCTTCAAATGCAGCATCTGCAGTCAAACCCCAGGCGCCATCACGGGAACGCACTGTCGTCGGCCAAGGTAACGAGATTCGTCAGGAGTCAACACGTCACAATGTGTCAAATGCTCTCCACGGAAGACTTTCGCAACAACCCTTAGGAAACTTGAGGGGTATCATTCCGGACAGCCCCGCTAATATCGTTCCAGAGTTCGAGGGTGATCCCGCGGCTAAGCCTGGTGCCGTTAGAGCTCGCCGAAGCGTGTTATTTTCAAGAAGCAGATATGCGTCAGGAGAGCTGCTTGTACAATCTAATGCCATCACTTTACTGGCGCGGGAGTACATTGAACCAGGTTTCATTAATTTGTTCACCAATATTCTTGGTACTAACTCGCAGAGTTTTGGAATGAAGATCCGCCTTATCAGGATTCCGCCTTCCATGTTTGATTCCCGCAATACAGCTGGAAGAGGTGATCTTGAGCTAGTACGATACGAGAAAATTTTCAACGCCCTCATCAGATTAGGCGTAACTCCGCTTGGAATTTACCGTTCTGGTACTGCACCTGCGCTGTTGCCCACCAAATCCCGAAAGAAGAGGGGAGCAGCCGTGTTGCGCTACTTGGGACAGCTGACAAACGAGTCTTTATCTGGCGAAGAAGGAAATGAAATCGAGGGATCATCTGTCTTCATTCGCGTGAGGCGACTTCTCCGAAGAGTCTTTGGCACTTTCCGAGAAGTGCTTCCCAGTCATGTTCAAGAACAGGAAGGAAGGAATGAAGTCCATGGACGATTGAATGGTGAGGCTCACAATGATGAAATGGCTGTTGCATCCGATGAAGATACGTCAAGCACGATTGATGTGAACGACGCATCCGACGCAGACTTTACAACAGATGCCCAAAATCAATTATCAGGCTTTGCGGGAACTAACGAGAAGAAATATACTGCTCCAGCGGACAAAGAAGGCCACGGTGCGACGGGTGCGGCTTCAAGGATACATACAGTCACTTATGTCCTTGGGCAATTGAAATACACGGAGAAAGCGGTGATAGATAATTTGCTACCCTACGTCTATACACATCCCGATCTCAACACATTATGCGCTAAAACAGATGGCGTCTTCGTCCTTTGCGATCCATGCTTCGACCTGCCAGCCAATTGGAGAGATACATTTGATGAAGTCATCAAGCCAAAAGACAGAACAAGATGAATGCGAAATGTCATAGAAACCTTACGGGTCAGCCTTTGAGAAAAATGCTGCTGGATCAAAATCAACTTCGCGTCATACGACATGTCCGAATACGCGTCTTAAACTTGTTCTATGTATTATGTGCCTCCACGAGATTAGAGGGGTGAAGTCTGGTAAAATCTGCTTTGCAAACGTCCAAATGTCGATGGGCTCCATGCATTTCACTCACATGTACGCCGGGTTTCGAGAATTTTCCATCATCCACGGGTCCCTCCAGTAGTCCCCAGCGAATGCAGCACAATCCCCCAAGTCCTCTTCTATCCGAATTAACTCATTGTACTTTGCCAGCCTTTCGGAACGGCAAGGAGCCCCTGCTTTTATCTGGCCAGTTCCTAGTCCCGCGCAAAGCGCGGCAATAAATGGATCTTCCGTTTCTCCGACACGATGACTCACCATCACACCAAAACCTGCGTTTCGAGCAAGGTTATTTGCTTCGATTGCCTCCGTTACTGTGCCGATTTGATTTAGTTTCAAGAGAAGAGCGTTGCATGTGCTTTGTTCAATTGCATTTTCAAGCCTTTCAAGGTTAGTAGTAAGGAATTCATCACCGATAATCTGGATAAGCTCTCCCAACTCCCCAGTTATTTTCCCGTATGGGGCAAAGTCGTCTTTGTAGAAGGGATCTTCGATTGAAATGACCCCATAGTTCGCAGCGTATACTTTGTACATTCGTAGCATATCATTTGCTGTCTTCATTTTCCCCGCTGCGGTTTCCTTTTCCGTTTGCTTGAAATCTAGATTGTACTTCCCCGATGGCTTGTCGTAAAAGTCACTTGCTGCAACATCGACACCAATTTGAACAAGGTCGTCGTACCCGGTTTCTTCTATAGCTTTCTTTAGTAATTTAAAAGCTTCTTCGTTCTCATCCATATCAGGAGCAAAACCTCCTTCTTCATCTACAGCGGTTGCCCCCTTTCCATATTGTTCAGCAACCATTTGTTTCAACTTATGATAAATTTCTACTCCGATTCTCATTGCATGTTTAAATGACTCCGCCCCTGTTGGCATGATCATAAATTCCTGGATGCTAAGCCCGTTGCCAGCGCGCGAACCACCACTCAACATATTGAAGCAAGGAACTGGTAGAATGATATTCGGGTTTCCAGCGAGGTTGTTGAGGTGCTTATAAAGAGGTATACCTTTTTTGGCAGCCCCGGCGCGAGAAACGGCCATGGAGACACCTAGGATTGAGTTGGCGCCTAGACGGCTCTTTGATCCGTCGTCACTGCCGTCGCAATCAATTAAAGCCTGGTCTATTCCTTCCTGATCTGTCGGATCCATTCCAATAACGGCTACGGCGAGCTCATTATTGACATTCTTGATCGCTTTCGATACACCTTTTCCGCAAAGAACGCTCTCATCACCATCCCTTAGCTCGTGTGCTTCGTTTGGACCATTACACGAACCAGATGGTACGATGGCACGAAAGCAGCCATCGTCAGTCTCTACCTCAACCTCAAGGGTGGGATTGCCCAGGGAATCAAAAAGTTGGCGACCACGAACATCTTTGATTCGAGACATTGTTGTCAGAGTGGGCCTACTCAAAGCTTATGTGATCGTTGTGGTGTTCGGAGGGATTGGAACTACGTGCGTTGCCTCTTTAAGATCCGCAGGCATGCGTCAAAGCGAAGAAGAAAAAGAATGAGGGTGTATGAAAACTACAGGAAAGGTCGATTTCGATGCATCGGGACACAAAAGTATTGCAGCGCCAGCTTTCTTCGATCAACTCCTTTGGATTCCAGAGGTATTCGCTGCAAACCGAACGTGTCTTTATGTTGTAGTTTTTGTCGCTAATTAACATGTAGACACAGTAGATGCTGGAGGGTTACCCAGGGGTAGTTATGTTCACAGTTGTGTATTACAGTACGCAGCCTTCTTTCAGATTTCCGCGATTTCTGGGCAGAATTTTTTTGGCTGAAAATTTTCTGTGGCTGACACCAAAAAAGTTGCGAAAGGATTGTAAACATTGCATGGCTAAACCAATGGGTGAATGCGAAAACAACCAGTTCGCCATTTGGCCAAACATGAGCCAATAAATTGGCTTCATTTTTGACCGGGGGCTGGGGAGTTTGTTATTGGAGGCTGAAGATTAGGAGCTGTGTAGTCTCCATACTACCAGACGGCGGTTGCGACGATGGTTTTGGTTGTAGTACAGTAGGAGCCATTGATGGTCATGTCGATGAAGGAACTGGTGACAATATCGGATTGTATGAGGGGCCAGAAAAGAGAGTAGAAAGAGTTTAAGATGCACCACGCTTCTACAACCTATCTATGTTGCAAGGTGTTTCTTCCATCCCATCCTGGCGTTTACGTCTCGAAATATTTCTTTTACCACCACCTTCCCCTACATTATTGAAGCCTCAACATCAGAAACGATTTGTGTTTACTTATGAGGTGCACTATGTCTCAAGTCACTGAATCAACTGTTAAAAATGTGCGTAGTTATGAGAGCCCATGCCAAGCTGAGGAAAGAACACGATGCTCTCCCTCGAAATTCAGTGGTAATCACGGTATTTTCTTTCTGTGAGCGAGAAACTCGAGCCCGAAGGTCAAATCTCTCCCAATGTTTTGCTAACCCTTGCGAGTATTCCGCCATATAATCGCATCCAAATTTCATCAGCCGATACACTCGCAGATGTGCTGCGTATTTTTTATGCCACGCTTGCCTAGATTTTCTGAATTCTCCCCAGGCGTAAGCTCACAAATGACCAAACTTGTGCCTATGTATGAGTTGTACCAACGACGTACAGATAACGGAGCACGAGACAGCACCAAATCGGTCCGGAGCCGTAGGGGAGAGGGCCGATTTTGCTGTCGAGTGACCCGTTATCCACACTAAGTTTTAGAACTTAATGCACTGCTGTGTGTATAGTTTGTGAGTTCTTGAACAAAGGCCCGATTTGATATCACAATCGTCCCGATTACATATCACACTCAAAGTGTGTGATATCAAAGAACCGCTGAGATATCAGCACTTCTCCAGCGCGAAAAGTTCTTTTTTTAGCTTTTTGGTATTGTTGGTCACATAATCTGCCTATATCTACGAAGGTATCACTGTAGGTCATCTGTTGCCAGGTTATGCAGCTGCAGTTTTTTACAGTACCATGGTACCCTGCGTAGGTACAAGCGAAAAATCTAGTGAACTGTACGAAGGGTAGATAAATCTGCAACCTGAAGCTGCATTCTGTGTCCCAGGACAGTTTTTATGAAACAGGTTTTGGCATTCCAATTGGTCAATTAGATTTCGACAACAGAGACTCGTACGTGGAAACAAAGATTTCCGCACCCACAGGAAAAACTCCGGAGCAACCGCCTCTTGCTCACCTCGCACCGGTCTCGGCTGCGGCATGTACCTCCGAGAGCTATAGTTCCTCTGAAAGGCGCCGACGCGCCAAGGAATGGTGTCCGTCGAAGAAGGCCTCTCATCAGAGGCTGCTGAACAGCCCGAAACGTCCGCCCCTGCTCCAAACTCACAACATTACGATCAAAAGGACCAACAACAAGGTAGCGGAGAGCATGAAGTCAAGCCAAATAGCTCCGCTGAGGAGCGCTACCAACCGGAACGTCTCCCAGTTTCTAGAAATCGAATGTACTTGATGGTCATGGCAGACTTTGGGCTTTCCTTTGTTTGGCTGTGTAAATATGCCGTCGCCACGTAAGTTTCTCAACTCTCAAGCTGATCCTGATGATTGCGATGAACACAAACGAATTTGAAGTTCAACTAACCAGGGCTCTGTAGTCCATATTTTCAACATTCTCTAAAGGCTGGTCCATTTCTTTCGCATATCGTTTGGATAATGGGCCCGCTTTCAGGTCTAATTGTTGCCCCAGTTGTTGGTGTCCTATCTGATCGCTGTACTTCTTCCTTTGGAAGAAGACGACCTTTTATAGTTGGGGGCGCGTTCTTTTGCATTCTTGGTATGAATGTATTTGCCAACGCTGCAGCCATAACGTTTGGCTTCCTTCCAGCAGCCCGCGTTGTCGCTATTCTTGCATTTGGCGTCTTAGACTTTGCTACAAACGCAATTATGTTTCCCAGTCGCGCACTCTTCGGGGATTTACTGCCACCCGATCAACAACACCCGGTACAATCAGCGGCTGCTGTCGTTGCATCAATGGCGGAAATCTGCGGTGGGATATACTTGTCTTCGTGGAAAGATCCTGTAACAAACATCAGCAGAGTGTTCATAATGGCTAGCTTTCTATTGGCTGTAACATGTACCATTTCACTATATGTTTGCAAAGAAACTCCGATGAAAGTCAATAGCGCAGCTGCGCAAGGGAATAGTCTCTTCGACGTAGAAGAAGGTCGGCTGGACACTTCTGCGGCGCTGGATCAAGATAATGCACGTGCCCCGGGCGAGCTTGACCGACCTAAAATTCTTGAAGATTCCGAAACTTACAATCAAGAAGGCTGTGACCGAAACGAGAACGAGAATATTGAGCATCATGCCAGTTGTATCACTAAAGAAAATGACACTTACGAAGATGCAGATGAAATTATGCTTGCTGACTCACGTCCACGACCAGATGACCAAACTGTAACTGACGGCAACCTGGAACAAGCTCATCGACACCATGTGATGGGAAAACAAGAATCATTTTGGCCTACACTACGAGAGACAATTACATCGACTGCGCGTGAGTTTCCTCGACCCTTGATCAAAGTCGGTATAGTTTATGGACTGGCATGGTTTTTGTGGTTTGCGTCGCTGCCTTACTACAGCCAATGGTTGGGAGTGGATGTGTTGCAAGGTGATCCAAACGCTGAGCCATCTTCGCCTAAAGCTCTGCGCTATGAACATGGGGTGTCCATTTTCTCGGTTGCGAATGTGGCGAAGGCGGTACTGGCCATGCTCTTCAGCTTCTTTTATCCGAGCATCATTAGTCTCGTCGGCGCAGTAGGCGAGCGACTTGTTTTCGGAGTTTCATTTCTTGTGTTCTCATTGGTGTTGTATTCATTCGCGTTCACAAAGGATGTTATTATCGCAGCACTTGTTATTGCTTTGGGCAGTATTCCATTCATCGTAACACAGACCATACCCATTGCCATCGTCGTCCAGAGATATCCTGATAATCTTGCGAGCAACTTGGGTATGATGAACCTGTTTTGTGTCATCCCGCAACTCATTGACACTCTATATACAGGGAAAGTTGCGGAAAAGGCTGGTGAATCTATGGTATTGCGAGTGGCTTCTTACTGGGGTTTTGCTGCCGCCATTAGTGCTTTTTGTTTCTTGTGACGATTTGAAGGATCTGATTCGTACAAACAAATGTCCGGGAAGAATCCAGCGGTCTAAACCCTTTCCAAAGCCATTTTGGTTCTTGATGTATTATTTCATCTGCATTGGGGTGATTTGTTGGATTTCTGAACCACTGCGGCTCCCCACTGCTTAGGTGGGTATCTGTCTGTCACCTTGTTGTACCATCCTTTCTTCTGACTTTTTCAAGTGATTCAGATTTGTCATAGTTGTTGGGAAGAAATAATTCGTGGGTTCAAGGTGCGGTCCTTGGTGAAAACTGCTTGATGTGTTGGTAGTTATCTGTTTAACATATGATTTTGTAATTTTCAAGCCAAACAATCACGAAGATAACATGGAGCATTCGTCCACAATCGTTGTCACGGCCTTCGCGACAAGCTATGCTCAAACGCTGCTGTATCAAGAATAGCTTTCCGTACAATTGACGTCCATACTTGATTAATACCTCTTTATCGCCGGATGATAGGCCCTACTTTCAACCGCACATTGCACCCACCGGAACTATGGTCGTTTATCCTATCCTCGAAGCTAAAGCATACCTTACGAGAGTTACACAGTTATGACGTTTGTAATGCCTTCGGCTGGATGTACATATCAGAATGTGCTCAAGCTTCCTGTTGGCCTCTTACAAGCACTTTCGGTCGTCATTGACACTTGACGACCAATGCAAGAGTACTGCGACAAGTTGTTGAGCCAGCATGCCCATCCCTTGTCCGGTTCACCTTCCTGAATCAAATAGAGGGAGTCATAAAACCTATGTATCTACCTCCATGTGTACATGCCATGCACCGTTTCATATATAAAGCGCAATCTTGAGCAATACGTTCACATTGCAAAGCGAGACCATCTGTGAAAAAGTGTCGAGCCTAGGTCCAAACAGTCAACAACAACGTTAGACTAGATACTGTCTGACCTTCACCTCTAACAGGCTTCAGTCTAGTGAACGCTAGTGTCTACTGGGCCGATGACCTCATATGAGGCCTTTTTTTTCCTTTGTACTTCCACTATAATTAAAAACTACAAGCTCCACATAACTGTAACATATTATAGAACCCTCTGCCTTTGTTGGTATCTACCTTCGACGTATACAACACTTGATGATTAAATGAGATATTAGCTTGTGACGTGTTTTTCTGGAATCGCGTGAGGCCATAATATTTCGTTGTTGTTACACTTCCGCGTACTCAACCTTGCTACACCAAACATACATATCGTTTTAAAGAAGAGATCTAAAATTAAGTGTGACCCGGTCTCTGAGCCTTTTTGTCGATGATAAGGATGAAATGGTTCTATTCTGTTGAAGACTCAAAAGCTTCACTGCTCTAAATTTCAAAATTTAAAACCTGTGTAAATTTTAATAACTTTTTATGACGAATTTTGGCTTCATATGAGGTCAAGTTGGTTTCATGTAAGGCCAATTCTTTGGACGTATAGACAGACACTAGGCGAGTGTTCGTTCTTATACGACTTCGACTAGCAATTCTTGCAAGAGCCTCCATACTCAAATTGCATCACGGTCGTTTATGATTGCCGGTGTCATGCCAATTATCTGGCGAACGCTAAGAGCCTTAGTAGTGCTCTATTACATCATCTGGATGGCGTTAAACTTCAATAGCACTATTAAGGTCCATTAACCCAGCCAAGGTCGAACTTATAAAATCTTTCTGTAATACCTAAGCGTAGCAAAATGTGTAGTGTGCCAGCATTTCTAAAACGCACGTCTACTAAGAACAAGTAGCGTCTGCACTTTATACATCGCCGCTGGGATCTTAAGCCATAAAAACGCTTTAGCAAAAACAATCATATTTGGTATAATTTTTTTAAATATTGTGATGTTTAAACGATGCTAGCAGAAATAATTGTAACTTTGAATTACAGTCGAAACTATCGAATAGTATTGCATTTTAGCACTATTTTAGAAGTTCTAGTGTCTATACGACCGGGGCAATTGTTCGAAATTGATTTTTTTTTGAAGGATAGCTCTGTTTCATACACAGCTCCAGAACGATTTTTTAGAGTGCAATCAATGTTTTTGCACCAGAAAAGCCTATTTTATATGCCAACATAGAAATTATGCTGCTCGTCATTTAAATATACATTCTATATTACTTGGTTTCTTTAGATTTATCCTTGCGAGTATAAGAAATTCCATGAAGCAGAGATTTTTATAAAAAGGTGATATAAAGACTTTACTGCTTCGAGGTCAAAACACGAAAAAAAATTGACAAAAATCAGCACAAAGTTTTACAGTTTGGCTTCATATAAGAGCAGCGGTCGTATAGACAATACGCCTCACTAAAAGCTTTTATTCTAAAGAAATCGTCTTCGGACGACCTAAAAACCTGAAACCGATACTGCGGTTTTACAGCACGTACCTTGTCGGTTTAGATATGACGAATGCATATGCTTTTTCTTTCGACATAACCAGTGGGTTTATTTTTTAGACTACTATACCAAGCTGGTGGCTGAGCGTGCTTTTTAAAGAGAAAAAAAAGAGCAGCTTTGAGACCGTACGGTTGAGTTACACGCTCGGTAGCTACCGTACCCTAAAGTTTGGAATAAATTATCGACTTATTGGTCGACGTTCTCTTCCTTTGTTCAGTCAATCTGACACAGTAATCACTACTATTTTTTCTGATATAAAAAGAAGTTTTTGAACCAACCCGGTGAGTTTTACGCTCACCAAAAAAGAAGTTGATTCCACTAGGTCAATATGGCCCAGTCTCAAACCCTAGAAGTTGAGATACATGCTGCATGTTTTTTCACCACTTGGATTAAACACCAAATGCTGGTTGTCATGGATGCCGAGTCCGTTCGGGTGTTCCTTCATGAGTACGATCAGTACTGCCAGGAGATTACTGTTCTTTTAAGTCAAATAATGAAATCGCGTAGTACCACGCTGGAACCTATCCATCCAGTCAATATCAAATTCCGTATTGACTCAGAAACTTTAGACTCGGCTTTGAGTTTTGGACTCATCCTGGGTGCTTATGATTATGAAACTCTTAATGATACGATTCTACGCACTTATCTTAACAATAGGGCGGAAGATTCTAAATTTACAGTAACTTTATATTCTTTGGACTCTCTGGTCGATACTGATCTAGTAATGGACATGAATGAAAAGTGTGCATCATGCTGCATGAAAACACTGTTTGTTTCCAATCAAAAACTACTTCACTGAAACGGTTCAAAATAGATACTCGAGAAGAACCAGAAGGTTGCTGTTCATTCTGTCCTATCTGCTGTTAAGCCTAAGGTACTTCGTAATCTACTTGGTTATGATTTAGAGTTCGCATTCTACGACTGTCGCAAGGAAGTAGAGAAGGTTATGGCACAAGTTCTGAAAGTTTCAAAAGCTTTCCAGTTTTTCGATACCGAGCTACCGTCTCGGAAGACCAAAACAACGTCGGAAAGCAGTAACCGTCGCAGTGGTAATTCTGACAGTTCAAAGACGACCTCTATCGGAGGCGGTTGTAAACCATCTGGTAGCAAGGGAGGTAGCGATGTTCGTCCTCCACCTCCATTTCCGCACAATCCATGCAAATCCAAGGGGTTGCGCCACTGGATTCGAGATTGCAAGGATTCAACCGATTCGGATAAGGCAGAAATGCACGCAGAAATTGCACTCGCGAAAGAAAAAGACGGTCCGTCGAAGTCGATTCGCAGCCAGACATCTGGTTCCAGTTCACAGGTATCCGCTGTGGAGCAAAACCCGGCGACGGGAAGTGCTCTCAAGGTGTTCGAAGCCGTGCTCCCTGGGGGAGGCAGAATCAGAGACAGAGCCCTCCGTTCCACCCGTAGTGTGGGGTGTAACTCCCACGGGGGATGCCGGCAGTACCGACATAGGTGAGGGGTAGAAACCGTTGGATCGGGAATTGGTATGGGTATCCCAAAGAATGGGGGAAAATCCGTCGAAGAGGAAAAACGGGGCGAGGGTCGGGCACTAACAGGCACTGGACCCGAGAACCAGAAAAGGGGCGAAACAACAAAAGAAACCCAATACAGGGGCGAAAACCTGTCTTCGAAAGGAAACACAAAAAGCACGCAAAAAGTAAGCAGAACCCCCACGGGGTATCGTGCACGCAGGTCGTCTGAGCGGTCCCAAGGGGGTGGTTGCACGGAACGCAAACGTGGGCACTCTCCAAGTGGAGTCGTGACCCTACGCAGGCGTTGCTAACCAGAGCCCGTTCCGGGTTGTAAGGCCGAAACGATGGCGACGAAGAACCTCTAAAGGTATCGAAGACCAACCTTGGTTACCCTTTACTCTGAGCTTCGGACTGTCAGATCTCGTCTCCCTAAGTAGGGCCCACTAACTCAACTCTACAGTAGTGCACACCTGCTCAGGGCCATACACGTGGAGATCCCACTGTCAGGGCCCAAAAGTCCAACGTTCTAACAAATATCCGAAAATCGGTGCCAAAACTAAGCCACGTGTATCACGGGGCCAATCCAACCATGGGCCATCCGATTTTCACTTCATAGGCGAACTCTAACCAGAAAACAGTGCCACCTCAGCACACCTTAGAGGGGATCATAGTCATAACCCTCGGAGGGTTCAATCCTCATTCTATGAGTTGCATCTTCAAGTATCCCCTAACTGGGCGTTGCTCTACATCTCCCCCTCCTTAAGACGAGGAAGAATATTCCGAGCCGCGGGTGTCTCGCTTTCCGGTCACTATACATACTTCTCTCCCAATGGGGTCCTTCACCACTTCTGAGGATCGCCACAAAACCGGCACATTGGTACAACTTTCTTCTACTCCTCCGACTTTCGGCGATAAGCAACTTCTCGCAACAGCAATCTCAACCAGCCCTCTCAAGGGAATGAACCCATACGTCCTCAACCCACTCTCGGGGCCATCGGCCTCCGCGCCGGCGGACAACGAAGCTCCCCAGCAGGGTGGATATTTCTCCGGTTTGGATGCGGCTCCGTCAGGTACCGAACCTTCCGCCTCGGCGAGCAACCGACATCCTCAGGAGGATTTGGACATTAACGCGGTGGCGTGGAACTCCGCTTATGCGATGCCCTTGGTAGCAAACTCCAGAGGTTGGATCTCAAACGAATCCTTTCGAAGGTGTAGTCTCCTTACCGATCCGGTGATATATTGCCGCGCCCCGTGGTTCCATCCGACAGCGGTTCGCGACGATGAGCTCATCGACTCCTACGTGGAGGACGGCTTATTGCCGGGTGGCCTACCTGTCGAGGTTGTACGTTCTCCCGATTGGAGGGCGCGGGTACCAATAGAGCCTCAGTATCTATACCGCGGTCGCGGGGAGTCCCTGGACAAGGCGCGCGCAGCGATGGCGGCTCTGGCCTACCAGCGATTGGAGAGGTCACGCTTTGACCATCTGGTTCCCCCGGAGTACGGGTTCGATGTCGCCTATTACCGCACGTACGGTGAGGTCTTCTACGGGGATAACCTGGCAGCCTTTCCCGAAGCCGAGTTCCGCGGACCGGGTTTTCCTCTCCGAGAAGATATGCTCCAATGGAGTCGTCCCATCCTTCGGGCTGAATTCAGGTACCTTCAACGGCAGTTTACCCAGTATGGATTCGATCGACGCGTGCGCTTCGAGCGCCGCTCGCGCTCCCGTTTCGGGTTCCTTGTCCCGTATCCTCACGTGGAACTGGAGCGTATCCGTAACACGGCAAAGGTTGGGCGATTCGTGCCACTTCCAGCTTGGTGGAGTAAGGTCGAGGTCCCCCCAGGGTGCTTTGCTGAACTGCCCCCATGCATCTACTATATCGGGTCTCGTTTCATGCACGACCCGAACTCGGGATACTGGGCCCTCGTTGCAGCCGAGTGGGCAGCCCGCGTAGCGGCGCACCTCCTCTGGGATGCTCATGACCATTTCCGTATCTGGTATATTCCTCCGATGCTACGGACCATCATGCGTCAGATCGACCTTGTCCCAGCGTTGGGTTCGGCCAGCAGCGTGCAGGACCTGTATCTAATCTTGGACGTGATCGACAACACCCAATGGGATCGAGTTCCAGTGGAAAATCAGCCCGCAGGGGAAGGATCCGCGCGAAACAAGTCTCCTGGCCGGTACGATCCGGGCTCCGGTAACTGGGTTTATTACAATCCCTTCGAAGGGGTTCGCATCAGCGCAGCGCAGGCACGGGCGCTGATGGACTCGCCTCGATCGATGCCTGTGGGACACCCGACGGGGTTCATTTATACCGACGATTACGAGTACGAGCCTCCAGTAGACCTGGACGATCCAGCGTTGGATAACAACACGCCAGCTCCTAGTGGAGTACTCCCTGTGGAGCCATCTGCACCCTTCCAACCAGTGGGAACGACCTCAGCTGCGGCGGCGAATGCATCCGGTGGCGGTTCATCTGCTCCCCCCGGATGGGGTGTGGACACCCTTGCGCAGGCGCCGGTTGCCACTCCGCAAACGGATAGTCTGCGACAAGGCCTCGTGAACGCGGGCATTCCGATTCCCCCGGGTATGACCGATGTGAGCCAGATGTTGGCTTTCGCCTCGGCGTACCATCAGGGTCAAAATCCCAACGGTGGGGCGGGTCCCTCCTCGGGCTTTCCGTAGTTCCGCCTTCGGGCAATTGTAGAGTTCATAGCTTGGCGACAATAGTAAACTTCTGATATTTGCATAACTTCTTTTGTTCTTCCTTCCTAGGATCTTAACTTCTACTTCTTTTCTTCTTCCTTCTTAGGATCTTCTTCATCTTTGTCTTCATCTTCTTCCCTTCCTAGGGTCCAATCTTCTTATTAATCTTCTTTTCCACTTCGTGGGTCTTCTTTTCCTTTTTTCATCATAAACTGTCCCGATAACCGGTGCTGTGTTCCCCGGTTAACGGCGCTAGGCCGAGGGCCAGTAGACATTCCCTCTCAATACGTGTTCTTCGGGATACTCTCCTCAATTCCTCTTCAGAGGTCCAACATCTTCCTCACTTCGAGGTCCCATCCACACCAGTTCCCGTGGTGGCTTACCCGACTTGGGCACGATCCAGACTTGGAGGCAAGGTTAGCCGAGCGCGTCGGTGATAGGATAAAACCTTAGACCTCGGAAGGTGCTCAATGGGTTCCACTGTATCCTCATCAGGCGAGAATCCGTACCATCGGACTCGGTAGCGGACTTCTCCTTCGGGGGTGTAGATGTGACGCACGATGCGATCGATAACGAATTCCTGCGGGTACACTTTTCCCTGTTCGGGCTTCTCTTCCATCTTGGAACGCTCTAGTTCCCTTGAGGGTGTCAACGCAGGGTTTAGAAACACCCCGGTGGGTTCTTTTCCGTGTTGCGAGCGGGTCTCAGCACTTCGTCCAAACGGCGCCGAGTGGCCTGTGGGCTACGTTGGAACTTCCGTCTACGGAGTCAAAACCGGCCCAGTTTTGGGTTTTTCTTAAAGCGGAGATCTTCCCGACAACAATAGTGTTCTTAGATTCCGTGACGGTTGAGAAACCGCGACGCGGTAGCGTCTCCAATCTCAGGAGGGTAAGACTTCAACGTCAACCCGAGCTACGGGGACGAAGGTTGCTCTTGTGCAACGCGCCGTGCGACGGAGGCGGTTTGCGCGACGGTTGGTCGTCAGAGCCTTTTGATTGGCTCGGTGAGGCGGTTTGCGCGACGGTTGGTCGTCAGAGCCTTTTGATTGGCTCGGTGAGGCGGTTTGCGCGACGGTTGGTCGTCAGAGCCTTTTGATTGGCTCGGTGAGGCGGTTTGCGCGACGGTTGGTCGTCAGAGCCTTTTGATTGGCTCGGTGAGGCGGTTTGCGCGACGGTTGGTCGTCAGAGCCTTTTGATTGGCTCGGTTCCATTCGACGTGTGCCACATAAATGCGCGGGTGGCGGTTGCCACTCCGCAAGCGGATGTGAGGTGGCGCTTTCGACACGCGCTAGCACTCTCCTGAGCTGTCCCGGACGGGTCTCACTCATTTCTTTCCCATTCCTGAGGGTTCCAGTGTCTCCATAGGAGTTCCTATTCCCATTCCATAAAGGAGAGCCAAATTTGGTCAACCTCGTCGTCGAGATCTTCCCCGTGCGGGTCCGCTGACACAGCTCGTTCCCGAGAAAGCGGGGTTTGAGTGTGCGACACCTCAGTGTCTTGTCCGCGGCGGCGGGTGATCGTCGGCTTTGTAGGCGTTCCGGGTGCGGCGTTCTCCCCACGACTCTCCCTAGGCGGGGTTTCGTCATCTTTTCTGACGTCGTGCTCGGCTGGGTCGGCGGTGATGTCGCTACCCATACGCTGGGGTTGTGACTTCTCTCTTGGCGGCTCGGTCGGGCTCGCCGTCTCACTGTGAGAACTAGATTCCCTGTTAGGGCGACTGGCTGACGCCGAAGCATCGTCCTGCGAAGGAACTAAGTCCTCATCCCCCTCCTTAGGCGGAGAGCCAGGATGCTTGATTACCTCCGGTGGGGGAGTAACTCTGTAAGAGTTCGTTGACTGGGCTCTTGAGGGAGCGGGCCCAGGTTCGAGAGTATCCGAAGTTTCCGGTAGGTCGGTTAAACCACGTTCCAGGTGCGGAAGTATAACGGGGCGGGTGTTCGAATCTCCGCCTGACGGGTTAACTTCCGTTGAATCATCCCCTGTGGAGGGCGTTGGTGACGACACCACTTCCACATTTGGGTTGGGCGCTCGTGTGATGCAGTCCCTGGAGATCCGTTCGTGGCGGTTAGCGATATCCAATACCACCGTGTTCGGGTCTACAGAAACCACACGATAGGGTCCGTCCACAATTGGCGAAAGTTTGTGCCTACGTTCCTTTTCAGGATTGTAGTATTCCTTTCGAAGGAAGACGAAGTCGTCGGGCTCCACCTGAGGTAGAGGTTTGCGAACCCGATTGTCAAAGTCCTTCTTGTAGACGCGTTGAGCTTTGTCCATTGCTTTCCGGGCTATCGGCACCATCTTCGTAAGCCACTCCTTCCAGGCTTCTCGGTACAATCCCGGTGACGGGTACGTCGACAGCATCGGTTGAGCCTCGATGGCGACCGGCGGCGGTGTCCTCGACAGTACCAGTTCGAATGGGGATAACGATGTAACCCGATGTACCTGGGTGTTGTATGCATACGTGATAGCGTCTGTGTACAAGTCCCAATTTTTGGGGTGATCCGCAACATACGATCTCAAAGCGTTGAGTATCGTGCGGTTAAACCTTTCCACCTGGCCATTCCCCTGAGGGTGATACGTAGTAACAAATAAATTCCTTACATCAAGGATTCGACATACATCCTGAAAGAACTTTGATGCGAATTGCCTTCCGTTGTCGGATAACAACTGCACCGGCGGTCCATATACGAACACCCAATGGGTCACGAACGCTTTCGCGACGGTAGCGGCGGTGATCCGCTTCAGCGGCACAGTTCTCGTTAGCTTAGAGAATCTGTCAGAAATGACAAGCAGATACCGATGACCTCGGGGCGTCCTGATAAACTCCCCTAGGATGTCTATGGCCACGAATTCGAGTGGAGCCCGTGCCTGGAACAGCGTCAACTTCTTAGAGTGCTTCCGAAGTTTGACGTCATTCTTGGCGCAATTGGCGCAGGCCCGTCTGACGGCGTAACAATCGAATGCCATTGTCGGCCAGTAAAAGTCCCTTCTCAACGTGAGGTACAGTTTTCTTCCCCCGGGGTGGGCGCAAACCTTCACATAGTGAGTGAGGTGTAATACCCTCTGTTGTAGTGTGTGCGGCACCACTATCCTCGGGCGAGGTCCAACGGTCCTGATTAGGTAACCCTGATCGTCGTCCTCGAAAGGTAACTGAAATCCTCCGTTGAGGCGAGCCCGAATCCGTGTACAGAATGGGTCGAGCTGTTGCTCGCGTATCATCTCCTCTGAAGAGATAGGTATAAAAGAGCCGGTCGGCGAATCCAGACTCTCGTTGACGAGTATATCGTCACAAACATCATCCGTCAGCGGTTGAGCTCCTCCCTCGAGGTCCGATACCATAAAACATGGGATGTCATCGTCCTCGTAGGGTTCCGTTTCCGCTGTGGTTCCCAAGCGGGATAGTGCATCAGCCTGAGTGTTCAGCTTCCCTTTCTTGTACAGGATCTCAAAGTCGAATTCCGACAGTCGGAGACGCCAGCGCATAAGGCGGCCCGAGGGTTCGGAGATCTCCAGGAGCCAACGCAAGCATGCGTGGTCCGTATGGACTTTGAAACGAGTACCCATCAGATAGGGGCGAAGTGTAGCTAAGGCCCACACAACGGCTAAACATTATTTCTCGGAGACCGAGTAGTTCCTTTCATGGACATTCAGGGAACGTGACCAGTACGCAATAGGGTGACGTTCACCATCCTCAGAGGATTGGAACAGTGCACACCCTACTTGGTTTGCACTAGCATCGGTGTCCACTTCGTAAGGGAGCCCAGGACTGGGTAGAGCCAAGATTGGCGGTGATCTTACGGCATTCACCAGTGCCGTGAAGGCAGACGCTTCCGCGTCGCCAAAAGGTTCCAGTTCAACTGGTTGTCCCTTCGTCAGGAGCCTGTTGAGGGGGGTGGCAATATCCGCAAAGTTCGGGACGAATCGGCGATACACGTTACACAGACCTAAGAAGGATCGCAACTCCGTTTGAGTTTTCGGGTGTTTTGCTTCCTTCAAGGATTTCACTCGTACTTCATCGATTGAAAGCTGTCCGGGACGGATAATATGACCCAGATACTTAACCGAATCGGTGAAAAACTCGCACTTCTTGAGTTTCAAGGTGATTCCCGCGTCGCGGAGTATCTTCATTACGTCCCTGACGTGTTTGAGGTGGTCATCCAGGTTGTTGGAAAAGACAAGAATGTCGTCTAAATACACTAGACACGTCCTCCACTTGAAGGGAGCCAACAGAATGTCTATCGCCCGTTGAAACTTTGCGGGGGCATTTGTCAACCCAAAAGGCATCTTCCGGAATCGGAAAAGTCCTTGATGACACACGAAAACCGTTTTGTCTCGATCTTCCTCCCTAATAGGGACTTGCCAGTAGCCCGAATTGGCGTCGAGGGTAGAGAAAACAGTAGCGCTCCCAAGGGAGTCGATGTATTCGTCCATCCGAGGGATCGGGTACACATCCTTAATGGTTACCTCGTTCAGGCGTCTGTAATCGATGCAGAAACGCCACGATCCATCCGGTTTCGGAACTAACACCACTGGTGAGGCCCAAGCGGACTGGACAGGTTCAATTACACCCGCTTTAAGCATCTTCTCCACCTGAGATTTCTCCTCTTCCCGAGCTTTCGGTCCAGCCCTGTAAGGGTGTTGGGCAATAGGCCGAGTGTTCGGTATCAAGTCGATGCGGTGTTCTGTAATCCCAATAGTTCCAAGGGAACCATCCCACATGGGGGTAAATTCACGAAGCATGTGCCTCAGCTTCTCCCGATGAGATGCGGGTACATGGTTGAGATCCCATTTCTCCAATTCCTGAACAGGATCCATCTGGTCTGCTCCTGTGATAGGGGCCGTAACCTCCTGCGGTTTAAAGTGTTCAGCGTGTGGAGCTGCAGTCGTATGCTCACCGTCTTTCGCAATTTCGGCAGTGTCCTCCCCCTCCTTAGGGTCCGCCACACCAAGGACCTCTGCGATAGAGATCTTTGTAGGTACGACCGCATGCGGGTGTGGAAGAACAGAACCCAGGATCTGGTGTTTGACCAAATGCTGCGTTGTCTTTCCAAAGTTGGCTACCAAAACCTTGAAAGGTTTATCCGGTTCCACGGAGACAACCCCATTCGAAAGGGCGAGTTGACGCCGCGTATACAGAGACGGATTCGGTTGTACCACATGCACAACAATTTGCTTGGTAACAACTGTGACCCAAACCTGGGTTTCTGGCGGGATAGCCACTGCCTTCGCAACCTTTACCCGTGTAGACACCGGGTCCTTCTTCACAGATTTCTGCGCGACGGGGAGAGGAACGCGTGTTCGTGCTGCTCCCTGTAAGGGTTTACGAACGATTGGGATCGTAGACCCGTCTTCGAGTTCCACAGTTCTATTCCGAGGACGGATGGCTTCCACGAAGCGGTCGCAAAAGTCACAACCCAGTATGACTGGTGCTGCAAGTGACTTGCATACAATAAACTCTAGCTGAACGAGATAGGAGCCTAACCTCACCATGACGGAAATTATACCCAGTGTCCGTAGCGGGTTGTTGTTCGCATCGGCGATATCCAAACGTGGACCGGTACGAACTTGAACCCGGAGCAGCGGGGGTAACAATTCAACATGAATTAAGTTAGGAGCGGCTCCTGTATCCAGGACAGATATTTGACGAACCATAAACTGGTTGGACAGGCCGAAGTCGGCGAATACTTTATAATTCCGCTTGGCCATTACCATAACTCGATCCGGAATACGGAGATTACGGGACCGTATCCACGGGCGACGGAGGACACTAAAGTATCCCGAGTTAACGTCGGTGTCAGCCGTTTTCCTTGAAAGGATAGTCACAGCTGGGGAGCGAAGCTGGAGCGCCTCGGGCGTCTTCAACTCGGGCTTAGAAGACGCCCCTCCCGCAGGGGAGACTCCCAAGTTTAGTTTTTCGAAGCGGACCCCACCGAATTCGGTGCAGCTGCCTCGAAGGGGACCGGTTGTTCCCCGTTCGCGGGTACAAGTTCTGTATCCCTGTCAGCAAGGTGAGCTCGGAGTATCCTTTGTTCCTCATAGGACATACTCGGGACTTGAGCTTTCTCCTCAGGGGTCAGAGCCTCGTACTGAGCGATAATTCGTGAACCCTCCCGCAGGGGAAATGTGCAGTCGGGTGCTTTGTGACCACGGAGGTAACACAAATAGAAAAACAGCTCTGCCGGGTTCGGTTGTGGACGTGAATCCACGCGACGTGGTGCTGTATCCCTCCATCCGGGGCAAGAGAACCGAGCAGCGGTATTCGCAAAAGGTAGCGATGCGGCTGGCACCCTCCGTCCTTGGGTATAGAGCGCACGGTCTTCATCCGTAGTCGGAGCGGATGTCGACGGCAACTCAGACGTACCCATAGATTCGGGGTTACTTCCAATGAAGTGAATGTTATCATTGACCCCCACAGGGGCAGGGCCTCCTGCGAGTGAAAAAGACGAGTTACTTCCCTCGGAGAGGAGTGCACGTGTCGGCCGACTCTTTCGGTTCTGCCGGACATGGAGAGTATCCCCCTCAGCCTGGGCGTACTGAACCAGTTCCAAGTAGGTCAGCTTGCGCTTCTCTTCCCGATGTCGGGCAACCAATGCCCTTATCGAGGGGTCCAAACCATCCACAAACATGGTGCATCTCTCGTAGGCGGGGAATACATTCCCGCATCGGTGAAACGCTTTATTCAAGCGAGTTGAATACACCGTTTCGGTTTCCATCGGCTTCTGCCGCGTATCCCTTAATGCAAGGGTTGCTTCCTGAATCGCATTTCCAGTAGCGTATGACCTCAAGAGGTACTGCACCGCTTCGGGCCAGCACGTGACTCCCCCTTCCGAGGCTCGGGGTGATCCACGGACGGAGTTGAACTGGTCTTCAGCCATCCTCTTTAAGAAATAGGGTAATGCAAGATACGCTTGCGCTTCACTCATACCGAGGATGTCAGCCTCCTGGACGAACCTCGCAAGGAAATCGAGCACCAGAATTGGGTCTGTTCCTGTGAACTCCCTCTTCTGTAGGGTGATGCTCAGCCTTTTGATGTAGTCCTTGACCTTACCCGTTCCGCGGGATGTTCGATCTCCCGAAGGGTTATCCAACCGGTAATAGCGGTACGATAGCAGCTTCCGATAGAGAGGATTCGTCGGCTTCAGCTCCCTTAATCCAAGGTGTTTCCTACCCTTTTCTGGGTACGAATTGCCCCTTGAGAGGTGTAAGTAGCCTTCGACCGAGTCGCCCGGGATGACTGGCGTCCATCTTCACTATCCGAAGATTCGGAGGACGAACTCGATGACGAGCGATTGGGATCGGAATCCGATAAATCCTCTTGGAGGTGAACCCTCTTCTTGGACTGGCGGCAGTCCCGTTTAGCGGAGCGGTGTTCTTCGTCTTCCGAAACGTCGCGTTTATCCTTCTAGGCTTCTGTGTCTCCGTCCATACGGATAATGGGCTCGAGGGTGTCCAGCCGAGCTCGGAAGCGTTCCGCTTGCACGCGGTGTTCCTCCACGAGGCTCCGGTACTCCTGGATAAATACCCCAGGGGTACCAAAGCTTTCCAAAAGAGAGTTCACATCCCTCCTCAGGGTACGAAGGTCATCGGCGACTCCCCGCACCGGGGCGTCCCCCACCTTGAGGCGGAGGGTAGTAACCTCCTGAAGGAGCTCGACGTGAGCCACGTTGGCGATATCGATTCGAGTCTCCAGGCGCTGTAATTCAGGGTCGGCCCGACTTCGGGGTGCTGCTGAGGGGGTCTCCACCACAGGAGCTGGGCCCACAGCCACGACCTCTCGAGGACCTGAAACCACTGAGGGTGCTCTCCGAGAGTCCGGATCGATACCGGAATCGTTCCGATCTTCGGGAATTGAGCTCCTCGACCTAGGCGGGGCCGGGGACACTGAATTCGCTTGACGGTTCGAACCAGTCCTGTAACCACGGGTAGGTGGCGACATGCTGCAGACACGAAACCGACGATTCGGGGTAACGATGAAATTCGATCACGAGATTCCCGGAGAACGGATGACGTAACACAAAACAAAAATAAAAACCAATTCCATCCTTTCCAAAGGGGACCACTACAACAAATCTTCACGACGGTGCTTCCTCTTCCAAAAGATATTCCAACACGTGGATAACCAACCCAAAAGTCCGAGAACGGATTCTAAGTCGGGAGACCACTTGTGGAGCAAAACCCGGCGACGGGAAGTGCTCTCAAGGTGTTCGAAGCCTTGCTCCCTGGGGAAGGCAGACTCAGAGACAGAGCCCTCCGTTCCACCCGTATTGTGGGGTGTAACTCCCACGGGGGATTCCGGCAGTACCGACGGAGGTGAGGGGTAGAAACCGTTGGATCGGGAATGGGTATGGGTATCCCAAAGAATGGGGGAAAATCCGTCGAAGAGGAAAAACGGGGCGAGGGTCGGGCACTAACAGGCACCGGACCCGAGAATCAGAAAAGGGGCGAAACAACAAAAGAAACCCAATACAGGGGCGAAAACCTGTCCTCGGAAGGAAACACAAAAAGCACGCAACAAGTAAGCAGAACCCCCACGGGGTATCGTGCACGCAGGTCGTCTGAGCGGTCCCAAGGGGATGGTTGCACGGAACCCAAACGTGGGCACTCTCCAAGTGGAGTCGTGACCCTACGCAGGCGTTGCTAACCAGAGCCCGTTCCGGGTTGTAAGGCCGAAACGATGGCGACGAAGAACCTCTAAAGGTATCGAAGACCAACCTTGGCTACCCTTTACTCTGAGCTTCGGACTGTCAGATCTCGTCTCCCTAAGTAGGGCCCACTAACTAAACTCTACAGTAGTGCACACCTGCTCAGGGCCATACACGTGGAGATCCCACAGGGCCCAAAAGTCCAACGTTCTAACAAATATCCGAAAATCGGTGCCAAAATTAAGGCACGTGTATCACGGGGCCAATTCAACCATGGGCCATCCGAATTTTCACTTCATAGGCGAACTCTAACCAGAAAACAGTGCCCCCTCAGCACACCTTAGAGGGGATCATAGTCATAACCCTCGGAGGGTTCAATCCTCATTCTATGAGTTGCATCTTCAAGTATCCCCTAACTGGGCGTTGCTCTACATCCGCCACCGGAAAGATTAGTTTTATTCGCATGGCCAATCTGCAGTCGACTGAAAAACAAATGGTAAATCTGGATGGCCCAGTATATTCAATCCCAATCTCAGATGCATTGGCTGCAGTTGATAATATCGGATGATGTGACGAAGGCAGCGATGAAAGTCCCACGGCTTGTCCACTCGCTGAGCGAGCGGCGCTCAAGGACATTGGAGAAATCAGTACCATCGAACCGGTTAAGATTCAAATTGCACTGAAGTCTGGCGAAGACGCGCAGTCTTTGTCCTTCTCCTGCACTTAGACTATACCGAGAACGGATCTTCATTTGGCCTCTGTGCAGCTTGCTTTGACCAACGTCACGTTCCTCGTTGCGGACGATGAATTGGAATGCGAAGACCTCATCATTGGCCTCCCAGTTCTTTAACACCTCAAGGTTGACACCAGAACTCTTCTGGAAAATAACCGAGCGGTACTTGATGGGTCGGACTATTCCCTGGTAGGAAATCCGACTACTCGTAACCGCGGCGGTGTTGTCAGCCACATGATGGACACACGAATGAATCGTGTTACGCAAACCGATGTGGTCGACTCGAATACTGTACAAGTACCGGAAGGCAAATCTCTTGTAAATATTTATGAAAACCGGTCGGAAGAAGATCCGTTTTCGGACCCGGGTTTGCTGGATCCTATAGATGAAGACCAGGACCACGATGTCCGGACGTAGGTCGAGAAAATGAAGAATACTGCACGGGATAATGAAATACAGTCCAAACATGCAAACTGCCTTAGTAAAATCGTCGATAAGAATATCAATAAGTTCAAGACCGCGTTGTCATCTGGTCGTCGAGTACAATTGGGATCGATACGGATTGAACTTACGCCAGATGCCCGTCCGGTTAAGATTCGTTTGTGTAACTACTTGCAAGAGCAGACCAAGTTCCTGACTGACATGGTTGACGATCTCGTTCGTCACGGTATGGCGTATGCAAATCCCACATCGCCGTGGACATGTGCCCCGCTTTTGGTTTCCAAGCCTGGTCCTGCTCGTTTTCGGTTTACAGTAGACCTCCGTCCGGTTAATAGATTTACTGTCAAGCATCAGTACCCAATACCAAACATTGAGCACGAGCTTGGCAAGGTGGCTACTGCGCGGTATTTTGCGACAGTTAACCTCTTGCTTGGGTACTGCCAGTTGAAACTTGACAAAGACTCCAGGACTTCGCAGTCCTTCATTACACCGAACGGTATATACTCACCTACGAGGGTCCTTCATGGTACAAAAACTGCCGTGACACATCTTCAGTCAGCACTGGCTGAAGTTATACCGCAACTTTTGCACGGGAAAATTCTTGCTTTATTGGATGATGTACTGCTTTATGCAACAACCGTTGACGGTTTGCTGGACGCAGTCGAAGAGATGATTCTCTTTCGTACAGAACGGAATCTAAAGCTGCACCCGGGCAAATGCATTCTATTTGCCAAGACCATTCGGTGGTGCGGACGTACCATCTTCGCAGATGGTATTCGTTTTGATCCTCGGCGGTTGGCCGGTTTGCTCAACATGGAGCCACCGACAACAGTTTCGCATCGACAGCAGGTTGGTTGCGCTCTACAGTGGGTGAAGAACGCTATTCCCCGTTTTACGGAACAGGGTTCTCCACTCCATGAGTTGCTGGAGAGCATTTATGACCGTGCTGGTAAGCACACGAGAGTTGCAGCATCTCGCTACGAATTGACCTCTTTCAGCTGGGGTTCGACAGAATTGCAAGCTTTCAAGGCTTGAAAGACCGCATTGGCACATCAAGCCACCCTTGGTCATCGTAATGACAACAAACGTCTATGTGTGTACATAGACGCGTCCGATTCAGTTTGGTAAGGTATTTTAACCCAGGTCTCTCTTTTGCACCTGAAATTACCGCACAAGATCCAACGCCATGAGGCTCTGGCGTTTTTATCCTTGCGGTTCAATTCAACACAGTTCAATTGGTCTACTCTCGAGAAAGAAGCTTTAGCAATCCTTGCAACGTTGGACCGCATGCACTGGATTGTTGCAACACCGGGTGGTTTTGATCTGTACACGGATCACATTTATCTCATTTTCCTTTTCGATCCGCTTTCGGTTGTGCCAGATATAACTCAGACCTCTCTGCGTAAAGTTCTACGTCGGGCAGTACAGATAAGCATGTACGAGTACACTTGCTTTCACATCAAAGGAGTTGACAACGTCTGGGCTGACCTACTCAATAGATGGTCTGCATCTACAAACGTTCGGAGACTTGTTCGTATTCCCTCACTTCCCTCATCCTTTTCTGAGAATTTTAAGTGTCCTACAGCAGTGGTCATTCACGCTCCGCAGTCCTCTGCTGCGTCTATACGCCTTGAAGATCTCGTCGAGACCGACCGTCTTTGGCGTAAACATGACAGTCCTATTTGGATTCCCGATACAGCTGCAGACATACAACTTCGCTTGTGTGTAGTCGCATATAACGGTTCTAGCGGTCATCTTGGACGCGATTCAACCGAACGGTCTCTGAAGAAAGCTTTCTTCTGGTCTACGTTGTCTACCGACATCCAGTTCTTTGTCCGCTCTTGCATCCACTGTCTATCGACAGTAGGAGGGGGGATCGTACGGCGTCCATTCGGTCCGGCTGTTTATGGTACAGTACCGGACGACCTTCTGCAGTTCGACTACATCGAGGTTGGACCAAGTACCGACGGTGAAAAATATGTCCTGATGCATCGAGACGATCATTCAGACTACCACTGGTTTTTCTGTTCGGTGACACTACGGCTGAGAACGCTGCTGTGACAATCATAGATTGGTGCGCTGCGTTTGGCGTACTGAAAGGTCTAATGTTCGATGGTCCCATGCTCTTTCTGAATGAGACCGTGCGGTTAGTTGCCAAGGGGTTGAAAGTCCCCCATCATTTTACGGTTCCGTATACTCCGTGAAGTAACGGAACAGTTTAAAAACTCGGCAAAGAACTGCTTCGAGTGTTCCGATCGGTCGTGTCTGAGCTAGAACTACCATTCGAGGAGTGGCCAGCACTTTTACCGCTGGTACAGAGCACATTGAACAATGCCGCCTCACGGAAAAGGGGTAAAGTTGCAACCATCACGGCATTCCTGGGTCGTGAGCCCACGACACCCATTTCCACCTTTGCATGGTCAGATACTGTTGCACCTGTAACGGTTAAGGAAGCCCAGCGTGAAAGGGTTCTCAATTCAAAAGAACTGAAAAACCGAATGGTTGAATTACACCCTGTTGTACAGAATACCGTACGGTCTAGTCGATAGCGTCACCGCTCGTCTTCTGCACAGGCGCAGTTACCGAGCTTCACGAAAGGTGATTACGTTCTGGTTGCGAGAGAAGAATTCTTTGTGGGTGAAAATCTAGCTGTACGCTGGCGTCATGACGGCGGTTCTCTCGAAAAAGAAGGTGTAATGTCTCACGTAATCTTGTCTCCAACCGGTACAGTGGTATCCCGACTTCTGAACCTGTAAGAAACCGATAAAGGTCTATTTGTTGCCGCCCGTTGAAAGGGCTTACCGAATTCGGAAGATTCTCTAGAACCCATCGAAAGGGTTTATAAAGACGTACCAGAAATGGTGTAACGTCTACTTCGTCGCAAAAATACACCGCCTGGTCTTGCCGACGAAACATGCAGCATTCTCGCTCTTAAAAAGAGGGGAGTGTAACCAATAATGTGGTTTTACGGTAGGTTCCTTATCGGTTTAGATATGACAGACGCATTTGCGTTTGCTTTCGACATAACCAGTGGGTTTACTCTTCGGACTACTATACCGAATGGGTTG
The DNA here is from genome assembly GCA_030374765.1 of Agarophyton chilense. Taxonomy (NCBI): domain Eukaryota; phylum Rhodophyta; class Florideophyceae; order Gracilariales; family Gracilariaceae; genus Agarophyton; species Agarophyton chilense. Next base: position 912,284 of record JARGXX010000079.1, read on the forward strand.
CTGAGCGGGCTTTTAAAAGAGAGAGAGCAGCTCTGAGACCGTACGGTTGGGATATAAGCTAGGTAGCTACCGTCCGCTACAGTCTGGAGTAAACCATCGAACTATCGGTCAACATTCTCTTCATTTGTTCCCTGAACCTGCCAAACAGCCAACCATCAAGGCTAGAACCCTTCACGTCCGCCCAGACGGATGCTTTCAATTCTCTTATTGAGGTTGTCCCATAACCACTGATCTCGACGGTACTGAAAACCGGATGACCGGCTACAGTGGACGCGGACGCTAGTGACTACCAAATAGATTTTGCTCTCTTTCAGATAAATATTGAAGGAGAACGGAAACCCGTTTAATATTGGTCACGTTGGCGGATTGTACACGATCGCAAGTAGTCCGTGTTGGAAAAAATGTGTCTCGCCGTTGTGTGGGACCCTCTCTACTCCTGACCCCTATATCATGGGTGTGTACTCTACTTTGTACAGGGACCACTTTTCTTTACGGTGACTTTGGACCGTCTCGGAACCTTCAGACCGCTTATCTTGACAAAGACTTCACCTAGCGGAAAATGAATTCAAACTGATCTACAAAAAGAGCACGCACAACGTGCAAGCAAAGGAGCTATTATGCATACCCATGAATGGAAAAGCTCTGGTCGCAAATTCCCCGGATATACCTTGGTTTGACGTACGCGATCGAGCACCGGACCAGACGGACTGGAAACACGATACGTGGCCTAAAGGCCCTGAATCGGATTATGAATGGGACACATTGCTCGTCGCTGTTGAAACTGAGAAGCCACCACGGAGTAGTTTTGTGCTGATACCCTCAGAGGAGATAGTTAGAGAACAAAAAAGGGACCCTTTCTGACCGAAAATACACGCTCGTTCTTTTTTGGGCATCACTCCCTTTCGAGATATGAGATATCGGATACCGCGTCAGGACGATGCAGTCATCCCCACAAGTATTATTTCCATATACTCTAAAGTTTAGATTGTTGCACCTATCACAATATACGAGAATTGGTGAACACGCTGATGAGCGGAAGCTAAACCTCATTTTTGTAAGGAGCTTTTGTTGGCAAGCCATGGCTGTTGACGGCCACCTCACAGTTCGGGTTTGCTCCGAATGTGCTAGGAATTGCGTAGAACTACGCGAGATCTCAACAAACTTGAAGCTTTTTACAGCATCGGCTCCTCTCGAGTTTGTCACAATCGATACTCCTGGCTTGCTACTCACCACCTGAGGTGGACACAAATTAGTACTAAGTATTACGGTTCATTTTTCGATGTTGGTTCGGACGGTACCATTGGAGAATAAATCCGCTTTTACGATGGCATTTACTTTCGTAAACCACAGGGTTTTTGTCTGTGACCCGCCCGTATATATTCTGCAGGATAGCGGAAAACAGTCCGCAGCACGATTTTTTTAAGATGTGTGTGGGATTCTGGACATTAGTGATCTCTGAAAAACGACATACCAACCCATCATAATAGACAAGCCGAACGGTCTAGACGAACGCTACTCACATCTCTCCGTTCTAACTTGACCGATCACACCAAAAGTTGAGATATCTTTACTGACGCTTTATCGGTAGCGTACAATACGCAGGTACACCATACAGCCGGTTTGACTTAATTCAAATTAGTATTGTCCTGCCCCCAGCCCGTTGTCGCGTTGGAACTGTAGCCTACGCTGGAGAATTTCCCTTCCGCGAAGGATTATCTCCACAAGTGGGAAGAAGGGCTGACCACATTGATCATATATGCTCACAGTTCTATGGCCCGTTGTCAAGCCGCCTATAAGCATGACTTTACCTTTCGCCTAGGCGGTATGGTGCCACCAATCAAATCGAGTTATTGTATCTTCATTAGGAATGAAAAATTGAATCCCAACAAGGAGAAACGCTACAAACTCTAGCCTATCGTGGACCGACTATATAAAGTAATATCTGTCAAGAAAGATGCGACCGTGGTAGAAATGGGCGACGCTCGAGAGCGTATCTCCTTCGAACGCGTTGTAATCGACCTAAAACAGCCCTGAAAATTACTCGCTATTGGTAGACCCCCCACAACCGTGGAAAGTGGTCCGCCGCACACCGCAGTCGCTCAGCCCACTTCAGTGGTCACAAGACCTTCTGTCCAACCACAACATTCACGGGGACTCTCTTCTTCTCCGCAACTGTCGGAAGCTACCCAAAAGAGTTTCTCTGTCACGCCGCAGCGTGGTGTTTACATTCACTGGTTTGGAGTCCGTACCGCTCCCCTACCGCTCCATTTGAGGAGTGGAAGGAGAATGTAAAGGTAGAACCTAATAAATTCGTGAAGCATAAACGGGTCACGAACATCTCACTCGCCGAAAGCGAAATGACTCATTGCCGAGAGAAGTAGGGACCTCCAAAATCGTACGTCGTAGCGCAAATGCTTCCGAGGGAGATTCGATCCACACAAATTTCTGGCACTTTGGCTGAAGCAATACCGGGACTTCGGAGGCAAACTTTGGACGTGGTACTGTAATGAAGAAGTGTTCGACCTAACCGAAAATGCCATCGCGCGAGCTCTCACGTAAAGCGGCGGAACACGCCACGGTTTGAAGCGCTCTCAGTTATTACTTGTATCGCACAAGTAACTTCACGGCACCCACGTTGGGAGATATACGAATCAACGCACAAGGCAGCTGTCCCCCCCCCCCCCGATCACGACGTAAAGTGGCACAACTGAATCCTTCGTCAACTTTGTCACTGTCAAGACGGATATTGTTGCGTAACTCTGTATGTCGAGACGTAGAAACCCATTTTGGAGAAGAGTGCAAGTTGCAAGCACGGGGAAGCCGGAAAGTCAACGAGCATGAGTTAGTTATCGGTCATATTGTGGAAAATTCATTCCATCGGGATGGCTACGTATATTATCTTGTTCGTTGGTAGGGCTATGTTCTCTAGGCAGGCTAAAAAGAACTGATTGAGTCTCTTCCAGATTCAAAAGTTGTTTCATATCACCGTCGAACTCAGACAGGGATCCCTGCACCGATCGCTAACGGCCAGGTGGGATAGCCGAGCCACAGTGGTTGAAGAAAAGGGAAGGATGTCGACAAAAAATGATATTTTAAACGTTGGAATAAGAAGCGAGAAGAATGCACAAGTTAACTTGGTATTTTTTCGACTACATCGGTACCATACCGAGAAGTCCAAAATTTTCTTACATCAGGAGACTACATGCTCCTTTCGGGATCATCAACTTCTTCCGGACTGGGATCGAAACCACTTGTGTGGCTGCCTTGAAGAACAGAGATCAAGGCCGCGCGAATCTCGGCGACGTCACTACTGGCAGCACCACTCCCGAGCTCCACCTTGCGGAAGAACTGGGACGTCACGTTCGCCTGACATGTCAAGGCGGGACCTGCTCCGTCTGAAAAGCAGGCGCCCTAACATGGGACGACCACTGGCGGAGCCGAAGGTTCACCACTACCTGCAATGACAAGATCAGCCAAGGTATGGTTATCCACGTCCATTTATGGCACGATAATGTTCCCTTCGTTTTGTGGCTCCTTCATAGCTTGGGGTTCAATTGGCTCAACGGTCGCAACCCCATCATTATATTTATTATGGAACATCAGATCCTCACCGTCGTAAACATGGTAGTACTCGTCAACGTCCTTGAAACCAGTCGGATGCTACCGGGAATTACGCCGCAGACCAAACCGAAAATCGTTAGCCTTCTCCGATGAGATTTCATGTCCCTCCCATGGGTTAAAATAGGAGAGCTCACCCTCGAGCGAAGTAAGGCGAGCTTCTGACAGGTCCTATGCCCGGCTTCCGGTTGCATCTTCACTCTGTGAAAAGGGGATTTTGAGGTCCAGTCAACCTGGTTGATGAAATCGAGAAGTGTCGGCACCTCATGGGCGTTGGTCTCGACACCTAGTGGAATGCACAGGTCCAAGGAACGGATTTCAGGACAAACTCAAACAAGAATGAACTGCAGTCGGTACTGATCGAAAACCTGTCAAAATATGAAAATCTCAGTGCGGATAGCCCACTCGCTCACGACAATGAACCAAATTCCGGAATGCGTATCCTTGAGAAGATGAAACTCGTATTATGTGATGACCGGGGGTAACGCGATGTAACGGCCCTGAAAAGCTTCAAAATACGGCCACCGACACGGAACCGGAAAATACCGACCGCATCGGTTGGCTGCGCGAATGCTTTCGATGTATACGTTTTCGTAGGAGACCATACACTCCAAACGAGATCGCGCTCGCCTGTCACTGTCAATGCGAATCTCCGCCAAGAAATTCGATCGCCCGAGTCATCGCATGTAACAGAATTCAGCCCAAATGATCGGCCAGATCCACCAGACGGCGTCCTGGCACTCAAGGGGAAAGCCCCTCCACGGGAATGTTTCCAAACCCAAAAGGCGGTATAGATATCCAATTTCACCGTGAATGTGGTATACCCTGACATCACAGCCCAGATTATGGAGGATGGGATAGTTGAAAGGAGCCAAGCGAACCAGTTGATAGCAAAGGAGCACAAAAGCCGCATGCTTGGAAGCAACAGACTGGCCCCGATTACGAATTATCGTATGACCAAGAACGGCCACAAGGTTTCGCCAATTCCAAGAAAGGGTGACAAGGAGTAGAATATCTCCACGGAGCATTCCGCTTGTATCGGTATATATCGCAAACAGCGTTTTGTTAAGCGCTGCAGTAAGATGGAACCACGGCGCAAGCGGGAGGATATATGCATGTAGAGTGGGGGAAAACCTGCAAGCCCGTCATGCGACGGCCACATCACCGGTGTATAATCTGCGGAAGGAGCGACGCCTGCGTTCCAAACCGGTGCAATTGGCGTTACAGTTGACGCACCACTCTGCGGCAGGTGCACCCAACAAAATTCGGAGTAATACCGCTGTAGGGTGTTGTTTGTGTGTGTAGCATTTGAGATGCCCTTTGGATCCAATGGTCGAAAAGTATCGGAGTCGATAAACGGCAGTCATGAGCTATTCTTGGTGCTGAACACCGTAACAAGATATTATGAGAAGAGTTATTTCATGGGAAGTCTGGAAATTACAATTAGTATAGTAACACTGTACTACTGTAGACTTGTACGCAATGAATACCAAATATTTTATTCGTTAATTTTAGAACAAATATCTTGTGGCACACCACAGTTTGACATTAAATTACAGTAGTTTCTCTGCCTACGGGCACAATAAATGGTGCTTGACCCCCAGATGAGGAAGGCAAAGGCGAACGAACAAGCAACTTATCACCATCTTGGTGTTCGCTAAAAATTCGAAAGTTGCTATCGACTAAGGAGAACCTATAGCCTATGTACTAATCGCATGTCAGTTTTAGCTTTAATTCGGAGGATATTCTCCACCGTGCGCTGTTTATTGCTTCTTTAGTGTGTGTTCTGTGTGTTATTTTTGTTGTTTTTTGGTTGTTCTGTGAACGCAAAAGGGTTGTCGAACCGATCTCGTTTGTCTTACGTACCACGGTACCTGAATTTTTACATCGTGTTTACACGTATCTTTTCTCTCATCTGGTTTCCCTGGTCATCTCATTTCACACACGTTCTTTCAAGGAAAGTGACTGGCAAGGTGACGCCCGCTTCCTGCAGTGTTTTCTGTAGACATCCACCTGTTATCGAGTATGCTAAATTCTGTAGTGGAATTCTAGACTCACCCCACATATATGCATCTGTGCATATGAAGGATTCTTGTTTACGTGTCACAAATAATAAATGTGGTCCGGAGTCCCCTCTAGTTCAAAATGTGATAACGGCTGGAAGTTTAAACCGTAATGAAATCCTTTATTATAAAGGTCAATTAGTTGGATGCGCTATCGCTTTGGTATGAGCTGTATGATATTCTACTGAAGACTTTAGAGGTCTCAGTGCAGTGGGTATCCACAGAAATAACCGCGAAGAGTGGGTGTCGTCTTGCGAGCGACGGTTCTTAGGTAGGAAGAGAGTGTGCGGAAAGCAGCAAGGTGTGCCTGAACAATGGGGAAAATACGTGTATTCACTAAGCGGATGTCCAGATTCGGCGGTACGTAATGCACACGAGATCGGCTCCACAACCCTTGTGACAACACAAATAATCAGGAAACAGTAGATAAAACAACACACACACACAAACAGAGAGCTGTAGGAAAAGGGAGGTAAACGCGCAACAGTGGAGGGTATCCTCGGAACAAGAGCTTTAGCTCAGAACGGTTAGGAACTGATACTATAGGTGCCCCTTTGTGGTAAACCACTTTAGGAGTTCTAGGACTCACTAAGATGGTATTTTGGTTCGTTGGTGGTTGTTGGTTGGCCTTGGCCGTCTTTACCTGGACCTTGCGCCCTTTAATGTGCCAAGAAGCAATGCAAGTACTGTACAGTAAGGCAAACACGTAAGGTGCCACTACATAATTATGTAAATAATACCAAATAAAACATTTGGTGATGGCACCTTACATTGTACACTAAATACAGTACTTCCTAATTCATTTTCTCCTGTCCCAATCTTTCAATAAAGAAAATCTTCCCATAACCTCTCGTAAGCGCGTATAACCCAAGCAATAGCTTATGAATTCCGTATCGTGATTTAGTATTATTTTGATCGGTCGAACTCAAGTGCATCCAGAATGCTACAAGCTGTAGACGTTTTTGAATTCACACTGTTTTGAGATGTATTGGAGATGATTCATTGGGCTGAGAGGATGGTGGGGCTTTGCTTTGATGAAACTGGTCTCGGAGAAATACGGTTTTTGTTGCAGGTTTAGGCGCTAAGAAATCCTGTTTCAAAAACATATATCAAGACCAAAAGAGCTGAAAAGTGACGTTTTTGCAATAATAAAGCGAACAAAATCAGTATGATAAAAATTTGAAGTATCAACACTCTTAAAAAAACATAACTTTTGTAGCATCATATTTACTCTGACATGAGTTCAGTAGTTTTGATTAGCGTCTGAAGCCTGTACATCGCTTTTACAGCACTTTTGAAGTTATTATTTATAAGATTGGATTTAATAGCTGCCAATTGTTTCCCAGAAAACTTTGACACAGTTTTCCAAGTAAAAAATTATAAAACTGCCTTTTATACTCACAAACCATTCCGGAAGTCAATTTTAAAACCATTTTGGTAAGCATCAGGTCAAAAAAGCGCTCAAGCCATTACATAACCGGAATGATTAAAGAAATAAAGAACCGTTTTATAGAATTAGACTTGTGCAAATTGATATTGTCCTGCTACACACTGTAATAATCTACGTACAGAAAGTATAAAAACGGTAGCAAATAGTATTCTAGAAACTCAGCATACTTCTCAGACCCTAAATTTCTTTTAATGAAATCGATATAGGTTGCTACTTTTGAAAACATTTCAGCCCTATTCGTATTCAATTTCTTTCCCAAATGGCTCATCAAAATTGTATTTGGTTTATTTTGTAGATCATGTAAATAAAAGTTTTAGCAATCAAGACATTCAAAATGAAACATTTATCGTCAATAAAGATAAAGTTATTCCATTCATTTTTTCAATAGGCTATTATAGCGCAAAATTATACACGGTTGTTCTTTTGATGGTCCGTTAACATTTTTGTTTATGTGTTGTGAGTGGAAGGCACTGCCTCTTCACTTTATTTTGTCGTCGTCGTTGTCTAGCGATTAAGTACTGGCGTCCTACTGTAATGCTGTTTGACATCAAAAATGTGGCGCAGAAATGAAGTGGTGTTGTTTGACAGTCCCCGGTTGGTGCGCCTCATTTTTGGTGCGGGCTTGGGAGGACTTGAAGTGCTTCGCGAAGCTCTTGGTATCTGTCTCTGTGCAGCGGTTTGGTAAATATGTCGGCGGTCATTTTTGTGGTCGGTGTGCGGATGAGGTTGATAGTGTTGCGGGCAACTTGGTGTTTGAAGTAATGGTGTCGAATGTCTATATATTTCCTTTGTTTCGTTGGTGCTTTGTTTTCTGCGATGAGGACGGCGGAGCGGTTGTCTATGTGATGGGGGATAGCTTCCTTGATGAGGGTTCCGGTGTCGCGGAGCAGTTTTCCGAGCCATGGCGTGTGGCGAGCGGCGTCTGTAGCTGCAATATACTTCGCTTCGGTTGTAGATAAGGCTACAACATTCTGTTTGCGCGACGTCCAGGATATCGGTGTTGCGTGGATACTATGGAGGGTGCCCGTGATTGATTTGCGGTTCCTTGCGTTGGCGAAGTCGGCGTCGCTGTACACCTGGAGTGGGTGGAGCTGGGGGTTGTTGTGTGATGCGGGAAAGTAGAAGAGTCCATGTGTGCGAGTTCCTTTTAGATATCTGAGCAGTGTTTTTAGTGCTTGGTCATGGTGCTTCTGCGGTTTGGACATATGCTGGGCGAGACGGTTTGTGGCATATGCTATGTCGGGACGTGTGTTGTCGGTGATGTAGCGGATCTCGCCGATAATTTGGCGGTAGCGCGTTGCCTCCTGGGGTGAAAGAGGAGGGGTGGTGGGTTTTTGGTCCAACGTGACTAGTGTGTTGTATGGTGTCTGTGTCGGGTTGCATTGGTGCATGCCTGTTCGTTGCAGTAAGGCGTCGATGCTGTCGGGCTGGAAGATATGCGTGCCTGTGGCGGTGCGTTTTATGGTCCAGTTGAGAAAACGGGTGGGTGGTCCGAGTCGTTTGATCTTATATTTGCTCAGCATCTGGGTGTACAGTTCATCGATGAGGGATTGAGTTGCGGAGAGAACGAGAAAGTCGTCGATCGTGGTGCTGACGATTGTGTATCCCTTTGGTGTATTTCGTGTATAGAGACAGGGGTCATTTTTGGAGCTTGTGAATCCGATTGAGGTAAGAAATTGTTGTAGACCATGATTATAGTAGTACCCCGCTGGGGGGGAGCCGTAAAGGTTGCCGACGAGGCGGCCGTATGTGCTTTGGTGACGGTATGTTCCGTCAAACCTGGTCATTTGCTTGATGTATACAGGTCGGGGGTGTTGGTATTCTTCATGAAGATATGCGGACTTTATGTCAAAGTGCTCGAGGGGTAAGTTGTGCATTGCGTGTATCGCTATGAGCATTCTTTGAGTGGTTCTATCGGCGGTGTAGGTGGTTGTGTGGTTGGGGTCGAAGTGAAGTCCGGGTTTCATAAGGTCACCTCTTAGGTTGCATCTCGCTTTTCGTTGGACAATGTTCCCTTCAGCCGACCTTTTATATCGGTATAGAATCATGAGAGGTATGACCGTCTTGGGGGGTGGTATGAAGTTTGTGGGTAACCATTCAATGCTGGCGTGATTGTCCAGGTTTTGTAGTTCGGTGTCGTGGGCGGTTGCTATTGTGAGGCATCGAGGTATTGTCGGGCTTGAGCGAGATTTGCGGGGGGTGGAGTGTCGATATGGATTTCGTTGGGAGTATGGTGTTTGTGTGTGGTTGTCGCTTTGAAAGCGGTAGTGGTAGACGTGGAAGGATCGGTGGTCAGGTGGTAGGCGTGGAAGTCACTTGCCCTTATCTCTTGATAGTTGTGGTTGCGGAGGTTGCGTACCATGATATGCGTGAGGGAAGTGGCATACATATACCTTGCTGGGTCGGCTCGTGCTTCCAGCTTTTTCTTTGGGGCGTAGACGGGTATCGTCCCTAGTTCCCCGAATGTGAAGATGCGGTTTATTTGTGGTGTAGTGCCGTGCCACAGTTCGTAAGGGGAGGTGTTGGTGGAGTCATGATGAAGAAGGTTGTATTTGAAAATTGTATCGCGAGCTGTATCTTCCCAGTACGAGTCGTCCAGATTTGCCGTGTGCAGTAAGGCGCGAACGGAGATCATGATGGTGCCGTTCAGCCTTTCGGCGATTCCGTTTTCTTGGGGTTGATGAGGTGTGCGGAGGTGTAGTTGGACTTTGTGTTTGCGGTAGATGTTATCCATATGCTGTGATGTGTATTCTTTTGCGTTATCACTTCGAAAGTCGGTAATATTGTGTCCTATCTGGTGGCGATATGGTGCAGGGTGTCGTCGATGTAGGAGGGTATTTGTTTTCGTTCTTTGATGAAGTGGGCGATGGCAAATTTGGTTGAGGCGCATATGATTGTGAGCATGTGATTGTTGCCATGGTTTGATGTGGTCTTGATTGGTCCGCATGTATCGGAGCTGACGTACGCTCCTGGGGGGTATTTGTGACGCTTGCGTTTGTGTGGTGCGGGGTGCACCTTGGCGTGGTCACATGCGCTGCAAGTGAGTTGGGTGTTGGTTGGTAGGTGAGTGGGCATGTTGGGGATAAGTCGTTTCTTTGCTGTTAGAGCTAGTTTGATCGGGTGGGCGTGGTTCATTTTGAGGTGCCATTTGTGTGTGGGGTGGTGGATATTGACTCGCGGAGGTGGGGGTGCCGAATTGCGGAGTGTGCTGAGTACTTTTGTTGTGTTCGGTGTTTGGCGTGGTGTGGATATGGGAAGAGTGGGGCTGGGTTTTTGTGGGTTGTGTGTGGGGGTTGTGCGTTTGCTTTCGCATGGTTTGGCTTTCACCTTGTTTTTGCGCTTGCGCGAATTGCGGGGTTTACTTGGAATGGTTCGTGCAGTTCGGGCTGTTGTATGATCTTGGATTGTTCCCTTAAGTCGGTATTGGTGGTCGCGCCATGGGCCGTGGCTAGGACTATTGGGGGCCGTTTTGTTGTGTCTATGACACAGCCTTGTAACTGTATGAATGTCACAAGTCCGTACCGGCTGGCGAGATCGTGAACGGATAAAAGGTTCTGTTTGAGGTGGCGGTTGGTGACAGCGTGTGTCGTGATGTGATTATTCCAGTTGGTGCGGATCCTGATGCGTCCACTGTGGATGCATGGTGTCGGCTGATGGGTTGCAGAGTTGGTTAGTAGGGGTTTGGTGAGTGGGGTCATGTCCTGTGTCGGGTGCGTGATATGCGTGGGGTGCGCACCGCTGTCCAGGACGAACGTACCGTTGGATTCGGCGTCGTGTTCGGAAGTTACCTCTACTTGATCGTGCTGTGGGGGCGGTGGGGAGGGTATTTGTGGATAGTGCTGGTGTGGTGATGGGCGTTGGGGGTATGTGTAGGGGGGTTGGGGAGGGATGGTACTGTCGGTGTGTGCATAGTGTGCTTGCGTCTTCGTATCACGATATTTGGGGTGGTGTGGGTCTCGAAATTGGGCGTCTGTATGGTTGCATCGGATGCCTTTGGCTTTGTGGTGAGTGCAGAGCTGATTGAATGGGATTCGACGTGCCAGTGGAGGTGGGCGATTGTAATTCTGGCGGGAATTGTAGTATCTTGTTGATGTTCCGTAGTCCCCGGTGATTCGTCGTGGCGTTGATGATGATGCTATTGCAGTGCGGGCTGGCCGATAGAGAGCATAGATTGATTTGAAGAGGCGGGTGAATTGTTTGATGGTTGTGGGTTTGTTGGCTATCATATGTGCGAGGATCGGTGTGAGTGTGGGTGTGTTTTTGAGGCCTGCTATGATGAAGGCGATTGTGGTTTGCTCTTCTGCGATCCCTGGGTACTTTGCTGCCATCCTTTTCTGACGGACTTTGATGTGTTCTGCCAGATAAGCGTCTATGGTGGTGTCCGAAGTGTATTCGATTTTTTCGGCTTCTGATTTTAGAAACTCGTGATCTTCTTTCGTTGAAAGGTTGATATGATTGATTATCTTCTGCACTAGGTCGTGGGGGGTGGGATCTTCTTCCGGCACTATGAGAAGGCCGAAAATGTTGATGGATACGCTGCTGAGGATGGCAGAAAGTATGCGGTTTTGCTTGGATTGATAGGTTTTGAGTTCTGCAGCATCTGTTGGAGATGGGGGGTTGCCTTGTAAATGTGGGAGTGCTTCAATGGTGGCAGAGTACGTTTTGAGGGCTGAGTACCACAGGGCAAAGTTTGCTGTGTCGAGTTCGGGTAATTTGTTTGTGCGATCGCTGTCCATAGTGATTACGGTGTTATGGTGCTGCGTGGTGTCTCTGGGTATGTGTTTATCGTGGGCTGTGGCAAGAACGTTGTTGTAGAGATCTTGGATGTGGGGGTTTTGACGGAGTTCACGACCGAGTCGGCGTGCCAGGCGGGGGTTAATGGGATCCGTCTTGGGGTGATGTATTTGCGGTTTTTAGCGTGAGACCCTTAACCTGTGAGTGGAAGGCACTGTCTCTTCACTTTATTTTGTCGTCGTCGTTGCCTAGCGATTAACTACTGGCGTCCTACTGTAATGCTTTTTGACATGTGTAATTGAATAAATTAACCGTAAGTTTGTTGTCATTTAGAAAATTATGATAGAGAAAAATTCATATTTTTGACAATTTTGCAGAAAAATTAAGCGTTTCTGTGCATTTTTCGCTTAATTCTACGTTTATTGGCTGGAAATAGTTACGTTGGATTGCTTTTTATAAGCTCTGTTTTATATATTGTAAAACTTTTGATGAAGTTGGAGATTGTTTATGGGCTGTGCTTGAGTTTTCAGGCTATGTCTGCTGAAGTATTACCCTGACTTACTACTTGCATGATTATTAGCTGTTCAGAGCGTGTTAGAAGCGGTCCACGAGCCATAGTTAAGCTATTGATTGTATAAAGAATATATTTTTGAGACAACGTTTTGGCGCAGTTTCTGTCAGGGGATATATTTTTGAAACGCGTTGTATTTGGCGAGCTGGTATGGTGTGGCTTTTCTGAGAAGCTCCAAAAACATGATCACCTGGAGTACTGGCGATTTCTGCTTGCATCCATTAGTCAAAAACATTGCATAAATCTATTTTCTTTCTTTATTTCGGAATTCTGTTTCGTAATTGCGACTCATTTCTGCATGATCTATGAACCAATTTGTGTGATTGCGTAAACTCTCTATTGGTCAAACTTCGCTGTTGCAGGTAATCCCAGTCCTCTGCAAGTTTCCAAAGAAAGAACGGCGGCAGTCAGTCTGAAGAAGGAAAAACAGAGGAGCACTGATACAACCAAGACCTCCACGGAGAATCGGCAGCTCGATGAATAGAGCTTAAGATATGCTTTAAACAGCAGTATACATGCTAATTCTCCTCTTGCGTCATCTGGGGACCGATGCTCCTAGTGTTTTCCATGCTCCTTAGCAATAGCCGCTAGCGCTGCGTCTAGTCCAGCTTCGGTATCAGCACCCTCTATCTTGGATGCCAGAACGTCACTGACGGAAGTAGCTCTTCCCGCCCTTTCTTCATTCAGTATTATGGCCCTCTTCACTGTTTCAACGTTACACTTATTCTCCGTAAGAAACCAATGGCCGTTTTCAATAGCGCGCTGTTTCTTGTTCGCAATACCGACCAGGAAATTGTTATTGATCAGAATAGGACTTTTAGACTTTGACGAAACGTAATACTTCTTCTTTTTGTCATACCACCGGCCATCCACAAATAAGTCTGTGTCCAATGCACGAAATATTGTAGGGTTCATGTTCTTAAATTCCTTATCAAAGAACACTAGCTTCGTCAAAATAGACTGATCATTCTCCATGTAACGTTTGTACTTAGCGGTGTGCCCATGAAGCCGACTAGTTCTGTACGACTTCTCAAATCGTCGGCATACCTCTCGCCAGGTTCTTCTCATTGCCAACGTAGGGCTGAGGTACAGAAAGTTGCCCCCAATCTCATGGCGAGTATCTATCGTACCCACAATATCGACTTCATCTCCACTGTGCACTAGACGGTTCACGTACGGAATGGGATCTCGCAACCATATCTGGTCCGTTTCAAACGCGAAAACACCAATCCCGTTGTCAAGAATAGCCTGGATTAATTTTGTCCGCTCCAGCATTAGTAGCCAGTATCCCGGTGTACCGTAAGACGTTCCTTCCCTTTCTTGACCCCCCCGAAACTCATTCATGCGTATTGCATAAGAATTATTAACTTCTTTCAGAAAGTCGTACGACGTGTCATCCACGGTAATCCATACCACACCAGGAGGTCTAATGTGGGCGACGTCAACATTGCATATCCAGCTTCTCGCAGTTTCTAGGAAGGCGTCATTCACAAGAGTCATTGACACTGACCCTCCCATCCGTTTCCCAAGTTGAATGATTTTGGCAACATTCTGAGTAGCCATACTGGACTTCGTAGTGGCCGGACTCCCATCAAAATTAAATGCTTCTATGCTCTTTGATTCTTGCGCAATATGCGAAGATAACGGCTGCAGTGATTTTTGCGCCGGATATACATTAAACAACTCGAACTCAGCACAGAACCTTGAAAACCAGAGAGTCCAATGTGCTCGAGAAGTGCCGTGGTACTGATCCCACGCCGCATCCTTTTTATCACGAGGCGAAACGATGATGGGCCAAAGAAACCATTCCGAACGATGTGCATAAAACCATGTTTGGAAAGACCGCCAGACGTTTGCACGTATTGCAAGAGCAGGAAGTAGCGGGGTGTTTTGATAAAAGAAGACCTGAGCCTTATCGGACACGCGAGCATAAGACTCAATGATACCGTTTCGTTTAACCACGACAGGTGCGAGCGCATAAGCAGCTACTTGAGCCTCCGAATGACGTTCCATTACTGATCTGAGATATGTAGAGTACGTGACTGGTAGAGATGTTTGTGTAGAAGCGTCGACAATAAGCACTACATCGTTGCCATCGCGTGAAGGAGTCCATGCGCTCATGACCCAGTCGAATAATCCACCTGACGACGCATTGCGCACGTGCATAGGACCATGTGGCCACTGAAATGATGAGAGGTTATGATATAATTGCTGAAACCCATTGGAGCATCTGTGAGGTGACAAGTAAAGAGTGAGTCTTGTTGGAATGTTATCATATTCCGCATGGATTAGAGAATCTAGTAATCGAAGTAATGACGAATAGTTGTATACATTCGCAGAATTTGCTGTATATGCCGTACGATTAGGTGATATGGCATCTGTAAAAGAGGGGACAAGAAGCAGAATCGAAAATGAGAGTGAGACTGGTGTGACACTGCGGTCGAATGTGAATGGTAGAGGAGCGACTTCCCTCGCAGAATTTGATGATCCGTCTCGAAGACAGACGAGCACAACAATCACAGCAACGACAAAAATGCCTAACAACTTCGGAGCTAAAAGTCTGGAATGAAAAATACTCTTTCTTGAAATGCGAAGCAAGTTGCGCAATATTCGATGAATGCGAGTTGCTGATGTTACCGGCATGGTTCAGAATGCATCGACGCAAATACAACGGGGGTTAAATCATGCACACCGTGTTCACAGGTCGCCAGAGGCCTCTTCTGATGTCGAAAACTTTCGGATAGCTTCTCACCAGTGCAGGCACACAGAGCAGGCACACAGAGCTTCTTTTCGCGGATAGATATGTTAAAAAACAGGTAAAGATGAGGGGAGTTAGGTTAAAATCGATGGCTGCATATTCGTTCACTGCATTTCTTGTCTTGGCCGTCTGGTATGAATGGCAGCGTTGCTTCCGACGGTACAAGAATCCACGAAAGCATGAGGATGTCCACGTGAATCGGTTACAACTTCCGTTCCCAGCTCGCTTTCTTGAAGATCATACAGAGTGTCCGCGGCGCAAAAGCAAATCTGAAACAGCAGGGCCGCGAAAGCTATACGAGTTTTGTCATCACTCACGTAGACACGTCGCGACCTGCTCTTGCGCTGAATGTGGAACAGCAATACAGTGATCTGTAAGACCTGGGCAGCTGTTCGAAATTGAAAATTTTTTGAAGGGTGGTCCTGTTTCATACAGGGAACCTTAACCACCCCTCAAATATACTGTAATGCTAGCACAAGTGAAGGCACGATAGCACTGTCCACGTGTACGAAAGCACTGTCCACGTGTACGATAGCACTGTCTACGTGACAAAAAGACTGACGTCCACTCCATCGGAAATGTGACACCGTCACATACTTTGTCACGGAATAAATGCAAAACTTACAAAGCGCGAGGCGGTTCGCTCACGAAACAGCACAAGCGTAAATTCATCTAAACGAAAGGCTTCTCTTAAGCCGATGAGCGCATCTCAATCGTCGATCTCCATCACATCAACAGCCTGCATCCTGCTCATCTTTTAAGGCATCCCTGCGCACAACATATGTCTGAAACAAGTTTACAATTCCATAATCCCTTACGGCTTATGAAACATTTGATAAGGGACAATGTAATTTTTATTGACATTCGTCCCGAACTGTATTCAGATGCGTGAGGCTTCTTTGGAATTGCTTGCCCGCTAAGGCCTATAAACATCAATACCAGCAGTGATCAACAATCTTATTGACTGCAAATTTTAGTTCTATTCCATCGTCATTAAAATATTCTTTCCATGTCTTTTCAGAAAACAAAAGATTCTGATGGAAAGACTGGAATTTGAAAACCTCCGAAGTTTGACGCGCCCACCACCTTCTTCTGAGATCAAACCCGGCTTTATCAATACGTGAAAAAATTACTGATCCACTTTTGTTTGGATTTCTAGGTGTTTTTGTGCCAAATGGCTGCCTTATTTCAAGAACAAAACCTGGTCGTATCTTATTTTGCGCGTAAAACTCTTTGTACTTGTCTTGATAGGCAAATTGACTTTTCAAGGACCTTTTAATGACAAGGTACTGCTCAGCTGAGCATGTATTGATCAAGCTTTTCATATGTGTCCGATTCCATTCCAATCTCTCAACTAGCTTGGGGCTTTCTTTCTCCATACTAAACTGAGATGGGGTTTCTGCGTCATGTGTCGTACATGAAGGAGATTGGGGTTATAATTTTGTTTTAGAAGGAAGTATTACAGGAGGTGGTGCCTTTTTAATCTTCTTCTCAATAAACAATGGTGTGTTAACATCACGGTTCTCGTCAATTTACCATAAAGGGGGTCGTTGGGAACGAACAAGATGTTCATATTGCGGTAAAGAGCGTCCATTGGCCACATGTTTGCATTAAAAGAACCAATTGGCGTGAAAAGTCGGACTTTGGCATTACAAAAACTCTTTTTTTAGGTATCATCGTGTAAACGGCTTTGAACTGAAACAATTTCCAGTCCTTCACAAAATCACCCCACCATGATGGCTTGTAGCTTCCCAAAAGAAGACCGTTGTAGTCATAAATAAACTTCACTACAAATCGGGTGTCTAGAATATAAACAACGAAATCTATGCGAGGACGATTGTAGTTTTTAAAATACGTATTCTCAAAAACAGACCAGTGAGATTCGGCGAACATTGTCGTTCTCGCAAAAGTTATGTACTTCTCATTTATGTTTCCCAAGCACGTAAATGTATATTCATCATACCATTTCTTCAGTAAGTATTCACGCAGACGACGTTGTTGGGCTTCAATATCTTCTTCTTGTGGCACAGGCACTTGATGTTCTGGAAGGTTTGATGCGGACAGCACAAAACTTGAACAAAGCGCTTTAATGTCAGCTTGACATTGACTGCGAAACTCGGCCATGCCTTCACTTCGATTCTCAAAACTCGGATGAGCATGGTAATGATTGTCGATCATCATGAACAGGAGACCTTCAGTCCGGTCAGAGATAACGTTTTTGATTTTTCTGAGCTCTGCAACTTCCGTTTGATAGCCCGATTTAAATGCCAAAGACAAATAGAAGGTAAAATGTTAAAGACCTCTTGAATTGCGGCCATCTGAGCAGCTTCTTTGTCAGTAAAGAAAAAGACGGGTTCGAGAAGAGGAAGTCGTTTTTTAAGTGAGCTTAGATAGTCTGTTATAACTTGCTTTCGATATCCACGCTTCCCTGTCGGGTACGAAGCTAAAGCCATATATCCCAATGGCATAACTATCCCTTTTGCGGATGCAAAGACGCCAAATAATTTCATAGCTTGCGCATTCGTCTTATATGTCTAATCGATGAATAGTTCAACAACCTTGTGGTTTTGTAGAATTGTACGCGCTAGACAAGTCATGAATCCAAGCGCTTGTGGTTCCTTTCTTTCAAATACCAGTGTCATGTTTTGAGCTTGTGTACCGTTGTGCGATCCGCAGTTGTCAGTCGGCACAAGCCGGAAGATCACCGTCTTCAGGTCCCTTTTATGTTCTCCTTTATCTCCCGGGATATCTCTCGTTCCTAGTTCTCTCTCTCCTTTTAAACTCATTCTCTGGTCTCTCTATTACCCCTGTCCCTTGGGTCTCTATTCTCTGCAATCGTTTGCCGTATTGTTGCATTGTTCTAATGCTAACGCCACCTAACCATTCTTACCTCCATCTGTCCTGCCGCCCTCCGTGTCCATGCTCTCTTTGTGTGACCCTTTCCCTTCCGGGCGTTCCTTCCTCAGTAAGCATTCTGCTCTCGCCCTCTTGCACTAAACCTCAATCCTTTTTCCGCTAATCCGCGGACTACTTATCCGTGCTCGTTTCTCTAGTTGTATTCTCTTCTTCGCCAGTCCCCTGTCTTTCGTCCCCTCGCTCTTTCGTGCTCTGTTTTGCACTCAGTAAAGTATTCCATTGTAATCTTTTCCTTGCACCTGCATTAGCTCTTGTCAATGTGTCATATCCGCTGACATCATGGCGCACTTGCTACTAGTCCATTTCAATGCAGAGTCAAACATGTCACAATCGTACATTTGAGCAGACGTAAAAGGATCTGCATGCTTTCTACACTCTCTGTATATAGCTCTAACCCAGCTGTTATATTCCGTGAGATACGGTATATAATACACTTTGCAGTTGGTACTCGGAGCTTTTCAGAGGTTCATGAGATTTTGAAACGGAACTAATCCATCGAGGGCCAATTCTGAAATCCTCGCTTCCTGTTGGGGGGTGAGAGACACACAGTCTCTTCCTGGTGAATATATTTCATCATGTTTCATTGAAACAAGAGCGCTCCCGTCGTTTTCTTTTGTGATACTAAGTGAACCGCTGCAATTAAGTATCTTTTTTGACGTCCGCAGTCGTTTTCTGTCTGTGGGTAGTTTTGAAGCAGATTGCAAAGTTTTCTTTTGACTGCAAATGTAGTAAGAACGTTTTGTGGTTCTCGTGTATATGATGAATATCTGTCGAAACGTTTCTTCCAGTAAGCCTATTGTGTGGTTCTCGAGTTTTGTGCGTGATATCGTTGGTGTCCGAACTTGACGAAAACAATCCATTTTGTATTTTATCTTTCGACAAGCTGATAAAGAGAGTTCCAAGGTTTCCCCAAAGATTTCGACATTCAGTGAGCGACCGAAGTCGTGCTTAACTTGAATCATTCTTGTCTGCTCGTAAACTATGAGCTTTCTTCGGCATTTGTGATATTGTTTTGAGAGAGAACCGTTGTTGGAGACAAACGTAGAGACGTTTCTAATGAGAGAGCATCTTGCACATGTGACAGAGCACGTATCAATGAGCTTTGAAAGTGGTGGTTGAGGTTTACTCAGAAGCCACTCTAAAAATGCCAAAAATGTGTTTAGACAAATACGAAGCTCTGTTTCGTCATTCAATTGAAAGAGAAGGTTCTGTGCAACGGCCTGGGAGAAAGAGTTATCTCCGAACAGAAATAAATACTCTGCAGCTTGATAGAAAGTAGGTAGTACCCTTGCAAAGGACTCAAAATATAAAACTTTGACGTTGTCCATCCTCCAGTATCGAGAGAGGGAAGATGGTCAACCCAAAAGAATGTGAAGAGAAAAACAAAGCCAGAGGAGGCGGAAATAATGTTGAAAGAGCTTTTATACATTAAGATATCTGTTTTACGCCACCTTTGTGAAAATTGGAATTCAACAATATCAAGCGGACACGGACCGGGTTTGTGATTTTAAATTCGAGCACACTCCCAACTTCGGCTTTCCTTGTATCTCGATGATCACTTCTTCAGTTACGGGACAAGGAGCCGAAAACTGAACATCTTCGACCACCTTGAGCGCACCACAAGTTATCTTTCTACTTACAGTTCAGTAGAAGAGCTGAGTAAGCCAAACAAGTTGTTTGAAACCAATTGAGCTCAAAAGGTTGTCGCTTAGACGTGGCCATTTGGCACTGGTGTTCACAAGACCATTAGCTGCCCTGAGAAGCAGCCAATCAAACCTGTGGCTGGTGGCGCACTCTTCAAGTGTTATCTCGTAGACTCTTATTGAAGATGCAGAAGTTAGTGCGTTCAAGCTACCGACGATTTTTTGTCGCGTTGTCGGTCTACTAGGGTCTAAAGTACTACTCATTCTAGCTACTCGGACTCCAGCCTTCTAGTTTCTGAAAAAAGGAAATGAAGTGCTGCCCTGCCTCAGTGCTCCAAATTGAGCGCAATGTAGAAGCCGAACGTCCGTTTCGGATAACATAAGCCAAACGTATATCTTGGATTGTCGGGGCCAAACTTTCGTATCGGTCAACAGTGCCCAAACGTCCATATAGGGCCAGATCGGCCACTTCTGTTCAGTTCGGGCAAGGTCCTGCCTTTGTGTCAACTGGACTTCGAAATAAGAGAACTGAGGAACGGTTTCGAGAGAGATTTCGGGTTGGGAGCTTTGAGGGTCAGGTGTGTCGAGCAGGGGTTGTCTAGAATCGGTAGTAACATGTTCAACTGTATCTTTAGAATAACGTCAGGTGTCGGACTGCGGGTTTATTACTTCCTTCCCTCCGTAGTCGTAACGGGTGGTGTGCATGTCAGTACGAGCAGTAAACCTAGTTACAGTTCTGGGGTAGTGGAAATTGTTGAGGGGCCAGAAGACTTCGAAAGTTTCACCTACAGAAGTAGCATTGGCATCAGACAGACCAGAGGAACATGGTAGAGAGAGATTAGAGACATTTTGAGGGAGCGGCTCTGCAAGATCAAGGTAAGGTTCCAGTATAGTGTAAGAAGGCGAGCGACCGTTGCCGATATCACTACGTACAGTATTGACCGGTAGAGCATCAGCCACATGACCTTCTTAGGTATCAGACGAATCGTTTACAGCATTGCAGATAGCTAGTTGGACAGAAGAATCCATGTCGTCCAACGCGTCTTGTATTTTGGCAGCGAGTTCGTCTTGGCTGACATCTAGGCGAGTATCTTCGATAGCAGCCCTCATCTTACGACCGTTAGCGCCTGCAAAAGTTACCGTACGTATTTGAGGTCGTAGGACAGAGCTGGTTTTGATGACGACCAGCGACCACGTTTTTGATGTTGCTGGCAAACAAAAACTTGTACCATATTTCTAGGAGTCAGCGCGATATCCGAGGTTGCTTTGGGGCAAACAATTAGCGTTAGCTTCCGCTTAGACACGAGAACTTCATAAGCTTTGACAATATCGTGCGGAACTAATGCAAGCGTACCGTGAGAAGTAACCGGACGAGTATAGCCTTTTGCTAAGTCTTGTGCAGATAGCACGTCGTTACCATCGAGTTCAATGAATATTCGCAGTGCATTCTGGATGAGAATGGAAACATGCGTGGAATTTGAAGGGGATGCAGAATTCTTGAGATTTTAATAGACGTCTCGGATCCCTTTGTGCTTGGATTCCAAGACATTTTTGTTATGACGTCTGGAAGGAATAGGACGGGAGGTGATTCCAAGGGTTTTCTGGTATCTGGTGAATGAATCAGTACCAAACACGGGATCAAAAAGCACTCAATTGGGAGTCCAGAACTGCGAAATGCAAACTGCTTTGAACGCACATATACCGCTGTTCACTATAGTATCAGGTACAGTAAGCCCGTAAGAGTATGGAGAGCCGGCATCCATCACATCACACACGCATATTTTATCCAAGAAATATGATCAATACAAACAATTTCATTGAAATCACGGGACATGGAGCTGATGGACACCTTTCGATCAGTTTGAGGGCGAGCAGTAGCGGAACAGCTAGTGCATTCTTCCAATGTACGAGACAGATACTTCTCAACTGCATCAATCCATAGTGGATCACGTAGTCACAGAAGCTTGACATCGGTATATGATGCGTGACCACACACGTCTTTGTGGTCTTTATCGCCAATATGCTTCACTTCAGACCATGGTCGTTCTGAAGAGGACTCGTTTATTGTAACAGAGGCGCAGAATATTCGTGTGAGGCTAGCACCTGTAAGCGGGACAGAGCGAAACGTAAAGGTCCCGTGAGGAATGTAGCAATGCATCTCATAGTTCACGAGAGTCACTTCATTGGAGGTAGAACCAGTGGTGGGTAACTGTAGAGCATTGCGACCGAAATGGAGAATACTAAAGTGCTTGGTAACAATACGGCCTACCATCCACTGCGACGAACCTTCAATGACAAGGTGCCTGAGGTTGACATGAGTACCACTGTCAGTACAAATTTCTAAGTGAATCGAACCTAAAATGGGACGTGCCTCGCTACTGTGCTCACCATTTCTATAATTTCAAAAGATCTGCAACATAATCCGGTAAGAGGTCGAGACACCCATTCCAATCAGGGCGGACGAGGTCCCAAACCAGAGACAGTTCTTGGAGACCGCGGCCACTATATGGGGCACCATTGTCCAAAAGAGGACCTACACCGTTTGAATCAGTGAACAGATTTCCAGAGTAAGCAAGAATGAAAGCAAGATCAAAAGTCAAGGGTTTTCTCTCGCCAGTTTTCTCTTTCGGAGCATCATGTGAGGGAACACCATTCTTCAGACTTTCGTCTTCGTTATTGTCTCTACCTTAGTGACCAAACCTAAAACACCTTCTCCATTTGGAACAGGACTTAAGACCTGCCAATTCTTTTTAGGGTAAGCTTCTTTTTTGTAGTCGGTACGAGACGAAGAAGTTTTAGGAAGCCGTCATAGCGATGGTGGAGGACTTTGATAAGGAAGCCAGAGCTCTCTCATACTGTCTAATAACAGAGGAAATAACTTCATACGATACGGCCTTCAGACAATCATCAGTATTGAAACTGTTTTTGAAACCTTTGGTACTGGGAGCAAAGGTTGCGAAGTCCCAAATATGTTCAGTAGCATCAACTTCAGCGTTAGCTAAGAGAGTAAACGACACAACAGCTTCAGATAATTTCACCTCCGAACCACATGCGTGCAACTTATAGGTCTAGGCTTGAAAACGGGACTCAACGTTTTTAAAAGATTCATTATTGCCTCTTCGCCTTGTTAAAATGGAAACAAAATCGGAGTACACGTCAGACAAGACTTCAAGCGGATCGAGGTTGTAAACGACGGCAACAATAGCAGCAACCACTTCTTTAGAGGCGACGGTATCCTGTGAAATAGCCTTAAACAAGTCACGAGCGCGACCGTATAGCTGAGATTGTAGCAAAACTCAACAATAATCACTGGGTAACTTGGAACTATTTTTAGGATCCAGAAGATCTTGGAAATATTCCCATTGTTTGACGGCAGTAGCATAGGGTTCTTGATTACCCCTTCCATCATCCCACAGAATGTTGCGGATGTCCCACTTAAAGGGCGGAAGGTTAGGCAGGTCAGACGGCGAACTTCCTGGGCCCCTAACAATGAAAGGAGTCTCTGTCACAGTAGAATCTACAGTAGGTTGATGGTAATGAACCGATATAAACAAGGGAACAGTAGAAAGCTTTCGGATTCTTCTTTGAGAATTGGACCGTTGTCGATCATAGGGGAGCTTATATGTAAAACAGAGCTACAGTACGACGGTTGGAATACGCTACCAAGCCATAATGTAGCATCGATAACTTCTGCCAAAGAACTCGTAGCTGTCACAACTTAGAAAAGATAGAATTTACTAAAGCATTCGATAAATACGAGCACAGGAACAGATGCAGAAAACGATACCATTAAACACAGACACAGTTCATATCTACGGTCTGTAGACTGATCGAAAGAATTCCAAGTCCATATTGATGCATCACAGAAGGCAGTAGGATTCACTCTTTCACAAGTAGACGACCAAGAAAAGGACCATGTTTTGGCTTAAATTTCAAGTAAGCTGATCCCCGCAGAGCAGTAATACACCACAAATGAAAGAGAACTTCTTGGGGCTGGTGTTTGCTCTGCAACAATTCAGGTGTTACTTGGAGGGAAGCACTTATGACATCATTACCGACAACCTGGCAGTTAAACAATTTCTGACTAATAAGAATATCAATCACCGTGAAGCACGATGGCTGGAAGTGCTGGCCTCTTTTAACATCCGTTATGGTTTTTACAACCTGGAAGAATAATTGTTCTTCATGACGCTCTCTCAAGCATATTGCACACCACCCATTAATTAAGAATGTTTTCTCTGATACATTTGAGGTGAAAAAAATGCAGAAGTTTGTCGGGTAATACTCTTTAGATAGAGTATTTGGTCCTTTGTTGAAACATTAGATGGTAAACTCCAGATGGTACCAAGAAAAAAGAGCGCGTTTAGTATACCCTGCAAAGCTTTTGCATGGATGACTGGAAACTGTTGTACGAGGGAAAACTTTGTGTTTCGCGAAATTCTTGGCGAGAAATCCTCGAACTTGCCCATGATGCGAAGACAGAACGCCATTACGGGTTTACGAAGACATTGGAACTTCTGTCTGCCTTTCATTGGAAACAAAAAGCCTGTGATGTCGATCGATACTGTCATGGTTGTCTGGTCTATCATATGAGAATGGATCACCAAGGTCAGGTACTGTTAGTGTTAGTTAACGGCGAGTAGGAATGAGTAAAGGCATAATTATGTCTTCACCCAATCTTACTGGCCGTTAGAGACTCATTGCAATGGATTCTATCTTTGACCTACCATTGACAGCCTGGGGTTTGGACTTTATTTCAATGTGGGCGATGGTTTGTCCCGTCGCATTCGTTACATATCTGCAAAGAGAATAGATGATGCTCCAAAGGTAGCTAGAGAATTCTTTGACACGATATTTCTAGAACTATAGATTTCCAGATTCTATTATGTCTGATAGAGATCCAAGAGTTACCTCCTTGTTTTGGAAAGTTTTGATGAAACTATGCAGTGTGAAGCTACGAATGTCTTCTACAATACATCCTCAATCCGATGGTGCCTCCGAAGTAATTAATCGCATGATAGAAAACTATATTAGATGTTTTTGCTCCTTTCAACAAAACGATTCGGACGAATTTCTTCTATCTGCAGAATTTGCGTGTAATTCGTCTTGCTCTGAGTTCCTTGGCATGCCACCGTTGGAAGTTGACCTTGGTTCGAAACCAAGAAGAACCACTTGAACTACTCATTGCAGCGCACTGCACAATAAAATCTATTGAACATTTCTGGTACCGACTACAATCAGTCCTACAAGATGCACAGTATTCAAATAAGCTTGCAAAAGCCACACAAGCGGCAGAAGCCTCTGGGGAGTCTTGGAGATCTCCGTACCGGGCTGGTGAAAAGGTTTTTGTTTCTACGAAATTGCTCATGGATGGTTACTCTCGTGCTTAACTTAAAGATAAGCTTACTGCATAACAGTTTGGACCTTTCTATATCACAAAATTAAAGAGGAAGAAAACTCTGCGACTATAATTTCCTCTTCATATTAAGACCTACTCTGTGGTGCATGTATTGGTGAATAGATGGTTTAGAATGCAATCACACAATATTCCTTAAACATTTCCAGCTAAATACGTTTCAGAAAAATTCACTGAGAAAGGTTCCTTATTTCAAGTTAGCAAAATACTAAGTCATCGACGTAGAGACCGAAAATACCAATGGTCAACGTTACTCAAAAATTCTCCTACACACAACGTGGAATGGCAACCGAACAGAGATTTCGTGTATTTTGACGGAACTCTAACAGCAGCATTTTATGACAATTTACTACCTTTCAGCGAGTGAAGTGAAGTCTTGATTATCTAGATGTTTCGACAAGTTTTCTCCTGGAGAGTCTGACCCCTATCTTTTAGTTGGTTTTGGAGGTGCATTTGAAAGGATTGATGCTAGTTTTACATTAACTTTTTGACGTATGTCACATGCTTTAGTTTCTATTCTTCCTGGAGAGGGGGCTGAAACAATTCTTTTTACCATACTTAACCTCTAGAGAAGGCCACTTCCGAAGAATGCCACTACGTCTCTAGAGTTTTCTACCAAATATTGGCCCGTAGGCGGCTGGATTCGAACCCTGTCCCTTTCCATCCGTCTCCTCCACTGTCAGGTATAAATAGTCGACCCAGAATCGAACTTGCTACCTCAATATCCATGCTGGCGACAGTTGGTGAGTGTTCCGTCAAGGTCCGGTTCGCGCTGAGGATATCTGCGCACAGTAGTGTAAGGAAGGAAGCCCCCCTTTTGGGGGGGCCCCCCTACTTTGCAGGAAGTCCAGCAGCCATGCTCGCCATTCTGTTCAACACGTATGCCAGCACGCCTACGGCCACAGAAAGAGAGGCATGATTACACAGGGGGGGTGGGTGGGAGAGAGAGGCATGCCAGTGATCTCGGCAGATCGCCATGGCACCCGCCTGGCTCTTGTAGACTCGCCGGCCGCGGTGCATCAGATACGTGATCGACTTTTTTCGTACACGTCACGCACGCCACATACGTGGCCGGCCTCGCTATGTAGGTGAATGCGTTTCATTTGCATAAACGAGGACGTCTACACTCAACGAAACGTCCAACTTACGATCGCGCAGCGTTTTCTGTTCCGACTGATCAGGCGGCCGCTTATCAAGCTGTGGAAACGGGAACCTCGCACGATGGATGACCGAACACCCAGAACGAAGCGGGAGACAAAGCGATCGTACCGTCAAAGTAAGTACTTGCCATTTCCACACCTGCGCCAGGTCCCCAACCGAAGCGCGACAAGCGAATCTCCAGCGGAAATCCTAACAAAACCTGTTCCGTATGCGCCCCAATGCGGAGCGAATGCGATGTATACTTTCCACCCTCGGGTGGTTCGATCCTTAACACTGCGAGGCAGCGCAACAAAGCTCGAGTCGTGGTTTGCTCGGCTAATGGCGTTCGCTCGCCGTCAAGTCCGAAGAAGCAGTCGTGCCTCCCACGTGCAACTGCAAAACGCTGCCATAGATCGATCGGCGAAGGAGCTTCGGACACTCGCCAATATCGCATTAGCGGCGCACGACTGGCAGGCTTGCCCTTCAGAGTAGTCAACCGAGCGAGCACTTCTGTCTGCGTGATCTCGACGTTTGCGTCAACAGGGACGTTACCGAGCTGTCGCGTAACCCGTTGAAACAATACGCAAATACAACCATTGCGCAATCTCGCAAAGTTACAGTTGCGTTCGTCGCCATGCCGAGTCCCCATATCCTTTGAACCACTTCCGCCGGCACACCACACCGAACAGTAGCCTGAGGAAACTCCTTCTCTTCCCACCGTTGGTAAGCCCGAAGTACATGCGAAAGAAATGGGTAAGGAGGAACCGGTGTGCCGGTTAAGGCCACTTGCATCTGCCGCACCGCACTGAAATACTGGGGAAGGGACTTGATGCTAACGCTTCTTCGCCCAGCCTCGCGCTCCGCCGTCAGCCATCCGACAAACGCAATGAAATGCGCTTCCGTTACCGGAAGTATAGACCTCTGCTCTACGGTGCAGAACTCTATCCATGCTCGCCACTGGGAGCTGCGGCTTGCAGCAGTACGGCCACTCCAAGCGTAGTCGGAGAGCAGGGCGGCCGAGCGCAGAATACCTGAGGTGGGTGGCAGTGACCCTAGGCGCGACATCGCTGCATTGGCCAACTCCATTCTTCTGCCGGATCGGTTAGTCACTCGAAGTTGATCTCGAGCAATAGTAGGCTCCATGCGGGATTCAACTTCCTGTAACCGGCCCACATTGTGTGCGCTGGGGCTCGCAGCTCTTTGACCCGTGATGCCATCCGCAAAGCGTCCTGACACCATCCCTGCCGAGGCCAGAATGGTATCAGCAGCATCGACGGGGCTTTCGTTACCCGCAATTTGTGAAGTGTCGCGGAAATCAAGCTCACCGGAGGGCACAACAGACGAGCCTGCTCTTTGTCCCACTTCGAGGCGAGCTCCGCGTATGCCTGAAGGCGAAGAAACCGAGCATGCTCGCCCAGTGGGCGGTATGGAAATGCATCCCGAGGGGCTTTCATACCAGCCGCGACGGAACGCCTGAGCTGCCGCTTGATCTGCAAGTCGCCTCGGTAGAAGCGTCGCGATAGAGCGTCTGCAAATTTGTTTGCGACCGATGGGATCCACTCCGTGCGAAGACGGACACCAAGAGCGTCCAGAACCAGTTTTAGCTTTCGTAGCTCTTTCATCATGGGACGGGAAGCCGAAACAAATGAGTTGGTGATATGAACGACGGCCTGGTTTTCCACATGCAGTAGTAAGTCCTGGTGTTGCTCGCTCAGAATTTTCTGCTTCAGCTTCCCGGTGAGTACCATGCGTATGGCCTTGAGCTCGCGATAGCTTATTGACTGCGCTCGATCTTGCCAATTCCATATTCCTTGGGCTTTCCAGCAACTGTCCACGCCTGGCTCGAGGTTCCGGGCGTTGAAAGTTCCTCCATAGCCCACGTCCGCGGCGTCGGTGTGCAACGCTGCGGATGGAGTAGGCGGCACCATTGGTCTTCCTCCCAACTCTTGAGCACTGAGTTGCTTCCATCGTCGGAGATCCCGAATACTCTGGTTGCTTAGGCGAACCCGACCCCGATCGTCGTGCTCCCTCTTTCGCGAAATGTCCCAATAAAGCGCCCTGGTATAGAACCTGGCCCATGGCATAGCCAAGGAGAGCGCGACACAGACACCGCAAAGGTGCTCGACCTTTCGCTTGCTGACCCATCTCCTCCCGAAACGGACATCCTTTAGGATAGCTTTGGCCAAGCTCTGCACCTTTTCCAACTTGTGCGGTGCTTCGAGGAACTTCTTTTCTACAGTGTCGATGAGTACCCCCAGATGTTCTAACTTCGTGGCTCCCTCCCAACACCCCTTGGAATTATTTCGCCGTATTCCGAATCGCCTGAGGAGGACGGCGATGATCTTTTTCGCTCGGGTGCAATGATCCCTGGTTGAAACGGTTCCAAAGACCGAAGGAGCAACCAGAAAGTCGTCGAGGTAGGCTAACACCCTGAATCCATGTCCCCGTAAGCAGCGTATGAACGGCACCGTTAACTGTGTGAACCAAAGAGGAGATCTTCCCCACCCGAACGGGAGGGCGACGAATTGATAATACTTCCCATTGTACCGGAAGATGAACCAGTCTCTCATGTCTGGGTGGAGCCGAAAATGCCGGTATCCCTTCTGCAAATCGAAAGAAATGAAATGGTCCCCTTGCTGTATCTGCATCGCAAACTCCGCCAAGGATTCCATCCGGACTGTACCCTTCACCCAGTGCTTTGACTGCGCTGAGAGGTTTACTACAAACCTCCCTTTCTTTTCGCCAGGACTGTCCTGCCATACGGTGAAGGCTGAGGATATTACCGCTCCATTTTCTTTTGCCTTCATTGCATGCGCATGTGATACCTCGTGGTATATTCCGTTTGCGCAGCCTTCTGAGAGATCCACAGAAGCAAAGGCTTTGTCCTCCATAGTCTGCGGAATGTCTGCGAGCTCTACTCCATTCCCTTTGAATGGTTCTGAAGGAGATTCGTAGATTCCGTATTGGACTGCTCGGCAGAGGAACTCCGAGCAACCCAGACGACGCCATTCTTCGACGCGGCTCTGCGGACCACGCCGAAGGGGGCGCCGCCGGCTCACTATGGTGACTAATTGTCCCCGGCAGCCCCACCCTTCCCAGCTCTTTTCGTTGCGTTGCTGGCACTGAGGGTGGCGACGGCCTTCATCAATTGGGTAGTCATGTGAGAATCAAGCTTCTCAAGCGGCTCGACAAGGTCATCGGCAGCCGGGGTATCATTCCTCTGTTCAAGACTCGGAAGAACCATCTTGGCGTAGGCGGGGTCCTTTGCCACAAGTTTATAAAACTCGACTCGAAGTCCAGTAACCCAAAGTCCATACCGCACTGCAATGATTGCCCAAACATCGTACAGCTCCGCTTTCTCGAATAAATTGTCGCGTAGAGCCTCATGCCGCAAAGCGATTGCGGCGTTGTGGAAAGACATCCAAAACCCTGCTGCATTTATGTAGTTAGCCTCATATTCGTACACCGCTTGCATGCTTTTGTGCGACTCCATTCCTCGACGAAGCGGCCACTCTCTGTGCTCGAAGAAGCCCCCGGTGAACGCCCCAACGGCTGGGCCTTGTTCATAGGGGTAGCGAGAGAGTCCAAAGTCCTTATCGTCACGGCATCTCCTCGCAATAGTGGCGTAGGCCGTCATGTACTTTACGTCAATTCCGGCTTCGGCAAGAGATTTGCCGCTTGAGACCTCCTTAGACCTTGTGAGCAGATCCTCAGCAAGAGAAAGACTGTTTGTGAAGTCTGCGTTGGTAGTCATGTTGTGTATGTTGCAAACAGTTTGTTTGCTTGGTCTACTTCGTTTGACCGTTAAGAAATTTGCCTTGCGCCAAGTGATGGGGACTCTCTGAAAGAGAGAGGCATGCCAGTGATCTCGGCAGATCGCCGTGGCACCCGCCTGGCTCTTGTAGACTCGCCGGCCGCGGTGCATCAGATACGTGATCGACTTTTTTCGTACACGTCGCGCACGCCACATACGTGGCCGGCCTCGCTATGTATGTGAATGCGTTTCATTTGCATAAACGAGGACGTCTACACTCAACGAAACGAATTAGAGTGACCATTAGGCCGTCACGCTGTGACGACATTCTCCTTAACCCCTTTTAAAGGAATTGATAGGCTACATGTTATTCCCGGGAAACGAGAGGCATCGAAATGCCAGGCATAATAAAGTACAGAATAGTTTCAATTGTACTGAAAGGAGCTTAGTTTATATATTTATAGCATTTTCTACAGTTGTAGCAAATACCTGCAAATTGTGAGTGGTTTTCAGAGTATCAGTTGATCAAAACTGACAAAAAGAGTAAGATTGGTCAGGAGCCTGTTGTGAGCTGTCAATTTTGAAGTTCTGTTTGTTTTTTTCTTCGTAATACAAGAACAATTTCTTTTTATAATGTTGCAAATGGCCGTTTTATAACGGCTGAGCTGCGTTGCGATGCTCGGAGAGGTTTTTTTGGGGGTTTGCAGAGCCCGAAACTGAGCTCATTCTTTGGTAGACAACGCGTTTCCTCTGGGCATTGTGATAATGCTTTGTGACAAATAAAACTGCCGCTGGGGAGCGACAGAGGTATGATACAAAGAATCAGGGGGTAGGTAACTACCGGCTCTATTCAACTTTTTAAATGAAAGAAGTACTTTGACTTCTGCTAGGGAGCTGAAAAGCTGCACAACTTTTCAAAACACTGTCATGCACTCATATATCAAATCTCAGAACAATTGAAAGACAGATGACGCAGTGAGATCTTTAAAACTCACATTTTGAAGTTGCCGCTGAGTTCGCCCTGTGTCGGGTTAAAAAGGGACATGAATATTTGCAAACCTTTATTTTTGGGCTTCAAAGGGATTGTTTCTCTTCTGCGAGCAGCTGCTTGAAACCTTGCCCTCTGACGCCAAGCGGACCGACTTCGACTAAGTTGCTGCTTGAGCATTGGATATTTTTTGAGCCACTCGTCATGCGACTTCTTTTGACGGGCAACTTCTGTGCGTTCAGACTGTTTTTGATCTGTTCAAGCTTTTTTCTCCAGGTGCCTTGCCTCCGCCTGTGCGGCGCAGCTTTCGCGTTCCACTTCACCAGCTGTCCTTGAATGCTGGCGCTGGTTTATCGCCTCCAAAAATACCAAAGAAGTAAGAAGAACATCTCTGGTAGTCACCAACTTACCGTTCTCGACAACATCAGTGTCGGTCTCTAATAAGTTCTTTGATACTCTGAAGCTCTCAACAGATTCGTGGTATGATTCAAAGGCTTCTTCATGTGTTTTGTAGGCTTCAATACTGGTGATATTAATTTGGGAAAAACTAAAGCATTCGATGTGCGTCAGTAAGGATCCCAAATTCGGCAAGGTTCGCGCCCTTTCACTATTTTATGATAACTAACCGCTGACGTACATGATTTCGTCAAAATCTCACAAAGAGTGAAGATATCATTCCATTTTTCTCCCGCGGTGATCAAAGTTCTGCTGTTCAGCAGATTCCAGAATTTCTTGTTAAAAGGGGAAAACACGCTGTAATTTAATACCTGCGTCCGGTGCAAAATTTGTTTCACGCAGAATATGCTAACTGTGAGCGTCAAAGCTGACCTCTCAGTCGAGGACCAGAGACTGCTTTGTGCCTGTCCTTATATAGTTCTATGATGCAGTGTAATAATTTCCTAGTCTTCATCAAATTCTACGTCCTAAGTGTCCAAGACGCATAGACCATTATAGGGGAAAGACACGCAAGACGTCCTCTCAGATCATCCTTAGGAATCCTTGAAGATGTACTGACTTGATCATAGATGTCGCCTGAATGCTGCATCCTCCTTGCAGTACGTGAGCGTTTCCAAATCTGCACACGCAGATGCACAGTTTGTCAAATAAAACATTCCACCATTCCATTTGCTTCTTGCTATTTTTCCACACTCTTCAACACGACCCCTCGAGAAGGTAATGGAACTACTCCGAGGTTGCTGCGGTAATATTCAAATGTTGCGATTGGCAGAATCTTCGACACAGAATCAGCTAGATTATTTTCTGAGGGTGTATATTCTACACCTATGACTCCTTTCTAAAACATCTCCTGCATATAACAATACCGAATTGATATTTGCTTCAAATTTCGAATGCCTTGAACTTCTGTCGTCCATTTTATGCTACCGAGATTATCTTGCAGTACAATAGTTGGTTTTGAGACAGGCACTCTAAATTCTTCAAGAAATTGCTGAACCCATACAGTGTTCCTTATGCATTCGAATAATGCATAGAACTCTGCTTCATAGGTCGACAGTGACACCGACGGCTGCATCTGTGAGACCCATATTAATGTAGAACCACCCAGTTGAATAACCAATCCACTGCGCGATCTACAGGAGTCCTTGTCTCTGCCCCAATCTGCACCACACCATGACAGAATGGTCGTGGTATCGGTTTTAGAAATGGAAAGAGTCATATTCAGTGAGCACTTTAGATAGCGCAAAACGTGTTTAAGCGCTTTCCAGTGTTGTAGTCTTGGACAAGAAGCATACTTTGCTAGTAAAGAAACAGCGGCGCTGATGTCCGGCCTCGTTCGAGTGAAAAGAAACAACAGTTTTCCTATCGTTTCGCGGTACGGAACACCCTCTATTTGAAGATTTTCAACATCAGATGGAATCTGCAACCGTTCATACAGGTCATGCGCTAGCGGAACTGGACTGTATACAGGCTTGCAGTTCTCCATGTTGGTATTCTCCAATATTTACAGCATTAAAGCCTTTTGTCCCAACATGATCTCATTTTTTGACTCGTAGATTTGCACTCCAAGGAACATGCTACTGCGTCCTATATCTTTGACTCGGTACTCCTTCAGTATCTGAGATTTTACCTCCAATACTGATACAGTGTCCCCAAATATGACGATATCGTTGACGTAAGCAAGAAAAATAACAGTTCTCCCATGACAGTGCTTAGTGTACACACAATCGCTGCTTCCAATCGGTCTCAGACCAATTCTCTTCAAGAATGAATACAAAGTGTGGTACCACAGTTTGGGAGCCTCACGAAGTCCATAGAGAGATTTGTGTAGCTTTGCAATGTCACCATTAGCCTCAGAGATGTCTTCAATACGTGGGAGCCGGACATGTATATCAAAGTGCTTTGGTAATGGAGCATTCAAAAAGGCCCCCTTAACATCAACATGCTGCCGATCCCATCCTTTGGACATACAGACAAACAAAAGGATTCGAAATACTTCAAATCCCGCTACTGGTGCATAGCAATTTTTGGTTTCCACAGTGCTCAATTTCTGTAGATTGCCACGGGCGACCAGCCTGGCTTTAAAACGTTGTGGAATACGATGTTCGTCTTTCTTCTGACGTAGAATTATTCCAGTGGGTAGTGAAAAATTCGAAGGAGCCTCTGTAGTGACACTGTAAGTCTTGGCATCTTTGATGTTTCGGAACTCCTCCATGATCGCCGCTTTCCAGAAGGGCCACTCTGGAGAGGAATGTGTCTCCTTGAGGGAAGGCTCATCTGAGGTGCTAATAGTCCTTGGCATTGCAGGGGTAGCTCTTGATCGCAGATTGTAACGATGTGAAGACGTCTTTTCAGGTTGGAGAGGTTCTGCAACATTCTCGCTTTCATCATCGTACTTGGTTCCATCATATGTTGACGGATGTTTTGGATAGTGAGTTAGGTTGCTCAGTGCATCTTCAATTTCATCATCATCACTTCTTTCTTCCTCGTCGATGGAATGATCTTCAGATCCTTTATCATCATCCTCGAGTGAGCCGCTCTCTTCTGAATGTTCTGTAGACGAGTCCTCGCTGTCACAAACTGTAGGAAGAACCACTGTTGGTTCCGAGGGGTTTGAGCATTTTGATGGTTGCACAGCACTCAGTCCAGGAAATTCAGTCTCAAAGAAGCGTACGTGTTTCGAGAGAAGTGTTCCTGAGTCTGTGAGAATCGTATAGACACCACCCCCTCTATGTCCCAGATTGATTCCGGGAACGATCCTGGTTTCCATCGTATTCCATTTCTTCTTTGATGGTTGAACCAAGACACGACATCCGAATGGTCTAAGATGTTTTGTATACGGCGCAGGGGTGTTAAACATAAGTTCATATGGACATCTACCGGTAGTACTGTGTGGCACTGCGTTTCTCGAGTCAACGACATGCTTTAAGGCATACGACCAGAACTGGTGTGGTAGCTTTGCTTCAGAGAGACAAGTGCGGGCCAGCACTAGAATGACTGCCTGCGTTCTTTCCACCAGTCCGTTTGAGGATGGTGTGTACGGAGTTGATGCCTGACCTGAAACACCTAGTTTAAGCAACTTTTCTTTTGCTTTGATGAACTCCTGTCCGCCGTCGGTGTGTAATGTTTTGCCTTTGTGTTCAGACTGGCGTTCAAGCCAGATCATGAACTCTTCAACAACCTTCGACGCTTCCCCTTTAGTTCTGATCGGTTGCGCATATGCGGATCGAGAGAACTCGTCTACCCCAGTGCAGAAATAATTGATGTGATCCCGAGACATGGGCTTCACTTTTCCTACGACATCCGAGTGCAGTGTCCCGGGTTTCGTAGCTTTGGAGAGACTTCCACTGTAGGAGCGTTTGTATTTTCCTGTGGCACAAGGCCCACAGTTCATCTTTGGAGTCTTTATCTCTGGTAGAACTCCGTTTCGAATTATCTTTCTGATTGTTTCTTTTGGTCCAGCATGTGCCAAACGTCGATTCCAAAGCCTTTCCAGTTCATTCCAAAGTCCTTTGTTCGAATATTCCAGAGCTTTCATTCTTTCCAGATCGACTTCTTCATCATCTTCCGAGCCATCTCAATTTCCATGCACTTCAAGTACTGGTCCTTGGTGATCAAATTCAGAATCTTCTGAATTAGAGTTCGCATCATGTGAGGTCTCATCATTGAAGTACGGGGCGTCAGCAGCGCTCTCGGATATTGATTCTGGTTCAGCATATTGCAGTACTGCTGCCATCATTGCTTTGTCAAAGGCGCTGTTATATGTTCTAGAAGATGGCTTGCCTACGTAAAATAGACCGTCCTCATCCCTTTGCGCAGTGCCGATGGGTCGAAAGTTTTCCCTTCTATCCAGTATAATAGCCTGCTCCTTTTTGAACAGCACGACAAAGTCCTTATCGGTTAGCGCTGGAATAGAAAGCAGGTCCATTGCCAACTCTGGGGAGCACAGAGTCTCACTAAGGTGCACCTCTGTCGTCGTTCTGTCAGCTGTCCACTTCACTCTTTTTGTCCCCTTGGTATCAGCATGAACTAAGTAGTTGTCTCCTAGTGCAATTGGTATCGAACAGTTCCGGATGTCAATCAAGGAGCCTTTTTTGGAGTCATGTGTGATGACGTTCCCGAGTCTAGCATCATGACAGGGCTTTCAATTCTTCTTGGCATAGTTCGTGCCGGTGCAGCTCGAGTTGGGGATCTTTTGGGAGGCTTGTCTTTTGAACTCTTCCTGGAAGCATGCCTACCAATTGGATTCCTTTTTGGTCCCTTTGACGGCTCTTCTTCATCTAAACCGCCATGCAACTTGTTTTGTGGATTTCTAGGATTTAACCAACATTTCTCTGTGGTATGTCCCGTCTTGTTGCAGATATGGCAGTAAGGCTTCATGGAGTGAGCCCGTTCAATGCTTTTATGTTTGGACCGGATTGATTGCTGTTCTTCTAGTATTCTTGCAGTCACTGTCTCCCACGTAGCCGTCCTATCGGAGAGTGTTTTCAGCGCTGCTGTGATTGGAATCAGCTCTGCCGCATCAATGGACGCAATTAGAAGTGCAATGGAGAGCTCCATAGGTAGACTGGTGTTCATATAATCAAGATTTTCCAGAATGCCTTTCATTAGATCTATATGTTTGCCAATGTCTTGCTTCACTGTGGAGTACCTCATCGATATTAGCTCTGTCATCTTTGCTAACCGACAGGCTGCTGTCTTCGAATCATATCTCTCACCGAGCTTCTGTAGCATTCGGTACGGATTGTCAACATCATTCCAAACAACTCGTATCGCTTCATTTGAAAGCGCGGACACGATTATTCCGCTTGCTTTCTTCTGATCTGACGTGAACTTTGTCTTTACTTCTACTGTATCAGAAAAATTTTCTTCATATTCGAGGGTTTCGCTTAGGCCCTTCGAATTACATGCCGCTTGTATGCGGATCTTCCAGATGGAAAAACCATGGCCGTCCTTCAGTGGCTCTATACGCGGCTTTTCTGATTCTGACATGGTGTCAGATCGGAGCAGAAAAGCGCTTTATAGGCCTAAACACCGTCTGAAGTCTACCTACAGTAAAACAAAGATGGAGCACGACGTTGAAGATTGACATTGTGCGCTAGCGTGCGTCAGAAACACATAACCTTTCACGCAGAATATGCTAACTGTGAGCGTCAAAGCTGACCTCTCAGTCGAGGACCAGAGACTGCTTCGTGCCTGTTTTTATATAGTTCTATGATGTAGTGTAATAATTTCCTAGTCTTCATCAAATTCTACGTCCTAAGTGTCCAATACGCATAGACCATTATAGGGGAAAGACACGCAAGACGTCCTTTCAGATCATCCTTAGGAATCCTTGAAGATGTCCTGACTTGATCATAGATGTCGCCTGAATGCTGCATCCTCCTTGCAGTACGTGAGCGTTTCCAAATCTGCACATGCAGATGCACAGTTTGTCAAATAAAATATTCCACCATTCCATTTTCTTCTTGCTATTTTTCCACACTCTTCAACAATGTGCGCGGGTAGGCCGACTTCAATGATTTTGTTATCTAGTATGGCGTTCAGAGCCGCCTACGTACAGAGTGCTCCATATTAGTCAAATATTCATACGATATACTTATGCTTCCGCCTCAATACCACTGTTTACTCTACAACGGAGTGAGGCCATTTCAAAAATACAGTGGAACCAACACCAGCAGGATCACGATACGTTTTTTAAGCGTCAAACGGAAGATAGGTCTAGGAAGATTCTCGAACTAGGTCACTTCGACTTTGGTACATGGTCCTAGCTCCTGGCAAAACAACTAGCAGATTACAAGAATTTTCATTAGCAGATACAATAAACATGACGGTTATAAGCTTGAAAAAGTCCCATTGTTTTCAGTTTATTGGAATAACTACTGCTCTAGGTACACAATAGTGCCTTAAAACGTGCGCGTGCGGCAGTATGCACTATGAAACCGTTTTTATCAACGTTGAAAATTTGTTCCGGTTCGGATATTTTGTATTCACGATACAATGGAGAAAGTCGTGCGAAATGTGTGGTCAAGGTATTGGGGCACATTGCAAGGGCGCGACGTTTGTCGAGATTTGCTCGCTGTTTTAGACTAATTTCTTGATGTCTACAGAGAAATATTCGAATTAAGTCGTTGTCAGATCTATTCTCCTTGAACGGTAATGTCATTTTCTATTGCAATAGAAATAATTTTACGTACATTTGCACAAGTTTTTGTAGCCTCTTTTGGGGTTGTAGCGTATCATGACGTGAAAAGGGGTGTACCGCATTCGCAATAATTCGTTTCTTGGTTTCGCTTAGTGCCGGTGGACTTTTTTTGCAAATCGGAATTTCTCTCCGGTGTAGAGTGCGATTTGAAGATGATTCCGAAACCCCGAAACGTTTTGGCTATTCTGATGACGCATTTAGCTCTGATTTGGTACTCGACTGCAAGCTGTGTCTGCTTCGTTTTGGACCAAGGTGAAAAATTAATCCGAACACGCTTGGGCATGTTGGAGGAGCATCCGAGGTTTTTCAGAGAACCTCGAGACGGACTGGCCCAATTCATTGTGTCTTGAGAGTGTCATGAACAGCGTCAGGTGCTCACAAGATGTCGTTTGGAGTGAGACGGAAGTGAGAAAACCGCTGACCTCCTCTGGGGTTGAGGCCCCGGAGCGGTCCGTATCTTACTTATGTACGCTACTGTGCGTGCGGGTGCCACCGGTGCTGTGCACTGTAATGTTTCGGCGTCTCATCGGTGTTGCGGTATATTGGGTGTCTGCTCGTTGCGTGAGCGGTGGTACGTTTGTTCTCGGCGCCTTCGGCGTCTCAGTCCCCCTAACGCGGCGATCGCGCTCGCAGAGAAGCAATGCAGCGTTTATGGTTCTGGATCTTCGCTGAAGTTGTTGGTTTGGTGAGCGCGTCGACACACATGAGCTTTCCTGGTATGTTTTGTATAGAGAAGCGCTTCGTTGCAACATGGTCCTGTAGAAATTGGTGCTTGATGTCGATATGCTTGCGTTTCTTCGTCGGGGCTGTTTGTTTTGCTATTTTGACGGCTTAGGCGTTGTCCTCAAACAAAGTAGCCGCCGGTAGTGCTTGAATTGGTACTTCATTCAGCATGTGTTGAATCCAAGTTAAGTCTTGTTCTGTGTTTTCCACAGAGACATACTCTGCTTCGCAAGACGACAAAGCTACTGTTTGTTTTTGCCGTGATTTCCAATGTACGGCGCTGCGTCTCATCAAGTGCAGACCCCCTGCAACAGACTTCCGTGTCGTTTTGCATCTAACAAAATCCGCGTCGGAGTATCTGTTGATAATGATACTGTTTTTGGAAGGGTAGTAAAGTCCATGCGATTGTGTGCGTTTGAGGTATATTTTCACAGCTTTCAGTAGTTTCCAGTGCCGTTCCGTGGGTGCAGAGACTGCTTGTGCCAAGGCAAAAGTTATGAAGGCGATTTCAGGGCGTGTTGAGTCGGCAAGGTACCTTATGTTCCCCACCACTTCGCGGTAAATGAATGAGATGTTGCATTGCTCATTCTCATTTTCGTGAGGTACGTCTGTTGGAATTCCCGAAAGATATGGTGTAAGGGAAGGGTAATATTCTGTCCTGCGAAGCTTTTCACATACCCGTTTTGTAAGTAAAGGTTGTGAGATGTGAATTCCGTTGCTCTTTCTTTCTATGTGTTAGTTGAGATACGATGTAAAGTTTTCCAGGCGTTTGAGCTTGTCCTTTTTGAATAGGATTTTGTGAGTGAACTCAATAAGTTTCTCTTCGGTCGCGGCTACGAAAAAGTCGTCCATGGAGATGGCTACAATTTCGTAATGGTTTGCTTTCGTTAAATTGAATGGAGAGACATCCTATCTGGTTTGTTTGAAACCGTTGCTCTTGAGATGTTTCTGTAGCGCGTCAGAGTATCTGTGGCCAGCTGGTGGAGTGCTGTATACGTTTGCTTTGAGCTGTCCAGCCGGCTGGGGGTGCTTGAAGGTACCATTGAACCGCGCTGGTTGCCATACATATACTGGGCGGTCGTGGGTGTAAGGCTCGTGTAGATATGCGCTCTTAATGTCAAAATGCTCGAGGTGTAGCTGTTCGGCTGCTGCAAGTGCCAACGTGATCCTAATTCCCGTCTTATCGGTCATATGTGAAGTGGTTTTGCGGGGGTCAAAGTGTAGGTTGGGTATCATACGATCCCCACGTATGGAGCACCTCGCGCGTCGTTCCAGAGGCGCTGAAGGCGTTCGTTGCTTATAAAGGTAGGTCCAGGTTGTGGGTATGAATTGGCTTCAGGGCGGGTAGTGTTTTGGCTTTCCAGTCAATTGCGTTCTGTCCTTCGAGCGTGTCAAGTTCCTTGTTGTAAGTTGCTTCCCATTTTTTTGCATCTGCGTATTTTCGGGCTTGCTACAATGTTCGTGGCGGCGATTGGTTGATGTATATATTCGTTCCCCTTACAATTATGGCTTCATGTCTTCTGTAGTATCCGCTCTACGAAGAGAGCAGACACTTGCGACAGTGTTCGGGTCTGCCGAATGGGTGCTTGCTGCTAAGGGGAAGGTGCGGTAGAGCACAACACTGGCGAGCTAGAATGGGGGTTGTAAGGCCCCACTAGCCAATGAGGGTGGTTGGTACTATTGAAAGGACAAGTACTTGTTGTAACTTGTCCGGATCCCTGCTTAAGGAATCCTGAACAAGAAACAAGTGAGTTGTGAACCCGTTTGTTGTCTCCTCTACTTTGGAGTCGGCGCTCCCTTCTGTGCCTTAAGTACAGGGCACAAGGGTGAGTGCCGCACATAATAATATCTAGATATAAACTTGGTTAGCCGATTAACCCCTCCACGGTCCGGGATAATGGTTGCCACGTGGCTACTCACTATAGTATAAGCGCAGTTGCCAATCCGGTACTTCCCTACAAGGGGTCGAATCGGATGCCCCGTGGCACCGTTGCACTCACATATGACTATCATTATACCTAGCCAAAAAATCTTCCATCGTCATTCTGACAGTGCAGAATACTACACATCTCCCCGTAAAGCGCGAAGCACCGCTGAGGCAAGACGTCCTTATATACCGGAACAGGCATCGGCGTTCCGAAATTTTTTCGTCTCCACGGAAGTACCATATGTTCCAACTTGCTCAGCGATGAACCCATACACGCCACACAACTCCAACAACGGAGACATACCCTCCGAGGGTCCTTTCGCCAGCAGTGGCTTCGATTAGCATGCTGCGGTGCCTTCGGTCTTCCGGTAAATGCGGTCTCCTCGCGTGGCTTTCCAATCCTTACCCTTACAGCCTTCGGCGTCAGGTGTTATGTCGAATTTGGCTTATTTATCCTCCGCCGGGATCATTCGAGCGCCGTCTCGTCGGGCTCAACGCAGCTATCCACATCCCGCGGATTTGATGGGACAACACCCTCTCGACGATGCTGACCTCTTCGCACAGGTTCCCTGG
This sequence comes from Agarophyton chilense, assembly GCA_030374765.1. Classification (NCBI taxonomy): domain Eukaryota; phylum Rhodophyta; class Florideophyceae; order Gracilariales; family Gracilariaceae; genus Agarophyton; species Agarophyton chilense. The sequence continues at coordinate 953,219 of JARGXX010000079.1, forward strand.
TTTGACCCAGTCGCTCTTCGCGATGACGCGTTGATCAACCGATAAGTCTTCAGCGGTTACCTTCCTGACGGCCTTCCGTATGAGGCTATTCGCAGCCACGATTGGCTTAAACACTGTGCTTTGCCAGATAACGCGATTTCCCGGTATACCAACGAAAGTATGGACGAAGCCCGAACTCGGTTCACCAAGCTGATATACCATCGTCTGCACCGGTTCATTAGCACGGTCGTTCTCACTGGAGATTAGAATCTGGATCCCTGGATGGCTCGCACGAATGGCGAAGGATACTCGTACATCGAGTCCTTATACGAAGTCGACGTCGACGAATGGCGCGGCTTACGAGATGTACGAAACGCGGCACTCTGCTTTCGCCGGCCCTTGCTCCGTGCGGACTTCCGTTTCTTCCATAAGAGAGACATTCCGTACTCGGCGTATCCTCGTTGGGAATAACGTACGAGATCCCGCTTGGGATACCTGGTCCCATAACAAATGATCGAGATTGATCGAATTAGGCGGAATGCTCGCGTCGTACGCTATTTTGCGCTGTCAGAGCACCGGGCGGAGATCGAGAGCCCTCGTGGATGTCCGGTGGAGCTTCCTCCTACTATTACCTATATCGGTTCCACGTTGATCAACGACCCGTTCTCGGGATACTGGACGGTCCTGTTCTCCGAGTTCATTGCCAAGATGACAGCGTATATCCTTTGCGATGCATACGATACATATCGGGTTTGGTACATGTCGCCAACAGCGCGGCGATATGCGAGACAATTCGATCTTTCCCTTGTGTTGGGTTCTCGTGCCAATTATGACGAATTCCTACTCTTGGTAGACTTGATCGACAGTATCGACTGGAATGGGGTTCCATTGGAGCAATCAGCTAGAGGCACAAGGGTGCGCCATCGAGATCATTCGCCGGAACGCACATCTAATGCTGGAGACTTTGTATGGTACAATCCCTGGTCCAGCCAAATAATCACGTCTGATCAGGCTCGTGACCTTCGTGCGAATCCTAGGGTTTGTCCTCCAAATCAGCGTACTGGATATGTGTACGAGTCCACACCTTCTCAGTTTGCAGATCAGGAGTATGAAGAAGCTCCCGGTGCTGATGCAGAACTCGATTTCGAGGATGAACCCGAACTATCCGGTACTGCGCCTCTGACGGCTGCTTCGCCACCAACGGCCATGGCATCAGGTGTCAACCCATCGATGGGGTACCATCATGGGTCCGCCCAACAACCGGGTTATGCGGAGGATCCCTTTTTGGAACCGTTGAGACAAGTCCTCTTAGTCGCAGGCTTCCCCGAAGAACAGCTGCAAGGAGATCGTGCTGATCTTACCGCCATGCTGAATAATCATATCCGCTGGTAAGCACCTTGACGGAATTTAGAAGTCGTCAGCACTTTTGAGGTGACAACATAAGCCAAATTCTTCTATTTCCATGACTTCACATGTTCCTAAGTACTTTTTCTTCTTTGTCTAAAGTCTTCTTGCCTTCTTCTTCTTCTAAGGGTAATGGGAATTAGCAGTCGCCCCGCGAAATCGCGTCTAGAAAGCCCATCATCGCGGTGTCGATCTCTGGAGGGAGTGGTAATCGATTGCAACGATGATAACTCACAACCTCTGAGCGCGGGATATGAGTTATAGGCTCCCACGTATCCGCTTCCGGAAGAAACCCGTACCAACGGATACGATACAGTAGTCTGCTGGTGTCTTTGTCTTCGCCGTGATCGATGATGCGATCCATGACGTATTCCTGGGCATTTCCCAACGTTTCGAAGGATGGCGCGAGGTTTCAGTTCACCGGCTTATACAATCTGACAAACGAACGCGTTGAATCCTTACGGGATATGAAAACGTTTTCGTTTCCTTGAACCTTTCGAGATGGAGCTTGGGAACTTCCTATACCTTCACGTTGAACCTGCGTAGTCTGTTCGGACAGCTGAGGGCCTTCTTGGGTCTCTGTAGCGTCGTTCTCGGCTTCTGACTGCACAGTCGTCAGGTCTACGGTTATCCGTTTTTCTTCACGTTTCTTGTTCTCTCTGTCCTTCTGAGGGTTCTGAGCCAAACCGGTCTTCGTCACCGAGGGTTCGGCTGGGGGTGCATCCACCACCAATGGAGGTTTACCATCATCTTCGCCTTCTTCTTTTTGGTCGGCTGCCAAGCGCGATCGCTCAGCGAGTGGCGCTCCACTTCACGGTTCAACTTGAACGAGTGATGTCGTGTGTGCAGCCGCTTCTGGACCGGATCTAAGTGGACCAATTTTGAGAATATCTTTTCTATCGTCAGATACTGTGGTCGTACCAGAGTGCTGGCTCTTGCCACGGGGCTTATTCAGATTTTTCGGAGAATTGCCATTGGATGCCACTGTACTGCCGCGCAGCGGGAGATCACGAACCGTGTCAGCGCCGTGTGCTACGGGAGGCGGATCGTCTGATTCGACGGGTAGCTCCCGTTTCTGCGGATAGACTGTGCTTTCTTTCTCAGCTTCCTGGATTTCCGGGTTGTCTGGTGCGGTTTCAACACGATCGCGCGAAAATCGTTCAACGTCCCCTCCTGTCTTCAGGACGACCGTATCATCGGTGAGCTCCACTTCCTTGAAAGGTTCGGATGCTACCGGTAGCAATGTGTGACGTGGTCCATCCTGCTTCTCAAGCCGTTCCACGTGAATTAAAACGTATCCTCCGACCCTGAGATCGGACAACTGTCTTCGATGTAGGGCGTCCCAATTACATTTGTAACGCGTTTGCGTTTTCGCCAATTCTCGAGCCGCCTACTCTGTTCCTAACCTCGGGTCGTTTCTCCACCTCAGATGGGTTTTCGCCGGTATCGGTTTGTCTATATCGTATTCATCCGACCTCATAGGCAGTGACTGTTGGCTACGTGATATCACGAGATCAAAAGGAGCCTCCTTGGTAGAAGTATGCACTTGCGTGTTGTACGCATAACAGAGTGTGTCTGTGTACATGTCTTACTCTTTAGGGTGATCCGCGATGTAAAGCCGAAGAGCGGCTAATAACGTACGGTTGTAGCGTTCCACTTGACCATTACACTGTGCATGGTAGGTCGTGGTAAACACGTTCTTGATTCCTAATATTCGACATACGTTCTGAAAGAACTTCGCGACAATCTGCTTTCCATTATCTGATAGCAGCACTGCCGGCGGTCCGTACAATTACACCCAGTGTTTGATGAAAGCCTGAGCTATTACCGAGGCGGTTATCCTCTTCAACGGTACAGTCTGTAGCAGTTTCGAGAATCGATCCGTAATTACCAGTAGGTAGCGATATCCTTGGTTGGAACGAATTAGCTCTCCAAGTATGTCGATGCTGACGAATTGTAGAGGCGCCTTCGCCGAGAATGGAGCCATCTTTTTCCTCTTCTTATATAGTTTCACGCGATTCATCGCACACGTTCGGCATAGCTTTACCGTAGCATGGTAGTCCATTGCCAACGTTGGCAAATAGAAGTCCCTTCTTAGTATCATAAACAACTTTGTCCCTCCTGGGTGTCCAGATAGCTTCGCATAATGGGCCAAGTAGAGTACACGACTCTTCAAAGCATGTGGAACCACGATCTGATCATGCTTTTAGACATGTCTGAGCAATATACCTCGTGAATCGAGCGAAAATGGCAAATCGTCCCCCCCGTTAAGACGAGAGCGTATTGCTGTACATAAGGTATCTGTGAGTTTCTCATTGAGGAGCTAAGTGATCGAGATACGCTTGAGTTGATCAGCAGATTCAGTTCCATGGGTTTCCATTAGATGGTCCAATTGGGAGTAATCCCTTTCATATTCTTGATCTTCAAATTTCGTTTCATCGTTGTCCATCTCCATTGAGAAACACGGTAAATCGTCATCGATTTCTCCTTGGGTTTCCCCTAAAGTTTCCAATCGTGATAAAGCGTCGGCCTTTATGTTAGCCAGTCCCTTGTTATATTTAACTTCGAAATCGAATTCAGATAGTCGTAAGCGCCGGCGTGTTAATCTCCGGGAGGAGTCCGTTATTGATAATAACCATCATAGAGACGAATGATCCGTATTGATGGTAAACGTTTCTCCATGGAGATAGGGTCGTAAAGTAGTCAGCGCCCACACTATCGCAAGGGATTGTTTTTCGGATACGGAGTAATTCTTCCCTGCAGCGTTCAGCGTTCGTGACCACTAACCGATTGGTTTCCTTTGACCGTCCGGATGGGTCTGAAAAAGGGCACACCCTACCTGATACTCACTGGTGTCGGTATCAAAAGAATAGTGTAGCTTAGGTTTGGGCAAGGCCAAGATTGGTTCTGTGGCGAGTTTTATCTTCGAAGTCTTGCAGGCTTCGTGTTCGGCGGGTCCGAATGCCTCGAGCTTAAAAGGCTGTCCTTGACACAACAATGCGTTCAATGGAGCTGCAATGTGCGAGTAGCGCGGTATGAATCGTCTGTAGACGTTACATAATCCAAGGAAGGATCGCAATTGAGTCAGGGTGGACGGTGGTTGCGATTCCCGGACTGCCGCTGTCTGAGATTCATGATTTGCAAGCTGACCAGGCCTAATTATGTGGCCCAAATACTTCACAGTATTAGCCAACCATTCGCATTTCTTGAACTTCAAAGTTATACCTGCTGTCTTCAACGCTTTGAGGATCTCCTCCACATGTCGTATATGACTTTCCATATCTTGAGAGAAGAAAATTACATCGTCCAGATAGACTAGACATGTTTTCTATTTATAGTTCGAGAGTAATATGTCCAGGGCGCGCTGGAAAGTTGCCGGAGCATTGGTGAATCCAAAGGGCATCCACTTGAAACGGTATAGTCCAGCGTGTGACACAAAAGCAGTCTTACCCTGATCATTTTCGGCTACAGGAACCTGCCAATAGCCAGTGTTGGCGTCAAGCGTGGTGAACACGTTCGAATTGCCTAAGCTGTCTATACACTCGTCCATGCGAGGCAGTGGATAGGTATCCCGTATCGTAACTGCGTTGAGTTCCCGGTAGTCGACACGGAATCGCAAAGAACCATCAGGTTTTGGGACTAACACCACAGATGAAGCCCAAGCAGATTGTGCTGCTTCTGTTACTCCTGCTTCGAGCATCTTGGCAACATTGTCTTCCTCGATCTGACGAGTTCGCGATCCTGCTCTGTACGTTGGCTGAGAAATGGGATGAGATCCCGGGATAACATCAACATGATGTTCTGTAGCGAAGATCTCTCCTAATTTTCCAGTCCACATAGAGGCATACTTTTTCAACATTTCTTCGAGTCTTTCTTTATATCCATCGGAAAAATTCTCGAGAACTAGTTCTTCTACCAGCTTGTCTGGGTCCTTCCGTTCTTCTGTCGGTTGCAACTGTTCCCTGGGACCTTCATATGCGCCAGTTGATTCGTCTGACACACCAGAAAACCCTAGCACTTCTGCGGTAGAGACATGAGTCGGAACCACTGCTATTGGGTGCAGCAGAGCAGCTGCAACGATATGATTCTTCGGTAAATGATAATCATTATCGGTAAAGTTACTAATGAGCATTCGGAAGGGTTTGTCCGGTTCAACTTGGGCAATTCCATTCGCTGCGAGAAGTCCTCGATGTTCGTACATCGCGGCATTAGGCTGGATTACCACGAGACTGTGTCGTTGAGTTATCTCTTGTACCCAGGTTTGGGATTGAGCCTTTAACAATGTAGGTTTCGACACACAAATCTTTGGTGATCTACGACCACGAGCCAACTCGTATTCCAATGAGGGTTGAAGTGAAGCAGCTGTAGAGACTCTTCGCAGTGGTATTCTCACTATTGGCACTGCCGAGCCATCGTCTAACGTGATTAGTCCACTGCGAGGGCGGATTGATTGGCAAAATCTGTCATAATAATCAAACCCCAGAACAATTGGTGCGGCCAGTGACTTGCAGACAATAAACTTCACTTTCACCAAAAAAAGTCCAAGCCGAACGAGCAACTTCACTGTTCCAATTGTTCTCACTGCATTCCTATTAGCATCTCGGATGTCCGGCAACGAACCGTAACGAATTTGTTCCTGATCTGTGGGTCCTAGTTCGGATATCCGAATAAAGTTCGGTCCGGCGCCTGCATTAGGAACTGTCAGGCGGCGGGTCAATAAATCCTTTTCCGAGCCGATGTCGGCATAATCTTTATAGTTCCTCTTCTGCATTATCATAATAAAGTTTTCCCGTTTCGACGGACACGTATAATGTCTCCAAAGACGTTTGAGTTCACAGTCAAACTGTACTCGCTTTCCGACGAACGGATCCAATTCGCTCGACGGAATATGATCAGTCCTAACCAGGACCTTGGGTTTCCAAGCGCGGGAACAAGGAGGCGAGTACTCCCTGGTCAGCTCTACGCGATGGAATAGGGCCAACCGCCTAAGGGTTCCCTCATTTAGTTTCCCGACGGAGGCGGGTCGTTTGCCATTGGGGCGTTGCTTCCAACTTGCGAATTAGCCTGTGGTGCTTCAGTGTTCTGAATCACTGAAGCTCCAGATTGATGTTTAGGATGATAGCTAAGCCATCCTTTGACCTTCCAGTAGGTACCAGCCAGCACTCCGGTTCTTTCCTCCTCTGAGAGAGTCTCGTAGTTCGTGAGAACGCGAACTAAATCCTTTGCAGGAAGGGTACATTCTGAAGACAGATGATTACGGCCATAGCACAGGTAGCATATTAACGCCTCACGGCGTGCTGCAGACCTCGGTTGTGATCGAGACGCTATTTGCAAATCCACCCATCCAGGTTTTCCATTCTTGAATTTTCCTCCCGGGGTTTCATGTATGCACGTGGTACTGGGCGTCTGCCCTCCATACTCATTTGAGATTCTTCCTCTTGGGATTCTGAGTGAGGTAGATCCTCTATGGGCACCGATGAGTGCCAATAATCCGTAAGGTGAATAGCATCGTGTTGCGATTGGTTATCGTGTCTAGCGAATGACGACTCTCGAGAGTCAACTGGAGTCCGTAGCAGTAGTCAGCGCATTCACTACTGCCTCCAGGCGTTCCAGACGAGGGTTAACTCGAGTCCGGATTTCCTCCACGTCAACGGTCAGGCCCAGTAAAGCCTCCGGAGCATTACCATGCCTTTCCATTATTTGGTTCAAATCCCCTCGCAGGGTTCTCACAACCGCGGGCATCGGGTCCCTTTCTTCTCGAAGAGCGAGTTCGCCTTGTTCTCGGCACAAGCGCTCGACTTCTTCGGCAATGATCGCCATCTGCGATTCCAATCCAATGATTCGCTCACGATAGGCGTTTGACTTAAATTTGAGACTAAGCACCTGAGCGCGTAAATCATTTTCTCCAACAGGGGTTACAACCTGTTGGTCTCTAGATTCACTATGGGAACCATCGGCCTCCGTGGTTGGTTCAATAGCCAACTCCACGGGCGTGGGTACATCCCATAGATCTCGTCTATCGGTCACCGAACGAGAGCGCATCATCGCCTGACGGTATAGACGCTCTCCGGCTTCTGCAGATGAGGCGAGCCTCTGTCGTGGGCGTGGGTCTGAAGGACCCGGGGCACCAGTACTAGACTGGGTCTTCTCTTTTTGCATTCCGAACAATTCCAATGTTCGGGGACGAAATAATTGAGGTATTCAATTGACTAAGACAGCGTAGTTAACTACGGAACTTCGTAATAGCTGGGAGTGGTCGGAAACCTCTCCCGAGATCGTATTTTATTTGAATTAAAGATAGGTATCGATTCCACGTTCCAGGTGTGAAATATTTGGAGTAGGCAACCACAGTATTTCCAACTCGGGAGACCACTTGTAGTATCCGCTCTACGGAGAGAGCAGACACCTGGGACAGTGTTCGGGACTGCCGAATGGGTGCTTGCGGCTAAGGGGAAGTTGTGGTAGAGCACAACACTAGCGAGCTAGAATGGGGGTTGGAAGGCCCCACTCGCCAATGAGGGTGGTTCGTACTATTGAACGGACAAGTACTTGTTGTAGCTTATCCAGATCCCTGCTTAAGGAATCCTGAACAAGGAACAAGTGAGTTATGAACCCGTTTGTTGTCGCCTTTGCTTTGCAGTCGGCGCTTCCTTCTGTGCCTTTAGAACAGGGCACAGGGGTGAGCGCCGCACATAATAATATCTAGATATAAACTTGGTTAGCCGATAAACCCCTCTACAGTACGGGATAATGGTTGCCACGTGGCTACTCATTACAGTATAAGCGCAGTTGCCAATCCGGTATTTCCCTACAAAGGGCCGAATCGGATGCCCCGTGGCAGACCGATGTCCCACGTGTAACATACCACCTCACGAACCATCTGCTGGGTGCCGCTTCATAACTTCATCCTAGCCGTTGCACTCACATATGACTATCATTATACTTAGCCAAAAAATCTTCCATCGGCATTCCGACAGTGCAGAATACTACATCTTCGTTTGCTGCGTTGGACATTCGTTATGAAAGAGATAGCGGGTTGTCGGCAAGGATCGTTAACCTCGTGATACAGGTGGAAGTTTGAGGCTCTTGTCACCTGGTATTGCCTCGTTCGTAAGTTGAGTAAAGTACTGTGGTGTTCGTCGTTTCCTTACATGTATCGTACGGGTTCTGGTTGTGCTTGTAGTTTTGTTTTGTTTGGTAGTAGTGATGCAATGGAACCGAGTTGTCCAAAGGCGAGGTTTTGGGGTATTCTTGGTGGTGTTCCAGGCCAAATCGTGTGAGGGATGTTCCCGATGGCCGGGTGATATGTTATGTTGTACTTAAATGCGGCATCAAAAAGTGCCGCCCCCCCAGTATGTTTCATCCAGGTTGCTGTGCACCAGTGACGCTCTAGCGGTTTGCATCAGTGTTTGGTTGATTCTTTCGGCCAGTGCGTTCTCTTGTGGCGTCTATAGTACTATTGGGGAGAGCTTAGCTACCCGATCTGCGAAAAAATGTTTGGCTGCTTTAGATGTGTACTCGCCTGCATTGTCGCATCGAAACAACTCAGGGTACCTGCCTGTTTTGTTCTTGATCGCTTCTGGGTGGCGCATTGTGGAGTTGAGGACTTCCTTGCGGTTAAGGAGCAAGTCGAGGAGTAGGTACCTGGTTGCTGTGTCTAGAAATGGCGTATTGCTTTTTCGTGATGCGAGCGGTTGGTTTGAATGGCCCCATTACATCAGGTGGTATTTTTTCACCTCTGTGCCTTCTGTGCTCTTTTCTGTGGTGCGGAGACGGTCTGGTTTTGGCAGTGTGACACGCACTACATGTTTGTTTGGGTGTGTTGTGGATAGAATCGGTGAAAGTGTGGGTAATAAGTTGTGTTTTGCCATTGTTTGAATCGTTTGCAGATGTATTTGTCCCAGTCTTAAGTGCCATTTGTGGAAAATGTGCGTTTTTGTTGGGGAGGAGGGGCGTGTTGCGCGAGTTGGTTTGCTAGTGTTGACGCTGTGTAGGTTTATCTTCGTCCTGGTGGTTTTAGTTGGTACTTGCATGAAATAAATTTTTGTGTCGTGTTTGCTGGTGTTTGGAGGCGTATTTCGAGGTTGTTCTGGTATTGTGGTGATGTGGGTGTGTGTGTCGTTGTCGAGTTTCTTGCATGGTTTGTATAGAAATTCCCGTGCTGTAAAAGCAGTGTGCCGTATGGTCTTTAGTTTTCCAGGGATAACTGTTACTCTTTACTGCCCCTTACGGTAGTGTGCGGTGGCTGTTATGCGGTCCACATTTGTTATTGTGTGAATAAAGGCTCTATTGGCGAAGAATGATACCTTCCCGTACTGTTGCGCTAAGTCGTGTACTGACAGAAAGTTGTGGCATATTGTTGGTGCATGAGAAAAGTTGGGGACGGGTAAAGTTTTAGGAGTCGTTCGAACCGTAATCTGTCCAGTTTGTGTGACGTTGTGGGTTTTGCCGTCGGCGGTGGAGGTGTGAGTGATGTGAAGGATCGGGTTAAGTTTGCTTTTGTTCGTGATCTATGATGGGTTTGCTGCAGAGTCGAGGGCGTATGACGTACCTTCATCGTGCGGATCGTGGTGGTGTTCGAAGGTCTGCTCGAGACTCGCAAGACGAAGGGATAACTCTTGGATTTATGTGTTGTCTGGGGTGTGGACTATAGCATTAGCACGATACTGTTTTGTCTGGTTGCGTGATGTGTGGAGCAAAACCCGGCGACGGGAAGTGCTCTCAAGGTGTTCGAAGCCTTGCTCGCTGGGGGAGGCAGACTCAGAGACAGAGCCCTCTGTTCCACCCGTAGTGTGGGGTGTAACTCCCACGGGGGATTCCGGCAGTACCGACGGAGGTGAGGAATAGAAACCGTTGGGCCGGGAATGGGTATGGGTATCCCAAAGAATGGGGGAAAATCCGGCGAAGAGGAAAAACGGGGCGAGGGTCAGGCACTAACAGGCACCGGACCCGAGAACCAGAAAAAGGGCAAAACAACAAAAGAAACCCAATACAGGGGCGAAAACCTGTCCTCGAAAGGAAAAACAAAAAGCACGCAACAAGTAAGCAGAACCCCCACGGGGTATCGGGCACGCAGGTCGTCTGAGCGGTCCCAAGGGGGTGGTTGCACGGAACCCAAACGTGGGCACTCTCCAAGTGGAGTCGTGTCCCTACGCAGGCGTTGCTAACCAGAGCCCGTTCCGGGTTGTAAGGCCGAAACGATGGCGACGAAGAACCTCTAAAGATATCGAAGACCAACCTTGGTTTCCCTTTACTCTGAGCTTCGGACTGTGAGATCTCGTCTCCCTAAGTAGGGCCCGCTAACTAAACTCTACTAATTAGAGCAGTGCACACCTGCCCAGGGCCATACACGTGGAGATCCCACTGTCAGGGCCCAAAAGTCCAATGTTCTAACAAATACCCGAAAATCGGTGCCGAAATTGAGCCACGTGTACCACGGGGCCAATCCAACCATGGGCCATCCGAATCCTTTCTTCACAGGCGAACTCTAACCAGAAAACCGTGCCACCTCAGCACACCTTAGAGGGGATCATAGTCATAACCCTCGGAGGGTTCAACCCTCATACTATGAGTTGCATCTTCAAGTATCCCCTAAATGGGCGTTGCTCTACATCTCCCCCTCATTAAGACGAGGAAGAACATTCCGAGCCGCGGGTGTCTCGCTTTCCGGTCACTATATATACTTCTCTCCCAATGGGGTCTTTCACCACTTCTGAGGATCGCCACAAAACCGGCACATCGGTACAACTTTCTTCTACTCCTCCGACTTTCGGCGATAAGCAACTTCTCGCAACAGCAGTCTCAACCAGCCCTCTCAAGGGAATGAACCCATACGTCATCAACCCAATCTCGGGGCCGTCGGCCTCCGCGCCGGCGGACAACGAAGCTCCCCAGCAGGGTGGATATCTCTCCGGTTTTGATGCGGCTCCGTCGGGTACCGAACCTTCCACCTCGGCGAGCAACCGACATTCTCAGGAGGATTTGGACATTAACTCGGTGGCGTGGAACCCCGCTCATGCGATACCCTTGGTAGCAAACTCCAGAGGTTGGATCTCAAACGAATCCTTTCGAAGGTGGAGTCCCCTTACCCATCCGGTGATATATTCCCGCGCCCCGTGGTTCCATCCGACAGCGGTTCGCGATGCTGAGCTCATCGACTCCTACGTGGAGGACGGCTTATTGCCGGGTGGCCTACCTGTCGAGGTTGTACGTTCTCCCGATTGGAGGGTGCGGGTAGCCATAGAGCCTCAGTATCTATACCGCGGTCGCGGGGAGTCCCTGGACAAGGCGCGCGCAGCGATGGCGGCTCTGGCCTACCAGCGATTGGAGAGGTCACGCTTTGACCATCTGGTTCCCCCGGAGTACGGGTTCGATGTCGCCTATTACTGCACGTACGGTGAGGTCTCCTACGGGGATAACCTGGCAGCCTTTCCCGAAGCCGAGTTCCGCGGACCGGGTTTTCCTCTCCGAGAAGATATGCTCCAATGGAGTCGTCCCATCCTTCGGGCTGAATTCAGGTACCTTCAACGGCAGTTTACCCAGTATGGGTTCGATCGACGCGAGCGCTTCGAGCGCCGCTCGCGCTCCCGTTTCGGGTTCCTTGTCCCGTATCCTCATGTGGAACTGGAGCGTATCCGTAACACGGAGAAGGTTGGGCGATTCGTGCCCCTTCCAGCTTCGTGGAGTAAGGTCGAGGTTCCCCGAGGGTGCTTTGCTGAACTGCCCCCGTGCATCTACTATATCGGGTCTCGTTTGATGCACGACCCGAACTCGGGATACTGGGCCCTCGTTGCAGCCGAGTGGGCAGCCCGCGTAGCGGCGCACCTCCTCTGGGATGCTCATGACCATTTCCGTATCTGGTATATTCCTCCGATGCTACGGACCATCATGCATCAGATCGACCTTGTCCCAGCGTTGGGTTCGGTCAGCAACGTGCAGGACCTGTATCCAATCTTGGACGTGATCGACAACACCCAATGGGATCGAGTTCCAGTGGAAAATCAGCCCGCAGGGGAAGGATCCGCGCGAAACAAGTCTCCTGGCCGGTACGATCCGGGCTCCGGTAACTGGGTTTATTACAATCCCTTCGAAGGGGTTCGCATCAGCGCAGCGCAGGCACGGGCGCTGATGGACTCGCCTCGATCGATGCCTGTGGGACACCCGACGGGGTTCATTTATACCGACGATTACGAGTACGAGCCTCCAGTAGACCTGGACGATCCAGCGTTGGATAACAACACGCCAGCTCCTAGTGGAGTACTCCCTGTGGAGCCATCTGCACCCTTCCAACCAGTGGGAACGACCTCAGCTGCGGCGGCGAATGCATCCGGTGGCGGTTCATCTGCTCCCCCCGGGTGGGGTGTGGACACCCTTGCGCAGGCGCCGGTTGCCACTCCGCAAGCGGATAGTGTGCGACAAGGCCTCGTGAACGCGGGCATTCCGATTCCCCCGGGTATGACGGATGTGAGCCAGATGTTGGCTTTCGCCTCCGCGTACCATCAGGGTCAGAATCCCAACGGTGGGGCGGGTCCCTCCTCGGGCTTCCCGTAGTTCCGCCTTCGGGCAATTGTGGAGTCCATAGCTTGGCGACAATAGTAAACTTCTGATATTTGCATAACTTCTTTTCTTCTTCCTCCCTAGGATCTTAACTTCTACTTCATCTTCTTCATTCCTTCTTAGGATCTTCTTCATCTTCGTCTTCATCTTCTTCCCTTCCTAGGGTCCAATTTTCTTCTTAATCTTCTTCTCCACTTCGTGGGTCTTCTTTTCCTTTTTCATCATAAACTGTCCCGATAACCGGTGCTGTGTTCCCCGGTTAACGGCGCTAGGCCGAGGGCCAGTAGACATTCCCTCTCAATACGTGTTCTTCGGGGTGCTCTCCTCAATTCCTCTTCAGAGGTCCAACATCTTCCTCACTTCGAGGTCCCATCCACACCAGTTCCCGTGGTGGCTTACCCGACTTGGGCACGATCCAGATTTGGAGGCAAGGTTACCCGAGCGCGTCGGTGATAGGATAAAACCTTAGACCTCGGAAGGTGCTCAATGGGTTCCACTGTATCCTCATCAGGCGAGAATCCGTACCATCGGACTTGGTAGCGAACTTCTCCCTCGGGGGTGTAGATGTGACGCACGATGCGATCGATAACGAATTCCTGCGGGTACACTTTTCCCTGTTCGGGCTTCTCTTCCATCTTGGAACGCTCTAGTTCCCTTGAGGGTGTCAACGTAGGGTCTAGACACACCCCGGTGGGTTCTTTTCCGTGTTGCGAGCGGGTCTCAGCACTTCGTCCAAACGGCGCCGAGTGGCCTGTGGGCTACGTTGTAACTTCCGTCTACGGAGTCAAAACGGCCCAGTTTTGGGTTCTTCTTAAAGCGGAGATCTTCTCCATAACAACGGTGTTCTTAGATTCCGTGACGGTTGAGAAACCGCGACGCGGTAGCGTCTCCAATCTCAGGGGGGTAAGACTTCAACGTCAACCCGAGCTACGGGGACGAAGGTTGCTCCCGTGCAACGCGCCGTGCGACGGAGGCGGTTTGCGCGACGGTTGGTCGTCAGAGCCTTTTGATTGGCTCGGTGCCATTCGACGTGTGCCACACAAATGCGCGGGCGCCCCCTGTGGGGTGACCGTTCCTTGTGCAGGAAAATCTGCATATGCGGATGTGAGGTGGCGCTTTCGACACGCGCTAGCACTCTCCTGAGCTGTCCCCGACGGTTCTCACTCATTTCTTTCCCATTCCTGAGGGTTCCAGTGTCTCCATAGGAGTTCCTATTCCCATTCCATAACGGAGAGCCAAATTTGGTCAACCTCGTCGTCGAGATCTTCCCCGTGCGAGTCCGCTGACACAGCTCGTTCCCGAGAAAGCGGGGTTTGAGTGTGCGACACCTCAGTGTCTCGTCCGCTGCGGCGAGTGATCGTCGGCTCTCTAGGCCTTCCGGGTGCGGAGTTCTCCACACGACTCTCCCTAGGCGGGGTTTCGCCATCTTTTCTGACGTCGTGCTCGGCTGGGTCGGCGGTGATGTCGCTACCCATTCGCTGGGGTTGTGACTTCTCTGTCGCCGGCTCGGTCGGGCTCGCCGTCTCACTGTGAGAACTAGATTCCCTGTTAGGGCGACTGGCTGACGCGGGAACATCGTGCTGCGCAGGAACTAAGTCCTCCTCCCCCTCTTTAGGCGAAGAGCCAGGAGGCTTGAATACCTCTGGTGGGGGAGTAACTCTGTAAGAGTTCGTTGACTGGGCCCTTGAGGGAGTGGTCCCAGGTTCGGGAGTATCCGAAGTTTCCGGTAGGTCGGTTAAACCACGTTCCGGGTGCGGAAGTATAACGGGGCGGGTGTTCGAATCTCCGCCTGACGGGTTAGCTTCCGTTGAATCATGCCCTGTGGAGGGCGTTGGTGCCGACACCACTTCCATATTTGGGTTGGGCGCTCGTGTGATGCGGTCCCTGGAGATCCGTTCGTGGCGGTTAGCGATATCCAATACCACCGTGTCCGGGTCTACAGAAACCACACGATAGGGTCCGTCCACAATTGGCGAAAGCTTGTGCCTACGTTCCTTTTCAGGATTGTAGTATTCCTTTCGAAGGAAGACGAAGTCGTCGGGCTCCACCTGAGGTAGAGGATTGCGAACCCGATTGTCAAAGTCCTTTTTGTAGGCGCGTTGAGCTTTGTCCATTGCTTTCCGGGCTATCGGCACCATCTTCGTAAGCCACTCCTTCCAGGCTTCTCGGTACAATCCCGGTGACGGGTAGGTCGACAGCGTCGGTTGAGCCTCGATGGCGACCGGCGGCGGTGTCCTCGACAGTACCAGTTCAAATGGGGATAACGATGTAACCCGATGTACCTGGGTGTTGTATGCATACGTGATAGCGTCTGTGTACAAGTCCCAATTTTTGGGGTGATCCGCAACATACGATCTCAAAGCGTTGAGTATCGTGCGGTTAAACCTCTCCACCTGGCCATTCCCCTGAGGGTGATACGTAGTAACAAATAAATTCCTTACATCAAGGATTCGACATACATCCTGAAAGAACTTTGATGCGAATTGCCCTCCGTTGTCGGATAACAACTACACCGGCGGTCCATATACGAACCCCCAATGGGTCACGAACGCTTGCGAGACGGTAGCGGCGGTGATCCGCTTCAGCGGCACAGTTCTCGTTAGCTTAGAGAATCTGTCAGAAATGACAAGCATATACCGATGACCTCGGGGCGTCCTGATAAACTCCCCTAGGATGTCTATGGCCACGAATTCGAGTGGAGCCCGTGCCGGGAACAGCGTCAACTTCTTAGAGTGCTTCCGAAGTTTGACGTCATTCTTGGCGCAATTGGCGCAGGCCCGTCTTACGGCGTAACAATCGAATGCCATTGCCGGCCAGTAAAAGTCCCTTCTCAACGTGAGGTACAGTTTTCTTCCCCCGGGGTGGGCGCCAACCTTCACATAGTGAGTGAGGTGTAATACCCTCTGTTGTAGGGTGTGCGGCACTACTATCCTCGGGCGAGGTCCAACGGTCCTGATTAGGTAACCCTGATCGTCGTCCTCGAAAGGTAACTGAAATCCTCCGTTGAGGCGAGCCCGAATCCGTGTACAGAATGGGTCGAGCTGTTGCTCGCGTATCATCTCCTCTGGAGAGATAGGTATAAAAGAGCCGGTCGGCGAATCCAGACTCTCGTTGACGAGTACATCGTCACAAACATCATCCGTCAGCGGTTGAGCTCCTCCCTCGAGGTCCGATACCATAAAACATGGGATGTCATCGTCCTCGTAGGGTTCCGTTTCCGCTGTGGTTCCCAAGCGGGATAGTGCATCAGCCTGAGTGTTCAGCTTCCCTTTCTTGTACAGGATCTCAAAGTCGAATTCCGACAGTCGGAGACGCCAGCGCATAAGGCGGCCCGAGGGTTCGGAGATCTCCAGGAGCCAACGCAAGCATGCGTGGTCCGTATGGACTTTGAAACGAGTACCCATCAGATAGGGGCGAAGTGTAGCCAAGGCCCACACAACGGCTAAACATTCATTCTCGGAGACCGAGTACTTCCTTTCATGGACATTCAGGGAACGTGACCAGTACCCAATAGGGTGACGTTCACCATCCTCAGAGGATTGGAACAGTGCACACCCTACTTTGTTTGCACTAGCATCGGTGTCCACTTCGTAAGGGAGCCCAGGATTGGGTAGAGCCGCGATTGGCGGTGATGTTACGGCATTCACCAGTGCTGTGAAGGCAGACGCTTCTGCGTCGCCAAAAGGTTCCAGTTCAACTGGTTGTCCCTTCGTCAGGAGCCTGTTGAGGGGGGTGGCAATATCCGCAAAGTTCGGGACGAATCGGCGATACACGTTACACAGACCTAAGAAGGATCACAACTCCGTTTGAGTTTTCGGGTGTTTTGCTTCCTTCAAGGATTTCACTCGTACTTCATCGATTGAAAGCTGTCCGGGACGGATGATATGACCCAGACACTTAACCGAATCGGTGAAAAACTCGCACTTCTTGAGTTTCAAGGTGATTCCCGCGTCGCGGAGTATCTTCATTACGTCCCTGACGTGTTCGAGGTGGTCATCCAGGTTGTTGGAAAAGACAATAATGGCGTCTAAATACACTAGACACGTCCTCCACTTGAAGGGAGCCAACAGAATGTCTATCGCCCGTTGAAACGTTGCGGGGGCATTTGTCAACCCAAAAGGCATCCTCCGGAATCGGAAAAGTCCTTGATGACACACGAAAGCCGTTTTGTCTCGATATTCCTCCCTAACAGGGACTTGCCAGTAGCCCGAATTGGCGTCGAGGGTAGAGAAAACAGTAGCGCTCCCAAGGGAGTCGATGTATTCGTCCATCCGAGGGATCGGGTACACATCCTTAATGGTTACCTCGTTCAGGCGTCTGTAATCGATGCAGAAACGCCACGATCCATCCGGTTTCAGAACTAACACCACTGGTGAGGCCCAAGCGGACTGGGCAGGTTCAATTACGCCCGCTTTAAGCATCCTCTCCACCTGAGATTTCTCCTCTTCCCGAGCTTTCGGTCCAGCCCTGTAAGGGTGTTGGGCAATAGGCCGAGTGTTCGGTAACAAGTCGATGCGGTGTTATGTAATCCCAATGGTTCCAAGGGAACCATCCCACATGGAGGTAAATTCACGAAGCATGTGCCTCAGCTTCTCCCGATGAGATGCGGGTACATGGTTGAGATCCCATTTCTCCAATTCCTGAACAGGATCCGTCTGGTCTGCTCCAGTGATAGGGGCCGTAACCTTCTGAGGTTTAAAGTGTTCAGCGTGTGGAGCTGCAGTCGTATGCTCACCGTCTTCCGCGATTTCGGCAGTGTCCTCCCCCTCCTTGGGGTCCGCCACACCAAGGACCTCTGCGATAGAGATCTTTGTAGGTACGACCGCATGCGGGTGTGGAAGAACAGATCCCAGGATCTGATGTTTGACCAAATGCTGCGTTGTCTTTCTAAAGTTGGCTCCCAAAACCTTGAAAGGTTTATCCGGTTCCACGGAGACAACCCCCTTCGCAAGGGCGAGTTGACGCCGCGTATACAGAGACGGGTTCGGTTGTACCACATGCACACCAATTTGCTTGGTAACAACTGTGACCCAAACCTGGGTTTCTGGCGGGATAGCCACTGACTTCGCAACCTTTACCCGTGTAGACACCGGGTCCTTCTTCACAGATTCCTGCGCGACAGGGAGAGGAACGCGGGTTCGCGCTGCTCCCTGTAAGGGTTTACGAACGATTGGGATCCTAGACCCGTCTTCGAGTTCCACAGTTCTATTCCGAGGACGGATGGCTTCCACGAAGCGGTCGCAAAAGTCACAACCCAGTATGACTGGTGCTGCAAGTGACTTGCATTCAATAAACTCTAGCTGAACCAGATAGGCGCCTAACCTCACCATGAGGGAAATTGTACCCAGTGTCCGTAGCGGGTTGTTGTTCGCATCGGCGATTTCCAAACGTGGACCGGTACGAACTTGAACCCGGAGCAGCGGGGGTAACAATTCAACATGAATTAAGTTAGGAGCGGCTCCTGTATCCGGGACAGATATTTGACGAACCATAAACTGGTTGGACAGGCCGAAGTTGGCGAATACTTTATAATTCCGCTTGGCCATTACCATAACTCGATCCGGAATACGGAGATTACGGGACCGTATCCACGGGCGACGGAGGACACTAAAGTATCCCGAATTAACGTCGGTGTCAGCCGTTCTCCTTGAAAGGATAGTCACAACTGGGGAGCGAAGCTGGAGCGCCTCGGGCGTCTTCAACTCCGGCTTAGAAGACGCCCCTCCCGCAGGGGAGACTCCCAAGTTTAGTTTTTCGAAGCGGACCCCACCGAATTCGGTGCAGCTGCCTCGAAGGGGACCGGTTGTTCCCCGTTCGCGGGTACTAGTTCTGTATCCCTGTCAGCAAGGTGAGCTCGGAGTATCCTTTGTTCCTCATAGGACCTACTCGGGACTCGAGCTTTCTCCTCAGGGGTCAGAGCCTCGTACTGAGCGATAATTCGTGAACCCTCCCGCAAATGTGCAGTCTGGTGCTTTGTGACCACGGAGGTAACACAAATAGCAAATCAGCTCTGCCGGGTTCGGTCGTGGACGTGAATCCACGCGACGTGGTGCTGTATCCCTCCATCCGGGGCGAGAGAACCGAGCAGCGGTATTCGCAAAAGGTAGCGATGCGGCTGGCACCCTCCGTCCTTGGGTATCGAGCGCAGGGTCTTCATCCGCAGTCGGAGCGGATGTCGACGGCAACTCAGACGTACCCATAGATTCGGGGTTACTTCCCATGAAGTGAATGTTATCATTGACCCCCACAGGGGCAGGGCCTCCTGCGAGTGACAAAGACGAGTTACCTCCATTGGCGAGGAGAGCACGTGTCAGCCGACTCTTTCGGTTCTGCTGGGCACGGAGAGTACCCCCCTCAGCCTGGGCGTACTGAACCAGTTCCAAGTAGGTCAGCTTGCGCTTCTCTTCCCGATGTCGGGCAACCAATGCCCTTATCGAGGGGTCCAAACCATCCACAAACATGGTGCATCTCTCGTAGGCGGGGAATACATTCCCGCATCGGTGAAACGCTTTATTCAAGCGAGTTGAATACACCGTTTCGGTTTCCATCGGCTTCTGCCGCGTATCCCTTAATGCAGGGATTGCTTCCTGAATCGCATTTCCAGTAGCGTATGACCTCAAGAGGTACTGCACCGCTTCGGGCCAGCACGTGACTCCCCCTTCCGAAACTCGGGATGATCCACGGACGGAGTTGAACTGGTCTTCAGCCATCCCCTTTAAGAAATAGGGTAATGCAAGATACGCTTGCGCTTCACTCATACCGAGGATGTCAGCCTCCTGGAAGAACCTCACAAGGAAATCGAGCACCAGAATTGGGTCTGTTCCTGTGAACTCCCTTTCTTGTAGGGTGATGCTCAGCCTTTTGATGTAGTCTTTGACCTTACCCGTTCCGTGGGATGTTCGATCTCCCGAAGGGTTATCCAACCGGTAATAGCGGTACGATAGCAGCTTCCGATAGAGAGGATTCGTCGGCTTCAGCTCCCTTAATCCAAGGTGTTTCCTACCCTTCTTCCGGGTACGGATTGCCCCTTGAGAGGTGTAAGTAGCCTTCGACCGAGTCGCCCGGGATGACCGGCGTCCATCTTCACTATCCGAAGATTCGGAGGACGAACTCGATGACGAGCGATTGGGATCGGAATCCGATAAATCCTCTTGGAGGTGAACCCTCTTCTTGGACTTGCGGCGGTCCCATTTAGCGGAGCGGTGTTCTTCGTCTTCCGAAACGTCGGGTTTATCCTTCGAGGCTTCTGTGTCTCCGTCCATACGGATAATGGCCTCGAGGGTGTCCAGCCGAGCTCGGAAGCGTCCCTCTTGCACGCGGTGTTCCTCCACGAGGCTCCGGTACTCCTGGATAAAGACCCCAGGGGTACCAAAGCTTTCCAAAAGGGAGTTCACATCCCTCCTCAGGGTACGAAGATCATCGGCGACTCCCTGCACCTGGGCGTCCTTCACCTTGCGGCGGAGGGTAGTAACCTTCTGAAGGAGCTCGACGTGAGCCGCGTTGGCGATATCGATTCGAGTCTCCAGGCGCTGTAATTCAGGGTCGGCCCGACTTCGGGGTGCTGCTGAGGGGGTCTCCATCACTGGAGCTGGGCCCACAGCCACGACCTCTCGAGGACCTGAGACCACTGAGGGTGCTCTCCGAGTGTCCGGATCGATACCGGAATCGTTCCGACTTTCGGGAATTGAGCTCCTCGACCTAGGCGGGGCCGGGGGCACTGAATCCGCTTGACGGCTCGATCCAGTCCTGGAACCACGGGTAGGCGGCGACATGCTGCAGACACGACACCGACGATTCGGGGTAACGATGAAATTCGATCACGAGATTCCCGGAGAACGGATGACGTAACACAAAACAAAAATAAAAACCAATTCCACCCTTTCCAAAGGGGACCACTACAACAAATCTTCACGACGGTGCTTCCTCTTTCAAGAGATATTCCAACACGTGGATGACCAACCCAAAAGTCCGAGAACGGATTCTAAGTCGGGAGACCACTTGTGGGGCAAAACCCGGCGACGGGAAGTGCTCTCAAGGTGTTCGAAGCCTTGCTCCCTGGGGGAGGCAGACTCAGAGACAGAGCCCTCCGTTCCACCCGTAGTGTGGGGTGTAACTCCCACGGGGGATTCCGGCAGTACCGACGGAGGTGAGGGGTAGAAACCGTTGGATCGGGAATGGGTATGGGTATCCCAAAGAATGGGGGAAAATCCGGCGAAGAGGAAAAAAGAGGCGAGGGTCGGGCACTAACAGGCACCGGACCCGAGAACCAGAAAAGGGGCAAAACAACAAAAGAAACCCAATACAGGGGCGAAAACCTGTCCTCGAAAGGAAACACAAAAAGCACGCAACAAGTAAGCAGAACCCCCACGGGGTATCGGGCACGCAGGTCGTCTGAGCGGTCCCAAGGGGGTGGTTGCACGGAACCCAAACGTTGGCACTCTCCAAGTGGAGTCGTGTCCCTACGCAGGCGTTGCTAACCAGAGCCCGTTCCGGGTTGTAAGGCCGAAACGATGGCGACGAAGAACCTCTAAAGGTATCGAAGACCAACCTTGGTTCCCCTTTACTCTGAGCTTCGGACTGTGAGATCTCGTCTCCCTAAGTAGGGCCCGCTAACTAAACTCTACTAATTAGAGCAGTGCACACCTGCTCAGGGCCATACACGTGGAGATCCCACTGTCAGGGCCCAAAAGTCCAATGTTCTAACAAATATCCGAAAATCGGTGCCGAAATTAAGCCACGTGTACCACGGGGCCATTCCAACCATGGGCCATCCGAATCCTTTCTTCACAGGCGAACTCTAACCAGAAAACCGTGCCACCTCAGCACACCTTAGAGGGGATCATAGTCATAACCCTCGGAGGGTTCAACCCTCATTCTATGAGTTGCATCTTCAAGTATCCCCTAACTGGGCGTTGCTCTACATGATGCACGTCGGCGAACTCTGCATTCATATTTGTTGCGAGTGGTGGACGCATGAAACGTGCACCACTTATCGATCCATCCTTGGGGTTTTGGGCATTTTTTGTCGGAGGGGGTGTATTGGCGTCGCATTGGCCGTTGAGGTGCTGAACATGTGGGCGCGTGGGGGGGGTGTTGTTCAGTCTGCTAGGAGTTCTCCTGAAGCAGTATGGCTTGGCGAATGTGGTTCGTGGAAGACTGAATGCTAGCTGGGAGGTATTCGGTAGGTACTATTGCAAATGTAGTGAAGTCTGGGTGTCAACATAACCCTTGTTTCATAAAGTTGACGATTGTAGCCTCGTCTTCAATATGCGGGTACGAGGTGTTTATCATTATAGTACGGAAAGATTCGTGTAGTTCCACATAATTTTCTAAATTGGTACCTTGTAGAAATAGAATTTTTCTGGCCTCTGCTTCCAGAAAATTGTGGTTCTGGCGGGTTTTGTCAGAATTTGGAGTTTTAACGGCTTTCAAAATTTGTTTTGGTGCAGGTTCCGCCACCTTGAATGCGAGCTTTTTGGAAATTGTTACCGGTCTGATTTGACTTATAATATATTTGAGCTTGTCGATTTTCTGTTCTTGTGCGCTGAAAGCGGCAGGGTCTGTTAATAATAATTCAATTCTATTTGATCCATTTTGAGAAGTGATTTGGCATCGTTAATAGCGGAATTTTTCGTATATACAGATTTTCAGAACGTTAAATTGTTGTACGATAGTGTAGGCAGTTTTGCGTGGTCTGTTGTTGTAAAAATCTTCTTTAGTTTGTGTTCTTATGTTATGTGTGTATAGTTGGCTGTTGTTGTAGCTTGGGTGTATAGGTTTTGGATTTTTTGAAGTTAATCTTGCAGCCGTTGTCTGCGGAGGTGTTGGAGTTCTCGGTCAGTTGGGGTTGGGGCTTCATCGGTGGTTTATAATGTTTTAGACTGATGGTGTTAATTGAGAATAAAGGCCCATTATCTGAGACGGAAGTGAGAGAACCCCTGACCTCCTCAGGGGTAGAAGCCCCAGTTCGATCGTGCATTACTTATATATCCTAGTGTCTACACGCCTGGAGGATTGGCCTCAGCTGAGGCCAGCCTGGTCTCATATGAGGCCGAAATTTCCGTTTAAAATTAACTGAAAATCATTCAAGATATGAATTTTAAAATTTAGAGCAGAAAAGAAGAAAACAAATATAAAACCAAACATCTTTATCGTCGAGGAAAAGCCTTGGAAATTGAATCAAACAGAGCTTTAATACTCTTCTTTAAATCGATATGCTTTTGGTGTAACAAACTTCAGTAGTCGCAAAAAAACAAACCAAATATTTTTGGCCTCAAACTATCCAAAAAAACATGTCAAAAGGAAATATCTCTTTCAATCATTTAGTAATGCATACTTCAAATTTAAAGGCCATCAAAGGAAGAGTGTTCAGCAATATGTTCCAGTTCTGCAGAGCTCGTAGATTGCATTTATTGCTTAATTACAAAGAAATAAAAAATGGCCTCATATGAGGCCAATTGACCTCACATGAGACCATCGGTCGTATAGACACTAGTGTGCGTTTGCGGGCGCCGCCGATGCTGTGCACTGCAATGGTTCGGGGTTTCATGGAGGAGAAAAGCGCATGGAATCCAAATCTGTGTTCGGATTTGAAATCATATGAGGGGGTTCGGTGGAAACGCTTATATGCGGTTAGCTTAACCATTTTTGTACATTGTTTCATATAAATAACCGAAACAGTCCCATTGTGCCGTGCAGTCGCAAAGTTGGCCACCCCCATGATATAGAAAGACTATTGTACGTAGAACATTTGATTCTATTTTTTCTTATATTTGCGCGCCAGATTTTGAAATCGTTCTTCTACTTTAGCACAACGTTATTCACTGGTTTTTAAACTGTATAAAAGAAGTAGAGTGTGGACATTAGAAGTAGAAGTCAACGATGTTTTTAAATGTCTTGCTTCTAAATTAGCGAGCTTTTTCTTTGTTTGACCTACACAAAGGCATTCAACTAGAACAAAATTGCCCGTTCTTATATTTATGCAAACCAGTGTAGTTCTGATTTCTACTTTCGTAACTATCTACCAGAGTAAAGAAATTACCGTGAGCAAAAACTTCAGTTTGCATCAACCTGCGAATACTGGACGTGTACTCGATAAGACGAAGTACTTCAGCCTTTCACAAATTCTAAGCGTCCTCTGATGCCGTGCCTGTTGCCCTTAGTAAGTCTTCTAATAAATATATTTCCAATGTTATGCTCCACTCTCTGTTGTCCATACAATCTAACTTTGTTCTTTTTCATGTCGGGGAGCCCAAGGCAAGACATTGTTTGTCGCAGACCGTTTACATCACCACACTTGATGGTGTTGTGCGGCAGACATCCTGTCGTATTTAATAGGTGCAGTTACTCAGCTGGAAAAGTTCCATTCTTATAAAGTCTCGTTCTCCAAAGCAATGAGATTTTGGAAGAATCCTTTCAAGGAAATTGAATCCCCTTCAGAATTTGAAAACGTTGAAGTACTTCTAAATATGGCCTCAATTGACCCACGCTCACACTCTGGAGAATTGTTTTCAACAGTGGCTCTTCTATCCTTTCCGTTCTCACCTGGCCGCACTTTTGATTCTTCTCGAAGCGCATGCCAGTTTGAATCCTTGGTGAAACGTTCTGAGGGAGAACGCAAGACATCCAATGACTTCATTCGACCGCGGAGAGGCTCAGATTCTTGTGTGTTCCTAGTCGTGGAACTCATTTCCCGTGCGGATTGAAGAGTAGGCGGCAAGAGTCCGTGAGATAGCCTGGAGCATCTTTTCACCGGCGAATATATACAACGGCCTTTTCGTAAAACTTCAGATATAGTACGATCCTTCACCTCATTGTGCTTCTTACGGGATTCCCTCGCTCCGTGTGGGCTAATTGTGTTCGCTCTTTCTCGATTTCTTCCAGCCGGTGATCTAAGCGAAGACCGCCGAGTGCTCCCTTTCGAAACCGAAGTTGAGCCATTGGGCTCATTGCAGGAACGAACTTCGTTCTCATCGTCGCTACAAGTTTCGAGCTCACGAAACCGCACCTTCGACAAGACATGTGAAATCTTCTTGCGTCGGGTTCCTTTAACACACGGATATGCCGGGGGAGCTGTGCTTTTCGAGGAAACAGGAGCCATCTTTTTGTTATCTTCTAGGCGCGACATTTTCGTAGACGACGAAACTGCAAAATAAGGATGTACCAAGAAAATGCCAATGGAACAATCAACAGAATGGATATGTCCGACCAAATACCTCAGGAGTTGTTCAGCGGGGAAGAAGACATAAACCAGCAAATTCCCTCCCTCCTGCACAGCAGTGCAAATATGAGTGGCTTCTTCAACGCTGAATGAAGCATGGAACAGTGGATGAGCTCTTATTGTAGGCGTTTGAAGGCAGACTAGGTGTAGGGTTAAATTGAGGCAAACCTCAGACGGTCACAATTCTTGCAACACTGAATTCTTGAATTGTTAGTGCCCAGATTTGAACATTGGACCTCAAGTGTTGCAATTCCAGAACAACTGTTGAGGATTGGACCCCCTTGGAGTGCCTACAGACAGTAAGGGTAGTTCCAACGAAATTAAGCTTCTCTAACTAGATTTCTCTAGAATTGCGGGGGTCGCGTTGCCTGACTCAGGCTGTAATATACCAAGGATGACTGAGTCGTAGGAGAACATCACTCCTATAACAAAGGCCAAAAAGCACATGTAATGGTTCATTTGAAGTAGAAGTCACCAGGGACAAAAGGTCGCCAAGCGGAAAAGTACAACAAAAGCTTGTGGCTAGTAGTTTGAAAGAATGAAGGTTTTATAGTTTCTCACTATGATTGCATATTGCATACCACATTGTTGTATAAGTGAATACAGATAAGATCACGGAAGGCCGATGTCTCAGAGTTCAAAGTTTGGGCTTATGATGATAGTATTGCCTTGTGATCAATGAAGTTCTTGTCCTTTAACGAAGAATTACTTCCTTATACAAAGCATTTCTGCCATCCATTGAAAGAAGCTGGGGATCGGTGTCGACCAGATTGAGGAAGATAACAGTTCTAGTTGGTACTATCTCATCATTCTGAGGGTGTGAATGGTGCTTTTGGTGATGAAGTTTTTCAGCGAACGGAACATCTTGTCCGTACATTGATCAACAGCACCGCATACGAAATTTGACACTTTCGGAAAATAGCACGCAGCGATATCGCGAGGGGAGGGGGGTGATCCAGTAGAAATGCTCATTGGATGTCCGTGAATACGCCCCAGAGCGGCGCTCCAAGCGCCCTGGTATCCATTAGAGCAACTGCGCCACCTGACCTTGACCATTCGTTCCCCCTACAGCTTCCAGCATTTCCTCGGCGCCTACGAAAGCTGTCATCCAAACGTTCGTGGTTTAGCGCATCGCAGTTCTGACGAAGACACCTGTTACCTGAGAGCATCTACCTTATCAACATGACTCCGTCCTCAGTTGACGTCTCATCCCACACAGAAGCGACTGTTGAGATGTGCGCAAAGGCCTTCGAGACAATATCTACTCAGCTTCGTCCTGATCTTCCTTCTCCTCCTGAGATTAAGCTGCCAAGTACCCACGGAGGATTGTTTGTAACATGGAGCGTTCCGCGTGGGAGAGATTTTCATTATTCCCTTCGCGGTTGCATCGGAACACTATCTCCAGCAGCGTTGCCCATCGCTATTCCTCGATATGCGATTCAGGCCGCGTTTCATGACTCACGCTTCGATCCGATTTCCGCTGCTGAGCTGTTAAAGCTGAAAGTTGGTGTGAGCGTGCTGTCGCAGTTTGAGCCTGCCAAGAATGTGTATGACTGGAGAATTGGTGTGCACGGCATCGTACTACACTTGCCCGGAGGCTACTCAGCGACTTATCTACCTGAGGTTTGTGGAGAACATGGGTGGACAAAAGAATTTTGTGTGAAAAGCCTGGCGGAAAAAGCTGGGTTCAAAGGGTATGTAGACGAATCAGTTTTGATGTCCGCAAGTCTAACTCGCTATCAATCTAGCAAAATCGAGCTTACTTTTGAAGACTACATGAAGAGGATTGAAGCCACTCATGAATGAGCGAGCAACTCAGCAGCTGGAGGATGAGGCTCTCTCTCAAGGCTATTTTGTTTTTTTTGTTTGACCTGTTTACGGTTGATCATCGCACGAAGGCAGGGGGGGCCTACCTAACAAGAACACACGAGATAGAATCATGGAACTTCCTAATGTGACCATATTCTTAGGCGTTCTCTTTCCCAAAAATTTCCACAAGCATTCCGACCCAACATTTAGCACCTTGGTTGATAATATTGAGTACACCATACGCGTTGTCGATCTCTTCGACAATCACAACCTCAAATTCTATACCTGACATAGAATGCGAATAGCTTTGCACGATTCTGCTTGACCCATCCACGACGAGTTTGTTGAGAGGATCTTTTAAACGCGATATGATAACAGCCAATCTTCGAGCTTCGCTTTTTTGTTCTTCACACCTCTCGCCTACGGTAGCAGTTGCTCCTGGTTCGATGCGTAGTAGCTGGGAACTCCAGAAGCAGTGACTCTGTTTTCGAACGACTTCAGTGCCATGGCCGCGAATATGTGAAAACGACGGGTCCCGGTCCAATACTGGAAAGTTTGTCTCAACTGCGACAAAAGCACCGGGAATCTCAGTTAGTACGTACGAATGGACTACGGTGTTCTGGAAGGCCTGGGTAAAACAATCCCCTTGAGCAAAAACGCAATCGACTCGTTTTGGATTTGAGCTGCAATAGTGTGGAGGCTGATATTCAAGAATAGTGATTCTTGAGGTGTCCCTAGTATTAATAATGCAAGTCGGCCGCGCATGATAATGCATAGGACATGCTGTGTTTGGAGGTGTTGTACCGACGCCAACCGTGAAACTGTGTGCCTTGTGTAAGACATAGTGGCCATCCGCGTCTTCCCAAAGAGGGCATGGCAGCTGGGAAATGGTATTGGCGTCCATATTTCCGGGAATGGTCGGGATGACCGCCTCGAAGAATGCCCGTTAGCATCACGGTGTTCCCGTGCTAATCTGATATGCCAATTCACATGCGAGAAACAAATCTCGGGGAAGATGAAGTAACAATGAGGATGAGGCAATATTTCAGAAATTTTTCGAATCCAAGGGCTGTTCATGTGATGTCTCGACCAGAGATGTGTAAATTACCGGATCAGCCCTGTATTAGCCCTTTTTAATTAAGCTAAAATGGAGCTTATTTTTGAAACAAAGGTAGTTTTCCCAAAACCACTGCTTTAATTAGCAAGAGCTGAACTCTTATTTTTCGAGCTTATTTGGGAATAAGCAAGATTTTAGGAGCGCGTTTCACCGGATTCTACTAATTGCTTACTTTGGCTCGTGATTGGTCCGCGCTGTGTTTTTCCCTGACATCCATTGTCTTGACTATCTCGTTTTGGGTTCTTGTATGACAAAAATTGAAATCATTTCGCAGAAAGTGTAATGTATTTTCAAACAGCAAAACGTCAGGATCTTTCTCTCGTAGTTCCTGATACACATGACGTACTGATTTGAGTACGTTTTACTCAAAGAAAGGTGTTCCGGAGTCCTTTACTTATTCCAAAATAAAATTTGAGCTGAGAATGAGGTTCTTAAACGAAAAAAAGAAGTTTTTTATTAATTATTTTCTGAAATCACCGTAACGGATCTCCAATGTAGATTAGAATAATTTGTTAATCGTAAAAATTGTTGTGCGAGGAAAACTCTAACTCGTGATTTACTTCGTGTTCATCGTCTTCGTGACTTTTGTCTTTTAAGCTACTGTAATTCTGATTGAATTTCGGAAATATGATGCAGCAATGTGATTTGCTGATTGACAGTCCACGGTTGGTGCATCACATTTTGGGCGGCGGTGGACAGATGTTGAGTCTTTTGCGTAGAAGCTCAAAACGGTATGCAGTGGTTTTGTGAAGATATCGGCTTTCATGTCGGTCTTTGATATGCAGTTAAAAGTAATATTGTTGGTCACAATGTGATGTTGGAAATAGTGGTGCCATAATTCTATATATATTTTTCTCTTGGTCGGGGCTTGGTTTTGGGCTATCAGGATTGCTGATAGAATATCCAGGTAATGCGGTGTTGCTTTTGATTGTCGTATTTGTGTTGAGTCGAAAAGTTTACGCAGCCATCGAGTATTTTTTGTGGCGTTTGGTAGCTGCGATGTCCTCGCATTCGGTATTTGAAAGTGGTACTATGTTTTGTTTATGGGATAGCCAAAACATTGGTTTGAAGCCTACACAATGTGTGTTTCCAATTATAGACTTTCCGTATTGAGCGTTTGCGGTATTGGAATCGATATATGCTTCGAATAGACTTGTATCGGATGTGTCACTGGAGGTCGGGGTGAAATATGCCGTGTATTTTGGTTCCTTTCAGGTATTGTAACACTGTTTTGAGGGCTTGAGAATGGTGTCGGAGTGGGTAAGGCATATCGTGTGCGGGGCGATTTGTGGCATAAACAATAACCGGCCTGGTGCCTTCTGTGATGTATCTCAATTCACCAAAGATTTGGCGATAGCTTTTTGCATGTTAAGGTGTGAGTGGAGTTTTGTGTTCTTGTTGATCTTAAGTTATTAGATTGTTGTAGGGTGTTCAAGTGTTATTTCAGTCCTGCATCTTCGTTTGTTTCAGGACGGATACAATAGAGTCCGGTTGGGATTGTTGGATGCGGCCATTTTTTAAGTGTTTGATGGTCAAGTTGAAGAATCCGGTGTAGGGTTCTAGGCGTTTTAATTTGTATTTAATCATCATATGGTTGTGTACATCGTTTATCAGGGTCTTTTGGATGCCAGTCTTAAAAAGTCATCTATGATGGTGCTAACTATGGTCATGCCTGCGTTTTGGTTGTTTGTGAAGAGCAACGTCCTCCAGGGAGGTTTTTGAGGACTTAAGTTTTTTCCGGAGCCTCCGGCGTGCAACCTTGTTATGAGTAGGAGTAATCCGTATTTATGGCGATGGCCGTAACGCCGGTGATGCACCGGCGAGACCAGGTGCCATACACGTGGCCGCAGCGCCCGCGCGACACGTGGCCGCCAGATTGGCCCCTTTTGTTAGACGGACATTTAGCTATTTAGGATAGAGTTTATTTATTCTATTCTACGGTGACTACAGTACTTAGGCCGCCGGCCTCGCGGCCGCCGGTCCAGTAAAGTCTCCCCAACAAGGGTGATCTTGGTTTTCCAGATCTTGGCTCTGGGTCGAACCGCCTGCATGGATATACAACTCCGTACGGAGGGATTTCCCGTGGTGCACGGCTTCCCAACCCCCTTGGACGTTCAAGCAGCCTTCGTGTGTTGGGTATCTATTCCCACTTCGTGGTTCCGCCCGTGTATACGGTTTGCTACACCCGGCAGTGCCGGCTATTCCTGAGTCCCCTCTTGCGACTCGTGGTCAACCTCGCCCTCTTGCCTCCGTTCCCATTTTCCTTCCCTTTTCCTCCCCTTCATTGGGCAATCCCCGCTCTTGCGGCTCGCACTGACACCTGTCGTGCTCGCCACTCTCGTGTGTTTTTCCTCCTCAGAGGATACGCAAGCACCGCTTCGGCGGATATTCTCGGCTTCTTTCAGCCTCCCTGCGCCCGTCGCGACGGTTCGGCTCCGGCTTACACCCAGCATTGCGCGCCGATCCCTGGGAGGGCTCTACCGCGCCGGTTACCTCGTGAGAGGAAGATCTGGACGTCTTCGTAGGTTTTCTCCCTTGGGGGCATTGTCCTACAAATTGGTCTCCCGACTTAGAAGTCAAGACCACTTGTGTCCTCTCTGAGGTTGTTTTCCGTTTAACGGGTTTTCTCCGGTCTCACCGGTTTGCTTTCTATTCTTCCGTCGAGACGGTGTGGCCAATGCCAAGGAAACTGCCTAGCATGGAGTGTCCTGCAACACGCAGCCGTTCCCGTCAAAGCGGTGATGCCAGGGGCACTGATGTTCCACAGGCCCTGGCTCCAACACCGGCTTCCCGGGAGATACCGGTCACCGGCACTGAAGACCCGCAGCCCGAATCCGGGTTAACGACCGTCGCAACGGTGGTTTCTCCGCCTCCGCGGTTGGTCGACCAAGCGCGGATTGTACGCTTGGAAGAGCAGCTCCGCTCCCTGCGGGCTGCTCACAATACCTTCTCGAGGGAGTTCACCTCTTTACGAGGAAGCCTCGCTAACCCCCCTACAAGTGAGTTAGCCGAGGATATCCGCGTATTGCGGTCGGACGTCAATACACTACTCGAGTGTTTTGGCGCGCCGTCTTCCTTCGCAGAAGGTATGGAGAATCGCTTCGAGCGTCTCCGAAGCCGACTTGAGTCGGTCGAGAGGACGTTAACCTCGCCCGCGAACGCGGCTAGACCGGTTGTCTCTCATAGAGAGACCCAGTCGCGGAACTGGAAGAGCCGGAAGAACCGGGATTCTAACCGTAAGCACGGACACCTGTCCGACTCATCATCTGAGTCGGACGGTAAACCGAGTGACTCGGAGAGTTCCGATTCGTCGGTGAGCGATGACCCACAGGATCGTTATGGGCGCTCTTCCCGCTCAAAGCGGTCCTCTACCACCTACGGGGCCATCCGGTCGCGCCCCAAGGGTCGGCGACAACCGGGCCTCAAACCCTTGAAGCCCACCAACCCTCTGTACAGGACACTCCTTTCCTACCGGTATTAACGGCTAGAAGATTCCTCTTTACGTCGGACACCGCGTGACACGGGTAAAGTGAAAGACTGCATCAAGCGGATGCAGCTTTCACTTCATAACCAGTCGTTTACTGGGGATGATCCAATTCTGGTCTTGGATTTCCTACACCGCTTTGTAGCGGAAGCCGATATACTCGGAATGAACGAAGGACAAGCCTACGTGGCGCTACCCTACTTTCTAAGGGGTGTCGCTGAAGATCAGTTTTTGTCGGTTCGGGGCTCGTCGCAAGCCTCCGAAGGAGGTGTGATCTGCTGGCCCGAGGCCGTGCAGTACCTCCTGCGTTCCTACGCAACCAACTCCGCGATACAAGCGGCGATACTCGCTTTGCGAGACACTCGACAACGCTCCGGCGAGCTCGAGACCGATTACTCGGTACGCCTGAATAAGGCTTTACACCGTTGTTGTAATTTATACCCCGCTGGAGAACGCTGTACGATGTTCATTGATGGCTTGGATCCAGCCATCAAGACTCTTGTCGCCCGTTACAGGGAACAAGAGCCGAAGGTGACCTACCTTGAACTCGTACAGTTTGCCCGCGCAGAGGGAGATGCACTACGTGCACGCAATCCGGGAACCCGGTCAGAGGCCGCTAAAGCATTGCTGCTTGAGTCAGACTCTTCTTCACCGTCATTTGCGACGGATGGCATCCCCAAACAGGGTTATGACAATATGAATGTCATCCATCACGATGGTTTATCTATTCCGACAACGAAATTACCGTCTACGACAAATGGCTCGGTTGACTCAACCGCAAGGGACACGGAGAACGGGCAGGTCTTCTATCTAAATGACCGCCGCACTCCGGCCCCCCGTATGCCGTACTCAAACGGAATGACACGAAGTCAGCGCCCTGGATGGGTTGGAAACCCGTAACCCGGAAGATACACCGATGCTCGGAATGCCGTACCGCGAAACGCGGGAGTGACGTTGGTGTGGAACTCGTACAGTTTGCCCGCGCAGAGGGAGATGCACTACGTGCACGCTATCCAGGAACCCGGTCGAAGGCCGCTAAAGCATTGCTGCTTGAGTCAGACTCTTCTTCACCGTCATTTGCGACGGATGGCATCCCCAAACAGGGTTATGACAATATGAATGTCATCCATCACGATGGTTTATCTATTCCGACAACGAAACTACCGTCTACGACGGATGGCTCGGTTGACTCAACCGCAAGGAACACGGAGAACGGGCAGGTCTTCTATCTAAATGACCGCCGCACTCCGGCCCCCCGTATGCCGTACTCAAACGGAATGACACGAAGTCAGCACCCTGGATAGGTTGGAAACCGGGAACCCGGAAGATACACCGATGCTCTGAATGCCGTACCGCGAAACCCGGGAGTGACGTTGGTGTGCCACTTGTGCTACGAGCGCGGGCACACCTCACTGCAATGCCTTTTATCGCTACGCGATATGGCGCGAGTGGTGGATAATTACGAAGCCCTCTCCCCGCAGGAGAAGGGCTCCGTGCCACTCACGTCATATCTCCGCGCGAAGACGGACTTCCCCAACGCATTGGCTCACACTCCGAGTTCTCGGTACAAACCGGCTCAGCCGGCACGCGCCGCACCAGCGCCAAACCACGCTGGTGGATCTCAACCCGCTCCTGCGGTAGCTACCGTGCAACGGAATCATCCACTCGTGGCCGAGGAAGTCGGGCCTTCGCCCGACCAGGACCCTGTACAGGGAAAAGAATAGAGGTAGTCTCTCCTTCGGGAGAGGCGTCCTCGGAGTTGAGGCTGACGACGCCCGAGGCGCCGATGCCTCGCTCCCCGGTGAAAATCCTGAAAAGGAAGGACACCGCAGACGCGGACTCTAAACACCTCGGTGTTTTGCGTCGACCGTGGATAGGGATTAGAAATAACCGGATCCCGGATAGAGTCTTAGTAATGGCCAAGCGTAACTACAAGGTTTACGCTGACCTTGGTCTGCACACGCAGTTTATGGTGAGATATTTCACGGTCCTGGATACAGGTGCTGGGCCGAACTTTATTGTGGAATCGGTTTTACCCCCGCCATTGCGGTCACTCATCCGTTCTGAAACGGTACCCGACGTCTCAGACGCCAA
Organism: Agarophyton chilense; assembly: GCA_030374765.1. Classification (NCBI taxonomy): domain Eukaryota; phylum Rhodophyta; class Florideophyceae; order Gracilariales; family Gracilariaceae; genus Agarophyton; species Agarophyton chilense. Next base: position 986,882 of record JARGXX010000079.1, read on the forward strand.
TAACAACCCGTTGAAAACGGTTGGTGTGATCGACCTGGTCGTCAGGCTAGGGCGGATGGTGGTTAAACTAACTTTTATTGTGTGCCGCTTGCTGGCCGAGCCAGTTATACTGGGATGTGACTCCTGCGACAGGTTTGTCGACGCCATCCGCCCACACCTTAAGCAGGTGGAACTTGAGGACGGATCGACCGTCCCTATTGTTCGTCAACCGCTGAAGCGGGCATCGAGGAAACACGTTTCTCTACCTGCTGCGCAGGAACCCACACCGGCGAACCGGGATTCTACGAAGCTACGCGTTGCCTCGTCAGTAACCATACCCCCGGAGAGCCAGGTTATGGTTTCAGTCAATTCCCGTCAACACGGTCTTCGGGTTGTTCAGCCCTTGCCCTCGTTGTACGAGAAATTTCAGTTAACCGTTGCGAACGGAATCGTGCAAGTCACGCCGAATTCCCCTGTCAAGGTGTTGGTTGCCAATCTGGGAAAGGCTCCCCAGACGCTGGCAAAGAACCAAGTCATTGGGTCTGTGACGCCGCACCCGCTCGCGATGCTCCCTACAAAGGTGACGGCTGCCGAAGTACTCGGAATAACTCCCTCTACCGAGGATGGTCTCCCGGTATCCGGTGCAGAAACCTCCGGGGAGGCACAGCAGTTGGCGCTCGATAAAACCGTCAAGACGGATGCATTTCCGACCTCGGTGGTTCCCACACCTGACACCAGGGCACAGCCTACGAGCTACGATAAGATAGACCCGATCAAGGCCCTCGAGGACCTGGACCTTAGTCATGTACCGGTCTCACACCGGGACCGCTTACGCGGAATGCTACGCGAGTTTACCACAATGTGGGACGGCTCACTTGGTGAGATCAATACAACCGAACATCGGATAGACTTGCTACCGGACGCACGTCCGGTTGCACAACCCCCTTTCAGGGCGGGACCGAAAGCTCAGGAGGAGGAAGAATTTCAGGTGGACAAGATACTCCGTGCTGGAGTCATCGAGCCCGCCCAATCTCCTTGGGCTTCACCGGTGGTGCTGGCCCTCAAGGCTGACGGCACGTGGCGGTTTTGCGTTGACTACCGCGGCCTCAATGCCGTCACCGTGAGGGACACCTACCCGATTCCGCGCATGGACGAGTGTATAGACTCGCTCGGGGTCGCTACCGTTTTTACGGCTCTGGAGCTAACTGGGGCTACTGGAAAGTCCCAGTCGGGGAAGAGGACCGAGACAAAACCGCGTTTGTTTGCCACTCGGGTTGCTACCGCTTCAAGCGGATGCCGCTTGGTTTAACCAATGCACCGGCCACCTTTCAAAGGGCAATAGACATACTGATGTCGCGTTTCAAGTGGCGCACGTGCCTTGTCTACTTGGACGACATAATTGTCTTTTCCACAAACCTGGACGATCACCTGACCCACGTGCGGGACGTGATGACCGTACTGCGAGACGCAGGAATAACCCTCAAGTTGAGGAAGTGCGAGTTCTTCACCGACACAGTGAAGTATCTCGGGCACGTCATCCGTCCAGGACGGTTAATGATCGAACAAGTTCGTATCAAGTCCCTCTGCGAAGCGAAGGAGCTCCGTACTCAAACGGAGCTCCGATCCTTTTTAGGTCTGGTCAACCTCTATCGACTGTTTATACCGAGTTCCTTGGATATCGCCGCTCCGCTACACGCGCTACTGCGGAAGCAGCCACCGAAGCTTGCGCCATTTACCACCGATCAGTCGGAATCTTTTCGCTCCTTGATTAAGACAGTTACGACAGCTCCCATCCTATCCTTGCCCAAACCTGGGCTTCCCTACTCCATCGACACCGATGCCAGAGACCACCAGGTGGGCTGCGCACTGTTCCAAACCACCCCCGAGGGGGAACGAAAACCAATTGGCTATTGGTCCCGCACGCTGAACGTCCACGAGCGCAACTACTCGGTCTCCGAGAAGGAGTACCTCGCAGTGGTCTGGGCGCTATCCACTCTGCGCCCATACCTCATGGGCGTTCATTTCACCGTATACACGGACCATGCCTCGTTGAGGTGGCTGCTGAACATCGCAGATCCTTCTGGCCGCTTAATGCGGTGGCGCCTGCGCTTAGCGAAATTCGACTTCGAGTTCGTCTACAAGAAGGGTGTCCAGAACACCCAAGCAGACGCCCTCTCTCGATTACCTACGACAGGTGAAGCACTTGCCCACCCGGAGGTCGACGAGATCCCGTGCTTTACCTTGGAAGGGGAAACACCGACGGAGTCGGATTGGCCCGAAACCGGGGAAGACACCATGGAAATGGATGAGCTACTCGCAGCGCGTGGGAATGAAACACCCGTACCCGGGACCTTTGTACCCATCTCCACCGAGGAGATGATCCGAGAACGGTTCGGCGACCCGTTCTGCACGCGCATACGGGCCCGCCTAAACGGTGGAGAGGACCTCCCGTTCGAGGTAAACGACATCGGTTACCTCGTCCGGACGGTGGACCACCGATCCCAGATCGTGGTCCCCCACACCCTGCAAACCAGGGTGCTCCACCTCTCACACTACCCGACCCTCGGGGGACACTCCGGTGGGAGAAAACTTTATCTAACCCTGCGAAGGGACTTTTATTGGCCCGCTATGGCGGTTGATTGCTACGCTACGGTGCAGTTCTGCACCCAATGCGCAAAGAACCGGGTGAAACTCCGGAAGCACTCCAAACGGATGAATCTTTTCCCCGCAAGGGCGCCCCTCGAGTTTGTCGCAATCGACATTCTCGGGCCTCTACTCAAGACGCGCAAGGGAAACAAGTTCCTCTTGGTTATCACTGACCGCTTTTCGAAGCTGGTGCGCACCGTACCGTTACGGAAGATCACCACTTTCACGGTTGCGAACGCCTTCGTTACGCACTGGGCGTTCGTCTATGGCCCTCCGATAGAGGTTCTATCCGATAACGGTAAGCAGTTCGCCTCTAAGTTCTTTCAGGACGTCTGCGGCATCCTCGACGTCAAGAACCTGTTTACTACCACCTACCACCCGCAAACAAACGGGCAGGTGGAACGCTTCAACCGCACCCTACTCGCGTCGCTACGCTCCTACGTATCCGATCACCCAATGACGTGGGACATTTATTCTGATGCTATCACCTACGCCTACAACACGCAGGTTCACCGGACAACCGGTCTGACTCCCTTCGAGCTTGTGCTCTCCAGGACACCCCCGCCAGTGGCGGTCGAACCCCAACACAGGGTCAACTCTTTCCCATCCGTGGGTCAATACCGCCTCAAGTGGAAGAACTGGTTTACCAAGCTCGTACCGGTCGCCCGGAAGTCCATGGAACGTGCCCAGGCCGCCTACAAGCGGGGTTTTGATAACCACTTACGCGGACCACTACCGGCACCGCCCAAGCTGGGAACCTACGTGTTCGTTCGCCGGGAGTACTACAACCCCCGGACCGACAAGCGTCACAAGCTCTCACCTGTCGCTGAAGGTCCGTTCCGGGTCGTGTCCTCCCTCCCCGGCACCGTTGTGGTGGACAAGAACGGCGACCACGAACGTCTTTCACAAGACTGCATCGTAGCCGCCCCACCGCCGCAGGCGGAAAACGCATCAGCCCCCATCGAAACGGCCTCGGATACCACGGGGACAGCGGTGGCACCATGCCCCGCCGCTGTACCGCACCCCTCATGGGGTCTCTCCGATATACCGACTTTATCGGAACCACCGGTAATGCCGGAAACACCTGGCCCTCGCGGCCAGCTACCCTTACGGGCGCCGCGCAGCGGTATTTATACCCGCCATGTGGTTAGCCCACCATCACCCGTCGCTCCGTCTAAGGAGGGGGAGGGGACCCAATCAATCGCGGAAGCATCGCCGTCGCAACGGAAGTTTAACCGGATACCCCGGGCAAGGCCCCCGAGCGGGCAACCGGCATCGTCGCCGGACGCCAATCCGCTTCCGCGGGACGAGGCGGTCAACCCGACCGCCACGCAACCCCGCAAGGGGGACCAAGGCGCTCGATGACCCGAAGCCGGGAAGCGAGACGCTACGGACGCTCCGCACCGCGTGGAAGCAACTGAGGGCTCCCCGCACATTCGCGGTCGCACACCGAGCGTTTCGGTCGATACCGGTACTCCGGCGGGCGCTGCGCAAGCAGGTCTAGCGAGACACTCCGATGAGAACGGTACGAACCCCATGGGGGAAAAGGGGCGCAACGACAAGTCGAAAACCGCCTCCCTTGCCGAACAATCGGAGCCAACCGTCCGCGACGGCCCGACCACCCGTCCTCAAGGTCACGTGACACGGGCGAGAGATCGGACCAATGGGCACCCGGCATCCCGGTCATTGGCTGACAGCCACCCCGCGGAGGCGGATCGCCGGGACGGTGAACCACTCACCGCCCACGGCGCACTGCACAGCGGAAACTGCCCACCAATGGGAACGCCGCAGGCCGCCAATCAAGCGGAGGCCTCCGGCGAACTGTCACCAAGACGGAAGGACCCCCGCAAACTCGCGGTAAGAGCGGACTTCAGGGAAGCCCCTACCGCCCAGCGGAAACACAACCCGGCCGCGCCGGCAACTTCCGCGAAGCGGTACGGCAGCCCCGGCAACCCGGCAACAACCGCAGAGCGGAATGACAAACCGGGTGACCCGGTACAGGCGACGACGAGCCCAGCAGCACGCGGCGCTGAGGCTCGGGTCACCACCACCCGGCAAGGCCGGCAAGTTTACGTGCAGGAGTACGTCGTCGACCGGATCGTCGGACATAGGTACGATGAGCACGGGGTGCTCCAGTACCGGACCCGCTGGTACGGATACGGGCCGGAGTGGGACACCCCGGAGCCCATCGAGCACCTCCCGCGCTCCGCGGTAATGCGATACCACCGCCTTGCGGGGACCGCACTCCCAGCCACGCTGGTAAAGGCCCAAGAGGGATAAACTGTGAACACGGAATGGAATGGCTGATGGCGCCACGCGCCATCTCCGTCCATGCCCCAACGCGGGGAAGGAAGAAACCGCTCACGCTATCCCAACGTCGTTGGTGGTCGTGCCAGTTACCTGGTCCGCGCGCGAAGCGCCCACCGTTAGACACGGAACTCCCAGCTAGGCTGGTTCCCTGCAACGCCGGAACCCCGGTTGAAGGCCGGTACCCCGGAAAGAAAGAAGTGGACTTGGGAAAGAGCGTCGGAAAGGCGACCCTCTTCTTTTTATTCTCACTACTGGCAAGGGCGCCCTAGTGACGCCGCCCTACATTCTCCCGGAAGCTGCGGTCATTCCTCCGCACGAGGTGGACCCCCGCCCAGGCGGTTGGCTAAGGCATCCCGCATGGCGGCCACATCACCCGAGATCTCGGAAGGGCGAAGCTCTACCTCCCGAAGGAAGCGCGCGATGACCTCGCCCCGCTCCGCGCCAGCGGCAGTTGCGGGCGGGCCCGCCACCGATGGAGTCGGATAGGAATCCGTTCGCACGGCATCAGCAGCCCCGGACGGAGCCGCACCACCGTATTCAACGGACTACTCACCGGCCTCGCCGGACTCGTCATCCTCCATCGGAGCGTAACCCGAATCCTCCGGTTCGTTGTCGACCATCGGGTCACCATCCGCATAGCCGCAGTAATAGTCGCTCGAGTCGACATACCCTCGCGGGTGGTTGGCCGGGACTTCACGCGGCGCATGCCGGCTGGCTTCCGCTTCCTCGCGGCTGATCTCGTGGTACTCCCAGGGATCGAAGTAGACGAAATCCCCCGCTAGCGCGGTATTCCTCCCAAATCCGGGGCCAGACCCGCGACGCGGTTGAATGCGTTGGGAGTTCTCCAGCGGGACCTCATCCCACTGGACCCCCTCCATAAAGTCGAGGAGGCCCAGCATCTCTTCTTCGTTCGCCTCGCCCCCGAGGGGGATGCGCATGTCCAAACGGCGGATCGCAGCCCGCACACGTGGTGGCACGTACCACAATCGGTATTGGTCGTACGCCTCAGCGAGGATAAAAGCCGCAGTGCGGACGGCCCATTCGCTTACCACGACGGACCACCACCCCGACTGGGGATCGTTCAAGAACGACGACCCTACATAGGTGAAGACTGGGGGCAGCTCAATGAAGCAACCCCAGCACGCCTCCAAGGACGACCACCAGTCTGGGAGACTGACGTACCGACCACGTCGGTGAGCAGGCGCGATGCGCTCAATCTCCGTGTTCTGGTACGGTACGAAATACCCGGTCGGGGCCCGCCAAGGCCGCTCATCGCGGATGAAGTTCTGAAGGAAGTTCGAGTGCGACTGCCGCGGTTGGTAGCGGAACTCTGCCCGAAGAATCGGTCGTGCCCAGCAAAGGGCTTCTTGCCGAGCGATCGGTGTGCCCCTCCAACCGAGGGTTTCCAATCCGTTAAGACGGTCACAGTACGACATTTCCCCGCGAGTGCGGTAAAGGTGGACGTCGAATTCGACCTTTGGCGGTATCGGGAACTCGAAAGGCGCCCGATGGTGCCTGAGGTATGCGATCCGCACAAGCGCGGCCTGAGCCTCCGCAGAGGATTCACCGCGTCGGCGGAGTATGTGGTGTACCGGGATGGCAATGCGATTACGCCAATCCCAGGACATGGTCACCACGCCGGGCAGGTCGCCCGGGAGCATCTCCGAATTATCGGTGTAGGATTTGATCAAATCCTCGTCGCGGACATCCAATGGGTGAAACCAAGGCGCATACCGCAACATCGCGGAGCCATGCCGAGTTCTCGGATTTGCACCCACAAGGGCGTCGTAGGTCGGCCACTGCGGTGGGTCCGCCTGTCCGCGAAAGCGGGCGCCAATACGGCGGTCTTCGTACGCGAGGTTGGTAACATCCCCAGGGTGGGGCGCGGACCGGAAGCCGGTGGAACCGCCAAGGGCGGGAGTCGCGGATGTGTTATGACGGTCGGGGTTGGACATGGTGCGTGTTGGTGTGCTGTTGTTGGAATCGGATGCGAAGAGCGTGCGTGGGATCCCTGGTGAAGTTGTGTTGGTTTCCGGAGACCCGGTGTCGGACGCGCTCTTATCATGACGAGCTGTCATGCCGACTTCCTCTTCGAGGTGTTCGCCCTGTCTTAAGGGGGGGATATGAAGAGCAACGTCCTCCAGGGAGGTTTTTGGGGACTTAAGTTTTCTCCGGAGCCTCCGGCGTGCAACCTCGTTATGAGTAGGAGTAATCCGTTTCACGGCGATGGCCGGAACGCCGGTGATGCACCGGCGGGACCGGGTGCCATACACGTGGCCGCAGCGCCCGCGCGACACGTGGCCGCCAGATTGGCCCCTTTTGTTAGACGGACATTTAGCTATTTAGGATAGACTTTATTTATTCTATTCTACGGTGACTACAGTACTTAGGCCGCCGGCCTCGTGGCCGCCGGTCCAGTAAAGTCTCCCCAACAAGGGTGATCTTGGTCTTCCAGATCTTGGCTCTGGGTCGAACCGCCTGCGCGGATATACAACTCCTTACGGAGGGATTTCCCGTGGTGCACGGCTTCCCAACCCCCTTGGACGTTCAAGCAGCCTTCGTGTGTTGGGTATCTATTCCCACTTCGTGGTTCCGCCCGTGTATACAGTTTGCTACACCCGGCAGTGCCGGCTATTCCCGAGTCCCCTCTTGCGACTCGTGGTCAACCTCGCCCTCTTGCCTCCGTTCCTATTTTCCTTCCCTTTTCCTCCCCTTCATTGGGCAATCCCCGCTCTTGCGGCTCGCACTGACACCTGTCTTGCTCGCCACTCTCGTGGGTTTTGCCTCCTCAGAGGATACGCAAGCACCGCTTCGGCGGATATTCTCGGCTTCTTTCAGCCTCCCTGCGCCCGTCGCGACGGTTCGGCTCCGGCTTACACCCGGCATTGCGCGCCGATCCCTGGGAGGGCTCTACCGCGCCGGTTACCTCGTGAGAGGAAGATCCGGACGTCTTCGTAGGTTTTCTCCCGTGGGGGCATTGTCCTACAGTTTGACGTACAGACATTGGTCTGCTTCTGTGGGGTGAAAGTGCAGTTTGGTAAGGAAAGCTTTCAAGCCATGGTTGTGGTATTACGCAGCTGGTGGATGAAGGACAATGCCCTTCAAGTGGGTTTCTTTGCAGGACTTAGGAAGTTCGCTCGCTTGAGGACAAGCTTGGTCTATGACAAGCTATACCACTATTGCGTGCTGACGGCCAGTTAGGACCGGAAGGGCACACGGGTGGAACACGTGGAATGCACGGATTTCAACGCTCGAGTACGAGGCGTGCCACACGTGGCCCGGATTCTACCTAATGGTTAATATTATTTAGTAATTTTTAGTATTTATTTGGGTGCGCTATCGCTATTTAGTGTCTATTTATTTTTCGGGCGCGCGCCCACTTTCAGGGGCCGCGCGCCACACTACTTAGGAGTTTGAGCACTGTTCCCCAGTAAACACCCTCTTGGGAGATCCCAAGGAAGGAGTCTTGGCTCTGAACTTTTCGCCTTCGGCATGTCTTCACCGCATACTGCGTGAGCGCCCGTTGCACGTTAGTTCATCCGCTCCTCTGTCGACCAGAGTGCCACCACCACCGTGGGTTCATATTTAATCGCCGACACTTGTCGTAGACTCGCCCCTGTATAGGGTTTTGCCCCGGTTTCCCTCTTGTTCTCCTTTTTGGCTCTCGTGAGTGGCTGCCTCACTCACCTCGCTCGTCCACCTCATACGAGTGTTTCCTCGCTCCTTTTCCGACAATGGCCGTGGTACCGCTCCGCCTAGGATTGGTCACACCCCGGACTGTGCCGTGCTCACCTAAACACTCTAGGTGTATCCCGCCGGATTGGCCTCGGTCTTACACCCGACTCCGTCGTGCCTTTCCAGAGTGGCTCTGTGTCTGTGCTCCGCTGGGACGCGTCTCCTCCACCTGAGGCGTGTCTCTCAAGAGAAAAAGATTCCGAACATCTTCGTGGTGTCTCCGCTCCAATCGTTGTCCTACAAACTGGTCTCCCGACTTAGAAGTTTGAGTCGGGCACACTCAGTCACGATTAATCGGAAAGAGGACTCAAAAATTGAGGTTGATCTCAGTTGCCCTCTTTGAGAAAGTTTCTTGGCCACACTAGCCGATCGGGTTTGGATACTCACGTGTAACGGATTCTGATGTCATGTCGTCCAAAGACCGTCCGAGGACGCCGAGTCAAACCGGTGCACCGGAACCCTCGCAACCATCCCGTATCCCGGTCCTTTCACAGTCTCATACCGGTGGATCGACTGGAGTGCCAGGTGGAAGGACCTCGAGACCTCCTGTCTCTGATTCGACACCCCCAGCAAGTGGAGCAGGACCGGCGTCTTCCGCCGCCCAGATGCTCTCCCCCGCTAGGGATGTCACTCTCCATCCCAGTTTTGCAGCTGTGGAAGAGCAACTCCGCTCTATGCGGGAAGCTCAAGTCATCCTTGCAGAGGAGTTCGATTCCCTTCGCAAGAAGGTGAATGACACTGCTACGCAGGATGTTTCTGAGGACCTCCATGTTCTCCGTGCGGATGTGAACTCGATTCTAGAGTCCCTTGGTGGACCCTCGGCCTTTGTCAAGGACGTTGCGGACAAGTTCTCGCGCGTCCGAAGCCGTCTAGAGACGTTGGAACAAACCCTGATGTCGGGGAATGATCCGGCCGAGCCGGTTGCAGTATCCAACAAGGGAAATAAGGAAGAGAACCGCCAGGCTCGATGGAAGCGAAGAAACACGGATCCCGAACTGTCAGACTCCCCATCCTCGGAGTCCGACTCTTCCGATTCATCGGTGGAAGTAGCTCGCCGTGAGCGTTCCTCACGCTCTAAGCGGTCAACAGCCACCCATGGTGTGATCCGCGCCCGCACGAAGGGAAGGAAGCACACAGGTTTGAAGGAGCTGAAACCGACCAACTCGCTCTTTAAGAAGCTCTTATCATACCGGTACTACCGTTTGGAGGACTCCTTTTTGGATCGTACACCCCGTGGTACGGGAAGAGTGAAGGACTTCATTAAGCGAATGCAGCTCTCAATACGAAACCAGTTGTTTTCTGGAGAAACCCCAATATTAGTGTTGCATTTCTTGGCACGCTTTGTCGCGGAATCTGACATCCTTGGAATGAACGAGGGACAGGCCTACATTGCCTTACCGTACTTCTTACGTGGGCTTGCACAAGACCAGTATCACTCTGTCAGAGGTACATCACGCGCGTCCGAAGGAGGGGTAACCTGCTGGCCCGAAGCAGTTCAGTACCTCCTGAGGTCGTATGGTACAAACTCCGCCATTCAGCAGCCTATACTAGCCCTGCGGGACACTCGCCAACGTCCAGGCGAGTCGGAAACCGATTATTCGTCGCGCCTTAACAAGGCCTTCCACCGCTGTGGCAATATTTACCTCGCTGAAGAGCGTTGTAACATGTTTGTCGATGGTTTGGACTCGGCAATCCGGACTCTTGTTGCTCGACGTCGAGAAGATAGACCTAAAGCCACGTATTTGGAACTAGTGCACTTCGCTCGCGCAGAAGGTGAAGCCCTGCGCGCACGCACTCCTGGATCCAGGCTTAGGTCCGCAAAAACGTTGATGTTACAACCGGGTACCCCGTCAGCTTTGATGATCGACGAACAGGCCTCTCGAAGGGATTATGATAACGTGCTGCTAGCCCATAGCGACGTTCATTCCATCCCGACAACGGAGTTACCCTCAACCTTGGACGAATCACAATACGTGATTGAAAAAGACACGCTACTCTATGCGGATAATGGTCGCGTCCGTGCGCCACGCGTCCCATACAAGAGTGGTAATGTCCGCTTTTCGCGTCCTAGTTGGAGAGATACCCGCCCCGCGGTGAAGTTCGCCGAGCTTCGCCATCCAACACCGGCTTCTGGTCTGATATTTCATCTCTGCTACAAACCAGGCCATACTTCTCCACAATGTGTGTTGTCCCTCCGAGAATGGGCACAAGTCGTAGTCAATTACGAGGCCCTATCCCTGGAGGACAAAGCAGCTGTTCCGATTGCATCGTATATCCGTGCTCGAACGGATGTTTTACGTCACGTGTCGCTTCCCAGAGCTCGGGTGGTACCTGCACCGGAATCCCGTGTCACCGACGTGGTAGGTCACCCCACCGCTTCTGCGGAACCTTCTGGACCTGATGCCCCGGCGTTGCCTGCTCAACGTTCTGAGCAGCCGCCTCTGGCGTAGCAGGCCCAGAAAAACTAAATGTGGGAGTCTCCTTTCAAGGAGAGGCGCTCTCAGAGTCGAGGTCGACGGCGCCCGAGGCGTCCAAGCCTCGCTCCCCGGTCAAAATCCTTTCAAGGAAAGAGGCCGTCACTGACGTGAACTCGGAACACTTTCGGGTTCTGCGTCGTCCGTGGAAACGTGTTTCCCATAACCGGTTCCCGGATAGAGTTTTGGTGATGGCCAAGAGAAACTACAAGGTCTATGCCGACCTTGGCCTTTCACCCCAGTTTATGGTGCGACACCTTACCGTCTTAGACACCGGTGCAGGTCCAAACTTTGTCGTGGAGGAAGTGTTACCACCTGCTTTGCAGTCTAGAATCCGTCACGACCACGTCCCGGAGGTCGCTGACGCGAACAACAAACCGTTGGATACGGTGGGGTTCATAGAACTGGTAGTCCGCGTTGGAGCTCGCGTGGTGAAACTCGACTTCGTCGTATGTCGGAAATTAGCCGCCCCAGTCATCTTGGGTTGCGGCTTTTGCGACCGCTTCGTCGAAGCGATCTTCCCCCGCCAACAGCGTGTCGAGATGGAGGATGGATCGTCCACTCCGATCGTTCGTCGTCCGCTTAGGCGTGCCACAAAGAAGCATGTCCCGCTACTGGCAGCACGGGAACCTGGACCGGATAACCGTGAATCTAATAAGCTCCGCGTCGCAGCGTCGTTGTGCGTCCCGCCTGAGTCCCAAATGATGATGAAAGTGACCTCCCGTCAACACGGACTCCGGGTCTTGCAACCATTGTCGTCACTGTATGACAGGCACAGCCTCGCAATTGCGAATGGAATCGTCCATGTGAAGCCAAACCGACCGTTTCACGTGCTGATCGCCAATCTAGGGACTGTATCCCAGTATCTGGTGAAGAACCGAGTGGTATGGTCCGTCATGCCGCACCCCATCGCTACGGTGCCGACAAAGCTGTCCGCAGCTGACGTTCTCGGACTCCTTTACTCTAAGGAGGGGGACAGCCCGGAACCCGTTTCATCACCGGTACCCTGGGTTCAACCTGTAACATCAGGGACGCAGCCCGTTTCAACGAGTGGTGACCGCCCCGATCCAGTCCAAGAACTTGAGGATCTGGATCTCACCCACTTCCCGGAGTCATACTGCCATCGATTGCGAGAACTTTTAAGGGACTTCACAACTATGTGGGACGGCTCCCTTGGTGAGATTGCCACTACGGAACACCGGATTGATTTGATACCGGACATCCGACCCATCTCTCAGCACCCATACCGTGCCGGACCCGCCGCACGCGCGGACGAAAAGGCACAAGAGGATAAAATGCTGCGAGCAGGAGTCATTGAACCAGCTCAGTCGACGTGGGCTTCTCCAGTAGTACTGACTCCAAAGCAGGATGGTTCCTGGAGATTTTGCGTCGACTACCGTCGGTTGAATGCCTTTACCGTCAAGGACGTGTATCCAATCCCAAAAATGCACGAGTAAATTGAATCGCTGGGCACCGTCACCGTCTTTACAACCCTGGACGCCAATTGGGGATACTGGAAAGTTCCGGTAAGGAAGCAAGACCAGGATAAAACCGCTTTCGCGTGTCACTCCGGTCTCTACCGTTTCAAACGGATGCCTTTTGGTCTTACCAACGCCCCCGCTACTTTCCAGCGAGCCATCGACATCCTATTGGACCGCTTCAAATGGCGTATCTGCCTGGTCTACCTGGATGACATAATCGTCTTCTCAGATAATCTGGACAAACATCTCACTCATGTGAGGGATATCATGACCACGCTACGAGATGCGAATGTCACTCTTAAGTTGAAGAAATGTGACTTCTTCACGGACACCGTGAAGTATCTCGGCCATGTTATCCGTCCAGGACGTGTTACAATCGAGGAGACTCGTGTTAAGTCACTCAAAGAGGCTAAAGAACCGCGGACACAAACCGAGCTTCGTTCCTTTCTGGGACTCGCAAACGTCTACCGACGATTCATCCCGCACTTTGCGGACAAGGCTGCACCGTTAAACGCGCTTTTGCGGAAAAGCCAACCACCAAACTGGACCCCTTAACCCTCGTTCAAACGAAATCTTTCAACTCTCTTAAGGATTCTGTCGTCTCCGCCCCGATCCTCTCGTTGCCCAAGCCTGGAAGGCCCTTCAACGTAGATACGGACGCCAACGACTACCAAGTAGGTTTTGCACTTTTTCAAACTGCACCCAATGGGGAAAGACCCCCCGTAGGTACTGGTCCCGATCGCTAAACGCCCCCGAGAAAAATTACTCCCTCTCGGAGAAGGAATGCCTTGCAGTAGTGTGGGCATTACAAACGTTGCGCCCCTATCTCATGGGTAATCATTTCACCGTTTTTACGGACCACGCATCACTTCGATGGCTACTCTCCATCTCGGAGCCTTCAGGCCTCTTGATGCGTTGGCGTCTCCGTCTAGCGGAATTTGACTTTGACGTGCAGTGCCTAAAAGGATCGTGCAACACCCAAGCCGATGCTCTCTTCTGCCTGGTCACTACTGGCGAAGCACTACCTGTCAAAGACGATGAAATACACTGCTTTGCAGTGAACGGCGACGACGCTACCATCGAGGACGAGGAACGAGACACAGACTCTTCAGATTCCGGTTCCGAATTGGACGACTTTCTTCTCTCGGAAGATTCCGAGAAACCCTTACCAGGGAACTTCGTGCCTATTACTCCAGAGGAGATGATACGGGAGCAATTCGCCGACCCATTCTGAGCAAAGGTCCGCGCTCAACTCAATGGAGGAGGTACTCTCCCCTTTCAGGTGAATGACGCCGGATACCTTGTACGGACCGTCAGATCGCACCCACGAATCGTGGTACCACACAACCTCCAGTCGAGAGTCTTGCAATTGTCGCACTACTCCAAACTGAGTGGCCACGTCAGGGGACGGAAACTTTACCTCACCCTACGCCGTAACTTCTACTGGCCTTCCATGGCAGTAGAATGCTACGCAACGGTGCGGTTTTGCACCGATTGCGCTCGGAACCGTGTCAGACTCCGCCGTCATGTGACGAAGTTGAAGCTATTTCCAGCTCGCGCTCCATTGGAGTTTGTGGCCATCGATATACTCGGTCCCTTTCTTACCACTAAGCGGAATTACAAGTTCTTACTCTTAATTACGGATCGCTTCTCAAAGCTGGTCCGGACCGTACCGTCATGGAAGATCTCCGCTATGAGCGTGGCTCAAGCCTTCGTCTTACACTGGGTCTTCGTCTACGGTCCACCGGTTAATCTCCTCTCCGATAACGGGAGACAGTTCGCCTCTCGTTTCTTCGAAAATGTGTGTCGCATCTTGGACATTAAGAACCTTTTCAAGACCACTTACCACCCCCAAACTAATGGGCAGGCCGAACGTTTCAACCAGACATTACTTGCAACACTCCGTTCATACGTTGCAGACCACCCCAACGATTGGGACTTGTTCACTGATGCGCTCACCTTTCCTTACAATACGCAAATGCACAGGACAACTGGATTAACGCCCTTCGAGCTGGTACTGTCCCGTGCCCCACCGCCCGTGGCGCTGGAACCACAGCCCACGCTGGATACCTTTCCGTCACAGACTGCTTACCGCGAACCGTGGAAAACTTGGCTCACGAAGCTCGTTCCCGCCGCACGGCGTTCAATGAGCCGAGCCCAGGCCGCTTACAAGCGTGAATTTGATACCAAAGCCCCTTGCTCGCCGCCACGTCTCGCCCCCGACGGTTATGTATTCATCCGCAAGGAGTATTGGAACCCAGAGAAGGGGAAACGTCACAAGCTGTCCTCCGTTGCCGACGGCCCCTTTCGGGTTATTTCGGTGGCTTCCGACACTGTCGTTGTTGACCTCGCAGGGTAACCACGAACGCATCTCCCGCGATCGCGTGGTATCGGCTCCTCCGCCGTTAACATCCCAACATACTGGTATGATTGCTGCCGTTGAAACGGATTCATCGACCTCCTTACCCCGAAACCACCCGCGTCCCTACGCGTTACCACACCCATCCCGGGGTTTGTCTGACCTTCCGCTACCCGCGGCGCCCATCCCGCAAGGAATCGTGTCACGCATCCGTCGCTCCTCCCCAGTCCACCCGACGGACACCAACTCTGGTGCATCGCCTAAGGAGGGGGAGGCGCCCGACAGCCGTCGTAATCCGGTCGATACCGTCGCTGGAAACGCCGCACCGTCGCGTGTCATTCTTCGCCCATCAGGGGTGCCCGATACCGACGTCCTGCACGACTCGACTGAGTCGCTATCCAAGCCTCAGAACGCAGCTGCGGATAACGCCACCAACACTCGCCGAGGTGTCACCACACGTGCAACACGGAATGAAAATGCGCTTGGCGCACCGCAGCCTGATACAGTACGAGTGGACGACGCACCGCCAAGTACCCCACACAGAAAGGCAGATAAATCTACGGCCCCGACGCCGGACAGCCAGCCATTGGAACGCTCACGTGAATACACGGAATCTCGCCGTGGGACAGAGAGGTGCGACAATGCGCCACCGCCCCAGCAAATCTCACCGCCGAAGCGAGCCTCACCACGCCGATTAGCGGAACGACCACCCGGGTTACACGATGGTGTGGGCCCCCCAACCGGAGTGGGAAGCGCCGAAACAAGTCCGGCACTCGGAGAAAATGAACCGCCGAAGTCGGGTCGACATTCTACTCAGCCGAGGACTGCCTTGCGTGCTACAAGGTCCGACCGGAGCGCAGCCGCCCAACGTGTGATCACTTCGGTACCCCCTGGCTCAGGACGGGTACCACCCGGAAATAGCGACACCGTCATACGGGATGGCCGGTAAGTGTACCGACAAGAGTTCGTGGTCGGACGCATTCTGGAGCACTCCTACCACCCAAAGGGGTATCTCCAATACTTGGTCCGTTGGTACGGATACGGCCCCGAATGGGCTTCAGACGAACCGATAGAGCACCTACCTCGGTCAAAGGTGGTACAGTATCATCGTCGTACTGTCACGGCTTTGCCGGCTACCATAGACCGAGCCCAAGTGGGATAAGAAAACACCCGATGGGGACAAAGGAACAGAAGATCTGGATGAGGACCCTTGAAAGAAGGAGAAGATGCACAGAAGACCTGGAGTAGGACACTCAGAAGAAGTGGAAGAGAAGAAAGAAAACAAATCCGTCATAGACGGAAGCAGTTTACTATTTTCGAAGCTGCTGCACACACTACCGCACAGCGAGATATACTAACCAAGATCACAAGGGATTACTTTGAAGAACCCGGATTGCCGTGCGCGCCAACCGAATCGCTAGCGGAGTTACTCCCGCCGGTCAGGCGTGCAACGAGGGCGTCTCTCATCGCACCGATGTCGCCGCTCGCCGCTTGGGCGTTCAGTCCAACACCCCGAAGGAACTGGGACATCACGACCGCCTCTGGGCGTATAGGAACCTCGATAACTTCCGGTTCGTCCGTCAACGCCGCCGCCACTGGATCGATGACCGCACCTGCGTGAGTCGCTCCCTGCGTCCGGTACGTCCGTAGGTCGAAGCCGAATTCGTCGGGGATGGGGTATTGAAAGTTTGCCCGGTTGATCTGTGAGTACCCGATGCGGACGAATATGCAATGCGCCTCCTCCGCCGACTCGCGCCTTCGCCGCACGATCGAGTGAACAGGAACCGCCACACGTCGTCGCCAATCCCACGAGGTGATGATCAAAGCTATTGCCATCAGCATACGACGCCACGAGTTTTTCGTCGAAGACCGCTGTCGGGTGGAACCACGGAGCTCTCCGGAGAATCGCCGCATGTTGACGCGGGTTCAACCCGACGAGTTCGTCGTAAGTGAGCCAGGTGTCCTCGGCAGGAGTGATATGGCTCGACGCTTCAACGGGACCCCGGGATCGGCTAGGCGCGGTTGACGAGGCACTCCCCCGCGGAAGGGGAGCCGTATGGAAACCGGAGAAGTAACCCCGGCGGGGATCGTTACCACCGTTCATCGGGAGTACTGGTCGCCGAGGTATCGGGATGTGGTCGCTGGAAGTTGGCGTACGATGCGGAAGACCGCTCGAAGTTCGAGGAGTGGTTACCGCGTTGTTGCGTTTGTCGTTCGGTGATGCAGCTCTGCCTTCGACAGTCGAGTGGTCGCTGGACGCGTTACGCGGCTCGCTCTTATGCCGGTTGGACAGTTGCCTCCCCGCCATGTCGACGGCGTGTTCGTCACCTAAGGAGGGGGATATGAAGGACAATGCCCTTCAAGGGGGTTTCTTCCCAGGACTTAGGAAGTTCGCTCGCTTGAGGACTAGCTTAGTCTATGACAAGTTATACCGCTATTGCGTGCTGACGGCCGTTTAGGACCGGAAGGGCCCACGGGTGGAACACGTGGATTGCACGGATGCCAACGATCGAGTACGAGGCGTGCCACAAGTGGCCCGGATTCTACCTAATGGTTAGTATTATTTAGTAATTTTTAGTATTTATTTGGCCACGCTATCGCTATTTAGTGTCTAATTTTCGGGCGCGGGCCCACTGTCAGGGGCCGCGCGCCACACTACTTAGCAGGTTGAGCACTGCTCACCAGTAACGATCCTTTTGGGAGATACCAAGGAGGAAGTCTTGGCTCTGAACTTTTCGCCTTCGGCGTGTCTTCACCGCATACTGCGTGAGCGCCCGTTGCACGTTAGTTCATCCACCCGTCTGTCGACCAGAGTGCTACCACCACCGTGGGTTCATATTTAATCGCCGACACTTGTCGTAGTCTCGCCCCTGTATAGGGTTTCGCCCCGGTTTCCCTCTTGTTCTCTTTTTTGGCTCTCGTGAGTGGCCGCCTCACTCACCTCACTCGTCCACCTCATACGAGTGTTTCCTCGCTCCTTTTCCGACAATCGCCGTGGTACCGCTCCGCCTAGGATTGTTCACACCCCGGACTGTGCCGTGCTCACCTAAACACTCTAGGTGTATCCCGCCGGATTGGCCTCGGTCTTACACCCGACTCCATCGTGCCTTTCCAGAGTGGCTCTGTTTCTGTGCTTTGCTGGGACGCGTCTCCTCTGCGTGAGGCGTGTCTTTCAAGAGAGGAAGATCCCGAACATCTTCGTGGTGTCTCCGCTCCAAGCGTTGTCCTACATTGGAGACCCGTAGAGATTCTTCTTAAGTCGTCCGTCTCGGCTGTCATGTGTGTATGTGCCATCGAACATCTGCATCTGTGTGACATGGACAGGGTGGTCATGTTGGTACTGGTCGTGGA
The DNA here is from genome assembly GCA_030374765.1 of Agarophyton chilense. Taxonomy (NCBI): domain Eukaryota; phylum Rhodophyta; class Florideophyceae; order Gracilariales; family Gracilariaceae; genus Agarophyton; species Agarophyton chilense. Next base: position 1,005,217 of record JARGXX010000079.1, read on the forward strand.
GGTATGTAGATTTGATGTCAAGATGCTCCAGTGGCATGTTGCAGGACGCATGGAGAGCTAGAAGGAGGCGTTGAGTTGTACGATATGCAGTGCATGTCGTGATGTGCCGAGAGTCGTAATGGAGGCCGGGCTTCATCGAATCTCTGCGTAAGTTGCAGCGCTCTTTTTGTTGCGTGGTGGTGCCGTTCTTCGAACGTTAATATCGGTAGAGCATCAGAAGGGGGATTGTTGATTGAGGTGGTGGTTTAAAGTCTACCGGATTCCATTCGATGCTGTCGCGTTGGTCTAAGGTGGTCGGTTCAGAGTCATGTGCTTGTTTTCATTGTGTGGCGTCCGGATACTTTCTTGCCTGGTTGAAATTGGCTGGTGAAAGTGTATTAATGTGGATTTGTGTAGCAATCGGTTGATGTCAATCGGCTCTGGTTTTGAATGCCTTGTAAGTGGTGCTGGTTGGATCGCTTTCTTTGTGGTATGGACGGAAGAAGAGCGCACGGATGGTTTGGTACTGTTGCGTTGCGAGGTTGAATACTACAATTTGGGTGAGGGAAGTCGGGTACATGCAATGAGCAGGTGCCGCTCTGTGGTCTAGTTTTTTCTTCGGAGCGTAATGGGGGATGCTGCCGAGTTGGCCGAAGGTAAATAGCCGTTGTAGTTGGGGATGGGTGCCGCACAATTTGTGATAGGGGGAGGTGTTGATGCTGTCATTGTGGATAAGGTTGTATTTGAAATTGACGTCTCTGGCGGCGTCCTCCCAGTATCTGTCGTCAAGTCTTGCGGTGGCGAGGATTTCTCGTGTGGTTCCCATCACTGTTCGGTTGAATCTTTCTGCTTTGAAGTTCTCCTGAGGCTGATGGGGTGGGCGGAGATGTTGCTGTACTCTATGGTGGTTATATATTGTCTGCATCTTGGAGGAGGTGTACTCTTTTGCATTGTCAGTTCGTAAGTATCTGAGGGAGTGATGCATGTTTTGTTGGATGTGTTGTAGTTTCTTTTCGACGTGCTTTGGTATATCTTTGCGATCTGTGATGAAATGCGCGATTTCAAAGCGACTGATAGCGCATTTAATGGTGAGCATGGGTTTGTTGCCGTGTATGGACGTGGGTTTGATGGGACCGCAAGTAACCGAGCTGGTATATTCCACAGTGTTGTAGTAATGGGTTTTGCGTTCATGTGGCGCTAGATAGAATTTGGAGGTTTGGCATGAGCTGCATGATATTTTGATGTCGGGACAAAGGTACTTAGTCATTGTGGGTATTAGTCGTTGCTTGGCTGTACGTGAGAGTTTGGCTTGGTGAGCGTGATTCATGCGGATATGCCATTCGTGGGTTTGCAGATGAATGTTCGACATTCGTTTGTGTTGCGCGGGATTTTGTAGATGTCGAAGTGAGCTTGGTGTAGCTGTTTCAGGATGACTGTTGGTGATTGGAGGTGAGGCGGTTGTTTTGCGTGAAGCCGGCGGGGCTGTTTTAGAAGTGCGCTTTCCGTGTTTGGTGGGTGGGGCGGTTGTCTTGGGAGTGCGCTTTGCGTGTTTGGTGGCTTTGGAGGTTTTAGAGGGGGAATGTCGCTTATGCCCAAGAGTGTGAGAGGTGTATCCATTTGTTGGTGTTGCTATCGTGCCCCTGATTTCAACTTGGTGGTTGCGTCAGGGTGCGGTCGCCAGGAGAGTCGATGAGTTCGTGCGAGTATTGTAGATTAGACCCTGATTGTTTGTGAATATCACCAGTCCTTATCGGGAGGCTAGGTCGTGTTCGGATAACAGATTGTGTCGTATGGATTTGTTAGACACTTTGTACGTGCTTAGGGTGTTGTTACTCTTGCTGTGGTTGAGGGTGAGAGTTCCATGGTGCGTTGAACCGCTCATTTGTTGTGTGGCTGTGTGGGTTAGTGTCGGTTTAGGAAAAGGTACCGTGGGACAGTGGGGATGTGGAATATGGGATGGATGAGCTGCGCTATCGAGGATGAAAGTACTCGTAGAATCGGTGTCCGCTTACGATGCGGCGTCGACAGGTGGCGGTGGTGGAGGTAATTGAGCTGGTGGCTGCATCCGGTGTGCGTGAATTTGGATGTAGGGATAAGGGGTAGGGGGAGAGTGTGCTGCGGCGGGGTGGTACGGTGCTGCTACCTATGCGGCAAGTCTTGCATAGTGTACTTTCGGCTTGTTTGGGGCGTTTTTCGGGGTCAGCGAGCTCTGCATTCTATATCCGTATGTTGTGCGGGTATCCCTAACGATGTGTAAAACTGACAGGGTGTCTGGTTCGCCGTGAGACGACGGCAAGGGTTGAAGAACTGGCTGCGATAGTAGGGTCATTTTGATCGTCGGATTCCATAGTCCCCGGTGAATGTCGGAGTCAGAAAAGAGCTGGTGCAGCGAACGGCAAACAGTCCCCTAAGAAAGGGGGCCAAGGACGTTCAGGCGCACCCAATTATGATAGAGATGATATCACATCCTTTCTCGACATCGTTGAAAAAGTAGAACCAGTCGGTTCTAACTTGTGGGCATTGGTGGCTACCGAATTTTCGCAGTGGAGCATTGCAAACGCCTGACCGATTCGGGACCAAGACTCGCTGAAGAACAAATTTGACAAGCTGTGCAACGCGAAGAAAAAGACAGGCCATCCATCTTGTCCGCCGGACGTACGACGTGGCAAAAATACTGGTCGTGAAATTCAAGGGAAGATTGCTGCAATCGTTTTGGGTGATTACAAAGAGCCTGATGCCGTAGATGTGGGGGAAAATTCTATCACGGAAGGTCAGATGAAGAGCCAGGGGAATGACACTATCGGAGGAAGAGAGAAGAGACGTGCAGTTGGCGTAGGAGGGCTGCCATCCAAGAGGGGAAAGACAGAAGAGGTGTTGGTGGAGAACGTGGAGAAAATGGCCGGGTTTATTGGTATGATCGCGAACTCAATGCACTCTGGGAATGATTCTGAAGCCTCAACAGCTACGCAAGAATACCTGATTGCAAACACTGTGAAGCAGGAGGTTAAAGTGTTAAAGGATGAAGTTCATCAGAGCATGCATGACGAACAAGCTATGGTTGCTGGGATGAATTCGGTTCTCCAGCAGCTTGTGGCAAAGATATCCGGCGGGGGCTCGAGCGTGAATCTGCAGTAACAAAAAGAACCAGAGCGGTTCTATACTTTCTAGCGTTTCCGCTCGCGCGGGCCCTACCATGCGGGGCTAAGTCCACGTAAAGGTCGCCTGCTCCCATTCGCGGACTTTACTTCTCGGGCAGGACCCGCACTCAGGATGATTCGGGAGCAGCACCGTAAGTGGACGAGATTTGATTGCGCCCTATTAGACGTGTGCGACAGTTCAATAAACGCACGGCGAGTTCTATGACGATTCTGCGCCTCATCGAGTAGGACGTGAGTGTTGTCTTAAGGCGTTGAAACGGGCCTTTTATAGCTCTGATTCTCCACTCTGCGCTCTGTCTCTCACTCGGCATTACGCGTTGCATAATTAGGTCTATAGCCGCAAGTTCTACTGACTCCGGTATGTCGCTCGTTTCGTTTGCTTTGCGCGCACGCAAAATCTTTCCATTCCTACATGAGGTATTGTTAACAAACGCAGAGTCTCCCAATATAGCCATTCCTGCGGGAGTCATTTCGTCGGATAGCTTCGGGTAGTACAAACCAGAAACACCGGCAAGCTTTGTGTCATGCCAACTGCCCGGGAAGTTAATAGCGGCATGAATTATCTCCCCAAAGAAGTTGAAGACAAACAAATTTGTGACTTCCTCGTGTTGTTCATAGCCTTCGTAGTACGCGTTTTGCAAGTTGATATCTCCATAATTCTGGCATGTAAACCTTCCACCATCCGTAATACCAAACACGCCCTTCAGCAGCGGTCCGAAATGACGATTGTCTTCCAAAAGTGCAGCAGAGGCTTTTTTTTCTTCTACAGTAGGCCATCGGATTTCAAAAAGCAGTGCTTGATCCTGATTAATCGCTTTCAGTATAACATCAAGTGAGTAGTCGAGCCAAACACTCATTGACGATGGGAGTATACCAAAAAAGGGACACAGCTGATACATATTGCAGCTGTTCTTCAGATAGTATAGGGAAAGTCCAAGCAAATCTACGGATTGCATGATTGGTTTTCGTTCCTTTGTAGTATTGCTGGTTCTGTAAGGGCTCCCGTAGTTGCAGTTTGAACGAGTGGAGACGAACAGCGGCAGTAACGTCTGAAAGACAACGCGTCGTGTGAAGTTGGTAACGACAATGAAATCACTGTCTGTACCAAGGTGCAAAAGTCGTTGCCATGGTGTTTCATCGCCTTCATTATTGGGGTGCAGCAATCCCTGACGTTTGTGCTCAGCCAGTTTGTGGGACCTTCTTGGGCGTCTCGAACGTTTTCTTATTGTCACAAGGACGCTTAACGTAGTCATAAATGCTCCTACCGCCGCCGAGAGAGCCGCTTTTGCCTGACGTGAAATCATTTCGTCACGTCAGGCGTTTGGCGGGCTGTTTGGAACTCTGAAAGATCCCTTGAAGGGTCCTTTCAGAAAGGCGGGTTTGGTTCTGCACAGGTCAAAAATTGAGCAGTTTTATTGGCTCAAATTTGACCAGGCGACGATTTGATTATTTCTGCATTCACCCAATAGTAACGGTAGCGGTCCCCCTTTCACTTCACAGGGGAGCCCCCAGATTGGCTACACACCAACAAGGCAACAGCCCTGCTCACCACATGTTTGTTTCCCTTAAGCCTCACAGCATCACCAGCGCTCTGGGAGAGAATTCTCAACCCCCACCCCCGTACCACTGCCTTTTCCCGGTCCTCCGTCCTTTCCTTCCTCTCTCATTCTCTCATACTAAAAGCTCGAGCAGCACCCATCTTCTCGCCCCTCCCCTGATCCACCCTGCACTGCGGCCTTCATTTTTGTGGAGGAGCAACGACAACGGTTGAGCCCTGTAAGCCACCGGGCCCTGAGGGAACTGACAGATGCCTCGTGGACTGGCCGACCTCAGCTGGACTGATTTATATTATTAATTTTTTTAATTAGTGTAATAGATTGGCATTACAGTGCTAGAAAGATCCCAGCCCCTCGACAGTACTATTTACTTGGCTTGAGTGACGCTTCTCACTTAGAGTAAGGTAGGTACCGTTAGGATACTAAATAACCTCCCTTTGGTATATTAGTTCCATCCATTGGTCGTCAAGCCATCGTTTCCGTAGCTCCAACCTGTAGGAATACGCAGTAAACGCCAACCCATTGCACCAAGTACTTTGGGAGTGCCGCCGTCAAGGATTCGAACCTTAGGACCCGCTCTACCACGCTACCACCGGTCGAGACCCGTATGCTGACCCACCAGTCATTGAGTTACATTTTGTTCTCCCCACTTAGAATCCTCTAGTAATAATTCAACGGACCACTGGAACGAAGAATTATCCGGATTCTAACCTTGGTTTAATTCTCCAACGGACCAGAAGTACAGAAGCAACCTCCATTATGGATGCAGGAAACACAACCAACCGACCCGACCATAGGACTCCCACGGCAGGGCCAGCTGCCACTGCAACGCCGACGATGTCGCCTGAACGTCAGGTTGATAATGTTAGCGACCGCAGGAGCACTAGAAGCCAGCCGCAAGGAATACGGACTGCTCTGGACGACCCTGAAAGGAATCGCCGAGAACCCATGGTAGCAGCGCGTTTATAAGAACGCCTCATCAGGACTACCTCTAGGCCAGAAACACGACAAAGAGAACCCCGTAAGACCGAAGGAATTAGAGAGAGTATTCCCACAGGGATTGCTGACCTTCTCTGGCCCCGTCTCCATGAGCTCTGCTCAGCCCATGTGGATTCCACTGTGGACATGCGACTCGCCACGGCGATCGCTGACCAAACGGATTAGCTCGTTACGCGAATCGTCCCCAAGGTCATGGATTCTGAGCTATTCTTAGACTACCTCATTCAGGCCGTTCAAGGGGCAGTCACCAGCCAGTCAGGCAACGCAGTCCCTAGGACCACTTCACATGTCAACCATCCGGCTTCCATATGGAAATCCCCTACCGAACCCCCAGGAGTGGCGGTATTACCCGCCCCTCGCCGGGAAAACCATCAAGAACATCCAATAGAAAGACAATCTAGGAGCAAAAGAGAGGCTCCGCGTCTAGAAGAGAGAAATATTGCCCTACCCAAAGGGCAATATGTGGTACAGCGACCTCAGGGCTCCTTCGTATCCAATAGAGAGATCGCTCCTTTAGGTCCCTATTTTGCTGGGAAGAAAAGAAGTAACTGCAGGAGAAAGAAGAACAGAAAAAGCAAGAAAAGAGACCATTTGGACACGAGTGATTCCGAATCGGCCTCGACCGAAACGACCAATTCGGAAGTAGATGAGGCTGCCGTTTGAGAACTCAAACCACTGACAACGACAAACGAACTTTTCGTTAAGGTTTTAGACTACCGTAACTACTGGCTGGCCGACCGGTCCGCAAAATATTTTGGTTCGGTGGCTCGAAGAGTCACCAAACGGGCCAAACAAATACCACTAACCATTACGGAGAAGTGCTTGGGTTCCGATTCCATTGCTCTCCTTAGATTCCTCAGTTTGTTCCGTACAGTCTGTGATCAGAACGTTGTCCAAGAGGGCGCCGCTCTGTACCTTTTCCAATTCTTCTTTACAGGAAAGGCGCGTGACCAAGTGATTCCGAAGATATCTGGCACAACTGACCTCGTCGATGCTCAAGACCGTGAGCTCCTCAGGTCATATCCTCAGGTCATATCCTCAGGTTATTCATTAGCTCTTGGAAACTTACGCCACGGATGACGTTATAATGGATGCCCATCAGGAAGTAATATCCTTTAGGCAGAGCTCCAACATGACCGAATCGGCTTTCGCAGACGACCTATGGAAGAAGGCTTACCGATGTGGAAACGTGTTCTCCGAAGGACGGCTTCAACGCCACTTCATCACGGGACTGCTCCCTGCCATTCGGACACATGTTCGCAATTCCAACACGGAAAACCCGCATTAATCATTCCGAAGGCTCGTTACCTACGCCGAGGGTTATGGCAAAACCTACAGAACCTCCGGGCGCAACGCTGATATATCCAGAGGACACGCAACTCCATTGCGTAAACCCAACCAAGCCGATTTGGTTAGCTCCACGGATTCGGACATGGATGCACCACTCCATTAAGATGATTCGGTCCTCGCGGTCAATTTCAGTGTTCCTCCGTGCGGGCCCCCATCATATACCTGCCAGGGAACTACAGCGACCACTGGACCACCCACACCCAATTATTCTCCCTTTCCGCCCCGTAAGGACGTTTTTGTTCGGTTCCCAAGGGCTTGCTTTTTCTGCCTTTCAATGGTTCAACCTTGTGATTGCACGAGATATCTGCCTGAGGACACACGAACAAACCTTCTAGCTCTCAGGGAAGAGAATTACCGGGTGCGGAGATCCCAAGAAATGTTTACCAAGGCACAGCAACGAACCACAGGGACCCCTGGAAGCTCACGCTATGCCACGCCTCCGAATACTCCGATCAAAGCCCCACAGGTCCACGCCATTATAGATCCTACGGACGACCCCGAAGAGGAATCCTATCCTCAGGAGGAAACGGAAACCCCATCGGAAAACTCTTAGAGGGTCGACGCGAGGCAAATCCTCCCTCTTTAAGCCCCTGTCTCCACCAATTGGACGGTCATGAGCCGAAATGCTCTTCACCTCCCAATACAAACCACCCAGAATGGACCACTCAGGTTGAACCAGAATCGGAACACAGTAACGACCCCGTCTGTATCCTCAGGAAAGAGAATTACAAAGTTTGAGTAACCGTGGGAATTTGTTCCAAAAACTCTTGAGTGACCACAGCCGTATTGGACACAGGCGCTGGTCCCAACTTGGTCCTATCATCCTAAGCTACTGCCACTGGGTTGGCAAGTTTTCGTTCAGGCAAGGAAGACCCCAAGGATTATCGATGCGTCACGTAGACCAATGGACATCAAAGAGATAGTACCACTTTACCTCCAGGTAGGACAATTCAAAGTCCGCACGTGGTTTCTTGTATGTCCTAACTTGGGCGCTGAGGCAATCCTAGGGACCTCTGTTATCGATCGATACATTAAGGCCATTTATCCAGGCCTTAGAAAAGTCGCATTCTATTGCGCACCTTCCATCTCCAGAACTAGATCCGCCCCAAAGCCAGAAGCTAACCGCAAAAGGGCGGTTGTCTATGAAAACACGAAGTCTAATAAGGTCTGCCTGTCAAAAGCCATAACGATACCCCCCATGACTCAAATCGCTGTATCAGTCCATTCACAGTCCTCACGTCTCGTAACGATTCAGAACCACCCGAAAACGGTTCTGAAGCACCTCACCTTGACGACCAATGGAGTAATGGACATCCACCCCAACAGGCCCTTCTGGGTCACAATCAGCAACTTCAGAGATAAACCCATAGAGTTACCTAAATGTACAGTGATTGGCATCACTCTACCCGCGCCCGTGGCCATCATGGAAACCCAAATAGATAACCTTTCAACGCGAACTCCCGACGAGGACGTCGACTCTTGGGGGGAGACGGTCGCTATCGGCGCAGAATTCGAATCCTATAGGCCCGACGTACTTGATCTCCTCATGGAATACCAGGCCATGTGTTCAAGTAGATTGGGCAAAATCCGAGCCACTACACACCGCATTGACCTTCAGGATGATGCTAGACCACAATTCCAGCACCCGTACCGTACCGGCCTTAAGAGTAGGGAAATTGTCGCCAACCAGATTGACAAGATGCGCAAAACTCAAGTCATAGAGCCGGCACCTCCGAACCAGTCCGAATGGGCAAGTCCCCTTGTACTCGTGGCGAAGAAAGATGGCTCCGTCAGGTTCTGCGTCGACTACAGGAAACTGAACGCAGTAAGCAAGAGGGAATCATACCCAATACCCCTCATGGATGACTGTCTTGATTCCTTAGGCGAAGCTGTCGTATTTACCACACTGGACGCTAACTCTTGATATTGGCAAATACTTTTTGCCGAAGAGGCGAGAGCACTGACAACCTTCACCACCCATGAAGGTCTCTTTAAATTTACTCGCATGCCCGTTGGTTTAAAGAACGCGCCAGCAACCTTCCAACGGGTAATGGACATTAAACTGTCCAGAGTCAAATGGAAGTTCGCCCTGGTCTGTTTGGATGACGTAATAATCTTCTCACGGACCGTAAAGGAACACCTTCGCCATGTGCAGAAGGTGCTAACAATCCTACAGGACGCTGGAGTAACACTGAAACTCTGCGAATGCGCTTTCTTCCAGGCCTCGGTGGACTATGTCGGTCACGTCGTCCTCCCAGAAAAGCTAAAGGTAGCCACATGGACCACCAATACGATCCGCCAGTCTAAACCTCCCAGAACCCACACTGAAATACGATCCTTCGTGGGCTTGTGCAGTGTTTACCGACGGTTCGTCCAAGGGTTTGCTAAAATCTCGGCCCCTCTCAACGCGATGCTGAAGAAGGGAACACCTTCGGAATTTGAATCCCTTACCGACGACCAGTACGAGTCATTTCAGACCCTAAAGGACCAATTGCTGAACCCACCTATTTGGTTTTACCAAAGCCCTATAGGCCTTTTGTCCTGGATACAGATACCTCTGATGTCCAAGTGGGTTGTGCACTGCTAGAGGAACAGAAGTCACCGAAGGACTATCAACCTATTGGCTACTGGAGCAGAACGCTCACCAGCGCGGAGCAAAACTACAGTACTACCGAAAAGGAATGTCTAGCCATCGTATGGTCCGTACTGACACTCCGTTTATACCTCGAGGGAACTAGGTGTACCATTAGGGCAGACCACCATTCACTTCGCTGGTTACTCAATATGACCGATGCATCAAGTCACCCTTCTCGGTGGCGTCTCAGGCTGTCAGAATATGACTACGAGATAACCTATAGGCAAGACATCAAGCACCAGGCAGCAGATGCCCTCTTGGGAATCGTTACCGACGGAACTGATGACACTCCATTGGACAACCTATTCCCCACCCCCTTTACAGTTGATGGACCTCAGGGTTCTACGGAAACGGATGATTTTATGGGAAACGGATGGTTTTATGGATAAGGGCCATGCGGAGGATCCTAAGGTAAAAAAGAACGAAGTATATTTATTGGACTGGAAGACAGTACCGCCCAATTCGGCACCACCTCAGGTTAACGCGATAGCCGCGGAGGAAAAAGAGCTCATCCCTACAACTATTGAGGAACTTCTACAGGCGCAGGTCGAAGACGAGTACTGCAAGGAAACAGCCCAATTCGTAGGAACCCCTGGATGCCTATTCGACTATAACCGATTTGAACTACTGTATCGCCGCTCACCGCTGGATGGCGCACTACAACGGGTAAAACCAAGGTCACTAAGGACGGGATTCCTATACCTCGCCCATTTCCCTCGCTTGGCTTGTCACCCTTGAGGCCGACGAATGTACCAGACCCTAAGGAAGTTCTTCTGCTGGTCACTAATGGCGCAAGACCCATGGCAAACCGCACGGAACTGTACATCGTGCGCACAAATCAGAGGGTCTCGCGCCAACCATCAAGCCAAATTGAAGCTCTTCCCCGCCGCAGGTCCGATGGAATTTGTTGCAATGGATATGATTGGGCCTCTTCCTAAGTCGTCCCATGGAAAACGGTTTGTTTTTGTCATAACCAATAGATGTACCAATCTTACCCGAGCCCTACCCTTAGGGAAGACAACAGCCACGGATGTCGCCAAAGCATTCTTGTCACACTGGGTATATCCATATGGCATGCCACTCTACCTCCTTACGGATGACGGCAGCCAGTTTTTATCCATCTTCTTCTCACACGTTTGTGCTATGTTGGGTATCAGACTTGTGACCACCACGGCGTACCACCCGCAAATCAATGGCCAAGCCGAACGCTTCAACCGCACCCTTCTGGACCGATTGGCACACTACGTATCGGAGCACCAATTGGACTGGGACGACTACGTTAAGCCACTGGTTTATGCCTACAACACGAAGGTGCACACTTCCACGGGGACAACACCGATCGACTTAACGCTAACGAGAACGCCGCCGCCGATAGCTGTTGACCTTCAGGAGTCTATCATACCTCAGGACAAAACCTAAGGGATGACTCCGACCCAGGCAAAGCGCTACTCGCGCCGACGGGTCGACCGCATTATCCAATCGACCAGAGCTGTACTAACCAAAGCCCAGCGGCGCTACAAGGTCAATTTCGACAAAGCCGTATGGGACACACCGACCTTTGGGAAAAGAGAACTTGTTTACCTGGACCGGCCACCGAAAGACAGTGAGGAACTCGAGGACACTACGCAGAAGCTCTTACCCCGCTCTACGGGACCATACAAAGTCCTTAAGGCCAATGATCACACCATAACTTTGCTCATCGATGGCCTACAGGACACTGTGTCTATTGCCCGGGTGACTCAAACCCCCAGCTCTCCCGCATCACCAAAGTCCCAGCCCCCTAACCTGACGGAATCACTACGACCTCAGGTCGACGCTCAAGTCTCCACATCCCCTAAGGCAGTTTCCGCGGACCCGACAAGCTCCATGGACCCGATGGTCAATGCCAATGACGATGAACCATCTCTTCCAACCGACTCCGATGGATTAGCCCCTCTGGACCACATTCTCCTTCCGGAGAATGAAAACCAACCGGAATATTTGATTGAGCGCATCATCTCCGCCGGTCGGGGAGAAGATGGAACTATGCGCAATCGCGTTCGTGAGTTCGGCTACACACCTGAGGAAGACACTTGGCATGAGCCTCAAACCATTCCGGCTAATTTTATCGCCTGCTATTGGCACAGATTCGGCCGCACGGAGCGCAGCCTTCAGAAGCAGGAAACCAGTGGCCCGTGTAATACCAAGACGCCTCTCCAAACGCCTCCCGACAAGACGGTTCGCCGAAGCACGACGGTTCGCCGAGGCAAGACGGTTTGCCGAAGCACGACGGTTCGCCGAAGCACGACGGATTGCCGTAGCTCCCGCATCAGGAAACAAGATCAGTCCTTCGGCGATATCTGAGGAAGAGAGGAGACGCTTTCAAGGTTGGGAGCCGTCCCGGGGCACGCACGTTTGAGATACAGGAGCGACCTTGGGAAAACACGAGCTTTACTTTATTTGAATAAATTGCAGACGCCTAACAGCGCTTGCCATGACCTCAAGGTTCCCGAAAGCGCTCCGAACACCACCAGGACTCACTGGGGCGGCGCAGGAGTAACCCCGTCGTCCTCATTTGAACCGACAGGAGTAAAAACGGGACCAGGGTCACCCGAGGAGCCTACTGGACCACTAGGACCGGCCTCAGCGAGCCGAACACGCTTCTTAGGCGGAGATTCCCCTGAGGAACTATTTTCATCATCGGAAGCCTCCCGGTCACTCACATTTAGACCATACCGGGCATCCAAGTCGGCAGTAACCCTCTTGGACATCATCTGTGCATTCTGCTGCAGAAGATTGACCATAGCGGCCTTCAGATCCTGACCCTGTTGGACAAGCGCGGCGTAGCACGTCGAGCGACGCGCCCAGGAGGAAGCTTCTCTCAAGACTTTCGCAATGTCCATCGAGGCAGTGATACCGACGGTACGGCAGACTTGACGGAGATCCGCGGCTGCAGCCGTGATCGAAGCAGGAAAGTGTGGCAACGGAGAGGACAGAGCGATATCGACGCCCCCAGTGGACGTTTGAGCCAGCGCATCACCTACAGGACTTTCGGCTTCGACAGTAACCTCGCCAGTAGGGATGTTCACGTGGGCGACGGGCGGCTCATATGAGGGTTCTTCCTGAAGAGCAGCGCTCGGGGGAGCTGGAGGAGAGGAAGCGGTCGAAAACACAACAGCGGACTCGACCGGAGAATTGACGATCTCCACGGGTAGGACGAAGGGATCTTCACCGAAGGATTCTCCGTTGGACATACCAGCTGAAACCAACGGCGTGTCTTCCAAACCAGGCTCGAAGCACAGGGGATCGAAACCAATGGCCTTCGAGTAATAGTAGGGCACATGATGCCTCGAGATGTCTGATGGTTGATTCCTCAGATGTTTGGCTGGATAGGCACGAGCGTCGTCCCGACCCTGCGAATGTAGTGGAATCGGCGTGAACGAGTCGTTATCGTGGTTATATCGAAGGTACCCGGGAGTCTTGCCCCACTCCACCTGTACTACATGATCCAAAACGGCCTCGGTCTCCTCGACCTCGAACAGAGTCCCACGGAAGATATTCTGGATGCCCAGGTTCCTTAGAAAGCGGATCATGATGTTCGGGAGCGGGATTAGGCGACTTAGAGAACCGGGTATGTTCTCTTCATACCATACCCTCCTGTTCTCAGAACGGACATTACCACGGACGCCGTATTTCGCGGTATCCAGGAAAGGCATAAGGGTTATCACGTCGAACTCAACGAAGAGTACCTTCCAGGAAAATCAAAACCTTCGGTCTTTGTCGTCACCCATGAGTTGGGACGAATGGTACGCCGCCACGGACGGTGTGGAGACCAAAAGGAGCGGCGAGACACGCCATTACATGGCCCAATGGTTATCATCCGCACGGGGCATCGAGAGATATAGCGGAAGACTCCTATAGGCGCCTGTGTCGTGAAACTTCACCTGGTGCCAGTAGAAGAACTCCAGGGATTGACGTAAACGACCATCGGGCTCGTGCATCTCATTACAATAGACACTATTGGACATCCAAAACAGGCGGTCACACGGCGGATAGAAGCACATAAACGCCAGAAGGTTGTGACCCGCGGGAGAAAATCGCACATGAGGCGAGATGAAGTCTGTTTATAGGTCCGAAAGGAGTTTGTTCACCCTAAACAGGTACTCGGCTTCCTCCTCGCAGCAGACGTACGGCATGTCCGCTTGGATGAGGGTGCGACATCGCGTCTCCAAATGCGCATCCACAGGACAATGCAACCACCGTTTGTACCACGAGACGCCGCGCGCGTTCTTACTGCTCCTCCGGAAATCGATTATCGTTGCGAACCTCCGGGCGTCGACATACATATGACAAAACCGCTGGTATTCTTCCACAGAAGACGGAAGAATGACATGACGCACTGCCCGCGGATTTCGTCCGATTGTATGATCATAGTGGTCCCCGGGACGTTCATAGGTCACTTGGTATCACGAGAAGGTTTCCGTTGGGTTGTTCGAAGCCATGGTGCCGCTGCCCGCAGGCTGGTCTGCCGGGAAATGAATAGGACGACCGATTAAAGCGACAAAGTCCGGAGGGAGAACGGCGTATCCGACGGGCTTATAAGGCGATTTCGGAATCGCGGGCGACCAATGGAAAAGTTCCACGATGGGCAGACGAGATGACGGTATTGACTCGAGCGGACTGACAGGCGTGAATCAAGGTGGACGAAGCGCGGAGGGTCGCCAAAGGAAGAACGGAGACTAAGGAAGTCCCCAATGAGCGTCAAGGAAGAAAAGCCAATGGACCATCCGGGCAACGCGATGCGAAGAATGGGCCGGCGTTGCACCTATGGCCAGCGCTCACGGAGCGCGAGAAATTCAGTTCTTAGGCAAATTAATTGCCACTCCGGCGCCAATGGCTAACTCACGCTTCCTCGCACCCCCACATATTACTGGGGTTGTATCGCGACGACAAGTTCGATCAATTATGGCGTCTGCATCGACGCCAACTGCGTCCGCATTGACGCACATTAATGAAAATGGAGATGGAAGTTACATCCTCCAACCACCATCAGCTGTCGCTTTTTCTGTCAATCATCTCCGCTTGTTGTCCCCCACTCGAAGGGCAATTCGAATGTTTCTGCGCCAATACAACCAGTACACAAAAGAAGTCATGGCTCGAACATTGCAGCTAACAGTAGTATACGCGACTACAACCGAACCAGTCCGTCCCATTAACCTCTCCTTCTGTGTTGACGCCAAATGGCTAGAGTCCTCCATCGACTTTGAGTACATCCCTGGTGTCAAGACTTTCGAAGAGCTCACAAACGACAAACTGAAGGCATATTTAGAATCCGAAGCAGAAGAAGAGAAACATACGATGACAATTTCCGCCATTCAGACAATCATACGTAGAGAAGTGTCAAGCATGAGCGATATATCCTCACGATCGCGTATGAAACATATATTTACTACCTACGTATTGGCTTTCCGACGCAATGGAATCTCATGGGTAATGAAAGAACATCGGAAACTTGCTGTGAGTCACCTCGTTTCAGCCATCAAACCAAAAGGTTTACAGCAACGATTGCGGACGGACCTAGAACTGGTATACATCCCGTTGAAGAACGACGTCAAGAAACTTATGAAGCATGCCATGACCGTATCAGAAGCTTTCCGGATCATCGAAAATGGACCGCCAACCAACCAATCTTAGAGAACAAAAATCGCGCGTTTCGTCTACTGCATCTCTAAGACAATCATTCAATGGTCAAACAGACAAGTATCCTGATAGCTCTGCTGCTTTGCACGAACCTGCTGCTCGTGAAGGAACCACACGCCGGCTCCCACCGTTCTGCTCTTACCCTCTGCGCAAAAGAAAGGAAGAACGACATTGGATAGAAGACTGCGCTGTGGCAACAGACGAAGAAAAGAAACTTATGAAGGCCAGCATTGCTGCAAAAAGAGTCGCTGATGGGCCATCGCGTTCCACCAGAGCTCAGAAAGCGAGAACCAATCTGAACAACCCGGGAACAATTGGTCGCCTCGAACCAGCAGAAACGACTAATGTTTTCGTGAATGTTTCAAATTGAACCAACTCCATTGGTTCAAGTGGCCGCTGCGATGACGGGAGCGACGATAGCATTATCACGCCGACGCTTGCAGAGTCTACCATAGCCATAGGAGTTGGTACCATGGCTCCGAAAGAGAAAGACCCTAATTCCGCGCAAAGTTTTACGTTTTACAGTATGTGGAAGTCACTGCGAATCATACTATATCTTGCTTCCGGCGATTTAACCCTCATGAACATCTCATTTTTGGTTGCAGATGATGACCTTGCTTGCGAGTAGCTGCTCATCGGAAGACCCGTGCTGGAGCACCTACGGGTAGACACCTAGACACTCTTGGACAACAACAGGTTCGCGCTCAACGGTTGAGACTGCTCAGAAGTAGGAAACCCTACCAACCGTGTCCTAAATGGGTATGTGAGCCGCCTAATGATATCACGCCTAAACAGTGCCACCGAAACATCCGAACTATCTCCTAACCGCCCGAGGGTGAACTACCAAATTGCTCGTCAGGATGAAGACCCGTTCCCGGATCCTTCTCTACTTGACCCAATCGACTCGGACTAGCATGAAGACATCCGTAAAGCAGCACAAAGTATGGTCCAAAAAGCAATTCAAAACGGCTTTCCCTCTGCTAATTCAAACGAGCTCAAGCTCATTGTGCAAAACCACCTCAACATTTTTCGCACGACACTATCATCGGGACCAACTGCTCAAGTCAAGCCATTGTAAATCACCCTCACACCTGATGCCCGTCCGATACGTGTTCGTTTGCGAAAGTACTCACAGGATCAAAGAATCTTTCTCGAAAATTTTGTCTCTGACCTTGTGCAAGCCGGTATGGCCTACCCAAACATTTCGTCTCCTTGGGCATTAGCACTGCTCATTGTCCCGAAACCTGGACCAGAACGTTTTCGCTTCACGGTCGATCTGCGCTAAATCAATCAATACACTGTGAAACACCAGTTTCCGATGCCGAACATCGAACAAGAATTTCTAAAGCTCGCACACTCCCACTTCTTCGCAACGTTCGATCTTTCGCATGGATACTGGCAACTCCCTCTCGACAAGGACTCACAGGAATTGCAGTCATTAATCACACCCGACGGCGTCTACTCGCCCACGCGAGTACTTTATGGCACTACAAATGCCAATACACATCTTCAATCGGTTCTTGCAGTAATCTTCCCCAAGGAACTGATTCAGTGGCTACTTTACTGGCTCAATGATATTCTGCTACATAGTGACAGCATCGAAAGCCTGCTTGATGGCATTCGTCTCCTTTTCCAAACATATGCCCAATGCTCAATCCGATTGCATCCGAAGAAAGGCATCCTGTTCGCCCTTGCTAATCGTTGGTGTGGCAGGATTGTCTCAACAGACGGTGTACGCTGCCAGCTTCGTGGTATCGTGAACATGGAGCCACCAACTACAGTAGCACATCTACAGCAGTTTATTTTTGCTTTGCATTTGGTCAAGACGGGTATCCCAGACTTTTTCACACTGACCTCCACGCTCCATGAGTTCATGGAACAGGTATACGAGCAAGCCGGGAAGCGCACGAAGCGAGCTGGGGCATGCATCAATTTTCATTCTATGGGATGGGGCGAGAAGGAACTGAAGACCTTCAAGCGCTGCAAAACTGCCTTGGCTAATATTGTCACTCTGACAAATCGCGACGAAGAACAGCGACTTTGCATATACACTGACGCATCGAATGCTGCATGGTCCGGCATTGTCACTCAGGTGCCGTACGAAGACCTACCAAAGGTGCACAGAGAACAGCGTCACAGCCCTCTCGCGTTTTGCTCGGGAAGTTTCAATGCCACACAGCTAGGATGATCCACGTTAGAGAAAGAATGATACGTCATCATGGCAACTGTTGAGCGCATGCACTGGCTCGCTGCAACGGCAGCAGATTTTGACTTGTGTACAGACCACAACAACCTCTTTTTCTTGTTTGACCCACTGTCTCTGGTGCCAGATCTCAGCCAAGCCTCTACTTGGAAGGTACTTCGTTGGGCAGTACGCCTCAGCACATACTCTTACACTTGCGTCCACATCAGCGGAGAGGACAACGTCTGGGCTGACATACTGACTCGCTGGTCAGCGCCAAACACTGTTCGCCGCATAGTTACTGTTTCTACCCTACCATCCACGGACTCGGAGTCATTTTGTTGGCCAGCTGCCTATAAAGTCAAGAGCATACAGAACTGTTACGCTGTTGACCGCCCAGTGCACCTGGAGCTCGATGAGGAACTCTGCCAAACCTCTGAGGGCGCTATTTGGATACCAGACCAAGCAGAAGACCGCCAGCTACAACTGTGCTTCATCTTGCACACCGGACCAGGAGGACACCGTGGTCGTCAGAGTACGCTCCGAACTCTCGCTAAGGAATACTTCTGGAGCAGCCTCACCATCGATGTACACACATTTGTCAAAGCTTGCGTCCACTTCATCTCGACCTTAGGTGGGGAAAAGGTACCGCGATTCTTTGGGCCAGCTTTTCAAGGCACACAGGCGAACTACCTGCTGCAGTTCGACTACATCGAAATAGGTCCAACCCGCAATGGCCAGAAGCACATCTTTATGCTCCGCGACGATCATTCGGAGTACAAGTGGCTCTTTTCTACACCGAACACCTCAGCTGAAAACGCCGCCTTTGCCGTCATTGACTGGTGTGCAGCCTTCAACGTACCAAAAGGCCTGATGTCTGACGGGCCCACGCACTTCAAGAATGAAACCATACGCTGGGTAACCAAAGGTCTGCGGATTCCACATCACTTTACACTACCGTAGACCACTTGGAGCAATGGTGCAGTCGAGCGACTTGGGAAGAAAGAAGTGCGCACATTCCGTGCTTTAGTCTCTGAATTGCAGATGGACTTCAAGGAATGACTAGATCTTTTACCGGTTATTCGAAGTTCGTTCAAAAATGCTCCATCTCCCAGTCGTAATAACATATCAACTGTGATGGCGTTTCTCGGCATGGATCCTACACCACCCAATGCAACAGTTCTGGGCTGCGTTAATGCTACACGAATGTCTTTTAGAGATGCAGAGATGGAACGCTTCGTCAATAACGAGGGGCTGCAGAAAAAGGCAACCGCTTTGCACCCAGTTGTTGACCATTTTTTGCAGAAGAATAGGCATAATTTGCGCTCTCGCGCCTCCAATAGAAAGATTCCCAACTTTACCAACGGTTGTTTTGTTGTAGTTGCACGCGGGAACTTTTCCGCTGCACAGAAACCTGCACTACGCTGGCGTGGACCGCGTCGCATAGTACAAGCACTTTCAAATTACGTTTTTCAGGTTGAAGATCTCCGCAACGGAAGTGTAGAAGACATTTGCGTTACGCGTCTAACGTTCTACCATGACGCCTCATCGGACAAAGAAGCTCAAATGGCCCACGTCCGCTCCTCGGAAACTGGTATGCCTCTCAACCGTTTATTAAAACTCGTTGCTGAGAAGAATGACATGTTTGTGCACGTACGCTGGAAACTACTTGGTAAATCTGAAGACATTTTGGAACCGCTTGTATGCATGTACACAGACGTCCTTGAAATGGTTTTGAAACTCTTGCGCCGAAAAAATGCCCCTCGCGATCTGGTTTCTAAGGCTAGAAAGAAACTTGGTCTTTGAAGAAGGGGACGGTAGTGGGTTGTATTTACCTACCCGTTGGGTGCACACAGCCCCACGTAAAAATCCATTCGCGATTGCATCACTTCGGGCACAATCCAATGCTGGGTAGCCTTTTTCGGACTGCTTACCAAACAAGAGACTCGTAGGGGTACTTAAGACACCGACGTGAGCCCCTCAGTAAACTTCAGGGGCATCGGAATCCTCCCCTACTTTCTCCATACACAAACTCTTGCGCCGCAACCCTGCGCACAAGTGTATTCGTTCGACATCAACGCGGTCAACGGATTCTCTGCTGCGCTGCATAGTACAAGTTCAGCCCTAGTCCGTGTACAAGCTGATCGATAATTTTCCGTCGTGCAAGCATTGATCTGTCCTTCAATTGATTCCATCGGCATGTAACACGTTGTACGGGAATAATGGGATATCACTGCCAGAGTCTACGGGCCACAGCTAAATCCCTCCTGTTGCTTCGTATACTAAGTACATCTAACATAAGGGTCTCCGTCCTGTACACCCAAAGCAGTTCTTTCCCTAAACAATGATTGATCGCTGCCGTAGAACAGTATTTTCTAGGGGTCCTGTGTACATAGCTTACATATGTATTTTTGACCCCACTCCGTTTGTTGTGATCAACATCGGGCTGTCCACCGAATGTACAGAAAACAGGGTCTGGCCATAGGAAACGTTGTCGTTGGAACCGCCCCCTTAAATACCTGCACGCCTTTATAACCATTTCCAAACTCGCCTTGCACGACCAGCCGCCGCAAAAGTGTCACTGCGCTGTAGGAAAGCGCATCAGGCCAGGCACTTCGGCTTCCGCTCATCCACTCATTGCTTCCTCATGTATGGAAAGCTATCCTTCAAGCTACACTTCTCGCAGTCTCCTCTTTCGTAGCGCGTAACACTCTTTTTCACGTCTGGCTCCGCACTCATGATCGCTCAGCACTCCACCAACCCAGCCCTTCGCTCCATCCAAACCATTTGTGCCGGCCAAACTCTTTGTGAAAGCCAAACTCTTTGTGAAAGCCCAACACTTTGCGCTAGCCCAACCCTTTGCGCCAGCCAACCCTTCCTCGTCTGACAAATCCTCCCCGCCAGTCGACCCCTCCCCACCCGACAACCCCTTTCCGCCTGTCACCCCCACCACCCGCCAGCCAACTTTATGCTGCATCCATGCCCTTTGCACTAGCCCGACTATTTGCACTGATGTAGTAAGAAAAGCACTCCAACGCAGTGGATACTAGAGGTGCTTTCTTCAGCTTTATGTGATGCCCTGTGTATTTCTGCCAACGGCACAACATAACCCAGCTGAACATCCAGTTCTAAACATGTGTTTCACTCCCACAGTCGCTGCCTTCCGACAGTGCACGATGTCTTCATCAGGAGCTGCGATGTCCTATCATTTTTCACTCCCGCATCTGTCCCCTCAAAACATCTTTTCCTGTCATGAGCGCTTTCTAGACAATTTTCCGTGTTCCGTAGCGCTTGTGATTTGAAAAGTACCTCCAACAAACACCATACAACCGCTGATTTCTGATCATCAATCGCGTGAATTTCGCTCAGAAACCACATTGTCATCAAAAGAAGGCAGTAGACCTCCATAACGTTCATCGTACCCACAGGGTTTCTATTGATGCCAGTCACCTTCTCATCGACTTTCTTCCCTCCTACCTATATCATCTCAGTGTCCAAAGCTCGCAGACAAAGCCCCTTAAAAATGATAACGTGCTGTTCATGTGACAGAAAGTACCCGTGCAAGAGATCATGGTGGCTCCCTTCTCTCCAATTCTAACCGTGTACTGGACGCTCGTTGACAGACCGATTCGTAGCTTCTTCACACCGACCAGCACTGTTTTTCAGTGTTACTAGATGTCCCAAAACGACGCTTCTCTCTTGCTCCATATCTTGCACTTCCTTCTTTTGTTCAATGATTATTCCTTCCTCAATTGCATCATCACCACCATTTGAAAAAAGTACTCATTCAAACTTGAAAAGGTATTGTACTCTTTGCCAACTGTTCATGTTCATTTCCGTGTCTTCGGAAGTTTATTGGAGAAGGAAGGGCCGAGAGAGTGAAGAAAGAAACGAAAACGAAAAGAAAAAGAAGAATGGAGGGTTAGCAGAAGCAGGATAAATTTTTACAACGGTAGCGCCGAAACTGTTTTCACAACCTGCGAAGGAAAAGGGGAAGGAAAAGCAGGAAAAGGTTTTACAACGGTAGCGCCGGAACTGTTTTCACAACCTGCAGAGGAAGAGTGGAAAGGGACGCAGGAAAAGGTTTTACAACGGTAGCGCCGGAACTGTTTTCACAACCTGCAGAGGAAGAACGAAAGGAGGAAAGGTTTGAGAGGGGTGGAGGGGTGACGAAACATACGGGCGAACGCAGCGTTGGGCGTATTTATACTGATCTGAAAACAGTCTCTTGCCAACGATTACCTGTCGCTCGAAACTGACAGTGCAATTCTGCCTTCCATCGATGAACGTGACCACGTGACGTTCATCAGGTGAGCTAGCAATGTTTTGGGCGATGTTTTGTAAAAGAACTTCCCAGTTGTGTAAGTGCACCAGAATCACATGGGCGTGGGGGATGACGACCCGGAAAGAGTCTTCGTATCCTGTACTAGTAAGATGAACAAACACAGATGTGCTCCTCGTTGATGTCTGGCTGAACTTTGGCTGACCTCTGACTGGTCTCCAGAATGAGCCTCTCTAGAATCGATTTTTGACGAATGCAATCCTATTGCCAAACGATGTAGAGCTTGGCCTGTTTCGGCTTTCGAATTGTCCTGATTAACGCCGCGAAGAAAAAGATGTAATATCTTAGTATCTGAGAATGAAGCTTTGTTTACCGCTCTCAGATACAACATATATTTGAGGGACTTTTTTGAAAGGGAAACATAACTCAAACAACCCTTCTAGTGCTTTAAAATCAGAAACGTGAGAACAAGATGCAGAAGAGTAAAGAAGTAATAAAGAGGGTAATGTTTATCGTGAAAACCCAAGAACAACGTCGCTCCAATATTCTTCTTTCACCAGTGATAAGTTGAGACGAGATTTTGATTGGGAAAATGTGCGAGACCTTTCTTTCTCAGCTGTAAGAAAACAAGAAGATATTCAAAATTCACAAAGTAGCAGAAGCTGACAATACGACAGAGTTAGGTTCTCCGAATAAAGACATCTGTTCTTGTTCTATCTCACTGATATTATTTGTACATGCAAACATGCGCCAGTAATGGAGTATAGTACTACGTTCGAAGATTGGTGCGAGATGAAGGCTCTTTGATTTGCGTGTTGCTTTTCGTTGGAGCGGAAAGAATCTTGTGCCGTTCTTGAGGGCAACTCGAGATAAATCTAGGAACAAGTATTTCACTGAATAAAAAGGCAGGCTCAGATACATTTTCTTTCCAAAGATAACACACACGACACAAAGTGTAGTGTTGTTATCAGCGAGCAACGGACAGAGGCCGACATATCACGAATGATCCCATTTGAGGCTAGGCACTTTGAGAAAGGTTGTGATGGCGAGAATGAACTCAATGAGCACATGGTTGAACGTGGGTTCTGAAGGTGAGCCACGTCTTCCCTGCTGGCACACGTGTTCTCATGCCACGTGGAAGGGACGTGTTACGCTACCCTTCGTACCTTCGTAGGCCACGGCGCGTGCGAATGAGACGGCACGTGAGCAAGTCACGGCGCACGAGCAAATCACGGCTGTGAGCTCACGATGAATTAGAAGCGCACGACGCGCATGCGCCCACGCAACGCCGCTGTGCGTCCCGAATTGGGAAGCTACCACCACCTTTCCGCCGCAACGAGCACGTCGCCACCACATCGTGTCTGCGCTAAGCGCACACCGCCTTCTAATTTGGTGTGCGCGCTCTCTCTTCGCACCCCTGTCGGGCCTCAATAATATGTCCCACCTTCGCTCACACACAACTTCATCTCAACGCTTCCTCCCCAGCCGACTTTTCTGTTCCCCGTCGAGCTCTTCCTGACTTTTTCTTCTTCGCTTCTTCTTTCTCCAGTTCCTGCCCTCTTTCCCGCTAACATGTTTCCGTACGTCGTCGCTTTCATCTGCTCATCGCTGCTAGCTGTGCAGCTGTACGACTTGCTCTCCGTCCTCAGCGATTTCGATTCCTTTTCAACCCTGCTCACCTCAGGCCCCATTCAATTGCAACCTTCTGCAAATTCTGTCCTTGCCGTATCTTCTTTCATCATCATTTCAATCTTCGCCATAGTCCTCGTGTCGTCGGCCAGCCCGCCTACGCGAAATTCCCCCCACTACTGTCCCATTTCCGTCACTGCTCCCGACGATATTAATGCCTTCTACTACTTTCCCACAACCATCAAGACCTTTTCAAAGCCCGTCGTCAGTCCACCCGCTGCGCAAATCTTGTCCCCGCCTTCCAATGAACTCCAAACCTCCTCGCTTGCTCCCCTTGCTGAGTCGTTCAGCGAGGTCACTTTCACCTTTGGCACCAACCGCCCGGAAGTGTATCTTAAGATGTGCGAGCAGGAGGACATGAATACCATATGCCACTGCCCATGTAATCACACGCGCTCTGATCTCCGCAAGTATCCACACATCAATCGTTTAACGTCTTCCTTTACCCCTTCTACGCCGTCCTTCAACTCTGATTCGGTCTTCGAGATAGATTCCGACCAGATGAACTCACTCAGTGGCGCCGCTGCCACTACGGAGAACACTCTGGCCCCGAGCTATCATGCTATTGACATGACAATGCTCCCTGACGTGCCTTCGCTTGAAGAAGTTGTCTGCGCCCCTGCCGTTCAGCCTACTGTTCAGCCTACTGTTCCCCCCTTTGTGCCCCCTACTATTGAGTCAGATGTTTGCAGCGTTCATTTCCCCCCATTGCTAGAAATTCAATTGGACACCCCTGTTACTACTCGTGCGTTGGCTACAGACGGATCTGTCATTCCCAACGATCATGCCTTTTTGCTTGGCGAGGTTAAGCAATTCATCGTGGCTCAATTCAAATTGTTCGAGCTTGTTGTGACTTTCGTCGCTTTCATGAGAACATTGGTAGATCATGCTGTGAACCAAACAAACTTGCGTCGCGTTCCCAACTAGCTCAAGATGCGAAATTCCACAATCGTTTCTCCGATATTATCTTTTAAGAGTAGTTTAGCTTGAACTTAACATATTCGCCCGTCTGCACAGTCTGTGCTTGGTACCTCTTGGTACATGCAATCTCCTCAAGCTTTGAAATTATCAACAGACATAAAACCTATATTTATCTAGTCTTCTTATTCCCATTAAGAACTTCCCAATACCTAATGGCAGATGAAATAACATTAACAACTTCATCATCAAAATCGGTGACGAGTACTGAAGCAAGATCTCTCTTTACCACTGTTCCAGTACATGACAAGTAGGGCATTTCTTGCATAACGTATGAGCAGCTCCCGCGACAAAAAGTTTTCGTCTTCCTCGTCCATAGCTGAGAATGTGATGACTTTCTGCATGTCCAGGTTCTCGTGTACAATAGCTTGTTCATTGCTCCAGCTGTTGTTTGTTTGTAGACAGCGACAGCTGTCCCAGTCGCTGTCTACAAACAAAGAACTTTCAAACGTAAACCCAGCGGCCAAATTTTTACTTAGAGAAGGATTTAGACTTTGAAGATGTTTAAGTCAGCTTGCGTGTCATCTTGTTCTCTTCTCGTTTTCTCGAAGCACGCCCCTACAAATACTCGCAAACGGTGGGGGCTTCCTGAAACCCTCGTCAGGCGAAGATTCGCCCTCTACATCAATTACAAAGTCAACTATCTGCTATAATTTCTGACTATTTCGAAGATGGGCAGAAAGCGAAAGGTATCCGATGTCTTTGACTGCTAGAACGTTTTGTTATCGGTGAGAATTACACTTTTCTGCGGCTATCTAGCGCAT
The DNA here is from genome assembly GCA_030374765.1 of Agarophyton chilense. Classification (NCBI taxonomy): domain Eukaryota; phylum Rhodophyta; class Florideophyceae; order Gracilariales; family Gracilariaceae; genus Agarophyton; species Agarophyton chilense. Next base: position 1,030,468 of record JARGXX010000079.1, read on the forward strand.
CCTTCCATACACCCACCAAAAATGCGTCCGTAGTGTGCACTTTACCTCGACCCCACCTCTAGTTACCTCGAGGGAGCCCCCTGAAAAAATCTGCCCGGAAGTCGTAAGGAAAAACTCAGCACCACGGCAGTTGAGATCTTCCGACGGCAGACCCATGGCTTGCATGTAAGTAAGCATAGTATTCGGAACGATGGGCGTTCCAATTTCGCTATCGTGAACGGTATTCTGATCGACAGGCTAGGGGAGATTTTTACCCGCTCTGCGAACAAATTGTGCCGTTTTGCAAACTAACGAAAGCGAGACCACTACCTCTCCGGAAATGTCAAGGAGACCATCGAGAGAAGTTTAAACAGGTATTATTAGACGGGCTTTAAAATTGTTCGCCTTCCTGAGACACGAGAACTACCTTCAGAGGTGCTTCATTGTGTGTAGTGTACCAGGAACAAGTGCCCAACCTCTTCCTAAATCTGACCCCAGGTTCCAGTACAAAGTTAAAGAAGAGCTTTCAAATCTTCAAAAAGGTCAAGATATCTGGGTAATGTCAAACCCGATCGTGCACCAAGGTTCTATTTTCATACCGGACACTTAGAAACAGCTCTCGTCGTCGGGCGTGTGTCATTGGACACCAATACAAGAGGTAGCTATTGTCATTTCTCACGTTTTTCAAACAATTGCACACCAACGTTTTCCTACATCCACAATGAAGAAGAAATCTTTCTCAGAACTAGAACCAGAAGTATTTTCGCATTTGTTTGTGGAACAGACCATAATACATTGAAAGATCTTTTCTTCTGGTGCTCGTTCATGCGAACAGTTATCTATTAGTTTTAAGAAGCATATAATTCTTCTCTGCATTTGTCAGCTGACTGCTCATTTGAATACCCTAAAACGCCTTGAAAGGTATGAAATGAATTCTTCTTTCGTGGTCTAAATCGTGGGATCATGCGTTCTACTACGCAAAAGGAGAAGTTTGAGATAGTAAGGCCAACCATGAGCTGTATAGCATTACACCACGAACTACGCTCTTGGCAATGCTCACCAGACGTGGTTTGTGATATAATCTTGTATATAGCAATGAAAACGACATCTAAGACCTGTAGAGTCATATTCTACGAATTGAGAGTAATATGGGTTTCCTGGAATTCTTCGAGTGCGTATGTGTGTGTCCGTGAGCAAGAGAGAGAGAGAGAGAGAGAGAGAGAGAGAGAGAGAGAGAGAGAGAGAGAGAGAGTGAGAGAGAGAGAGAGAGAGAGAGTGAGAGAGAGTGAGTGAGCGAAAAAGAATCATGTTGGCGTTTTGGGGACAAAATTGTCAGGAACGCTAATATCTCAGAGAAGTTTTTATCATTGGAAAGTAAGTAACGTCCCTTTTCACGATATCTCCTACGTTCTATTGCAAGTGAAGAACTCAAGGAGGATAGGAGCTTTCTTTTACGGATCTGACGGGGAGTACATATGTTTGCATTGGCCAATTAACTTTTTATCGATTGTACTTAGTCGAAATGAAGGGGCACTCGAAGTGCTCTTAAACGACATTGGGATTAGCACTCCGAGCAGCTGGCCACAATTCGGGATGATCGCAAGCCGAGATGATCTCAATCCACGGGAGTCAGAACGTTGATGCCGTGTTCAAGATTCTCCCTACGACATGGTACAATTTCTGAATCCTCACTTTCACCGTGCTTATGAACGGTAGCCGGGACCAGAATATTTCGAACGACCGATCGCTCGCAAAGGGAACTAGCTCCGGGAGCACATGCACATATCAGCTTTCCGCTGCAAGGTCGTCGGACGCATAACATGGGTTCCACATCTTCCTTCGCAACATATAAGCATTCTTCAGATGCACCGTTCACCATACCACAGCTGCAATGCGTTGAGTTATCGATGCAAATGCCGTCCAAGATTCCGTCTCCGATATGAACGCCTGCAGAGGAGGGCGCCTCTGGAATTCCTGCAGATTCTTCGGAACCAGTCGGCGGATCGGGGATATCAGGGAGACCCGGAACGTTATCAGTCATCTGCCGTGTGCCAATATTGTTCAAGCTTCGATAAGAACGTCGTGAGGATAGATCATCATTTGTTCCGCTAGACCTCAGCCTGTTACTATTATCTGCGCTCAAAGAACCACCTCTGAACCTTGCGCGACTTCTTTCTTCTTCCAACCCACTTGCATATTTTCTTCGGGATGACTGCGATTCCTGGAAGGAGCTTGGATCTGATGATCGTCCACGATCAGAATTCGAAGGTAAACGGGTTTCAACACTCTGTCCTCGATTTTTCAGGCTTGAACGTTCTTCATCAAATAACTTGGAAACGCCAAAGCGACTTCCTACTCGCTCAACAGGCCGAAACGTGCGTTGCGATTCCAGAGAAGGATATACTTGGGCAGTAGGGTTTGCATTTCGCTGGACAGCCGAAGAGTGTGGCACATCTTCTTGGAATCTATCAGTGCTCTTCGTATTTCTGATCAGTGTCTGAATCTGATTACGAATTCCGGCCATGAAATCTTGAGGGGAGCCATTCTGCCTCGGGCTACCTTGATTATCTGAAGAATACGGCTCATCTCTAATTCCGCGTTGTCCTCTTTGGATATCTGTTGCACGGGAATGAAATTCTCGAGGGTCATGCATTTGTGCAGTAGAAGCCATGTTCAGCGCGCTTTGAGAAGAAGCTCTTCCAAACGGATCGGTGCCCGACTCAGAAGGAATGTGCTCTTGAGAGATTGTTCCATCTTGTTCAATCTTGGCCGCCGTTTCATGCCGCCCCAGACTTTCCGCACGCGATAATGGCTTTGTTAGATCTGAGGACTCGGGAAGAATATGTTCGTGAGAGATTGTTCTATCCTGTTCAACATTTGCCAAGGTTGCCTCTGGCATCGAATTTTCCGCGGGTGACAATGGCGCTCCGCCATCTTGGGGGATATCACGGATGTTGGTAGGTATTTGCGAATCAGATGATGGGGGCATCAGGGCTTGGAGAAATTGTTCCTTCTCGGCCGATGTTTGTTCCTGTTCTCTAGAGATGTCCAATGAAGGCTCGTTTCGAGAGAGTTCAACGGGGCTCGGCGGAAATGCTTCACCCATGTTTCGAGGGGGCAGTTCTCCAGGATTCCCTTGTAAAATTTCCCCATAGCCTGACGTCTGAGCGGCTGCACGGTCCACTGAGTTTATCGGTGTTTGAGAGTTTTCAATTTTTCCGACTGGCTGATCACCTTGGTTCAACATTGAACTCATTCCCATTTGGTCCGAGTAAGCATTTCCACTGCCAGCTTGTCCTTGAACTGATTCACCATCTCCAGTGCCGCCGTTCGAAGTGAAAGGAAAGCTCATCGGGGTCCCTTCTCCATAGTACGCGGCTAGGCGGCGTCGGAAGGAACGATATTGCGTTGGTCCTTGTGGCGCACCAAAAGGTGCCGTGCCGACAGCCACAGGTGCTGGACGTCCAGCAGTTTGAAACTGATTAGAGAGGAAAGCACCAGAAGCTCCTAGACCGCCCTGTTGGGCTGCTCCGCCCTGTTGGGCTGCTCCGCCCTGTTGGGCTGCTCCGCCCTGTTGGGCTGCTCCGCCCTGTTGAACTCCTCCGCCCTGTTGAGCTCCTCCTCCTTGTTGAGCTGCTCCGTATACTGTGTTGGAATACGGAGAAGACAAACCAGTAGTTGTTGACGATCCAGCACTCGCAGCTTGAGGGTTCTGCGAACTTTGAATACTTTGAGAAGTTCCAAATGGATTCGGTACAGTGGGCTGTCCCAGCATTCCGGTTGGTGGTGTTGGATTGGTACCTTGAGCCCTGGAAGTGAAGGGTTGTGAGGGGATGCTTTCCGGTGCTGATGGATTGTTGGAAGCTTTGAATTTCGGGTTAAGAGAGGGATCATATATGAGACTGGTATCTGCAGGAGTCCTTGGTCCAATGTTGTTTAACGCAGAGAAATCTCCGCCCTCAAACGGCCCCGCTGGTACAACCGGTAGGTCTTCCATGTAGGCTTTTCCATAAGAGTATCCGCTTATCACTATGCCAGCAATCTGGGGATTCTGCTTGATCGGACGCAAAGCAAGCGTCAATCCACCTTGAGTAGCAATTCCACTAAACTTTCTTCGGACGGGTCCTGCGGGACCGCCAGAGCGGAACGGATCCATTTGATCAATGACCTTAACAATGCCTCCTGGTCTCGAACCAAGATACACCTGTGTTGTGGAAAAGCGTGACGAATGAGGTTAGTGACCATGAGACTTTCTTCATCAGAATCTTCAGTTTAAGGTTTCAGACGCAAATGAATTACTTACATCAAAGACACGATTTCCAGCCCCGTAAGCCCCCTTCCACGTTTCGGCAAACATTAAAGTCACAGCGTACACACCATCTGGGACGGGAAAGTTCAACACTAAATCCTCTGCTCGAGAAAAGCGTTGCGTCTTAAACACATTAAGGTCTGGACCACTGCCTTTGATTTGTCCGTGAAAGCGCATCTTAGCGAGGTTCTCACTGACATCTAAAATAGCCTCCTCCGCTTGAAAACCGTCCACGGGTTCTCCACCGAGATTAATCTTCCATTCAATTCTCTCTGAAGCTGACAGTTCCCAGAGACAAGCGACGAATACGGTGAAGGATATCAAGTGAACCAAACGCATACAAGCCATTTTTTATGTAGCCAGATAAGATACTCTACACTGCTCTCAGACGAATGCGGTAAAAACAGGCCGTATATCTTCTGAACAGACAAGCACCAAGTCTTCAAATGAAACCAAGGATGCCGATGTCGAGCACATGGACTGTTGCATGTTCTGCGACCGATGGGCGGCCCTATGAAGGGATTTAAGCAGACTAATTAAAATCTGCTGTCGGTGTCGTTAGCCCTGTTGGAAAGAGTTGAGGCACTAACGGCAGAGGCGAGCTTCGAATTGACACATCGTAAGCTGCATGTCACGCGGTGACTCAAATTCGAGGCTCATTTAGCGCTCGTGTCCCGGAATTGAGAGGAACATCATTCTTCTGTTTCAACAGCGCAGCAGAACGACAGGGCCGTCCGTGTGCTCGAAATTGCAACGTTCATTCACGGCGAATCTATCGCCGTTACAAAGAATGCGCTGTGGCAAACAGCTGTGAGTCGCGGCATGGTAGGCGTCATGCGCGTGCTATCACCTAAGGGGAGAAGGTAAACAGCGTCACCTGACACAGCCTGCACGAGGACAGAACCAATAAGGGAAGTCAGATATCAGCGGTTTCACGATCACGACATAAAGCGTACTGGTGAACTTGGCAATGCTTTCTTGTTTGATGGCCTTGAATTCCGGTGGGCTACAGTAGCTACGAAGGTACAAAGGGTAGATACAAAGGGTAAAGCTCAAAACGTGTTACCGATTCAAAATACTCGAATGGATTCTTGTGCACTGACGCGAGAACATCATGTGATGATGTGGCTTTACAGAGGTATTTCGTGGTCAACAACGGTACTGCAGCATCCAAGGGTTTTAGTCGCGTTCATTTTTTTTCCGGGGATTAAACCATTTTTCAAAGTTTGAACGTCTGGGCATCTCACAGATCGTGATAACCATCGAATATGGAAAGATGAATGTGTATTTCGGCAACCAAAGACATTGGTCACTGGCCTTTTTATTTTGCTGCTGAAGGTGAAAACATCCACGGAGAGAAAGGCCATCTCCTGCTCGTAGGAACCATAAATGGCTTATCTGCTTCCTTCACATATCCGAAGCAAGACAGAAGGACATCGATAATTTTTGTAGCGGTAAATAGCTCCGTATTCCAGATCCCCTGCTTGAAGCTGTTCCGTGTCTTTAGAAAAGCCCAAGCTCTGTTGGTCAGAGCTAAGCCAAATCTCTGTCACTATGACGGGTTCTTTGATTTGGAGGGAAGAGTTCATGGTGTGAATAATTTGTTTGGGGAACTAAATCACCATCATTCTACTTCGATTTCGCTCCACATTTGCCGCGTACCACGTTCTCTGAAGATGTGCTACAACAGGGCAAAGGAGGGAGAGCTTGTGAGACATCTTGGCTCGGTCAAGCACAATAAGTGATTGAAGATATGAGAGACTGCTTCGTGTGGTAGATCGTACTCATTCGGGTCGAGAAACTACAGTGGTTCGAATGTGGCGGCATTGGTTAAGACTCGTTTAATTTTAAGAGTGGAGCTAAAGAGAAACGGCGGGGGTAACACAACGTGGAGTGCGTACTGGGTCGGCTGAAGGTGAACTGCTGGACGTTTGTCAACACGACATCTAATTCCTTGTTCATAGGAAAGTTTGAGTGCAGACAGACAGAGGTATTGTAGTTTACTGAAAACACGGCACAAACAGGATATGTTTTAAGAAAGATAGATCGGATAAGTGATGCTATCTAACAGTGCGAGTTCAAAGACGCTTAACGCAATTAAGGGTGAAACATGGCAGTAAGACATAAAGCTTTGCAAAAGGGCCCACGCGGGCTAAGATGTGGGTGAGTTTTCCATGGACTTGGAGTGTTTGACGAACTCAACCCATTGAGCCGGAGTTCTCTGCACGTTTCCACTGCTATTGTACGAGAGTAGTAGTCGTGGAAAACATATATGGTTAGTAGCTGGACCACGAACGAGCGACAGGCGGGTAAAGGGTAGACTTACCACTGACAGGAATCCTTTCCACAATGACAATAAGGACCACACTGGCAGTCAGCCTTATTGCATTCAGTTTCCATGGCTTTCATGACATCGCTGATTAGCACAGAGCCACACCCACAAGAAGCACCACAACCACACTTGCCGCCGCCAGCAGCGCAGCTGCAATCGGCCCACTTCTCACAACCAAAGGACGGCGAGGCAGTTTCAGAGGCCATGTTCGAGTAGGAAAACGATAATTGGAGTCAAGTAACCAGAAGCGCCAGTGAAGGAGGGTCAACTCAATGCTCTGACGGAAGCCAGGCTTGGTTGGGTCCGAGGCTGTGGCTGCGAATTTAAGCGGACTGATGGCACGGCGCACTGCCGGTACTCTATAATATCTTACTGAAAACTTGCATTTAGGCGTGCCCGATCGCCTGCAGATCGGCCAACCGTTGCATTTGATACAGTTCGTGGGAGCGCGCCGTGCGCACGCGATCGAGCACGTATGCGTGCGCGTGGAACAGTCAGCCAGCGTTTCGGCTGCCCTGTTCAGCTTTTGATATCACACAGCCACCCACATTCACGAGATTGTGCAGAGATTGGCCAAAATTGATTTCACCTCGTCTCGCGACAATTGTTGACAAAACATTGCTTCCCCGCCTACCTGTTTCCACGACATAAAGTTAAGCATGAAAGGGTAACTTTCCCGTCGCAAGAGGGGTCGATTTGACGAGTGTCTTCCGAGAGACATGCTACCGAGAGACATGCTAACGTGCAACGGTGTGTGGACAAGTTACTGACGGATACATGGGCAAGGTTTGGACAGTTAACAGCGAACCATACGTACTCGTATATATTCTCCTGATTTACAGAGCCACTGCGAGTAACACAATGAAGATGACGCAGTTGCTACGGCGAACAGTCCTGGGGTCTCGCTACTATTCACTAGCTGAAACGCAAAAAACATACCAAAGAATAATCACACGAATAGGAGTCGCAAAATGAAAGCGTAGATTAACACTCCAAATCTGGCCCCAAGCTTTTAGGAGCACAAACGAGTTCTGTGCCCATGTCCGAGGTCAGTGCAGACCTGTAAGATGAAAACCCTCAAAATCAACATCAGTACAGTTTTTCAACGGAGATTTTTGTTCATCTAACTACGTTTTACGCTGAAGAGAAACCACTACGATATGAATGAGTATAACAGTAAAGAAGACTGCAAACCGCGTTGTTCTTCGATGTAATTTGACCAATGTAACTCGACGAGACACGTTTCTGAAGCAAGGACGAGAACAAATGTGTATCCTCCGAAACGGATCAAACTCAACACAACCCTTTCTGAGGCGGAGGGAACTATCGAAAGCTAATATGTTTAGGCAACTGAGTTCGTGTTAAACGCAATAAGCTGAGTGCAACGCCATCAAGCAGCTACACGCTCACGAAAGGGACTGCTACTTCTCCGCCTCTTCGAGGACCCAGTTCAAGAATGGCTTCCCGGAATCGGGCGTGCAGGCCATTTTCCAGCGTGCTCCGTGGAACAGACAACATTTCTATTGGTGAAGCGAAACAGATAGATATTCTTGTTTGAACTCGTATATTGAATCATAAGATGCAACCCCAAAATATCTTGGCGGAATGCAGCATCACTATACTTGTTTGGAAAATGCAACGCTTCTTTGTCAGCCTGCTGGTGTACAATGATCGATGAGCAAAAGAAACATAATCCCTCTGGAATGAACGTCCTGTCATCAGCATTCTAAAGGCATGACTCGGGGCTATAAACTATCTATTGGATCTTCTACATTGGGCTCTTTTCAAGGTTTGTTCTTGGACACACGACCCTAGGAGCGAGTCTGATTGACATCTCAAGCCATTGAGAACAAACTACTTTCAATGCCCGATCATTGTTCCTCCTTTAGCTCAAGATACAACACAGTGGGCGTTCTTTTGTCAGTTATCCAACTCTTCCAGTTTAATTTGGCAATGAACTGTACCACCAAGAACGGTTTCAAACTGTGTGAGATTCCTCTTGACATCCCACCACCCCCCTTCGACTATGGCATCCCACTTGACAGAAACATATCTCGCCCGAGACAAGGACCAATCCAGCAACAAAATGTGTCTGTTCGCCAGAACGATGGCAAGTTTATCGCGGATATTTTCGGAGAGAAAACAGACTCTCGTGTGAAAGCGGTGCAATACTGCATGCAACTCGCATCCGAATCTTGGCCGTCTGCGATGCCTGTGACGGTGAAAGTCAACTTCTCAGATATGGGAAGCGGACTGTTGTTAGGCTCGGCACAGCCTTCGAGAAGTTGGATCGTAAATGACTTCATCTGCCCCGTGGCTCTTGCTGAAGCAATTGTAGTGGAAGATTTAAACAGTGGTTTAAGTGGAAACTCGGCTTATGACATTCTCATGACCATCAACACTGGGACGCAATGGTACGAAGGCACTGATGCCAATGTTCCAAGAGGGCATTTCGACCTAGTCACAGTTTGTTTACATGAAATATATCACGGCCTGTACATGACCAGTGGAAATATTGGAGTATCTTGGAGTGCGGTGCAACAATCATACTCGGCGGTATTCTTCCGAGACAACGTGGGTGGAAGATTTGATGCGTTCATGGCCAACCAAGACGGTTGCCAAATCTCAGCTTATAAGGATAGTCCGCAAGATCTGGGCACTGTTCTTACGGGGAACAATCTTTGGTTTGGCTCCGATTCGAAGATCGTAGCCAGACTGCATGCACCCACACCATTTGTTGCCGGGTCTTCGCTTTACCATCTGTCCGAGTCGGTGTACGGACACACTGGGGACGATAATGATCTGATGACGCCGGCCATAAGTTCCAACTATGGACAGCATAACATTGGACGTGTGTTGGCGGAGATGCAGAAGTTAATAATGAACGTTGATGGAAAACTTGGAGCAAAAGCATGTGCCACAATCAACGCGCCGCAGGTGGATGATTCTCCGATTGCAGAACAGAGGCCGGGGGTTCCTGATAACGAGACGGAGGGTGTTGGCTGCGGGGATGGGTTTCGTATAAGCATTGGGGTAAAGTGTCTGAATGGATGGATACTTGTTGGCAGTGGGATTGCAGCCGTAGCGTTTGTAGCGATTTCAGCTGTTGTGGTAGCTATGGCGATTTCGAGCCGTCACAGAGAAGCTGCAATGCAACGCGAAAGAAGACAGCAGCGGAGAGCTCGGGAACATATTTCGATCGGTGACGGGAACGCTGGTGGGCTAGTGTAGCAAGAGTAATCATCTGATTTTGCGCGATACGACCGTTAAAACTAACTGTCGTTTGGCAAGTACGACGCTCTAGTAGCAGTCTATATTGCTAACCCATAGCGCCCTTTGTACCTTCGTAGCATTGGCCGTTTGGGTGACGCTTACTGTATCGAAAGACGGATGGAACGTTTTCCGCACAGGAATTTGGAAGTGATGGTGATCACATTCGAGGTGATCTGCCACGCGAGGTGCCGACGTAGGCAGGCCACGTCGGCCAGCAGCGCAAAGCAGCGCAGCGCAGCACAGAGCTTTTGGGCGTTTTTCGGTACAAATGAGGCACATTCAAAATATGCGGCAGCCGCCGCGCCGTAAGGCGTATCTAAGCCGTTACCCGCGCTCCCCGCGCGCCGCTCGGGGGCCGCCAGCTCGCCGAAGTAATGGCACGCAAGCTGGTTGCCACGTCGTCGCGCCCCCCACCGGTGCATCATTCTGTCACCCCCACAAGCCCCCCGCACCTTCCCCTCCCCTTCTTTGTCGTCCGCCGTCGTCCCACCGTCGTTTTTCCGCCGTCTAAGATGGCACATTCAGCTTTCCAGGCGTCCACATCTCTCCTCCCTCGCCACGGCAGCCACCCTCACTCCGCGGTGATCTGCACACGCTCCCCGCCGAGCGCCCGGGTCACCACCGTCTCGCCCTCACAGCTTTCCAAGCTTCTCGCCGCTTCGCACCGATCTTCAAACATCGTGGTGTTGAAGTGCTACGCAGACTACTGTCGCAGCTGCAAGGGCGTCGAGCCAAAGTTTCGGAAGATCGCTGCTGCCTATCAATCCGATCAGCCCGATCAGCCGCATGGCCCAAACATAACCTTCTGTCAGATGGACTATGCTCTGAATGAGTCGTTCTGCAAAGAAACTCTGGGCGTTCACACCCTCCCCTTCTTCTCCATTTGGAAGGATGGCCACTACGTGAACGGCGAGGCTATAGGCTGGCAATCCATCAACAGGAAACTCGTCCACAATATCGACGCGCTTGTCAAGCCCACCCTCGCGACTGCTATCTCATGACGTCATCCGCGTTAACTATCGCACAGCGCCTAACCGCTTTTGTACAATACTTCTAAAGCATATTTTGCCCCCGTGTCCTCGCTTTGCACCGCGCAAAGCGATAGCCAAGTATGTTTGTACCTCGTAGATTACATGCTTTAACAACAAGTCTGTACACACGCGCGTCTTTACTGATGTACGCCTTCGGACAGAACTGTCAGCAGTCACATATTCATCTCTGCTCCAACTTAAGCGTCGCCTCATCCCCTACGCTGTACGACCCTCGTACTTCACTCATCCGTAACGTATTCCTACCCTTCACGGCGCGCTCTATTTCAATTGGCCATCCCGCCCAATCTCCGCCCGATCTCTTTCTAGCTTGCCCAACACACTGCCTGCCCCCTTTGCCTATCACATCTTGCACAGTTGCTAGTTGGACGCCCATTTTTCTCTCTCAAATCCCACATCCAGTCCTTAAGAATGTTAGTACCGCAGTTATGGAGCTAAACGGCACAAATAAACATTGAGTTAGCTCTGTAATCGTTTTGCAAGTTCTTCCATCCATGATCTGTCTTCTTCGCTAACTTTTCCCCACCACGACTCAAAATTAGATTGTTTCACTTTGCTGATAAAATATTCTCCCTCATTTATATCATCCAATGGGTTTGCTCTGTATCCTCCTTCGTCATCACGATCATGACCGTCGTCAAGCTCGAGTAGTCCAACGTCGAGTGCGCCATTGGACGCACCTAACTCATGCAGCTGCGCCACGGAAAATCCAGTCTCCGCTGCAAGTTTTTCGATTGCTTGATTGTATGGCTCGGGTGTCTCATCCAGAACATTGGTCGCGTCTTGGTCGTCATCAAGATCGGAACCGCTGCCATCGGAAGTTGAATGATACCCAAATCCATTCGTTTCTTTTGATAGAGCCGCGAGATTGCTTCCAGCGTTTGCTGCGTTTTTGGCAGCAGTTACTCGTTGGGTATCAATCATTTGTTGCAAACACACTGCTATATGTAGCAATTGTGCCTTTTGATCGTTCCTCAGATCATTGCTGCACAACATTGCAGACAATCCAAGAATCACGGCCTTTTTCGAATGTATTCTCTCAAACAACTGCAGCTTCCCTGTTTGTGAACCTATTAGTTGAAGAGTGGATTGCACGCTCAAAGCTTTTAACACGTGTTCCGCATCTATGTACACACACAGCATCACCACTGACACCAGTCGTTGAGGTAGATTGATTTCATCATCTCTGCTTCTTACACATCTTTCTCCAGCTCTCAGTGCGATTTCGATCGCCACCCCCCTAAGCACCTCCGTTGGTCGCGGCTTCATCTTATCAAGATTCAATAACAGGTGCTCTGCAATCATCGACCCAAACACAGCATCCCCATCTTCATATGCCGTCGACCATAGGTTGCGTGCGATGTGCACAAATGTGTTTATGCCGTGCGGCATTTGCGCAATAGCCGGCATGTCATACATGAGAAACCCCTCGATGGCGTCCATCATTTGTTCGATGTAGTCACCAGCCCAATCGTCAAAGGCTTTTACCATCTTTCCGATCATAGAGCGCAGAAATGGTGTGAGCTCAATCTCGTGCTCACCAAGTTGGACTATGAGTGCGCCAAGAACGTCAAGTAGCTCCTCAATAAAAACCTGGTGATTCTCCTGAAACATTCTTTCTAAGAGAGGATGCAGCTCTTTTTCGACGGAGACAAGCAATTCCTTCTTCTCCTCCAATTTTGGCTGGCACCACTCGCCAATAGACGACAGCACAGACGAAATTAGATACAGAACCTGAGCCGCGGTGAACGCCAGTTCATCGTCTTCGTCGTCACCTTCGGCGAGAATGCTCTGAGCAGAATGTTGGAATGCGGCTATTAATCTTTGTAGGACCGGATGAGCAAGTGGCATGACCTCATCCGGATATCGGCAGATAAGCTTATCTAACGAAGGAATGAGGGACAAGTAGCTGTCAGTCATGATGTCCATTAGACTCAGAAGACGCTGCATCAGCTGTGGAGCAAACGTTCGAATCAGCTCTCCTGGGCCGTCCTGATCGATGAGGTATTGCAACGCCCCAGCAGCTGCAGCTTGAACAGGAAGTTCTGAATCAGACAGCAGTGCTACGCAGCCTCGCAAGGACGCCTCCCCTAATTCGCCCCCAAATTCTTTCCAATCACACGAAGCAACCTGACCCAGCAACCACGCCGCTTCTGACCGTAAGAAACCAAATTCAGATTGCAGATCAGGGTGGACATGTTTCTTCAGGATCATGAGAAACGTGCTTGACAATTCTGGTTTTGACATTAGCTTTCCTTTGACGGCTGCGAGGGAAGCAAATGCGCCAACTTTCTGACGAGAGAGGGAAATGCGTTGGGGAGAGTTGGGAGCGGCGGCGAGATAAGGGTTAAGGACAGAATCGTGAAGGTATTGAAGAAAAGGTAGGACTGTTTTCTTGGATCGCAAATCAGCCATCTTGGACAACAGATTGGAGGCTGCGATACGCGGTGAAGTGAAGTCGTCGGTAAAATCATACTGCTTGCGCACATATTCGCTAGGATCGGTCATCCACACCTCCTCGTCGGCATCTGAAAAGCAGAGATACGAAAAGACAACACCGGTGAGCAAATTGCTGACATGCGGGTAAACGATAGCCCAAAGGCTGGCTATCTCAATGGCTTCTTCGACAAAGTCCAAAGCACTGTGAGCGACGCGCTTGCTGACCTGACAGCCGTTACTTTTAGAAAATAGAACCTCAAGCATAACCTTGGTAGCCTTTTCCGAATGGTTGTCTCTATAGTTCTGTGCGACTTTCTTGGCCCATGGCTCATCGAGCGGGATTCGATTTGGTGAACCGTAGCGCTTGAGAAACTTGAGAATAATCTGCGAGATCCACTTTTTTGTCTTCGATTCCGGTTCGTACAGAAGATCATCCGGGTCTTGTACGTATGGATGTAACGAAGGCCTTCTAAGTGTTTCAAAGAAGACATTCATCCAGTTGTCGAACACGTTGGGTTCTGCAAGGATGGGAGGAATCATGAAATGAGAGCAGCTCCAAAACACCTTGACGATAAGGCGCTGGGCCAGACATGCGTTGCGACGGTCATCGTGTGGGACAGGAGGCTTGGCGACAAGCGAGTCTAGATGGGAGTAAAGAGCGAAAAGAGTGGGAAAGAGACCGGCGGCAATGGTCTCCAGCGGTTGTCGAGGGTGAAGCAGGCCAACATCGTTGGGGTCGGAGGCGAGCAGTTTGTTGGGATCTCTGCTCTTGAACTCGTAGCACTTGACAAGCTGGCGCAAAGCGATGAGGGCGGCGTGCACTCGGGCGGAGTCACCGCTTGAGAGATAATCGCCGATGGAACTGTACAGACTGGGCCACTTGGAAGGGAAATCGGTGACAATGAGCCAGCGAGTGGTCTCGGCGAGGACGCCCTCGATGTTGGTGGCACGAACGACGGCAAGGGCGTCGAGCAGATTGTCGCGGAGGCGCTGACGCGCAGCTTCGTGGAGGACATTGTTCTGGCGGTTGGAGCGAACGAGGTTCTTGAGACGGAGGGCGGCGGCAGGAGCGACGACGGGATCGGAGGTGGCGGAAAGACGGAGAAGGGAAGCGGCATGGTCGGGGTGGGGGGCGCAGTGGGCAAGAAGAGACTCTGCGGCGGCGCGGTCTGCGGCGGAATTGGAAAGGGTGGCGGCGAGCGCGCGGGCAAGCGACTGGACGTCGTCGGCCATGAGCAAGGGCGGTTTGGGGGGGGGGTCTGCAATAGGGGCGGGAGGGCGTGTTGTAGGGGGGTGCGCGACACGCTCTTGGAAGGCATGTTGGAGGGATAGCTGGAGACGGCGGCAAGAGAGCCGTTTTGCGCATAAGCGTCGCGGGCGGCCAGGAGCGCGCGGTCGGCTGGGCGTGCACGCTCTGCTGCAATGCAGCGTTTCCTTACAGTAGCTTCGCCGCGTCCACGCCGCCACAGCCAATTCGCGATCGCCAAGTGGTCCCGTTTCGTCCATCTATCTTCCACAACTCACCGAGAGCGAACAAGCGCGTGCACACGCGCAGGTAAACTTACGCGTGCACGAGGTGGAATCCGCACCTCAATCACTCTGGTCTCATTGTTGAATACACCCTCCGACTGTAACCCTGCAATTTCGTCGCCGCGTCTTCTCTCCGACTCCCATGCTCCAACTCCACCACGGAAACTCCCTTCATCTGCCTCACCAAAGATATCGCAATCAGCCGTGCCTCTCCACCATCGCACGCGATCGGCCTGCCGCCTCGCTCTGGCTGCGCATCGCTCTCGTGATTGCCCCAACCCCGTCTCCGCTACTTCCACGTCCACGCACCGTCTCCATCCCTCTCACATTTCCGCGTCCATTGCGTCCGCACAGATGCCACTCTTTGATACGGCGCAAACATTATTCGCCCTTGATAAAGTCGTCCAACTCTACCGCCACCTCTTCTGCCATCGCTTGCTCCTTTTCCTTTGTCAATACACATTCCCTCCATGCCACGCGCTGCGGTGTGCCCAGCACTCGTGCAGCTACCACTCGCCCAAAAATGGACGGTATTGATCGTTTTTCGCTACATTCCACGACTACTCGTCCTCCGGATGTTAGCTGCGCCCAGAACGCGTCGCGCCACCCATTTCGCCGCACTTCACGCATGCAGCTCCCATGCTTCCCGTCACCAGCTGTTGCAACTTCCACACCCTCAAACCCGACTTGTTCCCCAACATTCTTAATTTCTTCCACCAGCGCTTCGCTTTTCGACTTCTTGATAGCTATCGCTTGTATGCACATGTGCATAATTCTTCTCTTCTCCTTGTCGTTTTCCAATTGTTGTTCGCTACCCACAACTCTCTCAAAGAAGAATCCTTCCCCCTCATATTTCTGTTTATAATACTGTCCAATCCCGTCCATGACGTGTTCTATTTCTTCCACAGTTTCATTTCTGATTTCAATGCAGCTTGTTACATGTCTCACCGGCACAATCACAAAGTGACTTCTGTTCAGTCCTCCTTTTGCAAGAGCCACATACACCTCTTTTCCCACATATGTCACAAGATGCTTCTCAACTTCGTTCGCCAGACAAAACCAACATTCCTGCTTTCTTCGTTTCTGCGGTCGCGATCTTTCCACCTCGTACAGCATTTTCCCACTTGCAGTCTCCCTTTCTCCTATTTCCGCAATGGGTGTAATGTCCGCAGCAAACAACCACTTTCCGGACCCCATCTCAGCCACTTGTATCATTCTAGTAGCATATGAACACCCCTTGAGCACGAAAGGCTCGTACTTCTCGAACGCCTCTCCACCAAAAAAGTGATATTTTGGCTTAACGCGCAACCCCAGTCTCGCACACTTCTCATCACTCCCTACACCTGACGGTGCGCTACTCACAAGTACATCTACCTTCGCATTGAACATGCTTTCAGCTCCCGGAGCTACCAGCAGTATAGCCAAGCCATTTACTATCTTCAGCGCGCTCGGTCCCACGTAATGCAGGTTTTCTGCCACACTTCGTCTTTCGTCGGATTCGGCGAAACTGTTTGCTGCAAAATAGGTTGGAATCGGCATTGTACAGGCTGCTGATGGTGGCGAAAGAAGCAGTATCACATGAAAGCAACCCTTCTGTTTGCTTAATTTCTCAAGCTTCGGCACGATTATCTCAAAGTCCAAACCAGGATTCACCACGAGCACGCGCACCATTTGCACCAACTTCTCGATGAGTTCTTCAGCGCTTCGAAAAAAAAAAGATACTCAAAGGTTTGCGTGGAATGACCAGACTAATACGCAGGATATGATCCCAAAGATATCACCAAAGAAAGAGCGCTCTACCTTCGTAGCTAGACAGCTTGATCCGTTCGCAATCGCAGACTTTACTTTGGAGCACATGAAGGACCCGTTCGACGATACTAGAATGTGAGCGTCCCGTTTGCTCGATAATCTGCGCCACGGCAACACTCAAGAGGCTGATTCCGATTGCATGATGTTTCAAAAAATACAAGAACGTCTTTCTCGCGTTGTGTGGCGTGAAAGGCATCTGTATGAAACCAGACGAAACAGCAAATCGGCCTCACATCGCGCATGGCGATGATCACGATTGTGGTCATGACAACGCCATGCGAACTCTAGAGGTAAGAGTCCCGAAATATGAAGCTTTTCCCCTTTCAGGATAAGGCATATCTCGATAACGTGTGCGGCTTTCGATTTTCGACTCTTTTCAGATTGCCTTGGGCAATATATTCCTTATTCTACACAGCACTAAACCGGGTTATTACTGTTAATTTGTTGCTCTTCCAGATATAAAAGAAGTTTGTGTGGTACCTTTATTTTGTTGACTACGGCAAAGCAAATATTGTCAAAAGATAACGTGGAACCGTCTGGCGAGTAGGCTGCGTTCCAGGGACAAACACTAGGAGTTACCTGTTTCTCTCCGGTGCTCTGCATAGCAGAGTGCACACCATTGCAGCGGCAAGCTTCGTTTCGGCGGTATGAGTAGTACCATATAGTTCAGTTTAGTTACATTTCGAACGAGTTTAAGCTAGCCATCTGGTTTGTCGGTTGTAGCCAAAACTGAGTGCATTCGAATCCTGTTCTCCTCCAACTGTTCCACAATATCATTCGGCATGCGAGCATCAATATGAATAGCGTAAGCACCAGGTGCGAAGGAAGCTAAGGTGCTCGTGTCAGCAACACGTAAAAGAACATAGAAATAACGACATGAACGCAAATTGAAAAAACTTACCAACTCGTTGCCATTTCGCGACCCAGGATTTCGAGGGATTCATCACCACATAAGTACTAGTCATATCATATGTTAGAAATTGGCGAACATGTACACCGTTCTGATTTCAAAACTTACCCAACGAATTGAGATGTTGTACAGGCGCTTATTCGCTCCTTGTCGCCGTTCAGACTCATGAATGGGCAGTTATCGCAGCCGTCATTGTAGAATTGTTGAGTGGTTTTGATTAATGAACACGACATGCATGCCTTGAGCCTACTTTGAGTGACTTCCGTCGGCACAACATGTGCCCCTGAAGCGTTGGCCATAGTGAATTGTAGACGGTTCGGGGGCGCGCAAACCAGTAAGCACAGACAAGCTCCTGTGCGGAGACACTGCCACCAGTTTCTGTGCAAAAGAGCGAAGAAACAAAGCAAGCTTTACCAGACCACTCGAACCTCGCAAAGATCCAAAGAAAGCGGCCTCCAGCTGATGCTGGAAATCTAGCTAGCAGTGAAGAATCCTACCCTCGTGACTCAACAGCAGTCGGACAGCAGTCATGCTTCTGTTGTGAGCAACAAAGATCTAAAGAAAGCGGCTACTTTGCACTGCGCACAGAAGGGATGGCAAACTGCCCATGCTGTCAAAAGCGTGTCGGGTTTGGTGTGACATGGCAGGCTTCGTCCAATCCAAAGCAGGAAAGAACGGGGAGCGGCTCACCTTGAAAGTTTCTTATTTTTTTCCACGTCAGACCGTTCTGAATAGTTCGGACCACTTGGCGCTTCCTACGCGGGCAGCGTCAACACTGCAAGATCCAGCCACCCCCAGCTGTCCCTAAACCCGCCTCCCTGGCGCTGGGCAGAAATCTACTTTGTGGCTGTCACGCTGCTCAGTTTCTCATCTTATCTACGCGCACCTTTGTCAACTTCACCTTGCGTTCTTATAAAGAGCTCGTTCCGCCCCTCACCTTTCGCGGTGCGTTAACCCACGATATCGTTTCTCCCATCTCCACGCTTTTCCCAACAAACTTGTCCTTGGACGAACCTTCGCTCCACGAAAACTTGAGCCATTCCCGCGAAAATGATGTCAGCCTTCTCAATCTCAACCCCGCTACGCCTCTCTCCCACCGTACTTCCGCCACACTCGAAGTGTCATCGCCGACCCCTACAGCTCTCCGTAGCTACTCCTCCACCACCGCTTCGTCCCTCCGATAAGAGTTCTTCCCATGAACACGCCTCTCCGGCCCAGCCACTCGTTGGAGCCGAATCGTTGCAACGGGCTCTTCTTACGACTCCTCCTGGGAAACTCGTCGCTGTGATGTTCCACGCGCGGTGGTGCCGCGTTTGCAAGACACTTGCCCCGAAGCTGCACCGCGTCGCTGAACAGTTTCCAGACGTCATCTGGCTTTCAGTTGACTTTGCTGAACTTCCGAACAAGCCACTATCCGCGCAGCTGGGGGTCAAGTTGTTGCCCACCTTCAGGTTTTACAACCCACAGGCGAACATTGACGATGCTGTAGATCATTTTACCACCGGACCGTTCGGTGTAAAAAGATTGGTGGAGCATTTGGAAAAGCAAAGCCAGTCGGGCGTAACGGAGAGCTCATGAACATGCTACTAGTGGTTGCGATTCTCCAAAAAAGTTACGTATACGCAGTTCCTTGCCACGTCGTTTAATTGGCACTTGTCTGTCTGCGAATCGTTACGGCGCTTGTGAGTCTGACAAGCGTCTCACCTGCACACATGTGGAGTCACCTGTTGTCAAACTATGACGACGCCAAATGCGTACAAGGATTGATTCAACTCCGCATCTATGCTGATACGAACGTACATCCGTTCTTTCACAACTTTATACTCGCTGACGTCTGTTTTGTGCTTCTTTTTCGTGCTGATGAATTTTGGCCGTTCACGTGGCATCATTCTCTTCCCTACAAGCTTCTAACTTTATTGTATTCTCATTTGTAAAACTTTTCTTTCAAACTGTACTTGACTTTTCAGCTGTACCCACTTTACATTGCACACGTCCTTAACTCCCGTGTTCTTGAGAGGAATCCACTGCCAACGTCGCACAAACATCTTCGAACGTCGTTGGCTACTTCTTTCCGGCCGTTTTGTCGCTCTACTCAACAGAACGACTGGCCTTTGCCAATGAGTCTTCGAGAGCCTGATGCAGTCCCGCAGGACACCAATGCAACAACCGAAGAAGTGGTTTCCAACACACCGCCTCAAAAATTGGGTAAACATGGAGTGAAGCTTTTTATCATCGCTTGTGTGCTTTCAGTGATTCTGTTCACTTCGTGCATCATCGCTGGAATTGTCGTTGCACTACTAAGGAATGACCTTACGAACACTGTGAGTGATTACGCGCTGAAGCACGTTCTCGTGCCGTTGTTGGGGATCTTCGGTGGTTCACTGGTGCTTTTAATTCTTGCTTACTTTCGATACAGAAAGCTGAACTCAAAAGATGGAGACATGAACGTTAGCAACGATGATCATGGGAAAACAATCGATTTGAAAGGTGGAGAGGATATCCCCTAGCTAGTGTTACAGACGGAGTGCTACAGTGTACGCAAGTCAACGAAGTTAATTCGCCAAAACCTAGCTAGTTACCATCTTGGTTGCATTTTCGCTATTTGAAGTGCCTGACGAGGCGCTAATAGGTAAAATGCAGAACCATACGTAAATGTCCAGCGAGTTGAGGCACATTTGTTACATATTTACAATGCAGATAAGATTACCTTCCACCGAACATGTGTCTACTTCAGGCGCACTGCTGATGAAATATATTCCGCGATGGGACTGAGCGTATATCAGTCGCTGTTTCGGAGATAGTACGCTTTCTGACCCAAATGCCAGTCAGACCGCGACACGGTAGATAAGATGTTGACGTCAGAAATTTGGCCATGAGCCTCAACACTTCTCTGATACGAAATAGTTCTCTTCGAGCTCATTCGTATCCTGCCCTTTTCGAAAGGCTTGATTTCTCGGGGACCATGGGCTTCTTTTACATCAGACGAGAATGTTATTTGTTCTCAGCTTTGACACGGAAACGACTGCTTTGGCTCCATTCGTTCGTTCTTGATCTCAAAGGTTACGCCCTTTGTCGCGTCCTTTCTGTATCTGTGTTCACCGAAAAACTTATTTCAAAATCGTCATCGGAATCTGTTAAAACTATAACTTCTGTGGCCGGTATAACAGGTCGGCGAGAAGATTCTTGATGAGCCTTGGAAACAGAATTGGATTGCACGAAACTCGCATTTCTAGTTCTAGATTTTCCACGTGTTCCCCTCGGCTCTCCAGACAGCTGTTTGTTTGTTGAGAATGGGCAAGTCGAGATACTATTCAATGCTTTCATACCAGAAGGCACGCTCCTTCTCGGTCTTTGTGCTGCTGATGATTGTGAGCCTTTGGAGTTCATTCTGATTCCGTCGTTAGACAGATTCATTTCACGGGACAGGAGTTCCAAATTCTTTTGAGGCAGACCATTGGCCTCGAGAAGACTTTGCCTTTCTTTTCGCAAAACTTGAGGAACAGTTCGTGTCTGCGAGCCCAGAACTTGACCAGACTCACGCAGAGAAAGGCCTGCTTTCGCAAATGGGGGTTTCGGTTGGGGCACAACAACAGAAGGACCGGGATCAACGCATCCGGTTTGAGGAACAGTTCTTCTGAGCGCGGTGGGCATTTTGCGTTCTTTCTGAAAAACGGGTGTCGTTTTCGATATCAAATCCAGCGACCCCTTCTGTGCTGCTTGACCACTTAAGCCCGAGAGTCTATATGTTTGATTCGTGGTGGATGGTGGTGCCATCTTGCTTAACCCAATTGGCAGTCCAGCGCTCCCACTGCAAGCTTGGCTTGAAACTCCCGTCGACGCGAATGTTGAAGACGAGTTCCTCATACATTCCACCTCTGTCTCACTCTTAAATCTCCTGGAACCTGCTGGGACGGGGGATACCCCAATTGCAGCGCATAAACGATTATATTCGAGAATGTATCTCGCCGCTTGATTCTGTACTGTGGATGAATTCGGTGTATTCTCTCTCTGACGCATCTGTGACCATGGACTGGTGCGGGGAATGGCTACTCCATTCCTTCTCTTCACGGGTACGGAAGAAACCGATTTCCTTGAAATGCCATGCGTTGGGTCTGTTGAGATAGATGTTGTGTTCTTTTGATTCAATGTCTGGCCCGACTTCGATACAGGAATACCAGTTCCCAAGGAGCTTGTCCTCGTGGACCCGGCCACAAATCTCGTAGATGAATTGGTTGATTGAGAAACGGGAGCAATAAAGATACCTTGAGGTTTAGAACGACCTGTATCAAGAGCATGAGGCCTGATAAAAACCCCGTTCGAATCAGTCCCTAACGTCTTATGCTTCGTTGCTGTAACAATAGCGACATCTTTCGTATCCATCGTCTTCCAACCAGATTGCAAAACACCTGTAACATTCGTTGTGGATACTTCAGCGCCAGCTACATTCATTCTCGGTGCCTCGCAGGCAGCAACGTTCGATCCAATTCGTCCGACATCGTGTGTGCTGATAGGAATTTGAGGACTCTTTGACCAATCTTGGAGCAAGCCAGCCCCCGGCATTTGCACCTTTTCTTTCTCATTCTCCTCCGGTCCAATATTATCGGTTTCTACATCTGATTCTTCTTCGACAAAATCTATATCGTTTATAACCAGTTCCGGATCTTTCTCATCATCTCCACTGCCCAAGTCTGAAAAGTCTTCATAATTGATCACTTGTCGTCGTGCCCGGGCTGCTCGACCTCGTTTGCTATAGCTACCGATCAAGGCCTTCGACTTCAATGCATCTTCATAAATTTGAACAGCGACCAAGGGCCCAGATGAGTACAGTGCCTTGGCTGCCGCCCAGATGTCAGCATCCTTTCTCAGCCACCTAGGAATATCACTAGGGCGGCAACCATCAACGGAATCAATCCATATCGGATCAAGAGAGACAACTGGGAGAGCGGTCTCCCCAGTGCGCAAAAGAGCTTCATCCCACTTCCTAAACATGAGCTTATCTGCTCTTTCTTCTTTAGATGTGTCGACACTGCAATCTGTGGTGGTTATTCCTGTGTCTCCAAAATCGATTTCCTTGTAGTTCATTGATTCTAGCCGTTGCAGAAGTTGCTCCAGATCTCTTTGTCGCATACGTTGATCAAGTGCCGCTCCATGGGAAGTGTTAAACTTTCCAGCCCCAACTGCCACCGCTTGTGTTTTCATTTTGTTTCGAGCTGCTTCTACAATCAAATCGTCAATACTGCGATCGGTGACAAGGCGTAAAATGTGCACAGTTTTCTTCTGACCAATTCTTTGGATTCTGGACACTGCTTGCAGGTCTGCCGAGGGGTTCCAGTCAGAGTCGAACAAAATTACTGTATCTGCTGTTTGAAGATTCAATCCAACGCCACCTGCTCGAGTGGTCAACAAAAAAACCGGAATATCGGACCCCTCGCGGTTGAATTCAGCCAGCCCAGAGGAACGATCGTCTGCAGATGTCATCCCATCCAATCTGCTGAACTTGACGTGAAGTAGCTCCATTAGGTCTTCGAGAAAGTCGAGTACTTCCCGGAACTGAGAAAATATGAGCACCCTGTGATCGCCAGCAAGAAGACGGGGTAATGCATAGTAGAGAAACACAAATTTTCCAGAAACAGCAACAACGCGAGGGCTGACTTGGTTGGAATAACTGTCATACAAAGCAGGTGAGACAATGTATGGATGATTGCAGACCCGTCGCATGGCCATGACAACATTATTTAAACCGGCATCCTTTGTTGTAGCCCTGTGCTGAAAGTGAACCATCAAAGCCTTTTGCAAGGCACTCATTGGACATCGTATCACAACTTCATCCGCTGACGTGAAAGTCGGACATACATCAGCTCGCACCCGACGGCGAAAGAAAGGGCGTATCACAGTATGCAAGCGATCAACGATGACAGACTTCTCAGCTGCAGTAAGACCTACATTGGTGTTTTTCTTTTCCATCTTCGACGAAAAGGGTGCCGAAAACCATGTTTCGAACGTCGCCTTGCTGCTGAAAATTTGAGGATTCAGAACGTTCATCAGACTCCATAGCTCCTTCAAGTTGTTAGACAAGGGAGTGCCAGTCAGAAGAAGACGACGTTGGGCTTTCGCATAGCTTCGAATTCCAATGTTGATCTTGGAATTATCGTTCTTCAAACGGTGAGCCTCATCTACGACCAGATATTCAAACTCGACGTTACGGAACGCTCGTAAAAGACTAGAGTAGCTTGGAAACCCTTCTCTCCGCTTCTTTGAGAAAATATCACGAGCAGCCAGTTCGTAGCTGGTAACCATTATGTCAAAAGCATCTTCTTTTAAGACTTGTTCCAAATTTTCGAACCTTTCATCAGCAGAACCAAGATGTGTGACAACAGATATTTGTCCTGGATAGAATTTCTCAACTTCTTCCGCCCAGTGTGCACATACATTTCTAGGAGCGATAACGAGGTGCGGGCCTCGTGAGCCAGAAATAACGAGAGAAGCGAGGAACGAGATAGCTTGGATCGTTTTCCCAAGACCCATTTCGTCGGCAAGAATGGCGTTGAGTCCTTGTGCATCAAGCATGAGCAACCATTTAATACCCTCGTTTTGATGCGGTTGGAGGGCACAGCTTTCACCTGTCGGCGGGACAAACGCCTGCTCCTGTTTTTCAACCACAGTTTCGTCGGGTTGGCCTCCTCCACTCCCGTCTTTCACGTCTGAGTGCTTTCCAGACTGTGTTGCCATTGCAACATGAAGATCTTTGGCGATTGCAGCACTCTGTTGTACAAGGAAGTCGAGGCGTTCTTGCTGTTCTCGTGCACTTAATGCATCTCCTTGTGCCTGGAATATGTTTCGAGGGCGAGTGCGTTTACGCCTTCCGTTCGCTTTTCTTCTGGACTTTGGTTTCTTGGCCACATCTGTGTCTTCAAATAAATCCTCACTGTCAAAGTCCTCATCAGCTTCATTGTCGTCCTCTTCGTCTGCTTCACTCATATGTACTTCACTTTCCTCTGCTTCATCTGACCCAATTGACTCCTCAAATTCTTCCAGCTCTATTTCCTCCTCCTCATCGATTCCAATTTCCTCGTCTGCGTCGGACAATTGCTTCATAGTGTCGTTGAGGTTCTTGGGTTTCTTGTCATAGACGTCATCTTGATCGCTGTCTTTTTCTTCTCCTCTGACACCTTTCTCAGTACGAGTAGACCGTGGGGAAGCTCCTCTCCTCACAAGGTTACGCTTACTTCGACGAAGCCTTAAAGGAGACTCGACTTCATTCCCAGATCCCGACGGCCTTCTGCATTCCGTTTTGGAGGACTCCTTGGAGTTTTTAACAACTTCCTTCATGAGCGCCCGCCGCGATTTCAATTGGCGCCGAAGGTCCTCTAATGCCGGCAAACGCACACTTTTCGTTTTGGGATTCTTCGTCTGCCTTTTTTTCTTGGCTATAGAGTCAATTTGGTGCCTTGTTTTCACCCCTTTTGCATTTCGACGGGCTCTTGTGGCCGGAGATTCTGTGCAGGATTGGTCTTCTGAACAGCTATCATCCACAGAAATGGCTGAAGATGTGGGCTTCTGCTTTCTTCGCATTTTTCGGGCCTGATGGCTTTCTTCATCAGTATCTGTATCTGTACCATCGTCTCTCAATTCTCCGGAGCTTGTGATGACTCTTTTTTTTAGATGGGCCCCGTTCCCGTCATCTTCTTCATTGTGACCATAAAGCCTCCTCAGCTTTGCCCTTCCTTCTTTGGTGTTCCATTCCATCACCATATTCGGTACATTGGCTTCCACAGTCACGTTCGCCAATATGGCCTGGAGCTCTAGATTACTCCCAAGGTCTTCTGGAAGCCCGTTGCCCATGTTAAGGATCGAGCGTGTGCGGCGGCGCTTGTTTGAGGGAGGGGTCTTGACTTCCTGAACGTCATCACCTGAAGAAGGAGCATTCTTATAGAGTCGTTTTCGGGTTATGGGAAGGACAGGAGTCGTACGGACGTCGTCGTCGTCGTCGTCGTCGTCGTCAGATAATAATATGGCATGAGAGTGAGCTTTCGTATGATTTGCAGACTTTTGAAATCCGTATTTCGAGCGACTGCGTGTGACTCTTTTTTCAACAACTGTCCCAGACTTAAAGAACCTCAAAGAGGACTGTTGCTTATCATGACTGCTTTTTTTCCCTTCTCTGTCCTTGCTACGTGACACATGATGTGAAATATCAAGCACAGAAGCATCGGATGAATCAGATTTCTTCTGAGCCGGAGCTTCAATGACATCCCTGTCGGGAGAAGGGGAGAATGCAAGGCTCGGGGTCGGCGCTGCAGAGCGGACCTTTTGCATAGATTCTAAAAGGGCATCATTCTCAGTTTCTGACTTGATAGGGGTCTCAGGAATGCACATGTCTCGCAAATCGTTCTTCGTCATCTGGGATGCTGTTGGGCTTTTTTCTTTGACATCTTCATCGGAGTTGACAATGGGGTCGCCGGCCGCCTCAGTCGCTCGCACGGCTGCTCTTCGATTGTTGCTCGCACGAGCGTAGCTTCGGAGCGTGCGCCGAGGTGCAGGTGCGGTGGGCCGGGCAATGGCAGCCATTTTTCCAAAAAAGGTCAGGGAAGATGAAATGCGCTCGCGAGCCTCGGATTGTTATCTTTCGGGTTGCCGGTCAATGATGAACAACAGAAACGCCCAGGTGCTTTAAGCAAGAGCGCGCGTACTCAACCCTTGGAAGGTATCGTCACCTATTCGTGCGGCCAAATTGGGCATGAAGTGTTCTATATGGATGGAGTAACGCTTACGGACGGGGGCTTGATCAGAGTGTCTGACGTACGAGGCTTTTTCTACACAAACGCTGCAATTGCAAGGATTTCTGCTGCCTCAGGGAAATGTCCCCGGTTCTCAGAACGGTCCACGAATTTGTGCACACGTTGCAGTCCTTACAGTTTCTGCCCCAATTTGTCCTCAAACAGTTTCTCGCCGCCGCAATCCCACGGCCCTCATGGTCTCGGAAACCGAGGTGCCGGACCATCACAAGCAATGCATTGCGTTTCGGTGCCCTACGATTCCCGCCAACAGGTTGTTTGCATTTTCTTCCCCTCAATATGGAGGGTACCATTGGTATCTACTCTCATATCTCTTACAAGGGTAGTGTCGGTTTGGAATGGGTAATTCTATCAATCCAATCGCGGGGTGCCCGTACCCTCTCCGAAAAAAGCTAGGTGCAGGACATAGTATGATGTGATCGACTGGTGTACGAAATGTATAACATGGGGCGACATAGAGGTTGCTCGAGCTTAGTACAGTCATTTGTACAGTGTCTTGGAGATGATCCAACCCACATCCCCCCCTCTTCTCCATCCTCCTTTGTACATGACGAGAGAGAGAACAGCAGGACGGCAAGATCCAAGAAGTTCTTCGTCAAGTGATTGTGCCTACAAGCGTGGAATCGGGGACTGCGAATTGCCGTTTTAATTCTGGGCTCTAGCTAGAACTACTCTGTCCGAATTGAACGGGGAATCACCTATTTTTCGTTGTCGAACACCAGCGGCACTTTTCACGTTTCCGAGCTTTCTGAGAAGTCATCGATATTCAGTAACTGAAATCCATGCGATGTTACCAACTCCAGTCCTCTTACTCAACAGGCGGATTGTGAGGGATACTTGGCTCTTGAACTAAAGCTTTTGACTGCAGACGTACTAATCCTCACCCGATTGTGTGATTTGACAACTATTTTGAGTACGAAATCCATCAAAAGCCGTTTGTGTGTGTTTTTTTGGGACAGTGCATTTGGTGGTGGCCCAGCGGTAGACATGCTGCTCAGCCGTAGTGCTAGTTTGTAGTAATCTGATGAACGGTGGGAGGGGGCCCCCAAAGATTTCGTTTCACGTTCATGTGGTGAAGTGTACTGTCAGTCTGTGAAAGGGGTTGACAGCTGAGTAGCATCAACTACCCACGGGTCGTTGTTCGTGTTTATGTCTTTCACGTGTTGTGCAAAAAGAGCTACATATGGAAAGAACTCCTTGTCAGGTCGTAAAATCCTCGAAATCCGCTGTTATTTCTATCGAAAATCTTGTCCAGATTCTCTGAACGAGGCGAATACCATAGAGCAAGATAGCATAATAAAAGTACTGCTCAAGAGAAACGGAAATCATATTTGTGCCTTTCACAACGAGCACTCAAAAGTTAGAATAGTGATAGTGTGTGGCATTAAGTGAGCAAAGTGATCAACGATCTTCAAAAATGTAGTCATCTAAATCTAAATCACCCTCGACGTACTGGGCAACTCGTTCCCGGACTTTTCCAACAGTTCTCGGGCCAACAAATTCATCAAGCACACCAACGCTATCCTGCCGACCGTCCTTTTTGAATGCATAGAACTGAAAGGCAGGAACTGCGTCGATGCCCAGCCTCTTTCCAAGCAGCTGGTTCTCTCTTTCCGAGACGTCCATTTCACAGAAACGAACCTGCGACCCGAAATCCTTTGCAAGCCGAGCATAAGCGTGACTAGCATATTTGCAAGCTCGGCAACCGCGCGTGATGAAAGAAAAGACAACGAGCGGATTTGACTCCGGTAGAGGTAGAGCTGCAGCAAAATCGTTAGGATTTCTCACACGGTGAACAATCATGCATGGTTGTGTACGGCGAAAACATGTGCAGCCGGATAGGGCTGCACGGCGGCGCGCAAAGTGAGGGGTTTGACATATGAAGGCGGTCTCCATTGTTGTTTGACAGACAGTCGAGAAACGATGCTCAAATCTGCGCCGGTTTATGTTTGTACAATGCAACAGGACTATGCCAGGCAGTCCGGGGCGGGGTTGAGAAGAAGTGAAGACTGGGCATGGGAGCTCTATAAATTCCCTGCCGAAAGAGCAGCAGGGCACATCTTGATTTCTCTTCGGAGGATCATATATGGACGTTGGACGAATCTGGAGAGGCCAAGAGAGCTAAATCATAGATGCGCCAGGACTGGCGCAGAGGGTTGGCCGAGTGGTCTGGCGTCTCACCATTGGCGTGAGGCGATGCTAGGCTGTATATGTCGAAACATATGCTCCAACCACGTGTCCACCTAGCAGACCACATGCGTAGTCAGTCAGCTGCGGGCCCATTGGGAAACTACGCGGCGTATCGTATGTATCAAATAGATTAGATATGGACCAATAAAATTACAGAGACCCAACTCGACGTGCTCGTGTGACCCACCTCAATGGCACCTTATGGATGCATATGCTTGCAGCGAATCGGAGCTCTCCATTTCCTTCTCTCCAATCTCCCGTTCGCACCCACCTGGAGCTCTTTCTCCGCAAATGATAGACTGCCATGTTCCCGGAAAACGTACTCGGCGAGGACAAAGGCATACCAGCAGAGGTCAGGTTGGGGACGACCTCTGCCGGTGTGTTATCACCTTGACTTCCACCGCGTACACGTGTCAGCCGTGTATCTTTTCATTACAAAAAACCATTCGGTCTTCAGTAGGATAAAATGTCTGCGTTTCCGCCATTTTCCGCCATTTTCAAATCCTGTTGACGTGCAATTACGTAGAATAGCTATCTTCCTCGTTTCCACCAGCTATGTCGGCAATAAATGTCCAATGATACCCTTTCTTATCAAAAACCAATTCTTTAATCCACAAAGTCTTTTCTAATGAATTTGAGCCTAGTATGTAAGACTGCGCTTTACTTATTCTAAACATATACTCTCTACTAACAATACCATTATTTTTCCCGAAAGATGTAGATAACTCATATGTCACATGGCGAAAATATTATAGAAACCAGCACATCTCGAAAATGTGTAGAACTTTCTACAAACTTTAAACATTTTGAAACGCTTAATCTCCAAACGTCAACAAAACGATTCTTTCGCAAAAACATAAATTACTTTTATCGTTAAATCTGATAACAAGAAGCAGATTCTAGTCTTGTTTGTCTAAAGCTCTACAAAAAGCTCATATACGTACAGCAATCTTATTTTGTTCAGCATTATTTGACTATGAAATCTCGTTAGGGTGTCTATATATTTGTCCTTATGACTCCAAAGTATCTCTGACGAGGCAGAAACAGAATCAAGAATAAAAAACTTGATGCTAAGATCCTGAAATACACAATTCTAAAACCGCTTGAGAATTCTTTCACAGGTAACTTATGCGATACAGACTCAATAAATAAAAATATATTAATCCCGCTAAAGCTTATAAATGACCATTGGAAAGTGTTAGTTGAAACACTGTTCATTGGATCATCATAGACAGAAAACCCGAATTCTTTTCACGGAGATAGTCTCCTTTGGATCTATACAGCACATTATATGGCTCTATAAAAGGAATATTTCAAGTAATAAATCCTACAGGGCAAAGTAACCTCAGTTATATCTCCAAATAACTACATTTTGGATGTGAAGAAGTACTATCGAAACGATATTACGACAGTTTGTGCGCTCATTTGATTGCGTTAGTGTCTAAATTCACTTCAAATCAAAATTTTGCGCTCAAATCTACTTATTCGAAGAGTTAAAGAGCTACGTTTTGCTAAGTGTACCGATAGAGAGCTATCAGAAGCCAAATTGTACACTTACACTCATGTGGTCAGAGTTCTACAACTCTATGACAGTATCAAAGACCACGGTATATGAGTTCTACTTACGCAACCGCCCAAATATGTACAGAATGTAAGATGAAGGAAAGTCTCGTCTGAAGAAATTGTGCAGCTCCGTCCTTGATAGGAATTATATAAAGATGAAGAGTAAGGAAAAAACTTTTCCGCCCTCAGATCCGTAACTAAGCACATCAAAATTTCTGAATGTGTAGCACCTTCAGTAAGAAAAGCTTCTGTGCGAAAAGATATATTGGAAGAAATTGGAGAGAACAGGAGAGATTCTGCGGTTTGCGGCGAAGATGTTGAGAAAAAACGGAGGAGGATAAAGACTACGAACTAGTACAACGGCGCCAAAACAAAACGAAAGCGGAGCTTTGTAGGAGAGCTAGGGCTTTAATATTGCTCTACCTCCTTCACCGACCTCAAGATCCGCGCACCAGGTACAGTTTACGGATAGTATTGAGATTGTGAAATAGATTCTGGAACACGTCTCCCAAAGTGCCACTGAAGATGCCTCCTATCGCACGGATCTTCTTTCCCATTTCAGGTACACATAGTGTTATAAAGAAAAATACGTATTGAACGCCACAGAATGTGTACAGACAAACATATGTCTTTTACAACTGACTATAAATTCAAAGAAGAAAGAAAATCGGAAGTTCAAGACAGAGGTACACGACCTAAACGAATTTATCTTGCTAATTGCTGCTAAAAACGGGTTTATGCATTTAGTTAATCATTTCAGATTGGTCAGCAGGAGAACTAAGTGCAACAATCGGCTATTTTCTGGACAGTATCAAAAAGCAACGTGTAGCATCCGCTCTAACGGAGAGAGCAGACACCTGCGCCAGTGTTCGGGACTGCCGAATGGGTGCTTATGGCTAAGGAGAAGATGTGGTAGAGCTCAACACTAGCGAGCTATAATGGGGTTTGTAAGGCCCCACTCGCCAATGAGGGTTATTGGTACTATGGAACGGACAACTACTTGTTGTAGCTTGTCCGGATCTCCGATTAAGAAATCCTGAACAAGGAACAAGTGAGTTTCTAACCCGTTTGTTGTCTGCTTTGCTTTGAAGTCGGCTCTTCCCTCTTTGCCTTATGTACTGGGCACAGGGGTGAGCGCCGCACCTAATTATATCTAGATATCACTTGGATAGCCGATTAAACCCTCGACAATACGGAATAACTAGCTCTAAATGAGCGTCCACCTACGAAGGGTAGGCCTGAATGCCACGTGGCTATCCACTATATGCGCCGTTGCCAATCCGGTATCTCCCTACAAAGGATCGAATCGGATGCGCCGTGGCAGACCGATGTTCTATGTGTAACATTCCACCTCACGGACCATCTGCGGGGTGCCGCTTCATAACTTCATCCTAGCCGTTGCACTCAGTTTTGAGTATCATCATACTTAACCAAAACATCTTCCATCGGCATTCCGACAGTGCAGACCACTACACACCCCACCTGTTAAGCGCGAAGCTCCGGCGACGCAAGACGTCTTTATATACCGAAGCATGCATCGGTATTCCAAAAATTTTTCGTCTCCACGAAAGTACCATCTGTTTCGACTTGATCAGCGATGAACCCATACACGCCGTTCAACTCCAACAACGGAGACGTACCCTCCGCGGGTCCTAACGCCAGCAGTGGCTTCGATTCGCACGATGCGGCGCCTTCGGCATTCCGATCAATGCGGTCTCCTCGGGTGGGTTTCCACTCCTGGCCCTTACAGCCTTCATCTTCAGGTGTGATGCCGAACACAGCGTATGCATTATCCACTGGGATCGTTCGAGTGCCGTCTCGTCGGGCTCAACGCAGTTATCAACATCCCGCGGACTTTGTGGGATTAGACCATCTCGACGATGCTGACCTCTTCGCGCAGGCTCCCTGGTTTGACCCAGTCGCTCTTCGCGATGACGCGTTGATCAGCCGGTCCGTCTTCAAAGGTTACCTTCCAAATGGAATTCCTTATTGCAGCTATCCGCAGCCATGATTGGCTTACTCACTATTCTTTTCCAGATAACGCGATTGCCCGGTATACCAATGAGAGTATGGACGAAGCTCGAACTCGGTTCACGAAGCTGATATACCAGCATCTACACCGTTTCATTAGCACGGTCGCTCTGACAGAAGATTGGAATCTGGATCCCTGGATGGCTTGCACGAATGGCGAAGGATACTCGTAAATCGAGGCCTTCCACGAAGTCGACTTCGACGAATGGCGCGGCTTACGCGATGTACGCGACGCGGCACTCTGCTTTCGCCATCCTTTGCTCCGTGCGGACTTCCGCTCCCTCCACAAGAGAGATACTTCTTTCTGGGATTATCCTCGTTTGGAACGACGTACGAGATCCCGCTTGGGGTATCTGGTTCCGTACCAAATGATCGAGATTGATCGAACTAGGCGGAATGCTCGCGTCGGACGCTATGTCACGGTTCCAGAACACTGGGTCAGAATCGAGAGCCCTTGGGGATTTCCGGTGGAGCTTCGTCCTGCCCTAACCTATATCGGTTCCGCGTTGATTCACGACCCGTTCTCGGGATATTGGACGGTCGCGTTTTCCGAGTTCATTTCCAAGATGGTGGCGTATATTTTCCGGGATGCCTACAATACCTATCGTGTTTGGTACATGTCGCCAACAGCGCGGAGATATGTGATACAACTCGATCTTTCCCTTTTGTTGGGGTCCTGTGCCAATTATGACAAATTCCTACTCTTGGTATACTTGATCGACAGTATCGACTGGCATAGGGTTCCCTCGGAGCAATCAGCTAGAGGCACAAAGGTGCATCATCGGGATCATTCGTCGGGAGGCACAGCTAATGCTGGAGATTTTGTATAGTACAATCCCTGGACCAGCCAGATAATCATGTCTGATCAGGCTCGTGACCTTCGTGCGGATCCTAGAGAGTTCCCTTCAAATCAGCGTACTGGATGTGTGTACGAGTCCACACCTTCCGAGTTTGCAGATTAGAAGTATGAAGAAGCTCCAGGTGCTGGTTCAGAACTCGATTTCGAGGATGAACCTGAACCATCCGTTACTTCGCCTATGACGGCTGCTTCGCCACAAAAAGCTGCGACATCGGGTGTTAACCTGTCGATGGGAGACTATAATAGGTTTGCTCAACAACCGAGCGATGCGAAGGATCCCTTTTTGGCACAGTTGAGGCAATTCCTCTTAGACGCGGGTTTCCCAGAAAAACAGCTGCAAGGCGATCGTTCTGCGCTTACCGCCATGCTGAATCATCATACAAGCGATTGAGTTTTTTGACCGACTTTAGATGTCGTCAACAACCTTGAGGCGATAACATAAACCGATTTCTTCTGTTTCCGTGACTTACCGTGTTTCTCCGTACTTCTTGTTCTTCTTCTTGAGTCTTCTCGTCTTCTTCTCGAGTCTTCTCGTCTTCTTCTTGAGTCTTCTCGTCTTTTTCTCGAGTCTTCTTGTCTCATATCCTTCTTCTGAGGGGAAAGGGAATTAACAGTCGCTCTGCGGAATCGCGTCTAGAAAGCCCATCATCGAGGCTTCGATCACCGCAGGGAGTGGTAGTCGAATGCTACGATGATAACGCACAACCTGTGAGCGCGGGATATGAGTTATAGGCTCCCAAGTATCCGCTTCCGCAGGAAAACCGTACCAACGGATACAATACAGTAGTATGTGGGGGTCTTCGTCTTCGTCGTGATCGATGATGCGATCTGTGACGTAATTCTGGGCCTTTCCCAACGTTTCGGCGGATGGCGCGAGGTTTCGGGTCACCGGCTTATACCGTCTGACAAATGAACGCGTTGAATCCTGACGGGATGTGACAACGTTGTCGTTTCCTTGAACCTTCCGAGAGAGCACTTTTTGAACTCCTTATATCTTCAGGGTGAACCTGCGTAGTTTGTTCGGGCAGCTGAGGGCCTTTTTGTGCCACTGTAGTGCCGTTCTCGGCTTTTGGCTGCATAGTCGTCGGGTTTAGAGTTGCCCATTTTTCTTCACGTTGCGTGTTCTTTCTGTCCTTCTGAGTGTCTTTAGCTAAACTGGGCTTCTTCACCGAAGGTTCGGCCGGAGTTGCATCCACCACCAATAGAGGTTTAGCCTCATCTTCGCCTTCTTCTCTTTGGTCTGCTGACAAGCGCGATCGCTCAGAGAGTGGCGTTCCACTTGACGGTTCACCCTGAACGGGTAATGGCGTGTGTGCAGACTGTGGTCGTATCAGAGTGCTGGCTCTTGCCACAGGGATAATTCAGATTTTTTGGAGAATTGCCGTGGGCTGCCACTGTACTGCCGCGCGGCAGGAGATCCCGAGCCAGGTCAGCGTCGGGTGCCACGGGAGGCGGATTGTCTGATTTGAGTGGTAGCTCCCGTGCCTGCTGATAAAAAGCGCTTCCCTTCGCAGTTTACTGGGGTTTCGAGTTGTTTGGTGCGGTTTCAATTCGGTCGCCCGAAAATCGTTCAACGTCCTCTCCTATCTTCAGGACTACTGTTTCATCTGTGAGCTCCATTACCTTGAAAGGTCCGGAGGCTACCGGTAGCAATTTGTGACGTGGTCCATCCTGCTTTTCAGGTCATTCAACGCGAACAAACGCAGATCTGACAACTGTCTTTGCCGTTGGGCATCCGAATTACGTTTGCGACGAGCTTGCGTTTTTGCCAATTATCGAGCCGCTTGCTCTGTCCTTAACCTCAGGTCGTTTCTCCACTTCAGATGGTTCTTTGCCGGTGTCTGTTTGTCTTCCTCGACTTCGTCCAATCTAATGGGTAGAGACTGTGGGTTACGTGATATCACGAGATCAAAAGGAGCCGCCTTTGGAGACGTATGCACTTGCGTGTTGTACGCATAACAGAGTGTTTCTGTGTACATGTCCCACTTCTTCGGGTGATCCGCTATGTAATGCCGAAGAGCGGCTAATAACGTACGGTTGTACCGTTCCACCTGACCATTGCACTGTGGATGGTAGGTCGTGGTAAAAACGTTCTTGATGCCCATTATTCGGAATACATTCTAAAAGAACTTAGCGACAAACTGTTTTCCATTATCGGATTGTAGAACTTCCGGTGGTCCGTACCCATACACCCATTGTTCGATGAAAGCCGGAGCTATTACCGAGGCGGTTATCCTCTTCAACGGTACAGTACGTACAAGTTTTGAGAATTAATCCGATATTACTAATAGATATCGATATCCTTGATTGGAACGAATTAGCTCTCCAAGTAGGTCGATGCTGACGAATTGTAGAAGCGCCTTCGCCGGGAAGAGGGTCATCTTTTTCCTCTTTTTATAGAGTTTCACGCGATTCATCGCACACGTTTGGCATAGCTTTACCGTAGCGTGGCAGTATATTGCCAACGTTGGCCAATAGAAGTCCCTTCTTAGGGTCGTAAACAACTTTGTTCCTCCTGGGTGCCCGGATCGCTTTGCATACTGGGCAAAGTAGAGTACAAGACTTTTCAAAGCGTTTGGAACCACCACTTGATTGTGCTTCTCGACATGTCTAAGCAATATACCTCGAGAATCGAGAAAAACGGGCCAATTCGCCCCCACGTTAAGACGAGAGCGTATCGCTATAAAGAAATTATCTGTGAGTTGCTCATTGCAGAGCTCAGTTATCGAGACACGCTCGAGTCGATCAAGAGATTCAGTTCCATTGGTTACCATGAGACGGTCCAATTGGGAGTAATCTCCTTCATCTTCTTGATCTTCAAGTTTCGTTTCATCGTTGTTCATCTCCATTGAGAAATACGGTAAGTCGTCATCGATTTCTCGTTGGATTTTCCCTAAAGTTTCCAATCGCGATAAAGCGTCGGCGTCTATGTTAGCCAGTCCCATCTTATACTTAACTTCGAAATCGAATTCAGATAGGCGTAAGCACCAACTTCTTAATCTCCCAGAGGGGTCTGTTATTGATAATAACCATCGTAGGGACGAATGATCTGTATGGATGGTAAACGGTTCTCCCTGAAGATAGGGTCGTAAAGTAGTCAGCGCCCACACTACCGCAAGGCATTCTTTTTCTGATACGGAGTAATTCTTCTCTGCAGCGTTCAACATTCGTGGCCACTAACCGATTGGTTTCTTCTGACCATCCAGATGGGTCTGAAAAAGGGAACTCCCTACCTGATACTCACTTGAGTCGGTATCCAAGGAATAGGGTAGGTTGGGTTTGGGCGATGCCAAGATTGGTTCTGTGACGAGTTTTGTCTTTAAAGTCTTGAAGGCTTTGTTTTCGGCGGATCCCAATTCCTCGAGCTTAACAGGCTGTCATTTACGCAAGAACTCGTTCAATGGAGCTGGAATGTGCGATTAGCGTGGTATGAATCGTCTGTAGACGTCACACAATCCAAGTAAGGATCGCATTTGAGTCGGTGTCGACGGAGGTTGCGATTCGCCGACTGCGGCTGTCTGAGCTTCATGAACAGCAAGCTGACCAGGTCTAATTATGTGGCCCAAATACTTCATAGTATTAGGGAACAATTCACATTTCTTGAACTTCAAGGTTATACCTGCTGTCTACAACGCTTTGAGTATCTGGTTCCCATATCGCATATGACTTTCAATATCTTGAGAGAAGATAATGACATCATCCAAATAGACTAAACATGTTTTCCAGATATACTTCAAGAGTAATATGTCCAAGGCGCGCTTTAAAGTTACCGGAGCATTGGTAAGTCCAAAAGGCATCCGCTTGAAACTGTATAATCCAGCATGTGACACAAAGGCAGTCTTATCCTGATCTTTTTCGGATACAGGAACCTGCCAATAGCCGGTGTTGGCTACAAGCGTGGTGAATACGTTCGCACCGCCTAAGCTGTCTATACACTCGTCCATGCGAGGCAGTGGGTATGTATCTCGTATCGTAACTGCGTTGAGTTTCAGGTAGCCGACACAGAATCGTAGAGAACGGTCACCTTTTGGGACTAACACCACAGGTGAAGCCCAAGCAGAATGTGCTGCTTCTATTACGTCTACTTCGAGCATCTTGCCAACATTGTCCTCCTCCATCTGACGAGTTTGCGGTCCTGCTCTGTAAGGTGGCTGAGAAATGGGACGAGATCCCGGAATAACATCAATATGATGTTCTATAGCGGAGATCTCTCCTAATTTTCCAGTCCATACAGACGCATACTTTTTCAACAATTGTTTGATTCTTTCCTTATATCCTTCGGGAACATTCTCGAGAACTAGTTCTCTTCTACCTACTTGCCTTGGTTCTTCTGATCTTCTGTCGATTGCGACTGCTCTCTGGGACGCTCATGTGCGCCAGTTGATTCTTCTGACCCATCAGAAAGCCCTAGCACTTCTGCGGTAGGTACATGAGTCGGAACCACTGCTATAAAGTGCGGCAGAGCAGCTGCGACGATCTGATTCTTCGGTAAACGATAATAGTTATCGGCAAAGTTACTAATGAGAATTCGGAAGAGTTTGTCAGGTTCAACTAAGGCAATTTCATTCGCTGCGAGAAGTTCTCGATACTCGTACATAGCTTCATTAGGCTGGATTTCCCCGAAACCGTGTTATTTAGTTATCAATTGTGTGAAGGAGCGATGATAACGGTTGAGCCCTGTAAGCTGCCGGGCCCCGAAGGATCTTGTAGATGATACATGGACGGGTCGCCCTCAGGTGGACTCATGTAGATTATTCACTTGTTTTCATTAGTTTTATAGATTAGGATTACAGTGCCAGAGAGACCTCAGCGCCTCGCCAGTACTATTACTTGGCTCGAGTGACGCTTCTCCCTTATAGTACGGTAGGCACCGTTAGGATACTAAATAACCCCGTTTGGTATATTAGTTCCACCCTTTGGTCTTGAAGCCATCTTTTCTGTAGCTCCAACCTGTAGGACTACGCAGTAAACGCCAGCCCATTGCACCAAGTACTCTGGGAGTGCCACCGTCAAGGATTCGAACTTTAGGACCCGCTCTACCACGCTACCACCGGTAGAGATCCATACGCTGACCCACCCGTCATTGCGTTACATTTTTGTCTCCCGACTTAGAAACCTTTGGAATAATTGAACGGACCACTGGAACGAAGAATTATCCCGATTCTAATCTTTGGTTTAAATCCCCAACGGACCAGACGTACAGAAGCAACCGCCATTACGGATGTAGGAAACACACCCAACCGACCAGACCATAGGACTTTTGCGGCAGGACTAAGTGCGACTGGAACGCCGGCGATGTCGCCTGACCCACAGGTTGATACCGCTAGCGACCGCAGG
This sequence comes from Agarophyton chilense, assembly GCA_030374765.1. NCBI lineage: Eukaryota > Rhodophyta > Florideophyceae > Gracilariales > Gracilariaceae > Agarophyton > Agarophyton chilense. Next base: position 1,068,873 of record JARGXX010000079.1, read on the forward strand.
AGCACGAGGATCCATCCACAAGAAGTACTGACCCCACCCACTGGATAACCCTGAAATGATTCGACGAGAACCCACGGTGGCAGGGCGTTTACGAGAACGCCTCACCACGGCCACCTCTATGCTAGGGACACCTCAAGGTGAAACCCCCCAGACCGAAGGAATTCGAGAAAACATGCGCGCAGGGCTTGACGACCTTCTCTGGCCCCGTCTCCGTGAGCTCTGCTCAGCCCATGTGAATTCCATTATGGACGTGCGACTCGCTACGGCGATCGCTGACCATACGGACTACCTCATCACGCGAATTTTCCCTAAGGTAATGGAGGCTGAATTATTCATAGACTCCCTCCTACAGGCCCTTCAAGGAGCAGTCACCAGCCAGGAAGGCAATTTGGTCCCTAGGACCACCCCACCACAGATTAACCATCCGGTCTCCATATGGCAACCGCCTACCGAACCCCCAGGAGTGGCGGCGTTATCCGCCCCTCGCCGGGAATACCATCAGGAAGTCCCCGTGGTGGGACAATCTAGGAGCAGAAGAGAAGCTCCGCGTCTAAAAGAGGGAACGCTTGCCCCACCCGACAGAGTATATGAAGTACAGCAACCTCAGGGCTCCATCGGATCTGATAGAGAGATCGATCTTTTAGGTTTGTACTCCGCCGGAAAGAAGAAAAGAGGCAACCGTAGGAGAAAGAAGAAAAGATGTAGCAGGGGAACAGACCCTTTGGGCACGAGTGATTCCGAATCGGCCTCGACCGAAACGACCGACTCGGAAACGGATGAGCCTTCTGTTCGAGGCCTCAGACTACTGACAAAAACCAACGAACTTTTCCTTAAGGTTGAAGACTACCAGAACTACAGGCTGGCCGACAGGTCCGCGAAATATTCAGGTTCGGTGGCTTGCAGAGTCGCCAAATGGGCCAAGCGGATGCAACTAACCATTACGGACAAGTTTTTGGGTTCCGATGCCATTGCTGTCCTTAGGTTTCTCAGTTTGTTCCTTACGGCCTGCGATCAGAACGGTGTCCACGAGGGCGCCGCTCTGTACCTTTTCCCATTCTTCCTTACAGGACAGGCGCGTGACGGAGTGGTTTCGAAGATATCCGGCACAACTGACCTCGTTGATGATCAAGACCGTGAGCTCCTCAGGTCATACCTTCAGGTTGTTCATTACCTTTTGAAAACTTACCCTACGGATGACGTTATAATGGATGCCCACCAGGAAGTAATATCCTTTAGGCAGAGCTCCAACATGACCAATTCGGCTTTCGCAGACGACCTATGGAAGAAGGCTCACCGATGTGAAAACGTGTTCTCCGAAGGACGGCTTAAACGTCACTTCATCACGGGATTGCTCCCTGCCATTCGGACACATGTGCGCAATTACCACACGGAAAACCCGCAATACTGCTTTCGAAGGCTCGTTACATACGCTGAGGGTTATGGTAAAACCTACAGGGTTTCCAAGCGCAACGCTGATTTAACCAGAGGACACGCAACTTCATTGCGTAGACCCAACCAAGCCCATTTGATTAGCGCCACGGAGTCGCACATGGATGCTTTACTCCGTTACGCCGATTCGAGAGACGTCCTCGCGATCAATTTCAGTGCTCCTCCGTCCGGGCTCCCATCATATACTTCCCAAAGAACTACAGCGACCACTAGACCACCCACACCCAAGTATTCTCCCTTCCTGCCCTCGCAATGACGTTTTTGTTCGCTCCCCAAGGGCTTGCTTCCTCTGCCTTTCCGTGACCCAACCTTGTGACTGTTCGAGGTATCTGCCTGAAGACGCACGTAAAAACCTCCTAGCCCTAAGGGAAGATAATTACGAGGTGCGGAGATTCGAAGGAATGTATAACAGGGCACAGCAACGAACCGCAGGGACCCCTTGAAGCTCACGCTATGCAACGCCTCCGGATACTCCGATCAAAGCCCCACAGATCCACGCCATTGTAGATCCTACGGACGACCCCGTGGAAGAACCCTATCCTCAGGAAGAAACGGAAACCCCATCGGAAAACTCTTAGAGGGACGACTCGAGGCAAATCCTCCATCTTTAACCCCCCGCCTCAACCATTTGGGCGGGCATGAGCCAAAGAGCTCCTCACCTCCCAATACGAACCACCCACAATGGACCACTCAGGATGAACCACAATTGGAACAAAGTAACGACCCCGTCTATATCCTTAAAGCTTAAGAGAACTATAAAGTTCGAGTAGCCGTAGGACTTCGTTCCAACAACTCTCGAGTGACAACAGCTGTATTGAACACAGGCGCTGATCCCGACTTGGTCCATCCTAAGCTGCTCCCACTGGGGTGGCAAGATTTCGTTCAGGCAAGAAAGACTCCATGGACTACTGATGCGTCACTTAGACCAATGGACATTAAAGGGATAGTACCACTTTACCTCCAGGTAGGAAAATTCAAAGTCCGCACGTGTTTTCTTTTATGTCCGAAGCTGAGCGCTAAGGGAATCCTACGGACCTCCTTTATCGATCGATACATCAAGGCCATTTATCCAGGCCTTAGAAAAGTCGCGTTTTACCGCACATCTTCCATCTCCATGACTGGTTCCACCCTAAAGCCAGAAGCTAACCGCAAACGAACGGTTGTCATCGAAAACACCAAGTCTAATAAGGTCCGCCTGTCAAAGACCATTACAACACCCCTGATGACCCAAATCGCTGTAGTGGTTCATTCCCAGTCCTCAGGTTTCGTAACGAATCAGCACAACCCGAAAACGGTGCTGAAGCACCTCACCTTAAGGGCTAGTGGAGTAATGGACATCCATCCCAACAGGTCCTTTCTTGTCACAATCAGCAACTTCCGAGATAACCCCGTGCGGTTACATAAAAGTACAGTGATTGATATCACTCTACCCGCGCCCGTGGCCATTATGGAGGCCCAAACGGATAACCATGGGACGCCAACTCCCGACAAGGACGTCGACTCTTGGGAGGGGACGGTCGCCATCGGCGCAGAATTCGAATCCGATAGGCCCCAGGTACTTGATCTCCTCAGGGAATACCAGGCCATGTGGTCAAGTAGATTGGGCACAGTCAGAGCCACTACACACCGCATGGACCTTCAGGACGATGCTAGACCACACATTTCCAGCACCCGTGCCGTACCGGCCTTAAAGGTAGGTAAATTGTCGCCGACCAGATGGATAAGATGCTCGAAGCTCAAGTCATAGAGACGGCGCCTCCAAACCAATCCGAATGGGAAAGCCCCCTTGTCCTCGTGGCGAACAAAGATGGCTCCGTCAGGTTCTATATCGACTACAGGAAGCTGAACGCAGTAACCAAGAGAGACTCATACCCGATACCACGCATGGACGACTGTCTGGATTCCGTAGGCGAAGCTGTCGTATTTACCACAGTGGACGACAACTCGGGATCGTGGCAAATCCCTTTGGCCGAAGATTCGAGAGCGCTGACAATCTTTACCACGCATGAAGGTCTGTTCAGATATTCTCGCATACCCTTTGGTTTGAAGAATGCCCCAGCCACTTTCCAACGGGTAATTAACACTGTCCCGAGTCAAATGTAAGTTCGCCCTGGTTTATTTGGATGAACTCCGCAAATTCGTTTTCGTCCAGGCCTCAGTGAACTATCTCGGTCACGATGTCCTCCCAGGAAAGCTAAAGGTGGCCACACGGACCAGAAATGCTATTTGCCAGGCTAAGCCTCCTAGGACCCACGCGGAACTACGATCCTTCGGGGGCTTGTGCAACGTCTACCGCCGGTTCTTCCAAGGGTTTGCAAAGATGTTGCCCCCTATCAATGCGATGCTGAAGAAGGGAACACCTTTGGAGTTCGAAGCCCTTACAGACGACCAGTATGAGGCATTTCAGACCCTAAAGGACAAATTGCTGAACCCACCCATATTGGCTTTACCAAAGCCCAATAGCCTTTTCGTCCTGGATACGGATGCCTCTGACCAAGGGGTTTGTGCACTGCTACAGGAACAGGAGTCATCGAAGGACTATCGACCTATTGGCTACTGGAACAGAGCGCTCACCAGAGCGGAGCGAATCTACAGTACAACCGAAAAGGAATGTCTAGCCCTCGTATGCTCTTTATTGGCACTCCTTCCGTACTTCGAGGGAACAGGTTTACCATTAGGACAGACCATAATTCACTCCGGTGGTTACTCAATATGACCGATGCATCAAGTCGCCTGGCTAGGTGGCGCCTCAGGCTGTCAGAATATGACTGCGAGATAACCTATAGGCCAGAAATCAAACACCAGGCTGCAGATGCCCTGTCGCGAATCATTACCGACGGAACTGACAACACTCCATTGGCCGACCTAATTCCTACCCTTTTTACAGACGATGGACTCAGGACTATACGGAAACAGATGACCTGATGGGTAAGGTGCATTGGGAAGACCATGAGGTAAAGGAGAACGAAGTATATTTATTAGACTGGGAGACAGTACCGCCCATTTCAGCACCACCTCAGGTTAATGCGAAAGCCCCAGAGAAAAAAGAGCTCATCCCTATAACTATTGAGGAACTCTTACAGGCGCAGGTCGAAGACAAATACTGCAAGGCAACAGCCCAATTGGTAGGAACCCCAGGATGCCTGTTCGACTATGACCGATTTGGACTACTATGTCGCCGCTCACCGCTGAATGGCGCACTCCAACGGGTAATACCAACTTCGCTAAGGGCGCGATTTCTATACCTCGCCCATTTCCCCCGCTTGGCTGGTCATCCTGGAGGACGACGAATGTACCAGACGCTAAGAAAGGTCTTCTACTGGCCACTACTGTCGCAGGACCTATGGAAAACTGCACGGAACTGTTCATCGTGCGCACAGATCCGAGGGTCTCGAGCCAACCATTAGACGAAGTTGAAGCTCTTCCCCGCTGCAGGTCCGATGGAATTTGTCTCAATGGATATAAATGGGCCTTTGCCTAAGTCGTTCTATGGGAAACGGTTGGTTTTGGTCATAACCGATAGATTAACTAAACTTACCCAAGCCCTACCCCTACGAAAGACAACGGCCACGGATGTCGCCACGGCTTTCTTGTCCCACTGGGTATATACATATGGCATGCCACTCTACCTCCTTACGGATAACGACAGCCAGTCTCTATCCAAATTATTCTCGCATGTCTGTTACCTTAGGTATCAAACACGAGACCACCATGGCGTACCACCCGCAAACCAATGACCAAGCCGAACGCTTCACCCCGCGCCCTTCTGGACCGATTAGCGCACTGCGTTTCGGAGCACCAATTGGACTGCGACGACTACATTGAGCCACTTTTTTATGCCTACAACAGGCAGGGGCACGCTTCCATGCCGACAACACCGTTCGACTTGACGCTAACGAAAGCGCCGCCGCTGATAGCTTTTGACCTTCAGGAATCGATCAAACCCCAGGACGTAATCGAAGGAATAACTCCGACCCAGGTGAAGCGCTACTCGCGCCGACGCATCGACCGCATTATCCAATCGGCCAGAAATGTACTGACCAAAGCCCAACGGCGCTACAAGGTCAATTTCGACAAAGCCGTTTGGAATACACCGACCTTTGGGAAAGAAAACCTGGTTTACATGGACCTGCTAGCGAAGGACAGTGAGGAACTCGAGGACATTACGCGGAAGCTCTCACCCCGCTCTACGGGACCATACAAAGTCCTTAAAGCTAATGAACACACTATAACGTTACTCATTGACGGCCTAAAGAACACCGTGTCTATTGAGCACGTGACACGAGCTCCCAGTTCCTCCGGACCACCAAAGTCCCAGCCCCCTGACCCAACGGACGCACCAAGTCCTCACGTCGACGCTCAAGTCTCCACACCCCCTAAGGCAGTTCCCGAGGACTCGAATAGCCTCACAGAAACGATGGTCAATCCCAACTACTATGACCCATCGCTCCCAACCAACTCCAATGGATTCGCCCTTCTGGACCACACTCTCCTTCCAGAGGATGAACATCAACCGGAATATGTGATCGAGCGCATCATCTCCGCCGGTCGGGGAGGAGATGGAACTATGCCCTATCGCGTCCGTTGGTTAGGCTACGCACATGAGGAAGATACTTGGCAAGAGCCTCAAACCATTTCGGCTAATTTTATCGCCCGCTATCGGCGCAGAATCAGACACTCGGAGCGCGGCCTTTAGGAAAGGGCAATCATTGGTCCGAATAATCCCAAAACGCCTCCCAAACCGCCTCCCGACATGACGGTTGGCCGGAGCACGACGGTTCGTCGTATCTCCCGCTTCAGGGAACAAGGTCTGTCCTTCGGAGACACCTGAGTAAGACCCGAGACGCTCTCAAAATCGGACGCCGTCCCAGGGCACGCACGTTTGAGATACAAAAACGACCTTGGGAAAGCACAAGCATTAATTTATTTGACAACTAACAGAGGTAGAACAGCCATCACGATGACCTCAAGGTTTGCAAAAGCGCTTGGAATACCAAGAAAACTCACTGGGGCGGCGCAGGAGTAACTCCGTTGTCCTAATTAGAACCTGCAGGAGCAAAACCAGGACTAGGGACACCCGAGGAGCCAACTGGACCACCAGATCCGGCCCCAGCGAGCCGAGCACACTTCTTCGGCGGAGATTCACCTGAGGAACTATTGTCACCTTCGGAAGCCTCCGGTCACTCAAATTTAGACCATACCGGGCATCCAAGTCGGCAGTAACCCTCTGGGACATCGCCTGCGCATTCTGCTGCAGGAGATTGACAATAGCGGTCGTTAGATCCTGACCCTGTTGGACAACCGCGGCGTAGCGCGCCGAGCGACGCGCCCAGGAGCAGGCTTCCCTAAAAACTGTCACAATGTCCACCTAGGCCGTAATAACAACGGTACGGCAGACATGACGGAGATCCGAAGCCGCAGCCGTGACCGAAGCGGGAAAGAGTGGCAACGGAGAGGACGGAGCGATCTCGACGCCCCCAGTGGACGTTTGAGCCAGCGCATCACCTACAGGACTTCCGGCCTCGAAAATAACCTCGCCAGGAGGGATTTCTACCTAGGCGACGGGCGGCTCATAAGAAAGGTCATCCTGAGGAGCAGCTCGCGGAGGAGCTGGAGGAGAGGAAGCGGTCGGAAACACCACAGCGGACTCGACCGGAGTATGAACGCCCTCCACGGGTAGGAGGAAGGGAACTTCGCCGAAGGATTCTCTGTCTGACATACCATCAGGAACGAACAGCGTGGCTTCCATCAGGCTCAAAGCACAGTGAATCGAAACTGATGTTTTTCGGATAATAGTCGGGTACATCACGCCTCGGAATGTTCGATGGTTAATTCCTCAAAGGCTTGGCGCGATAGGCACGAGCGTCGTCCCGACCCTGCGGATGCAGCAGAATCGGCGTGAATGAGTCGGTATCTCAGTCATACCAAAGGAACCCGGGAGTTTTGCCCCATTCAACGTGTAGGACATGATCCCAAAGGGCCTTGGTCTCCTCGACGTCGAACTGGGTCCAACGGACGGTATCCTGGATGCCCAGGTTCTTTAGGAAACGGATCATGATGTCCGGGAGTAGGATTAGGCGACCTCGAGGACCGGGTATGTTCTCATCGTACCACACCCTCCAATCCTCAGAACGGACAATACCCCGGATTCCGTATTTCACGGTATCCAGAAAGGCAATAAGGAACATCACGGCGAACTCAACGAAGAGTACCTGCCAGGAAAGCCACGACCTTCGTTCATTGTCATCGCCCATGAGTTAGGACGAGTGATACGCCACCACGGACGGCGTGGGAAGCAGAAGGAGCAGTGAGACACTCCAATACATGGCCGATTAGTTCTCATGCTGTGTGGGAAGCGAGAGGTACAACGGAAGGCGTTTGTCGGCGCTCATGTCATGAAACTCCACTTGGTGTCAACATAAGAAGAACCCCAGGGATTTATGCAGACGACCATCGGGCTCGTGCATCTCGTTCCAATAGACCCGGTTGAACATCCAGAATAAGCGGTCGTACAGTAGCCGGAAGCACATAAGCGCCCAGAGGTTGTGACCAGCCGGAATAAAGCGCACATGAGGCGAGATGAACCCCGTGTATAGGCCCGAGAGGAAATTGTTCACCCTGAGCTGGGATTCGGCTTCCTCCTCGCAGCGGATGTATGGCATGTTCGCTTGGATGAGAGTGCCACATCGCGTCGCCGAACGCGGATCCACAGGACAATACAACCATCGGTTAACCAAGAGACGCTGCGCGCGTTCTTGCTGCCCCTCCGGAAATCGGGTATCTTGGCAAACCTTCGGGCGTCAAGGTACATATGACAAAACCGCTGGTATTCTTCTACAGAAGAAGGGAGAATGGCATGATGCACTGCCCGCGGATTCCGTCCGATGGTATGATCATAGCGGTCCCCGGGACGTTCGTAAGCCACTTGATATCCCGAGGAGCTCCCCGCTTGGTTGTTCGAAGCCATGGTGCCGCTGCCCACAGGCTGGTCCGCCGGAAAGTGAATAGAACGACCGACAGAAGCGACAAAGTCCGGAGGGAAAACGGCATATCCGATGGGCTTATAAGGCGAGTTCAGCATCGCGCGCGACCAATAGAAAAGTACCACGATGGTGAGGCGAGGTGACGGAATCGACCCGGACGGACTGCAGGGCATGAACCACGGTGGACGAAGCGCGGAGGGTCGCCAAAGGAAGAACCGAGACTAGGGAAGAAGACAATGGACCGTCTCGGCAACGCAACGCGAGGAATACGCCAGCGATGCCTCTATGGTCAGCGCTCACGGTGCGTGAAAGTTTCCGTCCTTATGCAAATTAATTGCCCTTTGGCACCAATGGTCAGCTCACGCTTCCCTGCATCCCCGCAGGTGATGACGATGCGACGTCCCATCGCCCCTAATGGTACCGAAAGCAACGAAGTGCCCGCGTCCCCTGGGTCAATCAAGAGGCCATCTGGACTTCGCCGTGACGGCCGAATCCTAAGGAGGAAGATATGTGAAGGAGCGATGATAACGGTTGAGCCCTGTAAGCTGCTAGGCCCCGAAGGATCTTGCAAATGACACGTGGACGGGTCGACCTCAGGTGGACTCATGTAGATTATTCATTTATTTTAAGTAGTGTAATAGATTAGCATTACAGTTCCAGGGAGATCTCAGCGCCTCGCCAGTACTACTTACGTGACTCGAGTGACGCTTCTCCCTTAGAGTAAGGTAGGCACCGTTACGATACTAAATAAACCCCTTTGGTATATTAGTTCCACCCTTTGGTCTTCAAGCCATCGTTTCCGTAGCTCCAACCTGTAGGACTACGAATTAAATGGCAGCCCATTGCACCGAGTACTCTGAGAGTGCTGCCGTCAAGGATTCGAACCTTAGGACCCGCTCTACCACGCTACCTCAGGTTGAGACCAGTACGCTGACCCACCAGTCATTGCGTTACAATACCCCATTCCGTGGTATGTTCAGATCATTCCAAGATTGTCATTTGCAGCTCTCCCTTTCAGTTCTTGACAAGATCATAAGCGATTAGACGAGTTACTCTGGACGGAAATTGTATATCGGACAGATTGCAAGGTTTAATTTACTCTGGTGAGAGATTTTGAAAGCCCCAAATATGCTTTTGAATGCAACGCTGTTCTCAGCTCAGTTGGTGCAATTTCAGCGTCTTCCTTCCGCTTTATTGGAGCTCTTTGCGACGAAGGTATCTGGAACGGCTGCAGAAGCCGTACGCAGTCTGAAAGTACGCTATTGCTTCCCGAAAAACATTGTAATGTGGTTCAAATGTTGCCAGATCCTGTGTTGTGCGATGGTTTATGGAGAGGAGGTTTTACGTCACCTACAATTCGAAATGGTGCTCTCTTAGTATTTAAAGTTAGAACTCTTGTTCGGTACGTAGTGGAAAAGAAGCTCTTCCGACTGGACTCTATCCAAAAACTCAGATGTTCGTATACAGCCTGTGTGTTCGATATACACGTTCGAATTTCGAAATTACGTTCTAGAACTGAGGCTTACGAAAATGATGAGGATATAGATACGCTCATGGTCAGAGATGTTGACGAAGAGATTAAACACTACTATAAATGGTCTGAAGGTAAAACCTTATACGATCTTCATCCACTCGCTGCGAACATTGGTACAAATACCTTCGGAGGGGTTCATACCCTTCTCGAGAGTGCGAGAGAGGTTTTTTCTGATGGTTCACTACCCAAATAGTCCGTGGTGAGCGATATTGACGTTTTGCCGCAATCCAATACAAAGCAGACGAGAATTGACCCCACGTCGGCCAAAACAACAGAATTTTCCTTCATCATGGCTCTATATATGCCACAAATAAGACCTAAAACGCGGGAAACAAGTTTCACAGAGAGGTTTGAAGTGAAATATTGCGCTCGGTAGATATAGATAGTATACGAATGAAAGAAACGCTGTCACAATAACAAAGAGTTTCATCACGATCTGATATAGAAGGAGCACAGTCTAAAGCCATCGCAAAAATAGAAAGCTTCCTTCATTAGTAGAACTGTTAGAATGAGAATGATGAGGACACTACGATTGATTCCGAATACGTATTATAAAGATGATGGCTTCAAACACAGAAGCTTCACACCTCAATTCTACTCAGCTTCCTATTTCCAAAGCCACGTCTCTCACACGCAGAACAGTTAAAGTCAGAGCGATGTTAGGATGAGATTTCCCTACCAACAGTGATTGATGCAAAATACTTAGAATAATATTCATGAGTTTAAACTCATATAAGCCACCTATACCTCTTGATACCAAGCAGCGCAGCTTCTCCATCCTACGCACAATGATCCAAACAGGCTTTGTAGGGACTCACAAGAACGATTGTTTCCAGAAAGACGAACCATGCTTTTCTCGTATCAGTAGTTCTTGTTACAAATACTGTCGTAATCCGAATTATACGCAACCGTGATACGAACTCTGGAAAAAGCCACTGCTTGGAAAGAAAAGACGACTTTGTTTTCGCTTGGGACGAAACAAGAAGACGAAATGGTCCTTGTCATCAAAAAAGGTCATATGTAGAAAAGTTAGACGTTGATTAAACGAAAGAAACAAGATATATTGTCCACGTGCTTCAGTGAAAGAGGGATATTGAAGAAAAACAGGCGGTAAATGTGAATCGGGATAAAGAATCGTTGTACACAAGGTTGGGTTGTAATTCGAGCTACAAAGATGACATTCGAGCTATGCGGAATTTCGAATTGCACGCCAATTTAGCGAGCACAGCAGAAAAGGCAGCCAAGACGGTTGGCAGTCTCTCATTTGGGGAGGGAGAGCTCCAGATGGGTGCGAACGGGAGATTGGAGGAGAGACAGAAATGGAGAGCTCCGATTCGCTGAAAGCATATGCATCCATAAGGTGCCCTTGACGTGGTTCACACAAGCATGTAGAGTTGGGTCTTTGTAATTTTATTGTTCCATATCCAATCTATTTGATACATACGATAGGCCGCGTAGTTTCGCTATGAGCATAAGCTGCGCAGAGATAGCTGCATTGATACGAGTCAAAGCAGCATTAATTGCTACAGTAATGGACGATTTCTTGAAACTCCCATTAATTTGTGGTATATCTACTCATCATGTCTACATGCTGTTGTGATATGTTACCTTTTACGGAGGATTATTGTGCAGCCAATCTTTTTCTTTAGGGCTTTAAAAGTAAGAAGAAAAACTCCCTTTTGAATGAAATTTTTCTGGGGGTGGGCCTCTCAAAATCGTCAACAAGCTCGTATAACGGATATATTGAAACACTACTACTTTTAAAACAGTTCGAGAAATGCTATAGTGGCTCCAGTATCAATAGTTTTGTCAATATGGGCTAAAGTGGTGCGGTCGCCGTCCTCTCCGCCAAAAACCAATGCTTTGACCCCGAAGTATCTAAGCATGCCTGACCACCGACAGAGTCTTCGAAAAACATTTGATGAGGGTACAGTACCTTTGATTCCACACTATGCAGCTTCAAAAGGCTCTTCGCGCATTGATTCTCTTCAGCTTCAATCCCTGCATGTGTTGTGGTATGATCCAAAACGGTAGCGAGGGAGTGTAAGACCTGACAGTTTTAGAGAGCACACGATGGGCTCGACCTAGATGGAGGAGATTGAGGAAACCTGTAACGTGTGGCAGCACCAGCCACTTAAGGGTGCAACAGGAACGGGGGGCGTACCGAGACCACGTCAGTAGACGGTGAGGTACAGCGCATGCGGGTCCGGAATACCGTAAGGACACTAGGCTAACATTTATGGTCGACTTTAGAAACCTGTGGAGCAAAACCCGGCGACGGGAAGTGCTCTCCAGGTGTTCGAAGCCTTGCTCCCTGGGGGGAGGCAGACTCAGAGACAGAGCCCTCCGTTCCACCCGTAGTGTGGGGTGTAACTCCCACGGGGGATTCCGGCAGTACCGACGGAGGTGAGGGGTAGAAACCGTTGGATCGGGAATGGGTATGGGTATCCCAAAGAATGGGGGAAAATCCAGCGAAGAGAAAAAACGGGGCGAGGGTCGGGCACTAACAGGCACCGGACCCGAGAACCAGAAAAGGGGCAAAACAACAAAAGAAACCCAATACAGGGGCGAAAACCTGTCCTCGAAAGGAAACACCAAAAAGCACGCAACAAGTAAGCAGAACCCCCACGGGGTATCGTGCACGCAGGTCGTCTGAGCGGTCCCAAGGGGGTGGTTGCACGGAACCCAAACGTGGGCACTCTCCAAGTGGAGTCGTGTCCCTACGCAGGCGTTGCTAACCAGAGCCCGTTCCGGGTTGTAAGGCCGAAACGATGGCGACGAAGAACCTCTAAAGGTATCGAAGACCAACCTTGGTTGTCATTTACTCTGAGCTCGGACTGTCAGATCTCGCCTCCCTAAGTAGGGCCCACTAACTAAACTCTACAGTAGTGCACACCTGCTCAGGGCCATACACGTGGAGATCCCACTGCCAGGGCCCAAAAATCCAACGTTCTAACAAATATCCGAAATTCGGTGCCAAAATTAAGCCACGTGTATCACGGGGCCAATCCAACCATGGGCCATCCGAATTTTCCCTTATAGGCGAAATATAACCAGAAAACAGTGCCACCTCAGCACACCATAGAGGGGATCATAATCATAACCCTCGGAGGGTTCAATCCTCATTCTATGAGTTGCATCTTCCAGTATCCCCTAACTGGGCGTTGCTCTACATCTCCCCCTCCTTAAGACGAGGAAGAACATTCCGAGCCGCGGGTGTCTAACTTTCCGATCACTATACATACTAATCTCCCAATGGGGTCCTTCACCATTTCTGAGGATCGCCACAAAACCGGCACATCGGTACAACTTTCTTCTACTCCTCCGACTTTCGGCGATACGCAACTTCTCGCAGCAGCAATTTCGACTAGCCCTCTCATAGCCCTCTCAAGGGAATGAACCCATACGTCATCAACCCCCTCTCGGGTCCATCGGCCTCCGCGCCGGCGGACAACGAAGCTCCCCAGCAGGGTGGATTTTTCTCCGGTTTGGATGCGGCTCCGTCAGGTACCGAACCTTCCGCCTCGGCGGTCAACCGACATCCTCAGGAGGATTTGGACATCACCGCGGTGGCGTGGAACTCCGCTCATGCGATGCCCTTGGTAGCAAACTCCAGAGGTTGGATCTCAAACGAATCCTTTCGAAGGTGGAGTCCCCTTACCGATCCGGTGATATATTCCCGCGCTCCGTGGTTCCATCCGACAGCGGTTCGCGACGATGAGCTCATCGACTCCTACGTGGAGGACGGCTTATTGCCGGGTGGCCTACCTGTTGAGGTTGTACGTTCTCCCGATTGGAGGGCGCGGGTAGCCATAGAGCCTCAGTATCTATACCGCAGTCGCGGGGAGTCCCTGGACAAGGCGCGCGCAGCGAGGGCGGCTCTGGCCTACCAGCGATTGGAGAGGTCACTCTTTGACCATCTGGTTCCCCCGGAGTACGGGTTCGATGTCGCCTATTACCGCACGTACGGTGAGGTCTCCTACGGGGATAACTTGGCAGCCTTTCCCGAAGCCGAGTTCCGCGGACCGAGTTTTCTTCCCCGAGAAGATATGCTCCAATGGAGTCGTCGCATCCTTCGGGCTGAATTCAGGTACCTTTAGCGGCAGTTTACCCAATATGGGTTCAATCGACGCGTGCGCTTCGAGCGCCGCTAGCGCTCCCGTTTCGGGTTCCTTGTCCCGTATCCTCACGTGGAACTGGAGCATATCCGTAACACGGCGAAGGTTGGGCGATTCGTGCCCCTTCCAGCTTGGTGGAGTAAGGTCGAGGTCCCCCGAGGGTGCTTTGCTGAGCTGCCCACATGTATCTACTATATCGGGTCTCGTTTGATGCACGACCCGAACTCGGGATACTGGGCCCTCGTTGCAGCCGAGTGGGCAGCCCGCGTAGCGGCGCATCTCCTCTGGGATGCTCATGACCATTTCCGTATCTGGTATATTCCTCCGATGCTACGGACTATCATGCGTCAGATCGACCTTGTCCCAGCGTTGGGTTCGGCCAGCAACGTGCAGGACCTGTATCCAATCTTGGACGTGATCGACAACACCCAATGGGATCGAGTTCCAGTGGCAAATCAGCCCGCAGGGGAAGGATCCGCGCGAGACAAGTCTCCTGACCGGTACGATCCGGGCTCCTGTAACTGGGTCTATTACAATCCCTTCGAAGGGGTTCGCATCAGCGTGGCGCAAGCACGGGCGCTGATTGACTCGCCTCGACTGATTCCGGTGGGACACCCGACGGGGTTCATTTATACCGACGATTACGAGTACGAGCCTCCAGTAGACCTGGACGATCCAGCGTTGGATACCGAAGTGCCAGCTCCTAGTGGAGTACTCCCTGTGGAGCCATCTGCACCCTTCCAACCAGTGGGAACGACCTCAGCTGCGGCGGCGAATGCATCCGGCGGCGGTTCATCTGCTCCCCCCGGGTGGGGTGTGAACACCCTTGCGCAGGCGCTGGTTGCCACTCCGCAAGCGGATAGTGTGCGACAAGGCCTCGTGAACGCAGGCATTCCGATTCCCCCGGGTATGACGGATGTGAGCCAGATGTTGGCTTTCGCCTCCGCGTACCATCAGGGTCAGAATCCCAACGGTGGGGCGGGTCCCTCCTCGGGCTTCCGTAGTTCCGCCTTCGGGCAATTGTGGAGTCCATAGCTTGGCGACAATAGTAAACTTCTGATATTTGCATAACTTCCTTTCTTGTTCCTTCCTAGGATCTTAACTTCTACTTCTCTTCTTTTTCCTTCTTAGGATCTTCTTCATCTTCTTCTTCATCTTCTTCTTCATCTTCTTCTTCATCTTCTTCCCTTCCTAGGGTCCAATCTTCTTCTTAATCTTCTTCTCCACTTCGTGGGTCTTCTTTTCCTTTTTCATTATAAACTGTCCCGATAACCGGTGTTGTGTTCCCCGGTTAACGGCGCTAGGCCGAGGGCCAGTAGACATTCCCTCTCAATACGTGTTCTTCGGGATACTCTCCTCAATTCCTCTTCAGAGGTCCAACATCTTCCTCACTTCGAGGTCGCATCCACACCAGTTCCCGTGGTGGTTTACCCGACTTGGGCACGATCCAGATTTGGAGGCAAGGTTACCCTAGCGCGTCGGTGAGAGGATAAAACCTTAGACCTCGGAAGGTGCTCAATGGGTTCCACTGTATCCTCCTCAGGCGAGAATCCGTACCATCGGACTTGGTAGCGAACTTCTCCCTCGGGGGTGTAGATGTGACGCACGATGCGATCGATAACGAATTCCTGCGGGTACACTTTTCCCTGTTCGGGCTTCTCTTCCATCTTGGAACGCTCAAGTTCCCTTGAGGGTGTTAACGTAGGGTCTAGACACACCCCTGTGGGTTCTTTTCCGTGTTGCGAGCGGGTCTCAGCACTTCGTCCAAACGGCGCCGAGTGGCCTGTGGGCTACGTTGTAACTTCCGTCTACGGAGTCAAAACGGCCCAGTTTTGGGTTCTTCTTAAATCTGAGATCTTCCCGATAACAACGGTGTTCTTAGATTCCGTGACGGTTGAAAAACCGCGACGCGGTAGCGTCTCCAATCTCAGGGGGGTAAGACTTCAACGTCAACCAGAGCTACGGGGACGAATGTTGCTCTGGTGCAACGCGCCGTGCGACGGAGGCGGTTTGCGCGACGGTTGGTCGTCAGAGCCTTTTGATTGGCTCGGTGCCATTCGACGTGTGCCACATAAATGCGCGGGCGCCGGTTGCCACTCCGCAAGCGGATGTGAGGTGGCGCTTTCGGCACGCCCTAGCACTCTCCTGAGCTGTCCCCGACGGGTCTCACTTATTTCTTTCCCATTCCTGAGGGTTCCAGTGTCTCCATAGGAGTTCCTATTCCCATTCCATGATGGAGAGCCAAATTTGGTCAACATCGTCGTCGAGATCTTCCCCGTGCGGGTCCGCTGACACAGCTCGTTCCCGAGAAAGCGGGGTTTGAGTGTGCGACACCTCAGTGTCTCTTCTGCGGCGGCGGGTGATCGTCGGCTCTATAGGCGTTCCGGGTGCGGAGTTCTCCACATGACTCTCCCTAGGCGGGTTTTCGTCATCTTTTCTGACGTCGAGCTCGGCTGGGTCGGCGGTGATGTCGTTACCCATACGCTGGGGTCGTGACTTCTCTGTCGCCGGCTCGGTCGGGCTCGCCGTCTCACTGTGAGAACTAGATTCCCTGTTAGGGCGACTGGCTGACGCCGAAACATCGTCCTGCGAAGGAACTAAGTCCTCCTCCCCCTCCTTAGGCGGAGAGCCAGGAGGTTTGATTACCTCCGGTGGGGGAGTAACTCTGTAAGAGTTCGTTGACTGGGCCCTTGAGGGAGCGGGCCCAGGTTCGGGAGTACCCGAAGTTTCCGGTAGGTCGGTTAAACCACGTTCCGGGTGCGGAAGTATAACGGGGCGGGTGTTCGAATCTCCGCCTGACGGGTTAACTTCCGTTGAATCATCCCCTGTGGAGGGCGTTGGTGCCGACACCACTTCCACATTTGGGTTGGGCGCTCGTGTGATGCGGTCCCTGGAGATCCGTTCGTGGCGGTTAGCGATATCCAATACCACCGTGTCCGGGTCTACAGAAACCACACGATAGGGTCCGTCTACAATTGGCGAAAGCTTGTGCCTACGTTCCTTTTCAGGATTGTAGTATTCCTTTCGAAGGAAGACGAAGTCGTCGGGCTCCACCTGAGGTAGAGGTTTGCGAACCCGATTGTCAAAGTCCTTCTAGTAGGAGCGTTGAGCTTTGTCCATTGCTTTCCGGGCTATCGGCACCATCTTCGTAAGCCACTCCTTCCAGGCTTCTCGGTACAATCCCGGTGACGGGTACGTCGACAGCGTCGGTTGAGCCTCGATGGCGACCGGCGGCGGTGTCCTCGACAGTACCAGTTCGAATGGGGATAAAGATGTAACCCGATGTACCTGGGTGTTGTATGCATACGTGATAGCGTCTGTGTACAAGTCCCAATTTTTGGGGTGATCCGCAACATACGATCTCAAAGCGTTGAGTATCGTGCGGTTAAACCTCTCCACCTGGCCATTCCTTGAGGGTGATACGTAGTAACAAATATATTCCTTACATCAAGGATTCGACATACATCCTGAAAGAACTTTGATGCGAATTGCCCTCCGTTGTCGGACAACAACTGCACCGGCTGTCCATATACGAACACCCAATGGGTCACGAACGCTTGCGCGACGGTAGCGGCGGTGATCCGCTTCAGCGGCACAGTTCTCGTTAACTTAGAGAATCTGTCAGAAATGACAAGCAGATACCGATGACCTCGGGGCGTTCTGATAAACTCCCCTAGGATGTCTATGGCCACGAATTCGAGTGGAGCCCGTGCCGGGAACAGCGTCAACTTCTTAGAGTGCTTCCGAAGTTTGACGTCATTCTTGGCGCAATTGGCGCCGGCCCGTCTGACGGCGTAACAATCGAATGCCATTGCCGGCCAGTAAAAGTCCCTTCTCAACGTGAGGTACAGTTTTCTTCCCCCGGGGTGGGCGCCAACCTTCAAATAGTGAGTGAGGTGTAATTCCCTCTGTTGTAGGGTGTGCGGCACTACTATCCTCGGGCGAGGTCCAACGGTCCTGATTAGGTAACCCTGATCGTCGTCCTCGAAAGGTAACTGAAATCCTCCGTTGAGGCGAGCCCGAATCCGTGTACAGAATGGGTCGAGCTGTTGCTCGCGTATCATCTCCTCTGGAGAGATAGGTATAAAAGAGCCGGTCGGCGAATCCAGACTCTCGTTGACGAGTTTATCGTCACAAACATCATCCGTCAGCGGTTGAGCTCCTCCCTCGAGGTCCGATACCATAAAGCATGGGATGTCATCGTCCTCGTAGGGTTCCGTTTCCGCTGTTGTTCCCAAGCGGGATAGTGCATCAGCCTGAGTGTTCAGCTTCCCTTTCTTGTACAGGATCTCAAAGTCGAATTCCGACAGTCGGAGACGCCAGCGCATAAGGCGGCCCGAGGGTTCGGAGATCTTCAGGAGCCAACGCAAGCATGCGTGGTCCGTATGGACTTTGAAACGAGTACCCATCAGATAGGGGCGAAGTGTAGCTAAGGCCCACACGACGGCTAAACATTCTTTCTCGGAGACCGAGTAGTTCCTTTCATGGACATTCAGGGAACGTGACCAGTACCCAATAGGGTGACGTTCACCATCCTCAGAGGATTGGAACAGTGCACACCCTACTTGGTTTGCACTAGCATCGGTGTCCACTTCGTAAGGGAGCCCAGGATTGGGTAGAGCCAAGATTGGCGGTGATGTTACGGCATTCACCAGTGCCGTGAAGGCAGACGCTTCCGCGTCGCCAAAAGGTTCCAGTTCAACTGGTTGTCCCTTCGTCAGGAGCCTGTTGGGGGGGGTGGCAATATCCGCAAAGTTCGGGACGAATCGGCGATACACGTTACACAGACCTAAGAAGGATCGCAACTCCGTTTGAGTTTTCGGGTGTTTTGCTTCCTTCAAGGATTTCACTCGTACTTCATCGATTGAAAGCTGTCCGGGACGGATGATATGACCCAGATACTTAACCGAATCGGTGAAAAACTCTCACTTCTTGAGTTTCAAGGTGATTCCCGCGTCGCGGAGTATCTTCATTACGTCCCTGACGTGTTCGAGGTGGTCATCCAGGTTGTTGGAGAAGACAATAATGTCGTCTAAATACACTAGACACGTCCTCCACTTGAAGGGAGCCAACAGAATGTCTATCGCCCGTTGAAACGTTGCGGGGGCATTTGTCAACCCAAAAGGCATCCTCCGGAATCGGAAAAGTCCTTGATGACACACGAACGCCGTTTTGTCTCGATCTTCTTCCCTAATAGGGATCTGCCAGTAGCCCGAATTGGCGTCGAGGGTAGAGAAAACAGTAGCGCTCCCAAGGGAGTCGATGTATTCGTCCATCCGATGGATCGGGTACACATCCTTAATAATTACCTCGTTCAGGCGTCTGTAATCGATGCAGAAACGCCACGATCCATCCGGTTTCGGAACTAACACCACTGGTGAGGCCCAAGCGGACTGGGCAGGTTCAATTACGCCCGCTTTAAGCATCTTCTCCACCTGAGATTTCTCCTCTTCCCGAGCTTTCGGTCCAGCCCTGTAAGGGTGTTGGGCAATAGGCCGAGTGTTCGGTAACAAGTCGATGCGGTGTTCTGTAATCCCAATAGTTCCAAGGGAACCATCCCACATGTGGGTAAATTCACGAAGCATGTGCCTCAGCTTCTCCCGATGAGATGCGGGTACATGGTTGAGATCCCATTTCTCCAATTCCTGAACAGGATCCGTCTGGTCTGCTCCTGTGATAGGGGCCGTAACCTTCTGAGGTTTAAAGTGTTCAGCGTGTGGAGCTGCAGTCGTATGATCACCGTCTTCCGCGATTTCGGCAGTGTCCTCCCCCTCCTTAGGGTCCGCCACACCAAGGACCTCTGCGATAGAGATCTTTGTAGGTACGACCGCATGCGGGTGTGGAAGAACAGAACCCAGGATCTGGTGTTTGACCAAATGCTGCGTTGTCTTTCCAAAGTTGGCTACCAAAACCTTGAAAGGTTTATCCGGTTCCACGGAGACAACCCCATTCGCAAGGGCGAGTTGACGCCGCGTATACAGAGACGGGTTCGGTTGTACCACATGCACACCAATTTGCTTGGTAACAACTGTGACCCAAACCTGGGTTTCTGGCGGGATAGCCACTGACTTCGCAACCTTTACCCGTGTAGACACCGGGTCCTTCTTCACAGATTTCTGCGCGACGGGGAGAGGGACGCGTGTTCGCGCTGCTCTCTATAAGGGTTTACGAACGATTGGGATCGTAGACCCGTCTTCGAGTTCCACAGTTCTATTCCGAGGACGGATGGCTTCCACGAAGCGGTCGCAAAAGTCACAACCCAGTATGACTGGTGCTGCAAGTGACTTGCATACAATAAACTCTAGCCGAACGAGATAGGAGCCTAACCTCAACATGAGGGAAATTGTACCCAGTGTCCGTAGCGGGTTGTTGTTCGCATCGGCGATATCCAAACGTGGACCGGTACGAACTTGAACCCGGAGCAGCGGGGGTAACAATTCAACATGAATTAAGTTAGGAGCGGCTCCTGTATCCGGGACAGATATTTGACGAACCATAAACTGGTTGGACAGGCCGAAGTCGGCGAATACTTTATAATTCCGCTTGGCCATTACCATAACTCGATCCGGAATACAGAGATTACGGGACCGTATCCACGGGCGACGGAGGACACTAAAGTATCCCGAGTTAACGTCGGTGTCAGCCGTTCTCCTTGAAAGGATAGTCACAACTGGGGAGCGAAGCTGGAGCGCCTCGGGCGTCTTCAACTCCGGCTTAGAAGACGCCCCTCCCGCAGGGGAGACTCCCAAGTTTAGTTTTTCGAAGCGGACCCCACCGAATTCGGTGCAGCTGCCTCGAAGGGGACCGGTTGTTCCCTGTTCGCGGATACAAGTTCTGTATCCCTGTCAGCAAGGTGAGCTCGGAGTATCTTTTGTTCCTCATAGGACCTACTCGGGACTCGAGCTTTCTCCTCAGGGGTCAGAGCCTCGTACTGAGCGATAATTCGTGAACCCTCCCGCAGGGGAAATGTGCAGTCTGGTGCTTTGTGACCACGGAGGTAACACAAATAGCAAATCAGCTCTGCCGGGTTTGGTTGTGGACGTGAATCCACGCGACGTGGTGCTGTATCCCTCCATCCAGGCCGAGAGAACCGAGCAGCGGTATTTGCAAAAGGTAGCGATGCGGCTGGCACCCTCCGTCCGTGGGTATAGAGCGCAGGGTCTTCATCCGTAGTCGGAGCGGATGTCGACGGCAACTCAGACGTACCCATAGATTCGGGGTTACTTCCCATGAAGTGAATGTTATCATTGACCCCCACAGGGGCAGGGCCTCCTGCGAGTGACAAAGACGAGTTACCTCCATCGGCGAGGAGTGCACGTGTCGGCCGACTCTTTCGGTTATGCCGGGCACGGAGAGTATCCCCCTCAGCCTGAGCGTACTGAACCAGTTCCAAGTAGGTCAGCTTGCGCTTCTCTTCCCGATGTCGGGCAACCAATGCCCTTATCGAGGGGTCCAAACCATCCACAAACATGGAGCATCTTTCGTAGGCGGGGAATTCATTCCCGCATCGGTGAAACGCTTTATTCAAGCGAGTTGAATACACCGTTTCGGTTTCCATCGGCTTCTGCCGCGTATCCCTTAATGCAAGGATTGCTTCCTGAATCGCATTTCCAGTAGCGTATGACCTCAAGAGGTACTGTACCGCTTCGGGCCAGCACGTGACTCCCCCTTCCGAGGCTCGGGATGATCCACGGACGGAGTTGAACTGGTCTTCAGCCATCCCCTTTAAGAAATAGGGTAATGCAAGATACGCTTGCGCTTCACTCATACCGAGGATGTCAGCCTCCTGGACGAACCTCGCAAGGAAATCGAGCACCAGAATTGGGTCTGTTCCTGTGAACTCCCTCTTCTGTAGGGTGATGCTCAGCCTTTTGATGTAGTCCTTGACCTTACCCGTTCCGCGGGATGTTCGATCTCCCGAAGGGTTATCCAACCGGTAATAGCGGTACGATAGCAGCTTCCGATAGAGAGGATTCGTTGGCTTCAGCTCCCTTAATCCAAGGTGTTTCCTACCCTTCTTCCGGGTACGGATTGGCCCTTGAGAGGTGTAAGTAGCCTTCGACCGAGTCGCCCGGGATGACCGGCGTCCATCTTCACTATCCGAAGATTCGGAGGACGAACTCGATGACGAGCGATTGGGATCGGAATCCGATAAATCCTCTTGGAGGTGAACGCTCTTCTTTGACTTGCGGCGGTCCCGTTTAGCGGAGCGGTGTTCTTCGTCTTCCGAAACGTCGGGTTTATCCTTCGAGGCTTCTGTGTCTCCGTCCATACGGATAATGGCCTCGAGGGTGTCCAGCCGAGCTCGGAAGCGTTCTGCTTGCACGCGGTGTTCCTCCACGAGGCTCCGGTACTCCTGGATAAAGACCCCAGGGGTACCAAAGCTTTCCAAAAGGGAGTTCACATCCCTCCTCAGGGTACGAAGGTCATCGGCGACTCCCCGCACCTGAGCGTCCTCCACCCTGAGGCGGAGGGTAGTAAACTCCTGAAGGAGCTCGATATGAGCCGCGGTGGCGATATCAATTCGAGTCTCCAGGCGCTGTAATTCAGGGTCGGCCCGACTTCGGGGTGCTGCTGAGGGGGTCTCCACCACTGGAGCTGGGCCCACAGCCACGACCTCTCGAGGACCTGAAACCACTGAGGGTGCTCTCCGAGTGTCCGGATCGATACCGGAATCGTTCCGATCTTCGGGAATTGAGCTCCTCGACCTAGGCGGGGCCGGGGGCACTGAATCCGCTTGACGGTTCGATCCAGTCCTGGAACCACGGGTAGGCGGTGTCATGCTGCAGACACGACACCGACGATTCGGGGTAACGATGAAATTCGATCACGAGATTCCCGGAGAACGGATGACGTAACACAAAACAAAAATAAAAACCAATTCCACCCTTTCCCAAGGGGACCACTACAATAAATCTTCACGACGGTGTTTCCTCTTCCAAGAGATATTCCAACACGTGGATGACCAACCCAAAAGTCCGAGAACGGATTCTAAGTCGGGAGACCACTTGTGGAGCAAAACCCGGCGACGGGAAGTGCTCTCAAGGTGTTCGAAGCCTTGCTCCCTGGGGGGAGGCAGACTCAGAGACAGAGCCCTCCGTTCCACCCGTAGTGTGGGGTGTAACTCCCACGGGGGATTCCGGCAGTACCGACGGAGGTGAGGGGTAGAAACCGTTGGATCGGGAATGGGTATGGGTATCCCAAAGAATGGGGGAAAATCCAGCGAAGAGGAAAAACGGGGCGAGGGTCGGGCACTAACAGGCACCGGACCCGAGAACCAGAAAAGGGGCAAAACAACAAAAGAAACCCAATACAGGGGCGAAAACCTGTCCTCGAAAGGAAACACCAAAAAGCACGCAACAAGTAAGCAGAACCCCCACGGGGTATCGTGCACGCAGGTCGTCTGAGCGGTCCCAAGGGGGTGGTTGCACGGAACCCAAACGTGGGCACTCTCCAAGTGGAGTCGTGACCCTACGCAGGCGTTGCTAACCAGAGCCCGTTCCGGGTTGTAAGGCCGAAACGATGGCGACGAAGAACCTCTAAAGGTATCGAAGACCAACCTTGGTTGTCATTTACTCTGAGCTCGGACTGTCAGATCTCGACTCCCTAAGTAGGGCCCACTAACTAAACTCTACAGTAGTGCACACCTGTTCAGGGCAATACACGTGGAGATCCCACTGCCAGGGCCCAAATATCCAACGTTCTAACAAATATCCGAAATTCGGTGCCAAAATTAAGCCACGTGTATCACGGGGCCAATCCAACCATGGGCCATCCGAATTTTCCCTTATAGGCGAAATATAACCAGAAAACAGTGCCACCTCAGCACACCATAGAGGGGATCATAATCATAACCCTCGGAGGGTTCAATCCTCATTCTATAAGTTGCATCTTCAAGTATCCCCTAACTGGGCGTTGCTCTACAAAACCAAAAAGGGTAAAAGTGGTCTAGTTTGTGCTTATCTTTACAATCGGGACAGGGGTGGCCATGCTTGATGAAGATACATCTCACGAGCCACCTGACCTACGGTGTCGCTCTTTGCCACGTGGCCACGAGGAGGTGCACTTGAGGTGCGCCTCCCTATCTACTTCCTCTTAACTAAATACTACTAACTTAGCGAAAAGCTAAGCTAATGGCTAACTAAACCATAAACCAAGGCCTTCCGCGAAACTAGGCTTCCATCCATCGTCGTCATAAACGACAATGTTCCCGCACATTAGACTCTCCGATTTTTTTCGTGCTTTGATTTCTTCGGTTTCGGGGTCTCAATCTCAAGATTTTCATCTCGTTAAATTTTTGAGGCCTTGGTCTTACTGACGCGATTTTTGATGTTCTCCCTCACCTCCGGCTGGCGCATATGCTTCTTGAAACGCTTTTGAGCCAACCTCATCTTCTCGGTCTTCTGTTTTTGGACTTTCACTTATTTCCATACGCGCTTAGCGTTCGCTTTTTGTTCTTCTTCTAGTGCTTCTTCTGCAGTTTTATTCTTCTCTTTTTCTTCTTTCTGCTTTTGTTTCTCCTGGAATCGTTTCTGTTTCGGTTCTTCTCGGACCTTAGGCTGCTCAATGGCATTTTTCAAGCGCTGCTCTTGTGCTATTATACGAGGGACTACAAGGTACTCGATAGGGGGTGGATGTCCACTGAAAACTTCACAGGAGGCGGACATCGCCTTGCGTGGGACTGTTCTTAAAATAAGGAAGAAGATGTGTGAAAGACGATGGTCTTGGGAGCCTGAGGGAAAGAACGATGGGCGTAGATACGATAGGAGATTACGGGTACAGGGGTACGTAAGACATTCGAGATTTGCTCGACAATCTTGGTGTACTAATCAAAGAACAACAAAACAACAAAAACAGCACAAAAATCAAACAATAAGGGAAAATGTAAACAGCGCAAAGGGAGGATACCCTCGTAACAAGATAAATAGCTCAATGTGATAAGTACAAAGGCTAAAGATGGTCTTTTGTCGATGGCGACTTTAGGATTCCTATCGAAGACCAAGATGGTGGTAAGTTGGTTGGCCTCTGCTTCCATACCGGGGTCCAAGCGCCTGTTATTGTACCGAGAGGCAAAGGAGCTGCTTTTCTGTAATGTTTACACTTTGGTGTGACACTAAATAACTATTCTAAAATAAACGAATTAGTTACTTTGGGGTCACACCGTACAGGTGTACAGTAGTACAGTGCTATTAAATGAAACCTAATTTCCAAGTTTTCCTTGAAGTATTCTTCTCTTAATATATCGTTACCGAGTACAGTACCAAGACTAGCTTATGAGTGCCGTATATCGAATTTGATACATTTCGATCATTCGATTCCTTATGCATCCGAAATGCTACATCTCTTTTTCTTGTTGTTCCTGTAGTGCCGTCTTCTTTTCTTTTTTTCGTTTCTCCATCGTCTTACCAAACGCAAAATATATAGCTGAGGACACTTACAAACTGAGATTCGATAATATGTGCGACTTTCGGTCTTCAGTTCAATCTTTTTGGTGGGAGTGTGCGATCGAAATTTGCCATTTCTATCTATATTTTTCCAAGTATGTCGCCCAGTCGTCTGCATCTGTGCTGAATTGAGCCCTTCTCTTCTATCAGCTCGACAATTTTATCCCACAGCTTTGACTGCGTCCCCCTTTCCACTTTCACTCCCAATTCATTTTCCTTTTTGGTGTCCTTCTCCCAGTTTTGATATGCCCAGTCTTCCAATCGATACTCCAATGGCAACGGACCTACATTCTGGAATGCTGTTTGGAATACCGTTTTCATCAGAGCCTTGTATCCGGCCACACTGGGTTTTATTTCGTAGGCCAGATCGATCGTATCTGTAGTATTCTACTATGTCGGGGAATCCGATAGGCTGGTTTTTCGCGAGGTCGCGGTTGCAACTCATAAGTGAGTGATATCATCAGCATTGTGATATGAAACGGCACACCGCGTAGGATGCCAGGAGGCAGGGTACATTGTTGGAACACGTGGCATCACGAGTGGAGTGGCTTGGAACGGCGCATGTAGTGGCGATCCACGTGGCTGGTTTTACTACCCTTTGTAGCTAGACGTCCATTAGGGACCGTACCCATACAGTGGTTTGGCTAAGTGGCTGACCACTGGGTATTATTTACGTATTAATTAGGCACTCACCCTGGCACACAGTGTATAGTGTAACAGAGGTGAGCGCCGACTCCAAGTAAAGGAGACAACATGGGCATCACGACTATTCTGTTCCTCGCTTAGGATTCCTTAACCGGAGATCCGGACGAGCTATAAGAGATAGTCAGCCCCCAACCACTTCACGAGCCGTCTCGTACCTACCTCCCATCAACGTTTTACAGTTGCACTGTTCACCCTCGCAGGCGAGTAGTGGCCTTACACCCCACTTCCAGCTCGCTTGTGTTGTAGCTCTACAACCCCTTTTCCTTCGCCGCAAGCGACCCATCGGCAGTCCGAACGCTGTCGCAGGTGTCTGCTCTCTCCGTTAGAGCGAATACTTCAGTATCGAGATGCTTGCTCCTACAGATGGAAAAACTTGTGGCTCTTATTGCCTCCTTGAAAACATGATTAACTTTATTATCGTTCGGCTGAAGGAAATGGGTGGTTTGAGAAAGACAACGAATGATTTTCACGTTTATGCCCTTCGCCGCTTCAAGCCATTCATATCCAAAGCGCGAATGATGCCCATCTAACATCAGCAATTGCTTTGAATTAGGCTGTGCAAATGCTTTGTCATGCCGGAAAAAATAATCTATCACAAAAGGGATAATGTCTTTCGTCATTGAATTGTTTTCAGAGCCATTTTAAAAGGTATCACCCGGGTACCAGTCATCTTGAGCTAGCCAATGTGGAAACTCATTTTCGTCTTTGAAAATGTCCTGCGGTGAAAATGCAAATCAGCGCTGCATAACATTAGCACCTGCGAAAATTAAGAACAGCGGTAGAACATGGCCAGTGGCATATGTTATTACTACGATTTCCAGATGTTTTCTCGGCTTTTTGTTTCTGATTCGAAAGCCTCTATGACTGCTAAGAGCATCTACAAAATTCTTTTCGACTTTTCTTCTGTCACTTACGACATCCCTTTCATCCATGTTCCACATTTGACAAGCATTACCTAAAATACCTTGACTCTCAGCTTTACAGACAATTAATGCATCTTGGAGATTTTCATGCTGATGGTCTTCTGCCACGAGTTTTGCTGCATCTTTAGATTCCGATTAGCAAATCGTTATGTCTCTGTGATGGGAATAGAAGGACCGATACCAGTCGTCGGAGAGGACACCGTTTTCAAAGGAGGTACGTCCATTTTCTACATTCTTCGCCGCGATCTTTTTCCAAGATTATATTACAACTGCAATGTCTCTTTGGGGAACCTTTTTTGAACCTTCCTACTATCTGCCTCTCCTTCTGATAGGTTACAATTGTTTTCTTTCCCCTTTTTGATGCTTTTCCTTCCATCATCATACATGATCCCTTTCTGTGCAGTGTTTTCTTTTAAAATTGATTCTACATATGGTCCCATTGAAAAGATTTGTGATCTTGGCAATGGTTGGAATAGTGAATTTTCGAGCGAGAAGAGTCACGGCTTCACTACGTTTGTTTGGAAGCACGTCTGCATTTCCGATTTGCTTACGTTAATTGTTAGATTGCTTATAGATCAAGTTAACCATGATTCGTGGTCTTTGAGAAGAAAATGTTGTCATTTTTTTCAGTATGAATCAGAAAACATAGCGATCCCGATGAGCTTTATTGGGCTGTATGCGTACTCATTCGAGATATACATAGGGCGAGCGGGTGCATTGTTTTGTCACATAGCATTGAAGTACAAATTTTAGTTCTCAGAGATTGAGCGCTTTTCTTTATGGTGTTAGGAACGATAAGTATTCGTTGTAGAGGTCTGTGACTCGGAAGGCTTCAGGAGTGTATCAAATATGTGCTTTTAGCCGGTAGAAAAACTCTGTGGAGCTGATATGCTTTGCAGTAGCTGTGGAGTTTCAAAATCGGTCTCGCATTAGATTTCCTATACAATGGCTTTTGCTCTACAATTATAATCTGGGGAAGATAGATGACGAGTCGGTCACAATGACTTTTGGGGCACATGTGATGAACAAATGATTTCAAAGGGCATGAGAGACGGACGAGACGAACAGAAAACTAAGACCAAAATGATAACCACAAATAAAGAAGGGCTGTGTTAGAAAAGTGCCGAGAACAGCGTAGAGATAAGGAAAGATCATTATGTTGTCTTGATGTTGTTTTGGAAGAAATAGATTTCTTCGCAATATAAAGGGCGTACGTGCATGCTTCGAACGTACCGAAAGAGAGCTTATCGCTTTTTGAACAGCTTGCCTATGAACTCTGGTTACTTTGTGTGATATCGCCACTTGGACCAACTACTGTGTTTACTAGTATCGAATTCTGTGATGAACGATAGCCCTTCCTATGTCGTTATCGCCGACTATGCTATGATGGCTGCAAGTCTTTGTCGTGATTTATCGATTAGGCATGCTCGCTTGGATGTGTGTCTGCCTCGAATTGTACTGTGGTTCTGTCCTACTTATAAGCTATATCTTGCACCCGTCTGAGCCTCTGCTCACGAAGATAGGAGACACCCGTTTTGGAGTTACTGTCTGTTTGTTACTATAAACGTTCTCTTTTTCTTTGTTCTAGTTCTTCATCCTTTCAATTTTATAGGCCCAGGAAGTTCGTCGTCTGATTTACCCAACCCGTCCGAGGTTCACATGGGACATTCGCAACGTTCCGTGGACCGATGGAAAGGGCAACCAAGAACCGTAGGCTACCGCGGTCAAGCAATGGGAAACCTTTCACGATCGTCTCGAAGCTACAAATAGTCACAAGTTACCTAATCACTTCCGTGGAATAATGCTACAATGCCAGCTATATGGTTGCGCACGTGACTTATGCAAGTCTATCGCACAAGAAAAAGTTGCTTCCGATGAAGGAGTGGCCACTATTGTTGCCGTTGTTTACAAGCGTGACCCGCTTATTGTTCTGTCCGATGTGTAGCATGATTTTGTTGCACTACTGACAACTCGAAGAGGCAACAATGAATCTTTCCAAAACGTTGAATCCCTCTTTAAAGCCCAGATTTCAGAGTTGCACGCACATGGATTGGAGGTGAAGTTGTATGATGCTGTTATAGCATTCACTCTCCTAGCGAACGCCGATGTTGATGCTACTCAACGTATTTCTGTGCTAGCCAACTCTGCTCCTAGCACAAGAGATTTTAATGACACTTCCGATACTAACGATTATCTTAAAGCTGTTTCTCATGATGCGATCGCCTCTGTTCTTCGACAATGTGAATGACCTCCTGTCTCCTTGTCTAGGTCTCCTGCTCTCATCTCTAATTCTGCTACAGCTTCTATTTCACACTCTAGATCATCACCTACCCGGAACGATACAAAAAAGAAGCTTATTCCCAAAGAATTGGCAGAGCTCCAGTCCCGTTCCAAATGTAGAAGGTGTTTTATGTTTGGACATTGGGCTAGTGACCACAACGGGAACGGAAGTCTGAGGAATTGTGTTCCTGGCTATGATGCTCCGAAGAACAAGGCCACGGAGAAGAACACTTTAACGTTCGACTTCGCTTTCATGTGCGCTTTTTCTAGAAGTTTGTCTACCGATACCGTCTTTATTGGCCCTCTCTTGGACGACGGTGCCCCGTACAGCGGTCTCGGTATCCAAGAACTGTTCTTGATTCGAGACCTCGTTTGCCCCGATTGGAATGAAATTCTGGATCCATTACCGAATTCTATTCTCGACACCTCTTTTTTGGCAGTATGGTAACGGTGATCACAGCAGTGAGGCGCTCCCGATCCTGGGATCCATCGTGTTTCGGGTTCAAACTGACACTGATAATTTTGTGAAGATCCGCCACCTGGTGATCGAAGGTTCTTCGCAGTGGGTGGTAGGCCGTAACGTTACGAAGCACTTTAATATCATCCATCTCGGCCGCAATGCTTTACTGCTACCAAGCACTGGGTCTGGTTTAGACGAGGGGACTCTGGTCTATCATGGCATGCATTGATATATATTCTTCACAAGACCTTCACGTTTCTCGCTCTCCCGCTTTCAGGCGCTAACGCATCTCGTCTGTTCTGCGCCACTGCTACAGAAACCGAATCTTCGACAAACCGGCCTTGGTCTGAAACGAAGCAAATCGTGGATAAAGTGCACAAACATGTATGTGGTCACGCTTCATACACTGATATCAAGATATTGTTACAACGCAACCAACTATGGAGTGATGCAGTACACAAGTATTTGTCTCGTACTTTGGAAGAATGTACTAGCTGTAAAAGTACCGCTCGCACTCACCCCGCACGTAAGGTGTCTATCAGCTCCATGTACCGTAATTTCAACAATCTGGTTTGTATTGATCACCTTTTCTTGGATGAATTATGCGTATTTCATGCAATTGACGGCGCCTCTCGATATTCATCCGGGCTCACAGTGCCCAACACATCCATGAACAGTGCTGTCCGGGCGTTCGAGGCAGTATGGCTATCTCAGAGCTGGACTCCTGATTACGTGCTTTTTGATACTGCGTTTGATAATGATCCCTTCACTAGCTACCTCAAATTTCTCGGAATCATCCCCCGTCCGATCCCCCCGACGCCACAACAAAAACGTGCTGGAATCTAAGCACAAAGGGATCCGAGACGTCTTCGAACGTCTTAAGCATTCTACAGGCGCCTCTAATGACACGAATGCTCCCATCGTGATCCAGCAGGCAGTACGCATTTGAAATGACCTGTACGGCAACGATGTGCTATCTGCACATAAATTGGCTAAAGGATACACCCGTCCGGTTATACCTCTCGCTACGCTGATATTAGTACCAGACGATATTGTTAAAGCCCATGAAGCCCTCGTCGCTAAGCGAAAGCTCACCTTGATTGTTCGATCAAACGCAACAAAGGACATTCTCTTGTCTCCGGGAGACATGGTGCAGGTTTTTGTCCATCAACAACATCAGAAACGTGGTTGCTGGTCGTCAGCTAAGCCGGCTCTCTCCTACGATCCCAAAAGCCGCAAGGTTGCTGTTATAGGAGTTAACTGTCGTAAGGTGTGCGCTGCTATCGGAGACACCCGCTCTGCTGTCAGCAAAGACGAACTCTCCGCCAAAATACAAGACGCATTGGACGAAATGGATTCCGCTGTCCAGATCGCCATCAATGATGCTGTGAATAAGTCCTCAGATACAGATTGCTCTGAGGTCAATGACCCTTAGATCGATACTGTAGGTGCTAATCGCTCCCCGCCTTCCTCCGCGTTGGAACCTAACTATGTTTCCGATCCGCCTACCTAGGTCGACGCTCATCCCTCCACACGTACTGCTTCAACTCCCAAGCCTCCCTCTGTAGGCGATTCAATCGAAGTGTTTTGGCCCCTCGATAATGTATATTACCCTTGTACCGTGACTAGGTTTACTGCTCGTACCAATATGCACACTTTTCGTTATGATGATGGAGCTAAGGAGGTGATTGACTTACAGTAAAAAAACTGGCGTTTTCCCGAGGATACTGCCACTCAGAGTGCTAATGATTCTACGCCGACCGTGATTTCTTCTGCGCCCTCTCTAAGCATTGAACCCGAGACCTCCGTATCTCCTGACACTGCTCCTCATGTCTCCGCTTCGGAAGTACAGCTGTCCCCTGGCCACGATCTTGTCCGAACTGAACAGAAGACTATAGCAGATTTCTACAATGTTCTCGGATCCAAAGAATTCATGCTAGCACAGTCACATGGTATGACCCACTTTGTTACTGAGAATGCACACTGCAAAGAAGAGCTTGCTTTCAAAAAGACCGTCCGAGAAGTCCCACTGCCTCAAGTTCCCGAAGACGCAAACATTATACGTCGTCACGTGTTCTACAAGATCAAGAAGTGCGATGACTCATCCATGGTCCTTAAGGCCCGAATCGCCCCTCACAGTAACGATGGCAAGCATAAACATGCTCTGAAGACTGATTATGCCACACGCCTACCGGTTGGTATCCGTATACTGTTCTCTATTTCCACAATTCATCACTGGGTGCTCGCCAAGATCGACTTCAAGAGCGCTTTCCTCCAACCTGGTGACGCTACCCGTGATGTCTACATGATCCCCGCACGCGAGTGTGCTACGCGTCACCGTTTTTATTGGTTGCTTCTTACCGCGGCATATGGTCATTCTAATGCCAGTGCCAAATGGCAACAGCTTAGCGACAACCTGTTGCACTCAATTGGCTTCAAGCAGCTCGTGTGGGTTCCCCAACTTTTCTACCGAAATATTGATGGAAAGCTAACTTGTGTCGCAATCAATATTGTCGATGATGTTCTGTTTTCAGCTCCCCGTTCAGATATTGAGGATGTTATTCGGCAGATACAACGCAACTGTCAGCTCGGAACTATTGTTTTCGGGCCTGGCACTTTTCAATTCTGCGGTCTAACTGTTACACAAGACGAAGATTTTTCTGTCAAGGTGCATGGAGATGACAAACTGATCAGGCCTGAGGCATTGCCCATCGACCGCAACCGCCGTAGACAGTTCAGGGAGCCTTTAAACGCTCTCGAGCTCGCTTCTTTCCGCTCTTTTAACAGCTCTATAGGATGGCTAGGAATCGCCGCATCTCCCTTCTGTGCTACAGCGTCCAGTTTGCTTCAGCAAAAAGGCCCCCATGTGAAGGTGAGTGATATTGTGACACAATTTAATGTGCTGCGAAACCTGAAGAAACGAGGAACATGCTCTCGCTATCCATGTCCTCCAAAAGGTTCATATGATATGTCCGTACTTGTTTTTTGCAGATGATAGCCGCACTGTCGACCACGGTAAACCTGGCTTCATTACCGGACTTTTGTTTGGAAAGTTTGAAGAAAATTCTGTTTTCCATCCTGTGTCTTGGTGTTCACACAAGTCACGTAGGGCTGTAAAATATATTATATCTGCCGAGATACTAGCCGCAGGGGAAGCCATTGACGAAGGTAAAGTACTAGCTAACGCATTTTGGCAGTCTTCTGGAAGTCAAAGTGAGTCTACTGATTGCCTTCGACTCTAAAGACCTTTTTGACATACTATCTACATGTCGAAACGCTACGTATCGGTCGATTCGTGCTGATGGAAGCGTCATCCGTTATGAATTCGATACACACAGTGTGTCACGAATGATTTGGATACCAGGAAAACTTAACTTGGTTGATCCCCTGACGAAGCTTGATAGCCCTCTTTGCAACGACTTAGAGCTTTCCTTATACCTCGGCTCTATCCCCATCTACAATTCATCATCTGAAATACGTGTCTCTGATCATTCGAATGGATAAAGCGGTTGTTTTACATTTATGCCCATGTTCTATGTTGCATTTCTCTAATCGGCAATAGTATTAACTCTGTTTACTTTATGTGATATCGCCACTTGGACCAACTACTTTGTTTACTAGTATCGAATTCTGTGATGAACGATAGCCCTTCCTATGTCGTTATTGCCTACTATGCTATGATGGCTGCAAGTCTTTGTCGTGATTTATCGATTAGGCATGCTCGCTTGGATGTGTGTCTGCCGCGAATTGTACTGTGGTTCTGTCCTACTTATAAGCTACATATTGCACCCGTCTGAGCCTCTGCTCACGAAGATAGGAGACACCCGTTTTGGAGTTACTGTCTGTTTGTTACTATAAACGTTCTCTTTTTTTTGTTCTACTTCGTCAGCCTTTCATTTTGCCATGCTTGTGCAAGCTGCCCCATGCATGCAAATATCGTAAGGCCTCAGCTGTTTGGAGTGGGGAGGGTGGGATTAAGAAAGTAGTTACGAAGACCAACAGTAGGCAAAAGTGAAACAGAATAACTGAACAGACTGCCCGGAGAGGCGTGAAGAACCAATTCGTGATTGAGCGAGGGTTTATGCAGATTGCCGCCACAACGAAGCGTCGAAGGTCAGCGACGTAGTCCGAGGCACACTGTTCATCCCCAAAATAAATCCTTTTCTGCGAAAAACTATTAGAAGAATGAAAGAGCCGAACGGACTGCACTGTCGAGAGAAAGCCGGCATGGTCCAGAAAGAGTGTGCACAGCTGAGCATAAAAGGAATACTGAGTAAAGGAGAGAGAACAGAGAAGGAGAAAATGGGGAGGGGACTCGACACAATTCGACCATAAAGAGAACTTCCCAAACAATACGATGCGCTTCTTATTCACTGCGCATATCTCGAACATACCCCGCCTGGCCCGTTTCCACGGCGCAGATACGCTATGGCGTCGACTACCACAACTGTACGTTCCCTGTCCACACAGGCGTCGATTGTGCTACTGTACATCATGATGATGCAAATCCTTCCAGCACTTCGTACCGTACAGCTTCTGGCTATCAGCTTACGAGGAAGAGTGTGCATGTGCAGTGAATCTTTTTCTTACACGACACTCCTTTGCCACTATCTCACCATCACGGTGACCGTCAACTTGTCCCCATGACTTCGCCTATGCTGTTTATACCAAGACTGACAAAATTGTGGCCATCAGCAGCGGCAGCATATTGTCATTCATATCTCTTGTTCTCTGATCTGACTTTATGCATCAAATGGATAGGTACAAAAATGCTGCTTCTTCCATTTTCCAAGTTCGATACCAGAACCTAATCGGTCACCGTTTGTTCAAAAGCCGCATGAGACATACATTGCCTTGCTCAAGCTAATCACCTTACCGATTTGCACTTTTCACTGAACTGAATAGTGCACAGAACTCACAAATGAAGGCTTGCGTTTCCGACTGATGTTTAAGGCAAAGTTAACATTCCTTATCATCTAGAAACATTCTCCCCTAGTCTCCATGCCTCAACTCTTTTTCCTTCTACTTGGTTTTCTTGGTCTCCTTGATCTCAAAATGCTCAACGCCCGTCCAATACCCGAATTTGATGTCTACTTTTCTTCAAGTCAAGCTCTGTTTTGCTCGATATACACCAGAGATTCAGAGCGTGTACTCTTGCAGAGTAATGGCAATGTGGATGATGTTGCTGAGTTCCTTGTGTGTCCCTCTCAACCTCGCAAAACATATCTTTACGTCACCACTTCATCCTCGCCAGACGTTTTGCCGATTGATTCGGAGCATGTAACCCTCAACGTCATCCAATCTGACGTCAGCACTTGTCTGAATGTTTCTATTTTACTTGTCTTTGACAAACTTGTTGGAGTCACCACGTTCACTCTGTCACTTACCGATCCCGAAACTTCATTTTCGGTATGTGACTCTTCCATAAGCTTCACAATAGCAGGCCTTTCTTTTTTTGAGACTTCCCCAGCATCAGTCGGAAGACAATCGAATGTTACAGCCCCCGAAGATTCCAAAATTGTATATTCAGGTGACGATAATTTAATTCTTTCTGACTACCGGGATGTGTTGGAGAAACGTTCGCGTTCGCTTCAGTTTTTAGTACAGTATCCGGACGGTAGCAGTTCTTCCTCGATGCCTGTATCGGACCTGATCTCTTCCTTGGAGACAATTCTAGTATTTTCCGAGAGTGATGCCTCTTCACCTATTCAATTGGATCCGAAATGTTCAAATATTGCCCCAACTTCCGATCTCTCTGTTAACTGTGGTGCTGGCTTTGCGGTCAAAAACGGTGGAGAATTTCTTTCTTACGATTTGCGTTATGCACCATACAAAGACGGTACTACGAAAATGATCTTTCTGTGGCCCTTTTTCACTGAGAATGCAGAAGCTCTGTTTGGAGATCAGTATGAGAATTCTCTACTAATATCAGTCATGGGTGATCCCCCGCCCATTTTAGAGAGTGTTGAGCCTAGACGGTCCTTCTGGAGGTCAGGTGGAGAAACGGTTACAATTACGTATGATAATGTCAATGCTTCGAGAGAGCGACGTCTTCAAGTGGGAAATTTCGTCTTTAAAGAAGTCCAGGGTACATATC
Source organism: Agarophyton chilense (assembly GCA_030374765.1). Taxonomy (NCBI): domain Eukaryota; phylum Rhodophyta; class Florideophyceae; order Gracilariales; family Gracilariaceae; genus Agarophyton; species Agarophyton chilense. The sequence goes on from JARGXX010000079.1 coordinate 1,104,866, forward strand.
GACTTTTGGAGAATGGACTATATTCTGCAGAGTACATGTCAGCCCCTGGTTCTGGAGTGAATCTTGATATTAAGCTTGAGATCTCTCTGCAAGATGGATCTGCAGTCGAGTCGGTACTTGTCAATGAGGATATAAGATTCTCTTATAGGACAACACCACTCTCAGTTGATGATATAGATCCTCCATTAGCAGTCGCTGGGGATACCGTAACTATATCCGGATATTTCGACGGCTTCGATCCTTCTAATCAAGATCACAAGCTACTCATCGGCACAAAGCCATTGTCAAGTCTTGGCATTATTCCAGAGCTCAGCGATGATCGCCGATCCATCACTTTCCAACTACCGGAACGCCACCAGATTGGGACGGCTTACAACTTTCCCATTTCTTTCTCTATCAACTCTGAAAACTCTACGCCCGTTGACTTTTCGTTCGAGTCAGATACACCACTGGTTGTGTACATCCGAGTTCTTGGAGCTAGTTACGACTGGGAGAAAGATCAGTACGAACTTGGCTCTTGTGATCCTTCAGAATACATAGCTGAATTACCAAATGGGATATTCGATCCTGAAGTTTTTGAGTGGAGGATGGTCGCAGTGGATAGCTCTGAAGATAACATCTTAGGGGAAAGAAAAGACGTTATTAATGCATCAACCAAGGAGCTCCGTATACCGCCCACAGTTTTTGGAGGGCGAACTGGAGCCTTTATCATATCTGTGAAGTGTGAAATTAACGAGGAAACCCTTACGAACTCAGTAGTCGTCGTCAAGACGCGGGGCCCAGTGATTGGTGTGACTCTTGTAGCTCCGAGCATCCGTGGCATTGCTTTTCCAAACGTCGCTGCACGGGTGTACGCCCAGATTGTAACCCCGCCCGCCAACTGCTACAATAGTCTTTCTACTGTTGTATATGAATGGAACTTTCAGGATAAAACCTATGTGAAAGAAAACATCACCTCATCCATGTCACAAGGAGTAGAGGCACCTGTCGTCGGTCTTCTCGGACGGGAGTTTGTTATTCCTCAATCAGCTTTATCTTATGGGAATCAGACTGTGTCGCTGGTGGCATACATTTACGATGACCCAGGTATCAACGGAAATTCTGTCACTAGGTTTGAAGTTAAGCCTCTGGGACTGGTTTCTGTTATCGGATACGGTGCTTCTTTCCTGGTTCACGATGGTAATGCTAACTTGCGGATAACTTCTGAGAATACAATTTGCCCAGATTGCGTCGTGTTAGGACGGCAAGCAATATCCACATACCGCTGGACATGCAGAATGTCAGCAACGCTGAAGAAATTGGGCGACGACAGCCTTTGTTCCTTGCGTTTTCTACCAAATCCCGAAGCAAAATCTTTTTCGGTGTCTAGCCAAGCACTTCTCCGGCAACGAGACCTGAACGCAAGAGACCCAGGATCAGAACAATCGAAAAGCTTCTTTCTGCGTTACACTCTTCAGGTCGGTACCGACTCCTTCCTTTCCGCCGAAGTGATTCAGACAATAGAAGTTGCCATTGAAGAAGCAGGTGTGGCAACACTAATGGGAATTGATTTCTATGACAACCGTGGGAAATCTCTTCACTGGCAGAGTTTGCCTTTCTACGAGGATCTGTTGATCGTTCCGAGGTCCACTGATAGTGTGTCGTGGACAATTGAAATGATATCCTCAAGCCTGCGCACTAACGTCCTTTCCGATCCGAATAAGCTTATCTCGCTCGATCGATACTATAATCCTTCTTTGAATCGTCCCCAGCAACATCCCTTGGGAATCAAAGCCGCCGCTCTCCTTCCGTATGAACTCTATTTCATTCGTCTAAACCTTTCCAGTCGAGATCCTTCTGTTGAGACCAGCAGAGTTACGTTTACAGTGAGAACAAGGGATCGGCCGAAGTTAGTGCTTCCAGCCTTGTTTCTGGAAAGCGGTAGTACAGACTATGTGTTTTCTGCCTGGGCTGGTGTCAATCTTGATATTAGCTATCCATTTCTTTTCTACTTCTTTGCTGTCGATGAAAACGGTCGTGAGCAGTGCTTAGATGGATGCAGCGGTAGCAAAACCATCCAGTTTCGGATTCCTGTGACAGGAAAGTTCCAAATTATGGTTCGGCTGCGAGATGCACGCGGTTCTGTTGTGTTGGACGAAGCCTACTTTCCTGGGGCATTGATTGTATCTGAAAGCCCAAAAACGTTCTCCGCGATCTCCAACTTTTCGACTGCAGCCCAATTCATAGCTGACTTGGAACGCGCCGGAGACCACGGAACAATAGTGCTCTTGGCTACGATGATTTCATCTGTGCAAAGCTCACGGGTCTCGCAATCTCTTACTGCTATTGACAGAACCAACTTCAAAAACATTGTTGATATCCTGGAGGAGGTTGTTAGATACTCGATACCATCAACCTCAAGCTCGAAAAGTTTCATCTTGGCTGCTTTGAGATTATCTTCGGTACAACCGGAATACATTTCGCTCACAACTTTGAGCTCTCTCCTGTCGATTGTTGACTTGTCCATAAAACGGGCCCCGGCAGAGGAGTTCTTCGATCATGAAGTTGAATTGAAGGTCTTTTATAATCTTTCCCTAGAACATGCTCTTCGGTTATCGTCACGGGTTGGAAAACAGGGGGCAGTCCAACATCCAAAAGACAATCGAAATGGTATAAGAACAGTTGTTCCAGAAGTCTTCCACCTGCTAAAGGAACATCTGACTATAGTTCTTTCTCGGGATGCCCATTGCGGTGCTATAAAGAGATTCAATACTATTCTCTTCCAGGATGCTCCTACTATTGCTGTATTAGGCAACCAAACTGTCTTTGCACAAGTTCTACGGCAAATAACGGGCTCATACGATTTCCTTGACACATATACCATTCCAAGGAAACCAAGACATGCGTCCTTCTCCATGGCAGTGACATGCTTTCTCAATGAGACCGACGATCTGCACGGGGAGACCGCGAGCTTCAATTGGTGCGGAGAGTCTTTCTCTCTTGGAAATAGAAATCTGGCAACAGATTTCCAGTTCACCAGTAAGCTACTGTTTTCGCTTATGGAGACAATAGATTACCGATTCCTCACTGGTTCCGTTGACCGTGAAAGTGATACGATGTTCATTACGAATACCAGCATTACTAGTCTCAGCCCAAGGGGTATTGATGAAAATTTTCTTCCAAGTATTCCAAATTGTTTTCGGGTAAACATGTCTGTCTATCCATTAGGTCTAACTCCTTACCGCGGATGCCTTTCAGCAGACGGTTATTCAATAAGAAGTCCGACAATCTCTTCTCTGGACCAAAAAAGCTTGGTTTTAGTGAGAAACTTCAGTGACGTCGAAACGTACTTGTCTGACGACCAGAGCTCAACAATTCTGGTACTAAGTCAATCAACTGGGATGTTTGGGGCCGCGGGCGTAGATTGTCCAGCAAATGCTCGGAGACCTCAAGTTCAAACTCCAGTCTTTAACATTGAGTTCGGCTATCTGGCATTCGGTGGAGCGATGGTTGGGGTGGCGGGCGTAGCAGTGTCGTGGGTAACGTCTAGTTCTTCCTATGCTGGGCTAGTCGCTACCGCGGCGGCTGCCTAAAGACTTCAATGTTTCGTGTATAATCATCCCTCTAACTCTGAAACACTGTTCTATATAGATACCTCAAAGCCGACTTTCTTCGCTCTATCCCATTTTGTAAATCAAAACTCGGCTACAATTAAGAATACAATTCTGTGTATATTGTCGTTTTAAGGCATTGAACGTTAGGCGTTGCCGGTATCGATTATATCTGATATGATGCTACCTTAGATAACAACACTTCAGATGTAATCGATGGCTTATCTACATATCTGAGGGGACAAATGTATTTAATCTTAGAATCCAAGTGAGGGTGATCGTTTTATTCATTTTGCTGTTGCTGTGCTCTAATTCTCTTGTCATCAGATTAGTTTTCTGAAGGTATTTCTTTCTTTTATGAGGCCATTCTAAACTTTTCGAGCTAGGCATTAGAGCTGTGGAAAGGGGTACGTTGCAATTGATGGAATTGTTATCTGATGGCCATCACAAGGATTGCAATCGAGGTTTTTCGTTCTGAAAGAGATTGCAATCTCATGGACGCTCTCCGAGAAATTCTCACATCAGATTGCAAGATTGCAACCCATCAATTGTGGTCATAGATTTTGAGATGTAGAGCTCGTTCAAGAAGCTCTTGAGCGTTCAAAGCAGTAAAGAGAGATTGGGCGTACTAGAATACTGTCAATTTTCGATATGAGAAGGTGACGGGACAAGAGATACGGTAGAACCACTAGATGGGGGTTGGGATTGCAGTAAAGCCTCGTCATGGGTATCGGGAAGGCGGTGAAGTCAAATATTGCAATCGGGATTGCACGTTTAACGAAGGGATTGCAATCCGATGGGGGACAGGGAATTCTCAGCAATTAATTACAACATTGCACTGAAGCCGAGCAATCCCATCTCCATCAGATTGTTCATACAGTAAGAGGGTTAACCCTTACCCCTAGCTGTGGACAAGAGGGTGGAGCATTTTGCAGGGTCGAGATAGCCGCGTTTATCAGTATCCTAAATAAGCTTTCAAAATGTTTCAAGGCGGCGGTGGGCAGATTCTTCTTTATCGAGAACAAGTTTTCACAGATCAAAGGAAGCAGCCATTTCGCACCGTCCCTCGAACCGTAGAAAGGCGTATCTATACCTTCCAAAAAAAACTAAGCTGTACGTTGTCTTCGTTAAAGTTCATCATATGCATAGGGCGATTGGCCCTCAGAAAAACACAAAACTATTTCTCAAGATGGGACTAACCCTTAACTCCCTCGCAAGCAGCGGCCACGGGCCAAACTAAAGAAGAAGTGGAAGAAGTGGAAGAAAATCAGGGTTACAGCGGTGCAATTGCGCAGAGGCTGCTGCTTCAATGCAGCTTGCTGAAGGCCTGTGAGCGACATGCTACTATGTTCCGCGATGAGGACTTCCATCTTTACCAATCGTCATGTCGGGTGGGCCTGCGCTGAATACCCAGTATGATTGATATTCCAACAACAGATTGTGTTCAAGAAGGTGAGAGCCGCCCGTTTGATGTGCCAAACTCGGGCACAGATATTCAATGTCTGCCGAGTGGTAACTACAGTACTGTAGATACCTAGAGTAAGTTTTTCCAGAAAGAGGAGAGGAAAACGCGTCGTGAACAGCTGTGCCCCTTCAACTTCTAATTATTTTGGACAGACATTGCGGAAAATACCTTCAACTTAGTTTCAGCCACTTTGTATTGATACAGGAGAAAGCTGGTGGCCGCTAAACGTCAGGCCGAAGGTTTTCAACATCGGCTGTTAATGATTCTGATTCATTCTGGTTGCAGATATATATTTTAGACTCGAAGCCAAGCAAGAATCAATCGGGGACAACTTTATCTGTTGTATTTGGTCAGAACGCGGATTGGAACTGTGGCCTATGACAATAGTAATGAAAACAGCACAGTCTTCAATTGATGACAATGATGAGGTTGTATTCAGCAGAAAAACGTCGGGACGCAAACATTTCGGACTTAGGCATCCTTCTGCAGACGGTGGGAATGCATCCTCGTCGAATCAGGTATGTGAAGAAGCTTCAAAGAGCTCTACAATATGTAATAACGCTATTTTTGGTCCTGCCAAACTTCGAAGTTCAGCCGTTGAGCCAGAAGCAGAGGCCGAGGTAAGAAAAGAAAAGAATCCTGGGCAGCATCTTCCAAGATTCAACAACATTAGCATGACAACCGAAGATGAAAGTGAACTTCTTCCTCAAGAAGATGAAACACATAGTAAGCGGCTATCAAACAATCCAGCTATATTAGAATCCAACATACCCGTTCAGGCACCGTTGACGAGTATCATATCCCATACAGATGGTGATGCGATTGTTTCCGAACTTTCCGGCCTCGGTCCTGAGGATCTTGATGCTTTCAGGAAGCTGGGGGGATCTCTTCAATGTGACATTATTGTAACTCAAACCATTGAATGTATGGAATCTAATCCTGATGACACTCGCATTATTCGCAATGGACTATCCTCGCTCACAAATCTTTGTACAGATGAAAGGAGTAGGACCTTTATAGGAAACAACCGGGGCATCAAAACTGTAATTGAAACGATGGTGTGCCATGAAGAAGATGTTCCTATTCAAGAACTTGGTATGCGTTTTCTCGCAAAAGTTTCAGTTTCACACCTTGAAAACAAGTTGCAAGTGGGTCATAGAAATGGTTTGAATCTGATTCTAAACAGCTTTTCGAGAGAGCAAAGGGTTACTTCAGCTCTCTTCGAAAGTTGTTGCGAAGCTCTTCACAACATATGTGAAAAGTGCGAATTCAACCAGATTCTCGCTGGCTCACTCCAAGCACCAACATTTTTGGCCGAAGGTTTGACAAAATGGAAGAATGATGTAATTGCCTTGGAACAGTGTCTGTTGGCATTGAACACCCTTGCTACGAACAACCTGCAAAACACAATCGCGATCTGTGAAAGCGATGTAGGAAGCACAGTAGTACTCGTAATGGAACAATACGCTGCGTATCTAAATATCCAAACCGCATGTCTTCAGCTTTGCGCTGAATTATTGCGACGCACGCCTCTCGCACGAGAACAGCTGGGAAAGGCCGGAATTATCGAATGCATCGAGGGTGGGTTGCTGAAACACGGAGTGGCGAAGAAATTTATCATGCTATCTTGCAATTGTCTTCGGTACTTGGCATTCACTGTGAAGAACCGGCAGCGAATTGCAGAATGCGCTATCATGCCTCTTCTGGCTGCAAATCTAGAAAGATGGAACAAATGCGCAGATGTGGTCACAAGCATTCTGTCGGCACTTGCTAATGCAACGTACGACAACAAGCGAAACAAATATGCAGCTGCGAGAAATGGAGGAGTCGCCACTTTGGTTTCTCTTCTTGACCTTCATGAATCATCAGTTTCTATATGTGAATACACTTGCAGAGTGTTGAGGAATATCTCTGATGGCACTCTTCAAACGAAGCAGTTATGTGTGAGACAAGATGGAATCGCTGGGGTTATGTCGGCCATGAAGCGGCATTTGTTCGTGGAAGGAGTGCATGAGCATGGCTGCGCAATGCTAATCAATCTCCTTGATTGTTACAGTCATGTGATCAAATCCAGCGACATAGAGGACTACTTGTCCAAAGTGCTCGAAATTCACAAGGGTTCTGCACCGGTTGAGCGACAGGTTGTATTCTTGCAGGCCACAATGAAACGCATGCCGAAAACTACACCAGACAGGCAGAACAACAAGAGAGATCTGTGGTTGAGATGGCTCGGGCGAAACGACGAGACTGAGAACGACGGGAAATTAACTCGAGCAGCGAGCACATGGTGGTTTTCCTCTTCTCGAGAGAACAGTCTCGTACATCGAGAATCAACGTCAAGTAAAGGAAGCACTACATTACGGGTGGGAAACACGACATTGGATGCAGAGGACATTCTAAGAGGAGAGGAAATTCAAAAGGCAGTAGAGCGGCTATCTCATGCAGATACCGCTGTAGAGTATTAGCGTGGGTCGGACTCCTGCCAAGGCTCAAACAAAGATGGATCTGGTTGCCACAGGTACGGACCCCTTGGTGGACGCGGCCCGAGATCCATAAATCTTGTATCGGGATCATCACCCCAAGGGTGACCCCAATCTCCACCTAGTTGCACTGCTCGTTCGTAGCCGTTACCAGTGGGGATGCGTGCCCGCTTCAGCGATAGAGCTATCCGTCGAGTAGATCGATCGATCGAAAGGACACGCACTTTTACTTGTTGTCCAACGGATAGATGATCTGAAACATCACTGACGTAGTCGTTCGAAATCTCTGATATGTGTATGAGCCCAGCTTGATTGCCCGGTAGTGTAAGGAAGGCGCCAAATGGTACAATGGTAGCAACGACTCCGGTCACTATTTGGTCCTTGCGGAGAGCACGCCGAGGATGACTGGCACCAGGGTTGGGTAGTTCGTCTGAAGATGGAAAAGGCTTCCTGGCTTCCATTTTCGACAGAAAAGTATGCTTGATGGTCACGAGGCCTCGTGATGGAGTAACACTTATTGGGGCTGATGGGAGAAACGCTGGAGCAAGCGACGGGCTCATCGTTCGAACTAGTCACGGGCGCTTGGCAACTTCAAAACCAGTCTTCGAAGGGGGTAGCGCAACAAGTGCTCACCAATTAGGTCTGTTATTAAATCTGTCTGAAAAAATTCAATGTGTTGTTTCAAACAGCAATATGCCAAGCTGCTAGCTACAGTTCGCGAAACACGAAAAGCAACAACGCCACTCAATGCTATCGCAAGCAGAAAGCAGGAAAAGGAACTTCGGAATCTTACCAGATCAGACAAGTACTTTCCATCTATAATAAAAACCAATTCCATTCTTCGCTGTACCGTGTAACTTGCCAAGCAGGTGTTAAACATAAAAGACACTTCAACGAAGGCCGCGAAATTACAATGCCTACACTATTGATAACAGTAGGATTTCATGTTGCCTTTTTTAGGGCAAGTTTGCCGCCGGCGGTCGAGTGTCCTCGACGCCGGCGCAGCCCAGTTTATTTAGACAGTGCACATTGTGCGACAGAGCTCGCGTGTCTCACACGTGGCATATGTTGTGGAAACTCGCTTCGCCTTGCGTGAGGACACAAACGGTCAACACCACCCCTCAAGGCGAAGCTCTACAGACTTCAGCACACTACGGCGAGGATTTCCCATAATCAACTCGCATCATCAAACTTAAAGAGGCAAGACATCTTCACATCAAGAAGTCTCTTCTTAGTACCGTCTTTCAGCATACTAAGGTGTAGTGGCAATCAAGTTTCACACGCTTAATTGTTTGAGTAAACAAACAACAGGAAATAACAAAGAACAATACATATTCAAGAAAATTGCCACACCAGTAAACTCCTAAAACCGTAGACGAAGTAAAACCCTATGGGAAAAAAACAAACGTCTTGTTCGGGAAAATGGAGAAGGATTGTGACGAACTGATTACAAAAGAACGCAGGGAAACGCAGTTGTATCAAATCTTCAAAACCTGAACAAAAACAAAACAAAACAAAAACAAGGGTAAGTAAAAGACGCTCAACTTCTGTGAAAAAACTTAGAATGAGTTCAACGATATCAGACTGACCATCCTCCTCAAATCACGGAGGGACGCACATTTCGTCAGGATATCTGCAACTTGATAAAGTTTGGGTATGCGTTCGAGCTCGATTACCTCTTCTTGGTTCAAGTCTCGCACATGATGCATTTTCATATCTATGTGTTTGTTTCTTCCCGAAATCTTCGGGTTCGTTGTTAATGATACAGCGGCCGAGCTGTCCAGTAGAACTTTGGTTGCTTCGAACCATAAATCTTCGCTCCAGGGCCGCTGATGTGCGAATTCCCAAAACAACTTCCTTATCCAGGAGATGTCTTTTGCACATGTAGAAAGAGCGACATATTCCGCTTCAGTAGAAGACAGGGCTATGACTGTTTGTCGCTTCGATTTCCACATTATCGGTGCGTTGTTGACGACGATTATATATCCAGTAGTGGATTTTCGTGTCTCAATACAACCACCCCAATCGACGTCAGCATATGCGATTAGTGAAGAGGGAGTTATGGGTGTGTTGGAAGGAAAATGAAGACCATATTCCAGGGTCCCAGCCACATACCGAAATAATCTCTTCAGTAGAGCATAATGTCTCTCTGATGGGTTATGGAGGTGCCTTGATAAGGCAGAGACGCAAAAGGAAAGGTCTGGTCTAGTTGAAACAGCCAAGTACAAAAGACCACCAATTCCTGACCTATATTCTGCGTGTTTCGTTGTGGATAAAGTAACATCGTTTGCAGTGGTAGAGGAAAAATCCGCAGAGGAGGGAAAAGGGGAACCAACGCCATTTGCGTGTTCCATGTTGAACTTTTTCAAGAGTTGCACGGCGTACCCATACTGTATAACTTTGATTCCAGAAACTGATCTTTCAACATTCCAACCTATGAAGCACTTTAAGTCGCCATAGAGTTTGACGTCGAACGTTGCGGCTAGTTTGCTCTTGAAATGTTTGAGCAGGCTTTCATCGTTTGCTGCGAATGCGCAGTCGTCCACAATAACTGCGAGCAGAAGATAGCGGGTGTCTTCTTGGAAGAGAAAGATCCGTGTGTCAAGGTTAGATGTGACGAACTTCCAAGAGAGTAGTGTTTCCGAGAAGAGAGAACCCCATATGATGCCTGCCTGCACTGCTCCGTATAAGGAATTTAGAAGTTTGCAGACGTATCCTGGCTTTTCCTGAATACCTGTGGAAGTTGTTGGTTGTTCCATGATGATGGGAATGTCCAACTTGCCATAGAGATATGCGTTTGATATGTCTGCTCCTTCCAGAATTAAGTTGTGGGCGGCGGCGAAGGCCAAGAGAATCCGAAGAGACTCATGACAGGCGACAGGAGCATAGTTGTTATGCGGGTCGAAGTCTACGAAGGGCTTCTGTTTGTCTCCCCGTAGACAACAGCGTGCCTTCTTCAGAAACTTTTTACCGATACCATCTAGCATTTTTTCTTTGAATACCCAGGTGTAGGGGACTGGTTTCATCCAGCGCTCTCGCGGAATTAGTTCCCAAGTGTTTCGTCGAGTGAGTGCGTTCATTTCACGGTCGATTGCATCGCACCAACCAGGATCCTTGCAAGCATCTTTGAAACTGCTTGGAACATGGGGGTCTTCTACAGTTTTCTTGGAGACCCATACGTTCGGGAAGTTGTGCGATGTTGCAGTGAACGCGGTGACCATGTGTTCCTCGAGATCTGGACTCTCATCATTGTATTGAGTTGTGGTGGATTCCTCGATTTCTTGCTGTCTCGAGATCCCTTCCAATAATGAAGTAAGACTTGGAAGAGGCGAAGAGTTCAGTAACTTGAAGTCCAAAGTTCGACAAGTAATAACCGAATTCTTTTCCGGTACGAAAACCCGAAGGAGTGTCACATCACTCTGCATTCCGAGGAAGTGAGCGAATACGGAGCGTGGAAGAAACTTCTTATTCGCAGCCGTCTTCGAGCGGTATATGAACGCGTATCCAGGTTGTCCAAAGGTGGGGACATTTGTGAAGTCCACTTTGACATTTTGATCCCACTCCAGCATTGGTATCCGACCTTGTATGCGTGAGGAAGGCGCACGATTCCTGAGCCAGTTTGCGTGGTTCATAGCTTCAGCCCAAAATGAAAACGGAAGCTTGCTGGCGAACAGTAATACGCGCGTCCTCGTCCAATGCTCTTGGATCAATCTTTCAGCCGCTCCGTTGCTCTGTGAGGCGTAAGCGGGGGAGTAGCCCATGTTGATACCGTTATCGAAACAAAAGTTATCCAACGCTGTGCTCTTGTGTTCGCCTGCCCCGTCCAGACGAATATTCTTGAGGCGACAAGAGTTGTTCAACTCTAACTCTGATCTCCGCTTGTACCAATCCAGATGTTTGAGAACCGTTGTGCTAGTCTTGTCTTTTAGAAAGTAAACATCAGACTTGGAGGTCCAATCATCCAAGATGGCCAGCGCATAGATTGCACCCGAAAGTGATGGAGTAACCTTCCCTGAGATATCCATGTGGATTAATTCAAGTGGCTTTAATGTAGATACAGATCGAGATCTCCTGGTTACCGGGTGTCGTTTCATTTTTCCAGTGATACAAGGAACACAGTTTAGTGTATCCAGGGTTTTTCGTGGGAAGAAAGGGACGGACTTAAGAGTTTTGGCCAGTTGTTGGTAGCGGTCTGGATGTAAGTGGCCTGTGCGTGCGTGCCATTCTCGAGCGAGATCTTGATTGTTATTGAAGGCATCCACCACCATGGCTTGTGTCTGTTCTTCTTCCTTGAGGTTCATTACGTAAAGTCCGTGGCTTATCTCGGTTTCCCAGATTACTTCGTTGTTTCGTCTCGGATCCATGATGAAGCAGCCATTGAATGGTCTCAACGAAGATGTGAATGTCACCATATAGTCTACACTAAGTGTACCCACTGAGAGAATGTTGGACTGAAAGGAAGGAGCATGGTATGCTTCAATAATTTTTCCTTCGTTGAGTGGAATCCAGATGTGACCTTTTCCTACGAGCCGTGCTGTACTAGAAGCGACTTGTACAGTTTCGATAGGAATTTTCTCATATCGAACGAACGATTTTCTAGAGTGGAAGAAATGGTGTGTGGCCCCAGAATCAATGTATGCGGTGTCGATTTTGTGTTGAGAGAGTAGAGCTATTTTGCTCTTGAACTTGGCCAAGGAACAGTTGAATGGAGGTGAAGGTGGAGGATCATTATGCCTTTGCACCACGTAAGATCCGTAGTTGTGTGTCTGGTCTTTCTCTCCTTCCCTTGGGGCAAAGCGTGATTTCCAATTAGATTGGCGGCGGCTTCCATTACCTTGGCTACGTTGTTGACCGCTATTGTGAGAACTGTTCCCGCTTCTGTTTTGGTGCGGGTTTTCACTACCACCGTTGTTGCTCTGCTTATTTGTAAGATCACGTTTGCGTTTATAACAGTCCCTTGCAAAGTGACCTTTCTTTCCGCAGTAATAGCAATCCACGTTTCGGTTCTTGGTGATTGATGATCTTTTCCGTCGGTTGCCTCGCGTACCTTTGTTTGCGGTATTAGCCTTTGGCTGTGTCGATAGTGTTGCCGACTGTGTGTGTTGAGGATTATGAGGGTTCTTCCGACGAGCACCTTCCGCTTCCACAGCGTTTACAATTGAGTCAAAGCCAGCGTCAGTGAGGTTTGACATCATGGCTAATGGAGCAAAGGAGTTGGGAAGACTCCGGATGAGTTTGGAAACTTTTTCTTTGTCAGAAAGCTCTTCGTCGAAGGTTGCAAGCTCTCCAACGATTCCCAAGAACTTTGACACATGCTGGTTCCAGTCTTCGTTGTCTTTGTAGACAAGGGAGTCCAAGCGGTGGCGGATGTTTTGAACAGCTTGGGTATTTGTTGTTGTGTACACCCGCTGGAGTTCATCCCACAAATTTTTCGCTGTTTGGTCGTCATCGTCGACAACGGTGCGGACAAGAGCAAGGGCTGAATCACCAAGGCACAATGTGATGGTGCTCTTGGCCTTGACGGACTTCTCGAACCAAGACCTCATCGTGCGGTTGTTGAGATTGAACCCTTCGGGGCGAGGGTCCAAACCAGTCAGGAAAGGTTCGTCACGGCGGAGAAAAGCCAAAAGGCGACGACGCCACAAGATGTAGTCGGTGGGTACCTTTAACTTTGGGAGTTTCCCAAGCAGGCTTTCTTGTGTACCCGACATGTCTGACGAGCGGGGATAGGTGATCGACCTACTTAGGCGGGAAAGGATTCCGCAACTTCTTTGGTAAACGTGTGAAGCACTTCTCCTTCTCCTTCTTCTTCTTCTTCACCAGTCCTCTACGGGGGGAGAGAGTGTGTTACCTTAAGGTGACCCTAGCCCAGACCCGGGAGCTAGGCGATCGACGAAGTACGGGTCCCCGCAACTAAGCAGCTAACCCCGCACCACGACAATCCGACCTCTTGAGGCAACTTCCCACAACCGATGTCGGTAGGTACTTATTCTCTTAAAATGAGATATTGTTCCGTTCTCTTCTTTTTGCTTTGAGTGCCTAAGCAAGAACGAATAGACACTGTGGTAGGTTAAACTTCAGACTGCCTCAGGTACCCTGTTTTTCGTAGGAATCCTTCGAAAGTGTTTTTTTTTCCAAAGGTGTGACACTTCTTAGTAGTTCAATCTTCGCCCCTGTAGATGAGAATCCCAGCGGCTTCCGACCTCTCGTCCAGCAAATCTTCCTTGCCACTACTCGTGGAGATCGCGGAGCTCACAAATTCATGAAGTCATCACAAAAAGAAGTGACTTTTCCGCCCCTGCCGTAAGAGATATTATCTAAGTTGATGGATCTCTTGAAAGGTATCTTACACCTTTTGAGTTTTCAGTCAATCATTGAGCGCAGCGGCAACAAGCCAGAAAACGGACAATGCAGCTTGTGGTTGAGAATCAAGGAGGCGCGAGGGCGCAAGCCGAAATTTGCAAAAGGCTGACAACGCCGTCTTCTAAGCGCAATTTCCGTGAGGGCAACTGCAGAAAGCGTTACGTCCGAGGCTCAAAACCGGTAGAGACTTGGTGTCGATGGCGAAACAGAAAAGAAAGTAGAAGCCGGGTGGGCGATCAAAGAAAGACGTAAGCCAAAACCGTGATTCTTGCGAGGAAAGAGTCGTAGGCCCAAAGCGCAAAGCGTCCAGTAAATTTAGGATATCGGCCAGAAGCGCGATCAAGAACCTGCGGAAGCCAGCACCGCTGCAAGAGTAGAGAGCATTATTCCTATAGTCAAAGAGAGAAACGCAGATTCCCAATTTATAAAATATGAGAGCTCTCTTGTTGATGAACGTGAAAGTCAAACGTTCGGTGTTCAATTCAACTTGTTTCCTACTTCATAGTTTTTCTTCATTCCATAGTTTCCATAGAAAACACAGAGCCCGTTGCATCTTCATAGCCTGTATCACCTCGCAAAGAAAAGTGAAGCGCGCGCAAAGTAAAGCAAGAAAACGTTATACACACCTTGTTTGGCTACAATCTCTCTCCAAGCCAAAACTGGTCTACAGACCGAGCGAGCCTTTCACTGAGCGAACCGCACCAAGTATAGCCACAACGCACTTTGTACTACGCAAGCCGTTGATGGAGACGAAGCGTGCGCGCCCGGGCCGAAACCCCGGGCGATGCTACCATATTGATAACAGTAGGATTTCATGTTGCCTTTTTTAGGGCAAGTTTGCCGCCGGCGGTCGAGTGTCCTCGACGCCGGCGCAGCCCAGTTTATTTAGACAGTGCACATTGTGCGACAGAGCTCGCGTGTCTCACACGTGGCATATGTTGTGGAAACTCGCTTCGCCTTGCGTGAGGACACAAACGGTCAACATACACGGAAGTTAAAAGCTTACTTTGAACGTTTATTAATACTTTTTAGCATCGCCTTTGGCGTCCATGACCGCCAAAAGACGCCTTTTCTCATTTATCTCCGCCACAGTATCAAACTGTTTGTTCCCATCATACACCTTTCTAACAATAATATCCCACACGTTTTCAATGATATTTAAATTCAGGGACTTGGCAGGCCACGAAAACACTCTCATTTGATGTTGCAAAAGCCAATTGCGAATGAATTTCAAAGTATGTATAGACGCATTGTCTTGTTGAAAAACAAAAGGCAAAGATTCACCAAACACTTCAGCCACAAAACGGTAGTAGACCTTGCTTCAACGTTTCGCAATACTTCATAGAATTCTGATTCTCATAAATTAACATCAGCTTAGAGACTCCATAAAAAGAAACAGACCCCCAATCCATGACAGAACCTCCACCATTTGGAAATGTTGAACAAAGACGCAAACCCTTTCGTAAATCATGCCAGTAATACGAAAGACCATCTGGTACGTCCCAGTTAACGTTTTTCTCATCAGAAAAAGCCACTTGCACCCAACAGTGGTCTTCCTTGCTGATGTGACGTCTTACCCATTCCAAACGCTTCTTTTTGTGAAGTATGGTCGGTCATCCGCGGGGCCTTCAATAGTTTGTGGTATTAAAGTTGTGAGCTGCTTCTCAAGATCTGTTGTATGCGGCGACCACCATTGCTCAAATTGAGACGAATTTTTAAATCGTTAGCGCTGTAGTCACCTGTTGAAGCCAGTCTCAGTAGCAGCCGTTTGGTAGTTGGAGAAAGATTGAGAGCTGTTCTGAGAGTAACAACCTTTTTTTCTTCGTCATGGCGCTTGAAGAATCTTGATATAGTCAATGGTGAACGATTGAGTTGGTTTGAAATCTCTTTGATGGGAAGGTGTTCCCTGAAAAGGGCTTGGATTTGTCCTTTCTCGTATTCATAAAGGTACCCTCGTGAAGGAATGCTGAACAAGTTCTGCTCGATTCAGATTGTGCAATCTGAAAAACTGCAATGGTAAGACTATCGCCCCAATGTTTGGGTTTAAAAGGTCATTGCGTTTGGCGGCAATTTTTAAACCAAGGGTTTGTGTGCGTTGATTTTTTGCGTTCTTTTCGGCACCTGAAGAGCAACGTCCTCCAGGGAGGTTTTTGGGGACTTAAGTTTTTTCCGGA
This sequence comes from Agarophyton chilense, assembly GCA_030374765.1. Lineage (NCBI taxonomy): Eukaryota > Rhodophyta > Florideophyceae > Gracilariales > Gracilariaceae > Agarophyton > Agarophyton chilense. The sequence goes on from JARGXX010000079.1 coordinate 1,120,938, forward strand.
GCCTCCGGCGTGCAACCTCGTTATGAGTAGGAGTAATCCGTATTTACGGCGATGGCCAGAACGCCGGTGATGCACCGGAGGGACCGGGTGCCATACACGTGGCCGCAGCGCCCGCGCGACACGTGGCCACCAGATTGGCCCCTTTTGTTAGACGGACATTTAGCTATTTAGGATAGACTTTATTTATTCTATTCTACGGTGACTACAGTACTTAGGCCGCCGGCCTCGCGGCCGCCAGTCCAGTAAAGTCTCCCCAACAAGGGTGATCTTGGTCTTCCAGATCTTGGCTCTGGGTCGAACCGCCTGCGCGGATATACAATTCCTTACGGAGGGATTTCCCGTGGGGCACGGCTTCCCAGCCCCCTTGGACGTTGAAGCAGCCTTCGTGTGTTGGGTATCTATTCCCACTTTCGTGGTTCCGCCCGTGTATACGGTTTGCTACACCCGGCAGTGCCGGCTATTCCCGAGTCCCCTCTTGCGACTCGTGGTCAACCTCGCCCTCTTGCCTCCGTTCCCATTTTCCTTCCCTTTTCCTCCCCTTCATTGGGCAATTCCCGCTCTTGCGGCTCGCACTGACACCTGTCGTGCTCGCCACTCTCGTGGGTTTTTCCTCCTCAGAGGATACGCAAGCACCGCTTCGGCGGATATTCTCGGCTTCTTTCACCCTCCCTGCGCCCGTCGCGACGGTTTGGCTCCGGCTTACACCCGGCATTGCGCGCCGATCCCTGGGAGGGCTCTACCGCGCCGGTTACCTCGTGAGAGGAAGATCCGGACGTCTTCGTATGTTTTCCCCCTTGGGGGCATTGTCCTACAAATTGGTCTCCCGACTTAGAAGTCAAGACCGCTTGGGTCCTCTCAGAGGTTGTTTTCCGTTTAAAGGGTTTTCTCCGGTCTCACCGGTTTGCTTTCTATTCTTCCGTCGAGACGGTGTGGCCAATGCCGAGGAAACCGCCTAGCATGGAGCCTCCTGCAACACGCAGCCGTTCCCGCCAAAGCGGTGATGCCAGGGGCACTGATGTTTTACAGGCCCTGGCTCCAACACCCTAGTCCCGGGAGATACCGGTCACCGGCACTGAAGACCCGCAGCCCGATTCCGGGTTAACGACCGTCGCAACGGTGGTTTCTCCGCCTCTGCGGTTGGTCGACCAAGCGCGGATTGTACGCTTGGAAGAGCAGCTCCGCTCCCTGCGGGCTGCTCACAATACCCTCTCGAGGGAGTTCACCTCTTTACGAGGAAGCCTCGCTAACCCCCCTCCAAGTGAGTTAGCCGAGGATATCCGCGTATTGCGGTCGGACGTCAATACACTACTCGAGTGTTTTGGCGCTCCGTCTTCCTTCGCAGAAGGTTTGGAAAATCGCTTCGAGCGTCTCCGAAGTGGACTTGAGTCGGTCGAGAGGACGTTAACCTCGCCCGCGAACGCGGCTAGACCGGTTGTCTCTCATCGAGAGACCCAGTCGCGGAACTGGAAGAGACGGAAGAACCGGGATTTTAACCGTAAGCACGGACACCCGTCCGACTCATCATCTGAGTCGGACGGTAAACCGAGTGACTCGGAGAGTTCCGATTCGTCCGTGAGCGATGACCCACAGGATCGTTATGGGCGCTCTTCCCGCTCAAAGCGGTCCTCTGCCACCTACGGGGCCATCCGGTCGCGCCCCAAGGGTCGGCGACATCCGGGCCTCAAACCCTTGAAGCCCACCAACCCTCTGTACAGGACACTCCTGTCCTACCGGTATTACCGGCTAAAAGATTCCTCTTTAGGTCGGACACCGCGTGACACGGGTAAAGTGAAAGACTGCATCAAGCGGATGCAGCTTTCACTTCGTAACCAGTCGTTTACTGGGGATGATCCAATTCTGGTCTTGGATTTCCTACACCGCTTTGTAGCGGAAGCCGATATACTCGGAATGAACGAAGGACAAGCCTACGTGGCGCTACCCTACTTTCTACGGGGTGTCGCTGAAGATCAGTTTTTGTGGGTTCGGGGCTCGTCGCGAGCCTCCGAAGGAGGTGTGACCTGCTGGCCCGAGGTCGTGCAGTACCTCCTGCGTTCCTACGCAACCAACTCCGCGATACAAGCGGCGATACTCGCTTTGCGAGACACTCGACAACGCTCCGGCGAGCTCGAGACCGATTACTCGGTACGCCTGATTAAGGCTTTCCACCGTTGTGGTAATGCATACCCCGCTGGGGAACGCTGTACGATGTTCATTGATGGCTGCGATCCAGCCATCAAGACTCTTGTCGCCCGTTACAGGGAACAAGAGCCGAAGGTGACCTACCTTGAACTCGTACAGTTTGCCCGCGCAGAGGGAGATGCACTACGTGCACCCAATCCGGGAACCCGGTGGAAGGCCGCCAAGGCATTGCTGCTTGAGTCGGACTCTTCTTCACCGTCATTTGCGACGGATGGCATCCCCAAACAGGGTTATGACAATATAAATGTCATCCATCACGATGGTTTATCTATTCCGACAACGGAATTACCGTCTACGACGGATGGCTCGGTTGACTCAACCGCAAGGGACACGGAGAACGGGCAGGTCTTTTATCTTAATGACCGCCGCACTCCGGCCCCCCGTATGCCGTACTCGAACGGAATGACACGAAGTCAGCGCCCTGGATGGGTTGGAAACCGGGAACCCGGAAGATACACCGATGCTCGGAATGCCGTACCGCGAAACGCGGGAGTGACGTTGGTGTGCCACTTGTGCTACGAGCGCGGGCACACCTCCCCGCAATGCCTTTTATCGCTACGCGATATGGCGCGAGTGGTGGATAATTACGAAGCCCTCTCCCCGCAGGAGAAGGGCTCCGTGTCACTCACGTCATATCTCCGCGCGAAGACGGACTTCCCCAACGCATTGGCTCACACTCCGAATTCTCGGTACAAACCGGCTCAGCCGGCACGCGCCGCACCAGCGCCAAGCCACGCTGGTGGATCTCAACCCGCTCCTGCGGTAGCTACCGTGCAACGGAATCATGCACTCGTGGCCGAGGAAGTCGGGCCTTCGCCCGACCAGGACCCTGTACAGGGAAAAGAATAGAGGGAGTCTCTCTTTCGGGAGAGGCGTCCTCGGAGTTGAGGCTGACGACGCCCGAGGTGCCGATGCCTCGCTCCCCGGTGAAAACCCTGACAAGGAAGGACACCGCAGACGCGGACTCTAAACACCTCGGTGTTTTGCGTCGACCGTGGATACGGATTAGAAATAACCGGATCCCGGAGAGAGTCTCGGTAATGGCCAAGCGTAACTACAAGGTTTACGCTGACCTTGGTCTGCACACGCAGTTTATGGTGAGATATCTCACGGTCCTGGATACAGGTGCTGGGCCGAACTTTATTGTGGACTCGGTTTTACCCCCGCCATTGCGGTCACTCATCCGTTCTGAAACGGTACCCGACGTCTCAGACGCCAATAACAACCCGTTGAAAACGGTTGGTGTGATCGACCTGGTCGTCAGGCTAGGGCAGATGGTGGTTAAACTAACTTTTATTATGTGCCGCTCGCTGGACGCGCCAGTTATACTGGGATGTGACTACTGCAACAGGGTTGTCGACTCCATCCGCCCACGCCTTAAGCAGGTGGAACTTGAGGACGGATCGACCGTCCCCATTGTTCGTCAACCGCTGAAGCGGGCATCGAGGAAACACGTTCCTCTACCTGCTGCGCAGGAACCCACACCGGCGAACCGGGATTCTACGAAGCTACGCGTTGCCTCGTCAGTAACCATACCCCCGGAGAGCCAGGTTATGGTTTCAGTCAATTCCCGTCAACACGGTCTTCGGGTTGTTCAGCCCTTGCCCTCGTTGTACGAGAAATTTCAGTTAACCGTTGCGAACGGAATCGTGCAAGTCACGCCAAATTCCCCTTTCAGGGTGTTGGTTGCCAATCTGGGAAAGGCTCCCCAGACGCTGGCAAAGAACCAAGTCATTGGATCTGTGACGCCGCACCCGCTCGCGATGCTCCCTACAAAGGTGACGGCTGCCGAAGTACTCGGAATAACTCCCTCTACCGAGGATGGTCTCCCGGTATCCGGTGCAGAAACCTCCGGGGAGGCACAGCAGTTGGCGCTCGATAAAACCGTCAAGACGGATGCATTTCCGACCTCGTCGGTTCCCACACCTGACACCAGGGCACAGCCTACGAGCTACGATAAGATAGACCCGATCAAGGCCCTCGAGGACCTGGACCTTAGTCATGTACCGGTCTCACACCGGGACCGCTTACGCGGAATGCTACGTGAGTTTAACACAATGTGGGACGGCTCACTGGGTGAGATCAATACAACCGAACATCGGATAGACTTGCGACCAGACGCACGTCCGGTTGCACAACCCCCTTACAGGGCGGGACCGAAGGCTTGGGAGGAGGAAGAATTTCAGGTGGACAAGATGCTCCGTGCTGGAGTCATCGAGCCCGCCCAATCTCCTTGGGCTTCACCGGTGGTGCTGGCCCTCAAGGCTGACGGCACGTGGCAGTTTTGCGTTGACTACCGCCGCCTCAATGCCGTCACCGTGAGGGACACCTACCCGATCCCGCGCATGGACGAGTGTATAGACTCGCTCGGGGACGCTACCGTGTTTACGGCTCTGGATGCTAACTGGGGCTACTGGCAAGTCCCAGTCCGGGAAGAGGACCGAGACAAAACCGCGTTTCTTTGCCACTCGGGTTCCTACCGCTTCAAGCGGATGCCGTTTGGTTTAACCAATGCACCGGCCACCTTTCAAAGGGCAATAGACATACTGATGTAGCGTTTCAAGTGGCGCACGTGCCTTGTCTACTTGGACGACATCATTGTCTTTTCCAGAAACCTGGGACGATCACCTGACCCACGTGCGGGACGTGATGACCGTACTGCGAGACGCAGGAATAACCCTCAAGTTGAGGAAGTCCGAGTTCTTCACCGACACGGTGAAGTACCTCGGGCACGTCATCCGTCCAGGACGGTTAATGATCGAAGAAGTTCGTATCAAGTCCATCTGCGAGGCGAAGGAGCCCCGTACTCAAACGGAGCTCCGATCCTTTTTAGGTCTGGTCAACGTCTATCGACGGTTTATACCGAGTTTCTCGGATATCGCCGCTCCGCTAAACGCGCTACTGCGGAAGGGCCAGCAACCGAAGCTTGCGCCATTTACCACCAATCAGTCGGAATCTTTTCGCTCCTTGATTAAGGCAGTTACGACAGCTCCCATCCTATCCTTGCCCAAACCTGGGCTTCCCTACTCCATCGACACCGACGCCAGCGACCACCAGGTGGGCGGCGCACTGTTCCAAACCACCCCCGAGGGGGAACGCAAACCAATTGGCTATTGGTCCCGCACGCTGAACGTCCACGAGCGCAACTACTCGGTCTCCGAGAAGGAGTGCCTCGCAGTGGTCTGGGCGCTATCCACTCTGCGCCCATACCTCATGGGCGTTCATTTCACCGTGTACACGGACCATGCCTCGTTGAGGTGGCTGCTGAACATCGCAGATCCTTCTGGCCGCTTAATGCGGTGGCGCCTCCGCTTAGCGGAATTCGACTTCGAGGTCGTCTACAAAAAGGGTGCCCAGAACACCCAAGCGGACGCCCTCTCTCGATTACCTACGACAGGTGAAGCACTTGCCGACCCGGAGGTCGACGAGATACCGTGCTTTACCTTGGAAGGGGAGACACCGACGGAGTCGGATTGGCCCGAAACCGGGGAAGACAGCATGGAAATGGATGAGCTACTCGCAGCGCCCGAGAATGAAAGACCCGTACCCGGGACCTTTGTACCCATCTCCACCGAGGAGATGATCCGAGAACAGTTCGGCGACCCGTTCTGCACGCGCATACGGGCCCGCCTAAATGGTGGAGAGGACCTCCCGTTCGAGGTAAACGACATCGGTCACCTCGTCCGGACGGTGGACCACCGATCCCAGATCGTGGTCCCGCACACCCTGCAAACCAGGGTGCTCCACCTCTCACACTACCCGACCCTCGGGGGACACTCCGGTGGGAGAAAACTTTATCTAACCCTGCGAAGGGACTTTTATTGGCCCGCTGTGGCGGTTGATTGCTACGTTAAGGTGCAATTCTGCACCCAATGCGCAAAGAACCGGGTGAAACTCCGGAAGCACTCCAAACGGATGAAGCTTTTCCCCGCAAGGGCGCCCCTCGAGTTTGTCGCAATCGACATTCTCGGGCCTCTACTCAAGGCGCGCAAGGGAAACAAATTCCTCTTGGTTATCACTGACCGCTTTTCGAAGCTGTTGCGCACCGTACCTTTACGGAAGATCACCGCTTTCACGGTTGCGAACGCCTTCGTTACGCACTGGGCGTTCGTTTATGGCCCTCCGATAGAGGTTCTATCCGATAACGGTAAGCAGTTCGCCTCTAAGTTCTTTCAGGACGTCTGCCGCATCCTCGACGTCAAGAACCTGTTTACTACCACCTACCACCCGCAAACAAACGGGCAGGTGGAACGCTTCAACCGCACCCTACTTGCGTCGCTACGCTCCTACGTATCCGATCACCCAATGACGTGGGACATTTATTCTGATGCTATCACCTACGCCTACAACACACAGGTTCACCGGACAACCGGTCTGACTCCCTTCGAGCTTGTGCTCTCCAGGACACCCCCGCCAGTGGCGGTCGAACCCCAACACAGGGTCAACTCTTTCCCATCCGTGGGTCAATACCGCCTCATGTGGAAGAACTGGTTTACCAAGCTCGTACCGGTCGCCCGGAAGTCCATGGAACGTGCCCAGGCCGCCTACAAGCGGGGTTTTGATAACCGCTTACGCGGACCACTACCGGCACCGCCCAAGCCGGGGACCTACGTGTTCGTTCGCCGGAAGTACTACAACCCCCGGACCGACAAGCGTCACAAGCTCTCGCCTGTCGCTGAAGGTCCGTTCCGGGTCGTGTCCTCCCTCCCCGGCACCGTTGTGGTGGACAAGAACGGCGACCACGAACGTCTTTCACAAGACCGCATCGTAGCCGCCCCAACGCCGCAGGCGGAAAACGCATCAGCCCCCGTCGAAACGGCCTCGGATACCACGGGTACAACGGTGGCACGACGCCCCGCCGTGGTACCGCACCCCTCACGGGGTCTCTCCGATATACCGACTTTATCGGAACCACCGGCAATGCCGGAAACACCTGGCCCTCGCGGCCAGCTACCCTTACGGGCGCCGCGCAGCGGTATTTATACCCGCCATGCGGTTAGCCCACCATCACCGGTCGCTCCGTCTAAGGAGGGGGAGGGGACCCGCTCAATCGCGGAAGCATCTCCGTCACAACGGAAGTTTAACCGGACACCCCGGTCAAGGCCCCCAAGCGGGCATCCGGCATCGTCGCCGGACGCCACTCCGCTCCCGCGGGACGCGGCAGTCAATCCGACCGCCACGCAACCCCGCAAGGGGAACCGAGGCGCTCGAAGACCCGAAGCCGGGAAGCGAGACCCTACGGACGCTCCGCATCGCGTGGAAGCAACTAAGGGCTCCCCGCACATCCGCGGTCGCACACCGAGCCTTTCGGTCGATACCGGTACTCCGGCGGGCGCTGTGCAAGCAGGTCTAGCGAGCCACTCCGTTGAGAACGGTACGAACTCCATGGGGGAAAAGGGGTGCAACGACAAGTCGAAAACCGCCTCCCTTGACGAACAATCGGAGCCAACCGTCCGCGACGGCCCGACCACCCGTCCGCAAGGTCACGTGACCCGGGCGGGAGATCGGACCAGTGGGCACCCGGCATCTCGGTCATTGGCTGACAGCCACCCCGCGGAGGCGGATCGCCGGGACGGTGAACCACTCACCGCCCACGGCGCACCGCACAGCGGAAACTGCCCACCAATTGGAACGCCGCATGCCGCAAAACAAGCGGAGGCCTCCGGCGAACTGTTACCAAGACGAAAGGACCCCCGCAAACTCGCGGTAAGGGCGGACTTCAGGGAAGCCCCTACCGCCCAGCGGAAACACAACCCGGCCGCGCCGGCAACTTCCGCGAAGCGGTACGGCAGCCCCGGCAACCCGGCAACAACCGCAGAGCGGAATGACAGACCGGGTGACCCGGAACAGGCGACGACGAGCCCAGCACCACGCGGCGCTGAGGCTCGGGTCACCACCACCCGGCAAGGCCGGCAAGTTTACGTGCAGGAGTACGTCCTCGACCGAATCGCCTGACATAGCTACGATGGGCACGGGGTGCTCCAGTACCGGACCCGCTGGTACGGATACGTGCCGGAGTGGGACACTCCGGAGCCCATCGAGCACCTCCCGCGCTCTGCGGTAATGCGATACTACCGCCTTGCGGGGACCGCACTCCCAGCCACGCTGGTAAACGCCCAAGAGGGATAAACCGTGAACACGGAATGAAATGGCTGATGGCGCCACGCGCCATCTCCGTCCATGCCCCAACGCGGGGAAGGAAGCAACCGCTCACGCTATCCCAACGTCCATGGTGGTCGTGCCAGTTACCTGGTCCGCGCGCAAAGCGCCCACCGTTAAACACGGAACTCCCAGCTAGGCTGGTTCCCTGCAATGCCGGAACCCCGGTAGAAGGCCGGTACTCCGGAAAAAAAGAAGCGGACTTGGGAAAGGGCGTCGGAAAGGCGACCCTCCTCTTTTTTTTTCTCACTACTGGCAAGGGCGCCCTAGTGGCGCCGCCCTACATTCTACTGGACGCTCCAGTCATTCCTCCGCATGAGGTGGACCCCCGCCCAGGCGGTTGGCTAAGGCATCCCGCATGGCGGCCACATCACCCGAGATCTCGGAAGGGCGAAGCCCCACCTCCCGAAGGAAGCGCGCGATGACCTCGCCCCGCTCCGCGCCAGCGGCAGTTGCGGGCGGGCCCGCCACCGATGGAGTCGGATAGGAATCCGTTCGCACGGCATCAGCAGCCCCGGATGGAGCCGCACCACCGTATTCAACGGATTCCTCACCGGCCTCGCCGGACTCGTCACCCTCAATCGGAGCGTAACCCGGATCCTCCGGTTCGTTGTCGACCATCGGGTCACCATCCGCATAGTCGCGGTAATAGTCGCTCGAGTCGACATACCCTCGCGGGTGGTCGGCCGGGACTTCACGCGGCGCATGCCGGTTGGCTTCCACTTCCTCGCGGCTGATCTCGTGGTACTCCCAGGGGTCGAAGTAGATGAAATCCCCCGCTAGCGCGGTATTCCTCGCGAATCCGGGGCCAGACCCGCGACGCGGTTGAATGCTTTGGGAGTTCTCCAGCGGGACCTCATCCCACTGGACCCCCTCCACAAAGTCGAGGAGGCCCAGCATCTCTTCTTCGTTCGCCTCGCCCCCGAGGGGGATGCACATGTCCAAACGACGGATCGCAGCCCGCACACGCGGTGGCACGTACCACAATCGGTATTGGTCGTACGCCTCAGCGAGGATAAAAGCCGCAGTGCGGACGGCCCATTCGCTTACCACGACGGACCACCACCCCGACTGGGGATCGTTCAAGAACGACGACCCTACATAGGTGAAGACTGGGGGCAGCTCAATGAAGCAACCCCAGCACGCCTCCAAGGACGACCACCAGTCTGGGAGACTGACATACCGACCACGTCGGTGAGCAGGCGCGATGCACTCAATCTCCGTGTTCTGGTACGGTACGAAATACCCGGCCCGGGCCCGCCAACGCCGCTCATCTCGGATGAAGTTCTGAAGGAAGTTCGAGCGCGACTGCCGCGGTTGGTAGCGGAACTCTGCCCGAAGAATCGGTCGTGCCCAGCAAAGGGCTTCTTGCCGAGCGATCGGTGTGCCCCTCCAAGCGAGGGTTTCCAATCCCTTAAGACTGTCACAGTACGACATTTCCCCGCGAGTGCGGTAAAGGTGGACGTCGAATTCGACCTTTGGCGGTATCGGGAACTCGAAAGGCGCCCGATGGTGCCTGAGGTAAGCGATCCGCACAAGCGCGGCCTGAGCTTCCGCGGAGGATTCCCCGCGTTGGCGGAGTATGTGGTGTACTGGGATGGCGATGCGATTACGCCAATCCCAGGACATGGTAACCACGCCGGGCAGGTCGCCCGGGAGCATCTCCGAATTATCGGTGTAGGATTGGATCAAATCCTCGTCGCGGACAGCCAATGGGTGAAACCAAGGCGCATACCACAACATCGCGGAGCCATGCCGAGTTTTCGGATTTGCACCCACAAGGGCGTCGTAGGTCGGCCACTGCGGTGGGTCCGCCTGTCGGCGAAAGCGGGCGCCAATACGGCGGTCTTCGTACGCGAGGTTGGTAACATCCCCAGGGTGGGGCGCGGACCGGAAGCCGGTGTAACCGCCAAGGGCGGGAGTCGCGGATGTGTTATGACGGTCGGGGTTGGACATGGTGCGTGTTGGTGTGCTGTGGTTGGAATCGGATGCGGAGAGCATGCGTGGGATCCTTGGTGAAGGTGTGTTGGTTTCCGGAGACCCGGTGTCGGACGCGCTCTTATCATGACGAGCTGCCATGCCGACTTCCTCTTCGAGGTGTTCGCCCTGTCTTAAGGGGGGGGATATGAAGAGCAACGTCCTCCAGGGAGGTTTTTGGGGACTTAAGTTTTTTCCGGAGCCTCCGGCGTGCAACCCCGTTATGAGTAGGAGTAATCCGTTTCACGGCGATGACCGGAACGCCGGTGATGCACCGGGCGGACCGGGTGCCATACACGTGGGCGCAGCGCCCGCACGACACGTGGCCGGCAGATTGGCCCCTTTGTTAGACGGACATTTAGCTATTTAGGATAGACTTTATTTATTCTATTCAACGGTGACTACAGTACTTAGGCCGCCGGCCTCGCGGCCGCCGGTCCAGAAAAGTCTCCCCAACAAAAGTGATCTTGGTCTTCCAGATCTTGGCTCTGGGTCGAACCGCCTGCGCGGATATACAACTCCTTACGGAGGGATTTCCCGTGGTGCACGGCTTCCCAACCCCCTTTGACGTTCAAGCAGCCTTCGTGTGTTGGGTATCTATTCCGACTTCCGTGGTTCCGCCCGTGTATACGGTTTGCTACACCCGGCAGTGCCGGCTATTCCCGAGTCCCCTCTTGCGACTCGTGGTCAACCTCGCCCTCTTGCCTCCGTTCCCATTTTCCTTCTTTTTTCCTCCCCTTCATTGGGCAATTCCCGCTTTTACGGCTCGCACTGACACCTGTCGTGCTCGCCACTCTCGTGGGTTTTTCCTCCTCAGAGGATACGCAAGCACCGCTTCGGCGGATATTCTCGGCTTCTTTCACCCTCCCTGCGCCCGTCGCGACGGTTCGGCTCCGGCTTACACCCGGCATTGCGCGCCGATCCCTGGGAGGGCTCTACCGCGCTGGTTACCTCGTGAGAGGAAGATCCGGACGTCTTCGTAGGTTTTCCCCCTTGGGGGCATTGTCCTACAGCACCGACTTCGATGACACGCAGGTCCGCCAATATTGGCGCGGGGAGTTGCACAGAACTATAGCGACACTTTAAAGGTAAATGGTGTGCTTTTATTTGATAGTGTTTGTTACGTGATTAAAGGACGTGCGTCGCGGTGGAATGCGATTCCTTGTTTGTTGCGTTTTGTTTTTCGGGGACTGTAGGATGGCTTCCCTTGAGGTCCATTCCTGACGCACAACTCTTGTTAAAAACGTTTTGCTCATAAGATTTGTGTGAAACTTAGAGCATCTCTACCGAATAAGCTATTGGATTGTTTTCGACGAAACGTGTACGAAATTCCTTGGCCTCCTCCCCCCGTCTATAACAAAAGTTCGGATGTTAGCAATGCCTTTCATAGTTCAGAATGGATGCCTAAAGATGCCGTGGTACCCGTCTCGGAAAACAGTTCAATGACCAGCAAACTTTCTGGAGAATTCATGAAGCATGGCAACATCTTTGTCCGAAAACATGTTCCGTCTTCAACGTGTTAATTACTTTCAATGGATGTGCATTCCTCGAAAAAAAATACGCTGGGTTACGGAGTGCAAGAAGAGTAATTGCTTTCCCGCAGTTAAAACCACAAAAACATCCCATATATTGCGACTATGTGATCGTAAGATTGGAAAACCGTCAAGAACTCTATATGCTTCATTCGAGATGAGTTCTTCCGCTAAGCTGTCCCGAAAACGGGAACTCTAGAATTCATCCTTTCATGCGCCGTTTACGCTCACCAAACCATAAAAAACCTAGCGTCAAGTCTTCATTTAAAGTTAAAAGACTTCCATTAAATATAAAATACTCCAACCGCTTCATAGAAGAAAAACATGAAGAGTGCAAGGTTACAGTTGCAAAAATTCGAGTCAGTGGCTGGAAGATTTCTATGGGTTCAAAAGCGCAAAACATACCATGAAGTGTATGAAAAAGGATTGGCCATTTTCAATGGCAATAAAAGAATTGAATTTGTAGAGCAACGCCCAGTTAGGGGATACTTGAAGATGCAACTCATAGAATGAGGGTTGAACCCTCCGAGGGTTATGACTATGATCCCCTCTAAGGTGTGCTGAGGCGGCACGGTTTTCTGGTTAGAGTTTGCCTATGAAGAGAAGATTCGGATGGCCCATGGTTGGATTGGCCCCGTGATACACGTGGCTTAATTTCGGCACCGATTTTCGGATATTTGTTAGAAAGTTGGACTTTTGGGCCCTGACAGTGGGATCTCCACGTGTATGGCCCTGAGCAGGTGTGCACTACTGCAATTAGTAGAGTTTAGTTAGTGGGCCCTACTTAGGGAGACGAGATCTGACAGTCCGAAGCTCAGAGTAAATGGTAACCAAGGTTGGTCTTCGATACCTTTAGAGGTTCTTCGTCGCCATCGTTTCGGCCTTACAACCCGGAACGGGCTCTGGTTAGCAACGCCTGCGTAGGGACACGACTTCACTTGGAGAGTGCCCACGTTTGGGTTCCGTGCAACCACCCCCTTGGGACCGCTCAGACGACCTGCGTGCACGATACCCCGTCAGGGTTCTGCTTACTTGTTGCGTGCTTTTTGTGTTTCCTTTCGAGGACAGGTTTTCGCCCCTTTATTGGGGTTCTTTTGTTGTTTCGCCCCTTTTTTGGTTCTCAGGTCCGGTGCCTGTCAGTGCCCGACCCTCGCCCCGTTTCTCCTCTTCGCCGGATTTTCCCCCATTCTTTGAGATACCCATACCCATTCCCGACCCAACGGTTTCTACCTCTCACCTCCGTCGGTACTGCCGGAATCCCCTGTGGGAGTTACACCCCACATTACGGGTGGAACGGAGGGCTCTGTCTCTGAGTCTGCCTCCCCCAGGGAGCAAGGCTTCGAACACCTTGAGAGCAATTCCCGTCGCCGGGTTTTGCTCCACAGAATTGAAATTGAAAACCCTTACAGAGTTCTTAAAAAATGCTTAAACAACCTTAAACTTAGTAATAAACACCATTGGACCTTTCTGTCAGTTATTGAATTCCACATTAGTTGCTCAAAACAATTTAAAAGTGAGGTATTGTAATAAGAAGAAAGGCTGTCGCAGAACAGTTACCAAAACATTTCCAGAACACAGAACAGTAAATTATCTAGAAATATTTTCAACAGATATTCAAAAAGGCGCGAAACGAATCGTTGCCAAAGCACTCTGAACCCAATAAAACAAACAGTCATTTACAGAAACAAAGAGTCTTTTCCAGAAATGCCAATCTCAAGACTTGTATGCTTTCGCTTCATCATAGTACTAAGTTTCGATGAGACCAACGCTGCCCTGCAAATGCTAGCTGACAAGTCAGCCGAGCAAAGTGCTGAAATTGAAAAGTACAAAACTGCAGAGAGTACTTTTGAAGATTCTACCCAGGACTCGGAGATTTCGCTCGCTTGAGGACTATCTTGGTCTATGACAAGCTATAACGCTATTGCGTGCCGACGGCCGGTTAGGACCGGAGGTGCACACTGGTGGAACACGTGGACTGCACGGATGCCGACGCTCGAGTGCGAGGCGTGCCACACGTGGCCCGGATTCTACCTAATGGTTAGTATAATTTAGTATTTTTTAGTATTTATTTAGCTACGCTATCGCTATTTAGTGTCTATTTTTCGGGCGCGCGCCCACTGTCGGGGGCCGTGCGCCACACTACTTAGGAGGTTGAGCACTGTTCCCCAGTAAACACCCTCTTGGGAGATCCCAAACGAGGGAGTCCTGGCTCTGAACTTTTCGCCTTCGGCGTGTCTTCACCGCATACTGCGTGAGCGCCCGTTGCACGTTAGTTCATCCACCCCTCTGTCGACCAGAGTGCTACCAACAGCGTGGGTTCATATTTAATCGCCGACAATTGTCGTAGTCTCGCCCCTGTATAGGGTTTCGCCCCCGTTTTCCTCTTGTTCTCCTTTTTGGCTCTCGTGAGTGGCCGCCTCACTCACCTCGCTCGTCCACCTCATACGAGTGTTTCCTCGCTCCTTTTCCGACAATCGCTGTTGTACCGCTCCGCCTAGGATTGGTCACACCCCGGACTGTGCCGTGCTCACCTAAACACTCTAGGTATATCCCGCCGGATTGGCCTCGGTCTTACACCCGACTTCGTCGTGCCTTTCCAGAGTGGCTATGTTTCTGTGCTCTGCTGGGACGCGTCTCCTCCGCCTGAGGCGTGTCTCTCAAGAGAAGAAGATCCCGAACATCTTCGTGGTGTCTCCGCTCCAAGAGTTGTCCTACAAACTGGTCTTCCTATTTAGAAGTTTGAGTCGGGTACACTCAGTCACGATTAATCGGAAAGAGGACTCACTAATTGAGGTTGATCTCAGTTGCCCTCTTTGAGGAAGTTTCTTGGCACCACTAGCCGATCGGGTTTGGATATTCACGTGTAATGGATTCTGATCTCATCTCGTCCAAAGACCGTCCGAGGACGCGGAGTCAAACCGGTGCACCGTAACCCTTGCAACCATCCCGTATCCCGGTCCGTTCACGGTCTCATACCAGTGGATCGACTAGCGTGCCACGTGGAAGGACCTCGGGACCCCCTGTCTCTGATTCGACAGCCCCAGCAAGTGGAGCAGGACCGGCGTTTGCCGCCGCCCGGATGCTCTCCCCTGCCAGGGATGTCACCCTCCATCCCAGCTTTGCAGCTGTGGCAAGCAACTCCGCTCTATGCGGGAAGCTCAAGTCATCCTTGCAGAGGAGTTCGATTTCCTTCGCAAGAAGGTAGATGACACTGCTACGCAGGATTTTTCTGAGGACCTCCGTGTCCTCTGTGCGGATGTGAACTCGATTCTAGAATCCCTTGGTGGACCCTCAGCCTTTGTCAAGGACGTCGCGGACAAGTTTTCGCGCGTCCGAAGCCGTCTTGAGACGTTGGAACAAACCCTGACGTCGGGGGATGATCCGGCAGAGCCGGTTGCAGTATCCCACAAGAAAAAATAAGGAAAAGAACCACCAGGCTCGAAGGAAGCGAAGAAACACGGATCCCGAACCGTCAGACTCCTCATCCTAGGAGTCCGACTCTTCCGACTCATCGGTGGAAGTAGCCCTCCGCGAGCGTTCCTCACGCTCTAAGCGGTCAACAGCCACCCATGGTGTGATCCGCGCCCGTACGAAGGGAAGGAAGCACACAGGTTTGAAGAAGCTGAAACCGACCAATTCGCTCTTTAAGAAGCTCTTATCATCCCGGTACTACCGTTTGGAGGACTCCTCTTTGGATCGTACACCCCGTGGTACGGGAAGAGTGAAGGACTGCATTAAGCGAAGGCAGCTCTCACTACGAAACCAGTTGTTTTCTGGAGAAGACCCAATATTGGTGTTGGATTTCTTGGCACGCTTTGTCACGGAAGCTGACATAATTGGAATGAACGAGGGACAGGCCTACATTGCCTTACCGTACTTCTTACGTGGGCTTGCAGAAGACCAGTATCGCTCTGTCAGAGGTTCATCACGTGCCTCCGAAGGAGGGGTTACATGCTGGCCTGAAGCAGTTCAGTATTTCTTAAGGTCGTATGGTACAAACTCCGCCATTCAGCAGGCTATACTAGCCCTGCGGGACACTCGCCAACGTCCAGGCGAGTCGGAAACCGATTGTTCGTCGCGCCTTATCAAGGCCTTCCACCTCTATGGCAATATTTACCCCGCTGAAGAGCGTTGTACCATGTTTGTCGATGGTTTGGACCCGGCGATCCGAACTCTTGTTGCTCGACCTCGAGAAGATAGACCCAAAACCACGTACTTGGAACTAGTACAGTTCGCTCGCGCAGAAGGTGAAGCCCTGCGCGCCCGCCCTCCTGGATCCAGGCTTAGGTCCGCAATAGCGTTGATGTTACAACCAGGTACCCCATTAGCATCGATGATCGACGAACAGGCCTCTCGAAGGGATTATGATAACGTGCACCTAGCCCACAGCGACGTTCATTCCATCCCAACAACGGAGTTACCCTCAACCTTGGACGAGTCACAATACGTGATTGAGGATGACACGCTACTCTATGCGTATAATGTCCGCGCTCGTGCGCCACGCGTCCCACACGAGAGTGGTAATGTCCGCTTTTCGCGTCCTGGTTGGAGAGATACCGTCCAGCGGTGAAGTTCGCTGAGCCACGCCACCCAACACCTGCTTCTGGTCTGATTTGTCACCTTTGCTACAAACCAAACCATACTTCTCCACAATGTGTGTTGTCTCTCCAAGAATGGGCACAAGTCGTAGTCAACTACGAGGCCCTATCCCCAGAGGACAAAGCAGCTGTTCTGATTGCATCGTATATCCGTGATCGAACGGATGTTCCACGTCACGTGTCGCTTCCCCGAGTTCGGGTGGTACCTGCACCGGATTCCCGTGTCACCGACGCGGTCGGTCACCCCACCGCTTCTGCGGTACCTTCTGGACCTGATGCCCAGGCGTTGCCCGTTCAACGCCCTGAGCAGCCGCCTCCGGCGAAGCAGGCCCAGAAAAACTAAATGTGGGAGTCTCCCCTCAAGGAGGGGCGCCCTCAGAGTCGAGGTCGATGGCGCCCCAGGCGTCTAAGCCTCGCTCCCCGGTCAAAATTTTTTCAAGGAAAGAGGCCGCCAATGACGTGAACTCGGAACACTTTACGGTTCTGCGTCGTCCGTGGAAACGTGTCTTCCATAACCGGTTCCCAGATATAGTTCTGGTGATGCCCAAGAGAAACTACAAGGTCTATGCTGACCTTGGCCTTTCACCCCAGTTTATGGTGCGACACCTTACCGTATTAGACACCGTTGCAGGTCCGAACTTTGTCGTGGAGGAAGTGTTACCGCCTGCTTTGCAGTCTAGGATCCGCCGCGACCACGTCCCGGAGGTTGCGCACGCGAACAACAAACCGTTGGATACGGTGGGGTTCATAGAACTGGTAGTCCGCGTTGGCACTCGCGTGGTGAAACTCGACTTCGTCGTATGTCGGAAACTAGCCGCCCCAGTCATCTTGTGTTGCGACTTTTGCGACCGCTTCGTCGAAGCGATCTTCTCCCGCCAACTGCGTGTCGAGATGGAGGATGGATCGTCCACTCCGATCGTTCGTCGTCCGCTTAGGCGTGCCACGAAGAAGCATGTTCCGCTATCGGCAGCACAAGAACCTGGACCGGATAACCGTGAATCTAATGAGCTCCGCGTCGCAGCGTCGTTGTGCGTCCCGCCTTAGTCCTAAATGATGGTGAAAGTAACCTGCCGTCAACACGGACTCCGGGTCTTGCAACCATTGTCGTCACTGTATGACAGGCACAGCCTCGCAATTGCGAATGGAATAGTCCATTTGGAGCCAAACCAACCGTTTCACGTGCTGATCGCCAATTTAGGCACTGTACTCCAGTATCTGGTGAAGAACAAAGTGATAGGGTCTTTCATGCCGCACCCCATCGCTATGATGCCGACAAAGCTGACCGCAGCTGACGTTCTCGGACTTGTTCACTCTAAGGAAGGGGACAGCCCGAAATCAGTTTCATCGCCGGTACCCGGGGCTCAACCTGTAACATCAGGGACGCAGCCCGTTTCAACGAGTGGTGACCGCCCCGATCCAGTCCAAGAACTCGAGGATCTGGATCTTCGCCACGTCCCGGAGTCACACCGCCATCGATTGCGAGAACTCTTGAGGTACTTCACCACTATATGGGGCGGCTCCCTTGGTGAGATTGCCACTACGGAACACCGGATGGATTTGCTACCGAACACCCGACCCATCTGTCAGCACCCATACCGTGCCGGACCCGCCGCACGCGCGGAGGAAAAGGCACAAGTGGATAGAATGCTTCGAGCAGGAGTCATTGAACCGGTTCAATCGCTGTGGGCTTCTCCAGTAGTACTGGCTCCAAAGCAGAATGGTTCCGGGAGGTTTTGTGTCGACTACCGTCGGTTGAATGCCGTCACCGTCAAGGACGTGTATCCAATCCCAAGATTGGACGAGTACATTGACTCGCTAGGCACCGCCACCGTCTTTACAACCCTGGACGCCAATTGGGGATACTGGCAAGTTCCGGTAAGGAAGCAAGACCAGGATAAAACCGCTTTCGCGTGTCACTCCGGTCTTTACCGTTTCAAACGGATGCCTTTTGGTCTTACCAACGCCCCCGCTACTTTCCAACGAGCCATTGACATCCTATTGGCCCGCTTCAAATGGCGTACCTGCCTGGTCTACCTTGATGACATAATCGTCTTCTCAGATAATCTGGATAAACATCTCACTCAAGTGAGGGATATCATGACCACGCTTCGAGATGCGGGTGTCACTCTCAAGTTGAAGAAATGTGACTTCTTCACGGATACAGTGAAGTATCTCGGCCATGTTATCCGTCCAGGACGTGTTACCATCGAGGATACTCGTGTTAAGTCACTCAAAGAGGCTTAAGAACTGCGGACGCAAACCGAGCTTCGTTCCTTTCTGGGACTCGCGAACGTCTACCGACGATTCATCCCGCACTTTGCGGACAAGGCTGCCCCGTTAAACGCGCTTTTGCGGAGAGCCCAACTACCAAAACTGTACCCCTTAGCCCCCGTTCCAACGGAATCCTTTAACTCTCTTAAGGATTCTGTCGTCTCCGCCCCGATTCTCTCGTTGCCCAAGTCTGGAAGGCCCTTCACCGTAGATGCGGACGCCAGCGACTACCAAGTAGGTTGTGCACTGTTTTAAACTACACCCAATGGGGAAAGACGCCCCGTAGGGTACAAGTCCCGTTTGCTAAACGCCCACGAGAAGAATTACTCCGTCTCGGAGAAGGAAGGCCTTGCAGTAGTGTGGGCATTACAAACGTTGCTCCCCTATCTCATGGGTAATCATTTCGCCGTTTTTACGGACCACGCATCGCTTCGATGGCTACTCTTCATCTCGGAGCCTTCAGCGTCTGTGTTCTCGGAATGCTAGATAAGTGTGCTAGATAGCTAGTTTTGTAAATAAAAAGCCAAAAAATCTAAGAATTTTGCAGATTGCGCTAGTTCGGCACCTGAAAAAAAATTTTTGGAAATAAGAACTCCATGCATCTTAGTGTTTTGACCACTTAATGCAGTTTCATCTGCATTTGCAGTTTACTGGTCACTTTTGACCGCTCTAGGTGGAGATCCATACCAAGGCAGTCGTCAGTACCTTCTACCTCCTTACTGGCCCTTTTGCTTACTAGGCTCCAGCGTTCCACCGGGAGGGTATTTGAGGTTGAAGAAGTCCACCACCGCATTCTCAACCTCGTCCACCTCCCCACTGCTCAAGTTCCTCACACCCGGCTGCCCCACCACACACACATTCCCACCCTTCTTCTCTACATCCTTACCAACCCTCCTCTTCTTCAGCCGACTCTCTCCAACTCCTCCTCCTTTCCATTCCTCTCTCCCCTTCTTCATCCCAGCCGGCTCCCCGCGTCTCCCTGGTGTCACCGGCGACCCTTTCGCTCTCCCCTTCTCCTCTCCCACCTCCTTCAACACCTTCCGCGCACCCCAAATCTCCCCCACCCCTTCCATGTGCACTTCCAACACCTTCACACGCCTCTTCAGTTCCTCATTCGCCCTCCACAGCTTCCCCATCTCAAGCTCCATGGGGATCCGCTCGACATCGCCAACGCCCGCGAAAGCTATCGACAAGAGCCACCGCAAGCGCAAGCGCACTCACCTTAGTGCGGCCAGTAGTACCCGCAGCCTCCCACACAGCACCCCCCCTCGAAAATCCTCTCGCCCACATCCGGCCTTTTGTCTCCTTTTTTGACCCGCTTTTCGCGCGCGCTCGCCCAATTTCAGTACCCTCGTACACTCCTGCATCTACGCTCCGGATGCCCTTCACCCCACTCATTGCTCACTCACACACTCCCATCCATATTCCTACACTTTCTATCATGTTCAGCGCTCCCTCACTACTCCCAATTTCATAGCCTTCTCATTTATAATAAATCACACTCATTCGTAACACAAACCGCCGATTACTCATAAGCCCTCTTTCCCGTTATGACTTCCATAACAACACACACTCCTACACTTTTAACACAATAAACACCATTCAATATCATAAATCTAACCTCCTTCCCAGAAATCCCTAACACCCATTCCTCCACAACCATACTACTTCTCTATTTAATCACATCTCCACACTCGCCACCCCCACCACTTCTTCAATTCCAAGCACACCGCACTCCAAACACCTTTCGCAATCAACATGACCGACTCTCTCACTGCCATCCCTTGCACCTCCGACCCAGCCGTTATTGTCGGCAGAGGCCGAATCGGCACTTTGCTTCGCAACAACGGCACCCCACAAGATGCTTTTCTCCCAACTCAAGAATTCATCTCCGCGCAATACATCCCCGACGGCCCCATTTTCTTCTGCGGCAGCAATCATTCACTCGAAGACGTCATTCAATTCTGCCCTTGCTCCCGCAGAGAGGATCTGGTCTTCCTTCAGAACGGAAACATTCTCCCACTTCTTTCAACCTATGGGCTCCAAAACTGCACCAAAGCCGTTCTCTTCCTCGCCGTCCCCTCCCTTAACGCACCCCCCGAGGACGGTGTCACCCTCCTCAGTCCCCATGGTCTCACAACTGCCACCGGCAAATGGGCTCCCGTACTCGCCAATCGCCTCAGTACCGCAGGCCTCACTTGTCATGTCGTCGACCAGCCCTCCTTCTCTAAAGCTTACTACGAAAAACTCGTATGGATATCAGCTTTTAATCTCGTCGGCTCCTCTTATGGCTTTATCACAATGCACGAAGTTACAGTACAACACCGCACAGTCGTTTCAACCATAATGAAAGAGCTCCTCGCCACCGTCACATCCGAAACAGGAATCGCCTACAATACAACAGAAACACTCCAAAAACTTCTGGCCCACGAAAAAACACTTACACAGTTCCCCACCTCGTTCTCAGACTTTGAGTTCCGTAACGTCTACTTCTACAACGTTGCTACCGCCCAAAAATCCATTGGAAACCGTGACCCCGCCCCTTTCCATACGAACTTCTTGAACGTCCTCCTCAATGGGTAGTACTTCATTCATATACCCCTTCCAATAAAAACAAGTCCTCCTTTCTAAAGCATATGTCCATCTCCTTCGCTGCCTCGATAAAGACTGCTATCCGCACGACACCACGTCAGAATATATGAAACGATATTAAGAATTGCTTCGTACATCACAAATCATCACTACAACCACTCTTCATAAATCTTCCAACTTTGCAACTAAGTCTGTACCCAATAACCGCTCCTACAGCCTATCAAAGGTTTTCATTCATAACAATTATTCATACTCCGCAACAGAGATACGGCAACAACCTAACAACTACTTTGATCACTATATATATATATCCACCGATGACCACCCTACTTCATTGCGCTCAACATACTGTATCCAGTCCCTCACAAATACCTTTCTACACAACACTCTCCTCTCCTTCTCAAGCATGCAGCGCTACGAAACACGTCTTTCCCTACCCCCTGGTTCTTCTGTCCAATGCTCAGCAGCTGTGGATATTCTTCAACAACGAACGGTTATCACCATCGACGAAGTCCTTCAAATCAAACTTCCAACCACCCCGAATGTGGTCGAAGTCAGAGGGTTCCAGAATCATATCACCAACGAGCTCATGGACGAGATTCGTGACATTTGTACGACCACCAGGAGGCTCCCCACTCGCAACTCCCTACAGCAGCAAGATACTCCGAAACAACTGTTCAAAGAGCGGTATCATATCGTTACTTATGTGCAGCGTACAAGGAAGACTAGCAAACCGGAACGCCTTTACTAAGATGTTCAGTTAGCAAACACTCTTCACATCGACCTTAACGTTCACAATCACACTAACTACACTCTTCGGAGTTATAGACCCAGCTCTGCAATATACGCTTCCATTCAGATTCAACTCTCTCCTTCGGTTCATTCTCATAACGCTATTGAGGTGTTCTGTCCAAAGCCTGCTACACATTCTCATAATCGAAGGAGGCGTACAATGTATAAACGCGTTATATGGGTCTCAACAAACTACGCCGTTCAATCCAAACCAGCGATATACCTGGAAGAAACGAGCCTTTCTAGAATTCGGGGCTCTACTCCTTACTCTACTCATCCCCCTCAATGCCATACTTTTCCTCGTTCACCGCTTCATTCCAGTCAGCGGTACCCTTTCATCAGACGTGAAGACAAATTGTATCGCCTTCTCCACAAAAGGGGCCGCAGTTGGCGCTTTGGCATATCTTCTCCAGCTTGTTTCTATATCCTTCTTTCCAGAGTCCTATCTTAACACAAAGTTCACAATGACCCCGGAACCACGGAGAACCTCCTTTATGAACCTCGTGCTTGGCGCCCTCTCCCACTCTTTTCAACAGGCTTTATTCGTATCCAGTCCGGATGTAACCTTCCGACTACTCGGTATGAGGCTGTCGGCATGCACTTTCGCTGCACTCTCTTCAACCGCCTTCTCCACCTCTCGCATTGAGAGACCTGGTGTTCCTATACTGCTTGGTAACACAGTGGATGTCGTAATCTTGATATCTTCGACAGTTGTCATTCACTATGAGAAAGTGAAAGCAAGTGCTGCTCTCACGCGTTTCAATCCTGTTTTTCAGGAGTTTCTACTGAAAGACGACTGATCACTATTACAAGAAAAGGGGACTACTCCACATATTACCTCAAATTGTACTCTTTATTGTTCAATAGGTAACAGATAATATCTAGTCGTCGTCGTCATCCATTATCATACCGCCGTCTTCATAGTCTCCATCTGTGTTAGCCGAGTTGAGACCCATCCCAGGTTCATCATCCTCTTCTTCATACTCCTCTTCCCCACTTTCAACAACTTCCATTTTATAATCTTCATCCAACTCCTCATCCTCATCTACCTGGACGTCTTCATCTTCACCCTTGTTGGAATCATCCTCTTCGAACTTAGGCCGAAATGCTGGTTGCCTATGCACTGCGTCCGGTAGCTTGTACCCATCCGGTACCAAGTACATGTGATACCTCATGCAAACTTCCTTAACCAATGCATCCTCGTATCCAGCTCCAGCATGAAACACATCTCCTCTTCCAATAAAAATGGAGTACGGCGGAATCCTGAACTTCCTCACTACCATCGTCCGAGACAGCCGCTTCAAGCTCCTGTCGTCGGGCACGTACATGTTATGTGACCTCTCACAAACCCAAAGCATAAACGAACTCGCTCCCGACGCCATCATGAAGAACCCTGGAACCTCTCCGACGTTCTTCTCGGCATCGGTCAGTCGTCGAAAGTCCGTATGTAACACCTGCCTTGGACAGCCCTCCGCCGTACACAGCACTCGCCTCCCTGTTTCAGGGGCATACATCTTCTTCTTCCCCGACCGGTTGTTGCACAACCGAAGAGCGGCCGCAATCTGCCCAAACCTCGCATCCAACAATGCCCTTTTCCTCACCATTAAAACGTTGTTCTCGTCCCCCTCCACAGAATCCACAATCCCCACCTTCGTCGTAATGTACCGCCCAACTCCCTTCATTCTATCTCCAGCGTCTCTCTCCTCACCAGCGTTGATAATAGGGTCCCATTTCTTTCTATTCCCTTCAATCGTCAAGTCCGGCTGGTTCAAGAAATCCTTCTGGAAGAACTCTAGCAAAGTCCCAGTCACATCCCCATCGAAGTATACCCCCCTCTTCTTAGCCTCATCCGCCATCCCCTCGTCCGTGGCAAACTCTTCCAGCACACAAAATCCTTTCTCCATCAGCTCACTTCTCTTGGTCGCGAAGTACTCGCGGGCCAAGTCATCCCTCTCCATTGCTGCCATCCATATCGCCTGCTCTTCATTCACAGGGTGATCCTTCGTCGGTAGAATCACCCCAAGAACCGGTTCTTTCGTGGAACCCAGTTCCTTGTGGCTGTTATGAACAGCACGCCAATAAACCGCATGGTGCACACTTTTTAAGTCTTCTACCCTCAAGCACTCCGCCCTGTGCTTGTTCCGTAGGTAAATCATCTGCATCCAGAGGTGCTGATGCTTCACTCCATTTTCACCCGCCGGCCACTCGCTCGGAAGTGCATTCACCAAGTACACCCACGACATACCCGACCCCCCCGCATACGGTCCCGCCCTCTTCAGCCCCTTCGGAACACTCTCCGGATTATTGTCTTCGAAGCCACGCATTTGCACACCTTCCTCCTCTTCGTCCCCTACAAATGCACCCTGCCCCCCGTCATCATCCAGTTCATCCTCACTCGATGAGAAAACATTGAGTAAATGTTCCTTCAAGAAGCGCTTCAGCTCTTTCCTGCTCATCTTCTTGAACACATCCACCACGTCAGCCGGTATTTGAGCCGCAGATGTGCCCACCGTCTTTCTCCTCTTCCTCTTCCGCTTTAAAGGCTGTTCATACTCGCGTTCATCATCACTAATGACCACAGCCTTTCTCTTCCCCTTTCTCTGTCTAGGTTCCATCACCCTCTCACCCGCAGCATCCAGCCCGCGCTCAGTACCTTTTCTAGTTCGTGTGATGCGTCTGGGAACCACGGTTTCCTGGTGGGGTACAGACTCCCCAGCACTAGACGAAGGAACATTCACAGAAGGTGGCACCTCCACCACATCCTTCTCCGCACTTGGGGACGCCAGACTCACTTTCAGACCGCCTTCAATCCGCCTTTGTGCGATTTTCATCCTCTTCGACACCAACCCCGGCCACAACCGCTTCGGACCACTGAGCTCCATCTTCGCCGTTTGCATGCAAAGGTACTCCCTTAAAGACACCTCGTTCTTCCCCATCACAATTGTGCTGTCTAGAACCTTCCCCGCCGTCAGACCCTTCTCCTTTCCCGCCCTTTCGCATAGTTGGAACACTCCTGTGGCGCATTGGAAGAACTGCTTTCGCGTCTCCTGGAAACGTCCCATATTCCCCGTAGAACCCATCCTCACCCTCACATGTAGCTGCAAACAACGGATTTCGAAACGGAATATTTCGTCTTCGAGTCCTAACAACAAGTCACTCGACACATGCGCAAGCGTTAGCACTGGACCCTCCTTGCATAAGTTCTCAAAGAACTCCAGGAGACCTTCGCTCCTGACGAATTTCAACCCAAGAGTCGCATAGCGATTCAAGTGGCGCAAGCTGTAGATTCCTATAGCTTCGCTCGTCTTCAGCGCCCCAGCTATCCGTGTCGGAGTAAGGTCAGCCAACTTGGTTCTCTTATCGTCAATCAAGTTGCAAATGAAGGACACTGTCGAATGAACCTTGTCGGCGAAACTCATCTTCAACACATTTGAACTCATTTCATTGAGTACATTACCAAGACCGAGCACTTCGTTCAGCGATAAAGGCTTCCAGTCCTTGCGTCTCCAAAGAACGACATCAAGAGACCGCACAATTTCCAACCACTTTCTCCCTTCAGAGGGATCATTCTTCAGATCTCGCAGAACCAAGACGCGGTGATGACCGTCAATGAGTATGACAGGCACCACTACCCTCCCATTGTGAACAATTTCACTGAAATCTGATTCCATTCCCCCGACGATGGCAACAGCAATCGACCCTGCCGACACAAGCCAGCCAAACGTTTTGCACTTTGCCATCGTCGCCGCCTTGTGTTCCGCCTTCACATACTTCTGACAGTCTTCTCGGGGATTTGTATGTCATCTATGTCCACAATCAAGCGGCACTGGTCATAGTCTGAAGCAGAGAACTTCTTTTCCACGAGAGTCCTATCCACTTCCTGCGAAGGAACGGCATCGCCGTCATCGAACAACCCCAACTCGGGACCGGTGTGCGAATCCCCGCGTACATTCACCGCTGACCCCACCTCCACAACATCTTCATCAGAATCATCCACTATCGTCACCCTCTTTTTCGGCTTGACAGGTTACTTTATGGCCGGCGGCACTGTTGTTGGCTGTGCCCTCTTCCCCCTCAAAGGCGTAGCAGACTCCTTCGAGGGGGTCGCGCTTTTGGGAGTCTCCGGCCGAGGAGGCCCTGGAGTCAGCACAGAGGAGACGCGTGTCATCATCGAGGTATCTCATGCGTATATACCTTCCGACAACATATTCTTCAGCAACTCCGGCGGCTCCTCTGCTCCCTTGAAGGAGTACGGATACTTGGGGTTGATCCCTTCCTTAATTTCAGTCCTCCAGATGGCCACCAAGTCCTCTCCCGGCTTCGCAGACTCTCGCAACGAATGGCCATGCATCGCTCTGCAAAGCGCCTTCCCGGCCGCTCCACTGCCCCCAACACCTCTCAACTCCGCAGTGCCAACCATAGTACCCTTCTTCTTCCCTGTCCCATCCGCCAGGAACAACACCACCCTATCCCCACCAGCCAGATTGTTTCCCGATGTAGCTTTTCGCGGAGTGGCGCGTGCAGTACCCCGCGGAGTACCCCTCGCTTTCGCTTTGCCTCGAGTCATCATTTGAATCGGATCGTAGTCAGTCGAGGTTGCAAATGGTCGCAGAGCGCTTTGAGCCTTTTATGGTATACAGACTAAGACGTATTAGATCGAGCTCCTTTGGTGGCGACTATCCGGAACACTCCCGAGAGCAGTTCGTTGTAATCAGCCTGAACTACGTCCGCTTAGTTTCAAGCTGAGCTACGTCCGCTTAGTTTCAACCTGAGCTACGTCCTCTTAGTTTCAAACTCAAGAAACTCCTTGTCTCTTTCCATCACAAACACGCCTATTGGCTTGGTAGGTGATACAAGAATATAAAATTAAAAAATTAAAAATATCCTGACGGCCGACAGAGGTGCGCTCCGACTTCATCGGGGGTCCCGATGAAGTCCCCGCGCACCTCTGTCGGCCGACAGAATACATATAATTTTGTAATTTTTAGAATGCTCAGGTGTACACGGTGCACTCTGTCGGCCGACAGTCGACCAACATCTCAGAAACGCATCATGCGTGATGTTATGGCGTATTTGTCGGCCGACAGGGGTGCCCTGCGACTTCATCGGTCCACCGATGAAGTCGCAGCACACCCCTAGCGGCCCACAAATGGCCCTAATGGTGTCCGTACAACATGTTGGTGAATTGTCGGCCGGGGACTTCATCAGGACCCCCGATGAAGTCGGAGCGCACCTCTGTCGGCCGACAGAGTGCACCGTGTTCACCTGGGCGTTCCAAAAATTACAAAATTATATGTATTATGTCGGCCGACAGAGGTGCGCGGGGACTTCATCGGGACCCCCGATGAAGTCGGAGCGCACCTCTGTCGGCCGACAGAGTGCACCGTGTACACCTGAGCATTCCAAAAATTACAAAATTATATGTATTATGTCGGCCGACAGAGGTGCGCGGGGACTTCATCGGGACCCCCGATGAAGTTGGAGCGCACCTCTGTCGGCCGACAGAATGCACCGTGTACACCTGGGCGTTCTTAAAATTACAAAATTATATGTATTATGTCGGCCGACAGAGGTGCGTGGGGACTTCATCGGGACCCCCGATGAAGTCGGAGCGCATCTCTGACGGCCGGCAGAATGCAACCAGGATAGCTGCGAAGTCGTTCCGCAACAACCGTTCTTCCGTGCGCGCTCCTCAACCGTACTCACAATCTTTCCGTACCCACCTGCACCCACCCGCACCCGCTGCTCTCTTTCACTCAGGCTCTCGTGACGACCGCCCGTGAGGTTTTTTGAACATGTACATAAATGGCTCCAGAACCCACGAGAACTTCTTCATCGCCTGCGGCAGACACCTTCGAAATGGGTAAACTGTTTGGTACGGGGGATGAAGTTATCAGGGCGTGTCTGGATTTGTGTGATCGTTACGCATTAACGAGGCGGGAGGAAGAAGAGCCGCGAAATGTGGGGCACACTGCATTCATCGATTTCGCAATTGCCAATCGCCACATCCTACCGGAGACCGCGAAGTTTTTTTATACTCTCCTAGGTCCCGACCACACCAATTACACAGAAGATGAGCTCCGAGTTGTAGGAATGAGGGGCTCGAACTGTCAGAATTATTTCTCGGCGAGGTTGCTGGATATAAGGGATGGGGACCCAGATAGGCGCGTGAGGGACTTTTGGAACGCGTACGAGGCGGTGGAGTTCAAGGGCATCCCGAAGAATGTCACTTTGACAGAGTTCTTCAAAGGTCTGGATACAACCCGAAAGAAGGCGAGCAAAAGCCGGGCTCCATTCGCGACCGACTTCCCGACAATGTTCCAGAGGTTGCTGTTCCTCATTTGTATTCAGTCGGTCTCTATGGAGAAGAGAAGAGTCTCCCGTAAGCGAAGAAAGCGGGACAGAACCTACGATACGCCATTTTCGAAGGTGGCGATTTATGACAAACCAGTAGCTCAGCGTGTGGGCTTTGGTGTGCAGCTCGTCAATAACGCGTGGGACAGCTTCGCCCAGTATTTGGGATTCCCTGGCGTGGAATTCATGGTTTTGCCCTTTATCCATCTACGATATTCTGATATGCAGTTCCAGGCAATCGGAAACAGAAGGGATGGGTTCTCTCACAAGGACATGGCCCAACGACTCCTTCCTGGTAGAAACCGTACTTTATTGGAGGAGGATGTCGTCCCATGGGCGTGGAACCTGCCGGAGTACGTTGACACTCCACTTCGTATGTTGGCCAAAGAGTTTCTCGCTGACCTGCACAAAGTGGTGGTGAATGAGCAGCTTTACTCTACATCAGCTCCGGAAAGATGGGACGTTCTAAAACCGTTTACATAAACTTTGCCTAGAGTGTTTGCGGAGAGATTCGACTGCTTCTCGAACTCTCTTATCTCTACCATCTCGGAATACATATCGCCACTAAAGCTGCGAGGGAGTGTGGAGGTGGAAGTGGTGGCTGCGACAAAGGCGGAACCTACTATGGTTATGGAAGAAGACGAGATAGAAATTGTACCCCCTGAGAAAGATTCGGAGGCTCCAGCGGTGGAGGGTGGAGAGGGAGTGGAGGGTGGGACCGGACCGGGAATGAGGAAGAGAACATGGGTGTTGGTCAGCATTCTTCCACAGCTGGACCAAGGTCGGTCGAATCTGAGTCGGTGGATATTCTGCCGCCTCACGACCTTACCTCTCTGGATGATATAATGTCTCTCCAAAAGTGCGAGTCGGAGATGGATAAGCACTGTCGAATGTACAATTGTACTTTCGAGAACCTGGTGGAGATTGACGAGACATTGCGCAGCAATGGGGTCTCTCCGATAGGGAAAGTGCAGTTGGTTCTCACGGACCCGCCGTATAACGTGCGAAGAAGAACAGGAAAAACAGCTGGTACGACGTTCTTAACCGGCAAGACATGGTGAAGACGGCGAAGCTCATCTCTAAACTTCTGCGTCCGGGAGGGCATTTCGTTATATTCTGCGCGATTGAGCAGGTGAACGAATGGAAAGAAGTGTTGGGTCGAATTGGTGCAAAGGATGAGAATGGACAGAAGAGCAGGTCGTTTGTCGTGGACAAGGTCCAGCTGCACTTCATTCGCTCTCAAGGCAATCCGATGCGTAATCCCGGACGTAGTTCGTGCTCCCTGTTTCCCGGAACAGAGTACGCCATTCATGGAGTTCGCAGCGGGTTGTCCTACGCCGAACAACATGGCATGGTGAACTATGAGAACTTCAGCTATGTACCATCGCGATATCCGGGTTACCATAGCGTGATTGACCAAGTGCCTCCCATGTCGAATGGTGAAACACTTCTATGGAGAAGGAAGAATGCCAAAGGAGCAGTTACGTATCAGAAAGTGCGGGCGGAACAGAAGTCACGCGCTTTGCTGAAGGAGCTCATCAGCAGGTTTTCTCAGCCGGGAGACATAGTGGTGGACCTCTTCGCCGGAACATTTTCAACGGCCATGGCATGCATGGAACTGGAAAAGCACCGTCAGTTTCTAGGGTGTGAGCCAGATCCGCAGTGCTTTGCTCATGCGAAGCACGCCGCTACAGTGAAATTTGCGTCATGCATGCGGAACAACGAGACGGACATTCATATAACGCAAGATGTTCGGAACGCTGTGACTCGAGTGACATGCTTGTTTCCGGACGTCGTCATAAAGCGTTCGAAGTCCTGGAAAACACCTACCGGATTTCCCGAGCATCAGATGTTTCCACCCCATATCGTGGATTTTCTCTCCTCCATGTGGCAGGATAAGAATATACCGGAGATTGGGCGACGGCAGGCGCTGTATGAGTGGCCAAAAAGTTTTCAGGGAAAGATGTCACTGTTGGATTGGAATGCTATTCTGGCAGTGGAGGCGACAGTATGTGGTTGTCGGATTGCAAAGTCGACGATAAGGCACCCGAATGCTGGAGTTGGTGTGTACACAACACGCCGGGTGATACAAGGTGAGACTGTTTGTTACTTTTACGGGACTTTGGTGTACCATAATCTTTCAAAGCGGAAGGAAGTTCATAAGGCATACGGAGGGGGGCTATTGAAAGCGACTGCTGATCGTTTTCGGCAGTACGCGATGGAGATAAGCGTCCGAGGGGAAGTGTTTCACAAGCTACCAGGAAGAATTAGTGGGGTGTCTCTTATTCCGGTGTGGATTGTCCCTGCTCCATTTTGCTTGGGGGGAACAATTAACGACCCCAAGTATGTGGAAGGGGATAGGGACAGGGATGCGGTTGAAGACGGGTTAATGAGACGCCGAACTGCAAATGTTCGGGTCATCAGAACTCCGGGGACGGGGCGGACCCCATTTCAGTTGAGAGACTATAGATTGCTTTCTGTGCAAGCAATTCGAGATATAGAAATAGGAGAGGAGCTGTTCGCGGATTATGGGACAGAGTATATCTGGAGTATGAATAACACGCCAGTCATAGTAATCAATTAGAAGTGCATCGCTTTTATTACTTTACTTCATTGTAGTGTACCAGATATTGTGGGCTTTTACTATGTTTGTCGCTACATATAACGTCAAAGCGTGACGTAGTACATATGCTAAAGGAAAGTCATGTACACCGAAGGAGAATACCTTCCCAATATCTGGTGCGTTCGAGCGCATATTTAAAATATCTGAAACGTTTGGGGGTTTTCTGAGAACACGAAAAGGGTGGAGGTATATTTTTGGAAGCAGAATGTTTCGAAGCTTCTCTCCCATCCATCGCATTGCAACGCGTGGAAGACCATACCACGATCGCTCTCTCTCTCTTCAACCATGGCTCCGAAGCGCAAATCGAAAAGCGAGAACACTAGAGGGCGCGGTACAAAATCACGGCGGCATGGAGGGGATGCGGAGGGCGGAAGGGACAAGGGGCGTAGGCTCCAGGGCCCGAGTGGAGAGAAGGGAGGCGTGCGCCTGAGAGGCAGATCAAGGCAAGATGGTGGGGAAGGAGACGCGAGTGGGGGAAAAGGAAAGGCTGTTCGCGCAAAGGAGACGGTGACGGAGGAGAGTGCGGAGCAAATCACGTCGCGTACGGAGCAAATCACGTCGCCTACGGGAGAGATGGTGCGGATCGGCGATGGAAAACGGGATGGCGTGCGAAGCAACTGCACGCGTGTACCTAGAAGTGGATTGCGGGGGAGGGCGAGCAGAGCTCCAGGGAGGACAAGGAGAGGGGATGCATCCGAGCGGACTCTAAGTGCTGTACTCACGTCTTCAGCTGATGTGGAGCCGGTAAATCCATGCTCTGCACCTGAAGGAGGTGAAGAGATTCCGAATGAGAGGACGAAGGGGCGTAAGGAGGGAGAGAGAATGATCGGAGAACGTGGATCTCGCCTCAGAGGCGTTGAAGAAGCAAGGGCATCGTTTACGGGTATGAGGGAAGAGGACGGTGATGATGAGATACAGAAAGGGAGAATAGAGAGTAGCCGTGGTGGGGAGGGTAAAATAGGTGGACCCAGTAGTGGTCTAATCGCGGGCGCAAGAGTCGTTTGAGAGAGAACAGAAGGAGAGAGTGTTGGAGTTTCCGCGGGGGAACAGGCGGAAAGAGGGGAGGGGGCGAACTTGGATTACGTAGAAGAAAGGAGAGAGCGTGCAAGGGAAAGAATGGGGAGTGTTCGAGTTACAGGAAGAAGAGCGATAGACGAAAGGGAAAGCAGAGAAGTGCATGTGAGTGAGGGGGGGAGAAGGGGGTTTGCTGGAGGGAGAACACGTGGTTCAGGGGAGGAAGGCGATGGAAGAGCAGCAGTTCTTTCCCATCAGGGAGAAGATGTCGAGCGTTTGCCACCGAGGAGAGGGGTGGGTTTAGGAGTTGAAGGGTTTGAGGTGAACGCAAGGCGAAGGACGCCGGAAGGTATGCGAGTAAGGAGAAACATTGTATTCACGAGGAATAATGATAACGGGGAGAATGCGAATTTAAATGTCGTGGAGAACGCCGTCCGTATAGTGGAAGATGAAGCAAATGATGATGACATAGGTTTGTTGCCGCGGTCGATGCTAATTGAGAAGATGAATGTGTTGAAGGGACAAATGGGACGTATGAAGGAAGACAGCTACAGTGTGATGGTGAGTTTGAAAATGACCCAAACGGAGCTGGATCGGGCGAGGGAGGAAATGAAGCAGCAGAATGTGCTGATTGAGAGTTTGAGGGAGGTGTTGAAAAGTAGAATCGCTGGGGAAGGGAGGGGGGAGGGAGGCGTGACACGGCGACGAAAGTATGACATTGGAGTGCAAAAATGCTTTTATGGATTTGCACGTCGTGTGTATTATAGGATTCTTCATTGTGCAAAACTGGAGGCATCGGAACTTTTCTTCGACACCGAGAATGTGGGTCAAAGCTGGAAGAATAGAAGTGAGGCGGTTGGGGAGAGTAGGGAGGAAAGTATGTTTGTGGTGGGAGAGAAGGAAATGGTTCCGAGATGTCCAATTGAGGTTGCATATGAGATGAGACCGTATACGCCGTCGACAGAAGGCGGGAGCCATTTGTTGTTGAAGCACGTGGTAGAGACTGAGTTAATAGGAGAGAAATGGGAATCGATAAGGGAAGCGGGGAGGAGAGAGAAGTTCGTGGAAAATGTAAGTGCGGATCGGTGCTTGAGACAGAGGATGAAGCAAGCATTGAGCGATGTGGTTGGGGTGCGGAAGCGAGCAGCGCGTGATAAGCTGTTTTCCATGCTTGGATATGATTTGATCGCGAAACGAGCTAAGGTGACTGAAGGGACGGAGCTTTGGGCGGAGTTGAAGAAGCAGATTGAGGAGGCGCAGGAAAAGTTGATGGGGTCGGGGGAGGATGGGAGAGGTAAGCTGTGTGCGTGGAGAACGAGTGCGATTGAAGATATTACTTATTCTGGATCGAAGGTGTCTGAGAACTTGGAGGACTTTGGTGAGGCAGATATGTATTTTCGAAATCAGGTGTCGTTGAAAGTGTTGGAGGAGTTTATGGGCTACGCGGTAGAGAGTCACAGAAATGGAGAAAGGCAGTATGTGGATGGGACGGTGATTCATCTTGTGCGACTTGATACATGGATTGGATGTGTGGTGACCGGATGGATAGAGACGTTGGGCGGGGAGGCCAAAGGCAACTTTTGTTCTCGACGCTGTTTGGGAGGTTTCTGCCACTGGCTGTTGAGGACATATTGAGGGTTGCCTGGAACTTGGTGAAGGATGAGTATGCTGAGGAGTTTGAGAATGATGGATTCTGTGGAGGGAATCGTAGAGATGTGAGTGGGAATAAGGAGAGAATCGCGACGGTTGGGCTATGGATACCGTCGAGAGAGAGAGAAAATCTATCTGGCGATAAGGGAGGAGTTTTTCATGGAGAATCTCACGAGAAGACTTGGAGCGGTGTTAGATTGCTATATAGCGTCATGTGGACCAGAAGAACCACGGTTCAAGCGCTTAGCGTTGGGGAGTAGGCAAGGAGTGGGAGAGTGATAAGGTACGGGGGGATAAGGGGGTAAGGAGGTGGAGCAAAATGGGGGTCGGCTATGGAAGAAAAGCAGCGGTGACTATTTTATTGGATCATGTGCCTTCGGAGGTATTATTATGGGTGCCACCCAGTGGTGGTGTTGTGCCACCAGTGGTGGTGTTGGAGAAGTAGGGCTTGGCAGTTGGGTCTCGGTAGAATCTGTTGAGGTATAATAGATGGAAGCGCCAGTGCAATCGAGGGGTGAAAGGGGGTGCGGGGTAGTTTTGGCGAAGTACATGAACGGGGCCGAGAATGGAAGAGGATGGTACGAGGCCGAACCAGGGGGAGACGTTGTCGGAGTTGGAAGTGTTTGAGATAGGAAGGGGGTGGGCGGTGTGGTTTTGTTCGTCGTCTGTTGCCCATCGGAGGCAGATGCAATTGAGAGAGACATCGACTTGATCCTGGGGTGGAACGAGTTCGAGGAACTGAACGAAGGCGAACTCGTTATGAGTGGAAGGGGAAGAAGGGGCGGTGAAGCGAAGAAGAGAGTTGAGCTTGCAGACCCAGGCGGTGGGAGTAAGGTTGGAGAACCTGGAACCGGCAACGAGGATGTGGGAGAACTTTGGGGTTTTAGAGGGACCGAAGGAGGGAGCAGCGAAGATACGTTGAATGAGTGGGAGAGGGGGATCTTTGACGGCGAGCTCGTTTCGATCGGCGATGTAGTCGTCTAGGGTTGGGGTGAAGCCGCCGACGACGTATGCGGAATTGACGAATGTGAGACGGGTTTGGCGGAGAGTGGGGGAGTCCTGGTTGAGAGCTAGTGTTTCGAGTGTGAGTGTGACGAAGGAGGGGAGTGCGAGGGTTCCAATCTGTGAGATGATGGCGATAGTGTCTGGGGAGAAGAGGTCCTGAAGGGAAGAGATTGTTGAGTGGGGGTTTGCGCGAAGGAATTTGTGAGCGGTGATGAGATCGGAAAAGGAGGTTTGCTTGCCATCACGGACGAAACTTGGTTTGCGGGCTTGGAAGGGAGGAGGAGGGGCATGGGAGGATGAGGTGACGGAAGGATCAGCGGAGAGAGAAATCCAATTGTTGACGGCATCGGAGCGTTCGATGGCACGGATGGTTTCGTTGTGCGCGGTGGGTCTGCGCTTGGAGGTTCGGGAGTAATGTGCTTTGAAGAGGGTATGGGCTTGTTCGAAGATGCCTGCATCGTTGAAGTGGAGACCCCCAAAGCGTCTAATGTCGTGTAAGATGTGATCGAGGAGGTGGAATTCGAGGGTGCCAAGGTTGGAGGTATGGTATGGACCGAGAACATCGACAGCTCTGTGCTTGAAGGAATGGATTTGGGAGGCGAGTTTGGCAAGGTGAGAAGTGGTCCATTCGGGGACGGAGTTGTAGCACATGGAGGTGAGGAGGAGGTCTGTGTACTTGGAGAAGACAGTTGTGATGGGAGCGGAATTGGCTTCGTCACAGCAGCGGTCAAAGAAGGCGCCGATGAAGGGGAAGACCATGTCGAGGGCGCGGTAGTATTTTGCTTCGAGCATGCCGCGGACGCCGTCAGTTGTGAAGAAGCCGTTGAGGGACTGCCGCTTTCGGAAGTAGAGAAGTCGATGT
This sequence comes from Agarophyton chilense, assembly GCA_030374765.1. Taxonomy (NCBI): domain Eukaryota; phylum Rhodophyta; class Florideophyceae; order Gracilariales; family Gracilariaceae; genus Agarophyton; species Agarophyton chilense. The sequence goes on from JARGXX010000079.1 coordinate 1,156,566, forward strand.
GGAGGCCGGTAGCTGGGGAATGATTTTCGATGGCGGTGAGGATGAAGTTGGAGTGCTTGAAGATGGAGGTGCGGACGGAGTGGAAGGAACGGCGGGAGTTTGTGGAGCTGATGGTGGTGAAGAGGTGTTCTGATCTGAGACGTTCGATGGCGGTGAGCTTGATGAGTTTGGAAACGCCGAGGTGGAAGTTGTGGAGGGGTTTGAAGGGGAAGATGTTGTATGGGGTGAGGAGGGGGGTGATGTTGAAAAGGGGGTAAGACTCGAAGAAGGAGGGGTATTTTGCGAGGGAGTGGGAGTGAAGTGCTTGGAGAGCTTGTTCTTTGAAGTTGCGCGAGACTCTTGGCTTGCGGGCGAGGAGAGCTGCTTCGGAGTCCTTGAGGAGGGAGAAGTGTTTGTTGCGGGCTGCAAGGGTGAGGGGAAGAGATCGAGGGGGATGGACGTGAGAGTGTTGGTGGAGTTGTGAGCGAGGAACAGAGCATCTGTGGCAGGGGTGCTGGGGGCGGGTGCCGTGGGAGATGGCGAGAATATCCTTTGCCTCGGGAATATCTGCGCAGTAGCTGGCGATGATGGGGTGGCATTGAAGAAGAACGCCGTCTGCGTCGCGGAAGGGGAAACCGGGGAGGGCGGAAGAGAAGAGAGGTTGAAGGAGGGAGGAGATGGTCTGCTGTATGAGTTCCATTTTTGTTTGGCGGGGGATGGAGGACGAATGAGCGATGATATCTGCATATGGAGAAGGAGTGATTGGGGTGAAGGAGGTGGGAAGATAGACGAGGAGTGTGAGATTGTCGGAGATGCATTTGCGGCGAAAGGAGTCGGAGAAGTTGAGAAGGGTGATGTGGAGTGGGTAGGAGGTGATGGAAGAAGATTTGAGAGAGGTAGAGGACTTGTCGGAGTAGATTTGGACGAGGCCGATGAAAAAGTCGATACCGGTGGAGTGAGGGAGATGCAAGACGATGTTATCTTTTGTGGACTGCATGATGGCGTTCTTGAGTGCGGGGACGACTTTTGAGCCGAGGGTGGCTGCCATGGGGTGTGCGAAGGCGGGGGAGCCGGAGGCGGATGTTTGGGAGATGGGGTGGAAAAAGGTGTTCTTGAAGTGTGCGAGGGCAAGCTGTTGTTTGAGGACATGGATTGCGTCTTTCTGGAAGTGGGTTGCGGAGAAGCGTTTGTGGGGATCGCAGATGGTGGAGGGGGCGAAACCAATGGACCTGATTATCTGGTGGAAGAGGTCTGCCTGGAGCTCGAGGCATTGCTTTGCGGAGGAGACTGAGTTCCGGGATGTTGATTCGGAGAAGTGGGGATCATTAAGAAGAGTGATGAGTTCGTCAGCCTTTCGTTGTCCAAGCTTGGAGGCGATGGAGGAGATGTAGAGGACCATTTTCTCTAGGTGGGAGTTGTCGAGGGGGGGAGTGGAAGGAGGGAGGGGGGAGAGAGCGAGAGAGGAGGGGGAACCGAGAGGGGCAGTGGCGACGTGGATGGCGTCCTGGGTGTGGAGGGAGAGAGAGAGCTGGTCTTGGAGATAGGAGTCATGGTGTGCGAGAGGGAGGTTGTCGGAAGGGCGAGGTGAGGGAGGAGGATGAGGGGGGAGTTGTGAGGTGGACTTGTGGCGTTTTATGCGGGGGGGGAAGTTGGGTTCATTTCCGCCAGGGGAGAGGAAGCGCTTGTTGGCGGAGAGGCGATGAGAGCACCTTCTCTGGTGCCGCTGGAGGGCGGGGATTTCTCGGGCGAAGAAGGATCAACCGTTGAAGCAGCAGGAAGGCATGGTGGGTGGAGGAGAGGTGGTGGGAAAGAAGTTGGTAGGGGGCGTAGACCGAGAGAGAGTATGGCGCACACAGGGCACGTGACAGGGGAGGGCGGTGGAGAATAATGTAGAATGCAAGGCACGTGAGGTCTGCCAGGTCGGGCTGCGATTCTATTGCGATTGATATGGATGGTACTAAATGTTCAATTTCTATTTTGAGGTCCATTTTGGGACCGTTTGTTTGTACTAATCTGTCAATCTAGAGCGCACAAAGATTGAATCTGCTCCTGCACCACTTCTCTACTTTTACCTTTAAACTGCGGCGACAGAAAGATTCACGCTAGTTTTACCTCCATCAAAACTGGAAAAACTGCAGATATGTGCTAGTTTTCCTTCCCATACAAACTAGCACTAATGAACGAATGAAAATATTTTCGGAAATTAACACCTCCAAATTTGGATAAATTCACGGGTTTTTCGGTCATTTCAATTCGTCCTTTTTTGACCACTGAACTAGCATTCCGAGAACACTGACGAGGCCGCTTGATGCGTTGGCGTCTCCGTCTAGCGGAATTTGACTTCGACATGCAGTACCGAAAAGGATCGTGCAACACCCAAGGCGATGCTCTCTCCCGCCTGGTCACTACTGGCGAAGCACTACCCGTCAAAGACGATGATATACCCTGATTTGCAGTGAATAGCGACGACGCTACCATCGAGGACGAGGAACGAGACACGGACTCTTCAGATTCCGGTTCCGAATTGGACGGATTTCTTCTCTCGGAAGATTCCGAGAAACCCTTACCAGGGAACTTCGTGCCTATTACTCCAGAGGAGATGATACGGGAGCAATTCGCTGACCCGTTCTGCGCGAAGGTTCGCGCTCAACTCAATGGAGGAAATACTCTCCCCTTTCTGGTGAATGACGCCGGATACCTCATACGGACCGTCGGATCGCACCCACAAATCGTGGTACCACATAACCTTCAGTCGATAGTATTGCGGTTGTCGCACTATTCCAAACTGAGTGGCCACGTCGGGGGACGGAAACTTTACCTCACCCTACGCCGTAACTTCTACTGGCCTGCCATGGCAGTGGACTGCTACGCAACGGTGCGGCTTTGTACCGATTGCGCTCGGAACCGTGTCAAACTCCGCCGTCATGTGACGAAGTTGAAGCTGTTTCCAGCTCGCGCTCCATTGGAGTTTGTAGCCATCGATATACTCGGTCCTTTCCTTACCACTAAGCGGAATTACAAGTTCTTACTCTTAATTACGGATCGCTTCTCCAAGCTGGTCCGGACCGTACCGTTACGTAAGATCTCCGCTATGAGCGTGGCTCAAGCCTTCGGCCTACACTGGGTCTTCGTCTACGATCCACCGGTCAACCTCCTCTCCGATAACGGGAGACAGTTCGCCTCTCGTTTCTTCGAAGATGTGTGTCGCATCATGGACATTAAGAACCTGTTCACGACCACTTAACACCCCCAAACTAATGGGCAGGCCAAACGGCTCACCCGGAAATTACTTGCGACACTCCGTTCATACGTTGTAGACCACCCCAAAGATTGGGACTTGTTCACTGATGCGCTCACCTTTGCGTACAATACGCAGGTGCACAGGACAACTGGATTAACGCCCTTCGAGCTGGTATTGTCCCGTACTCCACCGCCCGTGGCGCTGGAACCGCAGCCCACGCTGGATACCTTTCCGTCACCGACTGCTTACCGCGAAGCGTGGAAAAATTGGCTCACGAAGCTCGTTCCCGCCGCACGGCGTTCAATGGGCCGAGCCCAGGCCGCTTACAAGCGTGACTTTGATATCAAAGCCCCTCGCTCGCCGCCACGTCTCGCCCCCGACGGTTATGTATTCATCCGCAAGTAGTATTGGAACCCAGAGAAGGAGAAACGCCACAAGCTGTCACCCGTTGCCGACGGCCCCTTTCGGGTTATTTCGGTGGCTCCCGACACTGTCGTTGTGGACCTCGCTGGTAATCACGAACGCATCTCCCGCGATCGCGTGGTATCGGCTCCTCAGCCGTTAACATCCCAACCTGCTGGTGTGACTGCTCCCGTTGAAACAGATTAATCGACCCCCTTACCCCAGGTCCACCCGCGTCCCTACGCGTTACAACACCCATCTTGGGGTTTGTCTGAATTCCTGCTACCCACGGCGCCCAACCCGAAAGGAATCATGTCGCGCATTCGTCGCTCCTCTCCAGTCCACCCAACGGACACCAACTCCGGTGCATCGTATAAGGAGGGGGAGGCGCCCGACAGCCGTCGTAGTCCGGTCGATACCGTCGCCGGAAACGCCGCACCGTCGCGTGTCATTCTTCGCCCATCAGGAGTGCCTGATACCAACGTCCTGAACGACTCGACGCAGTCGCTATCCAAGCCTCAGAACGCAGCTGCGGATAACGCCACCAACACTCGCCGAGGTGTCACCACACGTGCAACACGGAATGCAAATGCGCTTGACGCACCGCAGCCTGAAACAGTACGAGTGGACGACGCACCGCCAAGTACCCCGCACAGGGAGGCGGATACATCCACGGCGCCAACGCCGGACAGCCAGCAATTGGAACGCTCACGTGACTACACGGAATCTCGCCGTGGGACAGAGAGGTGCGACAATGCGCCACCGCCCCAGCGAATCTCACCGCTGAAACGAGCTTCACCACGCCGATTAGCGAAACGACAACCTGGGTTACCCGCTGGTGTGGGCCCTCCAACCGGAGTGGCAAGCGCCGAAACAAGTCCGGCACTTGGAGAAAATGAACCGCCGAAGTCGGGTCGACATTCTAATCAGCCGAGGATTGCCTTGCGCGCTACACGGCCCGACCGGAGCGAAGCCGCCCAACGCGCGTGATCACTTCGGTACCCCCTGGCTCAGGACGGGTACCACCCGGAAATAGCGACACCGTCATAAGGGATGGCCGGGAAGTGTACCGACAAGAGTTCGTGGTCGGACGCATTCCGGAGCACTCCTACCACCCGAAAGGATATCTGCGATCCTTGGTCCGTTGGTACGGGTACGGCCCCGAATGGGATTCAGACGAACCGATAGAGAACCTACCTCGGTCAAAGGTGGTACAGTATCATCGTCGTACTGTCACGGCTTTGCCGGCTACAATAGACCGAGCCCAATTGGGATAAGAAGACGCCCGATGGGGATAAAGGAACAGAAGATATGAATAAAGACCCTTGGAAGAAGGAGAAGATGCACAGAAGACCTGGAGAAGGACACTCAGAAGAAAGAAAACAAATCCGTCATAGACGGAAGCAGTTTACTATTTTCGAAGTTGCTGCACACACTATCGCACAGCGGGATATACTGACGAAGATCACAAGGGGTTAGTTGGAAGAACCTGGATTGCCGTGCGCGCCACCCGAATCCCTGGAAGGGTTACTCCCGCCGGCCAGGCGTGCCGCGAGGGCGTCTCTCATCGCACTGATGTCGCCGCTTGCGCGTTCAGTCCAACACCCCGAAGGAACTGGGAGATCACGACCGTCTCTCGGCGTATGGAAACCTCGATAACTTCCGGTTCGTCCGGCAACGCCACCGCCACTGGATCGACCACTGCACCTGCGTGATTCGCTCCCTGCGCCGACTGCGCCGTAGTATCGGCACCATCGGGGTCTCCCACGTCTTCCATGAATTCGTCGCCACTGTATTCGTCCTCCTCCTCCGGGAGATCACCACCGCCATAGGCGTAGTAGAAGTCATCCGAGTTGACAAACCCCACGGGGTGCCCGTATGGTATGCCTTGCGGAGCCATCCGGAGTGCCGACGCCTCCGCCTTGGAGATCTCTTGCTGCTCCCATGGGTTAAGGAAGATGAAATCTCCCGCCAACGGCGTGCGATGCCCCGGAGACCGATCGGCTCCACCGGCTTCTTGACCACGGCCGCTCTGCCGGACAGGCACGGCAGCCCAATCGACACGCCCAATGATGTCGATGAGCTCCTGAGCTTCATCAGCGTTACTGACACCTCCAAGAGGGAGTTGAAGGTCCAGCTGCCGGATGTAACCACGCAAACGCGGAGGAAGATACCACAGTCGATACTGGTCGTAGGCTTCCCACAAGATGTACGCCGCGGCGTGGACTGCCCATTCGGTTAGGACCACGGACCATAAGCCGCAATGCGGATCCTCGATGAGGTACGAGCCCAGATAGAAGACGACTGGAGGCAACTCCACGTAAAACCCCCGGCACACCTCGACGGAGGACCACCACCCAGGCAGGGGAACGTATCGCCCGAACTGATAAAAGGTACTAATCCGGTTGATCTCCGTGTTTTGATAAGGGACAAAGAACCCAAAGCGGGATCTGCCCCGACGCTCCTCGCGGATGAAGTTCTGTAACCACAGATATCGGGACTCACGACGAAGATGACGGAACTCGGCACGAATGATCGGACGGACCCAGCAGATCGATTATTGACGCGCTCGCGGTTGACCGCGCCATGCGTAAGTTTCCAACGCCGCAAGGCGGTCACAATAGCCGATCTCACCCTGCCTCCGGTACATCCGTAGGTCGAAGCCCAATTCGTCGGGGATGGGGTATTGAAAGTTTGCCCGGTTGATCCGTGAATAGCCGATGCGGACGAATACGCAATGCGCCTCCTCCGCCGACTCGCGCCTTCGCCGCAGAATCGCGTGAACGGGAACCGCCACACGGCGTCGCCAATCCCACGAGGTGGTAATCAAAGCCAGAAGCTCGCTTGGGAGACGCGCATTGCCATCAGCATACGCGGCAACGAGTTCTTCGTCGAAGACCGCTGTCAGATGGAACCACGGAGTTCTCCGGAGAATCGCCGCATGTTGACGCGGGTTTAACCCAACCTGTTCGTCGTAAGTGGGCCAGGTGTCCTCCGCAGGAGTGATGTGGCTTGAAGCTTCAACGGGACCCCGGGATCGGCTCGGCGCGGTTGACGAGGCACTCCCTCGTGGAAGGGGAGCCGAATGGAAACCGGAGAAGTAACCCCGGCGGGGATTGTTACCACCGTTCATGAAGAATACTGGTCGCCGAGGTATCGGAATGTGTTCGCTGGAAGTTGGTGCACGATGCAGAGAAACGCTCGAAGTTCGAGGAGTTGTTACCGCGTTGGTGCGTTTGTCGTTGGGTTGCGCAGCTCTGCCTTCGACAGTCGAGTGGTCGCTGGACGCGTAACGCGGCTCGCTTTTATGCCAGTTGGACCATTGCCTCCCCGCCATGTCGATGGCGTGTTCGTCACCTAAGGAGGGGGATATGAAGTGCAATGCCCTTCAAGGGGTTTCTTCCCAGGACTAAGAGATTTCGCTCGCTTCAGGACTATCTTGGTCTATGACAAGTTATAACGCTATTGCGTGCCGACGGCCGGTTAGGACCGGAGGTGCACACTGGTGGAACACGTGGACTGCACGGATGCCGACGCTCGAGTGCGAAGCGTGCCACACGTGGCCCGGATTCTACCTAATGGTTAGTATAATTTAGTATTTTTTAGTATTTATTTAGCTACGCTATCGCTATTTAGTGTCTATTTTTCGGGCGCGCGCCCACTGTCAGGGGCCGCGCGCCACATTACTTAGGAGGTTGAGCACTGTTCCCCAGTAAACACCCTCTTGGGAGATCCCAAAGGAGGGAGTCCTGGCTCTGAACTTTTCGCCTTCGGCGTGTCTTCACCGCATACTGCGTGAGCGCCCGTTGCACGTTAGTTCATCCACCCCTCTGTCGACCAGAGTGCTACCAACACCGTGGGTTCATATTTAATCGCCGACAATTGTCGTAGTCTCGCCCCTGTATAGGGTTTCGCCCCCGTTTTCCTCTTGTTCTCCTTTTTGGCTCTCGTGAGTGGCCGCCTCACTCACCTCGCTCGTCCACCTCATATGAGTGTTTCCTCGCTCCTTTTCCGACAATCTCCGTGGTACCGCTTCGCCTAGGATTGGTCACACCCCGGACTGTGCCGTGCTCACCTAAACACTCTAGGTATATCCCGCCGGATTGGCCTCGGTCTTACACCCGACTTCGTCGTGCCTTTCCAGAGTGGCTATGTTTCTGTGCTCTGCTGGGACGCGTCTCCTCCGCCTGAGGCGTGTCTCTCAAGAGAAGAAGATCCCGAACATCTTCGTGGTGTCTCCGCTCCAAGCGTTGTCCTACAAGTAGCATTCCGGCCACCGCCGCGTCAAGGTTGTTCTTCGCACAAATGCTACCGACTGGTCGCACAAGCGCGTATCCGAGGAATAGCTATCTTTCTTATATTCCTTCGCGTCTGTATATACTGCTGTATGCGGGTGAAGCTTTTCTGGAAATAGCGAGTGGTCACGTCGACACATCGTCACCCGAGCGTCACCTTGATAATAGGGGAGGAAAGCGGTGCAGCCGTCTCCCCCGATGTGCTAGGTATGTCTATTTCTATGCCCATCTACTTACCGCCCTCTTTCAGATGCTTCAATCATATGTCTACTTCTCCAAGTTGGTTCTTTCTTGTTTTCTGCTGGGGTTGTTCATGTTTACTGTGGTACGGATAGCTGCCCATTGCGCTGTAGGACTTACTCTGTCGATGCCTCCGCTGAGCGGGGTCAAGCGCCAATAAATGAACATCTATCTTCGTCGCTACATGTAAACTTCGTTTTCTATATTTAGCTTTGTATTCTCTACAAGGCGAACATGATGCTTACAATACTGTGACACACTTATTTGTGCGAGTCACCGCAAATAAAAAAAACGGAACAACGAAACATATCTGAGACCTTTTATTCATAGAGAAAGAATCCCTAGGCGCGTAGGAACTTGAGCGCCATGTCACACACGCTAATGACGCCCTCCACTCTAATGCGTCCGACGTCACGCCCACTTGCAGCGAAGGATATTCCATCCAGGAGCCCACGGAGATACGGCCACGGCACGTGCAGTAGAGCCTCCTCCATCTCACTGGTCGTGAAAGGCTGGCCACGTGCCATGGCACGGAGCATGTCGCCGGCCTCCACAATCGCGGCCATCTGTTGCAATTCTGATATCGCTGGGTGGCCCGCATCGGTGGCAGCCGTGGCGTTTCGTGATTCGCCGGACATCTCGCCCTCGTCGACGGTGCGGAGTGCCGATGGTGCGTAGTGGAACGTGGAGTGAGAAATCGCGGCGCAGGTTGGAAACGGATGGAAGAAGGTTCCAAAAACAAGGAGTAATGAACGAAAGAAGTAGGGCGGCCAAGTAATTTATAGTCGAATAGAATCGCTTGCAATTAGAGAGCCTTTGATTTCATTGGACGTCTGCTGGCTTTTTCGCGCAATTTGGACCACTGATTTGGCAACGAAAAGCCATTCCAGCACCTGGGCACCACAAATTCGGCGCTCAACGCAAATGCGTTCTCCGTCAAGTAAGGCACACAGATAATTACAGGCTCTTCTGCACTGGCCGCAAGCCGCACGAATTCTCGCACAGTTAGAGACAGGCTGGCCGGTACTGGACTGCAAGCCGCACGAATTCTCGCATATTAAGGGACAGGCTGGCCAGTACCGGACCAGAAGCCGCACGAATTCTCGCGCCGGCCTTCCTTCAAATTGTCTATATAAGGCCGATCTCGGTTGCCTCGGATCAACTCTGGTCAAGTCAGCTCGACAAAAGCGGCTCATCCCCCCCTCCTTTGGCACCAAAACTATATCTTAGCACAGTCTGTGCCTCTCTAACCATCATGTCTCTTCTTTTTCTTTCTTTACTTGAGGGTTGGGTTCGCTTCTTACCGCGACTGCCCCGATCTTTTCTGCGAACCCGTCACTCACGTGGGACTGTTAAGCACCACCTATTGTTAACAGGAACGCATGACACGGCGTGGTACTCACACTCTACGGCCATTTTGCATTCATTCAAGAGAAAGTGACCTTCAATGCTCTTTTGGTATTATGTGCAAATACTGACATTATTCTGTCTTCCATATAGTGCCAACGACCTTAATTTCATGTGGCAAATATTAAACTGTGCAAGGTTCCAGTTCGGGAGAAAAAGCCGTCAGCGTCACCAAGAAAGTCACATCCCTTACCGACTCTTCACCTTCTAACAAACCCCTTAGCAACTCGCGCGCATGCCAAATGCTTCGGGTCGCTATTCAGTGTGGGAAGCGTCACCGCCATTATCCATCTCGTAAACTATCTTTGAAGCTCTGTGTCGTTTGCAGCACCAACGTGCAGATCAGGCGCCCATTAGAGGTATAAGAAGGAGGCTGTAAGCAGTAAAACGCATTATGACGCGCTTATTACAAAGACATCGACGTCAGGTGCCGTTTATGTGATATCAAGTTCCCCGAAGCCTACGATCTTTGAGTTTATTATAAAAGTTGTCTTCATCGTGCCGGCGTCAAAAAAAGAACAATAATTTTTTTCTAGAATGTTTGCGATATATACATCTAGTCCTAAAATCAGGGTATAGGCCTTAATACACTTCATGTATTACATCACACATTTATACCTTTGTCTCTGCCTGCCACATATATATTTGTCATTGCATCATTCGCAATCCTTACCTATTACGCTATTTATTTCTGTCATCTTTCTTTGACTTCTTTTATTTGCCCTATCCTGGGCTGGTGCTCTCGAAAGCATATCTACTACTTGTGTCCCCTTGGGTTGTAGCCACCCGCGTTGTGTGCCCTGACTAAATTTGAAAGGATATGACGTTTACAAATACATCAAGTCATTGCTGGCGCTTTGCCCTGCTGGGGAGTGGTCGTCATCTTTTTAATGCCGGTTTGTATTGCGCGCTACGGATAGAAACATTTTTGAGGTTTCATAATTGCGCTGACTGTACTGAAGCTCTGGATGCAACCAGCCAGTATGGGGCGGGGCGTCTTCTGATGTTGGTTTTGTTTATAAAATTCGAGACAACTGGTTTTTGACACCGGAATCTGGGCCAACTGCCTGTCTTGGTCGTAATCCTTTCGAGCCGTTTGTATTGCCGCCGTCCTAAGTGGAATCAATTTGCGCAGCTCGAGGAGTAAAGTCTGTTTCGAAATCATATCCCTCGCGCATATTTTCTAAAAATCGACGTTTTGGCCACAGTAAAACTAACAAAATCAGTGTGAAAAAATTTTCAAGTAAAAAAACTGTTTCAAAATCATAACCTTTATTGCATCCTTTTTATTCTAACGCGAGTTCAGTAGTTTTTTTTGCTCCTCTAGCCTGTATAACACTTATACAACGCTTTGGCATTGATTCTATAAAAGGAAAGATAGCATTACAGTCAATCTTTTCCCAGCAATCTTTGATACAATTTTTCAGATCAAAAACTGTATCAAATTGCCTTCCTTGCCCATAAACCATTCGGGCCAACATTCCCCAAATGTTTTCGATAGGGTTGAGGTCAGGAGAGCGCGCAGGCCATTCCATAACCGACATATTTAGACTATTAAACCACTGTTTCATAGAATTAGACTTATGCACAGGTTCATTATCTTGCTGAAAAATGAATTGTTCTCCGTGCATACAGTATGAAAAAGGTAAAAGATAGTTTTCTAGAACCTCAGCATACTTCTCAGAGTTCATTGTAGTTTCAACAAAAGCCATATCAGTTGCTACTTTCGTGGAGATTCCAGCCCAACCCATTACTGATGCGCCTCCTGAATGCCTAATCACAAATTCCTTCTTTTCTTTTCTTAGATCATGCCAATAAAATTTATAGCAATCTGGACCATCAAGGTTAAACTTTTTTTCGTCGGAAAAGATAAAATTATTCCATTCCGTTTTCCAATTAGCCTTTTTAGCACACCATTCAACTCGATTTTTCTTGGGATTATCTTTTAAAAAAAAGTCTTCCTCATTTTTGTGTAATTGAACAAATTTTGACGGTTGACTTTACGCCATATTGTAGATCTTGATAGAGGCAAATTTAGATTTTTGACCATTTTCCCGCAAGATGAAGTGTTGCGGCATAGTTCTAGCTTAATTCCACGCTTATTGGCCGGGGATAGTGCCGTAGGACGGCCGGTTGAACGCTTTGTTCTGTATGTAGCGGGGTTTTTGATGAAGTTTCTGATTGTTTTTGGGCTGCGCTTGAGTTTTCGGGCTATATCTGCTGTAATCATACCCTGACCTACTAATGCCATGATTTCCAGCTGTTCAGAGCGTGTCAGAGGTGCGCCACGAGCCATAATTGAGCGAATGATTGTATAAAGGATATACTTTTGAAACAGTGTTATTGACTTAGTGGTTTTTATTTGTTGTGAAATGTGCTCTACAGTACGTGAAATGCCTTTTTGGCGCAGTTTTTGTGAAGGGATATGTTTTTGAAACGCACTGTATGTTTCATCGCGAGTCATTGGTAAAGGTTGGTGTCCTTTTTACGGCACAGGCAGTATTTTGATTGTTGAGGTTCTACGATAGCCCATGCTTGAAAGCAATTAACGCTCAACGTTTGATAGAGATATGTCTATATTTTGTGCTGGATTTGAGCATGCGTTCAAATTAGTGCTCTACTGTCGAACTGAAGAATTTTGAGTTCTTCTGAAAACCCAATAGACAAGTGCCATCTCCCCGACGATATATGGAGTTAACATTTCCACGGCTTGAGATTTCATTGATGATTTGGGACAGAAAATGTGAAAGGATTTGAAAAAGGGGCGGAATTCGGCCTTATTTACGTCTGTTGAAACAGATGCGGAAATACCAGGCCATTTACTGAATGTAGAACTACAAATGTATCTGATGCACGGCAGGGCCCTCGCTCGTGCTCCTGAAATCTCTCTCTATACAGACGTAGTGATGACTACCTTGACGGCAGAACTGCCGGAGACACCGTTCCGTATCGCCATTGATGGTGTTCGATGCCCGAGGAACGCTCTATCGCCATTTCCTTGTTAACAAAGCGAACAAATGGTCGCAAGTCGACCCAACGGACGCAACGACGGAGATCCAAACAATTGAAAATGCAGTACACGACACTTTGAACCCAGCGGTCGCGATGTCTGTTCCATCTGTCCTGGTAGACTCCGTACAGATCTAACCTTTACAAAGACGGGTGTTTTGGAGTATCCATGTGTGCGAGTTTCAACGGGAACCGTGACGTCGGGCGCGTGACGTTTGACAGGGGTGGTCCAAAATTGTGTTTTTTTGAAAATTTCTGAGATGCGTGACTCGATCGGGTGTTCGAGATTGTTCATCAGTGTGCTTTCGATTTGATCTCGTCGTCGGCGTGGCACAAGTTTTCGGCGCTCTCATCGCATCAAACCGCGTTCCTTATCGTGCCGACCGTCGTGTTCTTCTTGTCGTCTCTCCGTTAGCATTACCTCAAATCCGAAATGAACAGAGTAAATCTCGCCTTCGTCTCCGGAATTCCGCTGTCAACCCGACCGAATCGTCATCTGAATCATGTCGACAAGAGACCAACTATGACTGCCGCCGCAGCCTCGCACACGTTGAATGGCAAATCAATCTCGGGACCGTTACAGCCAGTCGCGCACAACATTCTCGTCAAAGTTGCAGAGGCCCCTGATTCTACTGCCGGCGGCCTTTTTCTCGCTGCTTCTGCCAAGGAAAAGCCCACGTACGGCGAGGCGATTGGGGTGGGTCCCGGCAAGTACTTTCCCAACGGACAGAAAGTTCCCATGGACATTGAAAAGGGTGATTATGTCTTGTATGGGAAGTACGGTGGTACTGATCTTGACTACGATGGTGACAAGCATACTATCATCACTCAGGATGACATTTTGTGCAAGCTAGAAAATGGCCAGTACGATGCGTCCGCTGTGCTTCCAGTTCAAGACAGGCTATTAGTCAAGGTAGACCAAGCTCCCGAAGAAACATCATCTGGAATACTTTTGTCCAAAACAAGTCAGGACAAATCAACGAGTGGAAAGATTGTTGCCATGGGTCCTGGACGCTTTATGGAGAACGGCAAAATGGAACCTCTGGCTTTTTCAATTGGTGACACAGTGTACTATGGAAAATATAGTGGCGCGGAGGTTGAGTTCGGTGGGGAAGCCCATATGATGATTCGTATGGCTGATGTCTATGCTAAACTTTAGATGTGCGTCACTGATTTCAACTTGTTTCGATTTGTTATTTGTGCGCTTCGCGTGTAATATCGAATGCTGCACATTTACTCTCGTAAATTCTCCGAGCTCCATCATGCTGATTACGTACTGAGCGTTGTTAGGCACTTTTAAAGAGTTACAACGCAAAGTTCGAGCCTAGATTCCATTGTTTTGAGGCGTGGCTCAGGTGAACTGTAGATAGCGAGATACATGAATCCAAGCCCACGTATAGCTTTTGAGATCAATTTAACTGTTCTTCGAAACGTCTCCCAATCAACTCTCGACTACTATCATCTGCTATTATTCCCATCGCATTAGCCCCGAGTCGTGCCGTAATTACGGATGGGAATAGCTAGATAAAGATGTATTTACGAAGGGTAGATTGCTAGCAGCGTCTTATTGCGGATAGGTAGCAAGCTAGCTAGAGATGATTAGAGATATGCCAAGGTGCTGCAAAACATGGTGTTTTCACCATTTTGAACACTTTCGAAGATCTCCACTGCATCCCCTCTGTATTTCACTCTTCCTGCAGCATACGTTTCTCGCCATCGAGCTTTCTCTTCCGATTTCATTTGTCAACAACTATCCTTCCGTAATAACACAAACACTCATCAGCTATGAATAACACGGGGTTCATCGCCTCCACGGCAACTGCTTTGTGGCGCTCATCGGTGGCCAAGATATCCACAGAAGCCGTTGGAGAGCGCATGGTTTCTCTGGTGTGGTCAGGGGGGCCAAGCAGCGCCTTCACAGTTTTGTACGCACCAGTTGGTGCCTCGTTTCGATCACGGAGAGTTGTTGCTCATCCTCGAGTAAATCTCATTGGCCTAAGACCAGGTGTACCGTACGAAGTTCAAGTGACAGGCAATGGATTCGACGCGTCAACCACTTTCACGACTAATGCCACAGCGCAATCTCCCGGCCCCGTAGATACTGAGGGAGGCTCACCTGAGCTGCCCATGACGGAAGTTTCCCGCCTTGAGATAAGAGTTGGTAAGATTGTGCAGTGTGAAAAACATCCCGATGCGGATTCCCTGTACGTCGAGAAAATTGATGTTGGAGAGGAAGAACCTCGCACTATTGTTTCGGGGCTTGTGAAGTACGTACCGCTGGAGAAAATGGTTGGGCGTACTGTGATTGTGCTGTGCAACTTGAAACCAAGAGCTATGCGAGGCGTAACCAGTCACGGAATGCTTCTATGCGTTTCAAATGAGGATCACACTATCGTTGATCCTTTATCGGCGCCGACTGATGCTCAAATCGGGGAGCTCATTACCTTCGAAGGGCATAGAGCGGCCCCTATTGATCCGGGCAACAGGGCGACAAAGGCGTTCGACAGAATCGCCGATGGCCTGAAAACGAATGAAAAAGGTGTAGCCATGTTTGAAGATGTTCCATTTCTGACTTCGGCCGGAGCGTGCTTTTCCCCGGAACAGCTTGTTGGTTCTATATCCTAAAAGTAAGCTCTTTACATACAACGATGGGACTGTCTACATCTAAAGCGCTTCTAAACTAAACAAGCAAGCGATTGCGTATCTATTTTCTCATCCGTCTCGCACTCATTAATCTCGTCCTCATTAAATGAGGAGAATGGTATAGACGAATCATGTCGACAATGGTCTTGTTCTTCATCCTCATCTTTTCCCAAACGAAAATATTTCATAACGGCAATACCCCCACAAAGCAGTGACACAACTATACCCAGGGAACAGTACACAGTTTTGTTGATTGGGTACGACCATCGCAGTCTAATACTCTGATCTTTGCTCAGACGGCATGGCCAGACTTCCATTCCACATGTTGAGGCAGAAGAGCACCCATCATGCTCCAATGGAAAATCTTTCAAAGTGTTGTGCTGAACCTCTTGTGATACATTTCCTACCTTGACAGTGAACAACCAACACTTGTGACGCCCCTGCTCGATCTCAGCGGCACTTAAAGCTTTCTTCCTCCAGCATGACAATTTCGCCTTCCTGATTATGCACTGCTCCTGTTTTGCTCCCATCTGTCAGTAAGCACAAATACAAAAGAATCCAATCTGTTAGCACACGTGACCTTCTGTAGGAAAAAATGTCTCTAAACCGCGACTGAAACTATATGTTAAACTTACGATTTGACGGCTTGGGATGACGACAAAGAACAGCAGATAAAGGAGGATCAACAACGCCGCAGCAAATGAAAGAAATCCCCATAAAAGATGGACATTGTTTGGTACACGACCACGTTTGAACATTTTTTGCGTTAGCATCTCTACAGTGAAAGTATTAAGTTGATTAAAAAAGCATAAGCTAAGCGTGACAACGAGCTGGAATTCACAAGTGCTGTCATCGAAGCGATATCTCCCCGCCCCTCGGACGCCGTTCTTATACGACCATGTGGCGAAAGTCTTGATACCCCATAAAGAAACGTGCAAGTGGAAGAGGAAAATAAGTTGACACATGCCGCCCGTTCGCAGGCGACAAAACTCTTGTTCAGGGAGTCGTTCCACACAGCATTTTCAGAAGAGTTACATAAATCGAAGCCACACGAAAACAAACGGTCGTGGCGACGAAGCGGGGTCGGTCGTGTGACATTCCGAAAGCATGATTTCTCAAAAGAAACAAGACGCGATGGGGTGCTGTGAGACACACAAGTGTTGAGACGTGAGGTTCATGGCACTTTGGGCAGACGATAATGCACCCCAAACTGGCATGCCTGCGTTGGGACGCGAGAGTATCGACTCGCGTTGTCACGTGCGCATCAAGATATGTGCGACAAATTTGTAGGTCTTCCAGAGTTGTCGGGTAAGAGGGCGGTTGTTTCGGTGGCACCCGCCTCAGGGTCGCGACTGGGTGCATGGTGTTGCTGGTCGTCTTCACTGGCGAACGAATCCATGTCCGCATAGGGAATGGAATCGACTTGGTCACGAAGGTTCTCTGACAGCACGGTTCGCACTGCGAGGTCGGCATTTTCCAGAAAACAACGCGGCACTCTGTGCAAAAACCAGTTGTTGCGCACTTGTTGCAGAAAAGAATCGCTGTTCGAAACAAGCTGCTGGTCGTATTCGGACTCGCTTCCATTGAAGTAAATCTGACGGAGACAGAGATAGGTGTGCTGGACATTGAACAATGATAAATTAGCGAGAAACTGAACAAAGCCAACGCAGATGGAGATGGTTTGTTCGAGGAAGAACCAAATAAAAGTGACGGAGAAGATGACAAGGTTGAGAGCAATAATAGCAGCGGCCGGAAGAATTAGCGCAATAGTTAGAACGATGAGAAGAAATGCGAGGGTTTGGAAAAGGTTGGCACCCAGTAAGGAGTACTGCATGCGGCTCGGGACGAGTCGTATGTACAAGGACGCGGCGAATGCTATCAAAATGAAGATAGTTGCAACACCACCCGCAAACGAAGAACGATGCGGCGAAAAGATGTTGCCATCAGCGACAATGGCCGCAACATAAACAAGCAGCGAAAGAAAACCAATCTTCATCATAACGACAAACTTGATGCGATGTTGATACTCACGCAACCACAGCGCGTCCGATGGATCCTCCACGCCATAAGCACAGGGTACTGTAGCGTTGGCGCACTGCGATGGGGACGCACAAGCGTGCAAGGCCACGAGCCAGCGCGTCTCGACGGGGGTGAGAGGTGAAGCGTGGGAAGCACGGGCAAAGACGAGAGGATGGACGCGCGGAACAGTGTCACTGACGACGGCGATGCGCCAGGCACAGGCTTCGGCTTCGGCGATGGTGGGGGTGGCGGCGAAATGACACAAGGAGTGGTTGTGTGTGACGCGCGCCACGCGGCAAGTGGTGGCGCGCATGCCGGGGGGGGGGGGATGGTGCGAGTGCGACTCGAGTAGCACGCACAGGACGGCTAGCACGACGGCGGCGGCGAGGGAGCGCGCGGCGGCGAGGGAGCGCGCGGTGGCGGAGACGCGCAGGGCGCGCATGTCTTGACGCCGCGCCGCACGCATCGCTGTCGACTCTGTTTTGTGTTTCGTCTCTTCCGCTGCCGTTCCCTCTCTCTCTCTCTCTCTCTCTCTCTCTCTCTCTCTCACTCTCTCTCTCTCGCTCTCGCTCTCGCTCTCGCTCTCGCTCTCGCTCTCGCTCTCGCTCTCGGCTGCGTAAGCTACTCTAGCTAGTAACGACAACGGCGAGGCAACGACGGGCGGCGACAGAGCGCAGGGCGCAGCTGGACAGCGAGCGTCTCACACACGCACGGCCACAGTGCAAGGCACGTAGCCCACTGTACCGAGTACAGCATGAACGGTAGATACGAAGCGTAATATCTGCGGTCACGTGCCACACGCACACAGCGCCCCATCACCGCCGTCGCCACCGCCCCTCCCCTCTGACGCCACCACTCTCAACCGACGTGTTCCGCCCCCAACCGTCGCCTTCACACGTATCGAAACGAGCGTGCTCCTCCTACACTTCCCGCCCCCGCACCACACAGCACTGTCCCCTCCCCCACCCCCGCTACGCGCGTGTCGCCAGCTTGCCTGCTTCCTCTCTCTAAGCAAGCTAAGCAAGCGCTCCTTCCACCTACACTATTATAGCCTTATCCTCAATATTCTCTCTATCCCTCCTTCCTTCGCCCACGCACTTCAGTCTTTCTTTCATGATATTCTTGAATACCACGTAACATTATATCCTCGAAAAACGGCCGCCGTGCACGTGCTCATCGCCTCCAACGCGTGTTTATCCATCCATGCTGTACAGGCGTTCTCTCTAACGTGTTCAACCCGTCCGTACGTAGTGTAGTAGTAATCAGCTATTTAGGTTTGTGTGTGTGTGTTAGATTCTGGACCCTCCCCCATGTCAGTCCTCCATCGCCTGCTGCGCCTGGTTCGCAAAACTGCTCGCATGCTGTGCCGGCGCCCCGCCCACTTTCGCCAGTTCGGCCTCGCCCAACGTCGTGCTTCTGTAGTCCTGCCTCGCTGTCTGTTCGCTATTAATCACCGCTGACACGTCCGTCGATATCGTGCGCCGCGTCAACGAATATTCTTCCATGTCCTGTCGAAATTGCCCCGCCTGGCTTGGCAACATTGACACCCTTGCGCACCGGTCGCGCCCAATCAATAGTTCATCCCGTGCCTCCGGGTGGTACGCCAAGATTTCCTTGATGAACTCCATTCTCATCTCCTCCGCGCTCAGTCGCACACGTTCAAACGCAAATTCACGTTCATCCAGAGGGTCCGTCGTTTCGCCCAACCCAAGAAACTTGAACTCATTAAAGTACGCCAAAGAAAGCGCTTCCGACGCAGTTATTCTCTCGTCCGGATCAAACGCCAACAGTCGCTGCAACAGATTAATCGCTCCAGGGTCTGCGTCTCTGTAGATGGCAGACAACGATGCGGGCGGTTTGCTCGGAAGGCGTCCCAGAGCTTGCGCAAGACGTTGGTCGCCGATGCGGTCAATCACTGCCTGCGACGGTTTTCCAGTCACGTTGAGTATCAACTCAAACTGGTGCTGAGCGTTGAGCCCGGGGAAAAGCGGCTTGCCGCGGCCGAGAATTTCAGCAAAGATACACCCAACCGACCACATGTCAATGGCGGTGGAATACTTGGTAGAATGAGCCAAGATTAACTCGGGCGCCCTATACCAGCGCGTGGCCACATAGTCAGTCCAGAACAGCACATCCTCACTTCTCTGGAACGCAGCCCTGGCCAGACCAAAGTCACACACTCTGAGCTGGCAATTGGCGTCGACAAGGATGTTATTGGGGTTTAGATCGCGGTGAAAGACGCGGGCCGAATGTAGAAAGTTAACAGCTCGCAGCAGTTGAAACATGACGTATTTGACATGCTTGGGACTGAGCTTAGTCTTGCTGCGCAGCAAACGGCCAAGATCAGTGGGCATGAGCTCAAACACCACAAACACATCGTTGAAACTGTCACGCTGTCCGGGAATGAGCACGTCTTTGACAGAGATGATGTTCTCATGCTTGTGCAGAAAGCGCAGAAACTTGAGCTCGCGCAGGATTCGGGTGGCCATGCCGGAGGAGTCAAGCACGCTCTTGATGCGCTTGACGGCCACACGCTCCCTCTTGACCTGGTCGAAGGCGGCAACCACGACACCGTACGCACCCTCGCCGACGACCTTGTCGACGATGTAGCGCGATGACTGGACGGAGGGCGTGAAGAAGCTGCGCAAGATGGACTCGCGACGAGCGCGCCGGTCGCGCGTAGAGGACATGACGGCGGGAGGAGGAGGGGAAACGGGGGTGGGGGATAGGGGGGGGAGGGGGGAGGGGGACGAGAGATGCACGGGAAGAAAGCGTAAGCTAGAGAAACGGGGCGGGAGATAAATAGCGGTAAGGCGGGCGTGGTGGACGCCGACGGAAGGTTGGGGAAGGGGAGGGGGAACAGAGGTGTGGGGAGAACTGTGCACTAAAGGCCGTGAAGAGGGGCGCGAGTGGCACACGCTGTGACGGTGTGCAAGGCGATGAGGTCTTACCGGTGGGGGTGGGGGGGGGGGGGGGGGGCGACGAGGACTCGCCGCGCTGTACGGCAGGCGTACACGTGGGCGGTGGCCAACGAAGGCACGCGCCACCGCTGCCGTAGCAACGCGATTCTGCTCATGCCATGCCGTGACGCGCCGCCTTCGCGAGGAGCGTCACCGTGTCACGACTGTCAGCGAAAAACCAAGTTTCTCTTCGGCGGCCGCCGCTTCCCACCGCCGCGTCGGCTGGGCTGCTTCCCCCCCACCCCCCCCTCGCCCCCCTCTCTTGCTTCTATCGACCTTCTCCCCCTTCCCCCTCCCCGTCCGAAGGTCGCGCGTTGCGTCGCCGCCTGCCCCTGCCCCCGCCCCCGCCCCCGCCACCCACGCCGCCTCCCCGACGCGACGGCCATGCTGCAGAATACCCTCTCCGCGCTGCTGCAGTCCGTCGCCAGTCGTTACGCAGAGCTCTCTCCGTCTGACGTCGGCATCGGGCTGCGCGGCGGCCGCCTCGTCGTCGACGACGTCCAGCTCCGCGCAGATACCTTCAATGGCCCCCACATCCCCTTCCACGTCCTCGAGGGCCGCGCCGGTCGCCTGCGCGTCAACGTCCCGTGGTCCGCCCTCACCGACGCCCCTGTCCAGCTCTACCTCGAGAACGTCCATCTCATCGCCGGTCCCAAGCACAGCTATCCAGACCCCGCCGCCCACCCCTCCAAGCGCTCTTCTAAACGCTCCTCTGCCTCCGCCCCGCACTGGCACCAGACAAATGTCGGCCGCCTGCTCTTCAACGTTTCTGTCGAGATGTACGGCATCAAGGTCGAGTACCGCGACCCCCACTGCGTCGGTATCATCTCCGTTGCTTCGCTGCATGCCTACAGCGCCGGTCCCGAATGGCAGCGCCGCTTCGCGTCGCTCACCTCCGCCCTCGATCCGAACAGCCCCCACGCCACTGCAGTCACCATGCGCAAACTCGTGCGTCTCGGTGGCGTCCACTGGGTCATGATCCCTCGCACCAACAACGCTGCGGAGCAACCCAGCACCGATCCGCCACAAGCACCGCCCGCCTCTCCCAGGTACGAGCACAGGCGCATGGATCTGCAATCCTACGAAAGTCGCGCCCCGATTCTGGATGGCATACCCATCTCGGTCAAAGTGCTACTGCACAGTGGCACCGCCCAGATTGACGACCAGTTTATCCCGGGATTGCATGCTGAAATTCATGTAGATATCGAAGACCCCAGCGTTAACCTCACTGCTCGTCAAATCAAATGGATTGACAACATTGTCAAGGCCGGTTTTGGCTTGGGTGCCGTCAGCAACCACCCGCCTTCGAAGTCCCACCCTGCGCGTTCCGCAGTGCCCACTCCCAAACGGCGAAGGCCCCAGCCACCTAGTGATACCAAGCAATCTTCTGCGCCGACGAGCGAAGGTATTAATGAGGATGACACTGATCGTTCTGAAGCGGAAGGTTCCGTAGGTGCCAATGAAGAGCTCTTAATCAGCTCACAACTGGAAAAAGAACTTGCGCATCAACTACGAAAATCACGCTCCAACTTTTCGGAAAACTCCTCGAGAAAACATGAAGCTCAGTACGCAGAACAACCCCTGCAGGAACATGATGAGGACAGCCACGAAGAATACGAAGAAGATGATTTAATTATTGTACAGGACCCCAACTCTTCAGAAGAGCATGATGCACCTCCGCAAAGAGGAGGACTGCGATCATTTTGGCAAGCGATTGTGAGTGAAAATGCTGATGATACCGTCGACGACGCGGCGATTGTTTTGGGCCTCGCCAATGGACACGCACCAGACGAAGAAGACACTGACACGACTCCAGAAGCAGAAGACGGTGTTGAGGCTGAACATCAGTTTGCTCGGGAAGCAGTCAACGCGGCCGCAGAAGCTGGCGGTCTGACACTTCAACTCGTCTTGCGCACACCTGACCACCAAGCTTGGCAAAAGGTCAAGAAATTAGAAGAGGAACTTGAAGAAGAGAAAAAACTAAGAACCAGCTTGGAAGACGCAGAAAGGATTTTGCGAGAATCCGAACAGCGTGTGCAGGACTCGGAAACTCTGGCGCAAAAATTGCGAGACAGAAATGAAGCGCTTGTCAAAGAACTTCAAGACCTTGAGCAGATGACTTCTCAAGCTGGGAAGAACAAGGATGCTATGATCCGCCAAATGGAGGCTGCCCTGGTCAAAGCAGAGAAAAATCTTCAGGCCATGTTGCAAGCCAAGTTCAAAAAGGATGCGAACAGTGCAATCACAAAGTCTATTCAAGTTAACACATATCAGGAAGAGGTAGATGTGAAACCAGTATTCAAAAAACAATCTAGTACACTTCAGGAAGGGGATGCCGAAAAACAAGTGCCTAAGAACCCGGAGAAAGCATCTGGTACTCAAAAAGTACCATCCTTGGGTTCTGGGGGGTCCGGCGATGATGGCGACCCAATGCAAAAGGAACATGTTCCGAAAATATTAGAGAACGGTGAACAAGAAAGCAAAGATTCTTTGGATCGGAGAGCGACCGATGTCGTTAACGAGCCTACTGAAAGGAACACCAAGATTCCACCATCGGTATCAGGATACAAAGAAAAAGACCGAATAGCAGACATTGCGTCGCACGCGAACACAGCGACAAAGGGAAAGCAATCAGACGGTACCAACGGTACTATTCTTAACACGAGCGCTTCCGCTCCAGTCGGTGGTCAAGAGCAAAGTCTCACAGAGGTTCAGTTGCACAATGATAGATATAGTCAACTTTCTCTGGATGCACCATCTGTGTCAATTACAAAACTAATCGCAGACATGAGCACCAAGGTCGATGTTGTTGAATCTTCGCACAGCAAACACCTTGAAGCAACCATGTCTTCAGAAGGTCTAACTCTCATTTAGGAATAAAAGTCTGTGTGATGTGAGCAATGTGATTCTGTACTTGCTGAGAACACAGGATAGTTCACTTAACATTAATTGAAAAAGTTTACGGAATGATCTAGAGGCGTCATGAAGAATAGCTTTTCTCTTTAACATCAATACGGTGCAAAGCGATCGGAGGCCTTTTAGGTACATGAAAGTTCCAGACTACCAAAGAATCTGTACCGGCATACGCGATGTTGAGTTGCCAACCAGAATCTACGACGTTAGGAATCAGTTCAATTGGAATGGTACGGACGACGTTTATAAGTCACATTGTGCACGTCATCATCATCCATACACCTCCAAAACGCCGTCAGAACAGCTGTTCGTACTCTGTCCTTCGCCGAATGCACCCCCTTGTTGTCCAATGTTGTCCAATAAGTCAACAACTCGCTGCCCCCATGAACAGTAGCTAGAAAATACGCATCCTGGGTCTGTAATTGGGTTGCTCTTCGAACAACAGCCAGCTGCCAAAACCTCCAAACTAGCTACACACTCCACGCTTATGGCTCTCGTGTTTCTGTTTCTTGCTCACACTTACCAATCGCCATCATGGACAGATTCAAGTTATCCGTATTATCCTCGACAGCCTTTTCAAGGGTGAGACGTTGAAATCCGAGATTGGCAACTGAAATGCCACCCGCAACAATCCGCGTTCTTTGCCTTTACCAACTTAGCCTTCTGCTGGACCTTACCAAACATCTAATCCTCATTCGTCTCCGTAAGCGCAGTCAGGTGTGAAACCCATCGTGTATAATATTGTGGAAGAGCTGCAGTGTCAACTGGACAAGACCTGACAAACAACACAGGGCGCATTCTACATTCCATGACTAATGCAGCGAACACTATAGCGTCTGCTATTGTGGCGGAAGAGGTTTCGAAGCAAGAGTTGACGCAGATCGAGGCGACCAAGTGTAGAGAGCTTGAAGCAGGAGGCAATATTATCAACGAAGCTCATGCAAGGATTAGCTCGTTGACTCGTGGTGTGAAGAAACTTAACGAGAATGTGACGAAGGCTCAAAATGTCGCAACCGTTGGCGAAGAAAAAGCAGTAGCACCTTCAATATGAGTGTGCAGGAAGAGACGAGAGAGGAATCAAGTTATCAGAGATGTTGCAGGAGGCTTGAGTCATTTACTTAGAATAAAGGGCCAACAATGAGGTTCGCGAGAAGAGAATAGCTCAGTTGGGGGTTGAGGATGATCAGGCTCCGAAATGGAAAGTCCGCCGATACATAAGCTCTCTGCGACGTGTACCATTCTGAGATGGTTGAGCTCGTGACCAGACAAGAGATTAGTCAATCTCGCATGTTCCGCGGCCGGGGGAAGCAGGCCAAGCGCACGTCGATGATGGTTTATGTCCATGTCATGGAATTGGAACGCGTGCATGACGAAATGCGCGATTTGCTCGCGAGCAATACTACACTAAACGCACTGAACTGTCAGTAGGGGTTTAGATTCGACGGACAGCTTGAGGAGCTCTTTAAGAAATGCTCCAAGGTTCAGGGCGATTAGAAGCGCCTCTTTCCATCCCTAATCCATATATACCGCAACCCGGATATTGAAATGGGAGGAGATGGGCGGGTCGTTTTAGAGCTAACCACAGAGAACGCTGGGGAAGCATTCCTCCCCCTCGCGCGAAGCAGCTGCTCAGATACTGGCTAGCGGTGACCGCAAAAACGAATGTTAGCCGGGAGTGCTGCATTATGTTACCAGTCTCCTGCGCAACTAGAACAGCGGTCAACGAACGACGCCAGAAGGTCATGACATGAAAGCGAGAAAAGCAATCATATCAGCAGCCGCGCAGGAGTGAAGATCGTGGTCAGCGACCGTAGTGGCGATAATGGTGCCGATGCGGAGGGAATTGCTGCCGCAGTTGTTCGAATTAAAGAGCATGGTTTAGTTCTGGAGCCAGCTTATTGAGGCACAACGGCAGCAAACAGACTGTTTCAGAACCAGTTTGACATAGTATTCCACACAGTACCGTCGCGTCAAGCAAAAAACTTGTGAGACATCTCTCGCATGGGTTTGAAGTCGTCGCGGAATAAGTAAAATCGAACGAGTCGGCACAGGTGGAAGTCCTGATTAGATCTGCCAAGAAAAAGGGATGTTGAAGCACCTTCAAAATGCTCGACGTCAGTTCAACACTGAAAGCTAAGCAAACTATTAGACAAGCGATCTTCAAGGCGCCAAGAAGGGTTGTGGCCTTTCTGAGGAAAGGGAAATACCTACCGAGTATAAATCTGTTGTGATAATAAGAAGTCGAAAGTCCGCGGTAAAGAAGATATGGTACAGCAGATTAATTAGTCCTGGCCACAACATTCCCTCCCCCAAAGATGCGTTTGAACCACTTGGCAGCCTTCTCCAAAAGATGTGTAGTCTACCGCAATTGTAAGGAGTAGCCAAGTTGTTCATGTACCAATATTTACTTTTTGTTTTGAAAGTACGCTTGGACTATCATACTTTCTTCTCGCCTCAACGGAAGTTTGTTCTAGAGCTACATGCACAAGAAAAGCCATACATCGCACATCATCTTTGAGTCGCCAAGTCCAACGTAGAGATTGCAGTGCACAGACGTCTATATTTCCAGGGCCACAGCGTACTGTTCAAGAGCAACACAGCCCTTTGGCTGTCTTGTACCCAGTGCTTGCTCGAGAAGAGAAAAGACGCGGCTGTGCTGCCACTTGTTAAAGCACAGAGCGATATTGGACGTGGCTCGCATATTGCGCCTCTGCGTTCTGGTGCTTTGGAGAAGTTATGGCTCGCAACGGGAATTTTCGGGGTTCGAGAGACGCAGAGAAGAATTCGGACCGCCTCACTACAGATAGTCGACAATCGAATCGAAGGAACTCTAGGGATTTATTGGTACTCTCTAGAGAAAATTGATGTGGGGGACATACCGCCTCGCTTGGGGCTAAGCGTAAAAAGTTCAGGCACAGAGCGCGCTCGGGATGAAATAGATTCTTTAGAAAACGGATTCTGTAATGTAAGCCCAATCATCTCGTTAGCTTGGATAAAGCAATGTGTTCCGAAGCTTCGATGTGAAGATGGAGAGACCCCGTGCACATAACAAAGCTTGATAACTACCATCAACCAGATGGAGGGCAATGCTGTGGTTTTGCCCGTGTTGCATCGAAACGTGCTGAAACAAACTTTACCCATGGTAGAAAAACACATACAAAAAACAGCCGAAGTTTCAAACGGAACCCTCATGTGCAACGTCTTTCCAACCCAGCATGCAGCATGGCAACGCGAATTCTCAACGCCTTGTATTGCTATCCTTACTAATAGGATAGAAGTCCGTCTCTTCAGCTGATGTCGAGCACATTGAGCGGCCCCCAGCTTCACATCGATTCTGCACTCGGGCCGTAGAGAACCGTTAACTGCTTCTGAAATCTGTTGCCGTTCAAACCATCTGAAATCTTTGCCAAACACCGCGCTATTTCAGGCCGACATCTTCTACGATCTGCAAACTTCGGCTTTTCATCCGAGTATTTCATCAAAAAACATTCACATTCACTAGGTAAACCGATAACGACAACAAGAGACCGTTTTATGAAGCTAACAATCAATAAAGTTCGATTAGTAGCAGCCTGGACGTGGAATGCCGGTGATGATGCATGTGGAATCTGTCGCAATTCTTTTGATGGGTGTTGCCCAGACTGCAACGTCCCTGGCGATTCTTGCCCGCTAGTCTGGGGTGGGTGCAAACATCCTTTCCATCTGCATTGCATTTCAAAGTGGATCGGTGCGCAACAACCAGAACAGCAGAAATGTCCGATGTGCAGGCAAGATTGGACCTTCGAACCTCCGCAACAGCAGTAGAAATCGGTCCCAATAAAGGTTTGTGTGCCGACGAGAATCATGTTGAAACCGCGCAACATGACCCAAATGGAACGAGTAATCAAGACAGGGGAACGCATGATGACGAAGGAAACCGACCATTTCTTGCCGAATCGATTGTCGAAGATGAACAACCTACTGGAAAGAGTGTCACTCGTTTACGTACAGGGGGTCTTCTGAGTGAGGAAGCCCGTAAGGAAGCTCGATTCGAATTGCAAAGCACTCAAGAGCTAGAGAATGCTAACAATTATATGGCTGTAGCCAGTTTGAGTGCACTTGGTAAACAGAAACCCCCGACAGTTGATGCGAAATTGTTTGATGAAAAAACTGCTGACTTAGTTCACATCGAGACAACCCCATTCAAGATTTCAAACATCACCAAACGCATCTCAAACGCAGGGTCAAAGGCGTCGCGCATTGCGAGAAAAGTATCTCAGCGACTAAACGTCGGTGTGATGCATATCAAAAAGAATATTCAGGCTCCGAAGAGGCTCGAGAAATACTACTTTCAACGCTATCGTCTGTTTCATCGTTTCGATGAAGGGGTGATCATGGATGATGAGAGCTGGTACTCTGTAACGCCCGAGAAAATCGCACGGCATATTGCAGGACGATTTGCTGGACGACAGTTAGTTGTGGATTTGTACAGCGGGGCGGGAGGAAATTCGATTCAGTTCGCATTGAACGGAGCATATGTGATCGCTGTGGAAATCTCGCAGAGTCGTATTGATATTGCTCGAAACAATGCTCGAGTATATGGAGTAGAAGAATATATCGAGTTTGTGGCTGCGGACGTGATGGATGCACTGAAAATGATGAAGGAACGAAATATGGTAGCGGATGGTATTTTTCTATCTCCTCCGTGGGGCGGTCCTGGATATCAAGAGAGCGAAAGTTATGACGTCGGTGTTTTTAAGGCTGTTGTTGATCTTGCACGAATGGTTTCGAAGGATGTGAGTGTGTTGGTACCGAGAAATGTGTGCGGGGACAATGTGCTCAAGTGGTTCGGACCGTGTGAGTTGGAATGGAACTACTTGGGGAATAAGGTGAAAACGGTGACGATCTACTTTGGAGATCTGATTCGCTGCGCCGACGGCATTTCAGAAAGACGCGGCGAAGAGGACATTTGGGCGATGACGTAGAGTTGTTGACAAATAATTATCATGTATGTGGGCAGGGCTGATGACGGCATTGGGCGGCCGTGTAGTGTAGCGGTTGTAACTTTAATGGCAGTGATGAGCCTGATGGTGGGGGAGCTTTAATCATGCTCATGAACCAAGACTCGTGATGGTTGGTTGAAAACGGCACGAGTCTGGGCTAACACAACAGAATGGATAGAAGAGCATCGCGGTCGGTTGCGCCCTGTGCACACAGTATGCGGAAAGGTGTTTTCAGCATGATTAAAAAGGCAGAGCAGCCGCAATGGCAATGGAAGTGAACGTGATGAATTGGTCTTGTGCTGCAGCGGCTGCAAATAAAGAAGTTGGAGATGCTGGAAATGGCGGCGCGGAGAGAGATGCGTGGTGCAATGCGTGTACGCGTAGGACCAACAAATATATATGGACGGGATAGCAACAACGCGTCTGTGTATGTCTGTGAAAGAAAAGGGCTGCAGGTCACGAGCAACAAGAAGGTGACGCATGCGGAGAAGACGCACAGAGAGTCATGCCAGAAACACAAATTTCTCAGGAGGTGGGACTGGCGATGGCGCGGCGTCTATGTGACGACGCGTCGCAGGTGAATTATGGAGAGCGTCGCGCCACGGATCAATCGGCAGCGGCGTGTCCACAGACAACGACGCAATTTACAGCGCGTGTGCGCCACGTGCGTTTTTGGACGCTCTGCCGTGATAGCAGCGCTGCCAGGACGCTTTCGACCCCCGCACCCATTTCGCGCCCGTTCTCACGTGTGTACCCCACGCGTACCCGAAGGTACAGTCTCCGCCAGCGCCACCCTCGTTCTTCCCTTTGCCTGCCACCTCCCGCCCGCAGTTCTCTCGTTCGCTCCTACTCCCAACCCACCCCCGCTTCTGCTTTCCCTCTCTTGTCTGTCGCCCAGCCACTCCCACTATTCCACTGTATCACTGTGTGAGTGGGTGGAGTGCCACTCGCTGCCGTATCCAACCGCTCTCCCTGACAAAGCTCGTCTTGCGCCCCATTCCGTTTGCATTCCCTACTTTCCCTCTAGTTCCACTTCATGGCTGAGGAGGCCCGCACCAGCGCTAATTCCTGCTTTCGCATCGGCGATTGGACCGGTGCCATAGAACGCTACACCACCGCCATTGACCTTCAATCTCTCGCCCACCTTTCGCCCGACAAGAAGCTCTTTTCCAACAGATCAGCAGCTCACTATAAGCTTGCTCGTCAACTACGCGAAGCAGACGACCCTGCCTCTCGCCAGATTTTGCATCACCTCAACCTCGCAGTCCAAGATGGTTCTAAAGCTGCCGAACTTGATCCGCTGTGGCCGAAAGCCTGGTGTCGCATCGGTGTTGCACTTATCGACGCTGAGCGTTTTGTCGAGGCCAAGGATGTTCTGGAGAAAGGGTACCGTCTTTGTCCCGACTCGGAAGATCTTGAAGTGCTATATGAACGTGCCCTTCAACTCTATGCCGAGTTTGAGTCGTTTAGTGTGAGGGCCTTTAGTCGCGGTACAAAACTTATGCAGCAGATGGACTTTCATGCTGCTGTCACTGCTTTCACTGCCGCCATCAAGGCCTGTGACACTGAGAATCGCTTCCCGACCAAAGAAATGTATGCCGGACGTTGTGAGGCTTATTACAACATATCACGAACTGAATCTTCTTCCGACGCCTGTGAGAAGGCTATGGAGCTTGCCCTTGATGACGCTGAACGTTGTGTTCGCAATGCACCCACATGGCCTCAAAGCTGGGTTTGGAAAGCGCTTGTGCTTCGCGCCATGGGAAAGTTATCTGAAGCCATAAAGGAATTGAAGAAAGGACAAGACCTTTGTCCAGAAGACGACGGAATGAATTCCCTCATTCGCGAAATTGATGTCATGCTCCTGGAGAAAGAAAGATACGCGAGAGGTTCGAAAAGCGGCGCGTCAAGGCCCAAAAGACGAGGCGATGTCAAGGATCTCAGTTTGTACGATATCCTCGGAGTGCAACCTGACGCGAGTGACTCTGCCATCAAGAAGGCATACTACGTACAGGCTAAGCGATGTCATCCCGACAGGCATCCCGACGATCCGCATGCTACCGAGAAATTTCAAAAGCTTGGTGAAGCATACCAGATTCTGTCAAACGAACACACGAGGGCTCTTTATGACAATAGCGGAATGGAAGGTCTCGAATCTTCCAACATGGAGCGCATGGAAGCCGGTCAATTATTCGATATGCTATTTGGATCAGACCAGTTTGAGTTTCTTGTTGGCGAGTTGTCACTTGCATCCCTTGCTTCAAATGTTGATGAGGATGGAAATGCCCCCGATGAGAGCTTGCTGAGGAGCATTCAGAAGCAGAGGGTGCGCAAGTTAATTGACGAGCTCACCCGAATTCTTCAGCCATGGACTGGTGGCGATAAGAGCGCGTTCATTCAGTGGGCGTACACTAAAGCGTTGTGTATTGTTGATAGCAATTGCGGACCGGCTATGTTGTATACTATCGGGCAGATTTACACGCGCAAGGCGGATATCTATTTGGGGCGTGATCATCTGTTGGGTATCCCCGCAATGGTCAGCTCTTTTGGATATTCGAAACAAAAGTTCTCAACGCAAATGAAGGCGGCGGGGGCTGCTTACAAGGTGATGGACAAGCAACGGCGAATGCAGGACAAAGTTATTAAGCTAGAGAAGGAAGGCCGCCGCATGGATGAAATGGAGGCCCAACGAATGGCCATGGACATGGTTGAAAACGCCTTCGATATGATGTGGAAGATTACTGTCGTCGACATCCAA
Source organism: Agarophyton chilense (assembly GCA_030374765.1). Classification (NCBI taxonomy): domain Eukaryota; phylum Rhodophyta; class Florideophyceae; order Gracilariales; family Gracilariaceae; genus Agarophyton; species Agarophyton chilense. The sequence goes on from JARGXX010000079.1 coordinate 1,187,414, forward strand.
AAAACATTGGACGAAGTGATTTCCTTCCTGCTCGATGGAAAGGACATGCCCGAGGATCAACAGAAGATCGAGCAAGTCATCCAAGATCTTGACGAGGAGGGCCGAGTCGGTGTCCCAGGAAAGGAGGCGCTATATGTACCTCCTTTCGCTAGCACAGGATGTACTAGCAGCGAAACTTTGTCTGAAGGCAATGGTGAGAAGGGCGTGGACAAGAGTTCACGCTTCACACTTGACAGCTTGGAAAAGGGTATCGAGCGCTTTTTCCTCCCAAAGAAAGAACACAAAGAGGGCACTCGCGTGCGAAAACGGGAAGATATCCTACATGCGAGGGCGACTGGTCTCCGCAAGCTTGGTAAGATCTTCATGCAGGTCAGCCAAGATACATCCGTTCAATCCATTACGTTCCAAAGTAGTTCTGCCCCGGGAAGTGGCTCCGGGAGTGGTTCTGACGGATGGAGTTGTGACTCAACACCAAGGGAAAGCGATGTTGGAGACACAGAGGTTCGAACGTCTTGATGACTTTATCGGCGAGCTGTTTCAAGACAAGAGTGTTTTGTGCTTATAGTTTTGCAGAAGATTAACTTAAGGCTTCCGTTTAGGTCAACCCCGAAGCTGCTAATGACGTTATAACTAGTTTTTTTGATTCCTTCGTACGACATGCGAATCTTTTCGGACTCGAGCTCCTTACTGTACATGGGACCTAATAAATACTCTGTACTTTCATTGAGAACACATTTGTTGTAGGGGCTGTCCGGGTCTTTATGATATTTCACGAGCTTCTGAGCATACTCGTTTGTCGAGTGATGGTGTACGAAACCCTGTGATGCGTTCCGTTTGATGAATTTTGTTTTTGATTGGGTTCCGGGAGACTGCATTCCCATTCTAGGATTGTTTCATCCTGTACGGATTGTGTAACAGAAGTGAGCTCGATGGAGAACAGAACAGGTTGGTGGATAAACACGGCCCTTTGTTTTACTAGAGTGAAAAGTGGTTCGAATTGATAGTTTACGGACTGAAGCTGAAAGCAATAAAGAGAACAGGAGGCCGGGAGAGCTCGGAGACTCTTAGGGCCACCCATCTCTGTTCTGTTCTTTTGTTTTGTTTTGTGATCTTTGGCGACCTTAGCGGAGATTAGCCGGCGATTCGGTGTAAATTGCAATGTGATGAAAATGTTTAGAGGCATCACTCATCGAAGCCATTCTCGACATTTATGGTTGCTTCATGTCTCAACTTTCATGATTGGTATAAATGTCTTCTTCTTCAACAGAGTCTTTTTTCTGATTTCGAATCCCCAGAGAATCTGTCAGAGATATTTCTTTCTCCTTAAGAAGGCCAAAAAGTAAATTTGTTGGCCCTGTAAAACGTATGCTTTCAGAACTGTCAGAATTAATCGAAATATGTTCACCGCAACATTCAAGAAAAACCTCTTTTCGACCGTTGTGAGGCTCAAATGGTGAGAGAGTTCTCTGCACGCTGGTTAGAAAAATAATTTGTGACGTTCGACTGACTAGGGAGCAATCGAACTCATTAGGATTGATTGAGAAGAAGCTAAACAAATACTGTCTGAATGTTTTCTTGACAAAGGAAGGTTGTCATCTAGAGTAGGTTGTGGCTGTAAGGATTGTTGATGGGGGCAAACAAGAATTATTGCAATCGGAATGTGTTTTGATTGGTGGATTGCAAATGTCTTAAAGGTCTACAATGGATTGCAATTAAAACCATCACATCTGCATCGGAGGGATAATTCGCAATCCCTGCCGAAAGCGGCACACGGGATCAAGTTATCAAATTCAAGAGAGAACGACCACGGTATCCCTGCACCACGATACATCTCATTTAGTTTTGAAGTACAAAGACGAGACAGAAGCCTCCACAGTGCGACGGATGTTAAGAAAACAATCATGTCGGGAGTCCTTTTCTTGTAAGAGAAACTACTGAGTGTAGTTTCGAAATTAAAAAAGAACTTCGAGCACAAAACCGAAAGACGAAAAAAGAGTACAGAACCTCGAGAATCTCTCACGCAGCGCCAGAATCAAAGAATACATATTATACTTGTTCTATCCAGAAAACAACATTTAGACTCTATATAGTAAGATTCACCTCACCTTCACTTTCGAAAGGTCTTGGCGGGGGTAAACCACACCGAATACGCGCCTGGCGCACAATGGCAATGGCAAAGTTTCGACCATTTGTTGTCAAACGTTGCATCCGTGCACAAGCCCTCACATAGTCAAGACCTCGGCCTTCTAGGGTATGCAAAACAAGTGAGTGAGTGCTATCGCTCTGAAAGAATTTCTTCGCAGCTCGAAGATACCTGTCGTGCAGAGTTCTTACTTCATTATACGAACTGTGGCCCGATTGATAAACTTGATTGATGCATTTCTCGAAGGCCTCTTCATCGGGATTGGCTATGTAGCGATCATAATTCACGTGAGCCAGATGTTGAGCTATTCTTTCATATACTTGCGGGTAATACGTAAAGGGTTGTATTTCAATGGCTGTGGAATTTTGTCGCATGAAAAGCATGTTTGTCAACAACGGGCCATGTCCTGCAACCCAGATATCCGTCTTTTGCATAGCATTGATTTGCCACCATAAACTCTTCCCCTCCAAAGTGATTGCAGCTACATGAACATTCAAACCAGGAACTCGATCTGCTTGCTTCACTATCTCAGTTCGAATGTTGGGTATGTTGGTAATATATCTTCCAATGAGTTGTTTCGGGTCGTCATCGTTTAACTTCCGATTTGATATTGTAATGTTGAGTTGGCATGAAGCCGAATTTGTAGATCCATGTTCAGCACTTTGTTGGAAATGTCGCGCTTTTTTGCTTATGCCGTGACTTTTTAGAAAGTTTAATTCCTGGAGATGATCACTCATGATGTGATACTTGCTAAACGGTCCTCTCGTGAAAAAAGCAGAACGGAAACATTTCATACCATTATCCTCATCAGCATCTGGGTAATTATACAAAACTTTTGCTTGTCTTCCAGCATTTGGAGGCTTCATCAACTTCACAAACTCTCGCACCCAGGAGTGCTTCTGCTCCAGTGCTTCGAGCCTTGGAGGAAGAAATATGGCTGTGTTCAGGCTCTCATTTAAAGACGGGAAGGATTCACAAGAACTTCCCTTTCTCGAATGACAGGATGTCCTTGCATCGCGATCACCATAAATAAGGTCGAATACTATTGCATTTGGCAGAAAATCTCGAACAAAGTCAGGGATACTGGGTCGCGGAAGAGATAAACCGATGAGATCTAGATCATTCATAGAGGCTGGTGGGCTGGTATTATCTGCGGAAAACTCAAGTTTCTTCTGACCACAGTGAAAGTTAAGTAAGTTATCATGCCTTTGCATCCACTTCGGAAGAACCAAGACTCCATCGTGTCGAATACATGGATTCAAAACTCGACAAATGCGGGCTGGATGAAGATGATGTATGTAGGTTATTAACCCTCCGTAAAACTTCTGATCTTCGATATGGACTGAAAATGGCCCGCGGTCCTTTCGATCACCCCTGGAATACGTTTGGGATTCAATCTTGACTGCAACTGGTTTGGAGGCCTCTCCAACAACAGATGAGTTCCGATCGCTGGCTGAATCTTCTCGATCCTGTTTTTGATAAATACTCCCATTCCGTTCTTGTTTACTTCTCTCAAATGAATTGACTGAAATAGAACTCTCACTTGAGATATTTCTTGGTGCAGAATTTGTCGCGTTCTCGACCATTTTCAGCGAGTCGAGCTCATCAATTGCCAGTGGCGTTGTGTAATATTTCTTCTTCTTTGCCTCATCTGCAAGCATTCTTTTCATATTATCGGTGGGACTGTTCCCATTTCTCGAGGAGATAGGTTTGGATCGCACAGTTCCTGCCGTCACATGTGTCGGAAATAGCGTTGGACTTAAGATGAGGATATACAATAACAGACATACATGCACAAAATGGGGCTTGTTCACAATGGTAAACATTTTGACTTCTGGCTCTCATCTTCAAAGCTCAATCGAAGCTGATATTGTTGACGCTATATCACTGGAGCTTTTCACCCAAAGTGCTGCTAACAGAAAAAGATCTCCGCCACCAGAACAGTGGAGGAGAGGGCGTGTCACGGCGACCTGTACGCTGTACATAGTGCAGGACAGTGTTCAACATGGGGATCCGTGAATGAATAGTTTTTTTGTAGCTGACATGACAAAACAGACTTGTTTATTCACCGGTTTTGAGTAGATAGGGCTACTGTAAAAGTTAGCAGATCTATGGGAGGACCGACTGTAAACGTTAATGGAAAAGAAAGATTGTGAAGTAGAAGAAACCTCGGGTTTGAGGGATCAGAAATTCTGCAAAAGGAAATGATGTACAAAGGGTAACATGGTATGGGAAATCCACGGTACTTGTCTTTTCACAACCATTCGTAGACCTTATCTCGGATTCTCTGTCTGACTTGCTTTCTTTCCAGAAATCACCATTGACGGATTTGCTTAACAAGATTTTCGTATATGAGCAAACAGTAGACGCCGAGTATGAGTGAATAGCGTAGTTTGCAGGCTAAATCAGAAAATTTAATGCTCAGCTTGATGGACAATATCTTCCACTTCTCCACTTTGAGCGCACGACTTTGTTATTCTTTCGACCGACATGTAGTACTAGAACACCATGTCAATTTCAAGAAGAATTCAGATCCCCGTTGTCGCCAGAACCAAAAAACGATGAAGTACGGTTGTGAGTAGTGCAGTGGACAGATTATGCTGAAAAGAAAAGGAGATTGGGGTGGAATTCCTCGGAGATAAGCTCCGTATCTCCTGCCGCTCCTTTCCGAGTCTGTTGCGAAGGCAATGGTTTGAGCAAGCCGACATTTGCGTCGCGTTCAATGCTTCTCCAGAAGACATCGACAAGCAAACCCAATAAAATAAAAATAAAATGAAATACTTTAAAACAGTCCAGATCTCAGGGGAATTACTCTCTGAAGGAGACATGCATCCCTTCCCTTCGTATCTACCTTCGTACATCAAGCTTACCATCCCGAGAGTGACGGCTTCTCCATTTACTTGATTACCTTCAACTTGCGCAACACACGGAATGAGGTGGGGTAAGCCACGCACTACATTCATATCGCCGTATCATGGAATCGCCAGGCGGAATTCTTACTGCTTTGCTTATCTGTCGAGAAGCAGTTTCCTTTCTAAAAAACCTATTCATGTTTCGGCAAGGTTATATCGCCTCTCTACGAAGATGAGTCTTAAAGATTCGAACGGCCGAGAGAGAGTTCAAAGAGCGCCCGAGAGAGACAGAGATGCCCCGCCTCGTAGGTCAAAACAGTTTACAAAGGGTGCCCTCTCATCTGTTGGAAGTGTATCGCCGGTAATACAATGGTATCCTGGGCACATTGCAAAAGCAGAGCGTGCTCTCAAGGAGTCTATTAAGATGGTTGACGTCATCATTGAGGTCCGTGATTGTCGGATACCTATAGCGACTGCACATCCAGAGGTTTCAAAATGGGTTGGGAACAAGACCTGTGTCTTGGCGATGAATCGGGCGGATTTGGCCCCTGTAGCAGCTCGTTCAGATTGGAGACGCCATCTTCAAGAGAGTGGCGAAAAGGTACGCTTTGTGGATGCCAAACAAGGCCGCGGCGTAAGAGAGCTCAAGAAACTCGCTATGGAGGCGAGTTCTGGCGTAAACGACAAACGCAAATCTCGGGGACTCCTTCCACGGGCTGTGAGATGCCTCGTTATTGGCTATCCGAACGTTGGAAAGTCGGCATTGATAAATCGTCTTGTTGGCAGGAGGAGTACCAAGTCTGCCAACAAACCAGGTGTAACTCGTAATTTTCAATGGGTTAGGATCTCTGACACTATTGAGCTACTTGACATGCCCGGAATTATTCCAGCTAAGTTTATCAGCCAAGATACGGCTTTGCGGTTAGCAATATGCGATGACATAGGTCAGGCTGCTTACGACACACAATTAACAGCGTCGCTCATGATTGATGAGCTCAAACGGGTATCTACAAACTTTCCAGGGTATTTCGATTTTGAATTGCTAGAGAAACGATTTGGCGTGAGCGCCCGCGATATGTCGGGGGATGAGTTTTTGTATCGAGCATCGGAAGCATTATACAACGGAAATGCAGAGAGGACAGCCGTTAGACTTCTCACAGAATTTCGATCGGGGGTGCTGGGACCAGCTGCCCTTGAATCACCGGCGATGCTTAATCTTCCTAGCAGGATGTCGTGACGGAAAGCAGTACCAAGCAAGATTCGGATTCATGGTCGCAGTGAACTTTTAACTGTTCTTGAATGCTGGGGCTAGAAGAAGGAAGATGTTGTGTCCCTTGTACAGTTACTCATGGTAAGGAATGTGATGTATACCAAGAAGCTCTTAGGCCAGACCAGAGGCTATTCCGCATTAGTGGTTTGTTGGGATTCTTGTCATCGTCATCACGACTCGTCCTCTGGTCTGCATGACTTGGGTGAACAAAGAGCTTTACTATTACTTTCAGTCGTTACACTTCAAATGCTTGAGAGTTGGGAACTTAAAATTTCGCTGAGAATGGTATGTGGTGCATAACCTTTCCTTCTTGACGGAACCATTCTGCGATGAAGCAAATGCCACACTAATAGTTTCGTGCTCCTCTATTTCTGGTCATATGTACATGGGAAGAAAGTAATCTTGGTATTGTTACGGGGTAGGAGGCCGTCGATCACCTCCAGGAGAGAAAGAAGCTGCATTCATCAAATTGCGAATCGAAGGGAGGTGAGAAATCCGTGGAGATTGAGGCAAGTTAGGCTTGTCGATCAGTGAGCGAAAGCTGCTCGAGGGCTCGGGCTTCAGAGGCATGAATTTCGGCTTGTTCTCTTGCTTGAGGGACGATGGGATGGTCGATACTATGCTCCCCTGAGAACACTGCGGTCGTGGAGACTCAGTAATGCTCAACCCGGGAACCGACTGTACCTTCGACTTCTCTAATTGAACCCTGGCTTGGCGAATTGGATTAACCAGTACTTCTATTCTCTCCACAGTGAGTGGATGCCCCATTTCTGCTTCACTCTCCATCTTTTGCAGAACATAGAGGCCTCCAACAACTTTACCGAAGACAGTATGCGTACCATCTAAGTGTGATGCTGCATCAAAGCAGATAAACCATTGACTTCTGTTTGTATCTCTCCCTGAATTGGCCATTGAAACAATTCCAGGGGCATCATGGCTCAAATTGGCTCGAATCTCATCCTTTACGTAGCCGCCCCAAGCGCTTTCGCCACCGTCACCCTTTCCGGTTGGATCCCCCGTTTGAGCAATAAACCCGGGAACCACTCGATGCCAGGTTAAACCATCGTAATATCTCCTTTCAGATAGTGTCAGGAAATTGTCACAAGTAGTGGGCACTCTGTCACAGTGAAGTTCAATATTCAGATGGCCGATATTAGTTACTACTCGAACGTAACCTTTTCCCTTCTTACCCTTTCTAATTTTCTTGTACACTAGCTTTCTCTCCTCCTCTTCCTTTTTCCGGTGATAAAATCGGGCCATTGATATTTGCGGGTCCACAGGCTGCTGTACCGCTCGTTGAGCAGAAGAGGGCTGCGCCCCAAAACGAGGTTTTTTGGCAAGTGGAGACTTGTGAGTTGACCGTCTCGCCATGCGCTTCAGGTTGTTCTGCGGACCCCTTGATGCTTCCGGAGGTCGAAATGAGGGCTTAGCTTCCATATTCATGTCCGTGATCGTTACATCAGCTGCACATGGGTCAGGCCGGCGCATACTTTCAAGCGGGCGGTGGTATGTTTGAGAAACCTGGCTATGTACTGGGTGAACCGCGGGGGGATGCAGCCCAGTGGATGGTACGCGGGTATGTTGGTGAGTGTTAAACAAGGAGGAAGGCGGGGAAAGGCGCATGGGAATGGGAGTGGAGTCAGCTAGGGCCCGGAGAGGCTTACGAGTACCTGGAACAGGTTCGTGGGCGGAACTGGCCGGATGAGGCGGAAGAGACTTGAATTCTATTGGAGGCACAATGCCCTGCGCAGAGAGCGAAGGCAAAGATGGAGTAGAGGCATTGGGCGAAAGGCTGTGCCGGGTTATGAAAGGCGGTGAAGGCAAAGTGTTTGCGGACCGTGGGGGACAGGTAACATGCGATAGAGCTTGGTGAGGCACATTGAGATCACTTGCAAGCCAAACGTGCTGCTCAGGATCATACAGGACTATGATATCGTTCATGGTGAACGGCGTATTATCCACGAGATCGCGCATAGTGCGCGGATGCAAATTAAGCTTTTGTACGGCGGCATACGAGTAGACACGCCCTGTGGTGGCAATGACGACGACCTTGATAGTGCCATCGAATATCTTACGCAGAACTGGGCAGCAGTAACGACGCGTGAGCAGGTCATGTGTGAAGGTGAGTGGGATGAGTTGGTGCGGAGAAAGAGGACGACCGGTTATCGGATTAAGCCCTGTTCGACTGCTTAGCTGCGTGATGGCAGCGCATTCGAACACCATGCCATCGCGCGACGCCACGGGGTTTGAATGCGGCGTCAGCGAGATGGAGCACAGATGCAGAGCAGCGCGCTGCTCCTTCCTCTTTGTCACGACATGTGCTCCCTCCATCAGTGACGGAGAAACCGTCGCAGCGCAGCTAATTCGCAGTCGATATGGTGGGAGAGGAGCGCGTCGCAACACCCACGAAGTCAAAACAACGAAGCGTAGTAGGGTGTAGAACGACGACGCCTGCTTTATCGCAGGACGGTGGCGGACCGCTCCCCGTTACGTAGAGCAGGTCGAGATTACAGTGCTCAGGAGCGCACGCTGTATAGGTTCTCGCCGGAGAAAATCACACGGCGAAATTGAGAGCTGACGTTTTTGCTAGCTGGAGATCGCACGGGCGCGTGGAGCGCCAGGTTCCGTACAGTCAGCCGCCGTACACGACTTGTTGTCGCAACAGCTCGGACGGGCGAAATGCTTTGGTCGGGAATAGGTATGTAGAAAGGGGGCAAGAAAATGAGTGAGATGGTGGTCGATGGCGACGAGAGGACTATGGTGAAAGAATTGGCGATGGGACAAGTTTACACAGCGGTGGTTATTGGGGCTGTGCACCTTCACGAGACTGGAGGCAAAGACAACTGTGGCCACGGGGCGGGGCGCGAGGTCGGGGCGGGGGCTGAAGGTGGTTAAGCGGTGGTTTGCCCGTGATGACATGGGGGTATCTCCAAGTGCTTTTTGTTTGTTTCTGAACGGGGGTAGTCTGTTGTACCACAACAGACGACCGACAAATTTATGGCGAAGATATTCTCATATTTGGCATGTCGTATCGGCCCGTTTGGTTGTCGACACTGCTGGCCTAAAAAGGCGACGTGTAGGACTTGACTAGAAACGGACCGCACAGAATACGCCCGGCAAGGGCCAAGACAAAGATCTACGGCGGGTATCCCTTTATCCCCCTATATGAAGAAATAGATGGAAGCGGCGAAGATGTGCTTGATGAGACAAACGACACGCCGCCAAATTGGCGTTATTCGCTGACAGTGGCGACCCGGAGATCTGTCTTGGGAGTCATTTGAAAGCAAGTGGCGCCTAACGCGCGCACAGCGTTCAGCGGCAGTTGGTAGTGGCCACGAGAACGATTATGAGCGACAGCACTGTCCGAACTGTATTGGTGCGAGCAGATGAAGTGGAACGCCTATCAACTCGGGCGCAGTGGAGGATGACTTTGCTGCGGCATAGTGGCGCGCTCGAGGAAATATCTAAGCTTGGAAGGAAAAAAGTTATCCTTATAGATACCCAGTGACATTCTGAGTATGTTAGTTTGTGCACCCTCGCGGCGACCGGAAGCTAACTGTCGAAGGTGTAATTCTCCTCTCTGCCCCCATCTCAACTCGCAAGTCCAATCACAGAGGCATCGATTCGCAGGCCCAATCAAAAGCGCGCCGGTGCCACGTCATGTCCCCAACCACTTTCTAGTATCTACTCGCAACAATGCACATTTGTTGCTCCCCCCAACGCACACGGGAACACGTGGAACTCGTGCACAGTTGTCATACTGTGGAAACTCACAGTCCAAACTGGTTCCATTTTCTAGAAAGTTTCCGCTTTCACATAACTTTCACATATCTTGCATCTTTTTCCTGTCGAAATCAGCAAAATGTAAAAAAGTCTCCAATCAACACCCGAGACATGGGGCTATGGCTTTGACCGTCGCCGGCGGTGACCGCCGCGCTTCTTCACAAAAGCTGCGTCGACCCACATCGAACTTCCGCCCTCTGATCTTCAATCAGACCTGTTCCGTTCTTTCGAACGAGTGGTTTTTCCATCATGGGACGACGTAAGTTTTCTCGCTACCGCTGCTACGATTCTGCATCGACTGCAATCAATTCACGGCTTTAGCGCCCAAATCGCGGCCGAAAAAGCCGTGTTTGCGCCCTCAAAGCATCCGTTGAGTTACTGACTGCGATCCTTTTCCATATTGTTTTGTTGCGTTTATCTGCAGGCCCGGCGCGGTGCTATCGCTATTGCAAGAACAAGCCGTACCCAAAATCCCGCTACTGCCGTGGTGTCCCGGACCCTAAGATCCGTATCTTCGACCTAGGACGCAAGAGGGCCGGCGTCGACGAATTTCCCTTTGCCGCTCATCTCGTCTCAGATGAGAAGGAACAGCTGTCATCCGAAGCTCTTGAAGCTGCGCGCGTCGCTTGCAACAAGTACATGACCAAATCATGCGGAAAGGAAGCGTTCCATCTTCGAGTGCGCGCACATCCGTTCCATGTCTTGCGTATCAACAAGATGCTTTCGTGTGCTGGTGCTGATCGACTGCAAACTGGTATGCGTGGCGCCTTTGGAAAGCCGCTTGGTACTGTTGCTCGTGTTAAAATCGGCCAGACACTCCTTTCGTTGAGAACTAAGGAGAATAATAAGGCCCATGCTCTTGAGGCGTTGCGTCGCGCGAAATACAAGTTCCCTGGAAGGCAGAAACTCTTCATTTCTAGCAAATGGGGATTTACCAAGTTTTCTAAGGAGGAGTATTTGGAGCTCAAGGAGCAAGGTCGTATTATCCCGGATGGATCGTATTGTAAGGTCGCTTCGAACAAGGGTCCGATTCAGGCGTTCTAAATTGGATGAGATTGACGTGCAATGAAGCAAATAAAACTGATCAAGTCGCGTAAGCTCTGTTATGATATTTGTTTTTAGCGATTGTAGTCGTGTTGAGATGCAATTCCATAACGTGCGCCGATATTTTGGGCTGGCACATGGCTTCATCTGTTTGCGAGTAGTGAAATCATCGCTGAGGCAAAAGGCACCAGTTGGTGCTTACTGAGACTCTCGAACCACTTTGATTTGTGTTTCCCACCCCTTTAGTCGCCCAAGAGGCTTCTTTTTTGGTGCAGCTAGGCTGTGATTGCGACCCAAAATGGGCATGGAGAGGTACCCTTGTCGTTTGTTGAGTGTGAACTGGGGACCAAAGCGGCTCGATGCAGGTTGCGTGAGCCCATGGCAAGTGCTCCAGAACACTACCAGAAAATGCATCCGTTCCAGCTGCAAATCCTGAGCATGCTGGATTGACGAAAGCGCATCGGTGTGTGTTACGCCTGGCACAGCTCGATGCCACACTGGTTTCTTCACACACTCGCCGCAAACGTCGTAAACCAAGGGCCGCCGGCATGCAGGAGTCTGTGTGGTTGTCGGCGAAGCAAAGAAGCAACGCGGGCACTTGCACGCCTGCCAATGTGTATGCGCATTTTTGGGGTTAGAAGGCTACTGCAGTTTCATAGGTTCATTGATAAAAAAAAAAAAAAATCACTATCACACGATTGTGCCAACTGACCGATGGCGACTTGGGGCGCGTCATCTCGGGTAACGGGGCCAGCGTCGTTGCAATCATTAGTTGGGGTGTGATCTATTGAAGATTGAAGAATCGGCGGTGACGAAGAAGCAAGCGAAGCGTCAAGCGCGATCGACGTAAACAAGAAACGGTTGATTGACAGCCATGGAAAGCGTGGAAGCTGAGACGCACTTTGCACCGTCAATTAGCACGGAGGAATTGGACAAGCTAGTTGCCGAGGCTGACAAAGCTAAACTAAAAGCGTACGTAATTGGAAACAGAGAATGGGCGTATCGCTGTATGATCTGAAGAGTAGAAGAAGAAATAATGAAGTAACTAACACTAACAGTTTGAATGGATTCGGCAGTTACGCTCCATACTCCAAGTTTCGCGTGGGCGCAGCACTATTGGCTTCCGACGGCACCATATACTCCGGGGCAAACGTGGAGAATAGTTCGTAAGTAAGCAAAACAAGGGAGACGCGGATGGAACGGTAGGCGGCACAAGGGAAACTAACATGGGTTTGGAACACAATGCGGTACTGTACATAGGTATGGATTGACGGTTTGCGCAGAACGCTCAGCTGTGTTTCATGGAGCTAGTTGTGGGGCACGTTCATTCCGAGCGATTGTTGTTACAACAGACATAGCAGAGTCGTATGTATATCCTTGCGGGGCTTGTCGACAGGTGATGTCCGAATTTGGAAACTTTGATGTGTACTGCTTGAGACCGAATGGGAGAATTTGTCGCACTACGCTGAGTGAATTGATTCCGTTTGCGTTTTCTCCTAGAGACTTGAGCAAGGGACAAGGAAAAGGCGAGGATGAAGAATGAGAGCTAGCGTGAAAAATAAAATATGTTTCTGTAGGTAAATGGGGCGTAGAGTACAGAATGAGTTGCGAACGGTAAGGTAAAAAAAGCAATTATTTACGGGGCGTTGGGAGACGCGAACGTGGCGGTGAGTGTGCGTGACGGAAGCATTGACGAGACAGCGCGAAGCGCAAGATCAGTCGGACGAAAAGAAATGCGTGGAATCGCAGACAAGGACAAATGGTTTTTTTTTTTGTTTACGACGAGTGTGAATTGTAGTAGACAAGGAGCGAGGGAGGGTGCGATGCACTACAGCATAGTCAGCATGACGGATGAGGCAGATTTAAACAATGTGGAATGGAGGTTTGAGGCATGGAAGGGAAGAACGTCACTCCACGTTGACAGAGGTGGCGGACGCGATTAATCTTTTTTTTTTTTTTTTCCAAGCGGACGGATGCTTTTATGCGTTGGCGCGCCAAAAGCACACCATACATTGTGAAGGTGGCAAAAAAGAGGTACGCTCGAGAGGTGGACACAAAACGTGACTGCTTCACAGCCCCCACGGCTAATTATAGCTATGCGCTCCATCCGTGTGCACGCAACCAGCCAGCGCCTGTTCCACGTGTCCACACGCCGTACAACATGCCGCCACACTACTTTTGCGCTTGGGCGCGCGGAAGGCGTCACACGATGAATGCGCCCGGTCGGCGCGCGCGCGCGAGGTACCGCCCCGCTCATGATGCGTCCGCCGTCGCCGTTGCCGCCGCCGTCGCCGCTCCACCACACGGTGAGCGCCGTTGTGCCGACGGCGCGCTCGCGCGACGCGCTGCGCGCCCTTCTGGCGCGTCTCTGTAGCGCGGCGGCGCGCTTTCCGCTGCTCAATCTACACGCGTGTCACATGTCTTCGCGCATCGTGCTGCCGTGTGAGCGAGACCATGATGACCATCCACACGCCGCCGCCGCCGCCGCCCCCGCCCCCGTCGACGCTGCGTTTTGTGCGCGTACGTTTGCATCCTCACCTACCGTCGTGTCCGTGTGCGCTTTGTTTGTTGCCCGCATTTCACCCACCCCAGATGGTCAGCTTGTTGTGGTGTGCGGACACACGCGTGTGTCTCTTGTTGTGGCGCCGCCTCCGATGCCGCATTTGAGAGATGCGCTTGTGTTCATTTCCGAGTGGCGCTATATCCCAGCCGGTCATTTCGAAGTGTTGTCTAGACATATTCATCCGCTCACGCTGCCTGTGCAAATCCCGTCCTACAGTGTAATCTCTCCGTCGTTATGCGAATCATCAACGCGCTCGCACCATCGCCTCAATCTGGCCGCCATCGTCGCCGCCAAGTCGCCCGTCATTGCGCGCTCCAACTTTCTTGTGGAGCTTTGCTTGAACAAGCTCGCAGTAACGCTTGTGTTTCGGCACGACGCTGTCAAATGGTGGCCGTTCGTCCACGTCCATCGTCATATCATGGTGTCCAACCTTCGAGTCAAAGTGTTGAAAAAGTACAATAATCGTCATGTGCTATGCACCTGCGCCAACTCCTCTGTTTACGCTGTACCGCGTACCACCGCTGTGCCGCGTACTACCAACAAGCGCGCGCGACCTACGTCGCCGCCGCCGTCGCACGCCGCCGTCGCCACCTCCGAAACGCGCGCGCAAGCAACAGTGCCCAAACTGGTCACGTACGAGGGGCACGTCACCGACGTGGCCGCCAACGGCACCATCACGTTGGACGAAAAACTCACACTTCACCTTGGACCCGCACAGCCGCGCGCGCTGGTGGCTGCGTTGCGGCCAGGAGCCACAATACAAGTTCATGCCGCAGTGGTGTATCAATCGCCCCAGTCCATCGCCCTATTCCCCACCGCGCGCTGCACGCTCTCCGTGTTGTACTTTGGGGATGCGCACGCAAACAGTGCCAACATGTTGCACAAGGCGAGCTGTTGGCCGCTGCTGTGGATGCGTTGGCCGTGCACTCTCATTGCGTGCGCGTACGATGTGTACACGGCACTTTGCTCAAAGTTTGGGCGCTGGTTGGCGCTCACCGCCTCGGACTTGGATCGCTGTTTGCTGGGCACCAGCAATCACACTGGTTTGGTGCAGTACGTTATGCATGTGCACACTGGTGTAGAACATGTTTTGAAGGTAGCGGCGTCAAAGAGACGTGATTTTTATAGCGAGTTTTTTCATCCGCTTGCTGCGTCCAAACCAGATGAGCTCAACTGCTGCTTTGTTCCCACGCTTGCGCACGTCATCAAAGGCGTTCAAGGTATGTGGAAACAGTTTTTGTTGGCGCAAACCACAATGGAAGAGGCGCAGCACCAGCAGGAGCGGCTCAACGGCAGGCAGTACAAGACGCGCATGTTTGGAAGAGGTGATCTTTATGACATGTTGTTGACACTTGGGCTCGGTACAATCATTGGCGCGCCGCATGCTGGTCGAATGGCTCTTGTGGGACGCTTGCAATGCCAGAGTGATCGTTACGGTGGCGCGCTACTTTTGAGCGATTGTACTGCTCGTGTGCATGTGGTGTGCGTGGGTGACGTGCAGGCGTGCATGCTGGAGGCCATTATCTCTGTACAGCAGTTTGACATTGTGGTAAACAGTTGTGCGACGGAAGACATGCACACTCTCATTACATTTGTATTTCACGCGCACGACGTCAAGGTGTTGGTGGACGGCCCGTACGTGGACGTGGATACGAGCAGCGCGGCGCGTCAACAAGGCGAGGAGGGTGGCGGCGGCACATGGCGCGAAACGGCTTCGAAACAGCTATCAGCGAGCAACGCGTGCGACGGCGACGACGAGGTGCAGAGTGTGCACACACGGCGCGCGGACGCGGTGTGGGCGTGCGTGTTTGTAGAGGGGGCGCGCTTCGAAAACGGCAGCGCGACGATTGACGGACGGCTGCTGGCGTTTCGCAGAGGGGCGGGCAGCAAGTGGTCGGCGCTGGACGAGGACGGCGAAGGCTTTTGGCGGGTGGCGTTGCGCATCGCGGGCGCGGCGTTTGTGAGCGTGTGCGCGGCGACGGTACGCGAGGGCAGAGTGTACTCGGTGCGGTGCTCGGGGCTGGACGACGTGGGGGATGTGCGACGGTTCGTGGGGTCGGGCGGGCGGGCGGCGGTGGGGCGGGGGGGCGGGGCGCTGCGGCTGCGGAGCGTGGCGGAGGGGGGCGCATTGGTGGAGCGCGTGGAGGCGGAGCAGTTGGAGGGGCTGGAGGGGCTGGAGGGGGGGAGGGCGCGGTACGTGACACGGGCGGTGGGATGGTTTGAGGAGCGCGCGCGGGGGGGGGTTGGGAGCGAGTTGTGGAAGGTGTATGGGATGGGGATGGAAGGGGGGGACGAGGAGGAGGTGAGCGTGGTGGCGACGGTGGCGGAGCTGTGGGGGTGCGAGGAGGACGGCGTGTGGTGGGTGGTGGCGCGATTGGTAGACTGCGAGCTGGGCGTGTTCGACGTGCAGCTGTGGGTGCACGGAGGGACGCGCGCAGCGGCGGCGGCACGCGCGCTGGCCGAAGGCATGACGGTGGAGGTACGAGCGACGCGCGTGGTGCGCGGCGTCGAGGGGGAGGTACGACTAGTGGCCACGTCAGCATCGCGCATGGAAATTTACACCGTGGCACGTGTGGGGCGCGTGGCGCACACACACGCTGAGCACGTGGCGCACGAGTGGCAACCACGACAAGGGCCACAGCAAAATGACGGCGACGTGTTGCGCGCAACGCTGCGACGCGTGGGACGCGTGTGGACGACGCAGCTTGGCGACGGCGCACTGGCGCAGCAAGTGCAGCGGCGCGGGTGGTGTGGAATTGTACGCGTGTGGCACGCGCGCGTGACGCGCGCGTGGCACGAGCGTGGACGAGCGTGCGCCAGCGCGCTACTGGATGACGGTAGTGGCGTGGTGGAGGCGCGCTTGGACGCGGCACAGCGTGAAGCGCTGTTTGAAGGTCGGCGCCAATGCTTGCCCGATGGACGACTTTGGGTGGCCGTGGTGGCTCATTCGCCGCGTCGCTTGCATCGCGGCGCGGACGTTCGTAGTGTGCGAGTGGGAGCGCGCCGTTCGACGGGGGTGTGGACGTTGTGCAAACGTGGGGGCGATGATGAAAGTATGGGGCGCGTGAGGATTACGCGCGTGCTGCGCGTTGGACATGAATTGGGCGTGCGAATTGGACTGGCGGAATTGGACAAGTGAGTTGTGTGTTGTATTTGGTTGTTGGATTAAAACTATGCGGTTTGACCGGCTAGTGATGTGTCCTGGGCGCGCGGTCGCGGCGGCGGCGATAGCGATGCCATGAAGGCGGCGGCAGCGGCGGCAGCAGCGGCAGCAGCGGTGGCGGCGGTTGCGCCGGATGAGACAGATGGGTGTAGATGCGACGGCAATTGGAGCGGCAGATGATGCGCGTGAGGCAGATGGTGTGCGCTGCAGGCGTGGCGCGACGACGCCTTAGAGCGGTCTGATCGCGAGCTAGGCGCATTGGGACGCTTGAATGGCGGACGCTTCATTTGTATTGTTTTTCTTTTTTGTTTTGTGCTTTTGTTTTCGCACAACACCGAAATGCACTGTGGCCTCGAAAGCGACAATGACACCAAAAGTAAACAAGGGCACACCAACGGCGGATGATGATGATGAAACAGAGACTGACTGTGTCGAACACACAATGTGACGACCACTTTGAACCGGCTTTCCGTGGCGGTGGTGGCGGGCGGCGCTTATGTAGCGGAATTTTTTTTTTTACGGACGCGCCATAACAAAAAGAGAAAAAAAATGACGCCCAATGACGCGCGCGTTTCTTTTGGTGTCGTCGAGACGCTTCTATTCTCACGCGGGAGCGAGCGCGCAGACGCGCAGACGGCGCGGGGGGCGCGTCGACGATGCTCGGGGGGGATGAGGGATGAGGGATGAGGGATGAGGGATGAGGGCTGGGATAAAAATAGCGAGGCACGTGGCACGCACGATGGGGGGTGATGTTTCTTTTTTTTGAGGCGCTTTTTGGTCGCGCGCGTTACGTACACTTTGTGGCGAAGACGACGACGATACGGCGTTATTTTACGTGGATTGCTGTCAAAGCGTCGGTTGCTATGACCGGTGTTACACAAAACTTTTGAGATTTGTTTTGAGCAACACGTTGCAGACATTGGCACAGCACTGTTTTGCTTGCAGTCGGTCGGGGGGGGGGGGTAAGGTTAAAGCAATTGATTAGCAATTGCTTGCCTACAGTAGTTTGGTTTGCAATCAATCAAGCTTGACTTACGTCATTGCTCCTCAACTGGTAATTACTTGGACGGTGGCGTAATTGATACAATGACGCATATGTGGGTGGTTCAGGAGACACTGGCACTCACACACGCCCAAACAGCACACGCCCCAAACAGCGCGACAATACCATGCAGTTGCGCATACCAAGAGTGCTTTCTCTCCCCGCACCGAAGCGAACGTGTTTCATTGCTGCTCGCTGCTGCACGCTGCAGTGTACGTGAAGGGGGGGGGGGGGGGGGGGGGGAGGGGAAATGAATTGTGAAAAAGGTAGTGGCTGCCAAGAAATGGTCGCGTTGGGGGGGGGGGGGGGGGTATGCAATTTGGGGCGACTCCAACGCTTGTATCTACAGTTTGTATGTAAAGTGTGACTGACGGCAGTGGTAGTGGGGGCAGCGGAAGCAGAAGCAGCAGCAGCAGCAGCAGCAGCAGCAGCAGCAGCAGCAGCAGCAACGAGACGTGTTAAACAATGGCTCCACAAAAAGGGGAACAGCAAACAAGAGGCATCGGAAAGCGTGTGTTGCCGAACCTTGGACTGTGCATGGCGGCAAAAGTAACACAAGCCCAAACATCCACACACACGCTCGTGTGGGTGCGCTTTGTTTCACTTTCACATTCGATTTCACCTTCCACACGCGCCGTCACAATCATTATCCCTAACTGCGTCGTCGTGAGTTTGCCACGCTTCGTGTGTCTGCCCTGTTACGCACCTGACTTGGAGGAGGAAAAGAAAAAAGAAGAAAAAAAACTGGCACTGCGACAAGACATGGCGCATGGCGCACGAGCATTTAATTGTTTGTTTGTTTGTTTAAAACGATTACTCACGCGCGGTGGATTGACGCACCCAGTCCAAGTACGCGTCGTTTCCATCGGTAACGGCGTGTACAATAAGTTCGGGCACTTGATACGGATGAAGCTGAATGAGACGCGCGCGCAGCGCGTGTACCAGAGAAGCGCGCGTCTTCATCAGTAACAACAGCTCGGAATCCGTAATCACCTTATCCTGCCACCGATACGTGCTACTCACGCCGCGCACGACGTTAACACACGCCACAAGTCGTTCCTCCACCAGCGCGCGCGACACTGACGCCGCAACGTGCTCATCAGGCACAGTGGACACAGCCATCACCACAGCAGCCGTGCGTTGGTTCGACTGCGTACTCACGCCGCGCGCACTGTCGCAAATCAATCAACAAATCAATCAGTCAGTCAGAATGGAACGAGGAAAAACGCAAGCAGTGTACATCATCAAGCGCACCTCAGCGTGGCTAGCAGTAGCGTGGCGACGACGACGACGACGAAAGCGTACCTCATGACGCAACCACAGTTGTTTGCGCAATGTGCTTGCAACGCGCTGCGATTGGCGACGGTTGCCGTCGAGGAGCGTTCCACACGCAGTGCCGCCGCTGCTGCAAGACGCTGTGCCACACCCACAAAGCACGGATCGCGCAGCGCCATGGCGTGCCGCCGCCGGGGAAAGCTGCGGGTGCCCGCCACTGCATAATAATACTCTCTACTACTGCCCTCTTCACTTCGTTGCAATTCGAGACGCGCCGCGCTTGACAGTGCACGCTGACAGTAAACGCTGACAGTAAACGCTGACAGTAACGCTGACAGTGCACGCCGACAGTCAAATGCTTGCAGTGCAGGTTGACAGTAAATGCTGACGGTAAATGCTGATAGAAACAGCTCACAGGGCGTGCCGTTGGTTGACAGCTTTTGTGCGGGTACGGTAACGTTGGTACCTTCGTAACTTTCTCTACTGCAGTAGTGTACAATGCAACCTTTTTCGCTACACGCTGCGTACGTTGCGTAACATGCACCCGCTCGGTAACGTCCCACCACCACCACCACCACCAAGTCGGTCCGTCGCCCATCGCCAGCACCATGGCGCCCAAAGCGCACGACGACGCGCACGACCACGTGCACGCGCAACCCGCGCCCGACGAGCTGCGACGCGCGGCGTACGGCGACCTACACGACGTCGAGACGCAGGCGCAGCGACAACGCCACTCGCACGACCAACAAGTAGGTAGGTACGCAGCCAAAGCCCCCCACTCCCGCCCAGCGATGCGCGTGTCTGACGCGTCGTCGTGCCCCCAAACCCCCCATGCCAGACCGTCTGCGCCGCGAGAACCAACTTCTCAAGGACGAGCTACGATGCGCGAAGCGCGCGCTGCGTGTCGCCGCCAAGCAACGCGCCGTCTTGCTACACAACCTCTGCGCGCTGCTGCGCACCGCGCGTCGCGAGGCCGCGCGTCGCCTTGTTCTCACCCCCGTTCCGCCGCAGCCGTCGTCGCCGCGGTGAGAGGGCCACGCGGCGCGCGGCACGGGAGGCAGCGGCGTCGACAAGCACGCCCGCACGCACGTCGCACGTGGCGCGCGCCTGGTGGACAGCGCCACGCAGCGCGCCCCAAACGCTGCCTTAACGTAATAAAGCCGACGCTATTGACGCTGGTCTGGTGTCGTTGCGCGCGCGTCTCCGTTATCCTCACACACACAACTTTGGCAGTCGCGCGTGTTGCCTTTGTTGCTTGCTTGCTATTGCTGTTGCTGCCCGACTCGCCATCTTGCCACCCGCCGTTCGAGTCGCTGCGCGTGCGTGCGACGCGTTGCAAATGCCGCCGCCGCGTGTTTTTTTCCGCCTCTTTTGAGTATTGTTTGCTGCCTGCGCCCGCTCGTCACGCCCACACCGCCCCTTCCTTCTGCTGTGTCTTCCCTCCCACCTCCACCCACCTTCGCCCACCTCCGCGTCCTCCCTCCCGTCCTCCCTCCATCCTTCCCCCCCCCCCCCTCCGTCCTCGCCGCTCTTCACCGCCCCGCCGTCTGCGCCCACATCCGCCGCGAGACTCCCCCACCCTTTACCGCCTTGCGCCAAACTGCAATCATTCCCCCGTTCCACGTATCATGGGCGCCGCGCCATCCACCGACGAACAACACCATCCCAATTACACTCACCGCCACAACTCCTCCACCTCCTCCCCGTCGCCCTCCTCGTCCGCCCTGCCCTTGCAAACGCTCCCTCAGTCGCGTCGCACTCCCACCGACCTCCACATCCCCCACCAGAAACGACTGGCCAAGCGCCAGATTGAGGTCTACTTTCGCGACTTCTTCAGCCTCTACCATGACCGCGAGCGCGTCATGGCCCACATCGACCACGAGGCCCACCGCGGTCGCATCGACGAAACTACCCGCCTCCGCCTGCGCAAGGAACAGTTCATGCGCGAGCTCCAGTACATCCGTCGCAAGCGCAAGCCCATGAGCATCTCCAACTACCACATCATCCGCAAGATTGGCCAGGGCAGCTTTGGTCAAGTCTTTCTGGTCCGCGATCTTTACAACCGCGAGTTGTACGCCATGAAAAAGCTCAGAAAGACCGATATGATTTGCAAGCGTCAGGTCAACCACGTTTGGCTCGAGCGCTTTGTTCTCGCCTCCGTCGGAGAGCACCCGCTCGTCGTCAAGATGCATTACAGTTTTCAGGACCAAAAACACCTCTACTTCATCATGGAGTACGTGCCGGGCGGCGACATGATGACCATGCTCATTCGTCGCGAGCACCTTCCCGAGTCGTGGGCCCGTTTCTACATTGCAGAACTCGTTGTCGCCATCGATGCCCTGCACAGGACCGGCATCATCCATCGCGACATCAAGCCCGACAACATCTTGTTTCGCAAGGATGGCCACATTTGCCTCTCCGACTTTGGTCTCTCCAAGAGTCTCATGCAGCCTTCTGATCGCCATCGTTTTGCAAATTCTGGCGCAGAGTATGTAAATACACCTAACTTCATTCAACACATCCGCCGCGGCGACGTCGATCTGCCCCTGGACAAGCGCATCACATTGTGGAAGGCTCTCGCAAAGGAGAGTGCCTTCTCGCGCGTCGGAACCCCCAACTACATCGCTCCCGAAGTCCTGCAGGACAACAGCTACTCCGAGTCCTGTGACTGGTGGTCCGTCGGCGTCATCCTCTTCGAGATGCTCGTTGGCT
The DNA here is from genome assembly GCA_030374765.1 of Agarophyton chilense. Classification (NCBI taxonomy): domain Eukaryota; phylum Rhodophyta; class Florideophyceae; order Gracilariales; family Gracilariaceae; genus Agarophyton; species Agarophyton chilense. Next base: position 1,209,261 of record JARGXX010000079.1, read on the forward strand.
ACCCCCCTTTCTGCCATAGAGACCCCACCCTGGTCACCGCCATGATCTGTCAGTGGCGCCAGTATCTGCATTTCCCCAGGGAGATCCCCTCCTCCAGACTCAGCGACCATGCCAAGCATTTGATTTGCTCCTTGCTTCGCGAGGCGCCGTACCGCCTGGGAGCGCGTCGTGGCCTGGAAGAATTCAAGGAACACCGCTTCTTTCAAGGCATCGACTGGGACAAACTCTCTGAAGCCCCAGCCCCCTTCATCCCCAACCTCAAGTCCGACACTGACACTCGCTACTTTGAGGACGACATCACCAGACAGCAAGTTGCGCAGCCGCACTCGCAAGGCACCGAAATGCGCCATTCTGCCACCGCCCCGCCCCGCAGAACCAACCAAGATGCACCCCTGCCGCGCAAACGATCCCTCAAACTTATATTTGACAGAAATACCGACGTGGAGTTCGTGGGCTTTACATACGTTCCAAGAAGCGTTGATCTTCTTGGAAATCGAAGCTATGGCCGTGGCCCTCAGCGCGATCTCTACAACAATTCGGCGCCGCCTCGCGCGGATCAGGCCTCGCCAATCACCGATGCGCTGTCGCTCGAAGTAGACCCCCCTGAAGCTATCGCTAGACCGCTTCGCTCTCCGCGCGGACCAGTGGCGGAGGCCGCCATTGCAAATGCTCAGGTTTCCACGCCCCACGACTCAGCACAGCCTTCCTCCAGGCGAAGCACACCTAGGCGCTTGTCTTCAGAGCCCAGACGACCATCCGCCGAGCCCTCTGCTGGCGTAAGGACGGGTCGCGTGCGATTTCGCGATGTGGACGTCCAGCGAAACTCAATGTCCAACGAGGCTGAACTGCACATCACCAGCGACGTGTCCTCCAACGGAAGCTATGAGCGCAGGGTTGCCGCTGATGGCTCCCGTGCCGTGCAGTTGGAGACGATTCCAGAGAGCCTGGAGCAATCTATGGCTTCCACCGCATACGACGAATTATTTGATGAAGAAATTGGCGCTTTGAGGGTGAGCGAAGAGGAGCTTATAGTGGACGGAACCCAATCTAGTTCGGAGCGAAGTAGACTCGCAGACCTGACGTACTCGCCACCAACGACGAACAGCCAAAGCTGTCTCTCGTTGCCGGACCTTGGTACGAAGCGTTCTCACATGGACCCGTCGATATACGAAGACGTAGACATAGAAGAGGAAGGAACAGAGCAGCGCAGCGCAGATGGTCTGGACAAAATACCCCACAACTTCGCGGATGGCGAGGCATCATCATCATCATCTTCTTCTTCTTCTTCTTCAAGCAAAGAAGAAGCTGAAGAAGACAAACAAGGAGAACAAGGGGACAACAGCAGTGATGGCATAATTCGACGTATGAGCAGATTGGTTCGAGAGGAAGACATCCCGGTCTTCAGCACCGCTGAGCGTAATTCAGAATCTCCCGGTTTCTCGGGAGAAGAGTCATCTGAATTCCCCAACGAAACTGAAGTGAATCATTTCCTCTATGAAGCATCGAGGGGCATGAACAACGCCGCGCGGGAACTTACATCCACTCCAAATAGTGATATACAAGCTGTTGTTCAGAGCGCAAAGGAAGAACTGAGCGGAACTGCTGCGAGGCTGGGGAGAGAACTAAAGCCAGACATTGGCACCAGCACGGCTAGTGATGATACCACTGACTTAGGGAACCGAACGGCCGAACTAAGAGAACCGGAAGACGCTCTCTTGCAACCTGACAAAATGTGGTCCTCAAAGCCACATCCGAGGACTACACACTGATCTGACTAACTGTTTATTGGCGAAAGGTGATATTGTTATTGCTAGTGCAAGTGCTATAGCAAAAGCGTTCGTGATGGAGAGGTCCGTGGTCTAATATCCAAGTGTATATATATATAAGTTGGCAATCTGGAAATAGAAGTTGTGAGCAATGTCTGTTAATCGTGCTATTGAAAACTCGAGAATCTGAGTCACGAAGGGCCAAGTGGAGGATTTGACGAAGCCCATTGAAAATGATTTGGTGCTGTCTCTTTCCGTGGTGCGTTTCGGTTTTTCATTTCTAAACAATATTTATTTCGTACGCCACGCGCGTCGTGCGGAGTGTATGAATCGACAGCAGAGGGGCGAGGAATATATAGCATAGAGAAATTAGAATGTTGTAGTGCAACGAGCTGGAAAGGTCGAAGGCTGCTGACACCTCTTCGACTATTAGGCAACTTTCTAAACATCGAAATTCGTCTTCTACGTCGTTTCTTATTCACCCAGCACTGGCAAAACGTATCCATCGAATCTTATGCTGCCCGAAAGCGTCATCTTTCACAGCATGCAATCGACAACAGCTTCAGGGCTGAGACGGCGTAGGCTCTCTGCAGCTCATGGGCCTGAATCCAAAACAACTGTAGTCCACTCGAATGAATCACAAAAAGACTATGAACTAGTACCGAGCATTACTACAGCAGTGGATCGTGTGCTCGAGAAGTGGACGTCAATTCTTAACGACATAAAGCAGCCCGGGCTCTCTTCGGCGACAGAAAAGGATGCTAGAACCACATTGGAATCTGTCGACTCCCTCTTGAGTAGAGATGAACAGAGCAGATTACACAACCGAAAAATGGATGCACGCAAGACTTTGTTTGTCGTGTTTGGGATATTCTGTCTCATGGTTCCGGCGTTGCTATTGTTCGATCGACTTCTTTCCATGATGCCCTATGCCAATCTCTTCGAGATTTTGAACTATGCTTCTCAAGAATCTTCTGCGGTTGGAAGAGTCGCACATGTGTGTGTTCATCTTTTGAAGATTGCGCGCATCCTACGTGCAAGAAATGAATCTAGCAACGGCGCCGTGGGTTGGGTTTCCTTCTCCCTGCTACTTTTTCTCTTGTGTCTTATTCGCTTTACAATTAGCCCACGACCAGAACTGTCTCACGAAACGAAAACGAAATTTTTACAAGTGCGGACTTTGATTCAAGACGCACTGAGCAAAGACAATGACGGTTCAGAGTAGCAACAAAACAGAGGAAACGGCGAAGAATGACGTTGTAAGAAAGAGAAAACAGCTGGTTTGGAAACATTCGTCTTAAGTTCTTTCGCAATTGTTCTTGTGCTTTTGTGTTCTGTCGAAATAGCTATGAATCGCAATTAGCCACCGTGTATCTTCCAGAAAGAAAGAAAGATACACATAAAAAAAGAAATGCTTTCAGGCTTCAATTCAGTTTCGACTAATGCCCTCATTCTGTGAAGAGGAATCACTCTAAAAGTTTTGTGTATAGAAACTAATCAACAAGTTTCGATATCATACCGATCAGAAAGGGGTTATTCGTCTTCACTTTCGTTTGCTTCGTCGTCTTCCTTGCAAGCTAAGAATATATTGCTACCGGGAAGCATGCCAACATCAGCTGGAAAACTACCTGTTATCAGGAGCCCGTTGTCAAGCAACATTCGAGAGTTGCAGTCTTCAATAAACCCGAACCAATATATAACCATCCCTGGGCCAAACCTTCCAAGATAAGAACTCACAGACGAAACATAATCCTTATTCAAAGTATACTCGTCCCCAAACTTCGCCTTACTGTCAATCCATCGAACCACCTTGTTGCGGAACAAAACAGGAACGTAGAGCAAAATGTCGGGAGTTTTGTGACATCCTCGTTTCCGCAGGTCATTCTCAGTTTCGAACTCAAGACCAAGATTCATCACCTCGTGTATGAGTCGGAGTTCATACTCAAGCCCGAGAGCAGTTCTCAATCGATCCATCCTTGGACTGCAGTGTTCGTCCATTTCTACACATAATTCCACATCGTCTCGTAAGCGCTCGTCCGTGATATTTGATGGATCACGCATAAACTGCGTTATTGATTTTCGATTCAAATCCAGATGGAGCTCCAACACTTTTCTTGCAACTAAGCTGGGAGACAGATTGAACCTCTCAGAAATCTCCATCAACGATAGTCCAGACTTGAACATTTCGACAAATGCTTTGCTATGCATTCGAACTAGATAAAACGTTTTCGCAACTTGGCGAGCGTAGAGCTGGTCATAAATGAGTGAAATCGTGTCATAGCCGATGTCCGGTTGTGCTTTGGCCAATGTAGATATGTCTTCCTTGCAACGAAGCAAAGAACAGATTCGCATCCATTCTGATGCTAACATTCAGACCGGGAAAAGAGAAAACTATGGAGACACACGAGCACGATGCTTTTTGAAGAGCGAAAAGAATTTATTTTGAGGGGTGTGCAAGAGCACGTGCAGTGGCGTAGTTAAAACACAACCCGTTTCACGATCTTCCTCCTTTGTTCTCTTATCCCAGGCCCAGCTTCAGACTCACGAGAAGGTTCCAAGTATGTTTTCGACATTCACAGCCCCACTGATCCATGTTTCCCGGGATGAACTCGCTCTGATAGTGCCCATTCTTTGAAAGCTACGAAGGTGCTCACAAAGCACCTTCGTAGCTGTCTTGCATGTTAACAAGCTTTGATTTGCTCGTTAACATGCAAGACAATGATCATTGGTAGCTGCACGCTTCAGTGGTTGAAAGAGCCGTGCACATGGGCGCAATGATTTCATTCATCATGCACATGGAGTCTAATGAGCATATTGTGGGCGCCAGCATTCTATCACAATCAAAGGAGAACTTTCAGATAAAGTTCTTTCTCTCAAGGAAAGCCAAGAACGTATTTGGCTTATGCCGTATCATATCATGCAATGATCCTCTATTTTTGTGCGGAATACTTCTAAACAGCTCTCTTCGTGAGATGCTTGTTAATGGACACCGATACGCAATATGTCGTTCTTCGCGTATGTCCCACAATTGCACCACAGTGATTTCTCTGCAATATATGACGCAACCGGGTGCAAGGATGGAACGAGTTCTTTGTAGAACTGAGCAAGAAAAACTTTGGCCCTTCGCGCACCCCTCACCTCCGGGAATAGCGGAAAAGCTTGTGGAAGAAGTTTCCGGCTTCTACTTGCCAACGGAAGCGCCTTTTAGCGTTCATCATGTTAGTGAGAACCGAAACTTATTCGCAATATGTATTTTTAACCCCTCTTTAGGGATTTGAACCCTTTCATTTCTAACGATTCTGTAATGGCTTAGAACCCATCCAATCCATACTTTTGTTTCTTGGCTGATGTCTCTATGAAACATGCTAGATTTTGTGAAATTGTTAACTGACGTGAAGTTGCCCTGTTGGGCGGCCATATTCTGTATTTGGCGGCTTCGCCTTCATACACGGGAGAAGTATTGGGAGAGCATCATTATGATTACACACGGTGAGATTTGTCGAATAGTTGGTTCAGCAGGGCTCATGCCATTCACCGCCCCGTTCAGTGTTTGCAAGGACCATTTTTATTCACCCACTTCTGAAACCTACCACAAACGGGAGTTCTTGTTTTCTTCGCGACCCCCTTTCTTAAGATTATATAGCTTACCGGATTGGCTGCAGTGTTCTAGGGAGCATCGTCAGAGAGTTATCTCTGGGCTGCTTGGGGTTTACTGTTTCCAAACTCTGCTTCACTGCCACCTCAGCATAACCCTTCGTCATGGCACTGCTACATGTTTTGCGACGAGCTTTATGAGGAATAATTAACTCTCCACCCCACGAAATTTGCTCTCGGACGGTCATATGGTTCATAGTCGTGTCCCGTAATCTACCTTTCAAGTGTCCAATATCATCGGCACCAGTAGATCAAGATTTGGAAACGAAAAGGCACTATTGCGGGCGGTGCCCTGTTTGGCAGGGCAAGACTTTGTTTCTCCTGGATCGCGAGTGGCTGTCTGTTGCAAGTTGTTGCCTTTCTGGGTCACCCATTCCGGCGTGGTAGCTGTGCAACGGAGGAAGGTTAGAAATGTATCAGAATCAAAGGATTCTCTCGAAGTTGCCGGCCGAAGTCCTGTATGCGTGGGGGGTCGGTTCTACGACGTCGTGTCCGTAAATTGGAGACTTTCTTCTTAGAGGGTTTTAGAAGACGAGGTGGATGTAGAACATAAACCACGCAGTTCACGGGAGCATGGTAGAACAGGATTCGAGAAAAACACCTGCATGGCTCTCCTGCTCGTTGGTGCAACGAAGGGCTCTGTAGCAGAAACGGCCAGGTGAGTAGTAAGTAGGCCAGAATGCGCAGTTCCAAGGCGGAGGACGGCCACTGGATAGGAAGGTATGTCCATGTTCACAATAGCCACAAAAATAGGGTCATCGCGAAATTCACTCTCACAGAGGTCTTGCCCCCACCCAAATCTTCAGGACACATTGTAATGCCACAATAAGGTATGTGCCAAACATATCTCCTCTTTAGGAATGTGATGAGTCTATTGCCCATTGTCACTCGTGAATGGGGTTCGGATTGTAAGGTTTTCTGAACCGCAAAAAGAAATTGCATATTCAACACTCACGATTCTACAATGTCTGCTTCAAAGCCTTGAAGCAAAAAGCAAAGAATCGCATTTGAACCATATCTTGAGTAAACACGTTTTCAAAAGACTAGGATCCAAATAAAACCATCACAAGGTGTGTCACAATTAAGCAAGTACAAATATTTCCATGCAACGGTACATGTTGAAGGATGTATTTCACGTCACGGGACTTCGTACTTCATGGATATTCTCGCTGCATACCGTTTGAACCGCGATTTGCTAAGCCCGCGGCCCTACGACGCTACAGGGAAGCATAAACGCGATCATGGTTCTGGTGTAAAAAAGCCTCTGGTGCGCCTCACTTTCCAATCCTCTTCTGAACAGTCCAACTGGTTCAGTTCATGGATGCTCATCTTGAATCCAGTACGTCACTGTTCTTTCCCTCGGAAACAGTCGACCAGAATTGTTTCAGAAGTTCTGCTGTCGCAAACGGCTGCTCCAATGGAACAAAATGCCTTGCGTCGTCAATATGAAAAAGTTGTGCGCCAACTCGTTCAGATATCTCTTTCGCGATTTGTTGAAAATCGTCGCTGTCATTCTTTCCAACGGCAACCAGCGCAGGAACTTGAACCTCTCCGAGTCTCATACGTAATGGATCCACATCCGAGAGTTGAGGGGTGACAGGATCAGCCATGAAGAAATGATATCCTCTGTACGTTTTAGCCATCGAAAGTAGGCGTTTTGCCACTTGCTTATCACCATTTCGAAGGAGGTTTACCCACGTTTCATTATTTGAGATGAATGACTGCTTCCATCTTACGGGATCTTGGGCAGATTCACTACCAAGGACATATTTTGCTCCGATTGAGCGCATTCGGCCAACAAAACGGGCTTCGGATACATCCATAAAGTGTTTCGCGCTCCAACGGTAGCCGGGAAGACCACTACCAAATATCGCGACACTGTTTGTTTTGTTTTCCCGAGATATGGCATATTCTAATGCAACAACTCCACCCATTCCCGCACCGACAAGATGCACTCGTTCGATTCCCAAGTGGTCCAGAACCGTATCAATGTCATCAATGTGTGAGTAAACACCCGTGGGATCAGTCGACCTTCCATACCCACGTAGATCACAAGCAATCAGATTGCCAGGAGGAAAATTTGTCTGGGCAAAGAGGGGTTGAAAAAGGCGGCTGTCCGTCATAAAGTCATGAAGAAAAAGAGCAGCAGGCCTTCCTTCTCCCAAAGTCTTCATCGTTACAGAAATTTTAGCACAATCCTTCGTTTGCACGGAAAACGAAGATAGTTGTGACGATGTATGCGTGACTGCAATCGCACATTTCTGGGAATGGCAGGATTTTTGGATTCCGGTATTGATATTTGAGTTGCGGGAATACAGAAGTAGCCCCTGTGCGAAGGCGAACTGAACTCTGGACTTTTCTCTAGAAACAAGTGGGTGCTCTGTGATGTTTGTGCGAGTACCTCTTCCCAGCTGAGCAGAAATTAACATTGTTCAACCTATAGTAGTGCCCTAGGGCAGCGAAAATACCTGACCGACGGCACAATTTTCTCGGTGTCCAGCCCCGATTGCTATTCCGATATGTTCCCAAGTAGCAACGTTCAGGATTTGAGCTGATGAAAGTTATAAGAACACAGCTCCCATCAAAACAGGAGTTCTAAACGCCGATGTGAGTTTAATGGTGCGTCAGCCAATGAAAAATGCGCAATTGTCTAGTTTCAACTGGGTGCCTGTGTGCCCGTTGCCAACCCGTTCTAGTACACTAGTCACCACATTATCTATTGTACTGTATCAATCGGTCCTGGTGCTCATCTCATTTGAATGCAGCGAGTGATCTCTCGTATTTAGATCTACGGTTGGGATTCGACGACGATGGAGTTTTAGTCCTTGCATTCTGATTAGGAAAGCTACCTTAGTGCAAACTGAAGACCATCATCAAAGACAGGCTCCATTGATTGCCTACGCAGGGAAGCGTTCTCGTACATACATGCTTTACTGATACCAAGCCCTGTACACTATACATTGTGACCCTGCAGAAGCTTATATCAAGTCTGCTTTTACGTCGGGGAGGCAATCTGGCCGAAGAGTTGCGGAGGTTTGCGCAGAAATCACTGACAGCGTGCGCGAGTCACTGACGAACTTCCTCGTCTTCATTTGGCCAAGTTACCTTGGAGCTTGTCACGACTTTGGTCGCCATAACCAAAATGTCCAATAATTCTGGATTCATCACCACACCGACGTTTTTCAGCTATCGGGATCGCTGTGCCAAGAGGTACATTTCAGTTGCCAAGGCTTCCCATGTTCCACCGCCAGATGTGAACGTCGATCAACCAACAAGAGTACGCGACAATCCTTTCGGCCAATTTTGTATATCAACGTTCCGATCAGTAATGCAACCACAAATTGGATGGAAATCGCGACGTCATGGATATGACGGCCTCATCGAAGAATGTCGAATGCTGTTGGCAAGAAAAGGTCCCCAGGAACAGCAGAGGGTCGTTCGAAACACACTCGATACTCTATTTCAGGCTCCTCACGGGCCGGCAGTTTTTCGAAAGTACTTTTCTGGCAAGCCCGGCCTTAATGCCAAAGTTACTCCAGTATTGTTTCAGTGGCTCGTCGGTGACTGTTACGCAAACCGACCAGAAGAAGGTGGATATGGTGTTTATATCGAGAAGTGCCGGTTTCTTGAGGAAAGCGGATGTAAGGGACTCTGTGTAAATATGTGCCAACAACCTACACAACGGTACTTCAAAGAGGTTTTGGGATTGCCTGTTCGTATGACTCCAAACTACGAGGACATGAGTTGTCAGATGACATACGGTGTTCAGCCATTACCGATTGACGAAGATCCAGCAGTTACAGGCGACTGTTTGGAAAACTGCAAAATGACGTCATCCGTTCGCCTTCGCGGGGATCCGACCTGTTACGTCTCAAAAGAGTCATAGGCACCCATTGTTTAATTTCACTTTGATTGCCCTTTGGGCTTCAGCGCATCACCTGTTCCTGAGGTTCTTGGTTTGTATAACCATAGATTCGTCTGGTTAATTTCCCCATATCATCCTTTTCAGAAAATTCATCGCGACAAATGTCGACGACCAGACATATAGTCATTTCCTCCTCACTCTCTCCGTGCAGAGTCATGTGGAGAGCACATATGTTGCATATTTCGTCTACGCCCACTTTATTATCTTCGACCATCGTACGCACCATATCCGGTGTGATCATTATTCTTTCGGTGTCATCGGAAAGACCTGTTGGGATAGAGCACAGTCTAAATCGACGCTGATGGTAGGCGACGTCTACTTCAAAATCGACGTTCCATGAATATGTTTTTCTCTGCGATCGCATCCGTGATGCTGCCTTTGAAGGCAGTCTCACTGAAATTGCAATAGGCTCGTATAACTTATCGACTGGCTTGGAGTCTATTGAAGTCCATTCTGGCTTCAGAATATCACTTGTTTCATTTGTCCCACTCCACGACAATCCCATGGTCTTCACTTGCGCTTGAAAGTGACTTTCGCCGTATCCAATCTCAGACGAGAGACGGCGAAGATGGCATCTCAAGTGATAAACAAAAGTTTTGTATATTCTGAGCGAAGAGCCTCGTACAAGAAAAGGGATCAATACCATAGACCCCGTCCGACACTGTGTACGTGCTTCAGAAGTAATAATTGTACTCTGAATTGAGTTCCTGTTCCAGCGTTGCAGCCAGGAGTGTATCTCTCACTGCTAAAGAAAAGGCAGTCGTGGGTTCATCAACAGTGAAACTATATATCAATAGAACGTACGTTGTTTGCGACTATCATTGCCTCATATCATAGGAAAGAAAGACGGCTCGAACGGTGTTGGAATCAAATGCTAAATCGTCCTGAGAAGCACAGATGTAGACGTGAGGAATTCTGAAGTCGTGGAAAAGAACGACGGTGGTTAACGAGAGACGACTGCACAAGAGATTCGAAGTACAGTAAGTTATACCGCTTTCATATTTCTCTCAACCAGGTACAGTATCTACCTTTGGTACAGGGAAATAAGATCAGCCTTATTGGCAACTAATCTCGTTCTCCAACGGAAATTGTGGAATCGTTGCGCACGTGTCAAGCTTGATCTCGCCATTGAAGCTTCCGTTTTCATCCTCGGTTTTTCGACTCTCAGAAGTAACAAGATCACCAAGGTTCAGAGCGAAAGCGACGCAGGGTAGCAAGTTCAAAGGGTAAGTGTTAAACTGTGAAGAAAAGACCGGCTTTGAATACTCTACGACTTTGATTGAATACGCGAATCTCAACGTCCACCCGCCTCAGACTCTCAAGTGCCACTGGTGAACAGCGGAGGGTTCCTTGAGCGAAGGTTTTCTTCTTGGAACGGCGCTATCTGGGGACTCTTTCATATTTCTATCAGATCTACCAAAGCTCTTGAAGCGTATAAAATTCGATACTGTTATCATTAAAATGGCATTTATATCTGCATTCCATTCATCCTCGTTCGGGGGCCACCGACGACTGATTCCAGATGCTTGTCAAATCCGTCCTTATGTAACTCGATTTTCTATGATGAATCCTAGAGCATCTATTGAGCAGGAGGTGAGCCAGAAGATGAAAGAAGCAATGAAGAAAAAGGACACAGCTTCCCTAAAGGCTTTGCGTGGAATTCGAGCGGCGTTTTTAACAGCATTGAAGCAGGAGGGTGCAGGCGATTCACTACCAGATAATATTGCTGTAGAGCAGCTAAGAAAACTTGCAAAAATGAGAAAAGAAAGCATTGAAATGTTTAAAAAAGGTGGTCGGGATGATTTGGCCGATGGTGAAAAAGCAGAGCTGGATGTTATCGAGCAATGGTTACCAACCTTGGCTAATAGAGAACAAACTCTCGTTTGGGCTAAAGAGGCCATTAAAAAAGTGGGCGCAAAAAAATCGGGGGAAATTGGTAAAGTAATGGGGTAAGTTGCTCATTTTATATCCATTATCAGTGGCTGTATTCTAACATTGATACTCTCGTCCGTTTCGGATCTTTATCAAAGAGTAATTATGCGAGAGCACAGGCAAGACGTTGATGGTGGACTAGCAAAGGAAGTTGTACAGGAATTACTAACATGACAGGCCTCCATCCGTATCTCAATGATTAAAGTGACATTGGCGCAATAGCAATACGTTAAGCGATACCGCAAGTACTTAAGATTTCAATTACGTTCGGTGATAGGTTTTATGTTGAACATAATCGCGCTCAAGTGTACTCTATCTAGTGGATAGTGGGAAGTTAAACTGTCGATTCGCAATTCTGTTTTTCCGAAGTATAATGATGTAGGTAAGCGAAGGACCTCAGGAGCATCCTTTCGTCCTTATGAGTTCAAAGCCGCATCATTACAGAACAATAAAGCAAATAAGGGAGGTTATGAGACGTAATGCACCCCAATCTGTCCCACACTATAAACCGTCCTGATTTGATAAAACCACCAGGCACCTGCACTTACACAAAAGGCTTGTTGCGATCGCTTTGCCAATCTTTGGAGGTCGTCTTCGATTTAAAGTCAGCCCTCAGCACTCTCAAGCTCCAGTGATCACCCCCAGTGTTCTTTCAGCTGTGCTCCTACCCAAAAGCTAATGAGGATGAAGGAGAGATGGAAAGCTCTTAGTGCTCTCTCTCTCTCTCTCTCTCTCTCTCTCTCTCTCTCTCTCTCTCTATTTACGGGTGAATAGCCTAATTCCAGCATAGCGCATAACGCTAATGGTCAAAGAAGCGTTCTCTCACTAAGAAGGCCAATACTTTCTCAGGCCATTTTCTAATAATATCACAAGCAATGAGTCCCTGAAGTTCGCTAAGGGGGCAAAAACTCTCTCCTTGACCTTGTTCTCTTGTGCTGCTCCTTGACCTCGTTCTCCTAGTGCTGCCCAGTTAGAACGAAATGTGTTTGTACTCAACTCTATAGCTGACTTGGGGAAGGACTCGGGGGCGTTCTGACTTCATTAGGATGAGAGTCTTCCATTTGTTTGTTTACAGGCTTCTGTTCAATGAGATTTGTAGCTTTTGTCTACTACGATAGACGTATGCTTGCTGTCTCAAGAGGGATAAGGTCATTTGTATTAATACTGAAGCTAGCTATAGTCTGTACACACTCTTTAAGCTCTACGGTGATTTCAGCTGTATCCTTCGCTTCGATCTACTCTTCCGCTGTAAAGATACGCAGGAATGACCCATCGATAGAGGCTTTGTTGGACGTAGGTGTAGTTTTGACACCGGGCTCATTGAACTTTATGTTCGACCTGCTTTCCGTACTGTATCTAAGCACCGCTTAGGTGGAACGCGGTTTTTGATGGTTGAGTCGCATCTGACAATTCAACGTACCAATAGACTACACAGAAGTTGGACGGAGGGTAACCGTGAAACAATGTGCCCGACCTTTATTGCCCTATATTTCATCAGATATGGAGAAATTATTTACCCACAGAAGAGCAGAAACCACACTGGCGCAATTGTTTGTAGGACATACACCAACTTTGCATCCATTGGGAACCCATCTGCCCGGCAAAAAAGTTGTGTGTGATTGCAGACCAGGCGTTCTAAACGACGCGGAACACTTCGTCCTCAGATGCCCCAAGAGAACGAGGTCAAGGAGAGAGTTTTTGCCTCCCCTTAGCGAACGTCAGGGACTTATTGTTTGTGATATTATTAGAAAATGGCCTGAGAGAGTGTGGCCTTCTTAGTGAGAGAACGCTTCTTTGACCATTAGCGTTATGCACTATGCTGGAATTAGGCTAGTGCACCCGTAAATAGAGAGAGAGAACTGACAATTCGAGCTGCAGTACGCAGTAGTTGTTAAACTTGGAAGGGCCCAAATAAGTAATGCTTTTGTTCTATAAGATCTTACTCAATCACACTTGTTTCTCTGGAAACGCTTACCTTTCGTACATGCCGCAAAATGGTTCAACAGCTTCGTGACCAGTTTATTGGAAACATAGATGAGAGACCTGACGTACCCATCAATGACAGCACTGTGTTGAAGAATAAAGTTAAAGGTACTGAAGTCATTTAAATGAGATCAATTTGATCACGAATAAAATGCCATCGTCCATGGTAAAGACGCCAAGAGAAGCGAAAGAGGATGCTTTGCGCAAGAACAGAAGCCTAAAGAGTTCATAATAAGAGCGAATAGTCTCTTGAAAACTGTTCTTTTGCGCTGTGTTTGAAGGATCTGTATTTAAAACGCACTGTTGGGCGCTGGAAGTCTGATTTACAGATTCTTCCATCACACTCAGATATGGTAGACCTGATTTGTTTATACTCTTTGAAGGGAAGAAAGGTAAGGCTGGTCGTCGTCGAAGATCGAGGCGGATTCTCCAGATCTGAACTATGAGAATTTGAGATCAGGCGATACAGAATTTTGAGCTCAGCTGGTGGATAAAATTGGAATGTCATTCTTATCATTATTGTATGAAACATCCCCCATATTTTTCGCCCTCTCGTTCGTCAGTGCTTCCCTAACATCGCCACTTCCGACACTTTTGTTACGGAAAGGGGTAGCAAGATACTCTACAATGTCATTGACGCCAATATCTCGAGGGGGGATGGCCTTCATACTCCCGTCGACCACACTTACATCATCATTTGCTCGATCATGTACGCTACGAAAGCCCGTGTGTTCATCAAAATCGCTAAAGATGGTAGGAGGAAACGAAATGGAGACTGGTCTTAAAGTTCTTCTTGTGGGTGGGGCAGTTGCATTATCCGCAATGGTGGCGTTACCGAGGGATGCAGATGCTGCCATCTTTCATTTCCGAGGACAGCGTCCGCAGAATATTGGCGTACAATATGGTGGTTATCTCCAGGGTTGTCCGTCTTCTCCAAATTGTATTTCTTCCATGGAAGATCCAGTAAGTTCGGAACAATAACAACAGGTCGAGGAGTCCGATTCTAACTCTTTAAAACCGATTTATCCTTCCTTTCCATAGTACGATAGCCATTATGTACCATCTTGGACGTACAATTCTGGTAACAGCGGGGGCAAAAAGACTATACAGGAGGCCATTAACGATGTGACGAAAGTTATCGAAGAATTCCCTCGGGCAACAATCGTCACCAGCGAAGAAACAACTAGTGAAGCTGGTAAAGGCCATTATAGTAAGTATACAATGAAATTGTTAGAGGATCGGATTTTCTCATCTAACAACCATGTATCATGTGGATGACATGCGACGACATCTTTCGCCAGTTTATGCGGAGTTTGAGTCGAAGCTCATGGGATTTGTGGATGATGTCGAGTTCTTTTTCCAACCAGACAGCCAAACAGTCGAATATCGGAGCGCTTCCCGACTCGGCGAGGGTGACTTCGATGCGAATCGTAAGAGGATTCGTGACTTGCGCCAAGCTTTGCAGCAAATGGTGAGTTCCCTGCTCAATGTATTTTACGTCACACAAGAACGAAACTAACATACTTCCTTTTTTTTCTGCTTTCATTGTTCAGGACAACCGATGGGCATCTACCGGATACAATTAAGAAGTCGTTCTGATCATCAAAAGCATCTGTGCTCTAGATAGATGCCATAGACTTCAGAATGCCAAAATAACGTGACGACCTTTATACATTTTGATATATTTATAAGTACAACATTGTTTGCTCGTTAACCTTCTCCAAGTTGTAGCTCTTCTTCCATCTCTGTTATATGAAGCCATAATCCAGGATTTATGTTTTCTTTCTTCCCGATTTGAGTAAATCGAATCGCCAGCTTAGCCGTCATGGCCAAGAAGCGGTTTCCGCTTTCATGTTTGGCCGCAATCAAATCCAACACGTGACAAAGCCTTTGGTCGTCGTCAGTCATCGTGTAAGTATGCTGACTGCTACCAAAACAATCGATTGGCATCTGAGGGGGGTCAATGACTTGAAGGTTTCGCACATCTTCTGGAGTGATCTTGACCCATTCATGGAGTTCGTCGCTGACAAACAAACGATCAGGTTCGTCCGGTTTTGGCTTCTTGGGCTGTGGCTTCTCAACTGTTCGGGAATCCCGAAGAAAGCGTTTGCGAAGATGTGTAGTTAGCGGTGCTTTGGGTTTCGAAGACATGACAACTGTGATTATGCCAATTGTAGTGTTTTACAGGCCCCTCTAGTCCAGAATCTGAGCGTAGCAGATGTGGGGTGTATGGCGGCTCCCACGAAAGATAGGGGTGAAAACCAATTTTTGCTTTTCCTGAACTGCCATCAATCACAGTTTCTGGATTGTTGAGTCTTGAAACCTTTGCGGTGGTAATGAAGTAATTCACTCCGAGACCGCGTGAGGGATGTATTTAGTAGTGTGTTGAACGCAAAGTGTTCTATTGTCGGTTTTGATGACGGTTTTTATATTAGTGTTGTTGTTATGAGCGAACGCCCAGAGTGACTAAAAGCTTGTGGGGAGCGAGCGATCAAACGAATATCCGGCCAACATTTGCGATTCAAAATTATAACCCGTGTTTCCAAAAATATGTCTGGATGCGATCCGAGGGCTGCGATGGTGCGAGATTCCATGGGTGGAACGGAACCCAACGGTTTGAGAACAAGCAAGGTGATCTACGCATTGACAACATCGGTGAGGAATGCATCTCTAGTATTCATTTCTCCGTGCGAAATAAGCGTGAATCTGAAAGTTCTCGGCAGTCACTAGCTCTATCACCTCCGCTAAATCTACCCGTCATCGCCTTTTACTCAAGGCCATCGCCTTCTAACCCGTTCTCTTCGATACAAAGCCACAGTATCTGACTTGCGAAGGACCTAAAACGCAGCTCCAATTGTGAACCCGTCTCTATAAGATATCACGTATTTCTTCTTTCATTCTGTAGTGTCGTCCCTGGAAGGCACTTCCGCTTTTAGGTTGCAAGCTCTCTTTTTCTGGAATTTAAATCGCAGCGGGCATCTGTTGGGAAGCATAAAAAGGATTGGTATTACAGAAGTTGTTTTTGTATTCGATATTGATACAAATATGCCATATCCTGAGAAAGCCAAGATTTGCGTTGTTGGGGCAGGGGCAATAGGAGGGCTACTTGGGGTTGAATTGTCACGTCGCGGTCACAGTGTTTCTTTCTTAGCAAGAGGTGCTCATCTCGCAGCTATGAAAACGGAACGATCTCTGAAATTGATAAAACTCGATGGGAGCATTGTTGAATCAGCAAAGGGTTCTACATTCATTGCGGCACTCGAAGAAGCAGGAGAACAGGATCTTGTCATACTTGGTTTGAAAATGCATCAAATCAAATCCATACTATCCACTCTTCATCACGTAGTTGGTCCGAAAACTGTTTTGTTAGGAACGCAAAACGGTATCCCTTGGTGGTACTTTCAAGAATACAATGGGCCCGAAGAATTCAAAGACAGAGCTGTGGAAAGTGTTGATCCTGGAGGAGAGCTCAAAAGCTCGATAGACGCTAAAAAGTTGATTGCGACTGTGGTGTACCCAGCTGCTATTGTTGCATCACCTGGCGTAATAAAACATATCGAAGGCATACGTTTTCCAGTTGGAGAACCCAACGGGAAGACTACAGAAAGGGTTCAGTGGGTGTCCAACATGTTAATCGACGCCGGATTTAAGTCACCTGTGTTAGCGGATGTGCGGGGCGAGATGTGGCTTAAACTGTGGGGAACCGTAGCCGTAAATCCGCTTTCTGCACTCACTCACGCTACATTAGATGTCTTGTGCACAGTACCAGCTGGTCGAGAGGTTGTTGTGCGTGTGATGAAAGAAGTAGAAAAGGTTGCAAATCGACTGGGCTCAAAAATGAGGCTACCCATCGAACGGCGAGTAAATGGGGCTGCAAAGGTTGGAAAGCATAAAACATCAATGCTGCAAGATGTGGAAGCAGGACGTGAACTGGAAATCGAGACCATTATGGGTGCTATCGTAGAGATGGCTCGTGTATGTGGTGAGGATACGCCAAGTATAGACACTATATATGGCACAATAAGAATGCTGGCCTACGTAATGAAGGAAGAGAAGTCGAAGGTTTGTTTGCTACCTCTTGACGGGTAGCAAGTCGTCGAGAAATGGATTATCCGGGGTGTCATCGTTCGCCTTCAATCCACCTTTTAAAAGCTCCTATCGGATGGTGCTCCATTCAATGACACGTCGAGAAACTGACCAAAGTTTCTATATACGCCCCGGACACCCATACTTCTACAAGCCAAGTATCAATCTTACACTGCTTTGGGAAAAACCACATCTTCGCGAAGAATAAATGCTCTTGAACTGACAACCAGCGGACGTCAGGAGAAATGAAAGTACCATCCCCTACATGTACAGTAGCTAGACCGAGATATTATTTTCGAAGTATTCTTCTATTGGCTGAACATGCACAACTCTTTGTCTGTAGACACTCGGTGGCGGGGTGTGGCGTCCAAAACAACGTCATAAATTAATTCATTTTCGCAATCCAGCTATGGAACAACAAAACCCAAGGAATGCCGAGTAAAGTATCTCTGACAACACTGCCCTTCACCCAGCAGCCATGATAAGTGTAGGCGAGGAAGTTTTTTATCACAGCTCTGTCTTCGACGGTGCGCTGCTGCATACGCAGAGGAACTTCGATTGGCATCTTGACCAGAGAGGTTGAAGTGCTTCAGGGATCTGCTCCACCTTTCTGCAACCTGAACGGCTAGGTTGAAAGGAACCGCTGGACTCAACGTCTTTATCTCGGATTCCAAATCCAGGTCTTTGACAAACTAACGATTTTGAGGTACAAAACGCTACCGAATGTGATGGCTTTCGTTGCTCCTTTTGTAAGCGTTGCGACTCCATCACAAACCAATTTCGTTTCAGCGAAAGCTCCAGCAAATTTTATTCGTTCGAACCCGCGGTTCCGCCGAACCTTGACGACAGTATCGAGCTCGGCTTCAACCGCAAGCGATTCCATCAAGTCGCTGTCATCGCGGGTAAGGTTTCCTTCTCTACGTCCAGATGAGTTCCGTCATCCTGTCGATGTACGCGCGACACGAGCTCTGCAATCTCTTTTCGGCCTTGAGTGGATTCTTCGCTCTGTTCTCAAGACTGCTGAACAGATGCTCTTTTTCGAAAACATTTCTACCGGTGTCAGAGTTTCCGAAAGGCAGTACCCATCTATGCATGCCATGCTGCTCGAGGCATGCCAAGTCTTGGACGTACCAGTTCCTCAGCTGTATGTTCGCCAAAACCCAGTACCAAATGCGTACACCCTTGCAGTGCAAGGAAACAAGCCGTTTATAGTTGTACATTCTGCACTTATCGAGCTTGTCACGCCCCAAGAGCTACAAGCTGTTTTGGCACATGAGTTGGGACACTTGAAGAGCGAACATGGCGTATGGGTCACAATGGCCAATTTATTGCTTTTGTTGTCGTCGACCACGCTGGGAAATACTCTTGGAAGTATCGTTTATGAAGTTCTGAACAGGCAGCTACTGGCGTGGCAACGTGCCGCAGAACTCACATGCGATAGAGCAATGTTGCTTGTCATGCAGGACAAGAACATTGCAATGTCCGCCCTCATGAAACTTACCGGCGGTGTATCAAAGTATTCCGATGAGATGGATCTAGATGAGTTTTTGGCTCAAGCTGACCAGTTCGATGAAGCATCAAAGACGAGACTTGGAAGTTTTTTGCGACAATCAATGACCGTCTCAAGCACTCATCCTTTGCCCATTTTGCGCGCCCGGGAACTTAAACGATGGTCAGAATCAAACCACTTTCGAAGTTTGATACGTTCGGGGAAGCCGATGCGAGAGTCATCGTAGCAAATCCGGAAATATTATCTTCTCCTCAGCGGAATCACATTTAGAGGCTCACGAATGCGTTTTATGTAATTATGTTTTCTATTGTCGACAAACGGCGGCTTCCAATTCATCGCTTGGCAATCGGGCTGAAGTGCGGTAGATACGGCGGTATCATTGGGGTTTAGCGGCTGTTCTGATATACGACTCCGGAGCTGGGTCATATTCGCCTTGGAACATTGTCTTGCCGTGCTTTTGCATGTATTTTGCCAGTTCGTTTACCTTTTCTGCTATAGATTCCAATTTTTCTCGTTCGATAGGCCCGTCCTCGAGAATAAAAGGAAGCTTGAATAACAAACGCAGCAAGTGCTCAGGGCCGTAGATGGCGCTGGGCGGCTTGTCGGATTTCTCGACGTGATTTCTGTATTGCTGTCTTTCGAAATGATACAGCAATATCATAGGCAATGTGGCATCAAAGTATATTTGAAGACCTTCTGCGACTTCTCGAGCGGCTTTGTCGGATGACTGACGTCGTCCCGCAACCCATTTTTGCAAGAGCGCTTGAACTGTGAGCGGACGCGGTAGAGGTACAAGTCGATTTTCCCGTGTTATAGCATCCCAATCATCAACCAACTGTCTCTGCAAAGAAGGCGGAATTTGGAAAAGCTGATTCGGAGATGAAGAATTTGAACTGTTCTTTTCTATTGGCTGTTTGTTCTCTCTGTCGCTTTCGGACGGTTGAGTTGCCTGTACTGCCTGGTGACGCATTCGTGCGCCATTGAGCAAGCGGTGTGCAATCAATAAGTTGTCTTCGTTGTGCTGAAATACATGATCCGCAGGAACCTTTTCGTCCCACGACTTCTTATATCCATGAAAATGTACAAGATAAGCATGAGCACGTTGTGCATCGGGTTCGCGGTCTACGCCCAAGATAGTGGCCTCGTATAACAGAATCCCGTGAAAAGCAAGTACAAGGGTCGTGACCTCAAAATCCTCGTCGTACGGGATGGGACGGTCGTGATCCGATAGCTTATCCATTTGTATGCAATTCAAATTTATAGAAAATGAGTTCTTTGATGGGCCTCACTGTTTAGCTTCTCGTCGGTAACAACCAACACGCAAGTCTTGGCGGCTATTGATGCTTCAGCTCTTGCGCACAATGCGTTTCGTTTGCGCTTGATTGCGCTTGCGCTTGAGAACCAGCAAATCTGGGGTTCGAATAGATAACGGAGTTATGGATACTTGGAACAATAGAAGAAACGGTTCAGTTCAGGAGCAAGCTCACGATGATATGCCCAACGTTCACAGAAAGATTAATGAAGAATGAAAGAAGGAAGTGAGGGGTGTTAAAGAGTCTACCAAGGGTAGTCTGGGCTCCGGACAATTTGATCCGAAAACCTTTTTGGTCCGAATGATCCATTTCAGGTGCAGAGCCGATCACAATCGCCTGCTGTCTTTTTGATCCCCACATGCCGCCAGGTATTCGACGCCGCCCTCGTCCAGACACACTCCACGGACCAGACCGCCCCTCTCTCCCAATAATCAAACACGCACGTTCTTCCAACATTTCGCGATCAAATAGGTTGTGGGGCGCGTCTGTCGATCCAACCTTCACTCTGAAAATCCGAAAATGACCGAAGTGAAAGAAGTAATCATGGAAGACAAGCCTTCCGAGACCGTCGTCACGGAGGATGTCGAGGACGGCGATCCCGTGCCAGAGCTCACCGCGCCCACCGATGAGACCACTGGTCAAGGAGCGAAATTTGATCCATCGTCGATTGCGAAGGCCACCGCCATGGAGGCCGACGGTGAAGACGAGAGTGAGGTCAAACACTCACGCGCCGAAAAGAAGAGCCGCAAAGCCCTTCAGAAGCTCGGATTGAAGCCTGTCTCTGGCGTAACTCGAGTAACTGTCAAGAAGAATAAAAACTACTTATTCGTCATCTCCAAGCCCGAAGTTTACAAATCACCCCAATCTGACACTTACATCATTTTCGGGGAAGCCAAGATTGAGGATCTGTCCGCCGTTGCGCAAAACCGTGCGGCAGAGCAGTTCAGGATTCCTGAAATGAGTACGGTAAACCCGACAGTACCTGGTGGCGATGCGGCAGTCGTGGAGGAGGACGAGGATGAAGGGGATCTGGACGAAAGCGATCTGGAGGCGAAGGACATTGAGCTAGTTATGTCCCAGGCCGACGTGTCACGGGCCAAAGCTGTTAAAGCGCTTAAGAAGAGCAACAAGGATGTCGTGGACGCCATTATGGGTCTGACAATGAACTAAAGAAAAGGCAAGGATCTTTATTATGCAAACGTTACGCCAGCGCCCTAAAACCAGCAAAGAGCATAGCTGGTTGTAGAAGTTTGTGGGGATGCCGCATTGTTACAATATGTAGTTATTATATATATTATTGTTGATCATAGTGAGAGTGAGCGCCTGATGCAAGGATACACTGTTTGATTCTGAGCAATGTGTATCCTTTATATTTACGATTGCTGATGCACAAATAAGTTTGTGGCTTTATCTGCGTGTGTTCTTTCGGCCTATTTCTCCGTGATGTGGCAAGACTCAAATCTTTTCAGGGTGCTTGAACTTGATGGCACCTTAATCGAAAATAGATGCGCTTAAGAAGTATCCCCAACAGCGGCAGCGGTCGGGCTGAGCAGCGTGTTGTGAAAAAAGGAGGCACAGTGACAACAACCTAAGCGGTATGGGGATGCGCTCTCGAAAAAGTTGTTATGAAAGGTTTGGATATAGTAGGCATTGACACATACTGCGGGCGAAGAGGTACTACAAGAGTTTGTTCCAATACAAAGGGGCGAGTACGAGAATGGGGGAAGACTGGAGCACCGCGCAGTTGTGATTGGTCACACGATGCCTTTTTCCCGCAGACGCTCCCTTGTAGTGTGAGCATGAGCGACTACGTGATCGATATCAGCGGCTGGTATCTTTGAAAGAAGACTTAAAATGCGCTCGGAATCTTCACACTCTTCCAGTTCCTGATCCAGACGTCCGATGAAAACGAGACAAACGTATGGATGTAAAGAAAGAGAGTCTTTTTCGAGATTTGCAAAATAAGAGTCCCAAAGACGCAACAAACATCGACGTGGTAGCTGATGAACGAGAAGGGCACGTAGCCATTGACAGACGAATCGATTCATATCGACTTCTTCTACGACAAATTTGTCGTAAAGATTGGGGAGGGCATCTCGTAACAAAAGATTGAAGTCGGCGACGGCTTCCTTGAGACCATGTTCAGTGTACAGATGTTGACATGTCCTCATGAGGGCAGAAAATGCGTGAAATGCGTCGGCTTCTGCGGGCATAATTTCTATGAAGGGTGCACAGAGGTACACCATATCATCGTGATATTGCACATCTTGAGGAGCTGTGTTAAGATATGTGGTTATGATGCGGATGAACTTTAACTGAATTTGGAGATCGACGACTTGGGAACGCTTGCGCTGCGACGCCTTAGCATAAGTGGATGGGGTGAGAGTCATATTGCGCGATAAAGACAGCGGGGTGGAGGGGCGATGAGCATCCAGAGAATCGTCGTCATCGTCATCGCCATCAAAGCTTTCGCTGCTCAAGGAGTCGGGGCGCAAGCGGCGGTCATGGGTAGGAAGTGGTTGATACACGGTAGGGGCCCTCTTCAAGACGCGTCGGATGCGACTGGGAACGTAATCATGCTGATCGATGGTAGCGCTGGAGGCATTGTAAGAATGGGTGCGATTTAGGTGCAAGGAAAGGTCATCAGCAGTATCAAAGGAGGAGACGCCCAACAAAAGCTTCCACACACGCTCTCGCATAAGTGGCGGCACGCCCGACGAGGCGGCGCGACGAATCTTTGACTCATCGACGGCGGCATCAGCATCAAGCAACACATGAAACTCGCGGGCGTGCAAATCGGCGCCTAGAGGCGGGAGCTCGGGCGGGGAGGCACAGGCAGAGGAAGACGGAGTGCGATGGTCGGGGCGCGGCGAGTGCATGCTCAGCGCGAGCGGACTGAGAGGGGCGTCTCGCGTGAGAAGAATGGGGGGTGACAGCGCTGGCTGCGGCATACGAAGGGGGGAGAAGTGCGAGTTGGGGAGGCAGTGGCGTGGAAGGGAGGGGGAGAGGTGGGTCGGTCAGAAGTGCGAGGCGCATACTGTTATGGCGGAGGAGGCAGGTGTGTGTGTGTGTGTGTGTGGCGAGGTGGAAGACGAGATGAGATGCGAACGGACTGGTCGAATTTCGGGCAGCTGTCCTGAATGCGGGACGGGGCCACCTGGCGCGCTGCCAGTGGGCATGGCGCAGTTGGATACAACTGCAGGCACACGCGCGTTGCGTTTGGCGCGCAGCCGACGGCAGGATGGCCGTCTGCCGCCGTCGTTTCGCAAATGTCAAGCGAGCACTTTGATTTACCCTTCGTATGTACTGTAGGGAAACATTGCCTCTCTAAAGAGAGCTGCTAGCTAGAGATAGCGCAATTGCGCGACACATGTGGGCGCGCGGCGCTCGGTGTTATCACTGCGAGGGTCGGTGTACTACGACGCCGTGGTGACGCCTTTGCACGGCTGCCGTCGGTGCACACCGCGACTTTGCTATCTACAAAGGCAGCGTGCATTTCATTTGCCCGCCGTTTACTCAGCAGCACCGTTGCTACGATTCTCGGGTTTTTACACCACCCGCCAAATATCCTGTCTCAAGCACATCGACGCTCCGCCCGCCATTGCTACACAATACCATGTTTTTGATACCTAGCATTTGCTACCCTTCGTACATAGCACTGCTATCCTGCACCCTGTGTACTTCAAACAATACACTGTTGCCCGCCCATATTGTCCTACGCTTTCACAGCTTTCGCCTATGCTCTTTATAATCAATAACAACTTTCTGGTACTTCCCTTATCTATGTTATTCGCGAGGCCTTTGTTGCCGGAGTAAGATTATACGCAGCAAAGTGCACCACTGATTCGTTGTAGGCAGCAGCCACGCACGAATCAACTACTGTAACTGTATCCATTATCGTCGGCATCAATGCTACCACCAAGTGTCTCAATGCACATCAACTGATATGTATCATCTTAACCTGACTTTCTCAACTTCATTGCTGCATCAAGTGAACGTAGCCTGTTTACTTCATCCATTTCCTAAGTGAGCCACACTCTATGTGCCTCCTCGCATCAATATTTTGCTGCTCTTTGTGTCTCGAATGACACCTAGATTCATGTCGCTGCTCTTAACCTTTACAACCATCAACTGTATCGCCCACCCCGAAACTTGTGCACACGCCACACAATCCTCTACCGCAGCGCATGTTAATCTGCACTTATGCCCACCCTTGTTTTCCTCTTTTTCTTCGTCTTGTACTTCTGCCCAGCACACCTCCAGAGAATCGAACCGCCTTTCGGTCACGACCTATGGCCAACTCCACGCTACCTCTCCATCTCTACAAACTCATCAACAGCGGCCAAGTTGCGCTCAAACTCGCAACTGCGCCAAGCCACAGAGGAAGGCATTCAATTTCTGAAAAAGCTCGTCGGTGTCTTCGATGACCGTAGAGAGAACCGACCAGCCCCTTGTAATTTATATGGTTTCACAGAATGGGTCACGTTTGCTCCAGATGCTGCTATCAAGCGACAGATCCCCCATGACTCCTTCGATGGAACATGCCCGATGGAAATCTACATGAAACAAGCTGTTGAGGAGGGGGATTTTTCGACAAGTATTCAAAATAACGCTAGGCGCATCGTTCGCGACTACGTCAGAGCTACTTCGAAAGCCCTGGGTTCAATTGAAGACGCTCCTGCAAAGTCTGGAATTAAGGAGTGGAAGCGAAACTTTGCTCAAACTGGCTGGACTCTCCAACGAGATTCGCAAAGATGTACGGTGGAAAACTTCTCTGCATACCGAAAGAAAAACGAGCTTTTCGTTCGAACGTCAATGACAAACCACCAAGTTGATCTCAATGTTCCTGACTTTCATCGCCAATACGCCGAAGAATGGGTCAGAGAAAACTTAAACTCAAGTCTTATAATGATACAACCAAAATTGATCGTAAATGATGAAGGAGAAATTGAGCGAGGCCCTTGGGAGCATTCTACCACCCTTTTTTCCCGATGGGGCGCCAGAAGTCCGCTTGCTTCACATACAAGTATGCAGATGGAGCAAAACCCCGCAGTGAATGAAGCCCTACGTCTTAACGGTCTGAGAATAGAACAAGCCGATGATTCTTTAGTGCCTTCCAATGTGGCTATTTTAGCATTACCGCTCGCCATGACGATTGTACCTGGAACGTTTCTTGGCGATCGCAGCACGTTTGCAATATTTGTCTATATTCTGTTCACTGACGTCGTGTCTGTTCTACCGTTCCTCATCAAGGGCATTGAGCTGATTCAAGCTAGTAGCCTAGAAGAATCGGAAACCGTGGCTTTCCATCTTGGAAATGGAACTTTTGGTGAAATTGAAGTATGGTCTGCATCTTGTGTTGGGAAATCACAGTTCGGAGACACCGGGCTGATTTTTGTAATCTTATCTGCCATTTCCATAGTCGTTGGAATATCGTTGGAATTACTGGCACTTTGCTTGATGCGGAGGAAAAAGGCACTGGCTCTGGCTCTTGAAAACGACCCTTTCATAGAAGAGGGTCTTATTCCGCCAGAAAGAGAGGAAGAGTATTGACTAGGGCTGTGAAACTAGTAAAGGGCTAGCCCATCATCCGGGTCAATACTGCACTTTCCAAAACATATTAACAAAGAGAACGAAAGCTTTAAAATTGAAATCATTTGCCTTCTCTCGTCTTCCAGGCAGGATCTTGCACGAGCAGTTCGACCAGGATCTTCCCGAAACGGTCCAATCAGAGGCTATGCCGTACTTCTACTTCCATTCAAACAAGCCTAGCTAGCTACACACAGGGTACTTGTGATCCACCGAAGTGGTAAAATCACCTACCATTTTTCGAAGAAAACCAAAAAGGATCCGCGGACGTGTCTCCATCAGAGGTCTGCGTCACTTACATTTCCCGAGATGAAAAGTTCACACTCAGGTTAGATATTACAACAATCTTGGCTGAACGTACGAACCTACAGGCTGAGACATCTTACTGCTTTTAGTGCGCCCTTTGTTCCCCTACAAAGTTATGGAATCATTATGGACTAAACAGCTTGATTACAAATAGTGTAAATGTACACGTTCTATTCGATGCGATGATAACGATAATCAAACATCGAGGTTTAGAGAGAATGAGCACTGCACAATCTCGCAATCTTCAGCTCAGATTTCCGGACGTCCAGCTCAGTACCCATCACGAGATGGCTTTGCAAACCTGGAGTTAGTCTCTTTGCGCGTGACGATCAAAACAAGCAATAATAATTGCCCGAAAGAGTAAGATATAGATGGCGGTGCGAGATACTGTGTCTTCATGGCCCCCCTTGTGATACAAAAAATATGCCGCGGCTCGTTCTTGAGAGAGATACAACTAGAGAGAAAGACAGCCATACAATCAGAAAATCAAACAAAGAGACGGATACATAGAGACTGAGAGAATGGGACTTTACACATACATTCTGATCTTATAGAAAAGAGAAGAGAATAAGAGTATCTCCTTGTTGATACTATGCTCAAGATTAAAAACGCAGATCTCAAGCTCTCCGCAGTGGGACCCAGAGCGGTGAGAGGGGGGCTTTGTTGAAAGTGAGGCATTCAATACATCGAATTAAGTGCAAGATGTGCTCTTCCCCCAATCTTTGGGCTACCCTGTTTTGAACCTGACTAAGTATCCGTGCACGTGACGATCAACGAAAACAAAGCGGTATGGAGCATGCTTGTCCAGCGCCTCACAGCATGGAGTGAATCAGATAACATGTCTCAAAAACGAGTGCCGGTGAGTTAATCTAGTTGCTCTTCATTCGCAACAACACTTGTCGCATGCGACTAGTATCGCGCGCACCCTCTTTGTACTTGCCAGTCATGTCAACCAAATGAGGAATAATATCCCAATTGGGCTGCTCCCCCTTCTTACTCATGCGCGAAATAACGCCATCTCTCTCCATAATAAGCTCGCGTTCTTTCTTCTTATTCGCTTCTTCCGCAGCAATCACGTTCGATTTCCAGCGCGCATGCATGGTTTCCAAGGTATTTCTGGCGCGTTCCGCGCGCTCAGCCTTGACTTTCCGTTCGTTTTCAATCTTCTCTTGAAGACCCTTTGCAAAGGAGGCGCGCCATTCTGTGACGGCTGGACATTCGGGCTGCTCGTCCTCAGGAGGTGGAGGCCCACCGTTTCCATAGTATTCGTCTTCCTGTTGGTCTGTCGGAGATTGATCTTCGGGGCCGCCGAGCACAAAGGCCTGCAGCGGGTCTGGAGAGGGAATTTCGGCAGCGTCCGGTTGTTGTGCCTCGTTCTGGTCGGCATCTCCAACTGGAGGATAGTCTTTAAAGAAGTCTTTTCGAATCGGAGGTTTTCGGACATGTCAGGGACTATGGTTATGGAATTTAAGTGCAGACAGCGATAGCCAAATGGACGCGGTGTGAAACTTACCTTCGTCCATGAGATCTGCGGGAAAGGAGCTGAAGTGGGTACGCACGTCACTGCGCACTTCGGAAGAGAGTGAAGATTGAGCACAATGACGTCGAAGGATGTCTTGCAGCAGCCAGGTGGGGCTCGAACGACTCGGTACATTTTGTGACAAGGGAGGCGGGGCAAAAAGGAGGATGAAGGTTTCTGTCTGACACTTCAAGCATCTAATTACTCTTTCGAATGATGAATTGCTTAACAATTGGATCTACTCGGTAGTACACGTACGTCGTATGTACACGTACGTCGTACGTACACGTATGACATATGTTGAAAGGCAAATGTAGATTTCGGAGCACAAGCAGTAGGGATCGTGACCCGAGCGGGAGGCGAAGGGCCAATTTGTGGTCTCTACGACCCGCTATCTATCTGCACTTCCATTTCAACATAACGGGCTAATCACACGGCATAACTAACAGGTTTTCCTCAGGTGTAGAATATACAATTTCGATAATAAGGAAAACAACTACGAGACGCGAAAGGGATTCAGAGGTTGAGTTGCCAGCCCATGCATTCGGGCTTTGAGATGGTCGACGATGACGCGTCCCACATC
This sequence comes from Agarophyton chilense, assembly GCA_030374765.1. NCBI lineage: Eukaryota > Rhodophyta > Florideophyceae > Gracilariales > Gracilariaceae > Agarophyton > Agarophyton chilense. The sequence goes on from JARGXX010000079.1 coordinate 1,237,427, forward strand.
GACAGCTTCTGAACGACGCTCTCACCTCGCAAATTGACTCTTTTTTGCGCGCCTAGAAATACGAATAATATACAGGACCGATCTGATCTCCGAACGGTTCGAGGGCGGGTATCAGGGCACAATTCTGAGATCCGCTCTTAAGACGTGTGAGTAGTAATCGATATGTTGTCTCTTCTTCATTGCTTTCAAGTGCGCCAGAAAACATTAGAGATAAGTTAAAGCAGAACAACTCGTCCAAGAACGGTGAAGAGTTGATGGTTTGGCGTGACGCTGTGGACGCGGTATGCAGATGGATTCGATTTTGAATTGGTTAATCATATATCTCTACTAGAGAATGTACTGTAGCAGCGCTTCAACTTCTAAGAAGATTCTTTGCGCACTGGTGATAACACTACTAGAGAGAGAGAGTGCGTCTTCGGGAGCCGAAGTACGCGATCTCCAAACCATTCTTTCAAAGCAAGGGAAAACGTGTCATGTGTGGGGCGCCTGAGGCCACCAACCTCGCCGATACGCCGTTAATATCACAAGTATCCGTCCAACTTATCACGCACCAATCGGCGCGCGCCAGAGGGCTGGAGCAGCTCGAGATTGCGATTAAAAAGTGGCTCAGTCGAGCTGGGTGCGGCCGTGAAGCGCCGCCTCGCAATTGGGCCGTGCCCCCTGTTGCCGTCGGATTTCGCCCTTTCATTATGCTCAATTCGTCCCATCACACACCTTCGCCACTCCTCTGGCTCCATCTACGCTCTGGGTTTCTGACTTCGGCAACTTGAATTTAGTGTCTGGTGGTCTTTCCTCTTCGCGCTCAGCATCTTCGTGCCCGTGCTCCGCTTATCTCAACATCTGTACTGCCGCCTCGTCCCAAGTCATGATGGCATTCATCCCGGCCACTGCACCAAGAAAGCTCTCCCTTCACCCCGTCCGCCACACTACAGCTCGTCCTAGCATACAAATGACAACTGCTGTGGCACCCCCTGCCCGAGTCCCCGCCCCGGTTCTCCGTCGCCCTCAGCCGGCTCCACAATGGCAAGCCCCGTTTGAGAAACCGGCCCCGGATCCAATTTCAGCGCTGCAACACGCTCGCACCCTTATGGCAGAGCGTCGCTACGAAGCAGCACGAGCCGCCTTCCGCTCTCTGACCAACTCTGCTGCTACTTCTGAAATTCTGCGCTCATGGGGGTGTCTAGAAGGCTCTCATGGTGACGAACAGATTGCTCGCAGTTTGTTTACCCGCGCGGTAAAGGCCGCACCCGATCCGGCTACCGAGGCTGCGGCGTGGAATGCATGGGCGCTTATGGAGCAGAGGAAAGGACACATCGTAGCCGCCACCAAGTGTTTCGTCAACGGCTTGGGCGTGGACCCGTGCCACCTTCCACTTATTCAGGCCTTTGCAATTTTTGAAGCCAAGTACGGAAGTAAGCGAAGAGCTCGTGAATTTTTTGCTAGAGGGGCACAGCTCAACAATACTTCACATCGTATCTGGATTGCCTGGGCTCATTTTGAAGCTTCCCAAGATGACTTTTCCCGAGCCCGGTTATTGTTTAAGGCCGCCTTGACGAATGCTAAGGGCGAGGATGGAATCTCTGCCTTGTTGGCATGGGCCAAGTTTGAAGAACGACAAAGAAAATGGCGCAAGGCAAGAGATCTTTTCCACGAAGGTCTCCAACGTCACGGCAAACAATGCGCCAAGATTCTACATGCGTGGGGCACCATGGAAAGCCACTGCCGTAATTTTGAGCGCTCTCGAGAGCTGTTTTTGGCCACTCTGGCTTGCCCAGGTATGTGTGGTCCCCAAGTGGCGCCCACTTTTCAAGCGTGGGCTATAGCTGAAAAGAAGGCTGGGAACATCTCTAGCGCAAGGAAGCTTTTCAAGCGGGGTGCTCACGCAAATCCACGACATGCCTACATCTGGCAAGCTTGGGGTATCATGGAACATCGCTGCCGCAGGCCAGATGTAGCCAGAGAGTGTTTCAAGAAAGGTACAAAGGTGGATCCGTACAACGCTCCTACTTGGAGTGCTTGGGCAAGAATGGAAGCCGAAGAAGGTAACTTGGAGGAAGCCCGGCGTTTGTTCGAATCAGCCACCCGAGCTGATCCGCACCACGCCATCAGTTGGCAAGCTTGGGGTTGCGTAGAGGGGCGGCATGGACACATCGAAAAAGCACGATGCCTGTTCGAGGAAGCGGTGACTGCCGACCCTAAATGTGCGCCTGCTTGGCAGGCATGGGCTCGTTTGGAACAAAAGGCAGGCAACTTTGACAGAGCTCGGTCTTTGTTTCAAAAGGGCATTGACGCTGACCCTACGCACATTTCTGTGTGGCAGGCGTGGTCGGAAATGGAGGAGAAGTTGGGTGAATGGAATAATGGTCCGGCATGTACTCTTCTAGAGCCCTGATCAGATTGACTCCTTTTTAGATAGATGGCTGCGAAACAGGTGGCGTGCGAATGCCCATTGTTTTGTGTACAGACTAACCTTTCAAGTTGTACTTTGGTCGCGATCTCCTCTACGCTATAAAAGTAGGGAACATGTTGACACTAAAACGCGAGCAACATTTATTTCTTCGCACTCAATGCTGCCGATATACCACACAGAAAACAGGAAAGGTTGCACTATAGAGCGTTGTGAACGTCACTTCAAAATTTATGACGTACTGTAATCGTACTGTACGTTTGCATGCATACTTTATGTGGAACTGAAATTGAACAGCTGAACATTTGTTTTAACGTACGAAGTGAGGGTTGTCGCGGTTAGCTGAGCAGTGAAAGCGAACTACGAAAATACGTCCAGGAGCAAGCTTTACAGCTTCCGGTTCAAAATGGCTTTGGTTCTGCTACAGGACAAAAATATGCGCGGCCTCTAGTACGAAGGTATGTGCCGTGGGGTAAAACGCCTACGATATCCATACATCCCTTTGGTATCGTTTCTGGTCGGCTAAGAGTTGCAAGTACGTCTTTGCTTGTTCAAGTGTGAAACCGCTGCATTCAACGATGATGTCCCCTAAAGCGTTGTCAACATCTGCCGACATGTGCCTGCCATCTCCGCAAACGTATAAATGGGCACCTTGTTCCATGAGCTCCCACAACTGCTGTGCACACTCCTTCATTCGATGTTGCACGTACATTTTTTGCGGGCCATCTCGAGAAAAGGCCGTGTAAAGCTTGAGATGGCCTTTTTCCGCAAGCTTGCGCAACTTTTCTTTGTAGAGAAAGTCTTGCGATTGATGACGGCATCCGAAGAAGAGCCAGTTTTGACCCGATGCATTTCCGGCAAGTCTTTCCTCCACAAAGGCAATGAATGGAGCAATGCCCGTGCCCGGTCCGATCATGACAATGGGCTTTGTGTTGTCTTTCGGTAAACGGAAATTGGGATTCCTTGAAATGAAAATAGGGACCTTGGTCTTGTTGACAACGCAGCGGTCCGTGAGATACGTGCTTGCCACGCCTTGGCGATCAACGTTCAAAGATGTGTAACGTAAGACGTCAACAGTTATTGCTATTCGATCAGCGCGAGAGATAGGGGTGGAAGAAATGGAATAATAGCGGGCGTGTAGTGGGCGCAAGTGATCGACAAGCTGTTGCGGTGAAACAGGAACAGTTTTAAAATCGCACAGAATCTCAAAAACTTCACGTTGGTGCAGGTAATCATTGCCCAACTCGGTAAGCGAGAAGTGGGCAAGATCATTACCCAAAATGCGGGCGGCAAGCTGTTGCTCCGAAGATTGGGTGGAGCGACGTGCAAGGTGGGCCACAAGCTCCGGTTTGACGGTGGCAATATCGAGGTGGTGGGTGAGGGCTTCCTCAAGTGAGAGCGTTCGGTCTTTGAGCTGCAGACGAACAAGCTCGTGGCCGTTGACAGCCATCAAAAGTAACAAACGCGTGACGTGTTGAAGATTATTGCTCGGAATGACGGCGAGTGCATCTCCCACAGTGTATTGGATGTGGTCGGGCTCCACGGCGAACTCGACGCGGACAACCTCCTTGGGGTGTGGCACGTGGAGGGTTTGCGACGTGAGGGACGTGCGACTGCACATGGTGGCCATGTAGGGATTGTTGGCGGAGTAGCGCACGGTGTTGCGATTGGAGGTGAGGTATTTGAGCAAAGCGGCCGGCAGGTAATCCGAGGGCGACTGAGGCGGAGATTGGACAAACGGGGCTATGGCTGACGAAACGCGATCGGTCCAGTTTTGTATGAGCTGCCAGTTTTCTTGGTTGACGTCGGTTCTGGGCACAAGTCGCGGGCATGTGGCGAAAAGGGCATCGAAGATAGCGCCAGCTCGACAGAAGTGCGGGTAGGCGCGGTCGCCTAGAGCAAGCACAGCGACGTGCAAAGAAGCGGGCAGCAAAATGTGACTCGCAGCAAGGGCGTCGCGAAAGTCGGCGGCCTCGGTGGGCGGCACCCCGTCGCCCGTGGTAGAGCAGATGAAGAGCATGAAGGTCTCAGAGGCGAAGTCGACGAGGGAGTAGTGCGACACATTGAGCACCCTGACGGAGACGAACGGGGCGAGACAAGCAGCAACATGCAACGCCACCTCGCGTGCAAAGCCGTACTCGGTGGCGTAGAGCACGAGCAGCGGCGGGCGTTGAGCACATGAATAACGCAACGCCTCGTCGCGAAGACGCCGCAGCTCAGCAGACAACGGCGGTGCGACGGCCGCACGGCGCGCCGCTTTCGCCACGAAGATGCGGCGATACGCAAACAGCAACGCAGCGAGCGCGAGCAACAACGTCCACATTGTAAAGGGCGCGGCGCGACAGCGAACTGTGTGAATGCGTCGCTACGATTTACATGGCATCGCATCAATGCGACACGCACGCGCTCTCGCAGTGGGCGCGCTGTGCGCAACCTGGCCGTGTGCTGTTGTGGCGATGTGGCGTGCCATGCGCGCTTCCATTGGCTGTTGTTTCTGCCAAATCTGCGCGCAGCCAATCGGCGTGCGGTTTGCGCGTGTCACGCATGAGAGCCTTGTGGTGTCTGAGCGAGGAGCTCAGCGCCCGCACGGCGACTTAAAGGCGCCTACTTCCCCCCCCCCCCCCCCCCCCCCGACTCGTTGCCGGCTGCTGCTCTCCGCCCGCCTGACGCTGTTCCGCTGTCTTCTTCCGTTTTCTTCTATAGCCCCTTACCGCCATGACCTCCAAGCCCGCCACCGCCGCCACCACCACCACCCGCCTGCCCAACCCCACCCTCGTGGCTGTGCGCACGTCCAAACCGCTCTCAGACCTGGCGCGCGAGCACCATAACCTGTCCCCGCTGCAGCGAGCCCGTCTGCAGTACAACCCGCGCTACAACCATGTCCTAGCCGAGCCCGCCGCCGTCGTCCTGGTTGACGGCGACCGCACCACGGCCGCCTTCGATCACCACCTCGTCAGTCAGCTTTTCCCCAACCTGTACGGCCAGCCCTCCGTCTCTTTTGAATCTCATCCTCCTGTTTCCACTTCACCCAAGACCGTCGGTGTCGTGCTGTCCGGTGGTCCGGCTCCGGGCGGACACAATGTCATCTGCGGTATGTTCGACTTCATCTCCAAGCTCAACTCCCAATCCAAGCTTCTCGGCTTCCTCTCTGGCCCGGACGGCTTGCTCAAAGCTGACTACGTCCAGCTTGATGCCGACATCGTCGCTCCGTACCGCAACCAAGGGGGCTTCCACATGATTGGTTCCGGTCGCACCAAGATTGAGACCCCCGCCCAGTTCCAAGCCGTTCGAGATGCTGTGCAACGCCTCGATCTCGATGCACTCGTCATTATCGGCGGCGATGATAGCAACAGCAATGCCATGAAACTGGCTGAGGACTTCAGAGATCATGGCCTCAAGTGTTGTGTCAATGGTGCTCCAAAAACAATTGATAATGACTTGCGGAATGCCCAAGTTCAGGTGTCCTTTGGTTTTGATACCGCCTCGAAAAGCTACTGCGAGAGCGTTGCCAGTCTGGCTTTTGACGCTATTTCTGCTCGCAAGGCCTACCACTTTGTCCGTGTCATGGGAAGATCAGCCAGTCACATAGCTCTGGAATGTGCATTGCAAACTCATCCCAACCTCTGTTTCATTGGAGAAGAGGTCAAGAACAATTCCATCACTCTCACCGACATAGTTGACCAGATTGTCAATTTGGTTGTTGAACGGGCAGCTATGGGGAAGAACTACGGTATCATCGTCCTCCCAGAGGGGCTTGTGGAGTTCATGCCGGATGTTGAGGCTCTAATCTCTGACCTCAATGAAATCCTTGCCGACGCCGACAAGACTCTCACCCGTGACGAAGTTGCTGCTGCCCTGACCCCCACCAACGCAAAGTTGTTTGTCAAGCTACCAGAAGCAATCGCCAATCAGCTCATGCTTGAGCGTGACCCTCACGGCAATGTGCAGGTCGCTAAAATTGAAGCGGAACGTCTGCTCATCGGTATGGTTTCTGCCCAGCTTTCGTTGCTCAAGAAACGAGGAGAATATACTGGTAAGTTTTCCGGCACACCACATTACCTCGGCTATGAGGGAAGATGTGCCATGCCTTCCAACTTTGACACAAACTACACGTACGGGCTAGGACGCGTTGCAGCAGCGCTGTGCTGCAATAATAAGTCCGGCTATATTGCTACGCTGTCAAACCTCACAAAACCACCGGAGGAGTGGGTGCCTGCAGGTTTCCCACTTACGATGATGATGAACATTGAAAGAAGGCATGGTAAGGATACCGCTGTAATCAAAAAGATGCTTGTCGATCTGGAGGGTGCTCCGTTCACCAAGTTCGCCCAAGACCGCGATTCATGGAGGCTAGGCGATGAATACCGCAGTCCGGGAACTTCTCAGTACTGGGGACCGACCGCCGACGCTGTGACTATCTCTCTGCAGTTGGAAGCTGCGGCCACTGCTCAGTAGCCTTCACCGTTCATAGCTCTTTTCAATAAGGAGGATGGGCTGTTTTACAGCGTTTTTCGGTTTCAGGCACATGGGTCTAGGCCATGGAATACATATTGTAATACGGGGCAGAAAGGGCACGGGCCTGTTCCCAATTTTGTATGATCCTATAGGTCGTTGACCTTTAATGCAGAGAATAAACATGCGGGGACGCAGTCCATTTTGTCACCATTATGCACTGCCTTTGCTTAGCCATCCATGTTTGGCGAGAATCTTCATTCGACACGAGATTTGCCAATAACCCCTTCCTACGCTGGTAGTAGAGACTCATGTTCTGGTCTGACAAGCGTCGGCCATCACTCTTTGTTGCGCACTGTGGTGTACGCGAATCAAAACCCGGTGGAGGATTTTTATCACTTGTCACAAAAAAGACATTCCAGTTTATTCATTGTTATGGTGTTCGGTGCAGCGTAGATTTGGAGACCGCGGAAGTGCTTTCCCAGACAGAATGAAGTGAAACTCTGTGAAGGGGGTCTTTACAGAAGACTTGTCGTCCCCTCTGTAACTTATCTGCACGAAAACCCCCCTCAGAGAACCTATAACAGAAACACGGGCCGGCGTACAAACACAGGCTTCCATTTGGTGGAGCAGAAAGAAGGCTTCCAAAGCCAACCGAATCAACCCCTATTCACGTATATAAAATATGTAAGCCGTTTGTCAATGGTCTACAGTCGTAGTTCAGACACAGAGGCTTCGAAGGATGGTGTGGACCAATAAACGCCTGAAGCGAAGAACTACTTTTGAATGGTTGAGCATCTCGAAAGCTCTTCTTTTTTTACCTTGTCCTCGCCTGCTTGGCAGCTTGCCGCGCTCGAAAGACATCAGATGCTCCCATAACACCCATACCAACGGCTGCTGAGGTTGTAATGTGTGTCGCTTCTTCAACTTTCCTCTTTTTCGAGCCAACACTTTCCTTTCCATTTCTTGGTCCTCCTGCATTTCTGCCTGCAGGCGTGTCAAGGAATGAGTCGGGGGTGGTTTCAATCATACGAAACAATACATCCGGGTTTGGAGGTGGTGCTGCGACAGGTGGCAGCGCGGATGCCATTCTTTGTAGCATCTCGATGGCCACCTTCAGAACAGACCCCTTCCCCTCATCACCGCTTCGCCGTGGTGATACTCCGTTCCCCATTGTTTCCTTGCTTGCACCTGATGCACCAACCCTTCTACCAGTTCTGGGATCCCGACGACCCCCACCTGCAGAGCTAGCACCCGTAGTCTTGGCTGAAACGCCAGCTCGGTTCCCATTGATAGCCCCCAATTCGTTTTCGGAAAAGCCTTCGAACCCAAGGAAGCGTGATCTTCTCAGTACCTCGTTGACGACTGTTTCGGGGCGCCCGACTCCGCTTTCTTTCCACAGTGATTCTACCTCGTCTACGGTGGATACATCACCAATCAGTTCCTCGAGATCAATCCACAGTTCCCACAATCGACGAACTTCCGCTGGTGTGCCTTTTGCATCTGGCATTACTTTCTTGAGAATCACCCGGGCGTACTCTAGATCACCTGTACCCCATAACCAGTTGACGTATTCCGTAGTCATAACCGCATTCTTTGCAAAATTCTTTAGCCCGAACTCAAATACATTCCGCGCCACCTTGCTATCTTTGTTAGTAGAGAACTCCATCAATGCAGCTGCGACATATACGCTTGGATGGGTTCCTTTCGGATCTTTTCTCGCACGTCCGAAGACTTTTCTGGCTGCATCTCTTCCATCGTGTTTTCGAGTAGCTCTCATTAAATGAACATATGTGAGAGGAGATGGATGTGACTTGCACAGTGCGTCTAGAGCAGCAACGCCCTTGCCCGGTTCTGCAATTCGAGTGTACAACCAACTGGTGTGGGCGTGCAAGGCAACGCTATGGGGAACAGCCATGATTGCTCGTTCCAGAATAGGCTCCAAAGATTCTGCCATATTCTTTGCGAGGTTTGAGTTAGCGTTTGAGTTTGAGTCCTTATTTTCATGACCTTTCCCAAGCGTTTGCTTTAGTTCAACACTGAATGTGCTGTGAACATATGAGAGGTACTCTATCCAGAAGTCTGGATACCGATGCATTGGTGCGAGAGCACTCTCATAGGCATGTATCACACGCTCATGAAGATCACTGTCTGCCAATGACGACGGATTTGATCTCTCATGTAGAATAAATCTGCGCCATTGTTGGGCTTGTGATGATTCCTTTGCACGCCCTCGTGGGGGAACTGGTAGCGTTGAGAGAGTTAAGCCTTCGCGTCTTGTTTTACGTGCCCGGAACTCTGCACGGGCGTCGATATTCTTGGGTTGGTTTTCAGCCAGATGGGTTCGACCGATCTCTTTGTTGGTATTACTTGTTTGTTCAAAAGTTGTATAGTCTCGCCAGAATGCATCTAGATTGTGCATAGGCGTTCGGACCTGTCGCAGACAATGATTCAAAAAAAAATTGTACATAAAGAGAGTGTACGAAACGAGTGGTTAGTGAATGTTTGTTCTTGCAGTCTCTCAATGTTTGTGCTTCATGTACTGCATCAGCATGCCCGCCCCCGCCAAAAAAAGGCGTTGTATATCTACGTGTGGAATTTAAGAACATTCAGGTGAAGTGGAGTATCGCAAGGATGAAGCGTAGTACGCTCGAACAAACAAGAGCCTACTTGAGGAGCCGTTTGGAATGGTGGTGCATAGAGACATTTGTTTTGATGGAACAGTGAAGGCTAGTGTGCTCACAATGTCTACTATGAAAATGTAAGACAATATTCATGAGACGACACAAGACTTTGCACAAGACGCAGAAGGAACAACATGAAGAGATAGACGAAATGTTCTTTTTTGAAGAAGGTGAAAACAGGGGCGGGCATGCGGTGAGTACAGAACGTACGGGGGCTGAGAAAGGCAAGGGCGATGTTGAGACAAAAGAATGGAAATCATTACCGCTCGTTGATAAACACGTCGTAATGCGTCTCGACGTTGACTATCCGACAGCATCGTTTGCTTCTTGACGAACTCGATGTAGTGCGTCCAAAGCGGATGGGCATTAAGATCCAAGCCGGCACACTTTACGGCTCTTTCATGCACAGCAATGGCATCAGATTCAAGCTTGGAGCCGGGAATTTCCGCAGCCCTAGCACTGACGTAGGCAAGATAACTGCGCCAAAGGTCAATTGAAGTCGGGGCGCTCTTGACAGCACGATCGTAGATTGCAGTGATGGCATCGTGGTTTTCGGGTTGTTCGCGAGCAAGGTGTTCTGCGTACGAACGCCAAAACTTGCCGATGGGGGGGAATTGCTGGACAAGACGGTCGTACACGGGCTTTGCGGCGTCAAATGAAACCTTATCGGCTTCGGAGGCGAGAATGTGCCATCCGTCAATATCCCAGTGATCGGTTGCCACACGCCGCTCGCCATCAGCGGCGCGAGCTGAGTCCATTGCGAGAACAAAACGAGGAGGAGAGCGGGGAGGGAGCGAAGGGGGGAGAGGGGGAGGGGGGAGGGAAAGGGCCAGGGGACGCAAGATGAGTTATATGAAAGCACGAATAACTAGCTAGGCGTGCTGGACAAGGGAGAGCGAAACGGAAAGAGGGGGCCGGGGGGGGGGCAAAGGCGGGATAGAAGGGTATGAAATGGAAGAGGGGCAAAGTTGAAGGCGCTCCGGCTCGTGCGGCAGGAGCGCAGCAGATTGGAAGCAGCACCGACAACGGGAAGGCGCAGCGCTCGCGCGTGAAGTGGATGAGAATGATGGCGTCGTTTTTTTGGCGTAGGTGCGCGCTGGCTGGCGAGATGATTACATATCCACATGTCCAAGGGAACATAAATTAGACCGCGCGCCATTGCGAAGCTTTCACCTGAAAATTCGCCAAAACCACTCGAGGCTATGAAACATTTTGTCTGCAATCGCCCCGAAATTTACACATGAGTTGCAATACCAACAGGCGACACTGCCTGCCACTCGTGCCAGGCCCCTTTATACTGGTGCCTCCACATGCACTGGTGCCTCCCGCCGCCGTGGTGCCAGACCGTCACCCACTTCAAGCCGTCACGGCTGCGAGCCGTGTCACCGCCTGCGTTACTCCTCTTCTCCTGTCTATTACTCTACCTACACCTGGCTCGCTAGCTACTTGTTCTTTTTCCCTGACCTCCACTTGAACACCAACACAAGCCAGCCACACTTCAATAGTAAGTGAATGTGCACTTTGAAGCCGGGCAGCTCATTGCAATGCGCATGTGGATATCTTCTAGTAAAACACAAGTCCGTCCGTTTACCACCAATTGCTGAGGTGCCGCCGTGCTCATGACACAAGAACTGGTTCACAACCTCAGCTTCAAAATAAGCACAACTGCTGTTGCGTCGCTCTAACCTACATATCTTTTTGTCAACAACTTACAAAACCGGCATTCAGTAAAGCATACACCTATCCACAAACTTTTAACCCGCTCTTCGCTCGTTATACAACTCAATACACGTGTCGCGAGCATAAACATCAACATTCTCCAAGAAGGCAGCAAGCTTCGCGTCACCTAAAGGCGGAATCTTTCCATACATGGGCTCAGCTCCTTTGCATTTGAAGTTGAGAACCTTGTCGGTATCGTAGTTCTCTATGTGCACGTACCCATCACCATCAATGGAAGCGTGCCATCCACAGTCATTCGAGCGTTTGCTCTCCTTAACCACTCGTCGTTCATCAGGGTCGTACCTGTAACGACAAACACTATTTCCGAGCAATCTTCCTGCGTAATGCAGCGAGTACGTTGTATCACGATGCCACAACAGCCTTTCCTTCTGCCTCGCTTCTTCTTCTCCGTCAAAACTCTCTAGAAACAAGCACATCTCTTCACCTCCTTCGCGCTTGGCATTCGCCACAAGTTTCGCAGCATCACAGAATCTCGAGCGAGCAATTTCATCTCCAGTGTAAATCAGTGTCCCTGATCCGTAGGGAGCCACCATATCCCTGTGTTGCTTGGGTAGCAAAACTACTTTTTCAGTCACATTATTCTCTGAATCAATCTCCGGGCCAGATAACACTACAAACCCGCTTCGATTCCCATGGTTTTCTGCATGAAACAAACCTTCCTTCGTAACAGACATTCGAATAGATGAACTACCAGTGTATGCGAAAATGGGTACCTTATCCCTGCTGTTATCCATAGATATGTGAAGCATTTGCCGATAGTATTGCACTGGATTATTCGAATCGAATCTCACTTGCACTGTGACACACTTCCGACCTTCCACAGTGCCTTCTTTTTCTGACGTAATCGACAACACACAGTCATCGCAGCCGCTCATGGCATTCCTCAATCCCCCGAGCCAAACTTTGTAATGCACCGTCCGATAGGTCCCGTTCAAAACTCTCAAGCTCTGATACTGATATCTTGAGGGGTTTTTGTAAAAAGTAATTGTGGGCCTATCCACCGCAAAACCCGTCGCAGCTGGAACTCGATTCGGACTTTCCTCGACGAAAAGAGGAACGTGATAAACTGTAGACAACTTCACTGGACCACGTAGATAACCGGAAATAATGATTCGCAAATGGCCTTCTTTTGATGACATTCGCGTAATAATAACATTCGTCCTCTGTTGAGAATCAAGAGCCAACATTTTGTGACTAACTGTAGCTGCAGCATCCGACCCAACATGCTTCTTGATCTCCAGACTCACATGGATTGATGAGGATGATGCGTTAAACAAAGGAAGAATTGCTGATCCACATGTTGCACGAATCCGAACACCATTCTCTCTTATACTGCGGGGCATTTTAATCTTGGGCTTGCGATTTTTCGCAAGTCTTCTGAATCCAAAATACCTCTTCCCATCTTCTGCGCTTGTGTTTGTAGTGAAGCTCTGATGCGAAGATCTAGCTGCATTTTCCGGGCTCCTATCGATTTCCTCAGTACCATATTCAAATGCACTCGGAGATTCTCGCCTCTGAAAGTTTAGAGTAGTCAGCGTGCTACCCATTGTACTGTTGGACAGCTCTCTTGATGCTCTTACAGACGAATGTTTTGGGCCATGGTCGGATTTCACGGTATCAACGGCGTCATTTCCCTCCAGTTCAGAACGGATTGTCCCACTCTTGGCTTGACTGTCGCCGCGAGCAGATTCTTCAGCCCTTGGAATCGTCAGGCTGTTGGCGCTTTTCATTGCTGGGCCATTTTCGAGCTCAGAGAATTTCGCGTGGCCATTGCTTGGCTTTCCCGTGACGTTGTCTGTTGAAGAACCAACCTTCGTATGTATTTGAGACACATTCGAACCTCGTTCAGTTTCTCGGTCGCAGGGAGCACGTTTGGCGTCATTCTGGTTCAAGGATTTCTGACTGCGACTCTCGTTCTCTGTCAATCTCTTCAATCGTTCGGCCATACTCACAGAAACATAAGACCGATAGTTGCTTTTGAAGGACCTTTGACCTTTCATTGGTACAATCTTATTGTCACATGAGGGGTTTTTCGCAGATTCGTTTTCTGAGACAGCCTCCTTACTAGGATGACTTCCATAGGGAGTCTTTTCTTTTCTATCTTGACCAGGTATCCATTTCGGAGGCTGGTGCAGGAACACTCGACAGTATTCCACAGGGTTTCCTGTATCAGTTGGTACTTCTTCAATAGCCCCAGGTGATACATGAATTGGAAGAGGCTCAATACTGATGCCTTCATTTCGGAACTTGCTCCCGTGGACTGCAATGCTCTTCAGATTCTTGAGTGATTTACCAGAGTCGATGCTTTTTTCCTCCTTGTGAGAACTCTCGGGGGTGGATGGCAGCAGTCCAGAATGTGCACTATGTTCAAGAATGCAGTTTGCCTCTGGGTGCAGTGCGGACTCGGGATGACAGAATCTGTGTTCTCGCAGTTCATCGTCTTCAGGAGAGATGGGCCTGGGTACTTCATGTCCTGATTTATGATCCTCCGCTTCTACTGCACTGGTGGCCGTGAAGTTGAGCACATGATCGTATGCATGGTATAACTCAGCGTCGTCTTCTGGACAGACAGAAGCAGGTAGAATTGTTGCATACTTAATTAGCGCAAATCCATAGAACTCATGATCTATAGCGGCTTCAGAGACCAGCTCAAACTTTGCCGAGAAATTGCAAGATTCGCCAAATGGAATGTACATAGGGATACAAAGTCTGGCATCATCTGAATTATGCCCAATAGAGAACACGCCAGATGCGCAATCTCTCATGAGAATGTTGAGCAAAAGAGGGGCACCACCTTCCGTTTTGTTCCATATTCTCACAGATTTCTCCGAAGACTGGCAACCGGCCGGAAAATCTATGAAGGTTTCCGTTCTTGACACATCTGGAGCTTCTTCTTCAGTCTCTACTGCGATTATTGGCTCCGTCTTGCGGACACGGATTTCCACATTAGTTTCATACTCTTTTCCATCTTCGTCCGTCACAGTTAAAACGAATCTATCATATCCTCGCTCTGCATGCGCATCGGGAGCAGCCCAAAAAACTATGCATGCCTCTTCGAGGGCATCACTAATTGGGTTAGTTTGTTCATTATCCTCATCTGGCACCGTTGAAAATATGACTTCCTGTTTAAGAATGTCAACCAATACGCTTGCTTTGTCATCTGGATCCCGTTCGAGACGAGCTGAGTGTGGTTTTATCGAGCCCTCTAAATCAAATGTGAAAATGTTTATAGCATAAGGGAGTGGAACACGACTCGCCCTGCACCCCAAGTCAACCTCAAGAGTCTCTTCGAACCCATACGATAAACTGAATGGTACATTAAGTACAGTATCGATTGGCACGTTACTTGGAATCTCGGAGGCCTCTTCTTTGTCCCTCGCGAGCGGATTGGTATTGACATCTACTATAGTGAGATTTCTTGCCCTCTTTTTGGATGGGTTTCCGAAAGGCGACAGCATTTTGGCACTCCGCATCTTGAAGAAAGAGGCCAAGATCTCAGGATCTTGCTCCTTTGCCAACTGCGTCTTCTCGCTTTCTGAGGGGGAATGCTCGGGCTGAATAATGATGGGATTCGATCCTGGCGTCTTTACACCAGAGAACGTAGCGGGAATGTGATCGTGAACTGATGGTGATGCGAAACTGTCTGATTGGGTCGAAGGGGACGGTGCACAAGGGGTGGTGGACTCTCCATTCCTTACTCGCAATGGTGGAGCTGGAGATGGTGTCCCCGCAACTCTCTTTCCATTAGAAGTAGGTGTTCGGCTGGGAGAAGGTAGAGGCGGCTTGTTATGCGATGCTTTGAGGCGCAATTGTGTGTTGGTAGTGGTGGAATTGCTTCGAAAGATCTGGGTCAATGGGGAGACATGTCGGTTAGAAGAAGGGAAGTGTACACCGACGCTGTGCGGTTGGGGAGATACAAAAGGCCTCTGTGAAGGCTCAAGACGTGCAGGGGTTGCAATGTTGGATGGAGTGCAGAGTACCGACTCGCTCGCAGGTGGCTGCGTAGGAGATAGAGCGGCCTCTCGCAGGGCATCCATGGCAAAACTCAAGGATGGAGTGGATGAGGAGTCGAAGAGGAGCCCTTTTTGGTGAGGGGAAATCATGGCTGAGGATAGGTAGCAAAGAAACGGTAGCTATCTGTCGCCATGGCGCCACTGTCCGCAACTGCGACAGTTGTGAGTATTTGTCCCGGCTGTTTGAATCTACAGCCTATTGGCTCACCATGCGCATAGTTTCTTTTAAATTCAAAAAATCAAGCGCTTGAAAATTTTGCCGCTCCTCCGCCCACAATTCACGCTAGTGGAACGATCCTGCGCCCCGGCTCAAGCATACACGAAGTGCAAAAAAAGCTAAACGTCATTCAGGTCGTAGAAGACCTGTTCGCGAGATTCGTCGATGAGCCTGTCTGCATGCAGTGTACCCTCGAAACTCTCAACTCTATCAGTTATGGCGGCTTCAAGTACTGCTAGCGTCCACACATCCTTTGATCGATGCGTCTTCTCCTCGTTCCTCTCACCGTTGTTCGGGTGTTCGTCTACAAGCAAGGCCGTCTCCGCGCGAAATCTTTTCTGATCTGATTCGAACCGTGCTCGCCTTCTCTCTGTCGTAGCTTCGTCAGTCATGAGGTCAAATATCGATTTGTTAAGCCCCTTCTCTTGCCGCGAACGTAGGTCCGAGCCCTCTGTCAACACCGTGCTCTGCTTCTCGACAGAAATGCCGACCTTTGTTTCCCACTCTGCCCCACCCTCTGTTTGTCGGGCATGGCATGTGCTGGAGTTTCCTTTTCCGCTCGAATTAGATTGTACATCTGCCCATTCTCCACCACCATTCCAGGTGTTCTCCGATACAATAGCTCCCCACGCATCCCAATTTGCGTCTTTATCACCATTACTTTCATTTCCAGCTTTGTTCCATGTGCTGCCGTTGTCTGAAGAACCAACTTGACCGGTATCGCCTCGCCATTTGTTGTTGCTTCTTTCTACCGGGGAGGCCTTGCCATCCCAGAGATCACCGACATTCATTTCCCCCCGCTTTTTCTCTTTCTTTCCCCCTCTCCTCGCATTATTGGAAGCCCCTTTTTGTTTTTTTCCGCTTTGACAATTTTGCGTTTCGAACGCACTAAAGTCCCGACCAGCCTTTTCTTGGTAGTTCGTACGAGCTCCATGGTTCTTAGCAGTTTCTTGCTGAACCATAACTCTCTTTCCTTTTTTGTTCTTTCCTTTTTTGTCATTCCCTTTTTTTCTACTGCTTGGCAATCCGATCATAGCGCAGGATACATCCTGTTGGTGATGCTTTTTTCTCGCTCTATCCTCGGTACCCTTTTCCAAACTAGGAACACTCTGTTGATGAGCATCGACAAATACATCCCATTTCAAATCTTCCTCGATTGAATTGTTTTCTACGTCATCCCAGCCCTCTTCTTCTTTAAGTTCATTGAAGCCAAAGATACTACTGTTCGTCGCATCCACGGCCTTCCATGATCCATTTTCTTGACAAATATGCGCGCCACTGTCGTCGTTCTCCTTCTTGCAATTCTTGTCGACCAATTTGTCTTTTCCTTCATCCAATGCCTTTTGGTGTCCCAGCTCTTTGTTCTGGGCTTTCCTATCAGTATTTTCATCTGCAATGCTTTCATGAAATGTCAGGTCACGACAATCTTTCCATTTTGAATCATCGTTAGAACTACTACTATCTATCGGGCCCCACGAATCAACTTGTACTGCTTCCTGCACCCATTCACTTTCTTCATGACAGACGAATGGTTTAGCGTGTTCGCCGTTGAGGTTTCTTTCAACAACTGTGCTCTTGGAACTTGCAAGCCCTTCAAGAACCTTCTGTTTACCTTTTTTCCTTTTGTTCTTTTTCTTCTTATTTTGAGGAGGTTTAATTTTCTTTTCGTCCAAGTCTTCTCTCCCGAGATTCTGAAGTTGGATGTGTAGATCATTTTGTTCTTCTCGAGAAGAGACAGTATTAGTTTCAATGGGCTCCGAGTGTCTCACTGTATTCTTATTGAAGATATGATGTTCTTCCCAGGGGCTATCTAAGTGTTGTTCAATGAGGATCCCCGTCCCTTCGCCGTCTGAGCCCCACTGGTCTGCATGTGCGCTAGACGCGCCCTGACCGTGACCACTCTCATCGTAGGCAATCCATTCTTCATACATGGAGGGTTTCCCTGAAGACCATTCGTCTTTCTCACTGCCCTTTTGAACACTCGTACGTTCAATTTCTCCTGATAGCTGCCTGGATGCATTTTGAGATGCATTCGAATATATATCTGAATTTGGTTCAGGGTTTTGGCTCTGATTGGTCGGCTCAGCAGCCTTCCCTACAGCCTGAGCTGCTAGAAGAGATTGGGTCTTATGTGAAGTTGACAACGCAGTTGACTCTGCCAGAGGGAAAAATTCATGAGCGTCTGGGTTGAGAGGCACAGAAGGAAGACTGGCAGCATTTGGTTGGTTTCTTTGTTCCAAATGCTGATGAATAGAAGAGTTTTGAGCACTGAGCTTTTTCAAACGTTGGGGTAAGTCTGTTTCCCTTCGTGTAAATTCTTTGGTACGTGGATTTTGATCAACTGTCGTGATCGTTCTGTGTTGGGGCCGTGCTGGAGCAAATTCCAGTGCATCAGGATTTAGACGAGGTGTGGGAATTAAGCTTTCTACCATCGCTGGTGTTGAAATTGGAGAGCGCGCGCCGCGCATCCCGACAGCTGGAACAAACTCTGAAGCGTCTGGATTGAGCAGAGTGTGTTGTTGACTTGGCTTCGAACATGGGGCGTACTTGCCCATTTTTTGGAGGCTCGTAGGCAAGAGGCAGAAAGGAAGTAGAATATGATACTGGTGTTGCTCTGGGTTGACTGCATGTATGTGCTTCAGTTTTGTACGCGTGCGAGTAGGCCGTTACGATAGAGGGGGTGGAACGTTGAAAGGGTGCATTGAGGAATAATATGTTTATCGTTACTCGAGCATTGTACGGGCTTCGTACAAGGATTCGAGAGCGCAACATGATGATGTGAGAAAAAGATGGAGAGAGGGGAAATGTTATGAAGTACGAAGCTACTGTATACAAAAAATGGTGACATGATAAGGTGGAATGTGGCAGATCGTTGGATTATAAAATGTAGCGCGCACAAGAAAATGGTGCGAGAAGGACTGGCGGTGCAGAGGTAACGTTAGGACGAACTACGTAACGTCAACCGGGGAGGTCGGACAAAACGCGACGTTTTGTTTTGATGTGTAAGACGTGGTAAGTTAGTGAAGGTTTGACCTTCACAGAGCACCACACGTTTCCGCAATGCAATGCGCACGGCGCGGGTGTAGTTGAGCTCAATTGCGGCTTGCAGAGCAAGCGATTGCAATGTTCGTGTAGCCGGAAATGCAAACGTGAAACGCAATGCATCTATGGCTTTCTATCTAAGTGAGTTTACCTGACGCGTGGCAGGCCCACAGCACAGACTCATACACATGGCTAATAGGACGACAGCTCTCGAAGGGTCAAGGGTTATCAAGCTGTATGCGCCCGATGTTGGCGGTGGACGGGAGCGCGCGGGAAGCAGAACTGCGGCGGCAGCGCGAATCAGTTCAAATCGCTCAGTTCACCGCGAGAAAGACGCAAGTGGACAGCGAATGGTCAGTGGCGATATGTCTCGCGACCAGTGATCGAGCGACGCGCGGATCCCCCTCAATACACGTTGCGCCTCCGCTAAAAAAAAACATGCAACATATTTGTGTGTTATATGCCACCACTCGTAGTCGGTCGCGCACTGCTCGTCGCGGCTTTCGCACGCTCCCCCGCTTCATGCCGCCCATACACAGCGCCCTTACCGTCGTGTCGCCAAAGTAGCTCTCCGTCCACAACGGCGCTGCCCCTCTCTCCTTTGCGAGGTACTGCCGCTGGGCACACCTGTTGTCCGCGCGTGGTGCCATCATGCTCCACAGGGACCACTCCATGCTAGCCTACGACGCACGTGCCATTCCGATACCGCCGCTCCACAGAATACATCACGCTCCAACCCGCCATACCATCACTCATCTCGTTCGTTCATCGGATGTGAATCTATCCCTCACTAATCTCATCATAATCGCAAGAACAGACCCTTGTTTAATCCCCGCAATCATCAGTGCTATTCGTCGCTATTTGCTTCCCACTCGCACCAGAAGGATTCAGAATGCCTCTCATCCTCTTCAGCTGCTCCACAAGCTTGTTCTGTGCGTTCCCTACTTTTATCGCTACATCGCGTCCCCCGCTTTCTTCAAACAGTTCTGGAGGTTGAATGTGGACGTGGATCCTTCATCTTCTGTTCCATCGGCGTCGCTTTTGCTCGCCGCGTGGGCAAGAGATCTACGCAGGATGGCGAGAAGAAATGACCCTGCAGCCAACTTTTGGTACATCACCGCTAGGAATATCTCCAAGCAGCAACGCTTACCCCGTGTGCCACATAGGACATTTGTTTACCCTGTCGCGACCAACATTCTTCATCGCATCACCGCGCCGTTAGTATTTCTCAACCAAGACGAAACGAAACGGACGCTACGTTTGATGAATCAGATGAACCAACCAAATTCACGTTGGAGACGTGCCTCTCGACGTGTGTCTTCTTTGTCGCCGTCATGTTCGTTATCGAGAGCGTCGTCTACGTCCATGCGCGTGCATGTCCCCAATACACAACAGTGCATTTCCATCCCCCCTCCTGTTCCACCAAGAACTGAGAAAAAGGCTTTCCAGGAGCTGAGTGAGAAGTTCTTGGCTGTCAAGAGGAGGCACGATCAAGTGGCGTGTATGCGCTCACGAAATGGCGATGATTTTCTGATGAGCGATGCAAGTATTGCCACTTTGGGAGCCGTGTCATTGTCGTCCGGCGCGTTGAGATTGCCAGACAAGACGGGACTGTGCTGTGGCGGAGGAAACTGTTGCGTTTGCAAGGATGAGTACTTTCTGGACGACAGACATGGGATTACTCCTAGTTCTTTCGCCGATTTATTTGTGGATGGTGACGCGAATGGCCAGTATGAGAATGGTGCCATGGGGGAACGCGATTCGTGTAAGATTGAACAACAGGTTCACGATGCGGTTGAGAGTGTAGGCAATACTGTCAAGTTGCCTAGCAATATCGATTTGGATGCATTACATGCAAAGTTCCGACAAGCAGCCGCTGCGGCTAGGGCGAAGAAAGGCAGGGCTGCGTTTAGAACGTCAAGAAGGGCGTCTAGTTTACTGAGTAGTGGTAGATAGATTTTAGTTTTCACTCTTTGTTTCGTTTCAATGAATAGGCTTGAAAAAAGCGTTCAACAACTTGCACGTTGCCTCATCGGTGGCCCGTTACGGATTGGTGGTTAGGGAGGGTAAGCGCTGACTGTACTTTTTGACTCGAGGTGGTCACGTAACGCCGCACCTGCGGCGCATGCACGTGCTGCAGGACTCCTGCCGCAGCGCTGCATTCTCTTGCTGGAAACGTGGACACGAATGGGAGGCGCGCCGTCCCTACGTCATTCTGTGGGGCGCTCGAAAATACCCGTTTCTAAACTTTACTCTTGGCAGCTTGGCAGCTTGGCAGCTTGGCAGTGTCAACTTAGTGCGTCCTGCAACACGTCCCACAGCCAGTCCATTTTCTAGAGCACCCCTAAGTTGGCTGTCACAAATGGATGACGACGATTCGGACGTCGTCTTTGTGGAGAACAGAAGCGCTCAACCGTCTTCCTCTAATTCTACCCCCCTTGACGCTCTTGAGATAGAGCTGCAATCAGCTTGTGCTGTGCTTACGTCGTTTGCGCAGGATGTCATTCAGTTTTCATACGATTCGCAGAATGGTTTGTTTGATCGTGTGTAAGTGCTCTCTTGTCTTTCTTTTTTTGCTTTCGGTACACGTTGTCCTCACACATTCTTTTTACACACAGCAACGAGTTTGTTACCTGTCTGAAAAAGGTTGACGACAAATGCAAGGCAGTTGATGCTGTCATTCCTTTTGATGTGCTCGAGGCCATTGATAAGGGCCGTAATCCGGAACATGTTACACTATCGTTGCTGTATGTTAATTCAATTCGGGTTTCTCTCTAGCGTATATGTGCCTTTGCTCAGCCTTTCTAATTCATCCATCTTTCCATCTTCCTTTTTTGCACAGAGAATCATGCGAAGAATCGAACAACATTTCACGCGGAAAGGTCACAGTCATGCGACAGTTCAAGTACGTGACATCAATATGCATCCATCTCATGTCGTGCCATGCGTGCAATTTTTCTATGTTCTAACCTGGCTCGCTTGTTCTGCGTAGACAAAATCTTGAGAATGCTATGCGAGATACCCCGCAGCATACCTCTCAACCGAATGGAAATGATTCTCAACCTTCAACGAATCCTGGGTAGCTTTCAGTACTGCGCCGCAACTCGTCAGTACCCTGTCTGACTTTGTATGCGCTCTTGAAAGTGTTGTCGTGCGCTCACGTGCTGCTTCGAGCACATCAAACAGTATGCGCGGAGTCATGGGACAAATAAGCTTGGTTGACGGGGAAGAGAAAGGGTCCACTTGGGGATTCGTCGGTCACGCACGCGGAGGGAAATGTGCTCCTGTGGGTGAGTCAGGGATGCTACAGGTTGGAGGGGGAACCGGAAGGTGATGTTGAAGATGGCTTAGAAGCATTCTGGTTAAGGCATCGTCGGTCATCAAAGCTCGAAAAGTGGGCCACTTGGGCACCAAAGGTGCTGCGCTTGCACTTTGTGACACCCACAGCTTCGTTTCTGTGCCACCTTGATCGAATCTTATTCCCCACTCCATCAAGCTTGCGTTTCCTTTCTTCTGTGTGCAGCATCGCATCCACTTCACTTCCGTACTTGGTTGTGCGTCCGCAGCACATCAGGCGTCAAAAGCCACCAAAATTGCCATCTTTTTGTATGCATTATGCGCCAAGAGCTAGTGAGAGCCGCTATAAGCGCGCGAGGAGAGGCGGGTTTATCTCAGAGCTCCCTCTGCAACGGCTCAATACTAGTCTGCGTAAATTGGTCAATGGGCTGTTCAGTTAGCCAAGTTCGTTGTATTCCACTCTGTTCAGCTCAGTTGAACGACCGAAACCTTCAAGTTGCTTGTGTTTGCTGAGGTCAACATGGCCAAGGCTGAGCCCTCGAGCACAGTGGACTTGTCCTTTAGTTCGGCACCGCCCTCTTCGCAATTTATCAGTCCTTCCGATGCAGCTCAACATCAGTTGCGTCCTGCCGTCTCGCCATTCCCGGCAACCTCGCCGTCCCCACCGCCGCCCGCTAGCAATAATCGTTTCGTCCTGGTCGACAAATTGCCAAAGGTGGTTTGGAACATTGATCCCACTATCAAGCTCAAGCTTCGAAAGTACTTTTATCCATTGGGTGTAACTAGGCTATCATTGGGAGCCGATCTCGACCTTAGGCAAAAGAAGCTTTCTTTCAAATGGTCGTGGCGAGACCGAATCATTGGCGGCCGTCTTGAGTTTCAAGAAGATAAAATCAGTCTCACCAAAACCTTTAACATCGATACTCGAACCAAGCTTGATGTGAAGGCTGCTTTTGACATTCACTGCCGAAAGACCCTGTTCTCAATCAACGTTCGTCCGTTTCTTGGAATTCTTCCACACGATAGACCACCCGCTGGTCTAACCATTCGACAGAAAGTTCCGGTTGACAAACGGCTGCAGATTGAATTTCAAGGCCGTCTAAATGTTCCGGAGGCTAGAATTTCCAACGACACTGTATCTGCGTTTTCTTTGGGCGAAGGAAATTTCGTCTTCGATTTGGAAGAACTCAACTTTCGGTTCTTGGTTCAATGATAGGCGTCTGTACATTGAAGTAGCCCCCATACCAGCCTATATTATGAAAGGTATGACTGTGGGAAGGTTTCTTCGGCCCCAAGAATTCCAACTTCCGATACCATAGCCCGCACAACAGTTTCTTCGGCGCTTTTCATCGCTTTGTAGTCATCGTCTGTCAGATGATCAAACCCTACTAAATGCCCCATTCCATGAACACAGGCAAGTGCAATGTAATCGGCGGGGTTCATTTCGCGTTCTTTCGCTATAGTTTCGCAGTACGTCATCGCGACGAAGATTTGTCCTAGATCTTCTGTAATGGTTGGAAGAGCGCCGTCAAAACGGTCCATTAATCGCCCGGTATCGGGATCGAGAAAAGGCACGTTTTGTAGAAGTGTTGAAATATCTTCATCGAACGGTGACGGAACTTGTGGTTTACGTCGGGGCTCGTCGCGCAAAGGAAACGACAGGACGTCTGTTGTTTCTCGGGCCGTCCCGTACCACCAGTTTAAGCGCCGCACTTTGGCGTCTGTAGCGAGCACAATCGTTGCATCATGCTTTTTGAACTCGCCGTGAAGATAAGTGTTACGGACTACTTCAACCTTGGAAGTAAAAGGGTTCGGTATGACAACAACAGAGTAATATAGACGTTAGAAACTATCAGGAACTTTACGAGGAAGCTCCTCAGTGATTTACGATTGACTCACCTGTTTTCTGAGCCGAGCGCGGTCAATAAAGGGGATGCCTCTCATGGCTCTTATAAAGATCGACATTTTATTGCAGAATATCCTTGAAGTTAGAATTCGTGGGTACCGAAGAAATTGGGGTGGGCCGTGCCACATGTGAAAAGAAATAAAACCAGCCCTTTCTACCAATGGAAAACAACGATTTTAGCGAGAGATGCTTATGTAGGACTGATCGCAGAGTTCTCAGTTGACTAGTTTGACGTTATGGTTATTTGCAGTGCAAGACAATTCTCGTGTTGTGCAAAAGACGAACAAGCTCAGATGTAGAATCGAAACACCTTGAGAGATTTCGCGAATGGCAACATCTAACGAATGCTTGCACAGGGTTTAGCTTTTATTTGCGTCTGAAATCAACACAACCATGGTATTGGGAAGGGTTCTGTGCTGCGTACACAATTGTAAGACAAGACGTACTACAACTGTAAACGAGAGATATGCCGAGACAGATAACATGTTTCTTCTACACACTGCTTGTTTCTTCTGTCTGCGTACTGTGGACATCCGCTCATATTTCGAAGACTGAAAGCAAACCCACCCGTAGTTTTCTCTCACCTCGAGCTCTCCCACCTCCAACATCATCCTCTTTTCGCCGAGCACGAAGATCAAATGCGTTTAGCATAACTAGGATTGTTGAATGATGGGAAGAACAAACTCTCTGTAACTGAAGAAGGAACAGCTAAGGAGAACATACGTCGTAGAGAGGACAAACTCGGAGAAGGTTCCAATTCTACGAACGAGGCAAAATGAGACATAAAACGTTTTTCGTATGAACGCAGTATCAATGAGAGTTAGGAGGTTGTGTGCATCACTCGAAATGGCAAACAAAATGTTTCAAGCCAATCCACAATGTAAAAGCAACAGCATTTACACATCAACCACTCCCCATCGTTTTGCAGAAGCAATCCTTATCATTTATGCCTTTGTTTCTGTAGTAAGAAATTCTCTATTGTTAACAAAGGTAAAGGGTTGCCCCTACACCCTTCGCATCTTTGCAGATACGGAGGGCTTATTCCTTTTATGTTCGTTTTGAACGTGTTCAAAACCGCTTTTGATGCGGAATAACATTTCGGCGTATATCCCTGGACACGTGTCGGATCAATGTTGCCGTCGCCGTCGCGTACCTTAAATATCCGAGCCCCAGGTGGCTCCCTGGCCCTGATCGGCAGGACGGCTCGAAACGTCGATTCGCCGAGATGAACCTTGCCTTCCGCGCGTTGCACGAGACTCGTCAGCTCAAGTTTACTATCCGTGCAGGATGAAAAGAAGCATCGACCGTGCTCCGCATTGAAAATGGTAAGTTAACACTCGTCCGCGCAAACAGCTTTCAAGCGCCCTGTGACGATATACATTCCTTGCACCACTCTAAAGTTGTTACAACTGTGTTGAGTAGGAAACCATATCACCATCTTTCGGCTGAGGGTCGTTGATACTCACAATGCGATATAACATACATCTAACAGGAAGATCATTTTGTTTGATGCCCAGTCTCCGCAACGAATTTCATTGAGATCTCTCGCCCTTGAACTCATTCGAGGTGCCGAAAAACGAACAAGTCCGAGATTGTGTTGAAATGGATCTTTTGAGAGCGGTCTCTGTGAGACCAGATCAAAACGTAGATGTGGACGCAAATTTTGTTGCAGACCATGTTGCATCAGAGATCAAATACTTATATCAGCGCACGAGACACTACGATTTCCGAACGCCACTGCGACATGGATGGAGGACGGACAGTGGAAATTTGAATCGTTTGGATGGATTTTCTTTCGGTAAACCTGGAGACAGGTTGGGCTTCATTTCGAAATTGAGAAACATAGTTTTTGTGTCAGTGTGCTGACGTAGTCTGTTGCTGTAAAATAGCAAATCTTCACCAACATTCCAAGATATATTATTGTAACGATGAATTCACTGGCCGAGGCAGAGCTGGAAACGCCGCAGGCCGCCAGGCCAAGACAAGCAGGTTCTACACAGGACGCAAGTCACCTTCCAACAGCTTGCGCCGTTTCGGCGGCGACGAAGGGCCATCGGCGCTTGCCACGATTCTGTTATTCTTGCGCTTGAGCGTGCGACGCTGCTTCCGAGTCTCACGAATGGCGCGCAATCGACTGTCCCTGTCCTCCAAAGAAAGCGCCAACGGCACGCGCTCTCCTTGTCCCGAGCACGCCATACAAACGCGCGACATATCATCGCGTGTCTGAGCGGCCTCGTCGCGCATCGCGCCCTCAACCGCCCCGACGTCGGCCGTTACGCAGCCGCAACGCCAGCCAACGCTGAAGTGGCCGCGCTCCGAGACGACGCGGCGCGTGACGGGGCACACGAAGGTGGCGGTGGCGGCGGCGTCGCACGTGAAGCGCACGCACGCAGTGTCGCGCTTGAGGGAAGTGATGTGCGCAAAGGCGTCAACAAGCGGTGGCTGACGCGCGCGCCGCAACAGATACGTTATCAGCGCGTCCTTGTTGTAGAGCTGGCCGAGACGGTCGACAACGACGTGCGACTCGCGTAGCGGTTGCTTGGAGAGCGCGCAGTGTGTCACCGATGCGCGTTGCCGCTTGAGACGTTGCGCGGCGGCCGCTGGGGTGCCTAGTACGCTGGCGCGCAGGCGCGTGTGTTCGTGGCGCGAGTTGTTGAGCGTGCCGCCGTCGCCGCCCATTCGGAATTGCCGTTTGCCGGCTAACGGTCTGCAACGCGGCAACGAGTCGGTGCCAAGTACGGCCGCGGCAAGAAGGCCAGCGACGCTTTCGCTTGGCGGCGCTTTCGATTAGGGTCGCTTTCGATTGGGGTCGCTTTCGTTCCACGTGGACAGGCATGCCAATGATTGCTATTTGAGCCTTTTGCCCTTCAACGCACAATAGGTGGAGAGAAACAGGAAAGCGCAGTGCGCAGCTGCTGCCCATCCGCCTCTCCGCCAGCCACGCCGACCATGGCCTCCTCGCGCCGCGCACACCGCGCCACCGCCTTCGTCCAGCCCCTTCCCGTTCTTCTCGCAGCTCCACACGGCTTTTCCACACGCGCGGGAGCCGCGAGCCTGTGCCGCAGCCCTCTCACCCCGCGGATGGGCGCTACCGACGACGACCTGCTCATCGTCGGCGCCGGCCACCTCGGCTCGCGCATCGCGCGCCAATGGCGTCGCCTCCACCCCGCTGCCACCATCGTCGCAGAGACTAAGACAAACGCTTCGCACCCCATGCTGCGTGACATCGGCTGCACGCCCGCATTGGCCTCTGCTTCGTCTTCGCAGTTTCCCTACGTCGCCTTTTGTGTGCCGCCGCGCGGTGATCCCGAGTATGACAATTTGGTCGATGCGGCTGCAAAGAGGGCACGGAGACGGTTTGTGTTCACCTCGTCTACTTCTGTGTACGCCACCGCCACCCTTTTGACCGAGGATACGCCTACCTCTCATCAGGGCAGGGCCGCCACTATTTACCGTGCGGAGAAGCGAGCATTGGCATACCGTACCTCGTTTGTAGTGCGCCTCGCGGGCCTTTATTTGGTTGACAGGGGCCCGCATACCTTCTGGCTTTCGAAACAAGTCGTACCTGGTAACGAAAACTCGCCCATCAATCTCGTGCACTACGACGATGCCGCTGCCGCAATTGTATGTGCATTGCGTCTGCCCTACGTTCCGCAGAAACGCACCTTTTTGATTGGGGCACCAGAGCCTGTTAGTCGGCGCCGGATCATCGAATGTGCTTTGAAACACCCTCAATTTGAACATGCAAATCCTCCTCAGTTCTTGAACGACGCCCCGTTGGTGGAGAAGCTTATAGATGGAAGTTGGTCCAATCAACAGCTTGATTGGCGCCCTCTTTATTCTGGCTTCGAACAATTTATGCAACTGGATGCAGAGCGACTCAGAGCTTCGAGCGCTGTCAAAGCTTGAAAAAGCGGCCTTTGCGTTTCATTGAACCGTTAAGAACTCCTCATTAACGGCTGACACGGGTGACGGCTGCCACCAAAGTGGCGCAATTGTTTAAACTATTTCACCGAAAATATACCCACTACTGCTCGCGCTATGGTGCCCGGTCTTCATCGTGCAGGGTAACGTTGCGTCTGTTCTTTGTTCAGCGGAGTCGTACGTTCGGAACTTGCGTACCTGATGCTGATATCGGTCGCCAACATATTGTGGAATCCACTATGAGGTATCCTCAGGGCGCAATGAAGAGGCTTAACGTGCAAGGTGGTTAAATCAATAGCTTGGTTCTTGGTTGTCGTTCTGCTCCAACTTGTTGCAGTTTATGCGCGTGGGTGCACAACGAATAGTATTTTTGAGCTCCGCCAGCGCTGGGCATACTATTTTTTTTTAAAACAGTGTTTTAGCTCAACACGCCTACTGCAACTCGAGCACGTTTAAGCTGACCTGACCACCCTGCGTTGGCCATCTACTTTCTGATGACTGCAAAAAGAAGCACGTCATGTTTTGCAGTAGACGCCACACTGCGGAGTAGCTTGTCTACCCCTTATTACCTCTCGCTAGCTAGAGGGAGAGTGGGTTTGCAATTTAAGTGGAACAGCAGAAAGCCCCGAAATGTATGGATGGATCGCTGGAATGCACAACCATTCCATGCCCGGCCCTGCTCACAACAGATTGTAATGATTTGTCGGAGAAATAAACATTTTTATCTCTATTTCCTCTAGTTGTAAGAAGGTACGTAAGTGGTGTAACCGGGTTAACCCTCGTTACCCCGAGGCGCGCGGGATTGTTTCCTGATCAAGAACGACATGCTGTGCACTAAGACCTAGCCGGATGGAATGGCATCAACCTTTGCAACGGCGCCGCGGTCCTCAATGTGTTTCTGCCACCTCTTGATGTTTTCAAATTGCCCAAACTTACCTTTTACTGCCTCAATCCTGAAAGGGGAAAGACTCCACCAGTAGCAGGCAATGTCAGCAATTGAGTATTCATCGCCTGCAATAAATTTCTGAGACTCCAACTGCTTGTCCAACACTGAGAACAGTCGCAAAGCTTCCTTCAAATAGCGTTCTTTTCCAACTGGAACATCATCCTTGGAATAGATCCAAAAAAAGTTCATCTGTCCTAGCATTGGACCAAAGCCTGCCATTTGCCAGTAGAGCCACTGCTTGACGGCCATTCTTGCCCTCGGTTGCATCATGGGTGGTATCAGTTTGCCATGCTTGTCTGCAAGGTATTCCGGAATTGCGCCAGACTCGAAGACGGCGAGTGGACCGCCCTCAGCAGTGTGATCCACAAGTGCGGGAATCTTGGAATTGGGGTTGATGGCAATGAACTCTGGTTTGAATTGATCACCGTCACGAATATTCACATGTTTGATGTCATATGAGAGTTGCATCTCCTCCAAAGCAAGACTGATCTTCTTGCCATTTGGAGTTGGCATGTAGTACAAAGTGTAGTGCGACATGTTTTGCAGAGAACAAAACACACGATTCAAGTTTGGCGATGAGAAGCGAGTAGGAGAATTCGGAGCACACTTGTGTACTTGGTACGGGCTCAGCGAAGAAAGCTGGGTGAAGCTCGGTTTGATGCGGAAATTGTGAATGAAGGCAGTGGCAGTCCTTGACGGCGTCTGCATTTGGACACGTGCGCGAATGATCGGCAATGTTGGCAGAGAGTTGAATCTTTGAGAAGACAAAACCTACTCTCTCTAGTGTCTAGTAGCAGGCAGGTGCACGGGCCCAATGACGTACAGTAGTTGATCACGGTGCGGCCCCAACGCACAGTGGAACGATTTTGATTTATTGCATCAAAGCGTGTGTAGATACAGTAGACTGCGAATGAGGAGCAAGCTAGTGTCTATACGACCAGTAACATGTGGTAGATTTTGCATCGAAAAATCTGCTGGGCATCATGGGCCAGCCTTTTTGGCGGGTCATTGCAGGTTTACCTCAACAACACATGCCGAGTTTCTCATACCAATAAGTTTGTGTATCACTAGCTAGGTTACATACACGCGCCTGAAAAGTGGGTGACTATGCAGGAGATGGCAATGCGATTTGTGTCGCGTCCTTGCACAGTATGCGCGGTGCGCTCATACCGTGACTTGCACGCATCGTGAAACGTGAGATTGATTAATCAGGCGGGTGGAATGAAGACAAAGAAGTTAAAAGAGGCCTAAGCCACCGAGAGAGATGTAGCGTTTGTCGAATTGTAAAGGAATTTTGGCTTGTGTCATGCTGTGACACATGGTTGGTGACGTGTTGGACTTGACAGTTGAACGGAGATTTGTTGAACGAGCGTTGTTGAACGAGCGTTGTTGACACAGAGAAGGCGTGACACGGCAGATAGCGGGCGTGCGACGAGACGTCAACTGCCAATGAGATGGAACGAGTGGTTGTGCATACAAATGTGATGATGAGCACTTTTTGCAAAGCACAAAAGTGTGGGGTGTTTATTCGCACGTTAGCTGAAGCGTGGCGGACGGGGCGGCAGTATTGGGCGGTTTGAAAAAGGTGCGTAGGCATGAGCGCGTGACGGAGTGAAGAAATCAGCCAAGATGATGTGCATTGATATGACTGTTGGCGAAGTTTGTGCGTTTAGGGGGGGGGGGGGGGGTGAGCTTTCCGACAGGAACACGGGTTGCTAACCTACTAGAGGGGGAGTAAGGCGTAATACGTATATATACAACGGGCCACGGGGTGGATGGCTTGAATAGGGGGCAAGTGGGGAGATTTTGGACGAATCGGGAGGCATGTGGCGTGCGAGCAGTGCGGCGGCGGGGCGACAGCGCAGCGACAGACTGAGCACGCGATGACATGGCGTTATAGAAGGAGGACTAAGCCAGGCGTGGTGGTGGTTGGTAGGGCGGAGCAAAGGCGGACACAATGAAGGGCGTCGGGAGATGGCATCTGGCAACGCGGTGCTCGAAAAGGGTTTTCGTCGAGGCCGCTGGCTGAGCCTTCACGACTGCCACTGCTCTCAGCGCTTGCAGAGAAAGCACGACCAAGGCGCGCACGGCGCACGAGACGACGACACTCCACGTGGAAGACGTTGATTGGCGCACGGTCTCAAAGGCGGCGGATGTGCGGAAAGCGCCGCCGCGCCGCCGCTGCACAGCATCCATGCGTGTCGCGTAATGGCGGCGGCGTTCGATAGATAGCAAATCGTTCTTGGTGGTGGCGCTGTTGCTGTTTTAAGACGACGTTGCTACGTTTGAGCACACGCGCGCGCGCGTGCGTCGTCTGTCCGTCTTGTGCGCGCCTATCTACATCGTCGTCATGAGTGTGTCCATGCTGCTCAATGCTGCCAACGCGGTCACGGCTGCCGAGCGCTGTCGCGCCATTGATCCACGTAGTGGACGCATTCCCATTACCTTCTTGTTGGCGCGCTGCGATGATTTGGATGACCACACTCGTCGCGAGCTGAGCCACCTCGCCTCCCACTCCCCGTCGCTCAGTCTTGAGCGCCGCTCCTGTGATGCGCACCCTTCTATCCCCGAGCCGCCATTGCCGTCACCGTCGCATCTCACCGAGCAACAGGCACTGGACGACATTGAGCGCACCGCAAACGCAAACGCAAAGCGCACCAACAGCGGCAGCAGCGGCAGCAGCGGCAGCGGCAGCACCAGCACAACGCTCACCAATAGCGCCAT
This sequence comes from Agarophyton chilense, assembly GCA_030374765.1. NCBI lineage: Eukaryota > Rhodophyta > Florideophyceae > Gracilariales > Gracilariaceae > Agarophyton > Agarophyton chilense. The sequence goes on from JARGXX010000079.1 coordinate 1,268,779, forward strand.
CCGCAAGGCCACGGGCTCAGCACCCGGCAGCAGCAGCCAGTCCACGTCCACGTCGACGGGCAGCGGCGCGCCGCGACGGCGGCGGCGCTGGAAGCAGTGGGAGGACGAGTTGCTTCAACGCGTGGTGGCCGAACACGGTGCCACCAAGTGGAACAACGTGGCGCGTCACTTTCCAGGTCGTAATGGACGACAGGTGCGTCTTCGCTGGATGAATCATCTGCAACCTTCGCTTGAAAAGCGCGCGTGGACGGTGCAGGAGGACACGGTGCTCATGGATGCACACCGTCAACTGGGAAACAAGTGGGCGCTCATCGCTATGCGGCTGTGCGGTCGCACCGACAACAGCGTCAAGAATCGCTACAAGAGCATTGTTCGGCGTGCGGTGCGAGACGCCAACGCGCGAGACGCCAACGCGCGCAAGTAGATGCAGTTTGTATACACTCCCCCCCCCCCCCCCACCCATTTTGATATCAAGTGGTAACTACGTTTGTACACTCAAAGTTACATGACGGCACACACACACCTAGATGAACACGTGCTCCACCAACGGCGCGAAGCGCACGCGTCGCTCACAACGCACGCGACTGTGCTCTCGCACGCGCAACACACTCGGCGCCGACCGCGGCGATTCGTACATCGGCGACGCGTAACAAGCATTCACGGCGCGCGAAACAGCACCGCGGCGTGAAGTCAACGGTCGGTCAACGTCGCCATGGTCGCGACGACAAGGCAGCCGTGAAGGACGCATGACAGACGTGGGACTGGGTGGTGATGTGGCACGCACCACGGCCGCCACTACTACCACGGCGCGACGTGCACTGCCATGTCGTCTCTCTCGCGCTTGAGGTCGTGAACGCGACCACGCTCGAGCGCGTGTGCGCGTGTGTCGCGATGTGACGGATTTTCGCGACGCCGCGGCTAGGAGATGACGCCGTGCGTGCGCGAAGAGCGCGGCGACGCCGCGTAGTAGCAGCGAGCACGACGGCATGGCGGGCGCGGCGACGGAGACGACGGCGGCGACGGAAATGACGACGGCGACGACGGAAACGACGACGGCGACGGCGACGGTGGCGGCGATGACTGGTGGCGGTGGTGGTGGCGGCGGTGGGGGCAGTTGCGGCGGCAGTGCACTGCACAAAGCATGGGACGCGGGGAGAGACGGCGTGGTGCACACTCTCTGTGCTCAAGTATCAAGTATGTACGAAGGGTAGCAATCTACGCTGATGGTTCGGAAAGCACGCGGGAAGCCGCTTTGCAGCTTACCCTTCGTGCGTGTGTGCGCCAATCACGACTTGCCCGAGAACTAAACGTTGCGAGTGCTGTTTGGACGCTAACTTATCACGGGCGTGGCCAACGTCCGTCCGTGGAGAAGGTGCAATACTGCTTTGTTGTCCATTTGCACAACCTTTTGCACAACCGCATGGCAGTCACCGCGCGTACAAGAAACAAATGTAGTGTAGCCAAACCTTGCTTGGTACCAGATCTCTCCGAAACCAACTCTGACGTTTGCGCTTTCTTGCGCTTCATCATCAACCACATCGCTTGCTTGCCTCACTCTGCCTTGGTAGCGACTCAATGCTTGCTTTAATTGAATAGCTGCCAATGTATGCTGCACGGAGCATCAATAACGATGCTTCGCAAGCACATTGCAGTGTGACTACAAAGCGGGCCTTGTATTCGTGTCACAAGCACATTATGTCCATTTCATCATCTACGACGCCAAAACTCGTCCGTGACCTCCAGCTCGGGACTCAAGTATGCGCGAGTCGTGCCCCGATTTGCGTCTTCAGTAGCTACTTGGCAGTAGTTGGTGTGCATCGCACCTGCTTGCCACAACATTTGCCGTTCACAGACTCTCCGCTGCATACCCACGTTCCATGCGCCAAGTACACCCATTCTTGGTCTCTGCCACGGCGAACCCGCTCATTGCAACCGTCACGGTCCCCACGCAGGGCGCCTCGCACTCTGAACATGCGCCATCATCCAAGCGACACACATCATTACCGCCGAGCGGTACAAACAGAACAAAACATTGCCACACACAGCGGCCAAAGCCACCACAAACACGTCTCACCCCAACACAAGCACCCACAATGCCGACCCACCGTCGCGTCCTGGCCCATCTCCCCGCGCGCCCCGACCGCAGCCCCACCGCTTGGGACGCGCGCACAAGCAAGCACGGCCCGAATACGCGCCGCTTGCGACAAGTACCCATCCGTGCATCACTTAACGTACACGCGGCGTCGCTCTGTCACCTCGTCAGCTTTCTGGTCGCGTGCACAGCCAGTGTTTGTCGTCGTCGCTCCGTCTCAGCTGCAAATTCGGCACGCCTCCGCTTGGTTAGCACGCCAAGCCGCACAGACACGGAACGCATGCCTCCCAACACGATGCAATCTTCGCGTCTTGCGCTGCTTCTTGTCACTTTGATTGTGGCAGTGTTGCACATCGCGGTCGCACAAAACGTCACCAATGTGCAACAACTGCCAGTTGCCGCGCGCCAGCAGTGGGTGCACACTCTGAGCCAGCGTGGGTGTCGCTACGCCAACCAGATGCGCACGTCGCGCGGCGTGCGTCCGCTCTACTTCAGCGGCGTGCTCACTCGACTTGGGTCGCGCCACTCATCGTGGATGGCATCCACCTACATCTTCCGTCACCAGAACCTGGGCGGGCTGGGCGGTTACGTCGGTTCGCACTGGCTGCCCGTGTCGGCCGAGAACATCGCCATGTCATCGCCGCGCTCCAGCGACGCCGCCTGGGACGCGCACCAGCAGTGGGTACAAAGCCCACCGCATTTCCACAACATGATGTCGCCGTCGCACACTCACTGCGGCGTGGGCATTGCCTTCGACCACAGCGGTCGCTGGTGGGGCACCCAATTGTTCGGCCGCAACTACAACTTTGGCAGCGAGGGCGGCTCTGCTGCCGTGGCGCCGGCGCCGGCAGCGGCACCGGCAGCAGCACCGGCTTCAGCACCCGCCCGCGCACCGGCGCCGGCGCCGGGTAGATCGGGGCTCAACGCGGACGTCGAATTCGAGGACGTCAACCCCGGCAACAGCCGCGACTTCACACCAAACTCCCGTCAGATTTGAGCCGCCGCCGCCATTTGACGCTCTTGCTGCAAAGCCGCATCCGTCTACTGCCTGTGCATATGTATCAGTCTCCTCCATCGAGATGAAGAAAGAAGAAAAAAAAAGCACCAAGTCGTGAGCCATGTTCAAAACTGACTGTGTAAAAGCACCTGCTCCTTTCTCCCGCAAAGAGCCCTTCCCTTGTAACATGTACAAAAAAGAAAACGTTCAAATTCAAACATTTGCTTTGTAAGCGCCGGCTGCAACCGGGTCCAATGCGCACAAATGCTTTCGGTTAGTACAGTATGTAGGAACTCGCGACAAGTAGCGTCGTATCCGCGCCGCTCCACTGTCCTGGCCGCGGCATTTCCCTTTTGCTCAGTCGTAACAGGCTAAAGCGTTCCACAGAGCCCACGCTCGCCACCATCTTGGTCGCTTTAGTTGATAAACACAGTCTTGTCACAACAGTTGTCGCTCTATTTCCAAACGTCTTGCTCCACGCACAGACGGCGTGTAACGCTTGCCACAGAGATGTCAAACGAAGAGCAACAAGCGGTGTGTAGAACAAAAACAACACGTCGGCAGTCATCATTGTTTGATTGCAGCGTGCTCTCTACACGAGATGGACGCCGTAGAGCAATACTTTTCGGCCACCAGCACTTGGCACTCTTTCAACGTCGAAAGAGCGCTACTGCCGTGCACTGCTGACAATTCGTATCGCCTCAGCGTTTTTTTTTTTTGGCCAAATGCGCTGCGCGCACGTCGCATGGGCGCGGCTCGTTCAAATTAAAACATGAAGCCAACCAACTCCCAGTAGATACGCACTTACTGTCGCCGTGAATAGTGACGGTGCTCAAATGATTCAAAGCAAACGGGCGACGATAAAGCCACCACAGTATTTGGCGATTTGTCGCGCAGCCAGTCGAAGCATCATCAGAAGCGCACTTTCGAAAGCTAGCATCACTCAGGGCGAAGCACGCGTCGGAAGACACGAGCGGGTAAAGAAAACGGCTTTTTCCTGCTCACGCAGGACGATGAGGGCTTTGGTAAGGCCGTTGGACCAAACAAGTTTATGAGACATGAAGCTTCATTTCGGCGATCCGAAAAAAAGTTCGTCGCTGCCGCGGTCAATCGCGCCACTGGTGATCCTGAGCCGAAACACATCGGCTCTGCTGTACCCGGCGCGTTCGACGCCCACAGCGGCAGCCGCGTCGTCATGCCGCTCAGTGTTCTCGCAGAAACGGGCATCGGTGACAGGAAGGTCGAGCACGACGTCATCGCGAAGAACCGTGTCGATATTAAAGTCAAGCATGATGTACGTGGTGGCGATCGTGTTGGCGCTAGGACTGCCGCTTGTGCTACCGCTGGCCATGACGCAGGTGGTAGAACTGGTGGACAGGACACAGAAATGGATGTTTGACAAGCGAATACGCAACCGATTGGCCGCGGACTTGACCAGTTCAGTGATGCGCAAACAGAACAGTGACAGAAACGTGAGCCGAACACTGGTGATGAGCACGCGGCCACAAGGAAACAAGTCTTCTTCAGGCGCTGCAGACGGGAGAGTAGTGGCGGTGAGCGTGACGGAAGACAAAACAGTGAAGCAGACGAACAATCAGGGGGCGCAAATGGGACCGCCGACGTCTCGTCCGGATGGAGCAGCAACTCATCCCGCAGCAACGTTTGACAAAGCGCGCCGGATCGTTGGCAGCGCAGCCAACAACACCGCCACGTGGACACGCCGCCGGATGCAACCGACGGCGATGTCAGCAAGCGCATTGGATCCGAGCAAATTGGCTCGACCCGAACTGGCTCGACCCGAATTGGCTCGGCCCGAATTGGCTCGGCCCGAATTGGATCGGCCCGAATTGGCCCGGCCCGAATTGGCTCCACCCAAATCGGATCCAGCTCGCGATGTGCCACGCACGCTCGCCAACAACCGCTCGCTAGTGGCGCTGTTGGAGACGCGTCTCAGTAACACCATGACAACGAAAGTGCACAAATGGCCGTTCGCCCGACGCTGCGCAACGGCCAGCGTCACCATCAAACTTGCCGACGCCGTTGTGCCGGCCGTGGTGGAATGGATGCAAAGCTGCGCCAACGGACGACTGTGCGTCGTCAAACGATACAAAGTCAATGTGCACGAGCTTCAAACACACCGCATGCAAACGGTGAGAATTCGACTCACCGACGACGCCTTCATCAGGCTCAGCATGCGCTGTGACGGTTCTGTGGTGCGTCATCAGTGGATGAAACTGGCAGACTTGCGTGCCCTAGTAGGTTCTGCCGCGGACCAAGCCGCTTTTCTTCAACTCAACCGCTAGAAATCCATCGTTTACAGAAACGACGTGGCACGAGCGGTGTTGAGACGCTGGCGAATCTACGCGTCGGGGACGGCCTCGTCGCGCTGCCGTGCCCGCCGGGGCATGTATGCTGCACGCTGAGCTCTTTGTGCCCCACTCCGACGCAAACAAATCTTTCACGCGCTCCCCGCCTCTCCCCCTCGGTCCAATCAGCGTCGCTGTGCCATGCGCCAGTGCTGCACAGCGACCGCGCCCACCCGCTTCACAATAGAAACTCGCTTTTAACAAAGTTTTTTTGAAACAAAAGCATCTGTAAGCAATGGAGAGCATCAATACGTAGTGCTCTGTAAATTTCCTTGAAAAGTGATCTGCGGCCTCATCACAGGCACGTGTGCGCCGCGTGTCGCACTTGCCCCTCTTCCCCCACGCCCCCACGCCCCCCATCCCCCCCTCCCCTCGCCCCGCGACGCCTCAGTGCATCCTCAGTATCTGTTGAGCAACGGGGTCAAAACGAAGCGACGCGCTTCCCGAAAGCTCGGCTTCTTTATACAGCTTACGTGCTGCCTGAACCAGCGCCCCAACTTCTCCCTCGCTTGCACATTTTTGTCTTTTTTTTGCAATGACCATGAATATTGCCAGCAACCGTTCTACAATCCATCATAGTCATTCAAGATCGAGGAATCTCTTGTCGCTACCCTTGTATCCCCCCCCACTTCCCGTGCCTCATAGAAGACAAAAACATTTCTCCAGGCTGCTATGTCCTCTTGGAAGTGCCTTCCGTTCAGCTACCCTCCTTTTGTTTGCCGCCTTTTCGTTTTTTATGCTCGATGTTATGCACACCACCTCGGATCCGTCCACATGGAACATAATCATTCCTTCAGCCTCCGAACACGCTTCAAGCTCTTCTCAACGATTCACGTCACAATCCGTCGCCGCACAACTTGGACAAATCCAAACGTCTCGCCAAAACGTCCAGCCGCAGTCTGATGTGCTCCCCTCTCAACAAGTGCTCCCGGAGCCTTCTCCACCACTTTCTCAAACCAGTTCGCATTCCAACAACTTGGCCTTTGAGAAAAAACCGCAAACCACCTCCCCGCCTACCGAAACTCAACAGCCCGTGCAACAGGTTGAGGTCCTTTCCGATGCTCAACAGTCTACTTTAAATAACTCTGAAACGCACGATTCTCAATCCCCTTCATCTCAGGACAATGGCCAAAACGCGGAGCGAGACAACTCTCCCCAGTCGTATCAATCACTACCTTCTGAATCCAGTTCTGAATCAGATGGCAATTCTACAGAACCGAATCGCACTGAAGACGAGAAAAATGAAAAACAAAAAAAACAAGAACAAGAAAAGAAACAGCAGACATCTCCAATCACCGTTCAGAACGCCGCTCGCGAGGCACGTCTGGAGAGCGAAAACTCTCGAAATCCGGCCGACTTTTCCACCTTTGACTCTACTACAGCTCTCAACTACTTTCATCTGCACAAGACCGGAGGGGTCTCATTCAAGGAACGTTTATTCGACTTTTTCAGTCTGGAAGACAAGACAGATTCGGAGGGAGAAGGCGTGAATATAATGGATACGTGCCACAACTCCGGTCCGGCTCACCCGGATTTGGGAACCGAGGCCGAATGGTCTTGTGATTGGGCTACAATGGAACAGCTCTCCGAATCAGAGCGAAACAAGATAGACCTCATTCTTGGTCATCAGTACTGGGAAAAGGGCGCACAGTACTGGGTTCCCAAACGGGATTTGCGCTACTTCACCGTTATGAGACATCCATTGCATAGAAAGATTTCATTCTTTTATCACTTTTTTGTGCGAAATGTCGGCAAAAAAGAAGAGTCCATCGAGTTGGACGAGCTTATTCTGTTTCTTTTGGGAAAGAAAATGCCTGTCTCACCTCTGATTCGCGACGCGGGCCCGAATTATTACGCTAGTCGCCTATGTTCCGACGGATATAGCGGTTATAAGAGGCATACATTCGTTGTACCTGAAGATAGTGCCGGCGAGATGGTATTCAAGTCAATCCAACGACTTCGGCAAAACTTTGTTTTCATCGGGTTACAAGCTCAAGAAAAAGCGTCCCTCTGCATGTTGAAAAAGTCAGTTGCTGCTTTCAGCAAAGCACAAGGGGTCCAAAACTTGAACGGCCTTGATATAATCGACAAGCCACGAGAACGTATGAACACTGGTTCTTACCCCCTGTCTGCGAAGATTGTGTGGGAAAAGATGTCAGAGCAGCAACAAAACGAATTTCGGGAAGTGGAAAAGGTGGACCTGGCCATCTACAAGGAGAGCGTGAAAATGTTTCACGAGATGGTCAAAAAGTTTGAGTGCGGGCATTTAGTAGTAGATGACGATGGAGATAGCATTGCCATGAAGAAATAAGACAACAGAAAGTACAACACGCAGTATCGTTGTTGTCACATCTTTTTTTAGGTTCTCAACTTCATGCGGGACCATTTTGGTTCCGGAGTACAGTTTTGACCCTTTCTATCTAGTTGGCTAGCGTCATAGAAGCGCGATAGTGCGATACTGGGGTCAAGTTTGGGGCTACAGTGTGTGTAAATTCGTTTCAAGATACTTTCAGTTGTTGTAGAGCGCGAGCAAGTGAAATTATGTAAAGCCCGACTATCGATAGCCTGCGGAAAAATGTATCGTTCTGCTCATTGTGCATGACACAAGACAGAAGCATTTTCGTAGGGGGCGAGCAGGTTGCAAGGCAAGCTGCTGGCCCGAATATCTGCGCGGTTTGCCAGTCATCTGCAAACGCAGGATGCGCTTTCTGTGGCCCCGCGGTCAAGGATTATTGTGTTCCTGCACGGAAGCTTTTGGGATGGGAGCTGCCCTGAATTTGTCTCTCGATACCGTGCACCGCTTTTTGATGTACGGGCGGTTGTGTAATCCTTTGACGAGCTGTGGTCAAGAGGCCGTACCTGCGGTGGGTCAATTCACGCTCAGCTCTGGAATATCCTACACAAGGGATCGTGATGGATGGATGCATCTGTGTGAAATGAACCAAAAAAAAAAAAAAAAAGGGACAGGAGTCGTGCATTACACACATCGAAAGCAGGGGGCGGGGGGTGGGGGCTTCATGTTCCGGAGGGTGTCGTCAACGTAGGAACACAAAAAGACTGAAGTTGTGGGTGGTGAGCGCAATCAGAGCGAGTGCGCGCGCAAGAGGTGCTGCTGAGAGTCGATGTATCGACGAATTCACGGATAGCGTGGAGATAAATATGAGGGTTGAAAAAGCAATGCGTGTTTTACAACTTAGATGCCACGGAGTTCCACCCACGAAAGGGAACTCTCCTTTTCGACCCGACCCACATGAGAGAGACTGGTTCAATTTCCGACAAAAAAAAAGAATACGACCAGCATTCGACAAGCTCCGTTCTGGAGAATAAAACGAAATACAGAACAGACGAAAGACGAGCTTCAAACGTTGAAAGTAACACTAAATGGTAGAAAGGAAGCATAACATAATTATAGAAGCTCTCTGTACAAATCAGTCAAACAAAGGAAACGGGGAGCCAGGCGTATAGAGCAGCAGCGCTTGCTGTTTGCGGAAAATAATCATGCTGAGTTGTGATATGAATGATGTTATGGTGAGAAAGCAGTACAGCATACACCATTAACAAGCGAATGAGAAGAGGCTCATGCTTCAGCATACACTTCAAGAACATCATCGTCAAGGGCGACACCACGCGAGGAATCGTCTTCTTCCAGGGGCGATTTGTTATCGACAATGAGCTGGGCACTCTCAGCATTCATATCAGTTTCTCCAAGCATAGCCAACGTAAGCTTGCTATCTCCCTGGGCGTCATAGTGTTGCAAGAACTTGTGCACGTTGAATCGCTTCTCATAGCGAGAGGCGGCATCATCAAAGGCGGGGGCCAGTGTCATGTGGGTGTTCTCAACTCGCTTGACATCGATGATGAACTGTACGCGTTGTTTCTTCTTCAAGTTGCGATCAACAAACTGCTGCCTGGTAGTACGACTTTCAATACATTGCATGAGCAAAGCAGCCAATATAGAGCCGTGTTGATGACGATGGACAAAGTCAAACATCTTGTTCTCCAGCTTGATTTGTTGACGCTGTCCATTGCGCAAAGCTTTCTTGAAGAGCTTGGGAGCAAAGCGTTCAATGGCAGCAAAGTAGTCCAACACGTTGGCACCGAATTGATCCAGAGCATATCGCAGGGCGTTGATTTTTGCGACGGTCTCTCCAGTAGCCACGTCTCTTGTGTTCCTAGCGGTGTGCAACAGTTCAAATATGCGCTGCTGCGCATTGACTCTGCCACGCACGGAAATGAGCTCTGGCAAGCAGGCGGGCTTGCCGTCCGAGGTGGTAGCCTTTTGCAAATTAGCGTCTATCAAGGGGAAAACAAAGCGGGCCTCTGCGTTGAAAACGGCGCGCACAAAAGCCTCAAGCGTGCCCAACCAGGCATATACTCTGGCAAGGTCTGCGTCTGCGACGTCAAGTTGCAACTTTCCGAGGGCGTTTGCAATGATGAAGGCGTCACACAGTTGTCTTCGAATAGCGTTATGCGGGAGGGCTACGATATCTGCATACCACTTGTGACCGTATCGTGCACCAAAGTAACCGACAGCGGGCATTCTCGGGGAGGAGGACATGACAACTTTGGCACGTTCCATCTCGGCGTCCGGCGAAAGCGACTTGTCCGGCGCCGAAGCGCAGTGCAAGTGGATTGGCGGGAAGGCCGGTTGCGACGAAGGAGCTGCCATGTACAAAAGCGGGGAACGACACTGTTCGGAGTTGTTGGTATTGATGAGGTGGTGTGGATGGCGGGGGGGGGGGGTCGACTCGACGGTGACGGTGCGCAAAAAGGCAAAGCGGACAGTGGCGCGCAATAACGGTCGCGCGGCGCAAGCGCAGCAGCGCGCGCGCACAGTGCCACAGTCAGTGGTAGGAGTTGTGCGCCCCAAGGGCGTGGTGCGCAGGTGACATGCGCACGTGTGCGACGTGGCAAGGTCAGACGGGCACGCTAGTGGCGCCGGCACGCTAGTGGCTGCGGCACGTGGGCGGCCGTAGTGGCACGCCCTGTCCTACGCGAAACGGTGGCGGACGGTAGGAAGCGCGGTTCTTCGATAGGCGCATGTCGCGGAGCAAGGCGATTTCGATGCGCGCGGGGGTGGCGGGCGGAGAGAGAGGGGCGTGAACGGGGAGAGAGGACTGGGGCGAGATGAAGACCACGGGAGAGAAACTCATGAGCGGAATGGCGGATGTTGTTGATGTTTTGTTTATACGAAAAGTTGGGGTGGTGGGGGTGGACTTGGTAACCTTACTGTAGGGAGGGCGGTTGCTCAATGCGAGAGATGTGATTATTCTAATGTTAGACATGAGGGCCGGTGTGTAAGGAGGAAAAGAAGGCACGCGGGAGCGACGCGATGACATGCGTCGAAGCGCGGCAAATTTTCAAAATTGAACGAGCACTTGGCAAGTCGCGTGGTGCGCGCGGCAAACAACAGCACGTGCGGAAACAACAAGACGGACGTTTGAGATATAAAACCAAGTTGATTCGGCTCAACGAGCTCAGTCGAGATGTCGGTTTCGGTTTCGCACCACGCGAAGGCGTGCGGTGGAACCCAGCGCGCCGTGTAGCGTGTGCAAGTGGCACAGCGTAATTATACACACAGCGTACTGTGTTCCCTTCGTATGGACCTGTTCTCTTGTCAACGTGTCCACGCGACCACGCGACCACGCGACCACGTGACCACGCGACCACGCTACTAACCCACGCGCGTCTCTGCGCAGCCGTTGTGGAGAGGAAAAGCGCGGGATACGTCACTTTTTGTTGACGCGCAATGTAGATAGCTCTGTAACAGAAAGCAACTTTTTTTTTCTTTTTTTTCTTTTTTTCTTCAACTTTTGTTTCTTTTGTTTTGTGTGTCGTTTGGATGACATGCGTCGCACGCGTGCGTTGCGTGGTGAATGGCGCGTGCCGAGCACGTGTGCAGCTTGTCGTTGCGCGCGAATGCCGTTCAGCGCGCGCTGGTGGCGCGTGTCTCTCTACTGTCACCGTTCTGCTTGCAACGGTCAGTGTTCTCATCGTCGCCCGCGCGCCCAATCCGTCGCTTCGCTCTCTGCAGACCACTGCATCCCCCCGCCGCCGCCATCGCACCCACCACACACAACCCCCCCCCCCTTTCCTCCTCGCTCGCTCACCCCATCCTTTCTTCCCACCCATTCCATTCCGTAACCGCTCCCCAGCTGCACCCCACTTCTCACACCTCTTAACCCCCGCCCCCCACACCCGTCCTCACGCTTTCTCATCTCTCTTCCCTCCCCCCCCCCCTTCCCTACCCTCTCCCTCCCTCCCTCCCTCCCTCTTCTTCTCCCGCATCATCCCACCCCCCCCACTCGCGGCACACTCGCGCCATGAGTACAGCACGCTTCCCCTCCCGCGCCGACAAGCGCGCCCTCGGCGACATCACTAACCACCTCTCTCACAACGACCACCCCCTCCCCCTCAAGCCCAACGCCAACGTCGCAAAGCCCAGACGCACGGCCGTCACCAAGAATGTTGGAGCCATCGCCGCGCGTCGCGCCGCAAAGGCTTCCGCCGCTCTCTCCTGCGACACAACCCTTTCCCCCATGTCCACAAGTACCACCGCCCCACGCGCCCGTCTTTCCGCCCGCAACGCCCGTCACGCCGGCAAGACCGCTATTGCTGTGGCACGAGCCGCCGCCGCCGCCGCCGCCGTGTCTTGTAAGCTGCACTTTCCGTCCGAGATTTCGGCCGCGTCCGCTCGAGCGCCGCTTTTGCGCTCTGTGCTCACCGTTCCGCCCACAGTGGTGGATATTGACGCGCCACATTTTGCCAATCATCTGTACGCAGCCGAGTATGCGTGTGATATTCACGCCAATTTCGTCGCCGCCGAAACAAAGTTCATGCCGGACCCGGCGTACATGACGCGTCAGGCCGACATCACCGTGCGCATGCGCGCCATTCTCATTGACTGGCTAGTGGACGTGCATCAAAAGTTCAGGCTTGAGCCGGAGACGTTGCATCTCACCGTCAACATCATCGACCGCTTTCTGGAGGTAACGCAAGTCGTGCGCCGCAAGCTGCAACTCGTGGGTGTCACAGCCATGTTCATTGCCAGCAAGTACGAGGAAATCTACGCGCCCGAGGTAGGCGATTTTGTGTACATTTCGGATAAAGCGTACACCAAGGACGAGATTTTGTGTATGGAAGCGTTCATCCTCAACGCATTGAACTTTGACGTCACTGTGCCGTCTTCGCTCACGTTCATGCAGCGCTGTCTCAGCGCGGCCAAGGCCATCTCAGGCACGGAACTGATGGCGCACCGCCACCTTACACACTACCTCATCGAGCTGGCGCTGCAGGACAGCGCTATGCTGGAATTTCGTCCCAGTGTGCGCGCAGCTGCGGCGTGCAGTCTATCGGCACGCTTGTGTCGCGTCGCTCTGCCGTGGGATCGCTCTATGGAGTTTCACAGTGGCGGGTGGAGTGAAGGTGACATTGCAGACTGTGAAGGCGAGATGGCTCGGCTTCTGGAACATGAGCGTGATGCCACTGGCACTAACAAACTCACGGCGGTGAAGCGCAAGTTTTCTTCGGACAAGTTCTCGGGTATTTCGGCTAATGTGCCAAGCTCGGTTGACTACATGATGGATTGCTCAGATGAATGAGCACCGTGATGGTGGTGGTGGGGTAGTGTGTGGTAGCATTGCTTTTTTTTTTTTTTTGTTGTTGTCTTGTCTTGTGGAACGGAACGTGGCGCGATGGTTTTGCTTTGCATTGCATGCATGCGCTTTGCTTTATCGCGGCGGTCGCTCGCTCTGTTCGCACACACCACGCTGCTGCTGTCCGCCCCATCCTCAACTGATCCGCCTCGCCGCTGTTTGGTGATCAATGCGACACTCACTGACTAGCTTCAATCAAATGCACATCTTGTAATCATGTATCCACCAACAACACGCAACCAACACGCAACCAACACGCAACAGCGGCATCTCTCATAATTGGCAAGTCCACGCACCACCACCCCCTCATCCCCCACACAAACACTCCCAAACCGCATGTATGTGCTGCTGCACACCCACTGCCACCGAACATATCCAACACACCACAACACAACCCAAGGAAGCAAAGCCCCATCCTCCCGCAAGCCAACACACTCTCAATCGCACCACGTTGGTCGTCTCGCACTCCCCAAAAGCGATCACAAGCGTGCACGCCGCCGTGACACGCACGGCACGGCCGCGTGGTCACGGCGCGGACGCGAATCATTTTGCAATTTCGTTCCGCGTGCACGTACCACGGGCCATGTTCTATTTTTTTTTCTTCTTTTTTTTTTCTCCATTTTTTTTCGCGCGGCAGGCGCCGCGGCCTGGCTGCTGCGTCGTCGTCGTACAATATAGAGTACAGTTCGTTGTACAGTAGGTGCAGCGTAAAACTTCGCTTCAACGCCCCCCTCTGTGTTTTGCTGTGTGTCAGCGCGAGTCGCGCCTGCGCAGTCGCCGCCCCGAAACCGCCGCCGCTTTCCGTGCCCAACAACCCTCCACCCCTCCATCCCTCCGCCCCCGTCTCTCCTCAACCCTCCCAACCTTCTCCATCCCTAACATCATTACGTTATCCGTCTTTTTACTGTACACCCCCCCCACCCCCCCCGTGCTCACTGTAAACCCCCCCCCATGCTCTTCGCGCCGCCCCTCCTCTCCGTCGCCCCGCTGCTGTCGCCGCTGCTGCTTCTACTCTCGCTCCGCCTCGCCCCCGCAAGCGCCCTCAATGCCACCACCGACCTCGGTGGCCCGTACATTCTCCGCGCCCCCGCGCCCTTCTGCCCCGATTTCATCGACTTCGCGCCCGGCGACCTTTCGGCCTCTGTTGCGCTCATGTCCGTCGAGGATCGTGCCTGCACTGATGGCCGATTGCAATTCACCACCGTTTTCTTCCCAAACACCCTGCCCTTCTTCATGAGCGCACAGCCTCATACTCGCCATTTGCTTCTCGCGCGCGTCCAAGACAAGCCCCTCCTTTGCGGCCGATTTCGATTCGACCAGCTCGCCGCTTTCACTTTCTTGTCTACGGCTCGCAACGTCTCAGTCACGTGGAGTAACGTTTTCGCCACTGTCAATACCACCCTGGCTCACGCCCTTGGCTCAGAGCGATACACGTTCGTTGCTAATCAAATCCATCTACTTATCAAAGACCAATGTCTGTACACACGCATCACGCAACAAGAGATTGAACGTCAGCGCGGTGAAAAGTGTTTCCCTTCCTCTGCCTCAATTATCGCGCCCTTTGGAACTAGATCGATATCCTCGCTTCGCCATGCTGATCTAGTAGCCGATGCCAACACTTTTACCTCTGTCATTGGCTGGACCCACTATCATCCACACTTTCAAGGTTGGTTTCTGCGCATTTTTGTAGCTGGAAACATCACTGCTACCGTCACGCACCGTCACTACCTGCACACGCCCCGTGCTATACGTGCCGCAGACCAACTTCGCGTCGGCATGCTACTCCGCACGCCCAACGGATGGCGCCCCATCACACGCATCCAAACTGTATGGGATCACGGTTTATACAACGTTCAGACGCGCTCCGGTGATATCTTTGTTGATGGCGTCCTGTGCACCACGTACACAAAGGCCGTTCCTCCGATCACAGCACACGCACTTTTGGCACCCGTCCGCCTGCTTGCTCCATTTGGCCTCGACCTTCTCTCTCTCATTATGTGACTGTTTGCCAGATGCAACATTTGCATCACACAACACCAATTATCTTCTCAATTCGCACCCTTTCGATTTTGCAATTCCGCGTACCTGCTTCTACACTATCAATCGTGCTTCTTGCCCCGCTCTTGATACTTGATATGTGCCGCATTCCCTTGCCGCACGTTCGCAATTCTCAACGGACATCAGTCACCGCCACATATTTGATGCATTCTATGAACATCCCCCAACATTCACACACAACCTACTGCTTGCGCGTTCACATGTCTTTTCATGCAGCGCCGGACAAGTGATGCGCTCACATCCGCATCCGCTCTGGGACAGCTCGTATCGGCATCCGTTTGAAGCTTGTTTTGTTTATTATCGCCAACTTGAAAGCTCAAGCAAAATTCTGCTCTCCCACACCACCAGCACAAGCAACTTATTTCGTCTTCGCCTGAGATTCTTTTGTCCATCACCGCGAAGGACACAAGCACAGGCCGGGGCACATGCACATAGAAAGTATGTGTGGTCAGTTCAGTTGCTTCACCAAAGCACTCGAAGTCCGTTTGCGATTACGCTTTGAACCACTCCTCTACGCGTCCGATTTGTTGGGACAAACGGGGCTGTTGCCCAGTGTAAGTGTGAGGGACAGACATTCTGTGACAAGCGGAAAATGCTGATGCAAGTGTGTGTATGATTCGGGAGAGTAGCGCCTGCGCCACCAGCTATGAGACTGCTCGTTGCCTGAGGCGTCCGTCCGCACCGTATATTCTGTCTCTTTCACGGCAATTTTCTTCGCCCTTTCGGACAGCCTTGTCTGACCACTGCGATGCGGAGCATATCTTTACGGCATGATCCCTGCAAAATGGCTTTCCCGAAGACCTTTGGCTTTCTGGCCTCACACGTCGGACAGGTGTACGGCGGCGGAACAAATCGAAGTTCCTCAAACCGATCTATTGAAAGAACACAGAGTTATCTATAGTATCTACTGACTTCACGTAATCCAGATGATGCGATGAAGAGCATGAACAAAGGGGTTTTGGAGGCTTATCAAAAGCGTATATTGGCCTAGTCCCGATATCATTGTCGCTTCGTGCGTTCATCGGTCGGCTAACCTTCACAATGGGGGAGACCACGGAGCGCACACTGCAATAATACTGCCTACCTTATCACACACAGTGCAAATAAGATCCTGAATTTGCAGCACCTCTTCATGTTCCGCTTTATTTTTGCTTTCATCTACACACGCACATTGCACCGCAAAAGCCACGAAAGAACGGCACAGCCTGCTCTACAACGTGTAAATCGCGGACTAGAGCTTGCAGAATATACCGAAGGGTAGCATGACCCAAACCATCGTTTCTATCACCGCTGAGATGTTCTCAGTGAGAAGACGTCCAGCGCAGGTATGTTAATTCTTCGATACACCTCCGTCGATTTATTATCCCTTGCAGCAAACGAACCGCTTCCTCTTGAAACAGCCGTGGGCATATGAACGGTCGGCACACAAATGAAACGTCAGAATTCCATCACTTCTAGCACAACAAAAGTAATAAGGGTGGTGATTAAGCCTCCTTTGTTTCTTGAAGGCGACATTCATCGTCCAACAAGGTCCTCGGTTCGTTTGGAAGACAATTGTTGCTCTATCCACCGAAACTCCGGACGTTCAACTCCTTCCCAGATCAACTTCGTGTCATCCCGACCAGCGTAGAACAGCTTCCAATCTTCTGGGTATCGCTTAAGCAATGTCCCACCATTGGAGAATGATTTTATGTAGTACACTTCTTCAAAACGGTTCAGGATTTTCTCTTTCGCTTTGTACAAACCAGGATAGAACAAACGTGGATAGTAACTGCCTCGAACCTTATCGAAATCGGCATTGACCGTGACCAGCGTACATTTAGAGTCTTCCGATACTAAATTCTGGATATTGATCCACTCAGATATGTTGAAGCCAGGATTGACAACGACTGCGATTCCCGGACGGCGCACATACTCTGGCATTTGTTTTGGAATGGTGCCAATTCTGAAGGGGACATCGCCGTATACCTTGCTAGCCAATCGAGCTTCACCAGCATCGGGGAATAATACGTGCAAGTCGTTGATTTCGTACTTGGGCACTAGGGCTCGTACCATTTCCCTCGTGAAGGCACGATTTGCGTCGAGGAGCTCGTTTAGAGCGGCGGTGGCCATGTTGGGCACGGGTGGAAATTGAATCTCGATCAGAGTTTTATCGGCTGCTAGTGCTTGAAGAAGACTTTTTGTTGCTTCAGTTTGTATTTCTGGAAAGGTGCGCGGCAGACCAGATGAGGAGGCCGCGCATTTAGGAACTGGGCGATGGCGTTTTCGATGAGGGCAAGGGGTAGCGTTGTGACGTCGTGACGTTGTGACGTTGAGGTTTCGTTCTAGAGAGATGTTCAGGTTACATGCAAACGCTGGATTCAAGACTGCGTGTGAAATTGACACAAGTCTGAGGGCCATTCTTAGAATTAGCTATGAGCACGGGAGATGAACGTAATTGTTGAACTTGCATGCGTTTCCAAAGCGTTCCGAGCGGTGCATTCATAGAAACCCGTCTTTTTACTCTCTTGCCAGCGTCTTCATCGGGGATGCGGAATTGATGGCGAGAGATGAGGATATCCTTCGGAATGGGCAAGGGGTAAGGGATTATAGTTGTTTATCAGCCTTCGCGCGCCGGTATTCGTGTTCTTGTGCACAGACCACATTTCTGTCAAGTGTGTATCTGAAGAAATCTCAGTATGATATGGCTGGGCGGGCGAGAGGATTAGCCTTGACATCTGACCAGCTCACGCTTTACAGTAGTCCTTTGTAAGCAACTGGTTTGCATGCACCTTAATCCTATCTGTGCTCGTTGTTCCAACGGTTGGAGCAACAAGCTCAACTCGGTGCAACCCTCACCGTAGGTTTCAACACCTGAGGCGTAATGACTCGTGTTTGACCGCGGTTCGAGTACAATCGCTTCGCTTTCAATGAAACAGCTTGCTTCGAGCTGGCACTGTGGACACCAAGAAACAGTCTTTAATAGCAATTTTGGTTTCACAACCTTTCCTCTTCGTTACTCCGCTTCCGCAGCTTCGCTGTTGTTCCACAGCTTCGCTGTGAAGGCATACTATTCTTCGTTCCCGGCTTTTCTTTGTGTCTGGCTTTCCCTGAACTTGCCCAACAGTCATCTCAATCAACAATGACCAGTGCATTTTTGGCCCCAAAGTTACTTTTGACTCATAAGCAGCTACGTATGCCATTGAAGAGATGCCCCGCACGGAGACCCTACCAGGTGTGCAGTGCAGCGAAAGCGAAGCCTTCGTCAATCGAGGTAAACACACCCCCTGTTGTCGAGGCGTTGGCTGAGCGTCTTAAACGAGACTTGGTACTTCTCTTTGACCCTTCTCAACCCTCTGACTACTCTCTGTTCTCCACGGATTTTTTGTTCGAAGATCCTCTGACAAAAATACGCGGTTTGAAACGATACGAGAAGCACATAACTTTCTTAGAGCGATCAATTTTGTTCTCTGATGCGCAGTTTAACTTATTCGACCTTCGGGTTATTGGAGATCGCCGTGATACCATTCGAACAAGGTGGTTTTTATCCATGGTTGTGAATCTGCCATGGCGTCCCTGTGTTACATTCACCGGTCAGAGCGACTATTTTGTAGATATTGAGAAGGGCAAAATTGTTGGACAAGCTGATTATTGGGACTCTCTGGACGACAGTTCATTCTTTTCTGCGGCCGCCGTCAAGGATTTTGTGACACAGGTCGTGCCAGGCCAATCTTCAGGGGGCCAGGACGACGGTTTTAAAACCTTGAGAAGGACTCGTGATTTTGAACTTCGAAGCTATGAGAGCAGCTCTAATAGTGAAGGGGTGTTTTTGAAAGAGTTCAATAACTCTTCTCCAGTCTCAAAATGGAAGGTATCATCAAAACATTCAAATCAGGGCAAAGGTGTCACGATGACGAAGGTGGCTGTGACGCGGCTAAATGGGGCTCCGAAAAGCTCGGAAGATTTTATTGCGTCAGAACGGAAGTTGAGGGATCTGCTTTCGTATGCATCTTTTGCCGAAGCGGGCGAGACTTGCATTTATGTTGAAGACCTCGTACAGGGAAGGTCAGTTCATGAACTATGGTTAGAATTGTCTGATGTTAGCGCAAATGTCGATGTCTAAATGTACAGTCCCAAGTCTTTGTAAATCCACATCTAAACGCATCCGTACTGAACTGCGATTGAAGCCGTGTCGAATTGCTGATCACCCATGGTCTGGTGAGAACACAGGCGAACTCCTTTCACAAAATAAGCAGCTGTCTTTTATAGCTATTTTCTCCGTGTTTGCAGCAGTTAAGTCAGCAACGTCCATGTCGACGTTGTGGTCTAAATACAATGAACCCTTCACCGAACGCTACCTCTATTGCTTCCGCCTGGGGCGGATGACATAATTGTTGTCCCAGATGCACTACCCAGTTCATTGTTAATCGGGATCACAGCTCGTCCGTAGACATCTCTGTCAACATATATCTCCGCATGAGCGTCGAATGTGCTTCTTCTTGCTACAAAAGACACAAACACAACTGAAAGCAAGTACACCAAGAAAGTAACTACAAGTACAATCAGTAGAATGCCGATGAGCATTCCAGAAAGCCTGACAACTGAGCCTTGCAAGCCTTGAGATTGATCAGAACAACCTGACCTGTACGCTCCGTATAGGCCGAGAGAGTTTGACTTGGCGACGACATATGTGGAGTCGTTCCGCGTCTCAGGCGTAGCCACGATTCCCGTCGTTCTCCTCTGATAAGCCGAGTTCTCAAACGGTGCATCGAAAGATATTTCAAATTCCTTCCTGGGCCACATCCGGTAAGGAATGTTTTCGGAGCATACTTGTGTTTTGACCACTATGTTGGAAGCCATTGCCATTCCGATTTTGTAACAGGTTTGATCACCGCTATCGCTTTCTCCAGTCTGAGCCGCTACTTGGCTATCAGATACCGCCGAGACGAGATGGTTCGCGTCCCCTACTGTTACGATGTCCACCAATACAACCCGAGCAGTCTCCGAACGATTGTTTTCCTGTACACCGGAGAAGTACGGATAGTCGAACATCTCCGCAACTGTGACGAGTTTCCGTTCGTTCTGCGTGATGTCGTAAACAGCGTCACACCATTCAAAGGATGCTGACGGTGTACTCAGGAACTTTCCTTGTTCTGGGTTGCAACGCACAGCAACTCGAATGGTGCTGAGTCCCAATGGATAGCTATCTGCCGAAGGTGTCAAAACTCGATCTGATTCACCATCAACGGTATTTGATGTGAATGTGGCATCCCATCCACATAAGCGCCCACTTGTCCCAGAGGTTGTTACATGCTTCACCCACATTTCAGAAAGATCCAAAATAATGTTACTGACTTCACCAGGACGAGGCTCTAGTCTTCCCCGCGAGGAACCGTGAGCAATGCTAGAAAAGGCACGGGTCATGCTGAAGTTATAAAATCGAATGAGATCCACTTCAAGAGCGGTCTCTGGAAAATCGATTGCATCTGCAGAGGATACAGTGGTTAAAAACTCTTCTGTGGGAGTGCGAGCGATAGATTGATCCACAATCCTGAGGAGTAAGTACAACGTCTCCTCATCCTCCGCACAACCGAGCCTCGCATAATTGGAAGCCAAGCTCACGTAATTACGGGTGCTTGGGGTGTTAGGGAGTTCGTTCTGCAGGATCATGTTCGACATATTTGCCCACTTCTTGATATATTTGACACAAAAGTCTCCTGCAGTTTCATCAGATAGTCCAACCACTTCAGCTGTTGTTTGTTCGAACAGAAGATGAGAGACGAAGAAACCTCTCTGGTTTACGGATCCATCATCGCCCCATATGTAGTCCTTTTCTGTCTTGTTGTCGTAATCAGCGAGGGCTTCCTCAACAATTGGCGCTGAAACGAATAGATTGCGAGGGTTGTTTTGTACAGCCAGTATAGTTCTTCCATTTGCCGCAATAAGTCGACATTGCAAGATGTACTGCCCAGGTCTAGGGATTTCGAATCTAACCCTATTAGCCCCTGTGCATCCGTCGACGCAGTATTCCCTCATGGTTGTGTCCAGAGAGATCAAATAAAACTGATACACAAACGATGAGTTTGTCTGAAACGATGTAGAGGCATGCCCCGTAAATACTGTGCTGGTTGATCCATTGCTTCGCGCCATAGGACTGAAGATTAATTCCGGAACCTCGATTGTCGTCAATGAGAGTACTACTTCGTTTGCCAGTAGGCCGGCCTCCTGAAAAGAAATTGAGAACTTATAAGTCATATGAGGACTTAATTTTCCTGCGAGGATCCCAAGTGGAAGGGTCTGGTAGCCAGGATCGCTACTTCCAGTTGACATATAGTAACCGGGGCCAATTATTAATTTGTTGTTTCCTGCAATGAAAGTCGAGCGTTCCCAAACAGGCTCCTCCAAACGAAACCTCCATTGCGTGCTTGTAGGGGCTATCGGCCGAATAACAATGTCGTCCCAGAACTCGACCTCATTAAGGTTCACCAGCCCTCTTGAATTTGTGACCTCAATCCTGTCATATCTTGCCAACATCAAACCTTCGGAGTTAACGACTGACACAATTTGCACTGCACTTCCCGTTCGCGAACCTTTGCGAACTGTTAGCCTATACTCCAAGTAAATTCGTCCTTCCATTTCGTTGTGAGTGAGATTTCGTTTTGATTGCAGTACATTCTTGGTTAAACGAAAGCTGGGTCGGTTGTTGAAAGGAAGAAGTTCTGAATCGCAAGGACTTTGCTGAGATTTGTTCGAATACAATGAATAGCTGCAAAACCACTCATACGCGAGTCCAAGCGATGAATTATCTGCAGATACTACCAAATCCGGGTCGTAGCTTCCATCCCCAGCAATGAGCAAATCTTCTGAATCAGAAACCTCTCTACTTTCTTCACCGGTTCCAATCCATGCTATTAACGGCGGCTCGCGAATATGCACCGTTGTAGACGCTCGCCCGAAAATAGAAGCATTCTCAGAGCTGACCTCCAATCGAATTCGTTGCAAACCGTATTGCAAGCGACTAATCGGCACAATTAGCTCTCGTCCAAGCCTCGTTGGAGTGATATCCGAAGCTGATGTAGCAGAGTTGTTTCTATATGAGAAAACAAAGCTCCTAAAAACCGGCGCTAAGGAAGCGTTGAATACATCCGGGTTTACAACCCCACTGTTTTTAGCCATTTCGACTGTGCCAAGTTTGTCTTCATAAAGCCAATGGTATGTCAAGCTTTCGGCATCTGTACTACATGGTGGAATGTCAATTTTGGCCACAATCCTCATGTTAACTGGAGGCAATCCAATGGTGCGGTTCTCTGGTTGGATGATGGTGACGCCAAGAATCAGCGACGCACTCTTTTTCATACGAAATGTATGAGTCGCAGAATTATCACCCTCCGTGACGGTCGCAGCTAAGACGTACACTTCGTCCGCCGATATCAATGAATTTGGGAATTCCAACAAGTTTCCATCTGTTGTAATAACTGTTCCATTGCGTACAAGCGGCACGTCTTTCCCGGCTGAGTCGAGCAATTTCCAGTCAAACAACACATCGTCTTCAACTCTGTTCACGACATTGACAACAAACGTTGTGGTTCCGCAGGTGCTCAGCTCGTAATTTCCGCTATCAAAATTCTTCGATGCTCCATAAACCTGCCCTGACAATCGTATTGATGCGGCGTAATATGAAAAGAACACCCTGTTCGAATAGGAGCTCGCAATTTGAACGATGATGCCATATCTCCATGCAGAACCGATAAGCTCTCGCGGGGGGATGATGATTCGAATCTCGGTTGATGTCACGGAAATGATGTCCGTAATTCCCAGAATATAATTTCCGATGACGATGTGATTGTTCGCAGCAGTGCTAGAAAAAGCAGAGAAATTGCCTGTCAAAACCGCTTCCACACCGCCGGCTTCTGGGATTATATTCGGAGAAATGCTAATAATGAACACCTCTTCATCATCGTAAGAAAAAAGAAACCCGCTCTCGTCTATAAACACAGCCGGTTGCGGCTCGGTTTTGTTTTCTACGACCCGTGTCGCGCTTATCGTCCACGGAAGCCGTTTTCCCGTACCAGGTTTGGTTAGAAACTTTGCCGTTTCGTAGAATTCATCGGGCCCTGTAATGATTTGGTGACTTCCAGGAATGATCAAGAACGGATCATCATTCACGTTGAAAGCTGTGATATTCAAGTCAGCTGAATTTATCATCTCGGTGTAAAGCTCCTCACCGCCATCCCTACTATAAGGATTTCCTGGTTCAATGCGACGGACAATAGCAGGGGGAGTTCCAGATATAAAAACAAGGATATATGTCATGTAAAGTTCGTCATCTAAATCATTCCCTTCAGTAAACCTTGTCCATCTGAAAAGGACCATAAACTCTCCAGCCCTGTTCTTCTCGAACAAAAAGGCAAAATGACATCCGTCGTAAAAGCTTTCGTTTCGTTGACCCATGGCAAATCCCATGCCACAACCCTGAGAAAGAGATATATTGGTTCCATTCCATTGACCACCAGCAATAGAGCAGGTGGAAGAGTCCCAAAGAATCTGGCCTTCAAAACTAGCAAGACTTGCCTCAATATCTGCGAGCGAGAAGTATGGAGGGATATTTTCTCTCTCCGCAAACAGCTCATTCGAATTGCTCCCGTTCAAGAATTGAATGAACACTCCAAAGTCCCATATTTGCTTCTCGTAGACAAGGGAAAAATCTTCAATGTCAAAAGACCTTCCGAAGCCTGAGACAATTGTTCTCGATTCTTTGATGTACAACACCATACCTGCTGCCATGAAATGAATTTGAATGGAATCGAACAAAGAGCCATCAGTTTTCCTTGCTTCGACAGTAAGTTGAACCAAACCAGGAAATCTCTTAAATTCCACAATCGATGTGATGTTCACATACGTCTCGCTTATTGTCTGAGAGGTTGAAAAGTCTTCTTCTGGAATGAGAATCTCCGTGTCGTTCGACAAGAACTTGAAATCGTAATCACTGGTATTAGATCCCTTTTCCGAGACAAAAGAAAGCACGAATGAGTCATCCGCTGTTCCATTTATCATAAGGACGTCTCTCCTCAAAAACTCGAGAGGAACAAAACCAGCTGGTTCTGTATCAAATGGAAAAGTTTGGCGCACGCGGAGAAAGTCAACCAAGTTATCCGGCGAGCTCCGTTCGAAAGAAAGGAAGCTGTTGTGCGTGCCCGTTGGTACAGCGTTAGATACATGAAACAAAAAGAGTAACACGATTATGCTTTTCATCGAAAGAAGCATTGGTGAATGTTTCGATCGCCGGGAATACTGTGAGTTTGGAGCCTTGTCTAGTTTGGACAAAGCATTACTCCATGAGAATAGATCAAGCAGTTCGCGCAAGAAACAGTAAACTCCCCGCAATTTCGCGACAGTGAAGACACGATAGCGTTCATGAACGATGATGAGAAACAATGATTGATTCAACAAAAGCAGGCCTATTCGAACTCAGCCCATTCCGTAAGGTCGGCAACCATCAAGTCAGAGAAGCATCAATAGTATCACGGACGCTTTGCATCAGTGCAGAGACAGGTTGCATAACGATAACTGTCTGCACTGAGTGCTTCATCGTTTCTAATTAGACATGTTAACTCGAAGCCGTGAAATGCGGGATATCTCCGCGTGTCTGGTTCAGCCATTAATTAGAAGCATGCCATTATTGCTGTTTATTCGATACTGTGCAGATAAACAGGGATCACAATCGCGTCATCGTAACCCTATACGAGTAGTAGTTTGTAGAAAGTACATGCATGGGCGACAGGAATTCATCATGGCGTTGAGCCGTATCGATGTACGTGATGGGATGTGGCATGACTATAGTGGGATCATTGAAATCCTGCTGCGCGCCGCTTGTTCTTCATCGCTGTTTTAGATTTTGCAACTCTGCCGCCATAAAAATGATGTCAAGTAGATGAGAGTGTCATCTTTGGATACACATGGTTGTACTACATCTAACTTACGTGAATAACAGAGCAACAGAAGTCTTTTCAAAAAGCAGGAAGGTATTGGTCAGTGATGCTTCGTGCATTCGCGTCATTTTTGTCGCATCACTATTGTCGTTGTCCGTCGCATTGATATCACACGTGTTGAGCGCTGTCTACAGTAACTAAGATTTCAGTCAACAACTGCCGAGCGCTGGGGATACGAAGAGAATAAGATGAAGGATATGGGGTTACCATCGTTGCTCCGGCCAGCCGTGGCTTACAAGCTACAGCAAACAATCAGATTCTGCAAACGGTATCTATCTTTATCGTTGCTTAGTATCCTTCTTTGCTCGCTGTAATGATTAGAGAGTACCAAACCTTGCCAAATTGGCACATGCTTTTTGAGTACAGTATGTCCAGATGCAAAGTTCGATATCCGTGATGAAAGGTTCGGGCATAAGGATAGCTCTCATCACAATGATTGATATCGCAGAGCCTTTTTAATCTAATCAGAGAAAGCAAGAGAAAGCATTATGAATTCCCTGCTTACGTCAATTATCCGTGAGCAATCCGTTAGAATAGGTGAAGATATGCAAGGCGAAGACTGCGGACGATATCTATGAACTGCATAACAAAATCTGTATGATTGCACGGACACGACTTTTGCCCAACTACTTTTGCCTCAGAGCTTTTCTTGACCTCAAGGTGTATTACTTTTTTTGTTTGATTGGTGTCAGATACTTAACTTTTTCACCCATTCCCCACAAAGAATCAATCAATGCTTCGAAAATGCTTTAGTACCCCCAGAACTTCTTGATACTATTCGAAGTTCCTGATTTTGAAAGGCAAGAATAACCAAAGATGTTTCTCTTTCTTTCAAAATGGACAACAACTTAAACTTCCAATTCTTAAACATATCCATCAAGGATTTGTTTCGCTGCCTTTGGCCGGCGGTATTTCGTCACTCTTTGCGGCGTTTATCAAAATGCATCAAAACAAAATATGATCAATGCCTTTCTTAGTAGCAGTTCGGCACTCTCCATGAACTATTTTCTTTCCAATGCGAGACCATATAGATTGGCGAGAGGAGACGATTTGTCACAAATTTAGTGATATATGTCTTCAACTCTTCTTCTTGTCATCCAACAGACACTGCGGTGCTTTTTCTGAAGAATTTGTGCTTTTCTGTTTCTGCTTCGGATTCCACGTTCAGAGGTTAAGTATCATACTCTCGCATTGAAAAATAATCCACCAAGGAAATGGACTGCACAAAGATGAATACTTATCACGTCACTAAAACCCAATTCCACCCTGACAAGCGATCTTTGTGTTCTTCTGTGTCTGTTTTCACGATCAAGCTTGCAAGAGAAACGTCGTGGGGATTCATTTCGAACATCCCTCTCTGCAAAGGATTTATACTTTCCAGCTGTAGTAAAAGCAGAAAGGAACAACAATACTTTGTCGTTTAACGATAGGCGTCTGCCTGGAGTCGTATTTATGACTGAGTACTTTTCCCAAGTTCGTCGGCACGACTGCCGCAACAACTTTTTCGAAGACTAATAACCTTGTCTTTTCCTGTTTCGGGAGAATTGTGATTACGAAGCCTATAGACGCAATTTTTGGCCTAAGGCCCGAGCAATATGCGCAAATAGACACACAGATACGCCCCTGCATCTATCCTCTCAATATTGATCTTTCGAAATTTGTATGTTGTGTTGACACCCGATGCAGAGGCACAGGAGGCCTTTGCTCTCATGTGCAACCAGGGCTGTGTTTCTATAGATGGAATTGCAATCAATCGCAATCCTAAAGATTGCAATCAAGGTACAGAGAAAGATTCTCGAGGGCAATTGAAAGAAAAGTACTACTTAAGTTCACCGAACTAATAGAGAAAAAAATAGGAAAGGAGCTCAAAACTGAGTTCAGAGGAGCAATTTTACTCGATGGATGGACGTGTGGAGGAGTACACTAAATTGGACTTTTGCCGTCGTATATTCGAACGGTTGTCATGAAAAAAGCGAAAGATGTTAAGAAAACCCGAGAGGTTGTCGAGCTCGTTCTTGTCTCTTGTTCACCAATGGCCAGAAATATATCAGACAAAGGTGGGGAGAGTGATGAAGATGAAAACGCAAAGGAGGCAGTTAATTTCACTGCAAAAACCCACGTCGAGCACATACGAAGTATGCTTGAGTTTTATAAAGTAGATGTGTGCCTTTGGGCAGTCTGCCAGATTGCGGATAACTGCCGAGGTAACAAGAAGATTGCCTGTCTTCTTAGTATACCGCATGTCTGCTGCAAAAGCCACCTATTGAATTTAGAGGTCAACTTTATGGTGCAACAAACAAAAGATTTGTCTCGAACTATTATTACGGTTCATGACACAATGTCACAGTCGAAATACAACGGTTGAAAAATGCTGCATTGTTGCGAAACCTGATAGAGCTCCGCCCCATTATTCACAACCGGACAAGATGGTCGGAAAAGTTCTACATGCTTCAGGGGTTTCTTAGAATTCGTGACGAACTTATTGAGGTGAGTGAAGACGATCAATCTGATTTATAAATCAATAAAAGTTTCGAGTTAAAATCGAAAGTGGAGAGGTATTGCAAACAGTTGGAGCAGATGAATTTGGCTACAAAAGAGATACAATCTAGAAAACTATCACTTACACACTGTCAAAATGTCCTTGATCTCCTAATTGAAGATGTGAAATCTGGATTCAAATATGCTGAATGTGCGTTATATCACTGTTATTAGAAGAATAAGGACATTGGAGATGAAGCTGATATTTTTGGGGATCCTTTTTTTTGAGAGCGGTGTTTGTAAGATACAAGACAACCGAACTGCTGCCTTAACTACGGCTGAGAAGATGGCTTGTGAACGTTTGCTTCTATCTACAGAAAATTCGGGAGGCGAAGATACAGTGTTTGGTATCTCTGTGTGAAACTTCAAAAATCGTGTACAACAACGGAAGTGCCGCAAAACTATTGCCGAAGCCTGCTATATGAACCGTGATTTCATATTAGGATCCGTTGCCGAAGTCAAGCGACTGTGGTCAATGGCTGACAGGATTCTGGGAGATAACCGTACGAGTACGACACCGCAACTGTTTAAAGCAATCCTTTTTTTTCGACTTAACAAAAGGGTTTGGGACGTTGAACTTGTTCAAGAAGCGATAGAGCATTTGAAGAACGAAACAGTAGGAATGAATTGAGGTTTACATTGAGATGGGAAAGAGATTGCACTAAAAACAGTGATGACAATCTCGATTGCGTTTTCGTAAAGGAATTGCAAGTAGATGGGAAATGCTTTTGGGGCCTTTCCATCGACTGCAGGATTGCTCTTGGAATAAGCAATCCCTTGTCATCGGATTTTTTCCGGCCCTGTGTGCAACCGATCTACAGAAGTGACAAAGGGAACCATGATAATTGGCTGTCTAACGTCAGATTAAGAGACGCAGAACTATTGATTTGTCGTCTTAGTGAAACGAATCCCCTTTCAGACAGTGCAGCTCAAGCACCTGCTTTGGCCTTTTTAGTGAGAGAACGTTTCTTCCAAAATTAACGTTCTTTGCTACGTATTAATAGAACGTAGCATGCCCGTAAACGAGAGAGAGAGAGAGAGAGAGAGAGCACCTGCTTGCCCAACAATATCTTCTGCATTGCTTTAAGAACGGGAGCCTCCTCCCTGATTTGGAACACGGATATAAAAAATTATTCCTGTACTGAAGATTTGAAGAACCAAAATTTAATAGGTTTCGTCTCACAAGGCCTCTACAGTAATCTGGTAGAGTGTAGAGGCTACGTTGGTGAAGTCAAGTGACATCACTGGATGGTGTGAAGCGCTTTCAATTTTTTCTTTCGGTCATTTCGTGCTATGTTCTAGGACTACATGGCCCAGCATAAGTCCATGATTTTGAACGCCTTCCGTGTTCTGATTATACTATTATGCGAGTCGTAAAAAACCTATTCCACTGACACACGAATTCCAACACGTCGCGCTCGTTCAAATTTCAAAAGAGACATTGGAGTTGTGTTGCCTTTTCCCACAACAATGAAACCTGGTCTTCTTTCGATTGCAATCGTGTTCCTACTCTTTATTTGCTCACGTGGATTCTAACAGCACGAAGATTTATGTTCTCGTCGTTTTGAGAATCGGGCTATCCACCAATCAAATCGTGCTTCTGCAAAAAAATGTGGTGGTTGTGGCCAGGAAGCACAGCAAGCATATGTACGATGAGGATGATTTTGAACATTCTGACTACCACTACTGCGAAAACATTGAATATATGTAGTTTGTCTTCAGAGTTTGTACGAGTTCACTAGTTTGATTGCATAGCCCAACAAGGGGGTTTGGTTAGCAGATCCGCGGACGACCCTATCGGTAAGGATGATACTGCATCTCTACTGTTCAAAGAATGGAAGAGTAGTTGCACCCTCAAAAAAAAATTCATGCTGAGACGAAACCTCAAGTGGATGGGGGTTGGCATCCACGGGGAGGGTACAGTTTGTACGCCACTCCGATTTTTTCGTATGAGAAGAGCTCTGATGAGAAAATGATCTAGAACAACCAAGCTGGGAACCTGAAGAAATGAGGTACAAAATGCTCACTGTTGTTTTCGAGATGGAGATGATTATTTCTGGAACTCTTCCCAGGATATTCAAGTATGTCTTTTTCATCAGTTTTTGTATCCATAAACATGTCCTACGTATCCGTGACGTTTGCATGCCAAAATGAGACCGTTCTCCTCTAAAGTGAGAACCAGTTTTTTGTGTTCTTTGCACAAAATCCTGGATAATCTCTACACAGTGGATCAAAGCATCTCAGAGAGGTTGCAAATCCAGGTGTGGGTGGACCTACCACAGTCTCCATTGCAGTTGTCCGACCACGATATCACGTGCGAAAGTCCTGAATTTCTTTTAGCCTATCCTGAGTTAATTGAAAGTCTGCGCAGCAAGACGAAGTCCGGCATAATTGAAGGCATGTTTGAAATCCCGACGTACAGAAGAACAACTACTATATGTGTCTCAAAAAAAACTACTGTACAACACTTACTGTACAACAGCTGCCTCTGTCTGGAGCAAAAGACATATTGTATCCTATCTATCTACTTCTTAAAGCTACCTGTTGAGAAGGAAAGCGTCCCTTGGAACCGCTGCTATCTCCAGCGCGGATCTTGCTTGCTCCGAGCATGTGTTCTCTTCCTAATCGGCATGTCTCCATGGTATGTTCGAATTGAGTCACCGTTCCTATTTCTCACGACCCGACCCCGAGCGTCCACCCAGTAATCGGAGTCGCTCACCGTCATTTGTACACACGCCTCAACAGTAGCCACGGGGCGTCCATATTTAGTTAGGGCCATTTCAAAGGCATAGAGCTCTCCAGCATGAGGCAAAAGCTCACGCATTGGAAGCACCCCGGATTTTCCGACCCGGGACTTCTTTTTGGCGAATTCAAGAAGAATATGTCTGTACTTCAGTTCGTCAAGACTCTTCACGGGCAAAAGCGGAATTACTGGAAGCGTGTCTCCAATGCGTTCTCGAGACCCGGAGGGGCGTTTGGGTAGGCCAATACTATAGATTCGATCGCGCTTTAAGAAAATTCCTTGACCGTGCACTTCCATCCTTAGAGCATTGAGACGAGGCCTCCTGGCGGCACTGGGTAATCTCCGCGCTTCAACGCTCTCAGACACTTGACGAGACAGTGAATCTCGCTTCCTTGGGCCGCTATTCGCATGAGGCTCCGGGCTCGGACCTGATGTTTGTTCGCCTTGACCTTTACTGACCTTTTTTGACTGCAGCAATCTCCCCGTTGCAGGTCTTGGGTGAGAATCAGGATGTTCATTTTCCTCATCCCCTTGCCCTATGTCGTTCGATGTTTCCGGCGTGGAATGAGCTGACCTGAAAATGCCGGATTTGGGTGTTTGTAATAAGTCAATGTTGTACCCGTAACTGTCGCTAGAAGAGTTTTTCACCAAGTTACCAATCTCAGAGTCGCGCTTGAAGTCTAAGAAGTGAAAATCATAACCTTCATCAGGACTGTCATGGAGAACCTCTTCCATCGCTACAAAATCATCAGGATCTTCGGATGATAGAGATGAGGAGGATTCTGCACCATCTGCATCTTCTTCATCTATATCTGCGACTTCCTCATGTTCCTCATCGATTGGCATACGTTCGATTATACTCCGAAGCCTGGAAGAACGTAGGGACTTCGGAGCCGATCCTTTCATATTACGCGGTGGGAAAATACGACGCATTGAATGAGGAGCATCCTCGAATGAATCACGCTTGACAAAGGGACGTGCACCCTTGATAAAACGGACTAGCATAAACTCAAATACAATACGGTATCCGTGTGGTGACCGCATAGGTGCTTCCGGAGAAGGAAAGGCAGGCAGGCGCAACTCAAAGGCACCATACACGGGAATATGATCGCTTTGCTTGAAATCGGTGAGCGCTCGGTACTGAAGACATTTGACCAGTTCAACTCTGGCAGGTAGAGAATGCCAGAGGATTCTGTCACAGTAGCTCGGGATGCGATGATTGCTATAGCGGCCTGAGTGTGGAACAATCTTGAACGTGGGCGCAAACGTAATGTCCGCCTCTTCAAAGTCTGCGAAAACGTTTCCGTCAAGGCGCTCCTTGGTTAGCTGATCAGCGTTGATCAAAGCACGCCAGTTGCGGGCTTCAACCCTCTCTTTGACCCACTGCACGCGATCTTCCTTGGTAGACCCCGGGGCGACGACACGGTAATTGAGGTCGCCTAGCACGAAGACATGTTCGTAGCGATGAAAGAGAGGGACAGGAATGATATGTTCGGCGCCCCTTGTCAAGAATTCGTCGCGGTCCAATCTACGCAGAATGACGCGCCAATCATCCTCACGGCTCTGTAGGCGCTCCTCATTAGCGGCGAGATGGGCAACGATGAAAACGACGCGACAGAAGCGTCCAAACTGCATACCAACGGCGACAGCGCCCTTGTTCGGCCAACGGTCTGCCACACCGGCTCCCACTCGCATGCCAGTAGAGGTGACGGAAACGATGGGTCTTCCCTTTTCATTCATCCTGACGAAGACCTTGAGACGCATACCCGCGTAGGCCTCGCCGCCGGCGTAGAGCCATTCAGGCCCGAGCGCCCTGATGAGTTGGTTCTTCCAGCCACGGCGACCGACGGCGACTTCCTGCAGGCCGACGACGATGACGTCGTTGTCAGCGGCACATGAGAGCAGTTGGTGGGTATCGATGGGGATTCCGGGAGGGGCTCCGCCGACGTTCCAGGTGACGAGGCCGATGCGGAAGGGCTGCATGAGGGGAGAGGGGAAGAGAGCGAAGAGGGCGAAGAGGGCGAAGAGGGCGAAGAGGGCGAAGAGGACGGAGAGGGCGGAGAGGGCGGAGAGGGAAGTGTGCGACGGTAACTGGGGGGAAGGGATGCTTTAAGAGTTGGCAGAAAAAACAGGGAGTTTGGTGATGCTTCGCCACGCGCGGGCAAGAAAGGCAGCGGCGAGGAGGGTGGCGGGGCGGGAGGCCGGAGCGCGAGTTAGCGGCGGAGCGGGACAGCGGAGGAAGGGGGGGTGGGGGGTTGGGCCCACACGTAACCTAACGAGTCACTCGAGTGCGCACGCGGCGCCACGCGCTGTGCCTGCTGGCAACTCGTCGTTTTTGGTGCAACGCGTGGCACGCGACACGTGCTCCCCGCCTCTTCCATTTGTGCCAGCCACACTATCTATCGACCTTCGAAGGTAGCTAAGTTAGTTAAGGAAATTGGCGCCGCCCCGACGTGTCGTCTCCGGGAATGCTTTCTGGAACAGGAGCCGCATCTCATACATCGCCGACCCCTCGCTGAAGGACGGCTCCATGTTGGCGCTGCGCTCGCCCTCGCTTGCCAGCGAGATGTGTCCGCTCAGTAGCTTGAGGTCGTCCATGTTGAGCAGAAGCTGCTCGTCTATGTACCCCACCGCCTTTATCGGCACCTTGCTGCTGTCGCCCGCTTCCGATCCACCCTCGCTGCTTGCCGGCTCTGTTACCGTCCCATCCTCCCCGTCCGTCTCTGTCCCGCCTTGAGTGGCTGTCGTGTCCGTGCCTGCTGCCTTCAAAGCTGCAGCTTGCCCAGTTGTCGCCTGCCCAGTTGTCACCTCCATACTTGTCTCCTCCACAGCTGCTGCCCTCACGCCTGTCGCGTCTGCAGCTGCTGCGTCCTCGGATGCGGCCCTCTCGGCTGCAGCCTTCTCGGATGCGGCCCTCTCGGCTGCAGCCTTCTCGGATGCGGCCTTCTCGGCTGCGGCCTTCTCGGCTGCGGCCTTCTCGGCTGCGGCCTTCTCGGCTGCGGCCTTCTCGGCTGCAGCCCTCTCGGTGGCGGCTTTCACGGCTGTGGCGTTCCCTGCTGCGGCACTGTCGGCTGCTGCTTCCTCGGCGGCTGCGCCCGTAGCTGCTGCGCCTGCGGTTTTGGCGTGCGCCTCAACCTTGCGGAAGCTCTCGCCACTCGTTCTGCTCTCATCGTTGAATGAAACCTTTCTCTCCATCTTGAACGACCTATCCCGTCGCGTCTGAAGCCGCTGCAGACGGATCGGATGCTGGTAGGACTGAGGCTCCTCGCTTTCACTCTTAGCTTCAGTGGCCTCGTTCACCTCCCTCACTTCGCTCGTTTCAGTGTTCGTCGAAATTGCAGTTTCCACTGTGTCACAACACGCATCCAAAGTCCACAGCTTTGTCAGTTCACTCGATCCATTCTTGCGACGCACGCATCTTTTCGCTCAACATCGCACACACCAATTGCTTACCTTTTTGCTTCCCAGTTCTCGCTTCGTACGCCGACTTGCTGGCTACGAGAGCACGCCCGGGCTTAAAAATCGGCTGGCTGTTCGGAATCAGTGCCACATACCTTGAAATCCCATGCACCACTTGGCACACCACGAACACGCACTGCGTGTCTTCATCTGCTCTTGTGGCGCTTTGTCCGAATATCTGAGGAGTTGGCACTGCAATCTTCCATCCGTTTCCCTTTGTAGATTCGCTCCTCACCATCTTGACCGCAATGCAGCACTTGAAAGCCGTTGCCAGCGCGCTCCATTCAATGTCATTCACAATGGCTCGTTGATCATATCTCGACACGTCGTTAGTTAGAATGCGGTTTGCCAACTCGGGCAGCAGTTGCTTGAGCACCGCCTCATCGTAGTCTTCTGAGTACCATTGACGAAGCAGCAACGATAGCCTTTCCACGTCGCTGTCTTGGATCAAATTTGCCACTTTCACTCGTGCTTCTTGCTCCGTGTACGCGGATTCTCCAGTTCGCTTGCTGAGAGCATTAACCACGTAGAGTGCAGTCTTGAAGCCATAACTATCGGACACATCTACAGGTTTCAACGGGACGGCATGGCGTTGCACTCGAGTCGATAATGCCTGCATCTTTCACACGCTACGCAATGCCACACCGTGCTCGTTCGCTGTTGGAAACGAAAAACTTCAGCGTCTGCTTTATATCACTTTTGCATCAAATGCTTCTACAACTCTCGCGACGTTTATCGAGCAACTGACGTAACCAATTCAGCCGCTCAGACAGTCCTTTAGAACTTCGCGTTTTTCGTTTGACATGGCGATATGAGTCATGCATCGGGTCCTCGACTGAATTCACCTCTCGTTCACAGCGTCGATAACTTGAACGAGATCGATGTACAATCCTTCTCGCCATGTGCGTAATCGCCGAATCCTCCCTTGCTGGCAGCATCATGACTTGTCTGTCCTACTTTGAAGCGTCGATTGCTGGCTTCATGAGATCAATGAAGGGTTTGCGTGTAAGAAAGCAAAGTTATGGACAAGAAACAGCCCAACATGCCCGGGGTTCGACTCCAGAACTCACCGTCGGGCAATGACAAGCCCGATGACAAGTACGTTCTTTAACGAATCTTTCTGAATCGCTCTGCCATCGGGCCTTCGGCTTTGCTCTGCTTCTATCCAAGCCACGCTAAGAGAGAGGGTACAAAGTGATGGCCCCACGTAGACGTTTACAAGTACACTCTGACTTGGCGTTATTCGGTGGGCCCCGCCCTTTAATTATAGGAATGCGCCATGAGGGGCTCGTGGCTCTCTATGTAACGTTATGGACGAAGGTTGTGTGATGGTGAAGCTAGCGTTTATGCGTTAGAAGCATGTACACCAAAGAAACGAAAATGCCACACAGCTACGGCTGTGCACTACAACTTCAGATGAGGTATAGAGTAAATTTGACACTCTCTCAGCTGTCCAGAGCCATTTTCGTACTGTGACGGGACAAGGGACGAACATAATGGATTCATCCGGTACGGTAAGAAGAATGTCGTCGTCGGATATTGTTCCAGCTTTTGAGGACCCTCCATCTGCACACACTCAAAAAGAAATCATCAGCGATGGGTTCCGCATGATAACCAGAACGTTGCGCGAACCGTTTTTCGAACTGTACTGCGAGGCTGAACTAGAATCATCACAATTTATTGTACAGTTTGATGTGTTTCCTTTCTCTGCTGGGGGGCAACGACTGGCATTTCAGGGACGCATGCTCGAGCGGCTGGAGAATGGGCGGCTGAAGAGCCATATGCCGGTGGTAGTGAAGCTTCAAATGGCAACGAGCGACTACTTGGGCCGTTCTTTGAGCGAAAGGACACAAGTATGTGACGTGGAAGCAGACAACACAGTGCGCAAACATGACATAACGTCGAGCGTACTTGAGAAGTGGTGCGCTCTGGGGACCAACAAGAAGGTAGATGTGCTGCCCGCGGCGAAGATAGTGGTGACTCGGGAGTGCAGCGTGGATCAGATATCGCAGGAAAGATTTCCCATGCTTCAGCACTTATTCAAGAAGCTCTCGTTGGACGCTGTGCTGTACAGCGGCGCGGTGGGTACGGTGGAAGAATACATGGAAGGGCGGTTTACCAAGTTCTTGAATAACGACGGTGAAAACAACAGTCGTGTGCGCGCGAATTTTCCGGCGGCGTTTGCACACTGGTCGTGGGTTGACTCCGGCGGAACGATTATGGTAAGTGACATTCAGGGGGTGCGCACTGGGAACGGATACGTGCTGACCGACCCGTGCGTGCACTCTATAAGCGGAGCGACATACGGGGCAACAGACCTTGGGATTATGGGGGTGGAAGAATTCTTTGCGAAACACAGGTGCAACGGACTGTGCAACGACTTGAAGCTGGCGAAGGACGGAAGCGACTTTGACGCGGGCAACTTGATGCGAACGCGAGTATTACGAATGGCGTCGGCAAAGGAAGAAAGCGAGGATCCGTCGGTGAAGACGCGAATAACGCACGAAGACGTCGAAAAGAAGCAAAGGACAGGTCGGACGAAGGAGCGAAAGAGTCTCAAAGAACGGGCCGAAGCGAAATTGCGCGCGCATCCGGGGGGGCGACGAGTGCGAAGGGCGTCACTGCCGTATGGAGCGCGCGTAGAAGCGCAACGCGTGTCGTCGCGGCCAACCAGTTTCAAGGACCTGCGCGTGGGCGCCTCGGTGGACACCAGTAGCGGCGGCGCACCGGCGGCACGACTGGGTGGCCTGCTGGCGCTGGTGAGGTGCGGCACGCGCAGCAAGGGCACGCGTCGCCACGGCGCAGCTTTGCGTCGTCCAAAGACGTAACTGACGGCCCACTACGCCCCCCCCCCCCCCCCGTAACAGCGTGGCGCGTGTACTTGGCGCCGTCGCATTGGCTGCATGCGCCCTCATACGTGACGCGCGCTCAGGTGTCCAGTGCGGTCAATCAACGTTCGCGCTGCCACATCGCGTCCATCGTAGCTTGTTAACGCTTACCAACCGTAACTACCCAGCCGTCAAAGCTTCTCCATCGTGCCCGCGTAAACTTTCGCGCCCACCCTCCCACCCTCACCTCCTTCATTCCACCCGTGCGCGCCCGATCCCCGCTTGCGCACTTCCCTTCACGCCCCGCGCCTCCGTATCAATAGTGCTTTCTCGTCTTACTTTACCGCCATCGCAGACCGCCCTCTCGCCAACCAAGCTCTCTTGCAACCTCTCCCCTCTCTTCCACGCTTTTCATTCCCGATTCCCAGCCTGCAGCACCCATGGTCGCCATTCCGTCTGCCACCCCTCTTTCGGGACTGGTCAAGGCCGTCCCCTCCGGAGACACGCTTCTTCTCATGAAGCAACAGGCCCCGGTACACGGTCCGCCCCCCGAGATGCGTCTCACCCTTTCCAGTCTCAAGGCCCCGCTTCTTTCCCGCGATGCCGTCTCCGATGAGCCCTACGCCTGGGCCAGTCGTGAGTACCTGCGCCAAAAGCTCATTGGCAAGGTAGTCACCTTCCGCATTGATTATCGCGTCCAGACTCTCAACCGCATCTTCGCTACCGTCTTTATGCCCGATGATGTTTCCATCAACCTCCAAGTCGTCTCTGCGGGCATGGCTCGCGTCAGACGCCCGCTCAACGACGCTGAGGACTGTTCCCCGGAGTTCGACGACCTTCTGGCAGCAGAAGACAAGGCTTCTGCCAATTCAATCGGGCTGCATTCGGGAGAATCCGCTCCAATCTCTCGTCGTGTCCCGCGCCCGGATGCTCAGCTCATAGACAGCGCACGATTCATTGATTGGTGCCGTGGCCGTCAGGTGCATGGCATTGTTGAGTATGTCGCAAATGGCTCGGCCATCAAGGCCTTCCTCACCAATGTTCCGGGCACCTCTGAATCTCATCTGGGAGATCGCCTGCTCACGCTTTGTATTTCCGGCGTACAGTGTCCGGGCTTCAGAAAACAAGATCCTGACAACCCGGCTTCTCAACCGGTGTCCATGCCGTACGCCGTCAATGCTCGCTTCCTCACGGAGCTTCGTCTACTCAATCGAGATGTGCTTGTGTCTGTTGAGGGTGAAGATCGCAACGGACTTATCTTCGCAACAGTTGAAGATCCAAACGCGAAGATGTACATCGGGGAGGAGCTTCTACGTGCAGGCTTTGCCAAGACTGTCAGTTGGAGCATTGATCTTTCTTCCAAGGCCCCTGCCCTTAGAGCAGCGGAACGCTCAGCAATGGATCGTCAAATCGGCGTGTGGAAGGGCTTCAAGCGTCCCGCCGTCAACGAAGAATTATTTGCAGCCAAATGCATCGAAGTAGTCAGCGGAGACATGATTGTCGTTCGGGATGACAACACTGGAAAGCTTCGGAGAATATCACTTGCTTCAGTTCGAGCGAACCGTCTGGAACGCGGAGCAAGAGAGAAGTCCACCATGACCATCGGGCCCGCTACTGAAGCGAGGGATGCTTTACGGAAAAAACTGATCGGAAGGCGAGTCACCGTGAAAATTGAATACACTCGCGCTCCATCCGAGGAATCCCTCAGAAAGGAAAGCATGTATTTTGCCACTGTGGGTCGGGAAGGTGACCAGAAGAACCAGGATATAGCTCTACCTCTCATATCTGCTGGTTTGTTGGCCGTTGTCAGGCACCGTGCCGAAGAAGACCGCTCCCCTAACTACGAAGAATACCTTGAGCGTGAAAAGGCTGCCATGGAGGCAAAGAAAGGAATTCATGGCGATAACCAAAGTGTGACCAGAAGAATTAACAACCTAACTGGCCAAGATGCTAAGCGAAGATCCCGAGACGTTTTGTCCGGCCTGCAACGAAATGGTCCGTATCGAGGACTGGTGGAGTATGTGTCTACGGCCTCTCGGTTCCGTGTATTCCTATCTTCAGAGTCCATGCTTATCACCTTGGCGTTGCGTGCCGTACGTTGCCCGCAACCAACAAGGAAATCATTTGCTCCTGACGGATCTGTCACCGAAGAGGTTCCTGGAGAACCTCATGGGGATGAAGCTATCGACTTTGCGCGTGATAATATCATGCAGCGAGAAGTTGAGGTAGAAATCAGCAATGTAGATAGAGTGGGCGCTTTCATTGGAAATATGCACATTGTAAGCCCTTCCGGAGATAAGACCGATGTTTCCGCTCTGCTTCTGGAACACGGGCTTGGCTATATTCACGAATCTTTTGATCCGTCAAGAGACCCATCCGGAAGGCTGTACGGTAGTATCGAAAAGCGCGCAAAAGATGGTGAGAAGGGGTTGTGGAAGGACTACGTGGAACAAAATTCTTCTGCTACGGCCGCTTATCAAGAAACCCAATCTCAACCGAAGACCTTTGCTGGTGTGGTGTGTGAGATAGGATTCGGTGGAAGAATTTTTGTCCAGAATCGAGACACTTGCAAGCCGGCACTGGCATCTATTGAATCCGGCTTACGTTCCCTGTCGCTTGATAGTCAGCCCGCCACACCAATTGCAGGGCTACGACCTGGACAAGTAGTGGCGGCTAAATTCAGTGCCGATAATGAATGGTACAGGGCCCGAATCGCCTACGTACACAAATCTGCCGAGATTGATGTGCGTTTTCTCGACTATGGAAATGAGGATCGCGTGTCGATCAAGGACATTCGCCGGTTCAGTACGGTCGGGGGTATTTCAACTGCTGCTCCCATTGCCATTGAAGTTGCGCTGGCCAATGTGGTTGTCCCCGCTCAGGATGACCCTTGCGGTGTCCCTGCGGGAGAGTTTCTGCGGGAGATGATTTATGGAAAGGAGGTGAACGTGTCAGTTTCATCAAGGGAAGGGCCGTCAAAGGTGTCGGGTGACATTTCAGTGCCAACAGCTGGTGGCTCGGATGCGCAGGTTGGTTCCGTGAGTGTAAGAGAAGAAATATTGAAGGCCGGACTGGCTCGCATTGTGAGAAAGAAGGACCGAGTCTCCAAAGCGGCTTTCAAGGAGCTTCGTCAGTTTGAAGAAGTGGGTATAGCTTCCCGAGCGTATTTGTGGAACTACGGGGAGGCGTATGAATCGGACTTTGACGAAGAAAGTTAAGCGTCGAAACGGTTTGATCCGTTCACCAGCGTTTCGAAACGTTTGAGCGAGAACGAGGACATGCGATGGTGAGTAAACAACAGCGGTTGATGTTCACTGCGTGAAGTTCGTTTTGCGTTGCAGATGTGGAGGCTACAGATATTTAGTTGTTGCTACAGGAGGGGTAGCCCTGAGCTTCAATCTGAGACGGAATGCATCATTGCCGTTCAAGTAATACTTTTCGAGACGCTTGTCTCTGATGAAGCCGAGGTTTTGATAGAGTCGCAAGGCGCCTTTGTTGGTCACTTCAGCCTCTAGCGTCACTTCATGACAGTCATGGGTTATCATTGCGTCGATCGCTGTCGAAACCAGTCTTGAGCCCAGTCCAAGTTTGCGACAGTCATGGCGCACGACGAGCATTGCTATGTAGCCGCGCATAATAGTGCGCTTGTGCGATTCCTTCGTTCAGTAGTCATGTCAGTAGGTGATGTGGGTGCGAGGAAGCCCAGAGGGTGCGTTCGCTGTACAGGTATCAAATCTTACCAGTTTGCACACTATTGCGCCGACACACTGCTGGTCGCGCATGGCAAGGAAGCAGAGATGGGGCCATTGTGAAATGAAATAACGATAGGTGAAGATGGAGTACGGCTCAGATAGATCTTTGTCGATAAGCGGCTGTATGAGTGCGAGATGGTTCTCGTCGTGATATCTTTGGGCGACGGTTAGTGGAGACGCGCGTAAACTCAGTTGGAGGACAAGTAGGAAAAAGAAACGTACGGGATGATCAGCACCTGGTCCGCGGCTTCCATGGCGTTGCAACAAGAGAGCAAGGCGGCACAAACAGCGGTTGCTAACTTTGCACGAAGCGGGACGTGTAAGACATTCGACCGTAGATACCCGTAAATCAAACAACGGAAATGCAAGCGCCGCGCCACATTTCGTACGAGGGGTAGTTTGTAACTTTGCAGCTTTGTGCTACGAAATTCGTTGCAGCGGTGTCGTCGGGGATTTTTCCACAGAGTAGGTGCACTCATGTATCTAGCGTTACCGTCACCGAAGGTATGCAATGTTTCAAAAAGGGTAGATTGCTAGCAATCCTGACTCTTTACCTTTGCGTTCAGAAGTGCGCCGGCATGCTGCAGGTGCCCGGCCACAAGAGGCCACATTCTCATCGGAACCGCCCCCCCGAACAACAACAGCCCCTCACCACCTTCTCCAAACTCGCCTCGCGCAAGTGTCACTGCACGGCGGTCGGAAAGCGCATCAGGCCACCAACTTTGGCTTCGGCCAATCTACTCCACTGCTTCCTCCTGTATGGAAGGCCGTCCTGCCAGCTACACTTCCCGCAGTCTCCGCCTTTTGTAGCGCGTATCAATCTTTTCCACGTCTGACTCCGCACTCGTCACGACCGCCCAGCACTCCACCAGCCGAACTCTTTGCCCAATCCAAACCCTTGGTGCCTGCCAAACTCGTTGTGAAAGCCAAACCCTTTGCGCCAGCCAACCACTCCACCCCAGCCAACTCCTCCCCGCCAGCCAACTCCTCCCCGCCAGCCACCTCCTCCCCACCAGACAACCAACCGCATCCATGCCCTTTGCAACATCCCTGCCCTTTGCAACATCCATGCCCTTTGCAACATCCATGCCCTTTTCAACATCCATGCTCTTTGCAACATCCATGCCCTGTGCAACATCCATGCCCTTTGCACTAGCCCGAACATTTGCACTGAGGTAGTCGGAAGACCTCTCCAACGCTGTGGGCACTGGGGGTGCTTGCTTTGGCTGTACGTGATACCCTGCGTATTTTCGCCAACAACACGACATTACCTAGCTGCACCTCCAGTTGTAAACCTGGGTTTCACTCTCACAGTCGATGCCGTCCGACGGTGCACGATGTCCTCCTCAGGAGCTGCGACATCCTATTATTTCCACTCTCGCAATTGTCCACTCAACACATCTTTTCCTGTCATGAACGCTTTCTAGACAATCTTCCGTGTTCCGCAGCGCTTGTGATTTGAAAAGAACCTCCAGCAAACACCGTACAACCGCTGATTGCTGAGCATCAATCGCCTGAGTTTCGCTCAGAAACCACATTGCCATCAAAAAAAGGCAGTAGACCTCCATAACACTCATCGTACCCACAGGGTTTCTATTGATGCCACTCGCCTTCTCATCGACTTTCTTCCCTCATACCTATATCATCTAAGTATCCAAAGCTCGCAGAAAAAGCCCCTTCAAAATGATAACGTGCTGTTCATGTGCCAGAGAGTACCCGTGCAAGAGATCATGGTGGCTTCCTTCTCTCCAATTCTCACCGTGTACTGAACGCTCGATGACAGACTGATTCGTAGCTTCTTCACACTGAGCAGCACTGTTTTTCAGTGTTTTCCAGATGTTCCAAAGCGACGCTTCTCTCTTGCTCCATATCTTGCACTTGCTTTTTTTGTTCAACGATTATTTCTTCCTTAATTGCATCGTCACCACCATTTGAAAAGAGTACTGACTCAAACTTGAAAAGGTATTGTACTCATTGCCAACTGTTCATGTTCATTTCCGTGTCTTCGGAAGTTTATTGCAGAAGGAAGGGCCGAGAGAGTGAAGAAAGAAACGAAAACGAAAAGAAAAAAAAGAATGGAGGGTTAGCAGAAGCAGGATAAATTTTTACAACGGTAGCGTGTGGAGCAAAACCCGGCGACGGGAAGTGCTCTCAAGGTGTTCGAAGCCTTGCTCCCTGGGGGAGGCAGACTCAGAGACAGAGCCCTCCGTTCCACCCGTAGTGTGGGGTGTAACTCCCACGGCGGATTCCGGCAGTACCGACGGAGGTGAGGGGTAGAAACCGTTGGATCGGGACTGGGTATGGGTATCCCAAAGAATGGGGGAAAATCCGGTGAAGAGGAAAAACGGGGCGAGAGTCTGGCACTAACAGGCACCGGACCCGAGAACCAGAAAAGGGGCGAAACAACAAAAGAAACCCAATACAGGGGCGAAAACCTGTCTTCGAAAGGAAACACAAAAAGCACGCAACAAGTAAGCAGAACCCCCACGGGGTATCGTGCACACAGGTCGTCTGAGTGGTGCCAAGGGGGTGGTTGTACGGAACCCAAACGTGGGCACTCTCCAAGTAGAGTCGTGTCCCTACGCAGGCGTTGCTAACCAGAGCCCGTTCCGGATTGTAAGGCCGAAACGATGGCGACGAAGAACCTCTAAAGGTATCGAAGACCAACCTTGGTTACCATTTACTTTGAGCTTCGGACGGTCAGATCTCTTCTCCCTAAGTAGGGCCCACTAACTAAACTCTACAGTAGTGCACACCTGCTCAGGGCCATACACGTGGAGATCCCATTGTCAGGGCCCAAAAATTCAACGTTCTAACAAATATCGGAAAAATCGGTGCCAAATTAAGCCACGTGTATCACGAGGCCAATCCAACCATGGTCCATCCGAAGTTTCACTTCATCGGCGAATTCTAACCAGAAAACAGTGCCACCTCAGCACACCTTAGAGGGGATCATAGTCATAACCCTCGGAGGGTTCAATCCTCATTCTGTGAGTTGCATCTTCAAGTATCCCCTAACTGGGCGTTGCTCTACATCTTCCCCTCCTTAAGACGAGGAAGAACATTCCGAGCCGCGGGTGTCTCGCGTTCCGGTCGCTATATATACTGCTCTCCCAATGGGGTCCTTCACCACTTCTGGGGATCGCCACAAAACCGGCACATCGGTACAACTTTCTTCTACTCCTCCGACTTTCGGCGATAAGCAACTTCTCGAAACAGCAGTCTCAACCAACCCTCTCGAGGGAATGAACCCATACGTCACCAACCCACTCTCGGGGCCGTCGGCCTCCGCGCCGGCGGAGAACGAAACTCCCCAGCAGGGTGGATATTTCTCCGGTTCGGATGCGGCTCCGTCAGGTACCAAACCTTCCGCCTCGGCGAGCAACCAACATCCTCAGGAAGATTTGGACATTAACGCGGTGGCGTGGAACTCCGCTCATGCGATGCCATTGGTAGCAAACTCCAGAGGTTGGATCTCAAACGAATACTTTCGAAGGTGGAGTCCCCTTACCGATCCGGTGATATATTCCCGCGCTCCGTGGTTCCATCCGACAGCGGTTCGCGACGATGAGCTCATCGACTCCTACGTGGAGGACGGCTTATTGCCGGGTGGCCTACCTGTCGAGGTTGTACGTTCTCCCGATTGGAGGGCGCGGGTAGCCATAGAGCCTCAGTATCTATACCGCGGTCGCGGGGATTCCCTGG
Organism: Agarophyton chilense; assembly: GCA_030374765.1. Lineage (NCBI taxonomy): Eukaryota > Rhodophyta > Florideophyceae > Gracilariales > Gracilariaceae > Agarophyton > Agarophyton chilense. The sequence continues at coordinate 1,312,940 of JARGXX010000079.1, forward strand.
ACAAGGCGCGCGCAGCGATGGCGGCTCTGGCCTACCAGCGATTGGAGAGGTCACGCTTTGACCATCTGGTTCCCCCTGAGTACGGGTTCGATGTCGCCTGTTACCGCACGTACGGTGAGGTCTCCTACGGGGATAACCTGGCAGCTTTTCGCGAAGCCGAGTTCCGCGGACCGGGTTTTCCTCTCCGAGAAGATATGCTCCAATGGAGTCGTCCCATCCTTCGGGCTGAATTCAGGTACCTTCAACGGCAGTTTACCCAGTATGGGTTCGATCGACGCGTGCGCTTCGAGCGCCGCTCGCGCTCCCGTTTCGGGTTCTTTGTCCCGTATCCTCACGTGGAACTGGAGCGTATCCGTAACACGGCGAAGGTTGGGCGATTCGTGCCCCTTCCAGCTTGGTGGAGTAAGGTCGAGGTCCCCCGAGGGTGCTTTGCTGAACTGCCCCCGTGCATCTACTATATCGGGTCTCGTTTGATGCACGACCCGAACTCGGGATATTGGGCCCTCGTTGCAGCCGAGTGGGCAGCCCGCGTAGCGGCGCACCTCTTCTGGGATGCTCATGACCATTTCTGTGTCTGGTATATTCCTCCGATGCTACGGACCTTCATGCGTCAGATCGATTTGTGGTGCACGCCCTCTGGGAGGGGATCTGATGGACTTAGTCATTTTCCCGAAACATTCGGATGCGCATGGCGTAGCTGCAGCGCGCCGTGGCCCCGACTTGGGTGCAACTGACACACGTGTAACGTGGTTGGCCAAGGAGAGGCTGGCACAGCATTGCTGGAAATGTTCTCTATTTATTTAGATTTATTACACTAGGTTAGGGAGTTTCCTACAGTACTCTACACTATATAGTACCAGGGCGATCTCGCCCTGACGCTCAGTAAACTTCCCCAACCAGGGTTCTTGGCTCTAAGTCTTTTTCCGCTTTCGCGAGTCTTCCACACTCTACGGAGGTGAAGCCGCGTTACTAACGGTAGACTTATCCACCCTGCGTCAACAGGAGACTCACCGCTTCTAGCGTGTATATTGTTCATACCACTGCCGTGTTCTCGCCCCAGTATTGGGTTTGCTACATATTTCTTTTGGCTCTCGTCGCCCATGCCCCCGATCGCCCCCACTGGGTGGTCCCCCCTTTATCGCTTACCCACTCTTGTGGTAGCTCCCCCTTTTGCTTTGTGGTTGGTTGTTCGTGCCGCTCCCGCGTTCGTCGCGCGCCGGCTTACCGTATTTACCGCCACTCCCGTGGGTACACTACTCGATCTCGAGACTTGCTTACTCCCGTGGAATACAGCTCATACCCGGTCTGCTCCCTTCTAGCATCCCGCACTCTCCCCGCTTGGCGTGCCGGTGAACCTCGGCCTTACACCCCGACTTAGTCGTGTTCACTCCGGAAAGGCTCCGTCGCCATGCTACCCTCCTTGGAGGAAGACTCAGACATCTTCGTGTGTTTCCGCCGCCCTTGGTGTTGCACTACACGATTTTTTCCCAGGGTTGGGTTCGGTCAGCAACGTGCAAGACCTGTATCCAATCTTGGACGTGATCGACAACACCCAATGGGATCGAGTTCCAGTGGAAAATCAGCCCGCAGGGGAAGGATCCGCGCGAGACAAGTCTCCTGGCCGGTACGATCCGGGCTCCGGTAACTGGGTATATTACAATCCCTTCAAAGGGGTTCGCATCAGCGCGGCGCAAGCACGGGCGCTGATGGACTCGCCTCGACCGATGCCGGTGGGACACCCGACGGGGTTCATTTATACCGACGATTACGAGCACGAGCCTCCAGTAGACCTGGACGATCCAGCGTTGGATAACAACATGCCAACTCCTAGTGGAGTACTCCCTGTGGAGCCATCTGCACCCTTCCAACCAGTGGGAACGACCTCAGCTGCGGCGGCGAATGCATCTGGTGGCGGTCCATCTGCTCCCCCCGGGTGGGGTGTGAACACCCTTGCGCAGGCGCCGGTTGCCACTCCGCAAGCGGATAGTGTGCGACAAGGCCTCGTGAACGCGGGCATTCCGATTCCCCCGGGTATGACGGATGTGAGCCAGATGTTGGCTTTCGCCTCGGCGTACCATCAGGGTCAGAATCCCAACGGTGGGGCGGGTCCCTCCTCGGGCTTTCCGTAGTTCCGCCTTCGGGTAATTGTAGAGTCCATAGCTTGGCGACAATAGTAAACTTCTGATATTTGCATAACTTCTTTTCTTCTTCCTTCCCAGGATCTTAACTTCTACTTCATCTTCTTCATTCCTTCTTAGGACCTTCTTCATCTTCGTCTTCATCTTCTTCCATTCCTATGGTCCAATCTTCTTCTTAATCTTCTTCTCCACTTCGTGGGTCTTCTTTTCCTTTTTCATCATAAACTGTCCCGATAACCGGTGCTGTGTTCCCCGGTTAACGGCGCTAGGCCGAGGGCCAGTAGACATTCCCTCTCAATACGTGTTCTTCGGGATACTCTCCTCAATTCCTCTTCAGAGGTCCAACATCTTCCTCACTTCGAGGTCCCATCCACACCAGTTCCCGTGGTGGCTTACCCGACTTGGGCACGATCCAGATTTGGAGGCAAGGTTACCCGAGCGCGTCGGTGATAGGATAAAACCTTAGACCTCGGAAGGTGCTCAATGGGTTCCACTGTATCCTCATCAGGCGAGAATCCGTACCATCGGACTTGGTAGCGAACTTCTCCCTCGGGGGTGTAGATGTGAAGCACGATGCGATCGATAACGAATTCCTGCGGGTACACTTTTCCCTGTTCGGGCTTCTCTTCCATCTTGGAACGCTCTAGTTCCCTTGAGGGTGTCAACGTAGGGTTTAGACACACCCCGGTGGGTTCTTTTCCGTGTTGCGAGCGGGTCTCAGCACTTCGTCCAAACGGCGCCGAGTGGCCTGTGGGCTACGTTGTAACTTCCGTCTACGGAGTCAAAACGGCCCAGTTTTGAGTTTTTCTTAAAGCTGAGATCTTCCCGATAACAACGGTGTTCTTAGATTCCGTAACGGTTGAGAAACCGCGACGCGGTAGCGTCTCCAATCTCAGGGGGTAGGACTTCAACGTCAACCCGAGCTACGGGGACGAAGGTTGCTCTCGTGCAACGCGCCGTGCGACGGAGGCGGTTTGCGCGACAGTTGGTCGTCAGATCCTTTTGATTGGCTCGGTGCCATTCTACGTGTGCCACACAAATGCGCGGGCGCCCCGTGTGGGGTGACCGTTCTTTGTGCGGGAAAATCTGCATATGCGGATGTGAGGTGGCGCTTTCGACACGCGCTAGCACTCTCCTGAGCTGTCCCCGACGGGTCTCACTCATTTCTTTCCCATTCCTGAGGGTTCCAGTGTCTCCATAGGAGTTCCTATTCCCATTCCATGACGGAGAGCCAAATTTGGTCAACCTCGTCGTCGAGATCTTCCCCGTGCGAGTCCGCTGACACAGCTCGTTCCCGAGAAAGCGGGGTTTGAGTGTGCGACACCTCAGTGTCTCGTCCGCGGCGGCGGGTGATCGTCGGCTCTGTAGGCGTTCCGGGTGCGGAGTTCTCCACACGACTCTCCCTAGGCGGGGTTTCGTCATCTTTTCTGACGTCGTGCTCGGCTGGGTCGGCGGTGATGTCGCTACCCATACGCTGGGGTTGTGACTTCTCTGTCGCCGGCTCGGTCGGGCTCGCCTTCTCACTGTGAGAACTAAATTCCCTGTTAGAGCGACTGGCTGACGCCGAAACATCGTGCTGCGAAGGAACTAAGACCTCCTCCCCCTCCTTAGGCGGAGAGCCAGGAGGCTTGATTACCTCCGGTGGGGGAGTAACTCTGTAAGAGTTAGTTGACTGGGCCCTTGAGGGAACGGGCCCAGGTTCGGGAGTATCCGAAGTTTTTGGTAGGTCGGTTAAACCACGTTCCGGGTGCGGAAGTATAACGGGGCGGGTGTTCGAATCTCCGCCTGACGGGTTAACTTCCGTTGAATCATCCCCTATGGAGGGCGTTGGTGCCGACACCACTTCCACATTTGGGTTGGGCGCTCGTGTGATGCGGTCCCTGGAGATCCGTTCGTGGCGGTTAGCGATATCCAATACCACCGTGTCCGGGTCTACAGAAACCACACGATAGGGTCCGTCCACAATTGGCGAAAGCTTGTGCCTACGTTCCTTTTCAGGATTGTAGTATTCCTTTCGAAGGAAGACGAAGTCGTCGGGCTCCACCTGAGGTAGAGGTTTGCGAACCCGATTGTCAAAGTCCTTCTTGTAGGCGCGTTGAGCTTTGTCCATTGCTTTCCGGGCTATCGGCACCATCTTCGTAAGCCACTCCTTCCAGGCTTCTCGGTACAATCCCGGTGACGGGTACGTCGACAGCGTCGGTTGAGCCTCGATGGCGACCGACGGCGGTTTCCTCGACAGTACCAGTTCGAATGGAGATAACGATGTAACCCGATGTACCTGGGTGTTGTATGCATACGTGATAGCGTCTGTGTACAAGTCCCAATTTTTGGGGTGATCCGCAACATACGATCTCAAAGCGTTGAATATCGTGCGGTTAAACCTCTCCACATGGCCAATCCCCTGAGGGTGATACGTAGTAACAAATAAATTCCTTACATCAAGGATTCGACATACATCCTGAAAGAACTTTGATGCGAATTGCCCTCCGTTGTCGGATAACAACTGCACCGGCGGTCCATATACGAACACCCAATGGGTCACGAACGCTTGCGCGACGGTAGCGGCGGTGATCCGCTTCAGCGGCACAGTTCTCGTTAGCTTAGAGAATCTGTCAGAAATGACAAGCAGATACCGATGACCTCGGGGCGTCCTGATAAACTCCCCTAGGATGTCTATGGCCACGAATTCGAGTGGAGCCCGTGCCGGGAACAGCGTCAACTTCTTAGAGTGCTTCCGAAGTTGGACGTCATTCTTGGCGCAATTGGCGCAGGCCCGTCTGACGGCGTAACAATCGAATGCCATTGCCGGCCAGTAAAAGTCCCTTCTCAACGTGAGGTACATTTTTCTTCCCCCGGGGTGGGCGCCAACCTTCACATAGTGAGTGAGGTGTAATACCCTCTGTTGTAGGGTGTGCGGCACCACTATCCTCGGGCGAGGTCCAACGGTCCTGATTAGGTAACCCTGATCGTCGTCCTCGAAAGGTAACTGAAATCCTCCGTTGAGGCGAGCCCGAAGCCGTGTACAGAATGGGTCAAGCTGTTGCTCGCGTATGATCTTCTCTGGAGAGATAGGTATGAAAGAGCCGGTCGGCGAATCCAGACTCTCTTTGACGAGTATATCGTCACAAAAATCATCCGTCAGCGGTTGAGCTCCTCCCTCGAGGTCCGATACCATAAAACATGGGATGTCATCGTCCTCGTAGGGTTCCGTTTCCGCTGTGGTTCCCAAGCGGGATAGTGCATCAGCCTGAGTGTTCAACTTCCCTTTCTTGTACAGGATCTCAAAGTCGAATTCTGACAGTCGGAGACGCCAGCGCATAACGCGGCCCGAGGGTTCGGAGATCTCCAGCAGCCAACGCAAGCATGCGTGGTCCGTATGGACTTTGAAACGAGTACCTATCAGATAGGGGCGAAGTGTAGCTAAGGCCCACACAACGGCTAAACATTCTTTCTCGGAGACCGAGTAGTTCCTTTCATGGACATTCAGGGACCGTGACCAGTACCCAATAGGGTGACGTTCCCCATCCTCAGAGGATTGGAACAGTGCACACCCTACTTGGTTTGCACTAGCATTGGTGTCCACTTCGTAAGGGAGCCCAGGATTGGGTAGAGCCAAGATTGGCGGTGAGGTTACGGCATTCACCAGTGCCGTGAAGGCAGACGCTTCCGCGTCGCCAAAAGGTTCCAGTTCAACTGGTTGTCCCTTCGTCAGGAGCCTGTTGAGGGGGGTGGCAATATCCGCAAAGTTCGGGACGAATCGGCGATACACGTTACACAAACCTAAGAAGGATCGCAACTCCGTTTGAGTTTTCGGGTGTTTTGCTTCCTTGAAGGATTTCACTCGTACTTCATCGATTGAAAGCTGTCCGGGACGGATGATATGACCCAGGTACTTAACCGAATCGGTGAAAAACTCGCACTTCTTGAGTTTCAAGGTGATTCCCGCGTCGCGAAGTATCTTCATTACGTCCCTGACGTGTTCGAGGTGGTCATCCAGGTTGTTGGAGAAGACAATAATGTCGTCTAAATACACTAGACACGTCCTCCACTTGAAGGGAGCCAACAGAATGTCTATCGCCCGTTGAAACGTTGCGGGGGCATTTGTCAACCCAAAAGGCATCCTCCGGAATCGGAAAAGTCCTTGATGACACACGAAAGCCGTTTGTCTCGATCTTCCTCCCTAATAGGGACTTGCCAGTAGCCCGAATTGGCGTCGAGGGTAGAGAAAACAGTAGCGCTCCCAAGGGAGTCGATGTATTCGTCCATCCGAGGGATCGGGTACACATCCTTAATGGTTACCTCGTTCAGGCGTCTGTAATCGATGCAGAAACGCCACGATCCATCCGGTTTCGGAACTAACACCACGGGTGAGGCCCAAGCGGACTGGGCAGGTTCAATTACGCCCGCTTTAAGCATCTTCTCCACCTGAGATTTCTCCTCTTCCCGAGCTTTCGGTCCAGCCCTGTAAGGATGTTGGGCAATAGGCCGAGTGTTCGGTAACAAGTCGATGCGGTGTTCTGTAATCCCAATAGTTCCAAAAGAACCATCCCACATGGGGGTAAATTCACGAAGCATGTGCCTCAGCTTCTCCCGATGAGATGCGGGTACATGGTTGAGATCCCATTTCTCCAATTCCTGAACAGGATCCGTCTGGTCTGCTCCTGTGATAGGAGCCGTAACCTCCTGAGGTTTAAAGTGTTCAGCGTGTGGAGCTGCAGTCGTATGCTCACCGTCTTCCGCGATTTCGGCAGTGTCCTCCCCCTCCTTAGGGTCCGCCAAAGCAAGTACCTCTGCGATAGAGATCTTTGTAGGTACGAGCGCATGCGGGTGTGGAAGAACAGAACCCAGGATCTGGTGTTTGACCAAATGCTGCGTTGTCTTCCCAAAGTTGGCTACCAAAACCTTGAAAGGTTTATCCGGTTCCACGGAGACAACTCCATTCGCAAGGGCGAGTTGACGCCGCGTATACAGGGACGGGTTCGGTTGAACCACATGCACACCAATTTGCTTGGTAACAACTGTGACCCAAACCTGGGTTTCTGGCGGGATAGCCACTGACTTCGCAACCTTTACCCGTGTAGACACCGGGTCCTTCTTCACAGATTCCTGCGCGACAGGGAGAGGAACGCGTGTTCGCGCTGCTCCCTGTAAGGGTTTACGAAGGATTGGGATCGTAGACCCGTCTTCGAGTTCCACAGTTCTATTCCGAGGACGGATGGCTTCCACGAAGCGGTCGCAAAAGTCACAACCCAGTATGACTGGTGCTGCAAGTGACTTGCATACAATAAACTCTAGTTGAACGAGATAGGAGCCTAACCTCACCATGAGGGAAATTGTACCCAGTGTCCGTAGCGGGTTGTTGTTCGCATCGGCGATATCCAAACGTGGACCGGTACGATATTTGACGAACCATAAACTGGTTGGACAGGCCGAAGTCGGCGAATACTTTATAATTCCGCTTGGCCATTACCATAACTCGATCCGGAATACGGAGATTACGGGACCGTATCCACGGGCGACGGAGGACACTAAAGTATCCCGAGTTAACGTCGGTGTCAGCCGTTCTCCTTGAAAGGATAGTCACAGCTGGGGAGCGAAGCTGGAGCGCCTCGGGCGTCTTCAACTCCGGCTTAGAAGACGCCCCTCCCGCAGGGGAGACTCCCAAGTTTAGTTTTTCGAAGCGGACCCCACCGAATTCGGTGCAGCTGCCTCGAAGGGGACCGGTTGTTCCCCGTTCGCGGGTACAAGTTCTGTATCCCTGTCAGCAAGGTGAGCTCGGAGTATCCTTTGTTCCTCATAGGACCTACTCGGGACTCGAGCTTTCTCCTCAGGGGTCAGAGCCTCGTACTGAGCGATAATTCGTGAACCCTCCCGCAGGGGAAATGTGCAGTCTGGTGCTTTGTGACCACGGAGGTAACACAAATAGCAAATCAGCTCTGCCGGGTTCGGTTGTGGACGTGAATCCACGCGACGTGGTGCTGTATCCCTCCATCCGGGGCGAGAGAACCGAGCAGCGGTATTCGCAAAAGGTAGCGATGCGGCTGGCACCCTCCGTCCTTGGGTATAGAGTGCAGGGTCTTCATCCGTAGTCGGAGCGCATGTCGACGGCAACTCAGACGTACCCATAGATTCGGGGTTACTTCCCATGAAGTGAATGTTATCATTGACCCCCACAGGGGCACGGCCTCCTGCGAGTGACAAAGACGAGTTACCTCCATCAGCGAGGAGTGCACGTGTCGGCCGACTCTTTCGGTTCTGCCGGGCACGGAGAGTATCCCCCTCAGCCTGGGCGTACTGAACCAGTTCCAAGTAGCTCAGCTTGCGCTTCTCTTCGCGATGTCGGGCAACCAATGCCCTTATCGAGGGGTCCAAACCATCCACAAACATGGAGCATCTCTCGTAGGCGGGGAATACATTCCTGCATCGGTGAAACGCTTTATTCAAGCGAGTTGAATACACCGTTTCTGTTTCCATCGGCTTCTGCCGCGTATCCCTTAATGCAAGGATTGCTTCCTGAATCGCATTTCCAGTAGCGTACGACCTCAAGAGGTACTGCACCGCTTCGGGCCAGCACGTGACTCCCCCTTCCGAGGCTCGGGATGATCCACGGACGGAGTTGAACTGGTCTTCAGCCATCCCTTTTAAGAAATAGGGTAATGCAAGATACGCTTGCGCTTCACTCATACCGAGGATGTCAGCCTCCTGGACGAACCTCGCAAGGAAATCGAGCACCAGAATTGGGTCTGTTCCTGTGAACTCCCTCTTCTGTAGGGTGATGCTCAGCCTTTTGATGTAGCCCTTGACCTTACCCGTTCCGCGGGATGTTCGATCTCCCGAAGGGTTATCCAACCGGTAATAGCGGTACGATAGCAGCTTCCGATAGAGAGGATTCGTCGGCTTCAGCTCCCTTAATCCAAGGTGTTTCCTACCCTTCTTCCGGGTACGGATTGCCCCTTGAGAGGTGTAAGTAGCCTTCGACCGAGTCGCCCGGGATGACCGGCGTCCATCTTCACTATCCGAAGATTCGGAGAACGAACTCGATGACGAGCGATTGGGATCGGAATCCGATAAATCCTCTTGGAGGTGAACCCTCTTCTTGGACTTGCGGCGGTCCCGTTTAGCGGAGCGGTGTTCTTCGTCTTCCGAAACGTCGGGTTTATCCTTCGAGGCTTCTGTGTCTCCGTCCATACGGATAATGGCCTCGAGGGTGTCCAGCCGAGCTCGGAAGCGTTCCGCTTGCACGCGGTGTTCCTCCACGAGGCTCCGGTACTCCTGGACAAAGACCCGAGGGGTACCAAAGCTTTCGAAAAGGGAGTTCACATCCCTCCTCAGGGTACGAAGGTCATTGGCGACTCCCCGCTCCTGGACGTCCTCCACTTTGCAGCGGAGGGTAGTAACCTCCTGAAGGAGCTCGACGTGAGCCGGGTTGGCGATATCGATTCGAGTCTCCAGGCGCTGTAATTCAGGGTCGGCCCGACTTCGGGGTGCTGCTGAGGGGGTCTCCACCACTGGAGCTGGGCCCACAGCCACGACCTCTCAAGGACCTGAAACCACTGAGGGTGCTCTCCGAGTGTCCGGATCGATACCGGAATCGTTCCGACCTTCGGGAATTGAGCTCTTCGACCTAGGCGGGGCCGGGGGCACTGAATCCGCTTGACGGTTCGATCCAGTCCTGGAACCACGGGTAGGCGGCGACATGCTGCAGACACGACACCGACGATTCGGGGTAACGATGAAATTCGATCAAGAGATTCCCAGAGAACGGATGACGTAACACAAAACAAAAATAAAAACCAATTCCACCCTTTCCAAAGGGGACCACTACAACAAATCTTCACGACGGTGCTTCCTCTTCTAAGAGATATTCCAACACGTGGATGACCAACCCAAAAGTCCGAGAACGGATTCTAAGCCGGGAGACCACTTGTGGAGCAAAACCCGGCGACGGGAAGTGCTCTCAAGGTGTTCGAAGCCTTGCTCCCTGGGGGAGGCAGACTCAGAGACAGAGCCCTCCGTTCCACCCGTAGTGTGGGGTGTAACTCCCACGGGGGATTCCGGCAGTACCGACGGAGGTGAGGGGTAGAAACCGTTGGATCGGGAATGGGTATGGGTATCCCAAAGAATGGGGGAAAATCCGGCGAAGAGGAAAAACGGGGCGAGGGTCGGGCACTAACAGGCACCGGACCCGAGAACCAGAAAAGGGGCGAAACAACAAAAGAAACCCAATACAGGGGCGAAAACCTGTCCTCGAAATGAAACACAAAAAGCACGCAACAAGTAAGCAGAACCCCCACGGGGTATCGTGCACGCAGGTCGTCTGAGCGGTCCCAAGGGGGTGGTTGCACGGAACCCAAACGTGGGCACTCTCCAAGTGGAGTCGTGTCCCTACGCAGGCGTTGCTAACCAGAGCCCGTTCCGGGTTGTAAGGCCGAAACGATGGCGACGAAGAACCTCTAAAGGTATCGAAGACCAACCTTGGTTACCATTTACTTTGAGCTTCGGACGGTCAGATCTCGTCTCCCTAAGTAGGGCCCACTAACTAAACTCTATAGTAGTGCACACCTGCTCAGGGCCATACACGTGGAGATCCCATTGTCAGGGCCCAAAAATTCAACGTTCTAACAAATATCGGAAAAATCGGTGCCAAATTAAGCCACGTGTATCACGGGGCCAATCCAACCATGGGCCATCCGAATTTTCACTTCATCGGCGAATTCTAACCAGAAAACAGTGCCACCTCAGCACACCTTAGAGGGGATCATAGTCATAACCCTCGGAGGGTTCAATCCTCATTCTATGAGTTGCATCTTCAAGTATCCCCTAATTGGGCGTTGCTCCACATAGCGCCGGAACTGTTTTCACAACCTGCGAAGGAAAAGGGGAAGGAAAAGCAGGAAAATGTTTTACAACGGTAGCGCCGGAACTGTTTTCACAACCTGCGGAGGAAGAGTGGAAAGGGACGCAGGAAAAGGTTTTACAACGGTAGCGCCGGAACTGTTTTCACAACCTGCAGAGGAAGAGTGGAAAGGGACGCAGGAAAAGGTTTTACAACGGTAGCGCCGGAACTGTTTTCACAACCTGCAGAGGAAGAACGAAAGGAGGAAATGTTTGAGAGGGGTGGAGGGGTGACGAAACATATGAGCGAACGTAGCGTTGGGCGTATTTAAACTGATCTGAAAACAGTCTCTTGCCAACGATTACCTGTCGCTTGAAACTAACAGTGCAATTCTGCCTTCCATCGATGAACGTGACCACGTCACGTTCATCAGGTGAGCTAGCAATGTTTTGGGCGATGTTTTGTAAAAGAACTTCCCAGTAGTGTAAGAGAGTCAGAAACACAGGGAGGGGCGTGGGGGATGACGACCCGGAAAGAGTCTTCGTACCCTGTACTAGTAAGATGAACAGACACAGATGTGCTCTTCGTTGATGTCTGGCTGATCTCCGGCTGACCTCCGGCTGGCCTCCACAATGAGCCTCTCCAGAGCCGATTATTGAGGAATGCAATCCTATTGCAAGACAATGTAAAGCTCGGCCTCTTTCCGCTTGCGAATCTGTCCTGACTAACCCTCTCCCATCACTTTTTGCTTGCTTGATACTGTGCTGGCCGGAAATGGAAAGTTCCTTTGCATTTGGTCAAGCCAGAAGCCTCCCTCCCAAAGAAATTCTAAGACGCTTAACATCTTCATATAAACAACAGCGATGCTTCGCCGTTACTCGAGGAGGACGCACGTGACGTGAGTTACATCTTCGCCTATTCTGCAGCTCGTCTGTGTCAGCTACCTTCGTAGTTTTGGCACACGTGTGCTCAAGCAACTTGGAAGAGTCGTCTTACTCTCTCTACTCTTCGTACCTCCGTAGGCCACGGCGCGTGCGAACATCACGGCACGTGAGCAAGTCACGGCGCACGAAATCTTCCGAGATAAATGCCCGTTTTCTTCACCCTGGACGGTTGGCTCCGTGAGAGTAAGAGAAGACATATTGAAGGCCGGACTGGCCCTCATTGTGAGAAAGAAGGACCGAGTCTCCAAAGCGGCTTTCAAGGGGCTTCGTCAGTTTGAAGAAGTGGGCACAGCTTCGCGAGCGTACTTTTGAAACTACGGGGAGGCGTACGAATCGGACTTTGCCGAAGAAAGGTAAGCGTCGAAACGGCTTGATCCGTTCACCAGCGTTTCGAAACGTTGGAGCGAGAACGAGGACATGCCATTGTGAGTAAACAACAGCGTTTGATGTTCACTTCTTGAAGTTTGTTTGAGTTGCAGATGTAGGGGCTACAGATAGTTAGTTGTTGGTATGAGAAGGGTAGCCCTGAGCTTCAATCTGCGACGGAATGCATCATTGCCGTTCAAGTAATACTTTTCGAGACGCCTGTCTCTGATGAATCCGAGGGATTTTGGTAGAGTCGCAAGGCGTCTTTGCTGGTCACTTCAGCTTGCAGCGTCACTTCATGACAGTCATGGGTTATCATTGCGTCGATCGCTCTCGAAACCAGTCTTGAGCTCAGTCCCAATTTTGCGACAGTCATGGCGCACGACGAGCATTGCTATGTAGCCGTGCATTTGTATGTAGCCGCGCTCAATAGTGTGCTTATGCGATTCCTCTGTTCAGTGTACCTGGTAGTAGGGGATGCGGGTGCAAAGAAGCCCAGAGAACGCGTTTGCTGTGTAGGTAGCAAATGTTACCAGTTTGTGCAGTATTGCACCAAAACACTGCTGATCGCGCATAGCAAGGAAGCAGAGATGGGGTGGCGCCATTGAAAAATGAAATAATGATAGGTGAAGATTGAGTACGGTTCAGATAGATCTTTGTCGATAAGCGGCTGTACAAGGGCCAGGTGGTTCTCATTGCAATATCTTTTGCTGGTCGCAACGGCTCTTAGAGACAGGTGTATGTCCCGTTGGAGGACAAGTAAGAAAAAGAAACGTACGGAATGTTCAGCACCTCTTTCGCCGATTTCATAGCGTTGAAACAAGAGAGCACGGCGGCCCACACGGTGCGTGAAAACTTTGCACTAGAAGCAGGACGTTGATACGCTCGACCGTAGATACGCGTGAGTCAAACAACGGATATGCAACCGCCGTGCCACATTTCGTACCAACGGTAGGGGTACTTCATAACTTGGTAAGTCCGTACTACAAAATTCGTAGCATCGCACTGTCGTCCGGTACTTTTCGTCGGGTATCTTGACTAATGTCTTTCCCGTTTACGCAAGGTACGTGTCGTAGTGTTTTACGAAGGGTTGAACGTCACTCATTTACCTTTGCGTTCAGAAGTGCGCCGGCATGCTGCAGGTGCCCGGCCACAAGAGGCCACATTCTCATCGGAACCGCCCCCCCGAGCAACAACAGTCCCTCATCACCTTCTCCATGTTGAGTATTTAGGTCGACAGCCACTCCGACCTCCTGGGAGGCTTGGAAATAGTGGAAAACCAAAAGTGGATTTAAGCATAAGCACTTTTGGACACCCTCCGTGGAAAAACGCATATGCGCCTCATCTCAATCTCAACGTGAAACGGCCATCTGATTGGCTACTGCAAATGCCATCATGCAACGTGGTATGGACAAATGTTCTGGTTCTAATGGGGCGTGTTGGGGCTTCGGCCCAAGTGGAGCGATCTGATTAGACGAGAGCGCTGAATGAGCACGGGCTATGCAGTTGGAGAGAATGTGCAAATGGGGGCTGAATATTGGGTTTGGCCGTAACAGCCGAATCTGGGCTGCGCGGGGCGGTTGGCATTGGCGCACCACTTTGGATGAGTTTTTGAGGTTTTATTAGTTATGATTTATGTTTGAAATTGTTTTGGCGCGCAACTCCTTGTCGCACGGTGGAAAGCTGTGAGACGTGGGTGATCCGCCGACTGTCAGCACCGGCGGTGGAAGTGCGTGCAAGGTAGTTATAGTTGTCAATGACGGTCGCCGACGACCATAGTAAATTGTCAAGGCGGACTACCTTCATTTGTTTTTCTTCTTTTACTTTCCTTTCCTTCTCGTCTTTCCTTTCTTTTCCTTTTTCTTTTCATAACCTGCGCTCACTTTGTGAGGTTATGGGCCCAGAGGGACGACTCTTCACAGACGTCACGCTCTTCTAACACTCATTTGGATTCAAGAAGATTCCTTACTGCCACAGGTGGGCGATCTTCGACTAACGGTCATCTGGATTCAAGAAGTTAGTTTTATTTTGCGACAGACGTGTACTCTGCGGACTTCCTCCTTGGTGGCGAAAACATATCGCGTTTGTTAGTACCCCCTTGGCACGAGACCGGGAAGTCTGCCAAAACCTGCTCTGCGTCCGTAGTGTACGGAAGTCGATGAATTGGGCTTGGAAGTGTAGGAGCAACCGTACTACACCGCACGACTGCGCTACTTTCCCGCGAGAGGCTAGCTTGGGTCAACTGGGGGGAGTTTATCTTGACGACACCCCTCCTTGGGACGCCTCGTAGGGACTAAAAGCGCCGGACTCTGAAGTGCGCAAAGTTCGGTAGGTAATCAAAGCGTACCTCACCTGGAGAGAGTAACCAGGGTCCAGGGGATCATCCTTTAGGGTAGCGGAGGTAGTTTCTCCCGCCAGTGCGCCCGCCTACCGCGAGCAAGTCTCAGTAGGTTCAATCAAGAAGTTTCAACCCGAAGTCGAGAAGTTTGTCTGTTCCGGGTACGCCTTCTGCCACTGCCCGTGAGTATACTCCAAGCGTGGGAGCACCCGAGCTCTGCTTGTGATCGCGTACGAGACGCGTCTCGGTGAGCGTTGCAGGCTACGTGAAAAGTCTGCGCTGTCGTCCTCGCTGTCAAACGTTGGAGTTGGAATACTTCGTTCGGGAAAGCTCGGCCATGAATTCTTCACTGCTCGTGGCCCTTTTTCTTAAACTTCCCAAAGCATTGAGTCCCTCACTCTGCTTCCCTCTACTAATTAATTTCGTTTGGTTTCCGTTCTATCTGCTTCGTGGATAACAGACTGAAACATGTCGGACACGGAGATGGAATCCGAAAGTACTACCGGGATGAAAATCCCTCGTTTTCATGGAAGGCGTGGTGATGATTATGCCCTATGGCGCCATCGCCTTCGTGCTGCATTCCGTGTTAAAGGTGTGTGGAATGTCGTGGAATCCGATGCTGGATATTCAGCAACTACTGAAGCAACATCGGACACTGGTGTTGACACCGCTTGCCTCATGGCCAAGCGCGAAAAGGCTTTTGGAATCATCATTTGTGCTCTTGGCGATGCTCCACTACATGTGGTTATGGATGTCCAGCGTATGCTAGCTTTGTTAGATGCACGGTATGCGTCTAATCGTACCTTTTCTAGGATCGCGGTTCAAACACAGCTGTTCCGCATGGCGTACAATGGTCAGAATATGGCTAGTTATGTGGACCAGTACACAGCTCTGTTCTCTCAATTGGTGCGTATGGGAAAAGATGCGGCTATACCGGAATCTCACAAGGCCCCGATGTTGCTCGCTTCCATAGATCCCAACTACGCTTTGGAGACCACGTCTACGGCTCTTCGCACCAAGGACATCGCTGATCTCACATGGGATCATGTTGCTACTACGCTCATCGATGAGTATAATGCATGTTGGTGCAAGTGCCTATGCTGTCACAGAAAACCAAATGTGCAGGAGAGCATGGGCTGTTTTGGAGGGTGCCTCAGGAAAAGCGCATATGCGTATCAGCCGGACCTCAACGTGAACTCGTGCTGTGATTGGCTACTGCAAATACGCACCTGCAATGTGG
Organism: Agarophyton chilense; assembly: GCA_030374765.1. NCBI lineage: Eukaryota > Rhodophyta > Florideophyceae > Gracilariales > Gracilariaceae > Agarophyton > Agarophyton chilense. Next base: position 1,328,802 of record JARGXX010000079.1, read on the forward strand.
TGTGTACAAGTGGTATGACACTATTGGGATTTTCTGGAGTACACGTGTGTATGTTGTCTACTTGTACTATTGTGCACGCTGTTCAGGATGTCCAGCTGGTGTACTATGAACACATCTCACAAAGCGTAACGAATGTACTTGGAGAAGAGACGTGACATGTGTATTACAGGAGACTTGGTGTACTGTGCTGGAACGTGAATGTGTAGGGAGGCGGATTGCAAGTAGTGTGTGCTGGCATACTGAATTTGTGCACACGTCAGTGTAATTATTGGCTGTGCACTGTGTGCACTGTATATTGCCTTGTTGGGCGCTGCAATGAACATTGACTAGGGTTAGTGTCATGCTTGAATATGATTGGTAGTATTGAGTGTCCCTACTTTGTAGTCTAGGGTTTACTTTGGGTTGGAGTCTAGACAGCTGACGTTTTGAAGTAGTATATAAGTGAAAGTTTGAGCGCCTCCAAGTAAATCCAAGCCAGAGCTGGCGAACTTCCTTTTCATTCCCTCAACCTTTCCTTCAGCATTTCCCTATCCAACAGGTTATGGGCCCAGCCCCGCTGACCTCTGCCGTATAGTTCGTCTCTCGCCGCTCTCCCGCACCGCCGTTCACCCGTTTCGCTGTTCTATTCTCTTCGTTTCCGCGCCGTTTCGTCGGGTGTGTGACCGTATCGTGGGTTGGTGTTGGTATTTTCTTTCGGTCTTGCGTTCCTCCCTGAGGGCGTTGTGGTGGTAGTGGTTGGACGTTATTATCGTGATTGTGTTTGGGTGCTCGTTGTTGCCCGTGTTTGTCGATCGCTATCCGTTTTGTTTGGTCTTCCTCTCTTTCGTTGTTTTGTGGATCCCTGCGTCTTGTTTGCGGGTTCTGATCTGAGAGGTTGAGGACCGTGTTTGTTGAAGTCTGGGCCTGGAGTTCTTGGCTCAGCGTTTGTGTGTGTTTGTGTGTTTGGTCTGCATCTTTGCCTGTGCGACGAGCGGTTGATCCGAGGTACTTTGGGTGATTCCTTGTACTCGGGGACGTTAGCCTGGCGGCTTGAACCAAAGCAGGTGTACTGTCAAGCGGGTTCCCCACTGGTCCTTTTAGGGCGGATAACAGTGACGGTCGAAAGATCTGGTTGAACTTTGCGGGTGCATTTGTGGACGGGGTGCCGTGGCGCACTGCATTTGGCTGGTTGTTTGACTTTGTGTGTGAGCCCGACCTTTGTGGTTGGGCACTCGGACTGTTGTGAACAGCATCCATAAGGAGCTTTTGATCCGCAGTACGCGGGGAGGCGACGTTTCGAAGGCTGACCTCCTTTTCAGGATCAGGCCGCGTGCGATCTTCATTGATTGCTCGTTAGAAGCGTATCTTGGTGTTGAAGTAGCTTCGGTTTCGAGGTCGCGCTAGTTCTTGAAAGAGGCCAGAGAGGGTCAACTTGGTGAAGGCATATCTTCGGTCATCAACCATCCTCTGGAAGCCTCGTAAGGAGCAACACGCCTTCTCCTTTTGACGTGGGAGGAGGTAGACTGCAGAAAACCGTTATCTACCCAGAAGAGCTCTGGGGGCCAGGGGTCCGACCATTAGGGACGCGGGTATAGGAAGCCCTGCCAGTGCGCCCGCAGACTATTGTCTGTTCAATCTTGAAGAATTATTTGTTGTTTTTTCTTTGTTGTTGTTGTCTGTTGTTGTTGTTCACTTGTCTGTTGCTGTCAAGCCATCTCTCTCGGCCTCTTGTGACACTTTGCACAACATGGATTCGTTCAGTGGGGTGAAAATCGAAAAGCTGGTTGAGGATAACTTCCACGTATGGAAGCAGAAGATTGAGCTGCTGCTTGCACTCAAGGACCTCGACGGTCACCTCGACTCTGTTAGACCCACTGACGAAGATGAGCTGTCGACTTGGAAGAAGAAAGATGCCAAGGCCAGAGCTATTATTGGTCTCACACTCAGTGATGAGCATTTAGGTCATGTGCGGGATGCCGACAACGCTGCCGATATGTGGAAAGCCATTTGCGATGTGTTCCAACGCAAGACTGTGCTCAACAAAATCAACGCCCGACGGTCCTTCTACTCTGCCAAGATGCGTGATGATGAGAAAATGCTACAGTTCATCAACCGTGTACGTCATCTGGCATCGGACCTGAAGTGTATGGACGTCGTCGTTGAGGAGGAGGACATCGCTATGGCCATCCTATGCGGACTTCCGGAAAGATTCGAGCACCTCATCGTGGCAATTGATACCACGATTGGCGATCGTCAACTCACTCTAGAGTTTGTGAAGAGTCGTCTGCTGCAAGAAGAGAAGCGAATGAACGATCGTGCCAAGGAGGATCCTGGTGGAAGTGAGGCAGCTTTGGTTGGCAGGCAGTCGCGATGGAAGAACATCGAGTGTCATTATTGTCATAAGAAGGGTCATATCCGGAGGAACTGTTTCAAGAAGCAACGTGATGGGGCTAACAGGAATCAGGTCGATGCTGCTCACACAACTGTCAATACTGAGCTCAGCGATGAGCGAGGTACGGGTGGCAACGACTCTGACTTTGTATGTCTCATTGCTACTGGCTCTGATAAAGCCACGAACAGTGACTGGATTGTTGACTCTGGTGCTACTGCCCACATGACTTTTGACGAATCCATGTTCCAAACATATGATAGTAAGGTGTCTTCTGGCGTTAGCATCGGTAATGATTCCAAACTAGAGTCTGTTGGTCACGGTAGTGTGGAGCTTGATCTGATTGTGGAAGGGTCCAAACGAAAGTGCCAGCTGAAGCAAGTTGTTCATGTACCGAATTTAAGGTACCATTTGCTTTCTGTATCGGCGATTTGTGATGTGGGGTGCAAAGTAGTGTTTGAAAAAGAGAAGGTATGTGTATACAAGGGGTCAAAAGTGGTTGCCTTGGGGCGCCGCGTCAAAGGCCTATTCTATCTTTGCACTGCTGCACACCAGTGTCCAGATGTAAACAGCGCACTTGTGTCGGACTTGTCACTATGGCATGCTCGAATGGCTCATGTGAATGTGGATGGTATCAAGCATATGGCTCGAAACAAGGTTGTGTCAGGGCTCAATGTAGACGCTGCGCAGGATTCAGATGTGTGTGGCTCATGTGTAGTAGGAAAAGCAACCCGTGCTCCGACTCCCAAGCAAGGGGGGGAACGAGCAAAACACGTACTGGAACTTGTTCACTCCGATGTGTCAGGTCCAGTAAGTGTGAAATCCTTGGGAGGCTCGCACTACTTCGTCACATTCATCGATGATCACAGTCGTTTCTGCTTCTTCTACATGCTCAAAACTAAGGATGAGGTGTTCCAGATGTTCTTAAGGTGGCTCAAGTTTGTTCAAAACCAAACTGGCAGACAAGTGAAAACCATCACCGCACGTGAGAGTGTGCTCAAAGCATTGCGCACTGACAACGGTGGTGAATATCTGTCATATCGTTTTACCAAAGAACTTGAACGTCACGGTATTGAGCATCAGCGAACTGTGCCTTACAATCCTCAGCAGAATGGACTTGCCGAACGGTTCAACCGCACACTCATGGACTTGGCCAGATCGATGTTATGTCACAAGAAATTGCCAAAGCACTTTTGGGCTGAGGCACTGAATGTTGCAGTGTATGTGCGCAACCGTGTGACTTGCAAAGCTCTTCCAAGTAGTGTGACACCATATGAACTGTGGCACGGTCAGAAGCCTGATGTGAGCAACCTGCGTGTGTTTGGGAGCCGATGCTGGTACAAGGTTGTGGATCATAAGCTGAAGAAGCTAGAGGAGCGTGGTGTGGAAGCTATCTTTATTGGGTACACCCCAGGGTCTCACGGATACAAGTTGTGGGACTCTGAAAAGAAAAAGGTGATTGTGTCAAGAGATGTACGGTTTGATGAGTTTTCGGGCTCAGACAACCAGTTTAGCTATGAGGAAGAGGACTACGCAGACATTGACTTTAGTAATATGTCTAGTCCACATGATACCTCTACATCTGACACATCTAGTGGACCCAGCGATGATGACCCTTCTGCGCCTTTGCCTGACTCTGATGATGCTTCTGACAGCTCTGTTGATGATTCCGCAGCTGATACACCAGTTGAGCCTGTAGTGCATGAGACACAACCTGTTCGTAGGTCCACGCGTGAACGTAGGAAGCCGAGCTCATGGTGGCGTGCAACTGCTCTACTCACTGCCAGTGATGACACCCCGTCGTCATATGATGATGCTGTGTCACGTCCTGATTCCGAAGCATGGAAGAAGGCAATGAAGAGTGAGTACCAGTCACTAATTGAGCATGACACATGGGACTTAGTGCCAAGGCCAGCAGACAGCAACGTGATTTCGTCCAAGTGGGTGTATGTGCAGAAGTATGAAGCAGTACCATCTGGTGAACCAACTATCAGGTACAAGGCTCGTATGGTTGCTAGAGGATTCCTGCAGATCGAGGGTGTTGACTTTTCTGAAACATATGCACCTGTTGATGGAAAGGGAAAAGCTGAAGGAAAGGTTGAGGGAATGAAAAGGAAGTTCGCCAGCTCTGGCTTGGATTTACTTGGAGGCGCTCAAACTTTCACTTATATACTACTTCAAAACGTCAGCTGTCTAGACTCCAACCCAAAGTAAACCCTAGACTACAAAGCAGGGACACTCAATACTACCAATCATATTCAAGCATGACATTAACCCTAGTCAATGTTCATTGCAGCGCACAACAAGGCAATATACAGTGCACACAGTGCACAGCCCATAATTACACTGACGTGTGCACAAATTCAATATGCCAGCACACACTACTTGCAATCCGCCTCCATACACATTCACGTTCCAGCACAGTACACAAAGTCTCCTGTAATACACATGTCACGTCTCTTCTCCAAGTACATTCGTTACACCTTGTGAGATGTGTTCATAGTACACCAGCTGGACAGGTTGAACAGCGTGCACAGTAGTACAAGTAGACCACGTACACACGTGTACCACAGACAAACCCAACAGTGCCATACCACTTGTACACACCGCATTGCATGTGCACATTTGCAGTAGCCAATCACAGCCCGAGTTCACGTTGAGATCCGACTGACACGCATATGCGCTTTTCCAGAGGCACCCTCCAAAACAGCCCATGCTCCCCTGCACTTTTGGTTTTCAGTGACAGCACAGGGTCAACACCCAACAGCAGATGTATCAAGGTCATCAGCAGCACTTTCGTCATCACTTTCGGAATCCTGTGCATCGTCTTCATTGCTGCCGGAGTCTGACTCCGACTGCCTGAGTGCTGGAATCAGGTGCGAGGATCCGTCGTGAACCACCTCCTCCTCAACATTATCGACGGAGAAGGTATCCGATTCGTCATCAATGCTATCACATAATCCCATATCAGAGCTATAGTCAGCATCTGACGCACTTTCATCATCCATGTAGTTGGCAAGAGATGATGCGCCAGGGAACTTGGATTCATCAAAAGTAACATGTCGTGACTCAATAATACGCCGAGTACCGTCATTATCAACGACGAGTACCTTGTACACACCATGCTCAAGAGTCTCCAAGTACACTCCCTCAAGTGCACGAGACTCGAACTTGGGTCCACGCGGAGTCCTTAGCACGAATGCAGTGCATCCAAACACACGCACGTGCTTCAACAAAGGTTTATTTCCAGTTACCAGAAAGTAGGGACTGTTGTTAACAGTAGAATGTTGCACTCGATTACGCACAAAGATAACATGTTTCAGCGCATATGGCCACAAACATTCTGGTAGATCGGCTTGGATCAGCAACGATCGAGCAGCTTCCACCATGGTACGATTGATGCGCTCAGCTATAGCGTTGTGTTCGGGGGTGTATGGAGCAGAGAAAGAAGTGAGGCCATGTTCTGCTGCCAAGTTCTCTTGCAGGGCAATATATTCTTCTGCACCGTCCGAGTGCAAACTTTTGATATGCACTCCTCCAAGCTGCTCAAACTTGCCGGAGCACTGCGATGGATCACCAGACCTAGGAACACATACCGTGAGTGATCATCGAGGAATGTACATGCATATTGAAACTTGTCCGGAAAAGACTTTTCCAGAGGACCTACAATATCCGAGTGCACAATGTCACCAACCGCGGATGCATGTTCAAAGTGACCTGGGAACGGAAGCTTATGAGCCTTGCCAAGTCGACATGCTCGGCATACCTCCTCCATGTCACACAAGTGCGGCACTCCATCTGCGTACTTGTGTACATGTTGCAGATCACGTTGGTTGATGTGAGCCAGTCGTCGGTGCCACAGTTGAGTCTCCGTAGACTTAGTCGAAAGCGCAAGTTCCACACCAGCATGCCCTAAAGGTTGAGGCAGTGTGTACATGCGAGATACCTTGTCACGATCACCAATGCCCACCTCAAAACCATTTGACTCTAGCGTCAAACGTACACTGTGACGACCGAAGGGCGACTCAATACCTTTGTCGGCCAAACAACCGGTTGAAACCAAGTTGTATCCCAGAGCGGGAGTCAGTAGGGCATCACTCAGACGTATGTTCGCATTGTCCAAAGGAATGATCACCTCTCCGCGTTGTTTAGATACAACAGATGTGTTATCGGCAAGCATCACTGTCCTTTCGTCGCAAGGTTCAAGTGAACCGGGCACGAACGCACAAACAGAATGGAAGCAATGTACTGTCGCACCGCTGTCTGCGTAGGTACTCAGGTCATTCGGCGGAACTATAGTGGTCCTTTCCACAGTTGCACCAGCAATTTCGATTTTGCCAGACTTTCCAGAAGACTTGCTCGAGGCGCTTCTACCACTACTGCCACCCATTCGCTTGGGTTGTGGCGACAGTTTATCGAGGATACTCTGCGGCAAGTGGTTGTCCGGGTTGTCCGGATTCATAAAGCAACGATCTTGTGTGTGTCCATCGCGATCACAGAAGTCGCAATGATGTCCATTGCTCGATCCAGAACGATCAAATGATGACGATCTCAAGGCGGCAGCAAGTGCACGAGCAGTAGACTCAATGTCGGAGTGACCATCAGACTCCTCATCTTCGTTGTTTGCACTACTGCGGGTACGATTAGTCGATTCAGAATGTTGACCAGATTTTTTCCTCCCCTTCTTCTTGCGACGTGAACTACGTCCAGACGGCCTTGCAGACACCTGTTTCGCGTTGTATTCATCTATGAGGGTCGTGGCCACGTAGTCCCATGTGAGCTCAGCGATATCCTTGGTTCGAAGAGCTGCAGCAGTAGACTCCAGTGTGCAATTGGGATCAATAGAAGCAAGTAACATGGGAGCTTTGTGTGACTCCGGTACTGCCGCATCCTTCCCCTTGCGCTCTAACTGAGCAAATAACGCCGTGTACTGGTCCACATAGCCTGACATATTCTGACCATTGTATCCCATACGGAATAGTTGAGTCTGCATAGCAATTCTGGATACAGTACGATTGGACGCATACCGTGCATCAAGTAGTGCGAGCATGCGCGCCGGGTCGTCGTCGACATCCATGACCACACGAAGTGGCGCATCACCCAAGGCGCATATTATGATTCCACATGCCTTCTCGCGCTTTGCGACAACTCGAGCGCTATCAATAGCGGTATCCGATGTTGCTTCAGTAGTTGCTGAATATCCAGAATCGGATTCCACAACGTTCCACACACCTTTAACACGGCATGCAGCACGAAGGCGATGGCGCCATAGGGCATAATCCTCACCACGCCTTCCATGAAAACGAGGGATTTTCATCCCGGTAGTACTTTCGGATTCCATTTCCGTGTCCGACATATTTCAGTCTGTTATCCACGAAGCAGATAGAACGAAACCAAACGAAATTATTTAGTAGAGGGAAGCAGAGTGAGGGACTCAATGCCTTGGGAAGTTTAAGAAAAAGGGCCACGAGCAGTGATGAATTCGTGGCCGAGCTTGCCCGAACGGAGTATCCCAACTCAAACGTTCGACAGCGAGGACGACAGCGGAGACTTTTGACGTAGCCTGCAACGCTCACCGAGACGCGTCTCGTACGCGATCACAAGCGGAGCTCGGGTGCTCCCACGCTTGGAGTATACTCAAGGGCAGTGGCAGAAGGCGTACCCGGAACAGACAAACTTCTCGACTTCGGGTTGAAACTTCTTGATTGAACCTACCGAGACTTGCTCGAGGTAGGCGGGCGCACTGGCGGGAGAAACTACCTCCGCTACCCTAAAGGATGATCCCCTGGACCCTGGTTACTCTCTCCAGGTGAGGTAGGCTTTGATTACCTACCGAACTCTGCGCACTTCAGAGTCAGGCGCTTTTAGTCCCTACGAGGCGTCCCAAGGAGGGGTGTCGTCAAGATACACTTCCCCCAGTTGACCCAAGCTAGCCTCTTGCGGGAAAGTAGCGCGGTCGTGCGGTGTAGTACGGTTGCTCCTACACTTCCAAGCCCAATTCATCAACCTCCGTACTCTACGGACGGAGAGCAGGATTTGGCAGACTTCCCGGTCTCGTGCCAAGGGGGTACTAACAAACGCGATATGTTTTCGCCACCAAGGAGGAAGTCCGCAGGGTACACGCCTGTCGCAAAACAAAATAGCTTCTTGAATCCAGATGAGCGTTAGTCGTAGATCGCGCACCTGTCGCAGTAGGGAATCTTCTTGAATCCAAATAAATGTTAGTAGAGCGTGACGTCTGCGAAGAGTCGACGCTCTGGGCCCATAACCTCACAACGTGAGCGCAGGTAAGGTAAAGGAAAAGGAAGAAGAGGGGGAAAAGACGAGAAGAAGACAAAAATAAAAGAAGAGAAATAAAGGAAGGTAGTCAGCCTTGACAATTTACTTCGATCGTTGGCGACCGTCATTGAAAACTATACCTACCTGGCACGCAGTTCCGCCGCCGGTGCTGACCGTCGGCGGGTCACCCACGTCTCACACCTTGCCACTGTGCGACGAGGAGTTGCGCGCCAAAACAATTTTAAACATGAAGCATATCAAATAAAAACTCAAAAAATCATCCAAAGTGGTGCGCCAGTGCAAACCACCCCGCGCACCCCAGATTCGGCTGTTACGGCCAAACCCCGTATCCAGCCCACATTCGCACATTCTCTCCAACTGCATAGCCCGTGCTCATTCAGCGCTCTCGTCCAATCAAATCGCTCCACTTGGGCCGAAGCCCCAACACGCCCCATTAGAACCAGACCACTTGTCCATACCACGTTGCATGAGGGCATTTGCAGTAGCCAATCAGATGGCCGTTTCACGTTGAGATTGAGATGAGGCGCATATGCGTTTTTCCGCGGAGGGTGCCCAAAAGTGCTCATGCTTAAATCCACTTTTTGTTTTCCACAATTTCCAACACTCCAAAGGGCTTGGGGGCACAGTCGACCAAACCTCAACAGTCCTTTCCACAGTTGCACCAGCAATTTCGATTTTGCCAGATTTTCCAGAAGACTTGCTCGAGGCGCTTCTACCACTACTGCCACCCATTCGCTTGGGTTGTGGCCACAGTTTATCGAGGATACTCTGCGGCTGTTGGAAAGGGAAATGCTGAAGGAAAGGTTGAGGGAATGAAAAGGAAGTTCGCCAGCTCTGGCTTGGATTTACTTGGAGGCGCTCAAACTTTCACTTATATACTACTTCAAAACGTCAGCTGTCTAGACTCCAACCCAAAGTAAACCCTAGACTACAAAGCAGGGACACTCAATACTACCAATCATATTCAAGCATGACATTAACCCTAGTCAATGTTCATTGCAGCGCACAACAAGGCAATATACAGTGCACACAGTGCACAGCCCATAATTACACTGACGTGTGCACATATTCAATATGCCAGCACACACTACTTGCAATCCGCCTCCATACACATTCACGTTCCAGCACAGTACTCCAAGTCTCCTGTAATACACATGTCACGTCTCTTCTCCAAGTACATTCGTTACACCTTGTGAGGTGTGTTCATAGTACACCAACTGGACAGGTTGAACAGCGTGCACAGTAGTACAAGTGCACCACGTACACACGTGTACCACAGACAAACTCAATAGTGCCATACCACTTGTACACACCGCATTGCATGTGCACATTTGCAGTAGCCAATCACAGCCCGAGTTCACGTTGAGATCCGACTGACACGCATATGCGCTTTTCCAGAGGCACCCTCCAAAACAGCCCATGCTCCCCTGCACTTTTGGTTTTCAGTGACAGCACAGGGTCAACACCCAACACTCCCCCTCTGTCACTGACTTCAAAGGTCTAGGTGTCGGACGCCACTGTCTTCACGGAACCTCTCGTGCTTCACACGGCAAAGTGGTCTGTTGAGCATATCGGCAGTCATGCAATCGGTAGGGCAGTAGAACAACACAATCGACTTGTCACGTAGAGCTTCTCGAGTAAAGTGAAAACGAATGTCGATATGCTTGGTACGCTTGTTGACAACGCCATTTCGGGCAAGGTCAATGCACCCTTGGTTGTCAACATATACAGGCGTTGGTTCAACAAGCAACTTTACCGAATCGTCCACTTCTACTCCAATGACTATGCCGATGCCATTCCACAAACGCCTAAGCCAGATGGCCTCTTTGGAACCACTGCACAGACTCACATACTCAGCTTCAGCACTAGACAGTGCAACCACTTCTTGCTGACGTGAACACCATGACACAGGACCTCCAGCCATCATGAACAAGTACCCACTGGTAGACTTGCGGTTTGCAACATCGCCTGCCCAGTCAGAGTCCACGTAGCCGTGAAGTGCCAAATCGGTGTTTAAGCCGTAGGTGAGACCAAATGTACAAGTACCGTTGAGATAGCGAAGCACACGTTTGACTGCCTTCCAGTGAATCTCTCCAGGTTTCTCAACATACTTGGCAAGTTTGGACACCGCGTATGAGATATCTGGACGAGTTCCTACAGACAAATACATGAGACAGCCAATTGCCTGACGGTACGGCACCTCCCTGAGTACATCCTGAATCGCAGACAGGTCCATGGCAACTTCCATTGGAGTGTCAACTGGTTTGGACTGGTGCATGCCAAAACGTTCCAAGACCTTTTGTGTGTACGCAGACTGAGTCAGATACAACTCTCGCTTAACTCTGTCACGGTGGATCTCGAATCCGAGTACCATGCGAGCTTGATAGAGGTCTTTCATGTGGAACCGAGACGACAGCTCTGCCTTTACACGATCCATTGTCTTCATGCTCGGACGTGCAATAAGCAAGTCATCAACGTATAGAGCAATCAGAACAACAAATCCCAGTATCTTTCCGCTGTACACACACTCATCTGCGTCATTTGGCGTCAACTGCATCTCCTCAACAAGGAACGAGTATATATTTTTGCATGCCACTGTCTGGGTGCCTGTCGTAGCCCATAGATGGCTTTCTTCAAACGACACACCAGATCCTCGTTACCTTGCTGCACAAAACCTGTTGGCTGCTCCATGTACACTGTCTCCTCAAGGTCACCGTTCAGAAAAGCTGTTTTCACATCCATCTGGTGCAAATGAAAGTCTCGTACAGCAGTCACTGACAGAATCATCCTGATCGAGGTAAACTTAACAACAGGTGCATATGTTTCAGAAAAGTCAACACCCTCGATCTGCAAGAATCCTCTAGCAACCATACGAGCCTTGTACCTGATAGTTGGTTCACCAGATGGTGCTGCTTCATACTTCTGCACATACACCCACTTGGACGAAATCACGTTGCTGTCTGCTGGCCTTGGCACTAAGTCCCATGTGTCATGCTCAATTAGTGACTGGTACTCACTCTTCATTGCCTTCTTCCATGCTTCGGAATCAGGACGTGACACAGCATCATCATATGACGACGGGGTGTCATCACTGGCAGTGAGTAGAGCAGTTGCACGCCACCATGAGCTCGGCTTCCTACGTTCACGCGTGGACCTACGAACAGGTTGTGTCTCATGCACTACAGGCTCAACTGGTGTATCAGCTGCGGAATCATCAACAGAGCTGTCAGAAGCATCATCAGAGTCAGGCAAAGGCGCAGAAGGGTCATCATCGCTGGGTCCACTAGATGTGTCAGATGTAGAGGTATCATGTGGACTAGACATATTACTAAAGTCAATGTCTGCGTAGTCCTCTTCCTCATAGCTAAACTGGTTGTCTGAGCCCGAAAACTCATCAAACCGTACATCTCTTGACACAATCACCTTTTTCTTTTCAGAGTCCCACAACTTGTATCCGTGAGACCCTGGGGTGTACCCAATAAAGATAGCTTCCACACCACGCTCCTCTAGCTTCTTCAGCTTATGATCCACAACCTTGTACCAGCATCGGCTCCCAAACACACGCAGGTTGCTCACATCAGGCTTCTGACCGTGCCACAGTTCATATGGTGTCACACTACTTGGAAGAGCTTTGCAAGTCACACGGTTGCGCACATACACTGCAACATTCAGTGCCTCAGCCCAAAAGTGCTTTGCCAATTTCTTGTGACATAACATCGATCTGACCAAGTCCATGAGTGTGCGGTTGAACCGTTCGGCAAGTCCATTCTGCTGAGGATTGTAAGGCACAGTTCGCTGATGCTCAATACCGTGACGTTCAAGTTCTTTGGTAAAACGATGTGACAGATATTCACCACCGTTGTCAGTGCGCAATGCTTTGAGCACACTCTCACGTGCGGTGATGGTTTTCACTTGTCTGCCAGTTTGGTTTTGAACAAACTTGAGCCACCTTAGGAACATCTGGAACACCTCATCCTTAGTTTTGAGCATGTAGAAGAAGCAGAAACGACTGTGATCATCGATGAATGTGACGAAGTAGTGCGAGCCTCCCAAGGATTTCACACTTAATGGACCTGACACATCGGAGTGAACAAGTTCCAGTACGTGTTTTGCTCGTTACCCCCCTTGCTTGGGAGTCGGAGCACGGGTTGCTTTTCCTACTACACATGAGCCACACACATCTGAATCCTGCGCAACGTCTACATTGAGCCCTGACACAACCTTGTTTCGAGCCATATGCTTGATACCATCCACATTCACATGAGCCATTCGAGCATGCCATAGTGACAAGTCCGACACAAGTGCGCTGTTTACATCTGAACACTGGTGTGCAGCAGTGCAAAGGTAGTATAGGCCTTTGACGCGGCGCCCCAAGGCAACCACTTTTGACCCCTTGTATACACATACCTTCTTTTTTTCAAACACTACTTTGCACCCCACATCACAAATCGCCGATACAGAAAGCAAATGGTACCTTAAATTCGGTACATGAACAACTTGCTTCAGCTGGCACTTTCGTTTGGACCCTTCCACAATCAGATCAAGCTCCACACTACCGTGACCAACAGACTCTAGTTTGGAATCATTACCGATGCTAACGCCAGAAGACACCTTACTATCATATGTTTGGAACATGGATTCGTCAAAAGTCATGTGGGCAGTAGCACCAGAGTCAACAATCCAGTCACTGTTCGTGGCTTTATCAGAGCCAGTAGCAATGAGACATACAAAGTCAGAGTCGTTGCCACCCGTACCTCGCTTATCGCTGAGCTCAGTATTGACAGTTGGGTGAGCAGCATCGACCTGATTCATGTTAGCCCCATCACGTTGCTTCTTGAAACAGTTCCTCTGGATATGACCCTTCTTATGACAATAATGACACTCGATGTTCTTCCATCGCGACTGCCTGCCAACCAAAGCTGCCTCACTTCCACCAGGATCCTCCTTGGCACGATCGTTCATTCGCTGCTCTTCTTGCAGCAGACGACTCTTCACAAACTCTAGAGTGAGTTGACGATCGCCAATCGTGGTATCAATTGCCACGATGAGGTGCTCGAATCTTTCCGGAAGTCCGCATAGGATGGCCATAGCGATGTCCTCCTCCTCAACAACAACGTCCATACACTTCAGGTCCGATGCCAGATGACGTACACGGTTGATGAACTGTAGCATTTTCTCATCATCACGCATCCTGGCAGAGTAGAAGGACCGTCGGGCGTTGATTTTGTTGAGCAGAGTCTTGCGTTGGAACACATCGCAAATGGCTTTCCACATATCGGCAGCGTTGTCGGCGTCCCGCACATGATCTAAATGCTCATCACTGAGTGTGAGACCAATAATAGCTCTGGCCTTGGCATCTTTCTTTTTCCAAGTCGACAGCTCATCTTCGTCAGTGGGTCTAACAGAGTCGAGGTGGCCGTCGAGATCCTTGAGTGCAAGCAGCAGCTCAATCTTCTGCTTCCATACGTGGAAGTTATCCTCAACCAGCTTTTCGATTTTCACCCCACTGAACGAATCCATGTTGTGCAAAGTGTCACAAGAGGCCGAGAGAGATGGCTTGACAGCAACAGACAAGTGAACAACAACAACAGACAACAACAACAAAGAAAAAACAACAAATAATTCTTCAAGATTGAACAGACAATAGTCTGCGGGCGCACTGGCAGGGCTTCCTATACCCGCGTCCCTAAAGGTCGGACCCCTGGCCCCCAGAGCTCTTCTGGGTAGATAACGGTTTTCTGCAGTCTACCTCCTCCCACGTCAAAAGGAGAAGGCGCGTTGCTCCTTACGAGGCTTCCAGAGGATGGTTAATGACCGAAGATATGCCTTCACCAAGATGACCCTCTCTGGCCTCTTTCAAGAACTAGCGCGACCTCGAAACCGAAGCTACTTCAACACCAAGATACGCTTCTAACGAGCAATCAATGAAGATCGCACGCGGCCTGATCCTGAAAAGGAGGTCAGCCTTCGAAACGTCGCCTCCCCGCGTACTGCGGATCAAAAGCTCCTTATGGATGCTGTTCACAACAGTCCGAGTGCCCAACCACAAAGGTCGGGCTCACACACAAAGTCAAACAACCAGCCAAATGCAGTGCGCCACGGCACCCCGTCCACAAATGCACCCGCAAAGTTCAACCAGATCTTTCGACCGTCACTGTTATCCGCCCTAAAAGGACCAGTGGGGAACCCGCTTGACAGTACACCTGCTTTGGTTCAAGCCGCCAGGCTAACGTCCCCGAGTACAAGGAATCACCCAAAGTACCTCGGATCAACCGCTCGTCGCACAGGCCAAGATGCAGACCAAACACACAAACACACACGAACGCTGAGCCAAGAACTCCAGGCCCAGACTTCAACAAACACGGTCCTCAACCTCTCAGATCAGAACCCGCAAACACGACGCAGGGATCCACAAAACAACGAAAGAGAGGGAGACCAAACGAAACGGATAGCGATCGACAAACACGGGCAACAACGAGCACCCAAACACAATCACGATAATAACGTCCAACCACTACCACCACAACGCCCTCAGGGAGGAACGCAAGACCGAAAGAAAATACCAACACCAACCCACGATACGGTCACACACCCGACGAAACGGCGCGGAAACGAAGACAATAGAACAGCGAAACGGGTGAACGGCGGTGCGGGAGAGCGGCGAGAGACGAACTATACGGCAGAGGTCAGCGGGGCTGGGCCCATAACCTGTTGGAAAGGGAAATGCTGAAGGAAAGGTTGAGGGAATGAAAAGGAAGTTCGCCAGCTCTGGCTTGGATTTACTTGGAGGCGCTCAAACTTTCACTTATATACTACTTCAAAACGTCAGCTGTCTAGACTCCAACCCAAAGTAAACCCTAGACTACAAAGCAGGGACACTCAATACTACCAATCATATTCAAGCATGACACTAACCCTAGTCAATGTTCATTGCAGCGCCGAACAAGGCAATATAACAGTGCGCAGCCCATAATTACACTCACGTGTGCACAAATTCAATATGCCAGCACACACTACTTGCAATCCGCCTCCATACACATTCACGTCCCAGCACAGTACACAAAGTCTCCTGTAATACACATGTCACGTCTCTTCTCCAAGTACATTCGTTACACCTTGTGAGATGTGTTCATAGTACACCAGCTGGACAGGTTGAACAGCGTGCACAGTAGTACAAGTAGACCACGTACACACGTGTACCACAGACAAACCCAATAGTGCCATACCACTTGTACACACCGCATTGCATGTGCACATTTGCAGTAGCCAATCACAGCCCGAGTTCACGTTGAGATCCCACTGACACGCATATGCGCTTTTCCAGAGGCACCCTCCAAAACAGCCCATGCTCCCCTGCACTTTTGGTTTTCAGTGACAGCACAGGGTCAACACCCAACAGCAGATGTATCAAGGTCATCAGCAGCACTTTCGTCATCACTTTCGGAATCCTGTGCATCGTCTTCATTGCTGCCAGAGTCTGACTCCGACTGCCTGAGTGCTGGAATCAGGTGCGAGGATCCGTCGTGAACCACCTCCTCCTCAACATTATCGACGGAGAAGGTATCCGATTCGTCATCAATGCTATCACATAATCCCATATCAGAGCTATAGTCAGCATCTGACGCACTTTCATCATCCATGTAGTTGGCAAGAGATGATGCGCCAGGGAACTTGGATTCATCAAAAGTAACATGTCGTGACTCAATAATACGCCGAGTACCGTCATTATCAACGACGAGTACCTTGTACACACCATGCTCAAGAGTCTCCAAGTACACTCCCTCAAGTGCACGAGACTCGAACTTGGGTCCACGCGGAGTCCTTAGCACGAATGCAGTGCATCCAAACACACGCACGTGCTTCAACAAAGGTTTATTTCCAGTTACCAGAAAGTAGGGACTGTTGTTAACAGTAGAATGTTGCACTCGATTACGCACAAAGATAACATGTTTCAGCGCATATGGCCACAAACATTGTGGTAGATCGGCTTGGATCAGCAACGATCGAGCAGCTTCCACCATGGTACGATTGATGCGCTCAGCTATAGCGTTGTGTTCGGGGGTGTATGGAGCAGAGAAAGAAGTGAGGCCATGTTCTGCTGCCAAGTTCTCTTGCAGGGCAATATATTCTTCTGCACCGTCCGAGTGCAAACTTTTGATATGCACTCCTCCAAGCTGCTCAAACTTTGCCGCAATACCCACAAACACATCACTAAGAGCACTGCGATGAATCACCAGACCTAGGAACACATACCGTGAGTGATCATCGAGGAATGTACATGCATATTGAAACTTGTCCGGAAAAGACTTTTCCAGAGGACCTACAATATCCGAGTGCACAATGTCACCAACCGCGGATGCATGTTCAAAGTGACCTGGGTACAGAAGCTTATGAGCCTTGCCAAGTCGACATGCTCGGCATACCTCCTCCATGTCACACAAGTGCGGCACTCCATCTGCGTACTTGTGTACATGTTGCAGATCACGTTGGTTGATGTGAGCCAGTCGTCGGTGCCACAGTTGAGTCTCCGTAGACTTAGTCGAAAGCGCAAGTTCCACACCAGCATGCCCTAAAGGTTGAGGCAGTGTGTACATGGGAGATACCTTGTCACGATCACCAATGCCCACCTCAAAACCATTTGACTCTAGCGTCAAACGTACACTGTGACGACCGAAGGGCGACTCAATACCTTTGTCGGCCAAACACCCGGTTGAAACCAAGTTGTATCCCAGAGCGGGGGTCAGTAGGGCATCACTCAGACGTATGTTCGCATTGTCCAAAGGAATGATCACCTCTCCGCGTTGTTTAGATACAACAGATGTGTTATCGGCAAGCATCACTGTCCTTTCGTCGCAAGGTTCAAGTGAACCGGGCACGAACGCACAAACAGAATGGAAGCAATGTACTGTCGCACCGCTGTCTGCGTAGGTACTCAGGTCATTCGGCGGAACTATAGTGGTCCTTTCCACAGTTGCACCAGCAATTTCGATTTTGCCAGACTTTCCAGAAGACTTGCTCGAGGCGCTTCTACCACTACTGCCACCCATTCGCTTGGGTTGTGGCGACAGTTTATCGAGGATACTCTGCGGCAAGTGGTTGTCCGGGTTGTCCGGATTCATAAAGCAACGATCTTGTGTGTGTCCATCGCGATCACAGAAGTCGCAATGATGTCCATTGCTCGATCCAGAACGATCAAATGATGACGATCTCAAGGCGGCAGCAAGTGCACGAGCAGTAGACTCAATGTCGGAGTGACCATCAGACTCCTCATCTTCGTTGTTTGCACTACTGCGGGTACGATTAGTCGATTCAGAATGTTGACCAGATTTTTTCCTCCCCTTCTTCTTGCGACGTGAACTACGTCCAGACGGCCTTGCAGACACCTGTTTCGCGTTGTATTCATCTATGAGGGTCGTGGCCACGTAGTCCCATGTGAGCTCAGCGATATCCTTGGTTCGAAGAGCTGCAGCAGTAGACTCCAGTGTGCAATTGGGATCAATAGAAGCAAGTAACATGGGAGCTTTGTGTGACTCCGGTACTGCCGCATCCTTCCCCTTGCGCTCTAACTGAGCAAATAACGCCGTGTACTGGTCCACATAGCCTGACATATTCTGACCATTGTATCCCATACGGAATAGTTGAGTCTGCATAGCAATTCTGGATACAGTACGATTGGACGCATACCGTGCATCAAGTAGTGCGAGCATGCGCGCCGGGTCGTCGTCGACATCCATGACCACACGAAGTGGCGCATCACCCAAGGCGCATATTATGATTCCACATGCCTTCTCGCGCTTTGCGACAACTCGAGCGCTATCAATAGCGGTATCCGATGTTGCTTCAGTAGTTGCTGAATATCCAGAATCGGATTCCACAACGTTCCACACACCTTTAACACGGCATGCAGCACGAAGGCGATGGCGCCATAGGGCATAATCCTCACCACGCCTTCCATGAAAACGAGGGATTTTCATCCCGGTAGTACTTTCGGATTCCATTTCCGTGTCCGACATATTTCAGTCTGTTATCCACGAAGCAGATAGAACGAAACCAAACGAAATTATTTAGTAGAGGGAAGCAGAGTGAGGGACTCAATGCCTTGGGAAGTTTAAGAAAAAGGGCCACGAGCAGTGATGAATTCGTGGCCGAGCTTGCCCGAACGGAGTATCCCAACTCAAACGTTCGACAGCGAGGACGACAGCGGAGACTTTTGACGTAGCCTGCAACGCTCACCGAGACGCGTCTCGTACGCGATCACAAGCGGAGCTCGGGTGCTCCCACGCTTGGAGTATACTCAAGGGCAGTGGCAGAAGGCGTACCCGGAACAGACAAACTTCTCGACTTCGGGTTGAAACTTCTTGATTGAACCTACCGAGACTTGCTCGAGGTAGGCGGGCGCACTGGCGGGAGAAACTACCTCCGCTACCCTAAAGGATGATCCCCTGGACCCTGGTTACTCTCTCCAGGTGAGGTAGGCTTTGATTACCTACCGAACTCTGCGCACTTCAGAGTCAGGCGCTTTTAGTCCCTACGAGGCGTCCCAAGGAGGGGTGTCGTCAAGATACACTTCCCCCAGTTGACCCAAGCTAGCCTCTTGCGGGAAAGTAGCGCGGTCGTGCGGTGTAGTACGGTTGCTCCTACACTTCCAAGCCCAATTCATCAACCTCCGTACTCTACGGACGGAGAGCAGGATTTGGCAGACTTCCCGGTCTCGTGCCAAGGGGGTACTAACAAACGCGATATGTTTTCGCCACCAAGGAGGAAGTCCGCAGGGTACACGCCTGTCGCAAAACAAAATAGCTTCTTGAATCCAGATGAGCGTTAGTCGTAGATCGCGCACCTGTCGCAGTAGGGAATCTTCTTGAATCCAAATAAATGTTAGTAGAGCGTGACGTCTGCGAAGAGTCGACGCTCTGGGCCCATAACCTCACAACGTGAGCGCAGGTAAGGTAAAGGAAAAGGAAGAAGAGGGGGAAAAGACGAGAAGAAGACAAAAATAAAAGAAGAGAAATAAAGGAAGGTAGTCAGCCTTGACAATTTACTTCGATCGTTGGCGACCGTCATTGAAAACTATACTACCTTCGCACGCAGTTCCGCCGCCGGTGCTGACCGTCGGCGGGTCACCCACGTCTCACACCTTGCCACTGTGCGACGAGGAGTTGCGCGCCAAAACAATTTCAAACATGAAGCATATCAAATAAAAACTCAAAAAATCATCCAAAGTGGTGCGCCAGTGCAAACCACCCCGCGCACCCCAGATTCGGCTGTTACGGCCAAACCCCGTATCCAGCCCACATTCGCACATTCTCTCCAACTGCATAGCCCGTGCTCATTCAGCGCTCTCGTCCAATCAAATCGCTCCACTTGGGCCGAAGCCCCAACACGCCCCATTAGAACCAGACCACTTGTCCATACCACGTTGCATGAGGGCATTTGCAGTAGCCAATCAGATGGCCGTTTCACGTTGAGATTGAGATGAGGCGCATATGCGTTTTTCCGCGGAGGGTGCCCAAAAGTGCTCATGCTTAAAATCCACTTTTTTGTTTTCCACAATTTCCAACACTCCAAAGGGCTTGGGGGCACAGTCGACCAAACCTCAACAGTCCCTTTCCACAGTTGCACCAGCAATTTCGATTTTGCCACAGATTTTTCAGAAGACTTGCTCGAGGCGCTTCTACCACTACTGCCACCCATTCGCTTGGGTTTGTGGCCACAGTTTATCGAGGATACTCTGCGGCTGTTGGAAAGGGAAATGCTGAAGGAAAGGTTGAGGGAATGAAAAGGAAGTTCGCCAGCTCTGGCTTGGATTTACTTGGAGGCGCTCAAACTTTCACTTATATACTACTTCAAAACGTCAGCTGTCTAGACTCCAACCCAAAGTAAACCCTAGACTACAAAGCAGGGACACTCAATACTACCAATCATATTCAAGCATGACATTAACCCTAGTCAATGTTCATTGCAGCGCACAACAAGGCAATATACAGTGCACACAGTGCACAGCCCATAATTACACTGACGTGTGCACATATTCAATGTGCCAGCACACACTACGTGCAATCCGCCTCCATACACATTCACGTTCCAGCACAGTACTCCAAGTCTCCTGTAATACACATGTCACGTCTCTTCTCCAAGTACATTCGTTACACCTTGGTGAGGTGTGTTCATAGTACACCAACTGGACAGGTTGAACAGCGTGCACAGTAGTACAGTAGACCACACGTACACACGTGTACCACAGACAAACCCATATCATAGTGCCATACCACTTGTACACACCGCATTGCATGTGCAACATTTGCAGTAGCCAATCACAGCCCGAGTTCACGTTGAGATCCGACTGACACGCATATGCGCTTTCCTGAGGCACCCTCCAAAACAGCCCATGCTCCCCTGCACTTTTGGTTTTCAGTGACAGCACAGGGTCAACACCCAACACTCCCCCTCTGTCACCTACTTCAAAGGTCCTAGGTGTCGGACGCCACTGTCTAGCAGGGAACCTCTCGTGCTTCACACGGCAAAGTGGTTTTGTTGAGCATATCGGCAGTCATGCAATCGGTAGGGCAGTAGACAACACAATCGACTTGTCACGTAGAGCTTCTCGAGTAGAGTGAAAACGAATGTCGATATGCTTGGTACGCTTGTTGACAACGCCATTTTCGGGCAAGGTCAATGCACCCTTGGTTGTCAACATATACAGGCGTTGGTTCAACAAGCAACTTTACCGAATCGTCCACTTCTACTC